>CM077668.1:35059105-36389985 GCA_039707655.1 Elymus sibiricus | reverse complement strand
ATATTATAAGTGTGTGTGTGTGTGTGTGGGGGGGGGGGGGGGGGGGGGGGGGAGCTATATTACCCTTCAACGTAGCATTGCATGCCATTACATTAGAGCATCGGTATGGGAAGTAAGGAACACCAACCATGACCTAGTTGCGTTCATTTGATCTAAATTTAAAGATCCAAAAAGAAAAATCACGCACCAAGTTCTTTATGGAAATCTTCGCCGATAGCCTATCGTTATGAAAAGTGAGTGAGTTACGTTAGCCCAAATTTTCCACAAGATGGATAGAGCGGTCGGGCCCAATTTTTAGGGTTGATGCCGACAGGAGTAGCATTGTCACAAATGCAGTCAAGGTCCGATTGAGCTGAAAATATGAAGCAACCAAATCTGAGAGGCAGTGGGGCAATGAAGCGCCATATGTTTGGCATCCTCGTGGGGCCCATCACACATAGGGGGAGACGTGTTGGCAACAATACACTTACGATTAAGGTTGGCCTTGCTGTTGAACCTATCCATGAAGAGTAGCCATGCGAAGATCTTGACCTTGATTGGCACCTTTGAGGTCCAAATTGGGTCGGCGTTGTTGTCGATGGTGGCTTCGTTGGTGATGAGGCCGTAGGCGTTCTTGGTGGAGAAGGGCAGTCCGAGTAGGAGGAAACGCTCATGCTTTGATGAGGAGGTCGGGAAGTCCTATAAATCGGACACAACAACATCCAACTCCCAAGAAGCAACCAAGGTTAGGCGATTCTGCAGGTTAGCCAATAAGCCTGATTGTCAAATAGTATCCACTAGCAACTTTTCTTGAGTAGAGTGGGAGTAAAGGTTTGGGAAGGCCAATTTTAGTGGGGTGTTTAGGAGCCAAGATTCTAGCAAAAAGAAAAGATAGAGCGGCCATCATTGATTAAAACAAAGGAAATATTTTGTAGAGCGGATAATTGATGGTTCACTGTCTTCCAAAGGAATGATGGATTTGTTGTATCGTTTGCAATGTCAGGGGAGTATCTGAAGTGGTACCACTGTACCCACGACAGGTCAAGTCTTTGTAGGAGTTTGAAAGCAAGTTTCATTAGTAGGCAGTAATTTTGGATAGCTAGATTTTTAAAACCAAGTCCACCAATGTTTTTGTGTTTGCTCATGTTTTTCCAAGCAATAGTGCATTTTGAACTAGTGCATGTTTCCTCGTTCGTCCAGAAAAAAGAGCGGCCGTAAGCGTCCAAAATTTTTAAAACCTTTTTTGTGAGTCGAAAGACAGACATGAAGTAAACTACCAGCAAGTCAAGGACCGATGTGATGTATGTGTAGCGGGCGCCTTTAGAGAGCAGCCTTGCAATCCAGCCGTCTTTTTTTTAAGACATAATAATTGGATCCAGCCGTTCTTAACCACTTCCTAGCAGTGCTGATAAAACTCAATGGGGATATTCCAGGGGTCCTATTAGAGTCCAGAGCAAACAAGGCATTTATAATTTCCTCAATAGTAGAAGGTATAGTCAAAGCAGCATTGTCATCCTCACTAATTTTCTCATTGTCACCCCACTAGTCAGGAGATCTAGGAAGAGATTACTAGGAGCAGGACCAAAAAGGTACTTATAATAAACAATTGCATGATTAATCAAATCATTAGGGCCCTCAATCACACCATCACTACATTCAAGATAGTGAACCACTTTTTTCTTTTACTACCATTAACTACTTTATGAAAGTAAGTAGTATTATTATCCATTTCTGAGTCCCGGCTCATCTGCACCCGGTGAATAATAAATTCAAAACAAATACTAAACAAATTCAAAAAATCTGATTTTTTTTTGCATAGAAGATGCTTTTGTGCGTGCTCGCTTCAAATTTCAGTTCATTTGGACATCTGAGTAGCTCTCAGCAAAAAAGACAAATTGGGTCAGAACAGTATATGAACAGTAAACTGTTTTTCAAACCTCAAATTTGTCTTTTTTGCCGAGAGCTACTCAGATGTCCAAATGATTTGAAATTTGGAGCGGATCTCACGCACCGAAGCATCTTCCATGCAAAAAAAAAAAGATTTTTTTTAAAAAAAACTAGTATTTTTTTGAATTTACTGTTCATGGCAGGTGCAAATGAGCTCGGGAGCCAAATAGCCGCACCATCTCTCACTAGTCATTTTAAACCAATGAAGATCCTCGTCAGCATACATATTATGCAACTCAACCGAGATTTCAACTTTTTTCCTAATAGTCTCATGATCATGAACAATAAGTTCCTCAAGTCTCTCCAGGATTTGCAATTCAACTTGCAATTCTTGCTTCCTCTTTTTATTATGCCCAAACACATTGTAGCAAATTCCGCCCACTCTATGGAAGGAAGAAGAGGTGGTGCGGGAGGTAGAAGATGAACAGTAAGAGGACGACATTCGTCGAATTCGAATCGCGACCAAAACATTTTCTTGTTTTATTTTTTCATCAGTCACCTGATCGCTCTCAATTAACTATGTTTGACAATCCTGCTAAAAAAGCCTATGTTTGACAAACGAAACTACGCAAAGTAAATTAATCTGCGGTTACAGATATTGATCAAACTCATGCGGACCTACCTTGGTCTGCCCATCTTCTAGCAAGTCGTACTTCCAGCTATCAGCTCCGTCGACGCTGTCCACGTAGTCCCGTCCCTCGGCCGCCGCACGCCGGCGCTTGGCCACCCGGTCGACGACACGCTCAAGGGCGACGTCGAACGCGTCTTTGAACGTAACCCCCTGGGCCGCCGGGTGCCGGTACATCACGGTGGGTATAAGCTGGATGACCCGCTCCCGCATCTGCGCCACCTTCTCCGACGGTATCTTACGCAGCACCTCCTCGATGCTGACGTTCCTGTCGACCACGTCGCCGTGGGGGATGAAGACGGAGTAGCTCCGGTAGTCCCTGGGCAGGTGCCAGGTGTACTGGAGGTAGGCGGAGATGGGGTGGAAGAAGACCGGGATGCAGCCGGCGAGGATGGAGTCGAAGGTGGACTTGCGCGTGTACCCGTCGCCGCGCGGCTGCATGCAGAACTCGGCGCTCTCGAGCAGCCGCATGGCGTGGCCCGGCACGTAGTGCTTCAACTTGCCGAGCAGAGAGCAGCGGCTCGACTTGCTGCACTGCTCGATGAGCTCAGCGCGCTCGGGCCCCAAGCCGCCGCCACGGGCGCGGGGCCAGCCGGCGAAGCACCAGAGCCACGCGCGGTCCAGCCGGCGCATGCGGTCTTGCCAGCCGGTGACGTGGGCGTCGGAAGAGGGGTGGAAGTGCGACGGGAACGGCACGGCGAAGTCGTTGCCGTGCTGCGTGCTAGCCTCGGTGTTGAGGAACGTGGCGTTGCGGATGGCCGGGTTGTAGGTCATGAGCGTGTTACCCCAGCCGGCGGCGTCGGGGCTGCGGAGGAAATCCCATGTTCCCCGCCCGGAGACCAGCAAGTGGTCGCGCCCGCCCATGGCGCGCCACTCTGGCCGCTGCGCCAGCCAGTCCAACAGGTCCCGAGACAGGGCGTCCCGCACCGCGAGGTCTTTGTTGCCCAGGTGCATCGCCGCGTCGAGGCCGGCGTAAAACGGGATGTACACCACGGCGGCGGCGGCGGGGTCGGCCGTGAGGCACTCGTGCCGCCGCATCCGGGCGTGGAAGATGATGCTCAGCATGAACTGGTCGGTGTCGTAGGCGCCCCGCTCCGGCAGCGACCCGCCCTCGCCGCCGCCCGTGATGGGCGGGCCGAACCCGTCGTGGGACACGTCCTTGCACACGTCGGATGAGGCCGAGATCTTGCGGCACTGGCGGACGAGGTCGGCGTTGAACCGCGGCGGCAGGTCGTACATGTACACGTACCGACCGGCGCACGGGTCCCGGGCCTCCCGGCGGAAGAAGCGGGACGCCGAGAAGAGCGCCGACGGCTTGAGCTGGAGCACGGTGGGCGCTGCCACGGCCGCGCTGCCTGATTGCTGCACGCTGGTGGAGAAGTGGTGGTAGAATACCAGGGCCCAGAAGACGGTGTAGATGAGGGCGAGGTAGAACAGCCGGGACGGCCACCGGACGCCTCTCTCGGAGTTCTGCTTGCCACTGCCGTCGTCGGCGGAGCACTGCTTGCCATCGTCGTCGTCGGCGGCGGCGACGTCCAGATCTTTCTGGATGCTCCGCGAGAAGGGCTTCATCGGTGGTGCTGCCGTGCTGGTGCTGTGCGGCATGCAGCGCCCCAATGGTAGCTCAGCGTCACTCACTGAGCGAGCAGTAAGTGTCGGCAGCGCAGTACAGGGCGCTACTAGTATACAAAACCCTTGTATTAATAATCTTTTTCCATTAGGGCATCCATCGAGGTTACTCGTATTCGTCGAGTTGACTTCATTAATGGCACTGCACACACACACATGTGCATGCATGGTGGCAAAGTCTTGTGCTTCGAGCAGCTTTGGATCCCGCGTGCGTGTATTACAAGGCCAGTACTAATAAGTTCACGGTTTTGCTAATTTCCGGGTACATGGAAATTTCACTTTTTTGTTCCTCCTTTCATCTTTTCGAGCGCACTTGGATGAAGAACCAACCCCACTACGTATCCTCATTATTTATCTTAGAGGGAAGTCACAACCCCGTTATCTTGAGGGTGGGGTGTGGTGCGCGCGCGCGTAGTGGATCGTCGGAGTTGTTCATCTTGGAGCGGGGCGGCGGCTAGCATGTCGATGGAGGGAGGTCGAGGGGAGAGCGGGGCGGCAACAATCGCCGGCCGCGGGGTGGAGGCAGACGGTTAGGTCTGAGTAGGCCGCGGGGAGAAGGAGGAGCCGTCGAGAGAAAGGAGAAAGAAGAACGTGCGGCAGACAGAAGAAGATGAACAGTACACGATCTGTTTCAGGCTGTTGGATAAGATATGACGTTCCAGATTTTTCATAGACGCTCCCATAAGTTTAATTACTAATTTACCTGCGCCGAGATGCCATCGTCGAGCTTTGGAGCCGTCGAGCAGCTTTGGATCCCGGTCTGTTTACACTATCTTCCATATTTCTAGCACATTCTACCTTGTGTCGTGATTAATGCTAGTAGTTTTTTTTTCCTTACAAGCTGTCAAATAAGCAATAATACCTGGTTACGCCCAAGACTAAGCTAGTTTGAGTGACGTGATTTTCTATACTCTCTTTGTTTATATTTATTCTGGAGTACTCCCTCTATTCATCCATACAGGGCTTAATGCGTTTTTCGAGTCTAATTTTGACCACATGTTAGAGCAATAATATATGACATGCAAGTTACACAAAGCATACCGTCAAATTCGTACGTGAAAGGAGCTTCCAGTGATATAATTTTCAAATTATACATCTCATATACCATTAATCTTATCAATAGTCAAAGGTTGTCTAAAAAATGCATTAGGCCCTATATATATGGATGCATGGAGGGAGCATTAACTTTGCCACAAGTCAAAATTTATAAACTTTGGCCAAGTTCGTGCAATATTAGGATATCCACAATATCAAATCAATAGCATTAGGAGGACAGTTGTATCCCTAGCCCACCAGTGTTCAAGTCTTAGACTTGACATTGGTGATCACATTTTTCTGTATTTATTTCAGGCCTTCTCGCGATGTGCGTTTAGTGGGTGGAGACGTTCCCGTCGACTACGAAAGTGTCTGTGACGACTTTATCAATCTCAAGATGATGTGCCGGCTCAGTTTCTCGGAGGTACTCATAGGGGTAGGGTGTGCGTGCCTACGTTCATAGAGATGAGTGTATTTGAGTATGTGATAACCCACAAGTATAGGGGATCAATTGTAACTTTTTCGATAAATAAGAGTGTCGAACCCAACGAGGAGCTAAAGGTAGAATTAATATTCCCTTCAAGTTCTATCGACCACCGATACAACTCTATGCACACTTAACGTTTGCTTTACCTAGAACAAGTATGAAACTAGAAGTACTTTGTAGGTGTAATGCTAGAACTACTTTGCAAGAATAAAACTAGGAGTACTTTGCGAGATAATAAAACTATGAGTAATTTGCAAGATAATAAAAGTTAGTTGTTTAGTAGAAAGTTTTTGTAACACAAGAGAAAGATTTGTCCCTAGGCAATCGATAACTAGACCGGTAATCATTATTGCAATTTTATATGAGGGAGAGGCATGAGCTAACATACTTTCCGTACTTGGATCATATGCACTTATGATTGGAACTCTAGCAAGCATCCGCAACTACCAAAGATCATTAAGGTAAAACCCAACCATAGCATTAAGTATCAAGTCCCCTTTACTCCCATACGCAACAACCCCCTTACTCGGGTGTAAGCTTCTGTCACTCTAGCCGCCCACTTTAAGAGAATTATGAACGTATTGCAAACCCTACAGCGAGAATCCCTCACGCTTGCGCGACACGGAGGGCACTATAGGACAGCACCAAAATAAAACATACAACTCAAACCAATCACGATCATCAATCAACCCATAGGACAAAACGAATCTACTCAAACATCATAGGATTGCCACACATCATAGGATAATAATGTATAGCATTAAGCACCATGTTTAAGTAGAGATTACAGCGGGGAGAAGAGGTGTTACACCGCTGCATAGAGGGGAGAGAGTTGGTGTTGACGGCGACGAAGTTTTTGGTGTAGATCGCTGTCACGATGATTGCCCCGACGGCGTTCCGGCGCCACCGGGAGAGAGGGGGAGAGAGCCCCCTCCTTCTTCTTCTTCTTCTTCCTTGGCCTCCCCCCTAGATGGGAGGAGAGTTCTCCCTCTGGTCTATGGCTGCTATGGCGGCGGAGGGGCAGGAGCCCCTCCGAGATTGGATCTCTCTCTCTGTTCTCTTCTGTTTCGCGCTCCTGTTTTCCGGCCTTTCACCGTTCCTTAAATTCCCGGAGATCCGTAACTCCGATCGGGCTGAAATTTTAACATGATTTTTTTCCGGATATTATCTTTCTTGCGACGAAAGAAGGGGGTCAACCGACTTACGAGGGGCTCATGAGGCACCACGACGCGCCATCCCCTAGGGCGCGCCCTGGTGCCTCGTGGGGCCCACGAGCACCGTATTGCGTTGATTCTTCTTCCCAAAAATCACATATATTCCAAAATAAATCTCCGTAAATTTTTATCGCATTTGGACTTCGTTTGATATGGATATTCTGCAAAACAAAAAACATGCAACAAACAGAAACTGGCACTGGGCACTGGATCAATATGTTAGTCCCAAAAATAATATAAAATGTTGCCAAAAGTATATGAAAGTTGTAGAATATTGGCATGAAACAATAAAAAATTATAGATACGATGGAGACGTATCAGCATCCCCAAGCTTAATTCCTTCTCGTCCTCGAGTAGGTAAATGATAAAAAAGATAATTTTTGATGTGGAATGCTACCTAACATAATCTTGATCATATAATCTAATCATGTCATGAATATCAAGACATGAGTGATTCAAAGCAATAGTCTATAATTTGATATAAAGACATCAATACTCAGGCATCCCAACAAACAATCATGCCTTTCAGAATAAAAATCCTAAAGAACGTTATCCCTACAAAATCATATAGCCTTGTCATGCTCCATCTTCTTAACACAAAATATAAATCATGTACTATCCCGGTGTCAGCAAGCAATTGGTTCATACTTTTTAACGCGCTTCACCTTTTTCAACCCACACGCAATACATGAGCGCAAGCCATGGATATATCACTATGGGTGGAATAGAATGCGGTTGTAGAGATTAATATGAAGAAGAAAAAAAAGGAAGAAAGTCTCACATCGACGCGGCTAATCAACGAGCTATGGAGATGCCCATCAATTGATGTCAATGCGAGGAGTAGGAATTGCCATGCAACGGATGCACTAAGAGCTATAAGTGTATGAAAGCTCAAACTGAAAACTAAGTGGGTGTGCATCCAACTTGCTTGCTCATGAAGACCTCGGGCATTTGAGGAAGCCCATCATCGGGATATACAAGCCAAGTTCTATAATGAAAAATTCCCACTATTATATGAAAGTGACAACATAGGAGACTCTCTATATGAAGAACATGGTGCTACTCTGAAGCACAAGTGTGGTAAAAGGATAGTAACATTGCCCCTTCTCTCTTTTTCTCTCATTTTTTTTGTTTTCATTTTTTGGGCTCTTTTTGGCCTTTTTTTTTCTTTTCTCTTTTTTTTTTATTTTCGTCCGGAGTCTCATCCCGACTTGTGGGGGAATCATGGTCTACATCATCCTTTCCTCACTGGGACAATGCTCTAATAATGGATATGATGATCATCACACTTCTATTTACTTACAACTCAAAATTACAACTCGATACTAGAACAAAATGTGACTCTATATGAATGCCTCTGGCAGTGTACCAGGATGTGCAATGATCTAGCATGGCAAAGATATCAAAAAATGGACAAGCCATGAAAATATCATGCTAGCTATCTTATGATCATGCAAAGCAATATAACAATGAATGCTCAAATCATGTATATGATGATGATGGAAGTTGCATGGCAATATATCTCAGAATGGCTATGGAAATGCCATAATAGGTAGGTATGGTGTCTGTTTTGAGGAAGATATAATGAGGCTTATGTGTGATAGAGCGTAGCATATCACGGGGTTTGGATGCACCGGCGAAGTTTGCACCAACTCTCGATGTGAGAAAGGGCAATGCACGGTACCGAAGAGGCTAGCAAATTGCGGAATGGTGAGAGTGCGTATAATCCATGGACTCACATTAGTCATAAAGAACTCACATACTTATTGTGAAAGTTTATTAGCCCTCGAAGCAAAGTACTACTACGCATGCCCCTAGGGGGGAGGTTGGTAGGAGTTAACCATCGCGCGCCCCCGACCTCCACGCAAAGGAAGACAATCAATAATAAATGATGCTCCAACTTCTTAGCATAACGAGAGACTATACGTGCATGCTTCGGGAATCACAAACCTTAACACCAATATTCTTACTAAACCACAATCATTCACTAGTACCTCCCACATATTACCATCTCTATATCGCAAAACTATTGCAAGGAATCAAACATATCATATTCAATGATCTACAAGTTTTATGTAGGATTTTATGACTAACCATGTGAATGACCAATTTCTGTTGACTCTCTAAATAGATATAAGTGAAGCAAGAGAGTTTAATTCTTTCTACAAAATACCACACTCTAATAAATATAAGTGAAGCAAAAGAGCATTCTACAAATAACGGTTTTCTATATGAAGAGAAACAGGCATCCAAACTTCAAATGATATAAGTGAAGCACATGAAGCATTCTATAAAGCCATAATCAAAAGATATAAGTGAAGTGCATGAAGCATTCTATAAATCAACCATGGACTATCTTCATGCACTTCACTTATATCTTTTGATTATGGCTTTATAGAATGCTTTTATAGTATGTGATAAAGGTAGAATTAATATTCCCTTCAAGTTCTATCGACCACCGATACATCTCTACGCACACTTAACGTTTGCTTTACCTAGAACAAGTATGAAACTAGAAGTACTTTGTAGGTGTAATGCTAGAACTACTTTGCAAAAATAAAACTAGGAGTACTTTGCGAGATAATAAAACTATGAGTAATTTGCAAGATAATAAAAGTTAGTTGTTTAGTAGAAAGTTTTTGTAACACAAGAGAAAGATTTGTCCCTAGGCAATCGATAACTAGACCGGTAATCATTATTGCAATTTTATATGAGGGAGAGGCATGAGCTAACATACTTTCCGTACTTGGATCATATGCACTTATGATTGGAACTCTAGCAAGCATCCGCAACTACCAAAGATCATTAAGGTAAAACCCAACCATAGCATTAAGTATCAAGTCCCCTTTACTCCCATACGCAACAACCCCCTTACTCGGGTGTAAGCTTCTGTCACTCTAGCCGCCCACTTTAAGAGAATTATGAACGTATTGCAAACCCTACAGCGAGAATCCCTCACGCTTGCGCGACACGGAGGGCACTATAGGACAGCACCAAAATAAAACATACAACTCAAACCAATCACGATCATCAATCAACCCATAGGACAAAACGAATCTACTCAAACATCATAGGATTGCCACACATCATAGGATAATAATGTATAGCATTAAGCACCATGTTTAAGTAGAGATTACAGCGGGGAGAAGAGGTGTTACACCGCTGCATAGAGGGGGAGAGAGTTGGTGTTGACGGCGGTGAAGTTGTTGGTGTAGATCGCCGTCACGATGATTGCCCCGGCGGCGTTCCGGCGCCACCAGGAGAGAGGGGGAGAGAGCCCCCCTCCTTCTTATTCTTCCTTGGCCTCCCCCCTAGATGGGAGGAGAGTTCCCCCTCTGGTCCATGGCCGCCATGGCGGCGGAGGGGCAGGAGCCCCTCCGAGATTGGATCTCTCTCTCTGTTCTCTTCTGTTTCACGCTCCTGTTTTCTGGCCTTTCATCGTTCCTTAAATTCCTGGAGATCCGTAACTCCAATAAGGCTGAAATTTTAACATTATTTTTTTCCAGATATTATCTTTCTTGCGGCGAAAGAAGGGGGTCAACCGACTTACGAGGGGCTCACGAGGCACCACGGCGCGCCACCCCCCCTAGGGCGCGCCCTGGTGCCTTGTGGGGCCCACGAGCACCGTCTTGCGTTGATTCTTCTTCCCAAAAATCACATATATTTCAAAATAAATCTCCGTAAATTTTTATCGCATTTGGACTTCGTTTGATATGGATATTCTGGAAAACAAAAAATATGCAACAAACAGAAACTGGCACTGGGCACTGGATCAATATGTTAGTCCCAAAAATAATATAAAATGTTGCCAAAAGTATATGAAAGTTGTAGAATATTGGTATGAAACAATCAAAAATTATAGATACGACGGAGACGTATCAGTATGTATGAGCGTCTGCTTCTATATTGTGTTAAAAAATTCGATAGCAATAGAATCATCATTGAATCTTTTTCACAACATATATATTTGTTATTGTGAAAGTTTATATTGTTTCTATAAACTTGACTGCCATGGCCGCCGAGTCCCTCAGCACCTTGGCTCCACTCGCTAGAGCGTCACACAGCGTCGTCGTCATCACCTAGCTGATATCAAATGCTAGAGCTAACTCTCTCAACTCACTTCTTCTCTCTTGTTTATTTCACACATTATACAAGAATAACGAGACAATGGGTTTGGCGTGGAGCTGCCTCACATAGCCCAATCTTTTCTCCTCTATATTTCCCTTGAAAAAGGAAACCAAGCCCCCGTGTCATCCTCAAGGGAGACACGGGTGCCGGCGCCGTCTCTCCTTCTCTAGCGCCTCTCGGCCTTGCCTCTCCCTCGCCACCGCCGGCCGGGGCCGCCGGGGCAAAGCCCCTCGCGGTGGTCGATGGCGGCGGGTCCTCTCACGCACAGTTGTGAGCCGTCCTACCACCCCCACTCCCCTCGCGGAGCTCGCATCATGTCGCCACCAGTCTGTGTGACGCCCCCGACTTAATCATGCACTAATCATACACGCAAATGCACATGATCAAGCCTAAGGACTCACTTGAAGATATCACAACACAACTCTAACATAAATAAAAGTCATACAAGCTTTATATTACAAGCCAGGGGCCTCGAGGGCTCGAATACATAAGCTTGAGTCATACAAGCATCAGCGAAAGCATTAGATATCTGAGTACTGACATAAAAGTTAAACAGATAAGCCTTAAGAAGGTGGGGCAAAACAACGACATTGGATCGAAAGGCGCAGGCCTCCTGCCTGGGTGCCTCCTATCTACTTCTGGTCGTCGGTAGTCTCCACGTAGTAGTACTCTCCACCGGAGGGGTAGTAGTAGTAGTCGTCGGCTGGCGGAGCTGGCTCTAGGGCTCCGTTATCTGGTCACATCAATCGGGTATGGGGAAAAAGGGGAGCAAAGCAACCGTGAGTACTCATGCAAAGTACTCGCAAGACTTACATCAGATCTATTCTACTTATGCATCGGTATCAAGGAAAGGCTGTATCAGTGGACTGAACTGCAGCAATGCCAGAATAGAGAGAGGGCCTAGCCTATCGAAGACTAGCATCTTCAGCGGTCTTGCAGCATTAGAAGAGTGCAGATTAGTACATAAATATAGTAGTAGCAATAAGTAGCAACAATGCCCCGAGATCCTTCCTCGACTCCCTGCGAGAAAGCGATCCCGGAGCTAACATATTCAAACCATTTCTAGTTGTAGAAGATCGGGATATTTTCCGAGCGTCCTGTTACCGTGGACACGGCTATTCGAATAGATATACTTCCCTGCAGGGGTGCACCAACTTACCCAACACGCTCGATTAACTCTGGCCGGGCACACTTGCTCGGGTCATACCCGGCCTCGGTCTATCGACACGTCGTAGCCCTACCTAGGCTCAACAGAGAGGCCAACATGCCGGTTTACATCCTAAGTGCGAAGGGGTCTTGGGCCCATCGCCCTTTGCA
Source organism: Elymus sibiricus (assembly GCA_039707655.1). Classification (NCBI taxonomy): domain Eukaryota; kingdom Viridiplantae; phylum Streptophyta; class Magnoliopsida; order Poales; family Poaceae; genus Elymus; species Elymus sibiricus. The sequence continues at coordinate 36,377,621 of CM077668.1, read as the reverse complement.
CTCCTGCGCGTTGCGTGGGCGGCCGGGAGCAGACCTAGCCCCCTTAATACAAGCGCGGGCGTTCCCAGTCCAACTCGGCGCGCGCCGCTCAATCGCTGACGTCTGAAGAGCTTTGGCTGATACATACGACGCCGAGTGCCCATACTTATTCCCGCATGGTGGCTAGTGCGATAAGGCCAGAGGCCTACTCAGATTACATATCCTAACCCATTAGTGCGTTGGGAGCTCGCGAAAACGAGCAGAGACTCACGATCATGTGACCCCGTCGCCCCGTCTCGTGGACTTACGGCAAGGGCTAGGAATGCCTGGCCGTGCCACATAATCATCTCTCGGGTACCCTCTAGGTCAACCCGATACCACATCTCTCGCGGGTACCCCTCGGGGCTGACCCGACTTTAACAAGTATCATCAGTAAAGTCAAAGTAACCGTGTGTCCATAACATCAAGAAGGAATCCGAGGAATCACCCTCGTTGGATTCCCACTCGATGTACCCGTCAAGGCGAACCCGGTGGAATCAACCTCGATGGTATTCACACTTGCGAGGTTGCACGACAGAAGCTTCATCGGAGGTGGTGGAAGAGGAATCACCCTCGGTAACCCACCACCGACTAGCTGTACTATAGAGGCAACATCAGGAGTGAGATAAGAGGGATCACCCTCGACACTCGATATTAGCTCTGCAGAGTCGAGCAACTTAGGGGGTGTGTGGTGATGTGCTGGTCTCAGCCCGTCGATCACATCGATCGGGCCACTGGTAACTAAGCGGGGCAACTAGGACAAGGAAGAGGGGCCACAGATGGTTTACCATCCAACCTATACTAAGCATTTAGGATATCAGGTAAAGTATCAATAGCAGTTTACAAAAACAAGCTATGCATCAGAATAGGATCAATCAATAGCAGTAGCAAATTCTAATGCAAGCAGTAGGGAGAAAGAATAGGTGATATAGGCATGCGTCAAGGGGGGTTGCTTGCCTGGAAGCTCTGCGGCAAAGGAGGGGTCGTCAACGGTGTAGTCGGACTCCAGAGCTGCGTCGGTCTCGGGGTCTACCGGATAAGAAGAGGGGGAAGAAACAATAAATAAAAGCAAACAAATGCAACACAATGCATGGCATGGCAAAATGCAGTGCTGGTGGTGACCTAATGCAATGCTACACGTCGTAGACAAAGCGGGAAAATATCTGGGATATTTTCCCGGCCTTTAGGCAGATATCGGTATACTCAACCGGAGGGGAAGGTTCCATGTTCAGATAGTTAGGAGTGATGGTCAAGCATTTTGACCACATATTCGGATTCGTCTCGTTTTTCTGATCAACTTTCATGTTGAAATCTTTTCGATCCGAGCTACGGTTGAATTTCTACGAATTTTCAAATATTTAAAACTTTTTCTAAAAATCCTGGAATTATTTTAGTTATTAAATCGCATTATCCAGAACAGTGCACGTGTGACGTCAGCATGGCGTCATCAAGTCAACCCAGCTGTTCCAGGTCAAACCTGACAGTTGGGTCCCACTGGTCAATGATAGAGAGCTAATTAGAGATTAGATTAAACTAATTAGGTTAATTAGGGAGATGGGGCCCCAATGTCAGTGTCTAAACTAATTATTAGATTAATTTTAAAAACTAATTAGTTAATTTAGCGGGTGGGGCCCGCCTGTCAGTGGCACTGTGTGCCCAGTCAGCCGAGTTGACCAAGTCAACTCGGTCAACTGGGGCCAGGGGGCCCACTGGCAGTGACCCAGGGGGTGGCCCCAGGTGTGCCAGCTCGGCGGCGGCCGGCGGCTCGACGCCGGCGACGAAAAACGCGGCGGCGCATTTGGGAACTCGCCGGAAAACGAGCTCCGGCGACCATTCGGCTCGGGGCTTAGCGCGTTCGAACGAGCGCTCAACGGCGCGTCCAACGGTGGTGGTAGTTTGGCCAGAGCTGGCCGGAAACGGCGACGGCGAGCGGCGGAGGTGGCGCCGGAGTTCGGGCGACGACGGATCCGGCGTTAGGGAGCACGACAAGAGCAGCGGGTGGCGGCGTTCGACTCCTACACGTGCGCTGAGCACGGCTACGAGCTCGGACGAGCTCGACAGCGACGCCATTGACGGTGATGAGCTCGGCTGCGGCGGCGAGCACGGCCACGGCGAGCGCGGTAGCTACGGGCACGGACAAGTGCGGGAAAGAGAGGGGAGAGGGAGAAGAGCTCACCGAGCAGGCACACGGTGGACCGGCGAGTAAACGGTAGCGCAGGGCGGCCGGAATCGGAGGATCTCGCCGGTGTCCGTTGGAGAAGAAGACGGCGACGATCCAGCGTTGTAGGGGCTCCGAGCTCGAGGCGGTGGTCGTAGGCGACGTAGCGGTCGACGGCGGAGACGACGGACAAGGCGGCGAGGCGAGGCGAGGCGAGTGGCTGCGGTGGAGCAGAGGTGCGGCGACGGCGGCGCTCGGGTGAGGGAGAGAGAGAGCGCGGGAGAGAGCGAGAGAGGCGGGGCGAGTGGATAGGGGAGGACGAGGAAGCCGAGGAGGCCATCCTTATCCCCTCGCCCGGGCTGGGGCGTCGGCGTCTCGCCGGTGCGCGCGCGCACGGCCACGGCGGCGACGACACAGGGAGGAGAGAGAGCGGGAGGAGGGAGAAGGGCCGGTTGGGCTGTGCCGAGTGCACTGTGCACTTAGGCCCAGCCGGTTTAGGCCTTTTTGTTTTTCCTTTTCTGTTTTTCTTTTACAGAAGATTTAGAAAAATAAATGAGCTGCCAAAATGCATTTAGTAAAATGTGAAACTTGACCACAAAATACATTGCATTATTCTTCACTGCCACAAAAAGTTTGGGCAATTTTGGAATCCATTTGGATTTTTCATAAATGGATATGGCATTAAAGTTGTTGTTTTTGCACTGTTTTAGTGCTCTAGCCCATTTTAGGAAAATGGGTGATGTTGTTTTCCTGAACATTAATTTGTTTTGGAATTTTTTCTACAACATGAACTATTTTCCAGCAATTTTTGAGCAACTTCAAATTTCACTTTGAATTTGAATTGAATTCAGTGGAGGAATTTGAAATGAGATATTAATCCACATTGATTAAACATTACAAATCATAGTGTCTTGGCATAATCATCATGGATTACTGTATCTCATTACACAGGGGTGTTACAGTCTGGCCCGGCCTTGTCCCGGCATCCTCCTCCTGTGCTGCTCGTCCGCCGGAGGTGCCCGACTACATGGCTCATGGCCTTGGCTGCTGCTACCGTGCGCGTAGGCGCCTGAAAAACCGGATCGGCCCGGTGTTGCTTTTGGTGACTCAGGCAGAGCCTCAAGACGGACGCCACTAGGCTCTCACCTCCATGAATCCTTCCCTTGCCACTGCCTATGTGCCACGGGGCAGAGCCCTCGTTGTCGGTACCGAAACAGGCAGATCTCGGGTAGGGGGTCCGAACTATGGATCTAGGAATCAATGAGTAACAGGGAACGTAGAGATATCGATTTACCCAGGTTCGGGCCCTCTCGAAGAGGTAAAATCCTACGTCCTACTGGATTGTATTGATGTGATTGTATGAAGGTTACAGAGTTGATCTACCTCGAGATCGGATGGGCTAAACCCTAGGTGGTTATGATGATTCTCTGCCTCCACGGACTAAACCCTCTGGTTTATATAGACACCAGAGGGATCTAGGGGTACATATGGTCGGTTGCCATCAGGGGATAAACATGCCGGTTACGCTAATTATTCCTTGGAGGAGACGCCAAGTCTTCGGAGATTTCCTTCTGGTGCACGGGGTCGCCTACAACCCGGCCTTCTTGATGAGCAAAGAGTGGCCCACGAGAGATAGGCCGGCAGCCCGAGTACCCCCTAGTCCGAGACACCCTCAGTAGCCCCCGAACTAGTCTTCGAAGCCGAGGGAGACGCCGAACACCATTGGCTTTGTGGACCAGTTCCTTTCCTTCCGTTACACTGGTGACAGGCTTTCATCTCCTCTGAATCAAATTCTCAAGTGTTACCTAGCCGCATGTTCCCCGAACTGTGCTCCGCCCGCCGAGGTATACCGATAACTTAGCCCCGAAGGCTAGTCGCATAGGTGTGAACAGTGACCCCATCTGACAACTTTTTACCGAAACTGCTCGCCACGACCACAAGTTGGTTTATGAAAACTCGATTCGCGGTTCGAGGCGGTTCCTGCATTGGCGCGTCCCATCGATATGGAGATCGTGCCCTGTTTTTAAGGGATATGATCAATAATCTGCTCCGTCCCACGCGTGCATAATGGCATGATTATATGGGGAAACGGTGAAGCCTGCGGCGCAGTAAAGGGACCCTAGGTTTTTACAGCCCATAAAAGGGGAACGGCCTCCATTTCCTTTGCACGCTCTCACTTCTTCCTTCGCCGTTGCCTTCCCCTTCTCTTGAGCTCCAGCGCCCAGATCCGCTCTCCCCCCAAGAGCCTCTCTAGCCACCCGTTCAATCTAGCAATGGCAGGTTCCGGGTCCAAGGGCAAGTGGGAGGCTTCCATCGTCACCGAGAGCGCCATCTTGGAGTTGAAGAGCGCGGGCTACCTCCCTGCCAACGTCGCCCACTGCGCACCAGAGGCGGGCCAGGTCATCCCCACGCCGGGGCAGGGCGAGAGGGTGGTGTTCCTCCCCCATTTCATCCAAGGTTTAGGTTTTCCCCTCCACCCCTTCGTCAGAGGCCTCATGTTTTTCTATGGGCTCGATTTCCATGATCTTGCCCCGAATTCCTTTCTGCATATCTCGGCCTTCATCATCATTTGCGAGGCCTTTCTCTGGGTCCAACCACACTTCGGCCTATGGATGAAGATCTTCAACATCAAGCCGAAGATCGTCGACGGCCAGCAGGCGTACTGCGGGGGAGCGATGGTCAGCAAGCTTCCCCGGGGTGGAGTGGCCAGAGGGCACCTTCATCGAGACTGTCAAGATCTGGCAGAAGGAATGGTTCTACATCACGGAGCCGAGGAGCGCGGATTGGGGGGCGATTCCCACCTTCAGATCCGGACCCCCCACGAGTCTGGTCTCATGGACCAAGAAAGGCCTCGACTGGGGGTCGAACAAGGAGGTGGCGCTGCTGCAGAGCCGGATTGCCAAGATGATAGAGCGGGGCGTCGAACTACCCAACGTGATCCAAATCATGCTTTGCCGCCGAATCCTCCCCTTCCAAGACCGGGCTTCCCCCATGTGGGCCTACAAGCCCGAAGACCCGGCCACCGTGCTCAGCTTCTTCCGCACTTCCCACGCTCAATTGTGGAAGGTGTTGTTTAAGCCGCAAAAGGACTGGCCGGCCGAGGCGGAAGACATCGGCCTCGACGCCGCACCCCCCCTCGGGAGGTACGTTAAGTTTTACTCTTGTATCCGGATTATTCCCTTTTGATAGGGTACCCAATTCCCTTGTTGCTCATCCTCAGAACTGGCTGAAGAAGGCCGAGCGGATCAATAGCCCGGCCCCGCTGCCCGAGGGTCCCCGGACGGCCTTGCTAATGACCATGCTGGCGGAGGAGCTGTACGAGGCGCCAGAGAGGAAGGACAAGAAGAAGGAGAAGAAGAGGGAGGCCAGAGAAGGCCTCCGCTCCCGAGGACCCCTGGACACTAGATCCGGGGACACCCATGCTCCCTCCGCATAAGAGGAGGAGAAGGAGCAGGGAGAGGAAGGGGAGGAAAGCGATTCCCCCCGAACAAAGAAGATGGGGGTGTCCGAGGACGCCGAGGAGGAGCCGCTTCATCCCTCCCCCAAGAGACCATGCAGGGCCAAGGTGGCCCTGTCCGACGATAGCTCGGCTTCTGCCGAAGACTCCGAGGCCTCCAAAGAGGTTCCTCGGAGGACCCCCAGGGTCAAACCGCAGGCCCAAAGGTACGCATCCTAATACCCATTTAAATGCTTTCGGCTAAACTGGGTTTGATATTGATCACATTTTGGCTTCTAACATCGCAGCCCGCTGCGCGACCACCCAACCGACCGAGTCTCGGAGAGGGATTCTCCGCCGGCCGCGCTGGCGGAGAGCGGGACCGAATCGCGCGCCTCGCCTCCCCCAATCGTCGAGGAGGCCGAGGAGGTCCTGTCAAGAAGGACCCCTCCCGTGCCGCACACAGGGGGAGGGGGCGACACCGTCATGTCCGAGGTGAATACCTCGGCCGCCGAAGACCAGGAGGGGAGGGCCCCTCTGGTAAATGAAGAGGAGGAGCCCGGACGATCCGAGCTCTCTCCGAGGGCGGCTCCGGAGTCGTTAAGGCATCCGGAGTTGGGCACTCCGGTCTTCGAGAGGGGAGAAGCCGAAGTGCCCCCGCCCGCCCCAGAGCGGGCGTCGACTGGGTGGCCGGACGAGATGGAGGATGCTTTAACCAGCTCCTCTATCGCAGAAGAGCACCGTGCCCTTATGGGCGCGGTATTGCAAAGTCTTCGGTCCGTGGTTAATGGACTGAAGGAGGCCTTCAGTGGCCTTCTCACAGGCTTCAAGGTGAGCCAAGTAATGTTTTTCCCTTAGAAAATTTCTTTTGTACAAATGTATAGCCTCATACACAGTAGCCCCCGAGACTCTGACTGGCTTGAACAAAGCCGGTCAGAGGATCAAAACTCGATATCTCGGATCCTAACGTGCGTAGAGTGATGCGCAGGCGTCATCTTCGGCAGCAGCCGCCAACGCCGAAGAGTTGGCCGAGCTGAATCGGAAGCTCAAGAGCTCCGAGGACGATCTCAGCCTAGTGAACAAGAGGTTCAACGAAGCGCAAGGCAAGTCCGAACTGTAGTATACATTACAGCTATTTCTTTTTTGTTAAGTAAGTTTTAAAGTAGCCTAAACGGAGTCAACTGATATGACTACAGCTGCCGCCGTGGAGGTCGAGAACCTCAATGCAGCGCTGAGGACGGCTCAGCTGGAAGCGGCGGAGCAGAGGTCGGCGGCCGAACAAGCAGCTGCCGAACTGGCTACGGTGAGAACCGCTAGTCAGAAGCACGAGGCCAGAGTGCTAGAAGTGCAGCAAGAGCTCAAAGATGCTGTCACGAAATGTGAGGCTCTTGAGCAGAAGAATAAAGAGCAGGCCGCCGAGCTAACCTCATTGGGGTCGGTGGCCAAGGAAGCGCGGACGGAGGCGCGCGGCTACCAGGAAGAACTCCGCCAAGTGAAGCTCATTGCGGATGGTAAGCCGTATTTGTTGCAAAGTGTCTTTGGTGGTAACAGGTTCGCTTTGCTCACGCGAGTGTGGCGTTCCCCAGGCGCCTTTGCGGATCTCCCGAGGAGTGCGGCTGATGCGGCTAGGTTCTTCGCCGTCCAGGAGGGTCGGGCCGAGCAGAGGTTATTTTGGGCGCAATTTCAAGCGCCCGAACACCCTCCCCTCCTCAACAACCAAATGAAGCAGCTGATGGAGCTGCATCGGATGGCGAAGCCGGCGATGAAGGACCTCTGCGTCATGCTATGGCCTTCGGAGCCACTGCCGAGCAGCTACTTCGGTTTGGTGCAGAGGCTGTATGATGCCACTCCCCGGATCGATGCCTGGAAGTGCTCCGTATGCATTGAGGGGGCTCGGATGGCCTTCGGCAAAACAATGGTGCACTGGCCGAAGATAAAGCCAGCCGAAGTGGCCACCGGACCTCCGCTGCCAGGGAAGGAGCATAGGTGCCCCGAGCAGTACTTTCCCATCGTGATGGATGGTGCTCGGGCAATAGAGGCCCAATGCTCAAAAGATGTAATTTATGAGTAGATTTATTTTCCTTGTATCCGAGGAGTTGAAACTTTGTTTTGTTGCAATGCAAGTTGTTGGCTGTAAATATAATGCCTGCTATGTTAATTTTGACTCCTGTGCGGCCGTTTTTAAACTGAAAGTTACCAGTTGTCGGCTTCAGCCCCCTTGCAGATACTGCATGGGGTGTTTTCTCGTAATACCTTAACCCTTAGCCGATGTCTCGGTGCCTGGAGGCGGTTTATATGTACGGAAAATAAGGCAATCAGACTATGTGGTTTTAGTGCTTTCACTTAGCCATAGGACCTTAACTGCGGGGGCTGGTGACTAGCCCCCAGTGTTTGTGATATCCGGACGAACCGCGGTTGACACTATCATCACGTGGTTCCTGTGACAGAGAACCCTTCGTTTAACACGGGCTAACCTCCAACGATTTTTAGTTTAACACTAGTCATCGGATCGCCGACCAGTTCTCGCTTATTGTGACAGTCAGTTTTCGGCTTTCTCCACTGAGGCACTTAACCAGGCTAACTAGAAGCACAATCGCAGTGGTTCTCCCTTTACCCTCCTAGCCGAACAATGCGGAACGTAAGAGGGTAAACACAGGAGCCGGGCAACCCAACTATTGACCAAAGACACAATTCGGAACTGATTCATGTAATGCAATATCCGTGACGCCGAGCACGTATAATAAAATTGGTGCCGGACTGATGTTTAGGGCTAGATGAAGATGCCAGCCCCCCGGTCTATTAGCCGATCACATCTAATAAAGGAAACGTATCGTAATAGATTGTTTCGGCCGAAAAGCAGAAAGGAAAGTGCAACATAAGTACTCGCAGTGTGACCGGAAAAAATGGTCGTTATTTCCTTTAAATTCGTGACGTCTATCCGTACAATCCGAACTGCCGAAGTAACTTTTACAGATACTTTAAGAAAAAATGCATTAGAGGAAAGGTTTACACAGGGCCTTCAAGAGTGGTTTGACGTCCCTACTACGCCCTGCTACACGTATGCGCCTTTGCTCTTTTATGAAGCGTCCGTCTGAGTGAAGTTGTCGACTGTGTGCTTGGCGAAAGTAGTAATGTTCGGTGGACGAGCCCTTGAGGAAGGGTTTTGAGAGATCGCCGCACTGTATCAGCTTAACGCTGATCAGGCCCTAGATGGTGCCTGTAGTTTTATGGTGTCCCGAGGACATCTTCGGCCGTGGCTTGGTCGAACCGAGCTCTCGGCGCTTGAGTTGACTTGCCCCCACAGCTGCCCATGGAATCTTGAGCGCGAAGTTGTGCATCCGAGGCACGTATTTTGCAGCTGGGTGAGGCTTGCTGTGGGGCGCGTATTCCTATTTAGGGTGAGCACGGGAGTGCTCTGGGACCGAGGACATAGCCCGGGCGCATTTGCGTGCGTCCAGTGTCTTGGCAGTAGACTGGGCCTGCGACGCTTCTTCGGCGGCTAGAGCCGCCGTGTGTTCCTCTGTTCGGAGCGGGCGTTCGGTATTACCATTGACGGTAATAACGCCCTTTGGCCCTGGCATCTTGAGCTTCAAGTATGCGTAGTGTGGGACGGCGTTAAAGCGGGCGAACGCTATCCGGCCGAGGAGTGCGTGGTAACCGCTGCGGAAGGGGACAATATCGAAGATCAAGTCCTCGCTGCGGAAGTTATCGGGCGAACCGAAGACTACTTCCAATGTCACGGATCCTGAGCAGCGTGCTTCGACGCCTGGGATTACACCTTTAAAGGTGGTGTTACTGGGTTTAATCCTTGACGGGTCGATTCCCATTTTCCTCACTGTATCTGAGTAAATCAGGTTGAGGCTACTGCCTCCGTCCATGAGGACTCTGGTGAGGTGAAATCCATCCACGAAGGGGTCGAGCACCAGAGCCGCTGTTCCTCCATGACGGATACTGGTCGGATGGTCTCGACAGTCGAAAGTGATCGGGCAGGCCGACCACGGGTTGAATTTCGGGGCTACAGGCTCTAAGGCGTAGACATCCCGGAATGCGCGTTTCCGCTCCTTCTTCGGTATGTGCGTGACGTAAATCATGTTCACGGTTTTTACCTCTGGAGGGAACTGCTTTTGGCCTCCATTGTTCGGCCCGCGAGGTTCATCGTCATCCTCGCTGTGGGGACCCTTGCTCTGCTCCTCGGCTGTGATCTTGCCGGCATGTTTAATTACCCAACAGTTGCGGTTGGTGTGGTTAGCGGGCTTATCCGAGGTACCGTGGATCTGGCAGGGCCTGTCGAAGATTATGTCTAGTGCGGACGGGCCGTCCCGGTTTCCTTTAGAAGGTTTCTTCCGCGGTCCTGACTTCGAGCCGCTGAACCCGGCGTTTACCGCTGCATCATCGGCTTCACTACCGTTGTTAGTGTGCCGGCGCTTATTATTCTTGTTGCGCCGGGGTTTCCCGTTCCCGTCCTGGGCTTCTGAAGTGCCGGGGTCTTCGGGATGGTTGCTTCGATGAGCTAACCAACTATCTTCACCCGCACAAAAGGGGGTCATGAGGGAGGTGAGAGCCGACATTGTTCTCGGCTTATCCTGGCCGAGCTGGCGGGCGAGCCATTCGCCCCGAATACTGTGCTTGAATGCGGCGATTGCTTCGGCATCCGGACAGTCGACGATTTGGTTCTTCTTAGTGAAGAACCGATTCCAGAATTGCCGAGCTGACTCCCCGGGCTGTTGAACCACATGGCTCAGGTCGTCGGCGTCCGGTGGCCGAACATAGGTGCCTTGAAAGTTAGCTCGGAATGCATCCTCGAGGTCTTCCCAGCTCCCGATGGAGTTTTCAGGTAGGCTGTTTAACCAATGCCTCGCTGGTCCTTTGAGCTTCAATGGTAGATATTTAATGGCGTGGAGGTCATCTCCTTGGGCCATATGAATGTGGAGAAGAAAATATTCGATCCACACGGCTGGGTCAGTTGTCCCATCGTATTGTTCTATATTCACGGGTTTAAACCCTTCGGGGAACTGATGCTGCATCACCTCATCTGTGAAACACATAGGGTGTGTGGCGACCCTGACCAGGGCTACGTCGTGTCGGAGATTGGTTGTCATCCGGGCACGGTGCTGCTCCCGAGCTCTATCATTCCTGTCGCGCCAGGCTTGGTATCCGTCCCGTCCAGCGGGTGCATAACCTCTGGATCCATAGATGGATCTTGACTGTGTCCCTCTGGCGTTCAGGTCGTGCCGCAGGTCGCGTGGGTCCTCCGGTTGAACCGGGTCTTTGCCCGCCCAGCGAGGGGTCGCGGGTGGGTGTTCGGTTTCCATAGCCGTCTTATCCCGTCCTCGAGGGGGGCGGTCGGGCTGGCTTGTGTAAGTTCGTTTGGGAGGCATGGGCTCAAGGGCCTCGTCCTCGAATGAAGGTAGCAAACGCCGTCGTGGATAGCTTTTGTACTGATCCTGGCACTGATTGTCGAAGCCCTCTTCGGCTGCTAAGACCATTGTCCACCTGTCGTTGAGTGTGTCTTGTTCGGCCTTGAGCTGCTGCTTCTTCTTCTTCAAGCTTCGGGCGGTGGCTATGAGTTGCTGCTTAAATCTTTCCTGTTCCAGGGGGTCCTCAGGGACAGTGAAATCCTCGAGTCCGAGGCTGTCCTCCTCTTCGGACGGAGGGAGGTAGTTGCTGTCCTCGGAATCCTCGGGGTCCTCAGGGTTACCCTGGTCCTCGTGCCCTGCAGGGGCGTCGTTGTGCTGTTCGGGGGTGTTGTCGCCGAGCTCCCCCATGTTATCTGGAGTGTCGTTATCTCTGGTGCCGTTCGTGTCTGTGTTATTTTCCTTGCCCTTTCCTCGCCCTCTGGCTCGCCTTCGTCGGCGTTTGGGCGGTTCCTCGGCGGGGCCGTCGCCATCCTTCTTGGTCGTGTTGCCATCCTTCTTGGGGGTATCGACCATGTAAACGTCGTAGGTGGAGGTGGCAGTCCACTTTCCGGTGTTGGAGGTGGCAAGGGAGGGAGCCATATAAGGCGGGACGTCGATATCCTCGTCCATGTCGTCAGCCTCCTCGGAGGCATAGTCCAGCATGCCAATTAAGTCTTCGACAGTGGCTACTATGTGGGTGGTGGGTGGGACACAAAATTCCCCGCGGTCGGCCTCAAGTCCGATATGCTCGTAGGCTGAAGGCGGGCCATCTACGATACTCATCTTCTGGATCCGATCAGACATCTCGCCTAAAAGCGAGAGGTCCACCGGACTCATCCTTGGGCATACTTCGGAGTCGAACTCCGGCGTGCCTGCGTCGGAAGTGTGCTCGGCCAAGGGTGACCCTTGGTTTTCCGGCACCGGAGTCGGATCCGAACTCAAAGCCAGATCCGAGCTGAGGGCCGGCCCGAAGACGGGGCCGAGGAGAGAATCCGAGGTTAAGTCCTCGGGATTATTAGGCTCCTCAGGTAAAGCTGAGAACCTAGTAAGGACCAGATCGCCCCGAGAATCGGTGGCGTACTCCAGGTTGCCGAACCTGATCTCCTGCTCAGGGGCGAAGCTGTCGACCTGGTCAAGATGACCGGTCGGATCGGCGTGTAGCACAATGCTGCCGAACGCGAAGAGCTGACCGGGGACGAAGATGTCCCCGCTGGTGATGCCATCGCTGATGACAAGGCAAGCCATTGATCCTCGGTGACCCAATGGCGGAACTCTCAATGAAAGCACCAATGTCGGTACTGAAACCGGCAGATCTCGGGTAGGGGGTCCGAACTATGGATCTAGGAATCAATGAGTAACAGGGAACGTAGAGACAACGATTTACCCAGGTTCGGGCGCTCTCGAAGAGGTAAAATCCTACGTCCTGCTGGATTGTATTGATGTGATTGTATGAAGGTTACAGAGTTGATCTACCTCGAGATCGGATGGGCTAAACCCTAGGTGGTTATGATGATTCTCTGCCTCTACGAACTAAACCCTCTGGTTTATATAGACACCAGAGGGATCTAGGGGTACATATGGTTGGTTTCCATCAGGGGATAAACATGCCGGTTACGCTAATTATTCCTTGGAGGAGACGCCAAGTCTTCGGAGATTTCCTTCTGGTGCACGGGGTCACCTACAACCCGGCCTTCTTGACGAGCAAAGAGTGGCCCACTAGTCCGGCCCACGAGAGATAGGCCGGCAGCCCGAGTACCCCCTAGTCCGGGACACCCTCACTCGTGGTGGGTGGTAGCGGGGCGACGTGTTCTGGTGGGTTTGTGCGGCGCGAAGGAGGCTTGGTCGCGGGAACCACTACAGCCTGCGGCCGTGGTCTGGCTACAGATTGCGATGACCACCGAAAGATCTCCAGATTCGGTGGTGAGATGCAAACTATGACGATGGCCTGACACAGAGTGATGGTTGTGTGGCTTGGCAGTTGCACATCGTATGTAGCTGCTGGGATCATGGAAAAGTGGTGGCGACAATACATGAATGACGACGATGGTGGTGCTACTCGAGCGCCCGGTCTCGAGCTCCGGGGTGAAAGCTCAGGCCTGGCCTGAATTGGGTATACCTGGCAATGGCGATGTTTCTATGTCGTTACCTTGTTGAATGCATTGCTCGGATATTCTTGGACTGATTCTTCACGGTGAAAAACTAGATTCTGGCATTGGATGGTTGGATCCGGTGATGGCGGCGCTTGAGAGTTGCTCCCTTCTTGAAGGCGTTGCCGTCGAAAAACCTTTACGTCCATGTGGTGTCATAAGATGGTTGGTGTGGATATGGTCATTGTTGCAGTTTGCCGATCGTGGATCTGATTGCTTTGGGGTATTTTCTTTTTTCCTCGCCTACGCATAGCTTTGGTCTTATGTGACTTTGCTATTTGCTGGTGTTTTTTTGTGTGTGTGTTAATGTTGGCAGTGTGGATCTTAGCTATGCAGAGGCCGGGTGCGTGCTCATTGTGTTTATATCCTCTTGATGCTCCAATTTAAACCAATAAAATCCACCCTTTGTTGAAAAGTGTACTTGCGCACAGCCTGGGCATCACATTCGCCCCCATTAAGGCCTTGTACAATGCAAGGAACTTAGAAGAGGTGCTTAAAGAAATAAACCAGTGTTTTTTTAAGCACCGTTGCTTATTTATATAGGGTAGACGCTTAATTGGGCGTCTCTCCTACAGAAATAGGCATTGGTGCTCAGAAAAATCCGGTTTATTTTCTAAAGCATTTCCCTAAGCACCTAGCATTGCACAAGGCTTAACACCACTAACTAACCGACTAGCCCGCGTCCAGAACTCCACCGACTAATAATCTTCTACGTGGACGTAAAAAAAAAATTCTTCTACGTGTTAACCACTTGACCGAGTCACTCAGCTCACACACAACTAACTCTACGTCTATGCAGCCTGTTGCATTATCCTGCTTGCATGCAGCGCCGCGCTTCTCACACGGCGACGGCACTAGAGGCGGAGGACGAAAAAAAATTAAGGTGTGGCGACCTGTCAACTAAAAAAATTGATGCAAAAACATAATAGTCAATTCACACTGCACTGAAGCTTTCAATGGCGTCTAGAAGACACATGCAATGGCAGTGCCCTACCCTCCTTCTGAAAAATCTTCCTTAATTATACCAATATAACCTTTTGAATATCCCTCGCTCAATGTAACACACCATCAAATCATTAACACTAGTGGAAAACAGGGCTATGGTCCCGGTTCCAGAGGGCCTTTAGTCCCGGTTTTGAAACCGAGACAAAACAAACGGGACTAATACCCAAAACCTTTAGTCCCGGTTGGCCTACGAACCGGGACCAAAGGAGCTCCACGTGGCCGCTGTGGGGCGCCCAGGCAGGAGGACCTTTAGTCCCGGTTGGTAACACCGACCGGGACTAAAGGGTCTCCACGTGGCCGCTGCGCAGCACTCAGGCAGGAGGACCTTTAGTCCCGGTTGGTAACACCAACCGGGACCAAAAGGCAGCCACGCGTCAGCAGCTCGCAGGCGCTGGGGTTTTTTTTTGAAAGGGGGGGTTTAGGGGTTTTGGAGGGTTTAGGGGTTTCATATTGTGTTAGCTAGCTAATAGAGAGAAGTGACCTCTCTTTCTCCGTGCTTGGTCGACGCTAGCTATTACATATAGAGAGAACTCGACGCTAGCTAGTAAGCAAATGAAGGAAACCATTAATTACACAAGATCGTCATGAACATATATAGAGAGAAGTGACCTCTCTTTCTCCGTGCTTGGTCGAACAACAAGTTTTCGTATATCTATCCGACGCTACTACATATATACAATATAACATCCCTGACATCATCAAGCGCCAAACTCCCATTGAATTTTCGTATGGTATTCTCCCTTTTCATGTATGACGTGGTCAAGAAAGAATCCCGCCAATTCCTCTTGAATTGCTCGTATGCGATCATGTGGTAGGAGTTCATCCCGCATCTGCCAGATCTAATTTAAAGAAGGGGGTCAATACATATATATGAATGAAACTCAACACAATTGATGGTAATAAAATAAAATTGTGAATATTGTTTACGTACTTCAAATTGTTTGTCAGACAATTTACCCCGCTCAGTGGTCGAGTGGCGAATGAACTCGCAAACGTAGTATCCACATAAATTTTTCCCGCCTGCCTGCCACAAGCACTTTACGAGAATAGAGTTAAATCAAACTGATAATCAAGCATGATAATGGTATTGATGAAACTAGAATCAATGAGAGATGCGCGGAACTAGCTAGTACTACTTACTTTGGGGTGTGTAAATCGCAGCTCGTTCTTCAGACCCGGAACCATTCCGGTGAACTGTTTCCAAATCCTGCCAGGCAAAGAAAATGATTACTTGATATCAGGAAATGAACGAAAGTTGCCGATATGGTCCCAGTATTGATTGAACTTACTTCTGGAGCATTGCAGTCATGTCCGCATAATCCTTGGGATCTTTACGTCTCGAGTCTAAGACAGTTACTACTCCCCCATCAAGCTTAATGGATAGCAGAATAAAGTGGAACCTACGCACGCATAACTCATCAATTACAGTAGTTAACCTCGAGGAAGCGAAACCGAATATGCACAAGACAGTAACACTCACTTGAAGTTGTAAGGAAAGAGTATTTCCCTTTTGTTTTGATGTCGAAGGAACGCTTTTAGCAAGTTTTCCTCGGTATCTTTAACTCTGTTTTGTACCGCCCATTCATTTACGGTATTTGGGCTAATGAACCCAATGTCATAGATTTGTCTTTTTTTTGCATTCGACGATCTTCAATCTGCATAATATAGTGAGGATAATTATATACATATGCAATGAACGAGCTGAGCTAGAGACTTAATTACAGAAGTAATACTTACAGACAGTAGCAAGTCATGATTTGTTTGTCGAGGGCCTCTTGATTGAATAACTAAAATAACTCCACAAATTCAACAGGCATCAGGTCGACTCCAATGAGGTCGTGCTCATCTTTAATTCTCACCATCAAACTATCGGACCCATTCTTCCTGCAGCTTTCCAAGTACCACTCATGCAATCTTCCCATCATCGTTGTTAGATGAGGATGATCAGGTTTGACGAGAGGCTTCCCGTGCTCGTATCTAAAGATCTCTACTACCTCAGCCATTTCAAACTGTACATCATCGCCCACGTAATCACCAAGAGTGGTACCGGGCAGTAGCCCCGGATGATTAGCGATATCGCTAGACACCTTGAGCGGGGGGCACGATTGCTTCTCCTGTTCGCCGAGCTGGGGAATTGTTTTCCCACTTCTTCGTCTTGAAGCACTGGCAGTACTTCCCGACCGCCGCGCTTCATCATATGTCTTTTCAATACAGCGGTCATAGTTGGATTGCGGCGGAGGTGGTGGTGGTCGCTTAAGGGCATCCAGAGTGCGCTTCGCTTTCACCGGATCTATTGTTTCCTTCGGAGGTGGACGTTTCCGTTCAAAATGGGCCTGCAGTTCGGCTTCCACGATGTCATCGGTTTCCTTGTCAGTCCTCTCATATGGTAACTTTGGAGGAACCCTGAGGCTTGGACCAAATTTGAATTTCTTCCTGCCTTTTGTACTGCTAGCCGCCGGAGCGGCGGCGGCTCTCTTCCGCTGTTGCTGAGGCGGCGGAGTCCGCTGACGCGCCGGAGGAGGCGGAGGAGGAGGCGGAGTCCGCTGACGCGCTGGAGGAGGCGGAGGAGGAGGCGGAGTCCTCTGACGCACCGGAGACAGCTGAGGTGGAAGAGGACTCTGCTGAGGGGCCTCATCCGGCTGAGTCTGCTGAGGGGCCTCATCCGGCTGAGCTGGACTGTGAGGAGTCTGCTGACGGGCCTCATCCGGCTACGTCTGCTGGGGCGGCATCCAGTTTGGAAGCTTGATGTTCTCCTTTCTCTGTAGACAGGTACTCCTTAAGGCATTTTCCAGAAGATTATCCCCTTCACCTGTAGGGTAGTCATGCTCCAGCCCCTCAAATCCCTCCATTATTTCATCCACCGTGACAATAGCATAGCCATGTGGAATCGGACGGCAATGGAAAGTTCCCTCAGCTCGAGGAGGTAAAACAGAGCCGACCGCCGCCTTCAAGGTCAGGTTCTGGCATTTCGCCATTAGCACACAATGTTCAGCCTCTGTGATACTATCCACGGGGTAGCGAGGAGCCGTGAAATCAGGCTGAACGAGCTCCGTGGAAGCCACGCTGCTTCTCCGCTGAGATGGTGGGGTAGCTTCTGGGGCAGTGTCGAAGGAAGGATCTTCGTGTGCTGAGATGGTTGGCCGGTAGCTCGCTGGCTCTCAAGTTCCTCTAGTTTCGCTAATCTTGCACTGAGCTTCTGCATTTCGCTTGCTTCCTCTTTCATCTTTCTCTCTCGGCTCTATAACCACCGCTGTCGGGAAACCCATGCACCCACGGAACGGAGCCTGATGTGCCTCGTGTTTGTCCAGGGTGTTCAGGATTCCCGAGGGCCTCTGTCAGCTCGTCCTTCTCTCTGTCGGGAATGAACGTCCCTTCCTGCGCTGCCTTGATTGCTGCCTCAAGCTTCCGGATGGGTATTGCAAGTTGCTCGTTCGTCCAAACACACTTCCCTGTTTCTGGGTCCAAAGTTCCCCCAACCCCGAAGAACCAAGTCCTTGCCCGATCTGGCCAGTGCAATGTCGCTGGTTGGACCCCTTTAGCAAGCAGGTCTTACTCAGCTTTGTCCCACAACGGCCGGGCTTTGCTATAGCCACCTGACCCCGTGGTATGGCGATACTTCTTCTTTGCAGCATTTTGCTTGTTTGTCAGTGACCTTTGCTTACCCTTGTCCGATTTCTTGTAGGCCACAAATGCGGGCCAGTGATCTCTTATCTTCTCATATTGACCGATGAATTCTGGAGTCTCGTCTTTCTCGACAAACTTTTTGTTCAAATCTTTCTTCCAGTTCCTGAATAGTTCCGCCATCTTCTTAAGAGCAAACGCCTTGACCTTTCGCTCTATAACTGGGTTATTCGGATTCTCCTCTGGCGGTAGGCTGAAATTTGTCATCAGCGAGGTCCAAAGATCATCTTTCAGTCTATCCTGGACATAAGAAACTTCAGGGTCCTTCTTCTTATTCCATTCTTGGATGTTGATCGGGACGCTGTCCCTAACAACAACTCCGCACTGATGTACAAATGCGTCCTTGGTCCGCTTGGGAGCAATCGGTTGGCCATCTCGAGCGACTTCTGTGATCGTGAACCTTTCATCCTGGCGCAACCTTTTCTTCGGGCCTCGTCTCCTTACGGAAGTTTGGCTCGATCCGGAGGGCTAAAAGAAGAAAGAAGCGTTAATATATGTACATACAAAACAATTAATGCATCAAGTCAGCACAGGCTTAATATATATATATATATATATATATATATATATATATATATATATATATATATATATATATATATATATATATATATATATATATATACCTCGCCGGACTTTGCAACAGTTAAGGCTCCCTCCTCCGTTCAGTCACCGGAGCCATCATGATCTCCTTCCTCCTCCATTGTTGGATCACCGGAGCCGTCATGATCTCCTTCCTCCTCCATTGTTGGATCACCGAAGCCGTCATGATCTCCTTCCTCACCATCGGTGTCGTTGAGAAACGACAAGGTGATATCACCTCCTTGAAGGATTATATCCCCCAACAACTCTTCTTTTTCTAAGTCTCTGTCCATAGTTTCTGCAAACATTACAACATGGCAATATACAACCATGAGAGATGGATTAGTGGCAAACATGGACTTAATATCACAACAAGGAATCATATGCATATGAGCAATGGATTAGTGGCAAACATCATGCAAAGTTGACAAGTTTTATAACAGTCAGTTTCAGACGATCATCGAGGACTACTCCCCCCTCATGTCTGATGAGTCGTCCTATCTTTCGAGAGAGGATACTTTGCAGACCGCCTCTCTCATGGTCGTCGAGGATACTTGCGGACCCCCCCCCCCCCCCTCATGTCGAAGTTATCGGGGATATGTTGAATTCCCGAGAGAGTTAGGGGTGTTCTAACGCGGCACTACACGATATAGCTAGGTGAAGGGGGATAACATCCGGGAATGTTTTCCCGAAGTCTGCATTAATTTCGGACAGATGAACCGGAGGGGGACGGTTCCAGGTTCGCTATGCTAGCTGCTTGTGACAGACGAACGGAGGGCATATTCGGATTCGTCATATTTTTCTAATCGATTTTCATATATAAATTATTTCATCGGAGTTACGGTTAATTTTCTACGAATTTTCTATATACATACATACATCGATATCCATCCATACATACATATACATCTACATTATATATGAACATTTTTTTCCATCATATCAATATTTACATATACATACACATACATACATACACATGATTAATAAACACTAAGCATCTACATATACATTATATATGAACAAAAAAAAATCATCATATCAATATTTACATATACATACACATACATACATACACATGATTAATAAACACTAAGCATCTACATATACATTATATATGAACAAAAAAAATTCATCATATAAAAAAAATGCACAGCGGGCCGGGGCGGCGGCGGCTCACAGCGGGGGCGGCGAGGGCTCGGGGACGAGGGAGACGACGGCGACGGCGACGGCGACGGCGACGACGGGGCAGGAGCGCGGCGACGGCGACGGCGACGGCGGGCCGGGGCAGGGGCGCGGGCTCGGGGGCGGGGCAGGGGCGCGGGCTCGGGGGCGGGGCAGGGGCGCGGGCTCGGGGGCGATGACGGCGACGACGGGGCAGGGGCGCGGCGACGGCGACGGCGGGGGCGGCGGACGGCGTCGGGGCAGCCTGGCGGCGTCGATGTGCTCGGCGTCGTCGGGGGAAACTGCGGATGAACTATGAAAATTTCCTAAGTGTGGGCTTATATACCCCAACCTTTAGTCCCGGTTGGTGGCTCCAACCGGGACGAAAGGGGGCCTTTCGTCCCGGTTGGAGCCACCAACCGGGACTAAAGGTCAATTTCAACAGCCCAACGGGCGGGAAGCAGAGACCTTTAGTCCCGGTTGGTGGCTCCAATCGGGACGAAAGGGGGGCATTGGTCCCGGTTGGTGGCTCGAACCGGGACCAAAGGCACCCTTTCGTCCCGGTTCGAGCCACCAACCGGGACCAATAGCCTGGCACAGCGGTGTGGTGGGAGTTTAGTCCCACCTCGCTAGTTGAGAGAGGGTATCACTGGTTTATAAGGCGCGCTGTGGCTGAGCTTTCGAGCTCCTCTCTAATGCAGGCAGTACTTGCCTAAGCTTTGTCAGTGCCATGTTGGGCCTGTTGGGCCCGCGGGCCTGCATCCTGGCCCATGTACAGATGGGTTTCTAGTCGTATGCAGGCCGTGGTGGCCCAGTAGGCGGCATTTTTTTATTTTTTATGTCATTTTAGTTTGCTATTGAAGTTTTTTACATAAAATACTTTATGAAAATTCTTTTTGCTATTAAAGTTTTTAACAAAAAATACTTTGATAATTTTAGTTGCATAAATTTTATATAATTTTAAGTTAATATTATTTTGATAATATTTTTTTATTTTTTATGTCATTTTAGTTTGCTATTAAAGTTTTTAACATAAAATACTTTATGAAAATTCTTTTTGCTATTAAAGTTTTTAACAAAAAATACTTTGATAATTTTAGTTGCATTAATTTTATATAATTTTAAGTTAATATTATTTTGATAATAACTAGAGGTTTATAAAAGCATTTTAGTTGATTCTTTTTGCTATTGAAGAATATTATAGTTTTGTTTTAGTTGATCATAACAAAATATTTTAATTGATTCTTTTTAGTTCATTCTTTTTGCTATTAGAGTTTTATAAAAGCTTTTTAGTTCTTTCTTTTTGCTATTAGAGTTTTTTTTAGCTAAATGACCCTGAAATTGAAAAGCACTACAAATGAACTCTGAAAAGGTTGAAAGTTGGCATGGTATCATCATTTCACCCACATAGCATGTCCTAAAAAGTTGAGAGTGTTACGGCAAAAGCTGGATGCACTTCGTGTACAAAATGGACAATCTCTTTCGAAGTATCAGGGTTTCGGACGAAAACTCATCTGTTACAAAAGGCATTTCATTTTTTCTTCGCGTAATCAGAGCCATCATCGTATCCTCCTTCACTTTTTCTTCGTGTGTTTCCCTTGCTTATTGCGCCGTAACCATGGATAATCTTCATCGTTTAACAGGGTGCTTGGGTCAGCCTTCACTTTGAAGGGAGGAATTTCATGAAACTTTTCATAATCTTCAGACATGTCTGTCTTGCCCTCCACTCCCACGATGTCTCTTTTCCCTGAAAGAACTATGTGGCACTTTGGCTCATCGTATGATGTATTCGCTTCCTTATCTTTTCTTTTTCTCGGTTTGGTAGACATGTCCTTCACATAGAAAACCTGCGCCACATCATTGGCTAGGACGAATGGTTCGTCTGTGTACCCAAGATTGTTCAGATCCACTGTTGTCATTCCGTACTGTGGGTCTACCTGTACCCCGCCTCCTGACAGATTGACCCATTTGCACCGAAACAAAGGGACCTTAAAATCATGTCCATAGTCAAGTTCCCATATGTCCACTATGTAACCATAATATGTGTCCTTTCCCCTGTTGGTTGCTGCATCAAAGCGGACACCACTGTTTTGGTTGGTGCTCTTTTGATCTTGGGCGATCGTGTAAAATGTATTCCCATTTTTCTCGTACCCTTTGTAAGTCAATACAGTCGAAGATGGTGTCCTGGCCAACGAGTACAGCTCATCTCCAACAGTGGTGTTACCCATGAGATGTGTTTGCAACCAACTACCGAAAGTCCTGATGTGTTCACATGTAATCCAGTCGTCACACTGCTCTGGGTGTTTGGAGCGTAGAATATTCTTGTGTTCATTGACATACGGGGTCACCAAGGTAGAATTCTGTAGAACTGTGTAGTGTGCTTGAGCCCAAGAATGCCCGTCCCTACATATTATTGAGTCCGCTCCAAGCGTGCCTTTTCCAGTCAGTCTCCCCTCATACCGCGATTGAGGGAGACCAATCTTCTTAAGGTCAGGAATGAAGTCAACACAAAACCCAATGACCTCCTCTGTTTGATGGCCCGTGGAGATGCTTCCTTCTGGCCTAGCACGGTTACGAACATATTTCTTTAAGACTCCCATGAACCTCTCAAAGGGGAACATATTGTGTAGAAATACAGGGCCCAGAATGGCAATCTCGTCGACTAGATGAACTAGGACGTGCGTCATGATATTGAAGAAGGATGGTGGGAACTGTTGGAAATATGCCCTAGAGGCAATAATAAATTGGTTATTATTATATTTCCTTGTTCATGATAATCGTTTATTATCCATGCTATAATTGTATTGATTGGAAACTCAAATACATGTGTGGGTACATAGACAACACTGTGTCCCTAGTAAGCCTCTAGTTGACTAGCTTGTTGATCAAAGATGGTTAAGGTTTCCTAGCCATGGACATGAGATGTCATTTGATAACGGGATCACATCATTAGGAGAATGATGTGATGGACAAGACCCAAACTGTAAACGTAGCATTTGATCGTGTCAGTTTATTGCTATTGTTTTCTGCATGTCAAGTATCTGTTCCTTTGACCATGAGATCATGCAACTCACTGACACCGGAGGAATACCTTGTGTGTATCAAACGTCGCAACGTAACTGGGTGACTATAAAGGTGCTCTACAGGTATCTCCGAGGGTGTCTGTTGGGTTGGCATGGATCAAGACTGGGATTTGTTACTCCGTATGACGGAGAGGTATCTCAGGGCCCACTCGGTAATACAACATCACAATGAGCCTTGCAAGCAATGTGACTAAAGTGTTAGCCACGAGATCTTGTATTACGGAACGAGTAAAGAGACTTGCCGGTAACGAGATTGAACTAGGTATAGTGATACCGACGATCAAATCTCGGGAAAGTAACATACCGAAGAACAAAGGGAACAGCATACGGGATTAACTGAATCCTTGACATAGAGGTTCGACCGATAAAGATCTTCGTAGAATATGTAGGAGCCAATATGGGCATCCAGGTCCCGCTATTGGTTATTGGCCGTAGAGGTGTCTCGGTCATGTCTACATAGTTCTCGAACCCGCAGGGTCTACACACTTAACGTTTGGTGACGATTAGTATAATTGAGTTATTATGTTGGTGACCGAAAGTTGTTCGGAGTCCCGGATAAGATCCCGGACATGACGAGGATCTCCGGAATAGTCCGGAGGTAAAGATTGATATATGTGATAATAGTGTTTTGATCTCCGGAAGAGTTTCGGAGTTCACCGGAAGGGGTTCCGGATGTTCACCGAAGTGTTCGGGTGCAGCAACACTTTATATGGGCCAAGGGATAAAAGCCCACGAGGTATTGGAAAAGTGCAAAAGTAGTTTTGCTGCCGCGTAAGCGGTACTACCGCTTGGTGAAGCGGTACTACCGCCCGAGCGGTACTACCGCTTGTGTGAAGCGGTACTACCGCCCAAGCGGTACTACCGCTTGTGTGAAGCGGTACTACCGCTTGTGCGCGGCTGTGCACGGTTCGGCAGGGATCCGAGTTGGACTCTTTCCCTGCGGGCCAAACCGACCTTGTGCGGGCAAAACCGACCTGGAGGAGGCTTTTACTCCAAGTTTAGACCCCAAGGCTCAACATATAAATAGAGGGGCAGGGCTAGCACACGGGACACATCAAGATTTCCCCAAGCCGTGTGCGGCAACCCTAACCCTCTAGTTCCTCCGTCATAATCTCCGTAGCGCTTGGCGAAGCCCTGCTGAGATTGTTCCTCACCACCATCACCACGCCGTCGTGCTGCTGGAACTCAACCACTACTTCACCATCGCTCGCTGGATCGAGGAGGTGAAGGCGTCATCAAGCCGTACGTGTGTTGAACGCGGAGGTGCCGTCCGTTCAGGCGCTAGTTCGTGATCGGATCGAGGGACGACTTGCGATTTGGATCGCGGAGACGTTCGACTACATCAACCGCGTTTCTTAAACGCTTCCGCTTAGCGATCTACAAGGGTATGTAGATTCACTCTCCCTCTCGTAGATGCTCATCACCATGGATAGATCTTGTGTGTGCGTAGGAAATTTTTGTTTCCCATGCAACGTTACCCAACAGTGGTATCAGAGCTAGGTCTATGCGTAGATGAGATCTCGAGTAGAACACAAACGAGTTGTGGGCGTGGGTGTATACATATTGCTTGCCGTTACTAGTTGATATTTGATTCGGCGGTACTGTGAGATGAAGCGGCTCGGACCGACATTACGCGTACTCTTACGCGAGACAGGTTCCTTCAACTAACATGTAACTTCGTTGCATAAAGATGGCTAGCGGGTGTCTGTCTCTCTCACTTTAGTTGAATCGATTTCAATGAAGAGGGTTCTTTTAGAAGATCAAAAAGCAATCACTACACCACGTTGTGGTTTTGCGTAGGTAAGAACGGTTCTTGCAAACCCGTAGCAGCCACGTAAAATTTGCAACAACAATTAGAGGACGTCTAACTTGTTTTTGCAGGGTATGTTGTGATGTGATATGGCCAATTACATGATGAGATATATGTGATGTATGAGATGATCATGTATTGTATAGAATATCACGACTTGCATGTCGATGAGTACGGCAACTGGCAGGAGCCATAGAGTTGTCTTTAATTATTGTATGACCTGCGTGTCAATCATTAAGCGCTATGTAATGCTTTACTTTATCGCTAAACGTTAGCAATAGTCGTGGAAGCAACAGTCGGCGCGACAACCTTATGGCGACACGTTGATGGAGATCAAGATGATGGAGATCATGGTGTCATGCCGGTGACGATGGAGATCATGCCGGTGCTTTGGAGATGGAGATCAAAAGCACAAGTTCATGGCCATATCATGTCACTTATGATTTGCATGTGATGTTAATCCTTTTATGCATCTTATTTTGCTTAGGACGATGGTAGCATTATAAGGTGATCCCTCACTTAAATTTCAAGATAAATTGTGTTCTCCCCAAGTGTGCACCGTTGCGAAAGTTCGTCGTTTCGAGACACGCCGTGATGATCGGGTGTGATAGACTCTACGTTCGCATACAACGGGTGCAAGCCATGTTGCACGTGCGGAAACACTCGGGTTAAACTTGACGAGCCTAGCATGTACAGACATGGCCTCGGAACACAAGAGACCGAAAGGTCGAACATGAGTCATATAGTAGATATGATCAACATGAAGATGTTCACCATTGAAACCACCTCAACTCACGTGATGATCGGACTTGAGTTGGTGGATTTGGATCATGTTACACTCGAATGATCGGAGGGATGTCAATTTGAGTGGGAGTTTTTTAAATATGATTAACTAAACTCATTATCTAAGAACAATAGTCTAAGTTGTCTTTGCTATATTTATGTTGTAGATCATGGCTCGCGCAGTAGCACCCCTGAATTTTAATGCGTTCCTAGAGAAAGCTAAGTTGAAAGATGATGGAAGTAACTTTGTGGACTGGGCCCGTAATCTAAGGATTATCCTTACGGCTTCCTAGAAGGCTTATGTCCTTGATGCACCGCTTGGTGATCCACCCGCTCCAGTTGAGTCTCTAGACGTTGTGAACGCCTGGCAGGCTCGTTCTGATGATTACTCAATAGTTCAATGTGCAATGTTGTATGGCTTAGAACCGGGACTTCAAAGACGTTTTGAACGTCATGGAGCATATGAGATGTTCCAGGAGTTGAAGTTTATCTTTCAGAAGAATGCCCGGATCGAGAGATATGAGATCTCCGATAAGTTCTATGCTTGCAAGATGGAGGAGAACGGGTCTATCAGTGATCACGTGCTCAGAATGTCTGGGTACTCCACCCGTCTGGCTGAGTTAGGGATGCCCCTTCCGCCAGAGGCTATCACTGACAGAGTTCTTCAATCATTGCCACCTAGCTACAAGAGCTTCGTGTTGAACTATAACATGCACGGGATGAACAAGTCAGTCACCGAGCTGTTTGCGATGCTGAAAGCCGCTGAGTCTGAAATTCAGAAGGAGCATCAAGTGTTGATGGTCAATAAAACCACTAGTTTCAAGAAAAATGGCAAGGGTAAGAAGGGTAACTCCAAGAAGAGTGGCAAAGCAGTTGCTCCTCTCGTGAAGAAACCCAAGGCTGGACCCAAACCAGAAACTGTGTGTTTTCATTGCAAGGGAACTGGACACTGGAAGCAGAATTGCCCCAAGTATTTGGCTGACAAGAAGGCGGCCAACAACAAACAAGGTATATATGATATACATGTTATTGATGTGTACCTTACCAACTCTCGTTGTAGTGCCTGGGTATTTGATACCGGTGCGGTTGCTCATATTTGCAACTCAAAACAGGAACTGCGGAATAGACGGAGGCTGGCAAAGGACGAAGTGACGATGCGCGTGGGAAATGGTTCCAAGGTTGATGTGATCGCCGTCGGCACGCTCGCTCTTCGATTACCGTCGGGATTAGTGATGAACCTAAATAAGTGTTATTTGGTGCCTGCGTTAAGCATGAACATTATATCTGGATCTTGTTTATTGCAAGACGGTTACTCATTTAAATCAGAGAATAATGGTTGTTCTATTTATATGAGTAATATCTTTTATGGTCATGCACCCAATGTGAGGGGTTTATTCTTATTGAATCTCGATAGTAATGATACACATGTTCATAACATTGATGCCAAAAGATGTAGAATTTATAATGATAATACCACTTTCTTGTGGCACTGCCGTTTAGGTCATATTGGCATAAAACGCATGAGGAAGCTCCATGCTGATGGACTTTTGGAGTCACTTGATTTTGAATCACTTGACACATGTGAGCCATGCCTCATGGGCAAGATGACTAAAACTCCGTTCTCTGGAACAATGGAACGGGCAAGTGACTTATTGGAAATCATACATACTGATGTGTGCGGTCCGATGAGCATTGAGGCGCGCGGTGGTTATCGTTACTTTCTCACCTTCACTGATGACTTAAGTAGATATGGGTATATTTACTTAATGAAACACAAGTCTGAAACATTTGAAAAGTTCAAACAATTTCAGAGTGAAGTTGAGAATCATCGTAACAAGAAGATTAAATTCCTACGATCTGATCGAGGAGGAGAATATCTGAGTTATGAGTTTGGCAGTCACTTAAGACAGTGTGGAATTGTTTCACAATTAACACCGCCTGGAACACCACAGCGTAATGGTGTGTCCGAACGTCGTAATCGAACCTTATTGGATATGGTGCGATCTATGATGTCTCTTGCCGATTTGCCACTATCGTTTTGGGGTTATGCATTAGAGACAGCTGCATTCACTTTAAATAGGGCACCATCGAAATCCGTTGAGACGACGCCATATGAACTTTGGTTTGGCAAGAAGCCAAAGCTGTCGTTTCTTAAAGTTTGGGGATGTGATGCTTATGTCAAAAAGCTTCAGCCTGAAAAGCTGGAACCCAAAGCGGAGAAATGCGTCTTCATAGGATACCCAAAAGAGACAGTTGGGTATACCGTCTACCTCAGATCCGAAGGCAAAGTGTTTGTCGCTAAAAACGGAACATTTCTTGAGAAAGAGTTTCTCTCGAAAGAATTGAGTGGGAGGAAGATAGAACTTGATGAGGTTGTTGAACCTTTACTTCAACCTGACAGTAGCGCAACGCAGAAAGTTGTTTCTGTGGAGCCTACATTAGCTGAAGAGGAAGTTAATGATGATGATCATGAAGCTTTGGATCAAGTTGCTGTCGAACCTCGTAGGTCGACAAGGACGCGTACTGCTCCTGAGTGGTACGGCAACCCTGTCTTAGAGGTCATGTTGTTAGACAACGATGAACCTACGAGCTATGGAGAAGCGATGATGGGCCCGGATTCCGAGAAGTGGTTAGAGGCCATGAAATCCGAGATGGGATCCATGTATGAAAACAAAGTATGGACTTTGGAAGTATTACCTGAAGGGCGTAAGGCCATTCAGAACAAATGGATCTTTAAGAGGAAGACGGACGCGGACGGTAATTTCACCGTCTATAAAGCTCGACTTGTGGCAAAGGGTTTTTCACAAGTTCAAGGAGTTGACTACGATGAGACCTTCTCACCCGTAGCGATGCTTAAGTCCGTCAGAATCATGTTAGCAATAGCTGCCTTTTTCGATTATGAAATTTGGCAGATGGATGTCAAAACAGCGTTCCTTAACGGTTACCTTAAGGAAGAGTTGTATATGATGCAACCAGAAGGTTTTGTCGATCCAGAGAATGCTGACAAAGTTTGCAAACTCCAGCGATCCATTTATGGACTGGTGCAAGCATCTCGGAGTTGGAATCTTCGCTTTGATGAAGTGATCAAAGCGTTCGAGTTTATACAAGTTTACGGAGAAGCTTGTATTTACAAGAAAGTGAGTGGGAGCTCTATAGCGTTTCTAATATTATATGTGGATGACATATTGCTGATTGGAAACAATATAGAAATGTTGGAAAGCGTGAAGGAATATTTGAACAAGAGTTTTTCAATGAAGGACCTAGGAGAAGCTGCTTTCATATTAGGCATCAAGATCTATAGAGATAGATCAAGACGCTTAATAGGACTTTCACAAAGCACATACCTTGATAAGATTTTGAAGAAGTTCAAAATGGATCAGTCCAAGAAGGGGTTCTTGCCTGTTTTGCAAGGTGTGAAGTTGAGTAAGACTCAATGCCCAGTGACTGCAGAAGATAGAGAAAAGATGAGTGTCATCCCCTATGCTTCGGCCATAGGCTCTATCATGTATGCAATGCTGTGCACAAGACCCGATGTCAGCCTTGCCATAAGTATGGTCGGAAGGTTTCAAAGTGATCCAGGAATGGAACACTGGACGGCGGTCAAGAATATCCTGAAGTACCTGAAAAGGACTAAGGACATGTTTCTCGTTTATGGAGGTGATCAAGAGCTCGTCGTAAAGGGTTACGTCGATGCAAGCTTTGACACTGATCCGGATGACTCTAAGTCGCAAACCGGATACGTATTTATTCTTAATGGGGGTGCGGTTAGCTGGTGCAGTTCCAAGCAAAGCGTGGTAGCTGATTCTACATGCGAAGCGGAGTACATCGCTGCCTCGGAGGCGGCGAAGGAAGGTGTCTGGATGAAGGAGTTCATGACAGATCTTGGAGTAGTGCCTAGTGCACTTGACCCAATGACTCTGTTTTGTGATAATACTGGTGCCATTGCTCTAGCCAAGGAACCAAGATTTCACAAGAGGACCAGACACATAAAGCGACGTTTCAATTCCATCCGCGATTACATCAAGGAGGACGACATAAATATTTGCAAAGTACACACGGATCTAAATGTTGCAGATCCGATGACTAAACCTCTTCCAAGGGCTAAACATGAAGAACACCAGAACTGCATGGGTGTTCGATTCATTACAATGTAAATCACATAGTGATGTGAACTAGATTATTGACTCTAGTGCAAGTGGGAGACTGTTGGAAATATGCCCTAGAGGCAATAATAAATTGGTTATTATTATATTTCCTTGTTCATGATAATCGTTTATTATCCATGCTATAATTGTATTGATTGGAAACTCAAATACATGTGTGGGTACATAGACAACACTGTGTCCCTAGTAAGCCTCTAGTTGACTAGCTTGTTGATCAAAGATGGTTAAGGTTTCCTAGCCATGGACATGAGATGTCATTTGATAACGGGATCACATCATTAGGAGAATGATGTGATGGACAAGACCCAAACTGTAAACGTAGCATTTGATCGTGTCAGTTTATTGCTATTGTTTTCTGCATGTCAAGTATCTGTTCCTTTGACCATGAGATCATGCAACTCACTGACACCGGAGGAATACCTTGTGTGTATCAAACGTCGCAACGTAACTGGGTGACTATAAAGGTGCTCTACAGGTATCTCCGAGGGTGTCTGTTGGGTTGGCATGGATCAAGACTGGGATTTGTTACTCCGTATGACGGAGAGGTATCTCAGGGCCCACTCGGTAATACAACATCACAATGAGCCTTGCAAGCAATGTGACTAAAGTGTTAGCCACGAGATCTTGTATTACGGAACGAGTAAAGAGACTTGCCGGTAACGAGATTGAACTAGGTATAGTGATACCGACGATCGAATCTCGGGAAAGTAACATACCGAAGAACAAAGGGAACAGCATACGGGATTAACTGAATCCTTGACATAGAGGTTCGACCGATAAAGATCTTCGTAGAATATGTAGGAGCCAATATGGGCATCCAGGTCCCGCTATTGGTTATTGGCCGTAGAGGTGTCTCGGTCATGTCTACATAGTTCTCGAACCCGCAGGGTCTACACACTTAACGTTTGGTGACGATTAGTATAATTGAGTTATTATGTTGGTGACCGAAAGTTGTTCGGAGTCCCGGATAAGATCCCGGACATGACGAGGATCTCCGGAATAGTCCGGAGGTAAAGATTGATATATGTGATAATAGTGTTTTGATCTCCGGAAGAGTTTCGGAGTTCACCGGAAGGGGTTCCGGATGTTCACCGAAGTGTTCGGGTGCAGCAACACTTTATATGGGCCAAGGGATAAAAGCCCACGAGGTATTGGAAAAGTGCAAAAGTAGTTTTGCTGCCGCGTAAGCGGTACTACCGCTTGGTGAAGCGGTACTACCGCCCGAGCGGTACTACCGCTTGTGTGAAGCGGTACTACCGCTTGTGCGCGGCTGTGCACGGTTCGGCAGGGATCCGAGTTGGACTCTTTCCCTGCGGGCCAAACCGACCTTGTGCGGGCAAAACCGACCTGGAGGAGGCTTTTACTCCAAGTTTAGACCCCAAGGCTCAACATATAAATAGAGGGGCAGGGCTAGCACACGGGACACATCAAGATTTCCCCAAGCCGTGTGCGGCAACCCTAACCCTCTAGTTCCTCCGTCATAATCTCCGTAGCGCTTGGCGAAGCCCTGCTGAGATTGTTCCTCACCACCATCACCACGCCGTCGTGCTGCTGGAACTCAACCACTACTTCACCATCGCTCGCTGGATCGAGGAGGTGAAGGCGTCATCAAGCCGTACGTGTGTTGAACGCGGAGGTGCCGTCCGTTCAGGCGCTAGTTCGTGATCGGATCGAGGGACGACTTGCGATTTGGATCGCGGAGACGTTCGACTACATCAACCGCGTTTCTTAAACGCTTCCGCTTAGCGATCTACAAGGGTATGTAGATTCACTCTCCCTCTCGTAGATGCTCATCACCATGGATAGATCTTGTGTGTGCGTAGGAAATTTTTGTTTCCCATGCAACGTTACCCAACAGGAACACCAGCTCAAAACTGACAAGACATTGCACCAAATCATTCTTTAACCTTGGTAGGATTTCTGGATCGATTACCTTCTGAGAGATTGCATTGAGGAATGCACATAGCTTCACAATGGCTAATCGAACGTTTTCCGGTAGAAGCCCCCTCAATGCAACCGGAAGCAGTTGCGTCATAATCACGTGGCAGTCATGAGACTTTAGGTTCTAGAACTTTTTCTCTGGGATATTTATTATTCCCTTTATATTGGACGAGAAGCCAGACGGGACCTTCATACTGAGCAGGCATTCAAAGAAGATTTCCTTCTCTTCTTTGGTAAGAGCGTAGCTGGCAGGACCTTCATACTGCTTTGGATGCATGCCGTCTTTTTCGTGCACACGTTGCTGGTCCTCCCGTGCCTCTGGTGTATCTTTTGTCTTCCCATACACGCCGAAGAAGCCTAGCAGGTTCACGCAAAGATTCTTCGTCACGTGCATCACGTCGATTGCAGAGCGGACCTCTAGGTCTTTCCAATAGGGTAGGTCCCAAAATATAGATTTCTTCTTCCACATGGGTGCGCGTCCCTCAGCGTCATTCGGAACAGATTGTCCGCCAGGACCCTTTCCAAAGATTACTTGTAAATCCTTGACCATATCAAGTATGTGATCACCAGTACGGAGGGCGGGCTTCTTCCGGTGATCTGCCTCACCTTTGAAATGCTTGCCTTTCTTTCGACATCGATGGTTGGTCGGAAGAAATCGACGATGTCCCAGGTACACATTCTTCCTGCATTTCTCCAAATATATACTTTCGATGTCATCTAAACAGTGCGTGCATGCGTGGTATCCCTTGTTTGTCTGTCCTGAAAGGTTACTGAGAGCAGGCCAATCATTGATAGTTACAAACAGCAACGCATGTAGGTCAAATTCCTGCTGTTTGTGCTCATCCCACACACGTACACCTTTTCCATTCCACAGCTGTAAAAGTTCTTCAACTAATGGCCTTAGGTACACATCAATGTCGTTGCCGGGTTGCTTAGGGCCTTGGATGAGCACTGGCATCATAATGAACTTCCGCTTCATGCACAACCAAGGAGGAAGGTTATAGATACATAGAGTCACGGGCCAGGTGCTATGATTGCTGCTCTGCTCCCCAAAAGGATTAATGCCATCTGCGCTTAACCCAAACCATACGTTCCTTGCGTCACCTGCAAAGTCCCCCCACCTTCTCTCGATTTTTCTCCACTGCGACCCGTCAGCGGGTGCTCTCAACTTCCCGTCTTTCTTACGGTCTTCTTTGTGCCATCGCATCAACTTGGTATGCTCTTTCTTTCTGAACAGACGTTTCAACCGTGGTATTATAGGAGCATACCACATCACCTTGGCAGGAACCCTCTTCCTGGGGCGCTCGCCCTCAACATCACCAGGGTCATCTCGTCTGATCTTATACCGCAATGCACCGCATACCGGGCATGCATTCAAATCCTCGTACTCACCGCGGTAGAAGATGCAGTCATTAGGGCATGCATGTATCTTCTGCACCTCCAATCCTAGAGGGCATAGAACCTTCTTTGCTTCGTACGTACTGTCGGGCAATTCGTTATCCTTTGGAAGCTTCTTCTTAATTATTTTCAGTAGCTTCCCAAATCCGTTGTCAGATACATCATTGTCTGCCTTCCATTGCAGCAATTCCAGTGTGGTACCGAGCTTTGTGTTGTCATCTTCGCAATTTGGGTACAACCCTTTTTTGTGATCCTCTAACATGCGATCGAACTTCAACTTCTCCCTTTCACTTTGGCATTGTCTCTTTGCATCAACACTGACCCGGCGAAGATCATCATCGGGCACATCGTCTGGTTCCTCTTGATCTTCAGCTTCCCCCGTTGTAGTATCACCGTATTCAGGGGGATAGTTGTCATCATCCTCTTCTTCTTCGTTGTCTTCCATCATAACCCCTCTTTCTCCGTGCTTGGTCCAAACATTATAGTGTGGCATGAAACCCTTCTCAAGCAGGTGGACGTGAAGGGTTTTCAAGTTAGAGTAATCCTTCGTATTCTCACAGACAGGGCATGGACAATACATAAAACCATTCTGCTTGTTTGCCTCAGCCACTTCGAGAAATTTATGCAGGCCCTCAAGATACTCGGAGGTGCGTCGGTCACCGTACATCCATTGTCGGTTCATCTGCGTGCATTATATAATTAAGTGTATCAAAAACCATTACAAAACATCATGAATAGAGAAGTGACCAAATTAATACAAGTTCATCATCACATTAAAACCAAAGTACAGTAGTGATCAAATGTTATTACTGAAAAAATAAATACATAAAGTTCATACATATATAGTTCTCATAGAACAACATATAGCTCTCTATAGCATCTAATTAAAACATACATTGAAACTATGAAAAACATTTAAATGCAACAACAAATGCGATCATAATCGCAACTAAGGTAACAATTGATCCAACGGCATAATGATACCAAGCCTCATTATGAATGGCATATTTTCTAATCTTTCTAATCTTCAAGCGCATTGCATCCATCTTGATCTTGTGATCATCGACGACATCGGCAACATGCAACTCCAATTCCATCTTCTCCTCCTCAATTCTTTTCAATTTTTTCTTCAAGTAATTGTTTTCTTTTTCAACTAAATTTAACCTCTCGACAAGAGGGTCGGTTGGAATTTCCGGTTCACATACCTCCTAGATAAAAACATCTATGTCACGTTGGTCGGCATAATTGTCATAAACACTAAATGAAACAAATCATAATAAAAGATAATATACCACATCCGAATCATAGACAGGACGAGGGCCGACGGGGGCGGATACCAAAACCATGGCACTATATAATAACAAACAATAATAAAAGTAAGAAAATTATACAAGTATCTATCTAAATCATACAAGTAAGATTTTTTTTTCTTTTAGAAAGAAGATAAGAACAAGAGGCTCACCACGGTGGTGCCGGCGACGAGATCGGCGCGGGCGATCGACGGTGGTGAGGACGGGGACGGGACGGGACGGACCGCCAAACCTAGACAAATCTTGAGGAAAATGGAGCTTGGAGGTCGAGCTTGGAGAGGAGAAAGCTTAAGTGTGGCTCGGACATTTCATCGAACACCTCATGTGCATGCATAGAAGGGAGAACAGAGCAGCGCATGCACACCTCCCACACGGCCAAAAAACAGAGGAGAGGGTGGGCAGGGGCGAGGGTATATATAGGCATCTCTTTAGTCCTGGTTGGTGGCTAGAACCGGGACAGAAGACTGACCTTTAGTCCCGGTTCCATCCACCAACCGGGACTAAAGGTGCTGCGCCAGGAGCGAGGCCCATTGGTCATGGTTCGTGTCTGGAACCGGGACCAAAGGGGTCAGACGAACTGGGACCAATGGCCCCCGAGGCCCGGCCGGCGCCCTGGCCTTACGAACCGGGACTGATGCACCCATTGGTCCCGGTTCGTAAGGGAACCGGGATTAATGCCTTTATCTGGCCCTGGACCAAAGCCCTGTTTTCTACTAGTGTAACCTGTCCGGCACACCTCGTACTCAGCCCATATATGTGTTAAAATCAAACACCGGGTCAGGTCGTACGAAACAATCATGCCACATCATTTTCCTCCTCTTCTTCCTCCTCTTCGGAAGACGATTCTTCCTCCTCCTCTCCATTTCCAAGCGCCTCACGGTCATCGGGAAGTCGGACGGTTTTTGCACTATCTCCAACGGCATCATGCGAAGGCACGTGAGGCACACCGGAAGCCATGTGTTGATAGTGGAGTCTGTGACGCGTTGGCACGGCAAGTTAATCATGTACTCTTATATACTCCCTCCGTCCGGAATTACTTGTCGGAGAAATGAATGTATCTAGATGTATTTTAATTCTAGATACAACCATTTTTATTCATTTTAGAGACAAGTAATTCCGAACAGAGGGAGTATAAGTCAAGGAAAAGAAAACCCAAAAAATACAAGTTGCACGCACCAACAAAATTTTCTCGGTTCTGTTTTTTGATCGCCAAGTTACGAGAGTTCCATCGAGAGCGAGCCGCCGAGAGAATCGATCCGATCCTTGTGCAGCGGAAGCGAGCTTGTTCGCGTACGTCTACGTGGTGAGATGTGCATGTGCTAGGCAGCACATCAATCAAGCCGCCTGCTTGTGTGCTTCCATCTAGCTTTGCTTCGGTGAATCGATCTAGTGTGGTCTAAACCCAACAAGCAGTATATGCTTAGGTATTCCGGCGAAGAAAAAGTATATGCTTACGTATAAAAAAAAATGGTGCCGAATTAAGGTGCGGCGGCCGCCACACCTTGCCCACTGGGCTCCTCCGCCAGTGGACGGCACCACGACAACTCCCCAGTACATGCCTTCTACAGTTCTACTAGCTGACTTACATCTGCTAATGTGCATTGGCCCTACCCAATGCTAATTCATGCAGAAATGAAATAAACATGCAGACACAAAAATCATCAAGATTATAGGTAACAGTTTCCATCTCGGCCGTTGATGCCGACGCTTCTCCTATCCACGCAACGTGCACACCCCGCCTCCCTCGCAGCTAGTCGCCATGGATACACCTCCCCAACAACTCATCGGCCTCCACGCTCCTCCCCAAGGGAAGGTGAGAAAGAGAAGGGTTGTTACTGCCAGCCTGGAGCACCCCTGCTGCAAAGGCTGGTGGCTGGAGAGCGGAAGGCAGCAATGCTACGAGCCCTGCTGCAATGGCGAGAGCAGTGCTTCTACGACGGTGACCATGCTGTGAGCATTGTGCGGCGACGGCGACCGGCAAATTCAGTCACCATAGTGGTGCACCCAGGTGACCGGATGTTGCAGGCCAGGAGCATGGTGCTGCAAGCACAACGGGAGTCATTGCATTCCGCAAGCTCGGCGTGCTAGCGCTCGCCGCGTGGGCCGCCAACGCCCAACACCAGGGGCGGAGCTACCACGTTGGGCCGGGGGCAGTTGACCCCCATGACCATGGCCCAAACCCATGTATATACATATAGCCCAGTTAACTCCCACTGCCCGCCACCGAAACTCTAGCTCGCTCGCCAGGAGAGGACGTGCGGCTCTAGCTCGCTCCGGGAGCAACTAATGAACGAGAACGAGTACTTGTTCCGCAGCCTACCAAGGGTCATCTAGGGGTGGGCTGAGAGTTGGCGCGCTCTCAGCGACCGCCACGTGTCGCGCTCTGGCGCTCTTTTCGGATTTTATTTTTATTTTTTCGCAAGCATTTTCGGCTTTTTAGATGTTTTTTCTGTTTTTTTTTACTTTCGGTTTTCCACCGATCTTTACTGGCTTTTGGACAAAAAAATTGTGCGCGAAAAAACGTTTTTTTTTTGCTTCCGCGACAGGCGCAGTTTTGCTTCCGCGAGAGGCATGGCCGGGCCTCTCAGAAATGAAAAAATACATGTTTTTTTTTGCTTCCGCGAGAGGCACGGATTTGCTTCCGCGAGAGGCACGGCCGTGCCTCTTGAAATGGAAAAAATGCCTTTTTTCCTTTCATCAGAGGCACGGTTTTGCTTTCACGAGAGGCGCGGATTTGCTTGGCACGGCCGTGCCTCTCGGAAACGAAAAAAAAACGTGTTTTCTTTTTTTTTCCTTCCGCGGGAGGCACGGTTTTGCTTCCGCGAGAGGCACGGATTTGCTTCAGCGAGAGGCACGGATTTGCTTTCGCGAGAGGCACGACCATGCCTCTCGGAAACGGGAAAAAACATGTGTTTTCTTTTTTTTCCTTCCGCGAGAGGCACGGACGTGCCTCTCGGAAACGGAAAAAACGTGTTTTCTTTTTTTTCCTTCCGCGAGAGGCACGGTTTTTTCGTCCGGTTTTTTTCATAATTTTTTTTCGTCAAAACCTATCAACATGGGATCTAGCTTTGAAGATCTCGACGCGAGGAATCCAACGATGAAAACAGTTCGAGATTTGGACGCACGGTTTAAGAGATAAAACGTTTTTAATAAACGGATCTAAGAAAAAAGGGAAAACTCCCGGGTTGCGACAAGTGACGCACATGTGATCTTTGAAAGGAGTACTCCTCAATTAGTGATTTCGGCTCGCTCCACGCGAGGGCTATTCTCGCATTAAGCGAGACGGATGATACTCTCGCAGCGAGCAAATATAGTATCGGGCCGGTCCATTAACGCATTTTTTCAGTAAAAAATGATCCACTCGCGAGGGATCAATCCTAGGACCTTCCTGTTTCTTCGACGCACTCCTAGCCACTGCGCCAACATCTTCTTCGAGCAAAATATGTGGCCGCGAATTACTAGAAGAAGGAAAACGAGCCGCTTTTTCACATTGGTCCATTTTCTTTTTTTTCTGGGGTTTTTCTTTTCTTTTCTTTCTTCATTTTTATTCGGTTTTCTCCGGTTTTTTTCTTTTCCCCATTTCTATTTGTTTTCTGTTTGCTTTTCTTATTTTTTTCTCTGATTTTTTGCTATTCTTTTTGTTTCATCCATTGTTTTTATCTTTTTTATTTTCTTACAAATTATCCTTTTTTCATTCTTCGGTTTTTTGTTACTCTCTTGGCTTTCAATGCTTTTTTTAGTTTTTTTTTATTTTTTCTTCTCCGGTTTTTGTTTTGCTTTCATTCTTTTTTTCATTCTTTCTGCATTTGTTTCTTCAGTTTTTTCTTTTTTTTCTTTCGTTTTATTTTTGGTTCTTTTTTGGTTTTCATTTTTTTCCTTGTTTCTTTTGGTTTTCATTCTATATTTTTTGTCTATGTCAACAAGATTTTTCTAATACATGTTTAACATTTTTTTAATACAAAATTAACATTTTTTAATACATGGTCAACATTTTTTCTATACACATTTTTAAACTTTTTTTAAATGCTAGATTAACATTTTTCAAATACAAGATTAACATGTTTGAATACATGGTCAACAATTTTCCTATACACACTTTTTAAACAATTCAAATGCTTGACTAACATTTTTCAAATACTAGATTAACATTTTTCTAACACATGGTCAACATTTTTTCTATGCACATTTAACATTTTTTTCAAATACTTGATTAAGATTTTTTGAACACATGGTCAACATTTTTTCTATACACATTCAACTTTTCCAAATGCTTGATTAATTTTTTTCAAATCCTACATTAACATTTTTTATATACATGATCAACAAAATTCAACATTTTCTTAATACATGGTCAACATTTTTTCTGTACACATTTAACATTGTTCAAAAGCTTGATCAACATTTTTCAAATATGTATTCAACATTTCTTTCAAATGCTTGATTAACATTCATCGTTTTGTTAATAAGTGATCAACATTTTTTGTGTACATGTTCAACATTGTCCGAACGGTTGTTCAACATTTTTCAAATACTTGTTCAACATTTTTAATACTTATTAAATATTTTTCAAATACTCATTCAACATTTTTCAAATACTCTTACAACATTTTTTTAAATGCTTGATTAACATTTTTATATACATGATTAAGAAATTTCATCATTTTTGGTATACACATTCAGCATTTTTCAAAGCATGATTAACATTTAAAAAAAATATTATGTGAAGTAAGATATTGTAATATATATGTTTAGAATATTTAAAAGTGTAAACAAAACTAAAAGTGGAATAAAAAACGAAATAAAAACATGAAAAAAAAACAGAAAAGAAAACGGGGCAGTGTACCTAGCAAGAACTGGGCCGGCCCATATCCTCGTGCGCTTCAGCGAGTCAGAGGACTCGACTCGCTGAACGCGAGACATAGGGTAGTTTGATGGTAGCCTCACCTGAAGTGACTGCCATACAGGGCGGGCGGGAGTAAATTGCCTCATTTTTTCTTTTTTTTTCACGTTTGTTTTTCGTTTTTGATTTTATTTACTTTTGTTTATACTTCCAAATACTCTAAACATATATATTATAAAAATATATTTTACGCATGGAAAATTCTCATCACGCATTTAAAAAATGTTAAACGTTTATATAAAAATGTTTTCGATGTATATACAAAACAATGTACAATGGGTATCCAAAATGTCATAGAAAATAAGTTTTTAACAATGTTAATCATTTATTCTGAAAATGTTAAACATGTATATAAAAAATATTCTACATGCATTAAAAAAAGGTATTATTTTAATCAAGCATCTGGAAAATGTTTAATGTGTATAGAAAAAATGTTGATCATGTAATAAAAAATGTGTAACATCTATTTTAAAAATGTTAATCAAGCATTTGAAAAATGTAACATGTGTATAGAAAAAATGTTGAGCATGTGTTCAAAAAAGTTGATCTTTTATTTTGTTAAAAAATGTTAAATTTGTATTTCAAAAAGGTTAATCAAACATTTGAAATTGTTAAATGTATATAAAAAATGTCAAACATGTATTAAAAAATGTTAATCTTGCATTACAAAAAATGTAAATCAAGCATTTGAAAAATGTTAAATGTGATAGAAAAAATGTTGACTATTTATTATAAAAATGTTAATCTTGTATTTGAAAAATGTTAATCAAGCATTTGAAAACATTAGAAATGTTTACAGAAAACATGTTGACCATGTATTTTGAAAATGTTAATCTTGTATTTAAAAAAATGTAAATCATGCATTTGATTTTTTTCTAAAAGATGTGTATAGAAAAAATATTGACCATGTATTCAAAAAGTGTTAAACTTGTATTTGAAAAATGTTAAACGTGTATTAGGGAAATGTTCCTGACGTATACAAAAAATGTAGAAGGAAAACCAACAGAAACAAAGAAAAACCAAAAGGACAATGAAAACCAAAAAAACAAAAGAAACCAAAGGAAAAAGGAAGCGAAAAAGCAAACCGAAAAAAAATTGCAAAAAGAATGAAAAATCAGTGAAAACCGATAAAGAAACAAAGAAAAACAAAAAGGTGTTGAAAACCAAGAAAGAAACAAAATCCAGAAGAAAAAAAGGAAGGAAAATGAGAAAATAGAAGTTATATCAAAGGAAAATGAAGAATTTTTTTATATCAAAGAATAAAAAGAAACCAAAGAAAAATGGAGAAAAAAAAGAAAAGAAAAAACAAGTAAGAACTGAGGAAAAACAAAGAAAACATAAGTTATATCAAAGAAGAAAGAAAACCGGTGAAAAAACAAAAGAAAATGAAAAGGAGAAAAAAATCCAAAGAAAATCAAGGCATCAGCGAACATGCAGCGATCAAACCACAACGAGCAAATAACTGTGCTAATGGGTCGGCCCGCTGGGGATTCTCGTGAGAGCTTGTTACATCCCGCTATAAGCGAGATATAACTCTCACGGGATCGCACGATCGCGACTCAAAAAAAAAAAAGATCGCTCGTCCATTCATCTTTCTCCCGTCGCCCTTATGTTCGCCTGAACCGCCTCCGCCGCACCTAATCTCCATTCCTCTCCATTGCAAAAATTGATGATTCAATATGCAGTTTCGATCTGTAAGTGGCACTAAAGCCGATTTATTCATCTAATTGATTGAAGGAGCAAGATATTTAATATCTTAAATTCCTATTCTCCTCTTATCTTTGGGTTTGGTTGACGTGTTGATTTTTCTTATAATTGCTTGGAGGTCTGGGTGCGTAATGACATGGATCTAGATTAGACCTCAAGTCACACCCCCATCACAATATCAAGTAAGCTAGTAAGGAGGATCTTTTAGTATTAACTGCCTCTTTTTATTTGCTAATTTGGAATTGCAGGTAGTAATTAAGCATATAATGTGATAGGTTATTTTTGAAGATGAAAGATTATGGAGGTCAAGAAAAATAAGAGGTAACTACTTTTTTAATCGTAGCTTATTTTGTTATGATGGCAATTATGGTTTCTTATTTGAGCTCTTTTACGGTGATTGGAGAGTTACGACTTGTACTTTCATGTAACTCCACCTCAGAATTTTTCGGGCCGTTAGATCTCTCCAAATAATTTAAAGTATTAAATTTTTGTAATAAGAGTATAATAGTAAATCATCAGTACATAATTGGCTAATTTCCTTTGGCTTCGTCCGTTCTTTGGCCAAGCAAAGCTTCGTAGGTCTTTCTTCCCATCGAATCTGGTCCGGCGCCTCGGATCCCCCGCCACGTTACCGTCGTCGGCGTCTCCAACCCATCCTCCCCCTCCATCCCAGGGCGAAGGACCTAGAGGAGGCGCTGTACCGGCCGGCGGCTGTTCGGACGGTGGTCGACGCCGCAGGCGGGCCGGAGGGGGTGGACGGCTTCCTCGACAGCCGCAAGTGCGCCTTCAAGTGGGAGGTCGGCGTCTGCGTCCGCTGCCTCCGGCGGGAGGATCTCTACCGCCCGGCCCTCAAGGTCCAGCCCTCTCTTCCTGTCCCCCATTCCCCGATCTCGTTAGTGGTAGTGCTGTAGCTGCGACTTGAATCAGAAATTACCATAGCAGATCATCAATTCATTAGTGGATGTGTTCGCTGGAGCAGTGCTAGTGCCGTTGGTTGGGCTGGAGCAGCATTGTAATTTTTTCTCCTATCTGTATGCAAGCAGCCGGAGCCTCAGTTGCTAAGTCTGACACCATGATTAGTGAGTAGACCAATGCATGTAGTCGGCCGGCCGGAAGGTTGTGTATAATCAAAATAATGTTCTTAGACGAGGCAACCAATTCGGTTTGAATTGTACAACCTGCAGAGTGAACATTATTTGAATCATATACAAATTTACTGCCTTTGTCTTTAGATATAAGACGTTTTGGCAGTTTAAATTGAACTGCCAAAACGTCTTACATTTAGGAACAGAGGGTGTAGTATTTGCTGCCTTTATCTTTGCTAATATTTTTGGGATTTACTTTGTTTGCATATATTTCTGTTCTTGAAGCAGTCTATTTTCTACGGCGGTGTCGAGATTGAGTGATAGACACAGGGAAATGCGTCTTTATATAGACACTATGTCTTATGAGGTCAGTTTCATTTAGTGAGGCATTACCTGAATCTTCATCCAAACCAAACATATTCAAGATAGTTGTGCTCTACTCATCTTTCAGGAGCTATTAGCACTGGAGGAAAGATAGGAAATGTTAGCACTGGCCTCAACGAGGAAGATGTGATGAAGTTCCTAAAGCAAATGAAATTCTCGTCGTGGAGCTATTGCCACTACCTTCAACTAGTTTTAACTTGAAACATCGGCGTGAGTTTTTATGTAAGTATGTGCAATCAGTTTTGAATAGGTTAGGTCAATTAAACCAAGTGACTTTGTGTCACAAAGCCATGTAAAATGAGTAGTGCATAATTGGATCTTCATTAAACTTGTCCAATTTTTTCTAGTATGTCTTTGTAACATGAAATCTGTCCTAGTAAATCCTCAGACTTGATTGCTACTTACATCCATGCATCATTTTAGATTCGAAAGAGATATTTTGGAGTACTGGACAATATACTAAGCATTGAACTTCTAGTTGTAACTTCTGTCTGAAATTCAGTATTGAGTGTTTTTGTCAATTATGCTCGCGACTTTTCATGTCGGGTTTGCATTTTAGTTTTGCCAAACATAGATTTGAAATATTTGCTATTGCAAGCCATTCTCGAGCAAACTTCCTAGGATGCCTTTTTATTCAACATCATACCTAGGATGCTTGTGTTTCTTAGTTATTACGTAAGTTCTCTTAATTACCTTGATTCTCCCTGTTTATTCAGGAAGACTGTGAGATGGAGACAGTCTGGGGACGCTTCAGTGCGGGCACGACTTCCATTCAGGCAATGGCTGGTGGTGAAGAACTTGAGACCGATTTGCAAGAACACCGCCTTGAAGACCTTAAAAAACAGCAGTGATGCGCAAGGCTCGTCCCATGGCACCATTTTTCACCCGATCGCACGATCGTTTTACTGATTCTATCGCGGCGCTTTTTGGCCAAATTTTTGCATTCTATCCACTGATCTGAACCTGATGTAGGCGTGCCTGGAGGCTTTCTTTTCACAGTTCGCTTGGGTATGGATTCATGCCAAGTTAGTTGAACCTGTGTATGTGCGTGTGTTCCTTGTTGGCCACAGACGCCCTGGGTGCCCCAAGAAGCCTCACATTTTTTTGTCATAAATGAAGCAATTTTTTGTTGGAAATAAATGATAAACATTGTTCGGAACAAAATATCAGTTCTCAAACTTGAATTGGAACGAAAACTCAAAGCCTACTAAAGAGCCATTCAACTTCATCCTGGTTCTTAACATATTTGATCGCCAACACTGAATTCTCATTCTTGGCACCATACTCAACATCTCAGAGTTTAATATCTTGGTTATTGCCAACGTAAAGAGGTGGCCGTAGTTGGCAGTGTGGGTGGACTAGAGGAGGAACAGATGATACCAAATGAAAAGATCACCAATAACAAATAACTCTAGCTAATTGTGGAACCGAACGACCCATTGTGGAACCTCGGACGACCTCTAGTGGTAGTTGTGGGTCCGGACGACCCATAGTGATACTTGTAGACCCGATGACCCATAGTGCTAGTTGTGGGTCGAGACGATCCGTAGTGGTAGTTGTGGACCCGAATGACACGAAGTGATACGTGTGGACCTGGATGACCTAGTGCTAATCGTGAGTCCAGATGATCCGTAGTGGTAGTTGTGGACCCGGACGACACGTAGTTCTAGTTGTGGACCTGGATAACAAGTGCTAGTAGTGGGTATGGACGACCCATAGTGCTAGTTGTGGGTCCTGACGGCCCGTTGTGGTAGTTGTGGGCCCGAACGACCCATAGTGCTAGTTGTTCGGAAAACCGTAGTGGTAGTTGTGAGTCCAGACGACCCATGATGAAGTGTTGAGTCTGGACGGCCCGTTGTGGTAGTTGTGGACCCGAATGATCCGTAGTGCTAGTTGTGGGTCTAGACGACCCGTAGTGCTAGTTGTGGAATGGGCGAGTCATATTGTGCACAAGAAGCACTAGGGGTCGTCCGGACACACAACTAGCATTGTGG
Source organism: Elymus sibiricus (assembly GCA_039707655.1). Lineage (NCBI taxonomy): Eukaryota > Viridiplantae > Streptophyta > Magnoliopsida > Poales > Poaceae > Elymus > Elymus sibiricus. Next base: position 36,333,476 of record CM077668.1, on the reverse strand, counting down.
GTTGTCCAGACACCGCAACACTCACTACGTCTTGTCTAGACCCGCAATTAACGCTATAGGTCATCGAGGAACTACAACTACCTCGTTCGGGTACAGTTATACCACTACGGTCGTCCGAACCCACAACTATCACTGTGGGTAGTTGTGGGTTGTTTGGGATCTCAACTACCACTATAGGTCGTCCATGCACACAACTACCACTAGGGGTCATCTAGATCCAGAACTAACAATATAGGTCGTTTGGCCCGCAACTATCACTTAGGACCTACAACTACACTCCGAGTCGTCCGGTTACAATACTACCGGTATGAGTTGTCCAAGACCCTTAGCTACCACTATGGGTCATCGAGGATCTACATCTACCACTTCGAGTCATCCGGATACACTACTATCACTACGGGTCGTCCGCGCCCACAACTAGCACTATGGGTCGTCCGAGTCCATAAGTACCACTACGGTCGTCCGGATCCACAACTACCACTGCAAGTCGTCCGAACCCACATATATCATTAAGGGTCATTCGGGTCCACAACTACCACTACGGGTCGTCCGGGTCCACAACTACCACTATGGTTCGTCCGGTTTTTTTTTTCTGTTCTTTCTTTCAAGAACATTATTTCAAATTAGTGAACATTTTCAATTGAATTTTATAATAAGTTTTAAATCTGTAAAAAAAAGGGTTCAGGTTTTTCAAGTAAAAAAAAAACAATGTATATACACACATTCGGCCCAAATCAAGGGCTAGCCAACCTATAGTGCACGATCCTTCTCTCAAAAAAATAATATAAATAGCGCACGATCCCACTTTGCAGGAGATAAGAGACACGAACTGGCATATCGCTGTTGGGTGAAAAAACTGAGAACCCACCCCCATCTTAGACGATTACCACTGACAAGTCATCTCCCTGGTATGAAGGCACACAAGTTACATTCATTCTGCTCAGCTGGCAGAGCATCCATGGTTATGCACACATGGCCCTAGCCAAACTTATCACTAAATACCTGGTCGATCCATCCTCATCCCAGTGAAAAGCTGTAAAATCTTGCTGACTGTTTTGCTTTGCAGCCAAAGAAAGCCCATGAATGTACCATCATGTCAGTGGAGAAATCAACACGCCGCAGTCGGGAACTTGTCTTCGGGCGTTCATCTTTGACTAGTTCAGGCTCAGGGGATGTACCTGTCTGAGCATGCCTTGCTCACTGCTCTCAAGTCTGAAACTCTGTTCTCATGTATGTTGATAGCATTAGTCTGAATAAACACCACTTCAATTCGATCATCAGCGTAGAGATTTGAGTCCCTTTAAACATGCCATACTACAATTTCTTTCGCTCGATAAACATCATTTGGTTCCTAGATTTCTGTCCGGACTCCGAAATTTACAGTACATGTCATATGTTCGCAATAAATAAAAGTAAACTACATGAAATGGATTGAGCACAATCTGACATCGTCCATGACATACAATATGAATTGTAGAACTCCCTTCAGTGACATTATAACGTACATTATTTACGCCCCGCAAGTTGCCACTGGATCGCAAGCGTTCTCCAAGTATTTGAAACAAGAAGTTCAGCCTCTGTGCAAACTGAGAACTGATGGATAGTTATCAGCAAAAATATGGACTGCAGATTGAAGAATTGTTGGAAGAAGTATCTGCTGGTTCCAGCTTGCCTGTCATTTAGTACTCTTTGAAGAACACAGCATGGTCAGTAAAGCAATTGGAAAAAAAAGGAGAGTTCTGTTTCAAGGAGATTAACAACATGCACTCACCGGATAGGTCCTGGCCAAGAATAACAAATTTTCCAAGGAGATGAAGCCTCCACCTCTTGATGCCAACTCTTGAAAAATCATACATATCAAGTTTACTAGTTTAGCTACAGAATACTGATAGGGAAATGCATATGTACAGTAACTTTTTTAGACAAAGTATAGTAACTGCAACGAAGTAAAAATCTAATACCTAAAATCTGTAGATGGGTCTTTTCCTTACCAACTCATCTCTTTCCATTGTTCAGATATTATTCCCCAAAGCTCAGTTCCAGGAAAGGAAGCACACCAAAGGGCCTTCAAGGAAAGGAAGCACACCAAAGGGCCTTCAGTTCTTCCTGATAGAGCAAAAAATAAGATGACAGCTAAATAACTAGATCTAATTTATAAAGTGTCATCTTGTATCAAAGCTTACAAAAATAAGATGCCAGATTGTTAAAAAATAACATGAAAACAGCACTACCAAATTTCAGTAACTATGTTAATATTCTGAAGTATCACCTTGTACTGAAAGATTAGTTGAGGAACTTTTTTTTAGCAAGAAACAGCAAACACAGACTTCACAACAGAACAAATATGGGACATCAAATTACTAAACTACACTCCATATGAACAGTTTGGCAGCAATATTAAGCAAAACAAATACCTGATGCTCTTTGTTTGAACTATCATAATGAACTTCTATCCGGTTCTGTAACCTCAGTAGGTACTCTTCCTGGAATAGACAAAAAATAAAAAATATTACTTCCACAACACTATCATGTACAAACTTAAGAAAACCAAAAAATTAGACGAGGAAAAACTAATTATATTCAAAATAGCATTTAGCCAATTAATTGATGCAATGCAACATGTACGCAACAAGTGTATATGCGAGATCCACATGCGGATCAGCAATCCCGAGATGAACCTTGGGGACACTAAGCGAAATACAAGCTAACCAAGAGGATTAGTTCAGGCAGACCAATCTCAACACTTATTAACATGTGTATTTGTAGTTCAGACATAAGGAGTATGTATGCGTACACAAATATCTAGTACAGACAAAATGCTCACATCATACCGATGGAAAACCCATCTCATAAAGTCCAAAGCCAACTAGCGCTATCAAAGGAGCAGCTGACATGGACTCAGATACCTGAAACAGAAGCAGTAAATAAAACTTTGTGAGAGATTACAAGTTAAATGTACTATTTCTGCTAGATCTCTTCTTGCTTCAGTAACTCTGGAGCAGCTACTAAGTTGAGAAATAATAATTAACCATTGATCATCTTCCTACCTGGCAACATTACGCCAAAGTCCGCTGAAACCAACTATGATCTGTAGTGCAGAAGCAACAATCAAAGCACCTTGTATTCCACGCATGATTCAGAGGATACATTAAAAAACATGCATGTGAACAAATAAGCTTGGAATGAAGCAAGCAAATATAGGCAGCACATGAAAATACAAGATACCACAGCCTTCTAACTTTTAAAACATAATCCTTTTTTGCATGAAACTACCTGATGTGACCTTTGTTAACTGAAACTGTTGTGCAAATTATATGAATTAAAATGTTAGTCTTAGTATTATTTTGTATCGGTGAGTGCACAACATAGCAATTCCAAAATTTTAAGAAGTATTTACATAATGAAGAACAAAATGGAGAATGAAGAAACCTCCGCCAGATAAATCACACACACACAATCTATCCTTGAAGCTTTGTTCTAAGAAAAGCATGATTAATCCATCATAGAACCAAAACCACTATTGATTACAAAATTATTCATCTGTCAATCATCTGCTACCAGTATCCAAGCATTGCCACTCAGCTGAAGAAACAATTGATCATACACACTACAGTTCATGTTCATTCTCAAAGGGAATAAAACCAGAACAACTAGTACTACATTACGACTACTGATACAGAGGGTGAGTAAATTTCCACACAGATCAGAGAGAGAGAGAGAGAGAGAGAAAATGAACTACTATAGGCATATGTATGAACTAACAAGAAAAAAGGAACAGAGTCACACAAAGGGGAAGGAAAGGGGTGGAGCTGAACCGTGCAGAAGTCCGGCGACACTGGCTACTGGGTGGATAGGAAGGATACGGCGACGGCGAGGAAGAGCACCGTATCCTCCTCTGGATCCATGGCGGAATATCGGAGCTGATGATTGGGGGCGCCGCACCGGCAGCCACGACGCCAACGCACCGGCGAACGAGCACGGCTAGGGTTAGCCTCACAGGCACGTGTGGGGAAGAAGCAGCGGGGCAGAAGTGCACGATAGACAGAGATGGGGGCAGATTCATTCCATACATCGGCGGTGCCGGAGAACGCCGCCGGCAGCCGAGACAGCCGGGCGGCGGCGGCGGCGATTAGGTGAGAGAGAGAGGGTTGTCGAGAGATAGGGTGTGTGTGGGGTGAGAGACGCAGGTGGGGGAAATTGATCCCGGAGCTACCCTTGGAATTTTCCAAAGTAAATGACGGATCTACCCTTGGAAAACCTAACTGGTCCCACCAAAATTTTGTAACGGTCCCACCGTTACATGTAATTTCCCGTAATTTTTGATTTGTAACTCCTCGTAACTCCTATTTTCCCACCGTCAGATTAGGGTGGATGGACGGCTCCTAAAATCGCCAATCACCGTAACAGTTGTATTCTTATTTATGTGAGAGTACTAAAAAAACATTGTAGACATGTTAGTTGATATGAGTTACGCATTTTTTTGGCCATACATTATTGCTACTTTCTTTGTAGGGGATACATTAGTGGTACTTGTTCATGTTGACACTGGTGACCTTTTTTCCTCGCTTCCCAACTGCCCAATGCGCAAGTGATGGAAACGAGAGCAAATTTGCAACAACCGGGAGATGAACTGCGGCAACACAACGTCGAGCGGCACACCCGGTGCTATGATGGGCGATTAGATTTTCTGCGATGCAGACGGTTTTTGTGGCGAGCGGCAGTGATGTTGGCTGCTGCGACGAAGCGACACTGATGTTGTGGTAGCTGCCTTGATGGAGTTACCGGCGATGCTGTGATGGCTGCGGCAATGGAGCAGACACTAGTGGAAAAACGGCTAGCCACAACTTTCGTTGGTGGCGCGCCATTTTCCTTCAACGCCAGCACTATTTTTTTTAAATAGTGTTGGCGTTGGCCAAATTGGTACGCCAACTGTACAAGGTTAGTGCTGGCGTGGTTATTTTTGGACACGTCACAAATATGTTGGCCCACCTGCACTCACCGTTTGGAAGATAGTGGTGGCGTTGGGTTTCTATGCACGTCGTAGTTAATTAATTAGTGCTGGCGTTTCAAGTTATGTTACGTCAGAAATAATTTTTCCACTTTATCAAGTATTTTAAGTATTTAATGATTATACTAGTCAAAAAATAATGAATATTTTATATTATATTTTTGACATTATTATTATTATTATTATTATCATTTTGTGACTTTTATTTCTTTACTACCAGTTCTAATTTTGAGTCTTTAATCATGTTAAGTCTTTCATTAATCTTAGTCTTTTTTAATTTGGGATGTTATTAGGTATGGTGTTGCATTTCAGGCCCATACCAGCAATGGCCCACCTGAGTCAACTGCACTCCTTAGTAAAAGACCTAAGTCGCCGCCCGACCTCTCTCATTTCACCCACTACTGCCTACACTCCCCCCCTCGACCAGCCGTCGCCGCCTGTCGCCGCCCCTCACCGCCCCGCCGGCAACAAGCAAGGTTCAATCCTCTCCTTCCCCTCCCATCGCATCTCCTTCCTCTCCACTCGCACCTCCTCCGTCCGCGCGGAATCCATATGGGATTCATATATGTATAAGTTGATTTAGGATTGCTTTGTGTAGAAATTGTAGTACATATAATGGATTGCTTTGTGTGATGTAGAATCCAATGTTAATTAGTTCCCATGGATTGCTTTGTGTAGAAATTTTAGTGATAATCTGATGTAAAATCCGATTTTAATAGTGCATTTTGAGTAGAAATTTTTTGAGTGTCTAGAATATTAATGATTCAAGTTCAACTTAATTTGATAGTGTAGTCTGGAATGCCAGGAATAAATAAAATGAACTCCTATAAATTAGATTGGCGGTGTAGAATTTGTTTATTTGTGTCTCCCTCTCGTGGATTTTGTTTATTTGTGTATACAATTACTAGTGTAGAATTATATTTAGCACCGTAGTATCCGATTATGTTTAGTACAAATTGATTTACTAGTGTAGAAACCGATTATACTTAGTGTTGGTTCAATAGTCTACAAATCCGATTATACTTAGTTTTCAATATGTTTTGTGTAGAATGGCGCAACCACCACCATGTCGAGTGTGCAAGTCAAGGTGCGCAACCAGCCTTGCAACTGGCACGCTGTTCGGCATCTACTTCCAGCCGTATTTTGTTCCTGCAGCGGTAACAAATTATATGAATGTTCTTTTATTTTTGTTGTTATTATTCCACGAATGCATTGTGTGTGTTTTTTGTTTTTTCTTACACAGATCGTCCCTTGCAATGTGAGATTGGAGTTCAATAAGCTCATTACCGGAGACACTGTGATCTTCGACGCTCCTGGGGGGCCTACACTATGGAGGTCCAGAAGGGACGGAAGATAACCCAGATTGGAGGAGATGAATCGGATCGTTTCATCGCCCGCATGCATCTCACTGGGGGTGAATTGATCAGCTTCTCCTTCAGAAGACAAACTCCAAGGTTGACTGTTATGTATCTCAACTCGGAGGATGATGATGAGGACCCACTTGATGAAGCCCTCTATGCCCAAAGAATGAGGCTGAGCGAGGATGAAACGGACAGTCTCTCGGAAAAACTTTCGCCACGTGATGCCTACGTCGAGATGCCATTCGTGACCCGTCTGACAAGGACGAATGTTAACCGCCATGTGATGGTATCTTAGTTAGTGTAGTAATGTGATGATATGCTTAGTGTACAATTTGGTGATGATATGCTTAGTGTACAATTTGGTGATGATATGCTTAGTGTAGTAATGTGATGATATGCTTATAGTGTAGTAATGTGATGATATGCTTAGTGTGTAGTAATGTTGTGATATGCTTAGTGTAGAATTTGATTATATGCTTAGTGTATAATTTGGTGATATGCTTATAGTGTAGTAATGTGATGATATGCTTAGTGTGTAGTAATGTTGTGATATGCTTAGTGTAGAATTTGATGATATACTTAGTGTAGTAATGTGATATGCTTAGTGTAGTACTGTGATGACATATGCTTATAGTGTAGTAATGTGATATACTTAGTGTATATTAATGTGATGATATGCTTATAGTGTAGTAATGTGACATGCTCATTTATCATATTTGTTTTTTCTAGAAATTACCTAAGAGGCTATGTGTGAGCTGTGGCATCGAGCCGGATGAAGCAGGCATTGCTGGACTACGCCTTACCACAAGGGGCTCCATCACCACCTGTGCTTATGCAGTGGACACGGACGGTCGCACTGTCTTCAGCACGGCTATGTGGAGCAACTTCCTTGCTGGCAAGAATCTCCGGGTTGGGTAGGCCGTCTTAGTCATTATCAGGAACACTCCACGCCATGACGTGAGGATGATGATCGTCATCAACCTCCTTTAAAAGTATGGTGTGGCCGGGTCATCGATGTGAAATGAACTCCTTATTAACTATGTTAGTTTGCTCGTGTTTGTGAGGATTGTAGTTTATTAAATAGCTACCTAGCTAGTACTGTTTGTGAGATCGTCACTTATTATTAACTGGTATTGTTCTATTAGCTGGTATTGTTCGATCTAGTGTGTAATGTTTTATATGTGCTTAGTTTTAATGTGAAATGCTAAATGTTATATGGTGGGGAAAAATACTTTTTTTGTCTGCACGAAACGTTCGTGGCGTGCAAAGTACATTGCACGCCGCAGGTGAGTGATTATAGTGGTGGCGTTGACCACGTGGCACGCCAGCAACACGTACAATACTACTGACGTGGGATCCAACGCCACCACTATTTTTTAACAATGGCGCCATATTGGTGGCATCAGGTGGCCACGCCAGCAAGGCCATTTTTGTCACGCCATAGCTAGGCTTTTCTGCACTAGTGAGATGGCGATAATACGACGGAGCGACTGGTGATGTTGTGACGGCTGCGGCAACTGAGTGGATGGCGATAATACGATGGAGCGGCGCTGATGCTGTGACGGCTGCCGGCGACGCTGCGACAGAGGGACTCGAAGTTATGACGGCTGTGTAGGAGATATGCCCTAGAGGCAGTAATAACAGTTATTTTGTATCTCCGAGTTTGTAATGAATGTTTATGTTCCATGCTATAACTGCAATGATTCTTGAGTCTACAATATCCACGAGGCTCGGAGGGAAACTCATATGCACGTGTGGTATAACAAACAGTAAAATGTATTCCTAGTCTTGCCTCTAAGACTGGCTCAAGTATTACATGATGATCCTGTTTTCCTGATCATGGGCATGGCTATGCCGGCAATTTTGAGGGCACAATGTTAGTAGAACACTTGTGTTGAATCGACCCGAATTGATGTTATGCTATGAGATACATTCGTCACAAGTTAATGGTTAATAACACAGAGATAGTTAATGTTTGCATTGTAGGAGATATGCCCTAGAGGCAATAATAAATGTTATTGATTATCTCCCTGTTCATAATTAGGTTTATGTTCCATGCTATAACTGCTATGGTTCTCGAGTCTACAATAACCACGAGGCTCGAAGGAAGACTCATATGCACGTGTGGAATAATAAACGGTAAAATGTATTGCTAGTCAAGCCTCTATGACTGGCTCAAGTATTGCATGATGATCCAGTTTTCCTGATCATGGGCATGACTATGCCGGCAATTTTGAGGGCACAATTGTTGGTAGAACACTTGTGTTGAATCGACCCGAATTGATGTTATGCTATGAGATTCATTCGTCATAAGTTAATGGTTAAAAACACAGAGATGGTTAACGTTTGCATAATTCCTTAGACCATGAGAGTATCGAGTTACTTCATGCTTGCTTCATGAACTTTGGGGTTTGTTAAACGTCATCCGTACATGGGTGGCTATTATGGCGGCTTACGGGTTCATGGAAAAGTATGTCAAGTAACTTGATAGCTCAAGATTGCGATTTGCTCCTCCGACGATGGAGAGATATCTCTGGGCCCTCTCGGTGTTACGGTATCCATCATCGTCTGGCCAGACATTTTGTGATTTTATCACGGGGATGCCGGAACACGGGAACGAGAAAAGAGAACAATACCGGTAACGAGGTAACTGGCATAGTGGACAAGTTGTTGATCCACGGGGATGCCAACATGTCTCACCTCGGGTATTTGTAACATATCGCGAAGCAACAGGAATAGCACACGGCAACTGGAGGTTCACTCGAATATTCATTCGTGTGGGTATAGGGGTCAATATGGGTGTCCACGGCTCCGATGTTGATCATTGATCGGAAGGGGTTCCGGGTCATGTCTATACTTCACCGAACCTATAGGGTCACACGCTTAAGGGTCATCTATCTGCTGAATACTAGACAGGGAGTCGGAGAGAAATTCACCGAAAAAGTTTCAGAGACAACGGAAGAGTTCCGGAGAGAGAGAACACCGGAAGAGTTTCGGTAAAACCGAAAAGTTGTTTCGGAGTGTACCATAAAGTCAAATTGGTTTCGGCACATGCCTGGAAATTATTGGAAGGTACCAGAATTGTTCCGGTAACTTCTGAGATTTTTCAGAGACAAAAACCGGAAATGTTCCGGACTGCCGGAACCGCTTTAGTTGCTTTTCACAGATGAAAATCACTAAACCGAAAAGTTGTTTCGGAGTACACCATAAAGTCAAAATGGTTTCGGCACATGCCTGATAATTCTTGGAGGGTGCCTGAATCGTTCTGGAAACTTTCTGGAATTTTCCGGGATGAAAACCGGAAATGTTCCGGAGCTGCCGGAACCGCTTCAGATGCTTTTCGCAGATGAAAATCACTAAACCGGAATTGTTTCGGATCGCGTTGAAAATTATTTTAGTGGGTACTGGAAATGTTCTAAGCCCACATCAATATTTTCAGTTCGAACGGACGCTGAAATATGTCGTCGTGAATAGTGAAAGTGCTTTTTGGATTACTTTTTGGAAAGCCACCTTTTTGGGCTTTTGCTCCAAAATATCTTGGAGATGACATGGATGGATGTGGCTGAAATTTCAGCCCCTCCACCCCTCCTTCTCCTATAAATAGAGGTGGAGGGGGCAGCCCAAATCTCATCCCTTCTCACATACAAGTGCCATGCATGATCTGGCTTTCTCTCTCCCTCCCAGCGAAATAGTTTCGTAGAGCCGAAAGGCTGTCTGGGTTCCGGTGGGAACTAGTTCTGGACGGCGAAGCCCTGCCGGATAGATGACACCGTATGTGTGCAACTCTGTAGAGAGATCATAGTTTCGGTCTTAGTTCGAGAGTGCCTCCCGAAGGGCTGTCCGAGTGACTGTCCGAGTTTCGTGGGTCCTCCCGAAGGGCTGTCCGAGTTTCGATGGTCCTCCCGAAGGGCTGTCCGCGACACCGTCCGGGGGACTGTCTGACCGCCTCCCGGAGGGCTGTCCGTGGGGCGAATGACGATATACATCCTCGCGGTTGGGAGGTTGTAAATCTTAGCTGCGGGGATCTGCACCGCCGATCGTCATCGACTCTACTTCCGCTGCGCTACGAGTCGGTAACGAAAAAGATCAAACCTTGTATGCAGTCTCCATAGTGGTCCTGGGCTGGTGCGTAGGTCGGAAATTTTTGTTTTCTGCTGCGTTACCCAACAGTGGCATCAAGAGCCGTGCTATGCGTAGATGCAGGTTACGATCTAGAATACATGGAGATGTATGGGTATTGCATAATATAATTTTGGAGTAGATGAGATCTATTGCTGAAAATTATTTATGCGGGTAGCAGATGAAATATGTTACCCGATGTTCCTGTTGCTTCCCCTGAATTTGCATAGTCCTGATCTTGACGGCATGGTGGAATCTCACAAAGTCCTGGCAATCCGCGATCCTTTCATGCTGCTCCTGAGTATGCTGATTGACAGATCAACGAAGTGCTAACAGTTCTTTGGGTTCCACCATAGTTGAGAAAGGTGGATGTTTCGCAGACGAAAGGGCAATGCAGATGTGATCTGCACGGGGGTCACGCGTATGACGAAGTTTAGTATGGGGCTCGAGATTTTATTATCCCGTGTTTCATACACCCTGGAAAGTTAATCTAGCAACTTGAATTATCATACTTGATGATGGACGTTGGTAGCTTCGGTTTGTTTCGAAACCTTAGAAGCCACGTAAAATAAAATTTTGCATGAACCGATTAGAGGCGTCTAACTTGGTTTTGCAGGATGGTTTGCATGTGATGTGGTATAGCAAGTCTCATATTAATTTGATTATGTATGAGATGACTATATGATGTAATTAACATGACCTACGTGTCATGATTCGGCATGATGGCTGGAGCCATATGATTGCACTTTAATGACCTTCGTGTCAACCTTATGTAATGCACTTATTTTATTAGCTATAGAGATAGCAATATTATCTGGTGCATCGACAAGGTGGTGGCAATCTTCGCGAAGGTGAACACCAACGCGAATGGCGAAGACGAAGAAATGAAAGACTTCTCCGTCAGAAAGGGCTATACCATATCATGCTATTATGAATTGCCTGAGATGTTTATCCCTTATGATGCACCCTTCTTGATTGCACAGTAGTCGCTTTTTATTAGGGTGATCTCTCAAAAAAAATATCAAGTAGTTAGTGTTCTCCCAAGTGTAGCACCGTCACGGCACCTATCTTTTCGGGGTGCGCTGTGTCACACGGGTACGAACGATTAGAGAAGTGTGAGGCGGGTGAGTTGAGACCTCGCAGCGAGATCACTTGGTTGTCTTGACGTTCAGGCATGACCGTCATGAGCTCGGAACACACGCATCGAAAGATGAACAAGAGTCACATAGAGATGTGATTGGCAAGTTGGCCTACCGGTTGAGATTTTCGTAATCAGTGGTGTTACACCAATGGCGAACAATTTAAATGCGGGTCTTGTATCACTCACAATCAATCATGAGAGATATTTATTTGAGTGGGAGCGCACTTTAGAATTAATTCTTTTAATTCTTAGTGCAATTAATTTTGAACACTGTCTAAGTGTGATTTGCATAATAATTGTAGAATAATGGCTCGCGTTTCCACCTTCCCTGTTAAAATTGAATAGCTGTTAAATATCTGGTTAAAACTTTACGATTGGTAACGTAATGTGAGGATTGTCCTCTAAAGTGCCGAGAAGGACTTTGTCCTATTGCATGCTTTCGGTATTCTCCCGCTAATGCTATGGATCATGTGACTCTCGTCCTTCGATCCATAAGCTAGAATTCCGTTTCGGTCAAGTGCAATACGTTTGCTTCCATGAGACCCGAACTTCGAAAGTTTTGGGATAGTTATGTGATATTCATGGAACTGAAAATTAATTTTCAGATACAAACAAAGGCTGAAAGATATGAAATATCCAAAGCAATATTTGTTTGCAAACTATTAGTAAAGGTGTTTACTATGCATTTGACTGATAAGAGAGGGATCCAGTAGAACGCCTGTCATATGATATGAAGGTGAATAAAACAACAACTTAAAGAGAAAGGAAGTGTCCGAAGGGTGTTAGTGAGACTTTTCACGCCTAGGAAGTCCGGGGCTAACGCCACTCTTAAGTTGGGTGCTTCTTCTGAGAGTAGGAGAAATACTGAAAGTTAAACTGTTAGAAGTATGAAGGCAGAAAGAAAGAAGACTGGAATATCCAGCTCATGTATGAATGTCATACAAGTTTTTGATGTATAGAAGGCTGGTCAAAGATATAGTTCTTGGGAATTATGGTTAAACATGTTGATCACTAATTCTTGGGTATTGTGAGTTGATCACAAAGATACCCGCTTGATTGCATTCTGTTGCAACTCGATGTAAGAACTACTATGGCCTGAAAGACTAGCCAGGAATGAAGTTAAGATACACACAGGGAACATAGTAAATGTTACTATACCTTCCATCGGTGTATTACCTATGTATTTATTTTCATAATTCTTTTGGAGTTTCACGCTCCAGCCCTTTGCATAAGGTATCTTGCAAGAAGGTTGTTCATAAGAGAATTTTTGATGTTCGGTGTTATGAATAACATAAGGGCCATACTTTCATTATGAATGAGATGTATGTTATGAATAATGATATTAATATATTACCTCTGTGTTTACTTTCATAATTCATTTTAGAGTTTCATACACTCTAGCCCATTGCACAATGTTTGTTGCAAAAGAGTTGTTCATAAAACCAACAATTGTTGTTCAGTATTATGAATAACATGAAGGGACATGCTTCCATCCTAGATGGGATGTATGTTATGAATATTGATGGAAATATGATACATCCATAACACAGACGCTAAATGTCGCAAGACTAAAAGAATACCACACAAGTGTGGCACTGCATTTGGTCACATTGGAGAAACCCGCATGGAAAATTCCATTATGATGGATTTTGAAGTTGTTTGATTTTGAATCATCTGACACTTGCAACTTTCCTCTGAAAAAGTGAAGTGACTGAAATACCATTCATAGTCCATAAGGAACGAGCATAGAACATATTGGTGATCATACATTATGATGTGTAGTCCAATAAATGTTGTTGCAAGTAGTGGATTTATCTATCTTCAGAAATGACTCAAGTAGATATATGGATATTTACTTGATGAGACGTGAGTCTGGATCTTTTGAAATCATTCGAAAGGTTTTCAAAATGAAGAAGAAAATATTGTAACAAGAAAATTATGTTTCTACAATTCGATTGCAGAAAGGAATATTTGAGTTACAAGTTTAGCGAATGTCTGATGAGTTGTGAAAGGTGTTTCACAACTTGCACCTCCCGGAACACCACTGCAAGTGGAAAGTCCGTGAAGATGTAATCGAACCATTTATGACATGGTAAGATCAAAGATGACATAAATAGATTTGCCATTATCCCTTTTTAAAGTGATACTTTAGAGACTGCGGCTTTTACACTGAAAAGAGCTCCATCGGGTCTGTTGAAATGACGCCATGGTATGGTACGCCCAACCATGTTATGTCTTTTCTTAACATTTGGAATATGGGGCTTGTGTAAAAGGTTACAAACCTATTCCAAATCAGACAAGTGCTACTTTGTAAGGTTATCCCAAGTCATTGGGTATTTCCCCACCACTATACCGAGGCAAAGGATTTTGCTGCAAAATGGTATGCTTTTAAAAGAGAATAGTTCTTACAAAAGGTGAGTGGGAGGACAGTGCAACTCGACGAGATAATCAGTATCTTCGTCATCAGATCAAAGGAAAGGAACCTTGGAAGTGATTCCGGAGTTTCCTACTGCGACTGATACGGAAGTCTCTACAATAAAATGTATGGACTTCGGTCGAACTTGCAGCTGAACCACGTAGGCAAAGCTCGTGCAAACCTATCAGGTGCGCAAACGAGATATTGTTGTTAGACAACAGTATACCTACAATACACAAGGAAGCGTTGATGGGCCCTGACTCCAGAATTGGCTAAATGCCAATACAATCCGAGATAGTTTCCATATAAGTGATTCAAGATTAAAATCTTGATACATTTCAGAAGACTTAGAGTCCAACGAATATTTATGGAACTAAAAACTGATACAGATAAAATGTTTTATCCATAAAACTCGACTTGTTGCAATAACAAGTTCAAGGAGTTGACTACGATGAGATTGTCTCACCGTAGCGATGCTTAAAGTCGGTTCGGGTTGAACTAGCAATTAATAGATATTTCAATCATGAGATATGAAACATGGATGACAAAAGGATTTCCATCTGATGGAAATGAAACCTAGGACTTGTATGTGATACAGTCCAAAGTAATTTGTCGATCCAGAGGATGCTAGTAAGTATGCAAACTTCAGAGTTCCAGCAATGGACAGAAGAGAGCAAAATGGAGTTGGAATCTTCGTTTTTGATGAAATGGTCAAAAGAGTTTGACTTCATAAAATGGGTATCGAAGATGCTTGTGATTCAAGAAAATAAGTGGGAGCATAATAATATTTCTAAAAACCTTGTGTGCTTGACACATTGTTAATTGGAAATAAATTTCTTGACACGAATTAGGACTTCATTTGAAAATAGTTTTTCGATGAAGTACTTAGGCTAAATAGCATCAATATTAGGCATGATGATCTATGGAGATAGATTTACCTAATGGGGTTAAGCAATGAATACATATTGACAATGTGCTAAAACCTTTTAGCATTTAAAACGCCAAGGAGTGATTCTTGCCGAAGTCACATGGAAAGAGTTTTGCAAGACTCGGTGTCTCAAAACACAGATGAGCAAAATACATGATGGTGATTCCACACACTCTTGTGTTTGGATTAATCATGTATTCCATGGTATGTAAAAACAACCAGATATGTCCAATACTCCAAAGTTGTTGCGAGTATAGATACCAAAGTGATCAAAAGGACTGATCATAGGACAACAGTGAAAGATGTCATTGAGTACTAGAGTAGTACTGATGACATGTGTTTCTCGCAAGCAGAGATTATGAAGTGCTCATTGTAAGTAATTACATCGATACAGTCTTCATCAATGCTCCATGCGATTTTCGATTTAAGTTAAGGGTTTTTGTGTAATACACAATATGGTGGCACGGTAGTTGGAAATTGTTCCAAACAAGATACTGTGGCGAATTCTATAACAAAGGCTAAGTATGTTGACGCTTTAGAAGCGATAAAGAAGTTGTTGAATCATATAGTTCATTCATGAACTTAGTATGGTTCCAAGATGGCTTTGGTCTATGGGACACTATTGCAGATAGTTGCCCCATAGCTCAGTCCGAGGAATCAGGTGTCGACCAATGATTCACACATATGCAAAGCCAAGTCCACACAAAATATGAATTTTGTGAAAGCGTGAAAACGCAAGGATATGCAAAGTTACACACGGAGCTGAAGTCGTCAGGTCCGTTGGACATCAGGCTATACCACAAGCGAAGCATATTTTACACCAGTATGCCATAGGTGTAAAGTGCATTAGCATTAACTAGATTATTGACTCTAGTGCAAGTGGGAGTCTGTAGGAGATATGCCCTAGAGGCAATAATAAATGTTATTGATTATCTCCCTGTTCATAATTAGGTTTATGTTCCATGCTATAACTGCTATGGTTTTCGAGTCTACAATAACCACGAGGCTCGAAGGAAGACTCATATGCACGTGTGGAATAATAAACGGTAAAATGTATTCCTAGTCAAGCCTCTATGACTGGCTCAAGTATTGCATGATGATCCTGTTTTCCTGATCATGGGCATGACTATGCCGGCAATTTTGAGGGCACAATTGTTGGTAGAACACTTGTGTTGAATCGACCCGAATTGATGTTATGCTATGAGATTCATTCGTCATAAGTTAATGGTTAATAACACAGAGATGGTTAACATTTGCATAATTCCTTAGACCATGAGAGTATCGAGTTACTTCATGCTTGCTTCATGAACTTTGGGGTTTGTTAAACGTCATCCGTACATGGGTGGCTATTACGGCGGCTTACGGGTTCATGGAAGAGTATGTCAAGTAACTTGATAGCTCAAGATTGGGATTTGCTCCTCCGACGATGGAGAGATATCTCTGGGCCCTCTCGGTGTTACGGTATCCATCATCGTCTGGCCAGACATTTTGTGATTTGATCACGGGGATGCCGGAACACGAGAACGAGAAAAGAGAACAATACCGGTAACGAGGTAACTGACATAGTGGACAAGTTGTTGATCCACGGGGATGCCAACATGTCTCACCTCGGGTATTTGTAACATATCGCGAAGCAACAGGAATAGCACACGGCAACTGGAGGTTCACTCGAATATTCATTCGTGTGGGTATAGGGGTCAATATGGGTGTCCACGGCTCCGATGTTGATCATTGATCGGAAGGGGTTCCGGGTCATGTCTATACTTCACCGAACCTATAGGGTCACACGCTTAAGGGTCATCTATCTGCTGAATACTAGACAGGGAGTCTGAGAGAAATTCACCGAAAAAGTTTCGGAGACAACGGAAGAGTTCCAGAGAGAGAGAACACCGGAAGAGTTTCGGTAAAACCGAAAAGTTGTTTCGGAGTGTACCATAAAGTCAAATTGGTTTCGGCACATGCCTAGAAATTATTGGAAGGTACCAGAATTGTTCCGGTAACTTCTGAGATTTTTCAGAGACAAAATCCGGAAATGTTCCGGACTGCCGGAACCGCTTTAGTTGCTTTTCACAGATGAAAATCACTAAACCGAAAAGTTGTTTCGGAGTACACCATAAAGTTAAAATGGTTTCGGCACATGCCTGATAATTCTTGGAGGGTGCCTGAATCGTTCTGGAAACTTTCTGGAATTTTCCGGGATGAAAACCGGAAATGTTCCGGAGCTGCCGGAACCGCTTCAGATGCTTTTCGCAGATGAAAATCACTAAACCGGAATTGTTTCGGATCGCGTTGAAAATTATTTTAGTGGGTACTAGAAATGTTCTAAGCCCACATGAATATTTTCAGTTCGAACGGACGCTGAAATATGTCGTCGTGAATAGTGAAAGTGCTTTTTGGATTACTTTTTGGAAAGCCACCTTTTTGGGCTTTTGCTCCAAAATATCTTGGAGATGACATGGATGGATGTGGCTGAAATTTCAGCCCCTCCACCCCTCCTTCTCCTATAAATAGAGGTGGAGGGGGCAGCCCAAATCTCATCCCTTCTCACATACAAGTGCCATTCATGATCTGGCTTTCTCTCTCCCTCCCAGCGAAATAGTTTCGTAGAGCCGAAAGGCTGTCTGGGTTCCGGTGGGAACTAGTTCTGGACGGCGAAGCCCTGCCGGATAGATGACACCGTATGTGTGCAACTCTGTAGAGAGATCGTAGTTTCGGTCTTAGTTCGAGAGTGCCTCCCGAAGGGCTGTCCGAGTGACTGTCCGAGTTTCGTGGGTCCTCCCGAAGGGCTGTCCGAGTGGCTGTCCGAGTTTCGATGGTCCTCCCGAAGGGCTGTCCGCGACACCGTCCGGGGGACTGTCTGACCGCCTCCCGGAGGGCTGTCCGTGGGGCGGATGACGGTATACATCCTCGCGGTTGGGAGGTTGTAAATCTTAGCTGCGGGGATCTGCACCGCCGATCGTCATTGACTCTACTTCCGCTGCGCTACGAGTCGGTAACGAAAAAGATCAAACCTTGTATGCAGTCTCCATAGTGGTCCTGGGCTGGTGCGTAGGTCGGAATTTTTTGTTTTTTGCTGCGTTACCCAACGTGCATAATTCCTTAGACCATGAGAGTATCGAGTTCCTTCGTACTTGCTTCGTGAACTTTGGGGTTTGTTAAACGTCATCCGTAACTGGGTGGCTATTACGGCGTCTTACGGGTTCACAGAAAAGTATGACAAGTAACGAGATAGCTCAATATTGGGATTTGCTCCTCCGACGATGGAGAGATATTCTCGGGCCCTCTCGGTGTTATGGTATACATCATCATCTGGCCAGACACAAGGTTATTTGATCACAGGGATGCCGGAACACGGAAACGAGAAAAGAGAACAAAACCGGTAATGAGGTAACTTACAAGGTGGACAAGTTGTTGATCCACGGGGATGCACATAAATCTCACCTCGGGTATTTGTAACATATCATGAAGCAACAGGAATAGCACACGGCAACTGGAGGTTCACTCGAATATTCATTCGTATGGGTATAGGGGTCAATATGGGTGTCCACGGCTCCGATGTTGATCATTGATCGGAAAGTGTTCCGGGTCATGTCTATACTTCACCGAACCTATAGGGTCACACGCTTAAGGGTCATCTATCTGCTGAATACTAGACAGGGAGTCTGAGAGAAAATCACCGGAAAAGTTTCGGACGCAACGGAAACGTTCCGGAGAGGACACCGGAATAGTTCTGGTAAAACTGAAAAGTTGTTTCAGGGGATACCACTAAGTCAAATTGGTTTCGGCACACGCCTGGAAATTCTTGGAGGGTGCCAGAATTGTTCTGGTAACTTCTGGGATTTTTCCGGGACAAAAACCGGAAATGTTCCGGAGCTGCCGGAACCGGTTTGGTTGCTTTTCGCAGATGAAAATCACTAATCCGAAATTGTTTTGGAACGAATCCAAAATCATTTTAGTGGGTACTGGAATTATTCTAAGACCCACAGAAATATTTTTGGATTTAACGGTCGCGGAAAATTGTCTCCGTGAATAGTGAAAATCACTTTATGGATATTTTTTTGGAAAGCCACCTTTTGGAATTGTCCCAAAAGGCTTCTAGAATGACTTAGGCACTAAGGAAACCCCCTTGGGGGGGGGGATGAGGGTGGCCGGCCAAAGTGGAGCTCCTCCATGGAGCTCCACATGCCATCCCTTTTTGCCTTTTATTCTTTTTATGTGTGACATAAAGTGGGGGTAGTTTGGTATTTTTTGTATGCCATCCCTACCCCTTGGCTTTCCTATAAATAGAGGTGGGGGGTGCTCTCCAAAGCTGATCCTTGATCTCATACACATGCCATAGACATTTCTGGCTTCTATCTCCCTCCCAGCGAAATAGTTTTGTAGAGCCGAAAAGCTGTCTGGGTTCCGGCAGGAACTAGTTCTGGACGGCGAAGCCCTGCCGGATAGCTGACACCGTATGTGTGCAACCCTGTAGAGAGGTCGTAGTTTCGATCTTTTGCCCGAGGGGCTGTTCGAGGGTCCTCCCGAAGGGCTGTCCGAGTTTCCGTTCGAGTTTCGAGGGTCCTCCCAAAGGGCTGTCCGTGACATCGTCCGAGGGACTGTCCGACCGCCTCCCGAAGGGCTGTCCGACGAGGGAGTACATCCTCGCGGTTGAGAGGTTGTAAATCCTAGCTGCGGGGATCTGCACCGACGATCTACACCGACTCTTCTTCCGCTGCGCTACGAGTTGGTAATGATCAGATCAGACCCTGTATGCAGTCTCCATAGTGGTTCTGGGCATGCTCGCTGTACCGATTTTTTTTTGTTTTCTGTCGCGTTCCCCTATAGGCTGACACATGCTGCAACAGAGCGTGCCGTTGCTGATGATGGTTGTTGTGAGTCAGATGGCAGGTGTTGCGAGGGATGCCGTGAAAGGGAAGCACGATGCTGTGATGTTCCAACACACTACAAGGGAGCATGGGAGAGGAAGAAGATCAGATGGTTTGATCACGTCGCATACGAGTGTTGAGTAAGTGGATGATTTTTACTTCCCTACGGCTAGTTGACGCCTAGCGTATCCCACAATGGAATTACTAAAAATCCGACGTCGGATTTTTAAGCTTTTGGGCCGAACGGTGCGTTGGCCACCAGATGAAACACACACATCTTGAAGAAATCCTGGGTGCCACGCCATTTTTCTTAGGCATTCAATATAAGCATGCTAGCGGTCGAACAAATCCCCTTTTTCTTCTTCACCCCACCCATGTTTACCACTCACCCACTCAGGCCCTCCCCTATCCACTCCGCCACCCCACCCCATTTCCTATTTTTCCTTTCTCCTGAATCCTCCATCGCTAGTGATCCCGACGACGGCACTGCAGTGTGAGCTTACAGATCCCGGAGAGTCCCTCCGGAGTGGGTAGTGCGCGGCATGACGCTGCCTTGTTGGGGCGCGTGGTGCGGGCCGCCGTGTGCGAGGAGGCTGCCGGCGAGACCCCGAGAAAAGATGGCGGACGAGCTGGATCCTACAGGCAGCGACCATGGAGGGGTCACAATGGTGTTCGGCAGTTGCTCGCGACGGCCGGTGGCGCTCCCATCATCGCCGTGCGAGAGGAGTCCTCTTCGGCGCTAGCGGCGATCCGACAGGCGGCAACCAACAACAATCCAACAAGCGGCAGCCATGGCAGGGTTGCAGAACTTTTGGATCATTTCTGCGATAAGGCTGGATGGCCAAGGCGCCCTTTCGAGACTAGGACTCTCAGGTGGGTCAGATTCGGAAAACAGAAAAGCTAACCTGAATTCCTGCTTATCCCTAGGCTAATGCTCCGCACGGCGCCTGCTCGCGACAGCGTGGCTTCCTTCCTACAACTCTATCTCCGCCGTTTGCTGTACACGGGGGGTGATGCGGCGGCCTGGCATCGCCTCCTCCATTCTCATCTGACGGTCATCGATGGGCCAGTGCCCCCTCCACCATTTCTTTTAAAAAAACATTGTTGCAGTTGTGCGCCAGAGGAGTTGCTGGTGCTTGTGGAGCGCCGCGCCACAAGAGAAGCTAATGGTGCTTGCACAGAGGATTTGGAGAGGTCGGTAGCTTCATATTCCACCGGTTCCGCCATTGTTGAGCGACCCGTGCAGATGTCCGAGCAGGAGCTGTTGCTGCTCCGGTGGTATGTATGCTCTCTCTGCTTTTTTTTGCGATTGCTTCTTCTTTTCCCGCGGATTATATGTAGTGTTGCTACGAGTGATGAGTTCACACATCATCATGGCAAATTTAGAAATCTTGTAATAGTTACATGGCAAATTCATGAAATTTTGATTTATAGCACATGTCAATTTTGTGTAAAATGGATGGACTGATCTCATGGCAATTTTAGGTATAGTTTTGTTCTCTAGATTTTTTTTCCATGGCAAATTTACCAATGTTTTTAGGGTTATTTGGTGATTGGATTAATTGCTGTGAGAATCGATAGAACTCACACATCATCATGGCAAATTTAGAAATCCTGTAAATAGTTGCACGACAAATTCATGAAAATTTGATTTATAGCACATGGCAATCTTGTGTAAAATGAATGGACTGATCATACAAAAAATTTAGGTGTACTTCGTGTTCTCTAGATTTTTTTTCCATGGCCGGCAAATTGCCATTGTTTTTAGGGTTGCTTGGTTATTGGATTAGTTGCTATGAGAATCGATGGAAGTCACACATCATGATGGCAAATTTAGAATTTAGAAATCTTGTAAATAGTTGCACGAAAAATTAATGAAAAATTGATTTATAGCACATGGCAATCTTGGGTAAAATGAATAGACTGATCATACAATATTTTTAGGTGTAATTCGTTAATTTTTGTTAATAGTTTATCATTTTTGAATAGTTGCCATGTCTCAACGTTTACCATGGCAAGTCTTCTCTTTTTGTGATTATGTAGCTCAACATCTTATTTTGTTCTGGTGACAAATCAAACTATTTTTAAACCATGGCACCAAAATGTAATATGTTGCCATGAAAAATTTCATGGACAATGGCAAATTATTATTTTCATAGATACCTGGTAAATTTCCATGGTGTACAGAGGTTATTTGCCGTGGTTTTTTTCCCTGCTCAATAATTTGTCCGATTAACCAGTTAACTTTCCGATTAATCCCTACTCGTAGGGTCACCGAGTAGCCGATTAATTGATTAATTGGCCGATTTACTTGCCGATTAGCCAATTAATCCCCTACTCGCCAGCCAACCGAGCAGCTACTAGTTAACTATTTCCTCCAGAATAGTTTTTTAGACCATGGCAAGTTCACGTTTTTGGAACATGGCAATTTCCCTTTATGGACCATGGTAAATTTACATTTTCAAAAAATTGACATGTTTTTTTGACAACTAAATTCCAGAATTTTGACAAGTTTTGGAAACATTTTGCCTACATCCTGCTAATTTCGCCTTGTTAATTAACATAATGTATGGTGGTGCCATGGCAATTTTTACATCTCAAAAATTGCATTCTTTCAGTTCATTCACATGGCAAGTTTTGAAAACATTTGTGTCTTTAAAACCATGGCAAGTTTTAGATAATTGTTTGTAATGGTCATATCCGTAATGCAGGCAAATTTACTTCATGCACCATGGCAATTTCATTTTTAATATCATGACAAATTTAATTCATGGACCATGGCAAATTCTTTTCCTCGTACCATGGCAACATTATTTCATGTGCCATGGCATTTGTATATTTCTTTTTATTTCTCAAACATGGCAAACTTACTTTATGGATCATGGCAAACTTAATTTATGTACAATGTCAAGTTTAACTCAAGTACCATGGCAAATTTCTGTTTCTCGTATCATAGCAAAATTACTTTTAATTAAATGGCAATTTACATATACAAAGCATCAGAATTATAATAAAGATACAATGACAAATTTTGACATGCATCTGCCATGGCAATTTTGTTCATATTTTTGTATGCCCTACAAGTTCTAGTTCATTGAGCATATAGTGGCAAAAATATTGTGTGGACTGGTCATATGGCATATTGTTCGGACAAATGTGTCTCATACATCATAGCTAATAAGTACCATTTCTTTTGGAATAGTCACACGACAAATGTATGAAAATTTGATTTTCATAACATTTTTACCTTTTGAGAACATGGCAAATTTACTCTCTAGCATGGTAGTTTTCCTTTCATTACCATGACAAAGTTTATTTTTATTGCCATAGAAAAATTTGTTTTTTTGTATTTTTTGCCATGAAAAATTTACCTTTATTTTGCCATGGCAAATAAAGCATTATTGACACCGCAAATTTACTTTAACATACATAGCAAATTTACTTTTCTTTGCCATGGCGCAATTACTTTATGGATCATTGCAAACTTACTTTTATTGACATGGCAATTTGTTTTTAACATACTGCATGGCAAATGCATTATTTTTGTATGTAGCATTGGTAATCTTTGTTATATTAGACCAATGGTAAATTTTATGGTAAATTTGTTTTCCATAATTCATGGCCAATGGTAAACATTGCATTTTTACTAGGTGCTTTTTTGGACATCTAGGAAAATCATTTTGCTAGGTGCATTTGTGTTCACTTACCAACATTTTTGTTGTCACGACAAATAACACATCGTTGTACTTTAGACCGGGTACCTGTTTGCCATGGCATTTTCTTAACGTTTGTTTCCATGTCAAACTAGTGGGATCATGGCAAATTTTGTTTGTTTCATCAGCAAAACCTTTTGTGTTCTAGTTTAAAAATGACGCAGTATTTGTAATATGTTTGCGTGGATCAAACGACATAGAGGGGAGGTCCGGTGGGGCCCGGCAAATTCATTTTATATATCATGGCAAATCGTTTGTTTTGTTTTGCAAGGTTTTTCTCTTATTACTGTTTTTTGGTGTTTTTTTTACCGCAACAATAGTAAATTGGTGCGCGCCTGTTTTTTTTTTGGTTTTTGGGCTGACTGCTTCTGTGCCTGATGGGCCAGCAGTAATCGTTCGAACGTTTCGTTCGATCTGGTTGATCTGGGTAGCACTCAGATCAAACGTCAGGTACATATATGGGGGGTGCCCTATGTCTTGCATTAAGCGAGACATGAGCGAACCCCTCACTGAAGGCAAACGCCACTTGGGCCGGCCCACGCGCGCGGGATATATATATATATAAACACACTTCAAAAACACATTTGAAAATGTTGAATAAGTGTTAAGAAATGTTGCACAAGAATTTGAAAAATGTTGAACAAGTATTTGAAAAATGTTGAATAAGTATTTAAAATGTTGATCAAGTATTTGGAAAATGTTGAATAAGTATTAGAAAATATTGAACGAGTATTTGGAAAATGTTGAACAAGTATTTGGAAAAAATGTTGAATAAGTATTAAAATGTTGAGCAATTATTTGAAATTTTTTGAATGAGAATGTTGAACGTGTATACAAAATATGTTGATCACTTATTAAAAAAATGTTTTTGACATATATGAAAATTTAGCTTGAAAACGAAAACAAACATAAGAAAAACAAAAAAAATGGAGAAGAAAAAACAAATCCAAACAAAAAATGGAGAAAAAAAAGAAAACAAACAAGTATTTGAAAAAAATGTTGAACAAATATTTGAAAAATGTTGAACAAGTATTTGAGAAATGTTGATCATGTATATAAAAATGATGAACAAGTATTTGGAAAAATATTGAACAAGTATTTGAAAAAGTTGAACGAGTATTTGAAAAAATGGTGAACAAGTATTTGAACTTTTTTTAATCTTGTACTCCCTCCGTCCCAAAATAAGTGACTCAACTTTGAAAAATGTTAAAACTGTGTATAGAAAAAATGTTGACCATGTATTACAAAAATGTATGATTTGTATTGAAAAAAACATTAGACGTGTATTAGAAAAATGTTGTTGACATATACAAAGAATGTAGAATAATAACCAAAAGAACAAAGAAAACCGAAAATAGAAACAAAATAAAAAAGAAAGTAAAAAATGAAGAAACAAAATGAAAAAAAGAATGAAAAAGAATGAAAGAACAACAGAGAAGAAAAAAAGAAAAGAAAAAAACAAAAAAGGAAAAAATCCCGAAGAAATTGGCTGCGGTAGCCTGAAGTAGAACACGCCCCTTGTTCTTACCACGAAAGGGACTTCGGTGGAGTGGTTATAGTGGTGTGCGTTCTCCGTGGAGACCCCAGTTCGATCCCACGGCGACTACTTCTCGAGCAAGCGGGGCTCGATCCCAGGATCTCTTCGTTACTTCGCGCTAATAGCCACTAAGCCACACGCAACTTCGTGTTAGAGATGTAGGGCGCAAGCCACTTGAAGGAAACAAGGAAACAAGCCGGGTTTCCATTGACTTTTCATTTTTTAGTTTTTTCTTGTTTTCCACAGGTTTTTTTTTTGTTTTTTGACAGGTTTTTCTTCGTTTTTCTTCTCCATTTTTTTGGTTTTCTTTTTTCTTCTCCATTTTTTGTTTTTGTTTTGTTTTTTCTTATGTTTGTTTTCGTATTCACCCTACATTTTCGTATATGTCAAAAATATTTTTTCAATAAGTGATCAACATTTTTTGTATACACGTTCAACATTGTCCGAACGCTTATTCAACTTTTTCCAAATACTTGTTCAACATTTTTCAAATACTTGTTCAACATTTTTCAAATACTTGTTCAACATTTTTTAATACTTATTCAACATTTTTGAAATACTTGTTCAACATTTTTCAAATACTTTCAACATTTTCTATATACTCATTCAACATTTTTTAATACTTATTCAACATTTTTCAAATACTTGTTCAACATTTTTAATACTTTTTCTATATTTTCTAATACTTGGTCAACATTTTTAATACCTTTTCAACATTTTCAAATACTTGTTCAACATTTTTCAAATTCTGGTTCAACATTTTTCAAATTTTTTTATTGAGTGTTTTTCTAATATATATATTTAGAATATTTTAAAGTATAAACAAAAGTAAACAAAAAAAGGAAAACAGAAAACAAAGAACACACACAAAAAAAAAAACGGAGGCTGGAGCTTCCCGCGCTGCTGGGCCCCGGCCCATGTAGAGCTCCCCCGACGCGAGAGGCTGCCCTCTGACTCGCTTACAGCGAGACATAGGGGCACCCGTTCGATCCCTCATCCTCGCATTTCTTTGCTCTTTTTACACTGTGCACGCGTGAATGGGCCGGCCTAATATGACGCAAGGGGAGAAAAAGCTTCAGCGAGAGATGCTGCTTGTATTGCTTAAGGCGATAAATAGTCGCCGCGCATATATGGGTCCATTAACTATGTTTGACAAACTATGTTTGACACGTCTCAAAAAAAAAAAAAAAAAACTATGTTTGACAAACTACCCAACTAAATCTGCGGCTAGGTGCATGTACAGATATTGATCAAACTCATGCGGACCTATCTTCTTCTGCCCATCTTCTAGCAGGTTGTACTTCCAGCTATCACCTCCGTCGACGCTGTCCACGTGCTCCCGTCCCTCCGCCGCGGCACGTCGGCGCTTCGCCACCCGGTGGATGACACGCTCTAGGGCCACGTCGAACGCGTCTTTGAACGTAACCCCCTTGGCCGCCGGGTCCCGGTACATCACGGTGGGTATGAGCCGGATGACCTGCTCCCGCATCTGCGCCACCTTCTCCGATGGTATCTTACTCAGCACCTCCTCGATGCTCGCGTTCCGGACGACGTCGCCGGCGGGGATGAACACGGAGTAGCTCTGGTAGTCCCTGGGCAGGTGCCAGGTGTACTGTAGGTAGGCGGACACCGGATGGAAGAAAACCGGGATGCAGCCAGGCCCGGTCCTGAGGGGGGGCGAGAGGGGCGGCCGCCCCGGGCCCCCCGATGCCAAGGGGCCCCCGACGATCCTTGTTCTGTGCTTTTATGGGCCTCGCACCCGATCTGAATGCTGAAGTATTTAACCCTCGCGTAAACTGAGCGTGTAGATCCTTCCTGCTACGATCGAGGAATACTAGATCAATTACTGCATGCGATTAATTAGGAGTAGTTATGGCAAAAACGCTCGTGATTTTCCTTCCTTAATCCATCCAGCAGCCGAAAACTGTGCGTCCAATTGATTTTATTTTTGGAAGGTGTGCGCCCAATTCTTGGACTAACTAAATAGCATACGACCAGGCCAAGGGATCGCTAGAAAAGGAACAAATCAAGCGGGAGGGGCCAATGCTACATGGGGCAGCAGCGGGACGGCTGATATGCATCTGATGTGCGTTCATGGCGGCGCCTCCAGTCGGATGAGCGTCGGACCGCCGGAGATATCCATGTCGCTTCCTTCCATGCGACCTCGCTGACTCACCGAGAGGCCTCGCACTGCGACGGCGCCATTACAGTTGCATAGAAAATAAGGTATGACTCGGATCTTTATGTATGTCGTATAACATTTTACTATGATGATTTATGAAAAAATATAAATGATCATCAAAATTTAGAAAATTGTTTATGGATACATGTTAATCTATGAATCAGATAATTTTCATTGATAAATGTTACCGGGGTTAT
Organism: Elymus sibiricus; assembly: GCA_039707655.1. Taxonomy (NCBI): domain Eukaryota; kingdom Viridiplantae; phylum Streptophyta; class Magnoliopsida; order Poales; family Poaceae; genus Elymus; species Elymus sibiricus. The sequence continues at coordinate 36,306,006 of CM077668.1, read as the reverse complement.
AATTTCTGTATTTGGCGACCCGCCGATAGTTGCTATGGAGCGATAAATGACTATAAATATAGAAGAGAAGCATTTTACATATTATGATGTTGACACCAATATGGATAACAACAATGTCAATGATCATGGGTTAAAAGCCCATTATGTCCAACCGATTTATTATTAAAATGATCCAAAGAAGAGTCTGCTATAAAGTAAAAATTATTATATTTCCATTGACGGGCAAAATCCGATATAATTTTTCGTATATATTTTATGGTCTAAAAATGTCCCTAGGTTCTAACCTCGCCCCGGGCCCCCGAATTCCCAGGACCGGCCCTGGATGCAGCCGGCGAGGATGGCGTCGAAGGTGGACTTGCGCGTGTACCCGTCCCCGCGCGGCTGCATGCAGAACTCGGCGTTCTCGAGTAGCCGCATGGCGTGGCCTGGCGCGTAGTGCCCCGGCTTCGTCACCGCCGACTTGCCGAGCAGGGAGCACCGGCTCGACCGGCCGCACTGCTCGATGATCTGGGCACGCACGGTTCCCATATCACCGCCACGGGGCCCGCCGGCGAAGCACCAGAGCAGGCCGCGCTGCTCACGGCGCATTCGGTCCTGCCAGCCCGCGACGTCGGCGTCGGACAAGGGGTGGAAGTGCGACGGAAATGGCACGGCGAAGTCGTGGCCGTGCCACGGACTGGCCTCAGTGGTGAGGAACGTGGCGTTGCGGATGGCCGGGTAGGTCATGAGCGCGTTGCCCCAGCCGTCGGCGTCGGGGCGGCGGAGGAAGTCCCACGTGCCCCGCCCCGAGACCATGAAGTGGTCGCGCCCGCCCATGGCGCGCCACTCGGGCCGCTGAGCCAGCCATTCCACCAGGTCTCGCGACAGGGCGTCCCGTGCAGCGAGGTCTGCGTTGTCCAGGTGCATCGCCGCGTCGAGCCCGGCGTAGAACGGGACGTACACCGCGGCGGCGGCGGCGGGGTCGGACGTGAGGCACTCGTGGCGCCGCATCCGGGCGTGGAAGATCATGCCCAGCATGTACTGGTCGGTGTCGTAGGCGCCCCGCTCCGGCAGGGACCCGCCCGTGAGGGGCGGGCCGAACCCGTCGTTCACCACGTCTTTGCACACGTCGGGGGAGCCCGAGAGCCGGCGGCAGTCAAGGGCGAGGTCGGAGTTGAACCGCGGCGGCAGGTCGTACATGTACACGTACCGGCCGGCGCACGGGTCCCGGTGGAAGATGCGGGACGCCGAGAAGAAGGCCGATGGCTTGAGCTGGAGCATGGTGGGCGACGCCACAGCCGCGTTATTACCTGACTGCACGCTGGTGGAGAAGTGGTGGAAGAATACCAGGGCCCACAAGACGGTGTAGAGGAGGCCGAGGTAGAACAGCCGGGACGGCCGCCGGACGCCTCTCTCGGTGTGCTGCTCGCCGTCGGCCACTGCCGCGGCGTCGCGCTCTCTCTGGATGTTCCGCGAGAAGGGCTTCATCGTGGGTGGTGCTGGTGCTACCTCCAGCGGGGGTCTGCAATAATAACCAGTGCAACCAAGTACGTACCTCGCTGCGTGTGTGCGGGCACCTGAGACGGATTAATTAGTGCGTAGTACACGGCCGTTGACGCAGTACAAAATCCAATCAATATTTGGCATCGAGCTTCAATCCAAGCTCGTACGTGCGGACTTGTCGAGTTGACTTCATTAATGGCACTACACATGCATGTTCCCCGAACCAAATTGCTAAACCTAATCTACGCGCTATTCTCCTCCTTAGTCTCGACTAACCCCACCCACAAAGAATTTTCTCCTAGATCCTTCGATTAGCTTTGGATCCCGGTCGCGCGTTGTAAGAGCATCTACAGCCGGGCGCCTCAAACCCGCCTCATACACCCGGTCATTGGCTGGTCACGAAATTTCGACTCAGACGGACTCCTCAAACGGGCCTCAAACGCCCGGGCTGACCGGCACCCCTCATATCCAGCCCAAATCTAGGGCGGACATGAGGTGGCCTGGGCGCGTCCGCCTGGCCCACCCTGACCCCACAAAATCCCCCTCCGGAGCAAACCCTAGCTCACTTCACCCCGCTCCGCTCCTCTTCTTTCCCCAATCCGTCCAATCCCTAGCGCCAGTGACGCTCCCCTTTCCCAATCCGTGAAATTCCTACCGCCGGCGACCATGTCCAGCACTGGCAGCCACTTCGCTGGAAGCTTCGGAGACGAGTACGAGCTCGCGCTCTGTATCGCGCTTGAGCGTTCGCGAGTCGATACGGGCAACAGCTTCGGGTCAGGTGCGACGGCACCTGTCGCTCGTCACCGCAGCGCCGACGCCGGCGCCGGCCCTTCCCACCCCGCGCGTGGATCTGCGAGGGCAGCCCAATCAGCGCCGCCAGCCCGACGACCTCCTCCACCTCCAGTCGCTGCTCCGCGCGGGCAGCGGTGGGTTCTAGTGCCCGCTCCGCCGGCGCCGCGAATGCGGACTCCGGAGTCGGAGGCACGCGCCGCCCGCCGCGAGAGGCAAAGGGCACGTGAGATGGGCGTCGCGTCCGACGAGGATGCGCAGTCCGCCCGCCGCCACCGCGTGATGCCGGTGCCCGACGAGGAGGAGCGTCTCCTCCAGTGGGTGTACCGTCGGTCACTTACCACGGCGGAGACGGACGCCCGGCGGCTCCGGAGGATCAACGCCAAGCAGCTCCGGCTCGGCATTGAGCAGTCCGAGCGGGAGGCGGCGGAGGCGGCGAGGGTGGCCAAGCTCAAGCGCAAGCAGGACCGCGTCGTCCGGCGCTTGCAGGGCTACATCGTCATCTCCGATTCCTCCTCCTCCTCCTCCGACGGGTCCGGCTCCGACGGCTCCAGCATCGACCCACCTCCTGCCGCGGACGCCTACAACAGCGCCGTCGACCGGAAGGGCAAGGAGCCGGCGAGGAAGTGGTGAAGCTCGGCCCTCTCTCCTTTTATATAATCTAGCTCTAGTATCTAGTTAGAATGTTTCGGATCGATGAACTGTGTGAAGTATGCCCGTTTGGTGATCTTTTGGTGATGTATGTGAATTATGCCCATTTAGTATCGGTTTATATGTCCGTTCCTGTCGATTTTGATCTACGTACTACGTTGCATGCTTTTGTATGGATATAGGGTGATGAGATACACGGATGTGGAGGCGCGGATTTAGGGACTGCCCGGTCACTGTCCGCGGACGCGTCCGGGCGCGTCCGCGGGCGTATAGGGTGCCGGATTTGGCAAGCCCGGCTGTACATGCTCTAACTAATTAAGAAAATTCTGATGGCTGAACTGGATCCCGCGGCACCTCTGGATACCGGTTTCACTTAGTTAATGCCACTGGATGGGAGGCTCGGAAAAAGCTCCATCAGATTTTAAGAGTTCGGAATTTACAATGTCACTTTCGTCTAAAAAGGATCATATGGTGAGCAACATTATACTCCAATAAAACTCATTTTGATGCAAAATCTAATTTTATCATGCATGGGTCATCTAGTCCTCCATAAAAAAAATGCAACACGCAGCAACCGCGTTGTCAGGAAGGCAATGTGGGGGTGCCCTCATCCCCCAATGGTTCATGTCTTTGCGTGTAAGCTTGTGACGAATTCGCTGGCCACCATGGAGATTTAAGTTTCTTGGAAATGACACCTGGCGAGAGACGACACGCGTGACTAGAGGCGAAGCGGCGAACCGTGACATGACTCGACACTTATCTCCTCCCACCTCTTCCCTCCCCACCTCCATTGCTGAGAGCATCTCTAGCAGATCCCGTATAAGCTCGCCGGCAATAAAAATCCCGGCCGATTTACAGAAAACGTGAAAAATTCGGCCCGATCAGGTCCTGTAAAAAGGCCCGGCCCATAAAAAAAATATACTGTCGGCGCCTAGTGTTGGAAATATGCCCTAGAGGCAATAATAAATTGGTTATTATTATATTTCCTTGTTCATGATAATTGTTTATTATCCATGCTATAATTGTATTGATTGGAAACTCAAGTACATGTGTGGATACATAGACAACACTGTGTCCCTAGTATGCCTCTAGTTAACTAGCTCGTTGATCAAAAGATGGTGAAGGTTTCCTAGCCATGGACATGAGATGTCATTTGATAACGGGATCACATCATTAGGAGAATGATGTGATGGACAAGACCCAAACTATAAACGTAGCATTTGATCGTGTCAGTTTATTGCTATTGTTTTCTGCATCTCAAGTATCTGTTCCTATGACCATGAGATCATGCAACTCACTGACACCGGAGGAATACCTTGTGTGTATCAAACGTCGCAACGTAACTGGGTGACTATAAAGATGCTCTACAGGTATCTCCGAGGGTGTCTGTTGGGTTGGCATGGATCAAGACTGGGATTTGTTACTCCGTGTGACGGAGAGGTATCTCAGGGCCCACTCGGTAATACAACATCACAATGAGCCTTGCAAGCAATGTGACTAAAGTGTTAGCCACGAGATCTTATATTACGGAACGAGTAAAGAGACTTGCCAGTAACGAGATTGAACTAGGTATAGAGATACCGACGATCGAATCTCGGGCAAGTAACATACCGAAGAACAAAGGGAACATCATACGGGATTAATTGAATCCTTGACATAGAGGTTCGACCGATATAGATCTTCGTAGAATATGTAGGAACCAATATGGGCATCCAGGTCCCGCTATTGGTTATTGGCCGTAGAGGTGTCTCGGTCATGTCTACATAGTTCTCGAACCCGCAGGGTCTGCACACTTAAGGTTCGGTGACGTTTCGGTAGATTTGAGTTATGCATGTTGGTGACCGAAGGTTGTTCGGAGTCCCGGATGAGATCACGGACATCACGAGGAGCTCCGGAATGGTCCGGAGGTAAAAATTGATATATAGGAAGTCCCGTTTTGGCCACCGGAAAAGTTTCGGGTATTTCCGGTAGTGTACCGGGAGTGCCGGAGGGCCATCGGGAGGGGCCACCCACACCGGGAGGCCACATGGGCCTAAAGGGAGTTGTACCAGCCCTTAGTGGGCTGGGCAAGCCAGCCCTATAAGGCCCATGCGGCTGGAATTAAGTGGGAAGGAAAAACCCCAAAGAAAAGGGAAGGGGAAACAAATAAGGAAGGAGTCCTAATTGGACAAGGAAAAGTGGAGGAGTCCATCTCCTCCTCCCTGGTTCGGCCGCACCTAGGGTGGAAACCCTAGGGCGCCAGCCCCCTCCCCCTCCCTCCTATATATACTAGAGGGGAGAGAGGGCCAAACACCCTAAGCCACGGTGCAGCCCTCTCTCCCCCCGTCTATACGGTTTTCCTTAAATCTGTTTTTGTCGGTGCTTAGGCGAAGCCCTGTCGGAACAGCTCCACCACCACCCCCACTACGCCGTTGTGCTGGCAGAGAACTCGTCTATCTCTTCGCTCTCTCTTGCTGGATCAAGAAGGCGGAGATCGTCATCAAGCTGTACGTGTGCTGAACGCGGAGGTGCCGTCCGTTCGGTACTTGATCGGGACGGATCGTGATTGGATCGCGGGACGCTCGGTGATTTGGATCACGAAGACGTTCGACTACATCAACCGCGTTTCTTAACGCTTCCCGCTTAGCGATCTACAAGGGTATGTAGATTCACTCTCCCTCTCGTAGATGCTCATCACCATGGATAGATCTTGTGTGTGCGTAGGAAATTTTTTTTGTTTCCCATGCAACGTTCCCCAACAGTGGTATCAGAGCTAGGTCTATGCGTAGATGAGATCTCGAGTAGAACACAAAGGAGTTTGTGGGCGTTGATATTCAGATTGCTTCCCTCCTTAGTCTTTTCTTGATTCAGCGGTATTGTGGGATGAAGCGGCTCGGACCAACCTTACTCGTCCACGTACGAGAGACCGGTTCCATCGACTGACATGTAACTTTGTTGCATAAGATGGCTGGCGGGTGTTTGTCTCTCCCACTTTAGTTGAATCGGATTCGACAGAGGCGGTCCTTGTAGAAGGTGAAATAGCAACTTTTATATCACCGTTGTGGTTTTTGCGTAGGTAAGAATCGTTCTTGCTAGATACCCGTAGCAGCCACGTAAAACATGCAACAACAATTAGAGGACGTCTAACTTGTTTTTGCAGGGTATGTTGTGATGTGATATGGCCAATTACATGATGAGATATATGTGATGTATGAGATGATCATGTGTTGTATAGAATATCACGACTTGCATGTCGATGAGTACGGCAACTGGCAGGAGCCATAGAGTTGTCTTTAATTATTGTATGACCTGCGTGTCAATCATTAAGCGCTATGTAATGCTTTACTTTATCGCTAAACGTTAGCAATAGTCGTGGAAGCAACAGTCGGCGCGACAACCTCATGGTGACACGTTGATGGAGATCAAGATGATGGAGATCATGGTGTCATGCCGGTGACGATGGAGATCATGCCGGTGCTTTGGAGATGGAGATCAAAAGCACGAGTTCATGGCCATATCATGTCACTTATGATTTGCATGTGATGTTAATCCTTTTATGCATCTTATTTTGCTTAGGACGACGGTAGCATTATAAGGTGATCCCTCACTTAAATTTCAAGATAAATTGTGTTCTCCCCGAGTGTGCACCGTTGCGAAAGTTCGTCGTTTTGAGACATGCCGTGATGATCGGGTGTGATAGACTCTACGTTCACATACAACGGGTGTAAGCCATGTTGCACGTGCGGAACACTCGGGTTAAACTTGACGAGCCTAGCATGTACAGACATGGCCTCGGAACACAAGAGACCGAAAGGTCGAACATGAGTCATATAGTAGATATGATCAACATGAAGATGTTCACCATTGAAACCACCTCAACTCACGTGATGATCGGACTTGAGTTGGTGGATTTGGATCATGTGACACTCGAATGACCGGAGGGATGTCAATTTGAGTGGGAGTTTTTTAAGTAATATGATTAACTAAACTCATTATCTTGAACAATAGTCTAAGTTGTCTTTGCTATATTTATGTTGTAGATCATGGCTCGCGCAGTAGCACCCCTGAATTTTAATGCGTTCCTAGAGAAAGCTAAGTTGAAAGATGATGGAAGTAACTTTGTGGACTGGGCCCGTAATCTAAGGATTATCCTTACGGCTTCCCAGAAGGCTTATGTCCTTGATGCACCGCTTGGTGATCCACCCGCTCCAGTTGAGTCTCTAGACGTTGTGAACGCCTGGCAGGCTCATTCTGATGATTACTCAATAGTTCAATGTGCAATGTTGTATGGCTTAGAACCGGGACTTCAAAGACGTTTTGAACGTCATGGAGCATATGAGATGTTCCAGGAGTTGAAGTTTATCTTTCAGAGGAATGCCCGGATCGAGAGGTATGAGACCTCTGATAAGTTCTATGCTTGCAAGATGGAAGAGAACGGGTCTGTTAGTGATCACATACTCAGAATGTCTGGGTACTCCACCCGTCTGGCTGAATTGGGGATGCCCCTTCCGCCAGAGGCTATCACTGACAGAGTTCTTCAATCATTGCCACCTAGCTACAAGAGCTTCATGTTGAACTATAACATGCACGGGATGAACAAGTCAGTCGCCGAGCTGTTTGCGATGCTGAAAGCCGCTGAGTCTGAAATTCAGAAGGAGCATCAAGTGTTGATGGTCAATAAAACCACTAGTTTCAAGAAAAATGGCAAGGGTAAGAAGGGTAACTCCAAGAAGAGTGGCAAAGCAGTTGCTCCTCCCGTGAAGAAACCCAAGGCTGGACCCAAACCAGAAACTGTGTGTTTTCATTGCAAGGGAACTGGACACTGGAAGCGGAACTGCCTCAAGTATTTGGCTGACAAGAAGGCGGCCAACAACAAACAAGGTATATATGATATACATGTTATTGATGTGTACCTTACCAACTCTCGTTGTAGTGCCTGGGTATTTGATACCGGTGCGGTTGCTCACATTTGCAACTCTAAACAGGAACTGCGGAATAGACGGAGGCTGGCAAAGGACGAAGTGACGATGCGCGTGGGAAATGGTTCCAAGGTTGATGTGATCGCCGTCGGCACGCTCGCTCTTCGATTACCATCGGGATTAGTGATGAACCTGAATAAATGTTATTTGGTGCCTGCGTTAAGCATGAACATTATATCTAGATCTTGTTTATTGCGAGACGGTTACTCATTTAAATCAGAGAATACTGGTTGTTCTATTTATATGAGTAATATCTTTTATGGTCATGCACCCGATGTGAGGGGTTTATTCTTATTAAATCTCGATAGTAATGATACACATATTTATAACATTGATGCCAAAAGATGTAGAATTGATAATGATAAAACCACTTTCTTGTGGCACTGCCGTTTAGGTCATATTGGCGTAAAACGCATGAGGAAGCTCCATGCTGATGGACTTTTGGAATCACTTGATTTTGAATCACTTGACACATGTGAGCCATGCCTCATGGGCAAGATGACTAAAACGCCGTTCTCTAGAACAATGGAACGGGCAAGTGACTTGTTGGAAATCATACATACTGATGTGTGCGGTCCGATGAGCATTGAAGCGCGCGGTGGTTATCGTTACTTTCTCACCTTCACTGATGACTTAAGTAGATATGGGTATATTTACTTAATGAAACACAAGTCTGAAACGTTTGAAAAGTTCAAACAATTTCAGAGTGAAGTTGAGAATCATCGTAACAAGAAGATTAAATTCCTACGATCTGATCGAGGAGGAGAATATCTGAGTTATGAGTTTGGCAGTCACTTAAGACAATGTGGAATTGTTTCACAACTGACACCGCCTGGAACACCACAGCGTAATGGTGTGTCCGAACGTCGTAATCGAACCTTATTGGATATGGTGCGATCTATGATGTCTCTTGCCGATTTGCCACTATCGTTTTGGGGTTATGCATTAGAGACAGCTGCATTCACTTTAAATAGGGCACCATCGAAATCCGTTGAGACGACGCCATATGAACTTTGGTTTGGTAAGAAGCCAAAGCTGTCGTTTCTTAAAGTTCGGGGATGTGATGCTTATGTCAAAAAGCTTCAGCCTAAAAAGCTGGAACCCAAAGCGGAGAAATGCGTCTTCATAGGATATCGAAAAGAGACAGTTGGATATACCTTCTACCTCAGATCCGAAGGCAAATTGTTTGTCGCTAAAAACGGAACATTTCTTGAGAAAGAGTTTCTCTCGAAAGAATTGAGTGGGAGGAAGATAGAACTTGATGAGGTTGTTGAACCTTTACTTCAACCTGAGAGTAGCACAATACAGAAAGATGTTTCTGTAGAGCCTGCATCAGTTGAAGAGGAAGTTAATGATGATGATCATGAACCTTCGAATCAAGTTGCTATCGAACCTCGTAGGTCGACAAGGACGCGTACTGCTCCTGAGTGGTACGGCAACCCTGTCTTAGAAGTCATGTTGTTAGACAACGATGAACCTACGAGCTATGGAGAAGCGATGATGGGCCCGGATTCCGAGAAGTGGTTAGAGGCCATGAAATCCGAGATGGGATCCATGTATGAAAACAAAGTATGGACTTTGGAAGTATTACCTGAAGGGCGTAAAGCCATTCAGAACAAATGGATCTTTAAGAGGAAGACGGATGCGGACGGTAATGTCACCGTCTATAAAGCTCGACTTGTGGCAAAGGGTTTTTCACAAGTTCAAGGAGTTGACTACGATGAGACCTTCTCACCCGTAGCGATGCTTAAGTCCGTCAGAATCATGTTAGCAATAGCTGCCTTTTTCGATTATGAAATTTGGCAGATGGATGTCAAAACAGCGTTCCTTAACGGTTTCCTTAAGGAAGAGTTGTATATGATGCAACCAGAATGTTTTGTCGATCCAGAGAATGCTGACAAAGTTTGCAAACTCCAGCGATCCATTTATGGACTAGTGCAAGCATCTCGGAGTTGGAATCTTCGCTTTGATGAGGTGATCAAAGCGTTCGAGTTTATACAAGTTTACGGAGAAGCTTGTATTTACAAGAAAGTGAGTGGGAGCTCTATAGCGTTTCTAATATTATATGTAGATGACATATTGCTGATTGGAAACAATATAGAAATGTTGGAAGGCGTGAAGGAATATTTGAACAAGAGTTTTTCAATGAAGGACCTAGGAGAAGCTGCTTTCATATTAGGCATCAAGATCTATAGAGATAGATCAAGACGCTTGATAGGACTTTCACAAAGCACATACCTTGATAAGATTTTGAAAAAGTTCAAAATGGATCAGTCCAAGAAGGGGTTCTTGCCTGTTTTGCAAGGTGTGAAGTTGAGTAAGACTCAATGCCCAGTGACTGCAGAAGATAGAGAAAAGATGAGTGTCGTCCCCTATGCTTCAGCCATAGGCTCTATCATGTATGCAATGCTGTGCACAAGACCCGATGTCAGCCTTGCCATAAGTATGGTCGGAAGGTTTCAAAGTGATCCAGGAATGGAACACTGGACGGCGGTCAAGAATATCCTAAAGTACCTCAAAAGGACTAAGGACATGTTTCTCGTTTATGGAGGTGATCAAGAGCTCGTCGTAAAGGGTTACGTCGATGCAAGCTTTGACACTGATCCGGATGACTCTAAGTCACAAACCGGATACGTATTTATTCTTAATGGGGGTGCGGTTAGCTGGTGCAGTTCCAAGCAAAGCGTGGTAGCTGATTCTACATGCGAAGCGGAGTACATCGCTGCCTCGGAGGCGGCGAAGGAAGGTGTCTAGATGAAGGAGTTCATGACAGATCTTGGAGTAGTGCCTAGTGCGCTTAACCCAATGACTCTGTTTTGTGATAATACTGGTGCCATTGCTCTGGCCAAGGAACCAAGATTTCACAAGAGGACCAGACACATAAAGCGACGTTTCAATTCCATCCGCGATTACATCAAGGAGGACGACATAAATATTTGCAAAGTACACACAGATCTGAATGTTGCAGATCCGATGACTAAACCTCTTCCAAGGGCTAAACATGAACAACACCAGAACTGCATGGGTGTTCGATTCATTACAATGTAAATCACATAGTGATGTGAGCTAGATTATTGACTCTAGTGCAAGTGGGAGACTGTTGGAAATATGCCCTAGAGGCAATAATAAATTGGTTATTATTATATTTCCTTGTTCATGATAATTGTTTATTATCCATGCTATAATTGTATTGATTGGAAACTCAAGTACATGTGTGGATACATAGACAACACTGTGTCCCTAGTATGCCTCTAGTTAACTAGCTCGTTGATCAAAAGATGGTGAAGGTTTCCTAGCCATGGACATGAGATGTCATTTGATAACGGGATCACATCATTAGGAGAATGATGTGATGGACAAGACCCAAACTATAAACATAGCATTTGATCGTGTCAGTTTATTGCTATTGTTTTCTGCATGTCAAGTATCTGTTCCTATGACCATGAGATCATGCAACTCACTGACACCGGAGGAATACCTTGTGTGTATCAAACGTCGCAACGTAACTGGGTGACTATAAAGATGCTCTACAGGTATCTCCGAGGGTGTCTGTTGGGTTGGCATGGATCAAGACTGGGATTTGTTACTCCGTGTGACGGAGAGGTATCTCAGGGCCCACTCGGTAATAAAACATCACAATGAGCCTTGCAAGCAATGTGACTAAAGTGTTAGCCACGAGATCTTATATTACGGAACGAGTACAAAGACTTGCCAGTAACGAGATTGAACTAGGTATAGAGATACCGACGATCGAATCTCGGGCAAGTAACATACCGAAGAACAAAGGGAACAGCATACGGGATTAATTGAATCCTTGACATAGAGGTTTGACCGATATAGATATTCGTAGAATATGTAGGAACCAATATGGGCATCCAGGTCCCGCTATTGGTTATTGGCCGTAGAGGTGTCTCGGTCATGTCTACATAGTTCTCGAACCCGCAGGGTCTGCACACTTAAGGTTCGGTGACGTTTCGGTAGATTTGAGTTATGCATGTTGGTGACCGAAGGTTGTTCGGAGTCCCGGATGAGATCACGGACATCACGAGGAGCTCCGGAGGTAAAAATTGATATATAGGAAGTCCCGTTTTGGCCACCGGAAAAGTTTCGGGTATTTCCGGTAGTGTACCGGGAGTGCCGGAGGGCCATCGGGAGGGGCCACCCACGCCGGGAGGCCACATGGGCCTAAAGGGAGTTGTACCAGCCCTTAGTGGGCTGGGCAAGCCAGCCCTATAAGGCCCATGCGGCTGGAATTAAGTGGGAAGGAAAAACCCCAAAGAAAAGGGAAGGGGAAACAAATAAGGAAGGAGTCCTAATTGGACAAGGAAAAGTGGAGGAGTCCACCTCCTCCTCCCTGGTTCGGCCGCACCTAGGGTGGAAACCCTAGGGCGCCAGCCCCCTCCCCCTCCCTCCTATATATACTAGAGGGGAGAGAGGGCCAAACACCCTAAGCCACGGTGCAGCCCTCTCTCCCCCCGTCTATACGGTTTTCCTCAAATCTGTTTTTGTCGGTGCTTAGGCGAAGCCCTGTCGGAACAGCTCCACTACCACCCCCACTACGCCGTTGTGCTGGCGGAGAACTCGTCTATCTCTTCGCTCTCTCTTGCTGGATCAAGAAGGCGGAGATCGTCATCAAGCTGTACGTGTGCTGAACGCGGAGGTGCCGTCCGTTCGGTACTTGATCGGGACGGATCGTGATTGGATCGCGGGACGCTCGGTGATTTGGATCACGAAGACGTTCGACTACATCAACCGCGTTTCTTAACGCTTCCCGCTTAGCGATCTACAAGGGTATGTAGATTCACTCTCCCTCTCGTAGATGCTCATCACCATGGATAGATCTTGTGTGTGCGTAGGAATTTTTTTTGTTTCCCATGCAACGTTCCCCAACACCTAGACCCATACTTGCGATTAATTGGCTGTCTCGGGAGGCGTAGTGCGAGATGGAAAGGCTGGTTCGATCAAACTACCCAGATCCGTCTCAGTGGGTGGAGGTCAGCGTCCAGATCATCCGCTGATCCTCGCTCGAGGAGAAGCTGAGATTCACCAATTGTCGACGCTCAAAAGTGACATGCTCGTAAAGAGTGATTTGAAGCTATAGCAATATGAACCAAATTTATGATTGGAAGTAACCATTAGATGGTCCTCTCCGATAAGATCAAAATAGATATAAAGATGGTCACAAACAGAGCTCGGATACCAAAGTTATGACAAATTCAGATATGTGTACATTGACATCAGATTATGGCATGAAAGAAAACACAATTAATATGACTTCCAACGAAAAAGTTTTCAACACTAAAAGTGTTCGCCTCGTCGAGGATAGTGTACCGTAGGCCGCTGACAAAAGGCCACATTTTCCCTTGGCGTGGCTACCACACCTCTCTCTCCATGTAACACTTTTAAGAAAAATAATAATTAAATATAGTACTCCCTCCATCTGGAATTACTTGTGGCTCAAATGGTTGTATCTAACAGTGTGCTAGATACATCCATTTGAGCGACAAATAATTCCAGACGAAGGGAGTATTCAGGTAGTTTCAAAAAAAAAAAAAAGTGTCTGAATACATGTAGAGTATGGACCGTTCACATGCACTAGTTTGCTCTAGTGTCAAAAATGTTCTTATATTATGGGACGAAGAGAGTAGATTATTGCACCAAATTAAGCATTTTACAGGTCGTTAGGCCAATCTTCTGAACCCACCTTCACAGTTGTTGTATGGTTGATGCAATTTACTCTTTAAATAAATAGACGAACAAGTCCAAGATGATGGAATTCAGGCTAGGACGCAGCACTACAATGAGAAATTGAGGAACTCTGTACTCACGGGTGACACGGTGGAACACACGAAGCACACAGAGTTTGCACAGGAAACAAACTGAGCGATATCCCAACATGCACGGGCCAGCCCACGGCTTCGAACTGTGGACTCACTCGTACGCTACAAAAACGTAAACACGATTTGGCCGCAACGTGGACACAGCACACTTCTGGCCGAACCAAACATGCACGTACAAACACAGTACATGTGATCCTTATGTGACTACCACATAGCTACGAAAACAAGACTGGAACTTGACAAGTTCTAGAGATGAACATGGAATTAAAAGCCACAAGATTAAACATCATCACAAGAGTAGAAATAATATTACTGTACTCCCTTATTTTCTTTATTATTTTGGTCATACATTCACTTCATACAGTGTTTATCATCAAGTACAACCCAGGTTCATGAATTCTTGAAGGTATTGCAATGTTTGAATTTTGAAATCAAATACTAGTCTAATTACACTTATCCAGCGGCCTCACAAATACCGGAAGACCAAACTTAGGTTTCAGAGTAAACATATCCACGGGCGCATGCACATAGTCAGGGGAAAGCGTGAATGAGAACTTCTGGAGCATCAGGGCGAGCGTCGACTTCGCTTCCAACATAGAAAAATTCTGACCAATGCAAGACCTTGGTCCCATTGAAAATGCTAGCAGGCCGTGTGGAACCTTTGCTGCTCCCGTCATCCCATTCTTAAATCTCAGTGGCTTGAATTCATCTGCGTCGTCACCCCAAACCTCCTTGTCGCGATGCATAATGGGAATAGGTACGACAATTGCCATGCCTTTGGGCAGTTTTATTGATCCCTCCGTCATATCGGTCACGGTTTCCTTTGCATAAAAAGAGCAGGCGAGTAGAGCCTCAAGGTCTCGAAGAGCACCATTGTCATCTGCAATATATAGTTTGTTGTCATTAGCTACAGGTTCTAAGATGCTATAAGAGAAGCACAAAACATTTAGAGTATAAGAATCTACAGCTATCTGTTTCTTGCCTCTTTCAGTTTGTTGAGTGCATTGGGGTTAGGAGATTCCCTCCCAAATTCCTTCAAGACCTCCTTTCGGAGCCTTTCTTGCCATTCTGGGTATATGCTGAGCAAATACACTGACCATGTGAGGAGAAGAGATGTGTTTTCATGACCAGCGAAGAAGAATAGTTTGCACTCATGTATGATCTCCTCCATGCTCAAGCTGAGATCCACTTGCTTGCCTCCTTTCTTGGTTTCAATGCAAGAGTCGAGCATCACACCGAGCAGATCATTTCCGTATTCACTAGTTGCTAATCGCGGTTGTATGATCTGTGCGAGTAGGCTCCTAAGCTTTCTTTCAAGCATCCATTTGCGTTGATTCCTTTCGGTAGGAAAATATCTAAATTGAGAAAAAAAAAAACATTGATGATACATAAGGACCACTACTGTGTATGAAAATTATTCAAGAAATGATAGCAGGTGCACTTTTTCTATCTACAAGGTATAAATTCAAGGAATCTGAGATTTTTACTTGAATCCTGGTATCGGCACATCAAGGAAAGTTTCCATAGTGATCCCCAATAGATCAGTTTGGGCCTGGAAGACTTCATTTCCTAATTTGTAACTGCTTCCAAAGATGGCATAGGATATATTATCAACTGTTAGCTCGCTGAAAAGCTTATTGATATCTACTTTTGTTTCCCAGTTGTCGTTTTGAGACGCTTGATCTTCCAACTCCTTGGCCATGCTTTTGGCAAAATCCAACATTGTTTTTGTCATCATCTGTAATGAATACAAATTAAGTGAAGTAAATATTTTTATAGTTTACCATTCCTGAATGTTCCTTTGACGATTCACATACCAATGACACTGATATTAATAATCCATGAAACATTATAGAATATCTACATTGACGTATAATTGTAACAACTCTATATTCATAAAAGATAATACTACACATATAATTATTAGCTAGAGAAAAATCCAACATTTTCAGCATTTGTGGTGCAGGTTGAAATGACTGTTTATGCCATTGTACTAGTAACTAAGAGTGCAGTCTTTGACCTAGAATCCACCTCTTAACAAAATACAAAAATAGAATTAATAAATGGTACATTAAGCATTAGTGTTTTAGTTTAACATGTGGATAAAAATTAAGTACAAACTAATAAAATCAAAATTTGAAAGCTACGAACTAGATTCATATGTCACAACACATGGCCTGCAACAAGTGTTTACATAATGTAAGCTAATGTTTGAAGTAAACACATATTGAAGACCTATGGCCTACGCTACATATATAGGTGGGGGGGGGGGGGGGGGGGGGCTATGAATATAAATGGTAAAACCTATATAGTAATTCATAACTTAATTACAACCGGTAAGAGATTATGGAATATCTAATGGGTATTGAGTTTGTAACTGAACATAAGGGGAGAGGCAGAGAGAAAGAGCATGCAAAGATAAGCAATATTTATTAATTATAGGTACTAATTTAGCTATGAACTTCCAATACTTATGTCTCCTAGCTATCAGGTTGTAGCCCGTGTAGGAGCACGAGTTGATGGCTAGTGAATTTCAAATCTGAGAGTTCTGCCTTTTTTGCCTTGCTGCTAAGACAACTGCAAGTTTTTAGCTTGGCACAACACGTCAAGAGGTCTCGGTATTAGCTTATCAATGGTGAAAACAGGGTTGATTATCCTACGATGGCGCACCCAATCCGCGCCTTCCATAAACCCGAGTCCCTTACCAACCAAAGCCAAGAGAGTAGGGTGTGCATCGTTCTTCACGAAATGTCCGGACTTGCTTGAAAGGATTTGCCTTGCCAATTCGTAGTCAAATATGCAGAGTCGGGGCTGTGGCCCATGCCAGTATAGAAATGGTTCTCCTGCAAAGCATGGAAACATCATAATTTGTGTCTCACATGGTTTTAGTATATAGCTAAGAAAACTGCCAAAAAGTTACTGTGTGGTAGACCTCTGGATTTATGTCCCAGGAAATTATAATCTATAAGCATTTATTTCTCCCAAAAAAAATATGACTTCCCTTTCTGTTGCTTTGTCTTTGGCAGCGTGGCTGTTTAACTTTTTTTAGGGGGAGTGTGGCTGTTTAACTGGGTTTAAGTTTTGTGTTGAACTCTTCGTAGGATATTTATGCATTAGTTACGCCAAAGGTGCATTTGAGGTGCAAAACGGGCTAAAGGATGAAACTTATGAAAATTCATTAGACATCCCGTTTTAGGTTTCTCAGAAACTCACACCTTGCAGGTGCTGTTATGTTTTATATTCATGTGAAATTTCAAGTAAAAAATAGAGCACGTTTGTGAGATGCCGAAATGATATATATTTCAGACTAAACACTTTTTATTTGTTTTGCGGTGCTATTACTCCTGAAATTTTAAATTTTGTACAACATGGCCTCACTACTTGTTATGAATTTTTGAGAAAATTTTGAAAACTTAAAAGTAAGAGTTACAAGAATTTAAACTCTGTTCAGAAAAATAGCCCATTTTCCTGTTTTCATGCATGACCCATGACGCATGACTCGCCTCCCACCCACCACCGCACACACGAGGCGGGGAGAACAAGTGGATGGGCATGATCGACGGCGCGTAGATTTCTTCTATAAATCAGCCGGCTGCGTGGATTTGCTGAAAAAGAAAAGGGAAAAAACAGAGCACTTTGACCTACAGTACTGAGCAAAGTGTAATAAGCACAAGAGATACCGTGCTGAGCCCTCCATTTGAGGTAGTGGGGGGCGATCCGCGGGAGGTACTTGTGGTCGCCGACGTCCAGCACCAGACGGTCAGTCTCCTCCTTCATGCCCCTGACGTCCTCGTTGCAGCCTTTCAAGAAGCTGTAGGAGGGTCCATGGATCCCTTGCTCTCTGAAGCACTTGCTCATGGCGTAGGGCCTCCATACGAGGCGCACGACGGCGTGGTCCCACAGCTGCGTCGCAGCGACCGCAAGCAGAGCAACCAGAACGAGGACTAGGAGCGCAGCAAGGAAGGCCATGGGCGAGGCGAAGAGGAAGACGGTGTGAGATCTGTGTGGTGTAGCTGCAGCTGCAGCGACACAAGTAAATAGGACTAGCACCGCTGATCTACAGCGACAGCGGTACTGCTCGTGTCCACATGCATCACCTCGGGTACTGTTGCTAAAATCGACAGCAGCGAAGATTTTTTAGCTTGGTGGATCACGTTCGCAGACGAGTAACGCCCACCACAGGTGATTTTTGTTGGATAAATTACCAATTTTTAATTGTTTTAATTTCGAAATAAATCATGATAATGCCAAATGCATTATTAATCTCATATTGATATGTAAACACAGTTGGGCAGGACAAAGCCACCGCCGCGGCATCAGTGTTTTCAACGATTTTCTTTTGAGTGTCGTCAGTCATGATGATGTCGGAGAGGTTGAGGAAGTAGTCGAAGTAGTGTACGAAGACGAAGAAGAGCGAACAACCGCACCAAGACACTTCCAAAAACCTAATCGCTCTTCTCGCGACGCAGAAACACATAGAGGAAGACGATGTGAGCACGAGCTGTGTGCTGTGGCTGCAGCGAAACAAGCAAATAGCACCACGGATTCAAAGCGACGACAGTACTGCTCGTGTCCGGGTGGGATCTCTCATCCACATGCATCACCTCCGCTAACTGTTGCTAAATTCGACAGCAGCGAAGACTTTTTAGCTTGCTGGATCTCGTTCGCGGATGAGGAACGCCAAGCGCAGGTGATTTGCACCGGAGAACGATGTCGTTTAAAAGATGTTGACACGTTTTAAAATATGTTTACGATATTTTCTAAAATTATTCATGAAAATGTACAATTTTTTTATCATAATTCATAAATGTGTGTATCATTCAAAAAATGTTCAGGCGTTTAAAATTCGTTTGTGAGATTTTAAATAAAATGTTCATGAAATGTAAACATTAATTTGTTCACGCAATTTTTCAAAAAGAAGGTTGTAGCATATAAAAAATGACTGTGCCATTTAAAAGGTTGTTCCTAAACAATTAACAAATGTTTGGGCGTTTTACAAATGTTCATGACATATTTGAAAAATGTTTGACATGTGTTGGAAAATGTACAAAGTGATTTAAAAATGTATAATGTGAATTTAAAAATGTTCAATTTGTATTTCGGACAAATGTGAACATTGTATTTTAAAAGTGATATAAAAAATTTCAACTTATATATTTACAAAAAGTTGACATATATTTGAAATATGAATAAAAAACAAAAACAAACTTAAAGAAAAGATATAGATAACACACAGAAAATCAAATTAAAAAACCACGCAGAAGCTTCTAAAACTGGTCCATAGAAGCGCCCGAAAATCACATGAAAATGCATTATTGGGCCGGCCCAATAGCCGGAGGTGACTGAGCCATGACGAGATTAAGGATTCTGTTTTTCTAATTGCCACACGACGGATGGAGGTGGAAGAACAATCTGTTCGATCCACAATCCTTGAGCCATGCGATCAAGCGAGGCTAGGCCAAGTTAGGCCCCACGGAGCTGCCGCCTCAGCACACCCCGGTGAGAGATAACCGCACCGAGTCTTTGGGCGGCATCCAACCGGGCGATAAGCCCACACGAGAGCATGAGCTTGAGCGCTGCGTCACTGATCGTCTTCGTGCTCCAGTCCAGTTGAGTGGTTAGCGCGCGTGGGCGAGCCTGCTTTGGTCGACCGTAAAGATCGATCTCAAGCTATCACTGAATAACCATAATCATGATATACTATATGTTTTGAAGAGCAATGTACTTTGTGAACAATCACTTCTCCCTTTTGGTGTAGCATGAGAGGGATCCTCCGTCAGGCTCTTCCATAGTTGAGTCATTTGCTTCCACCCTGCTCAGGTTTTCTCTGTCTCATTTTTCCTCCCCTACTGCTTGTGTGGTTGTCAGCAATAAACGATTGACTGCCAATGTCATGTGTTATCAGCGCCATGGTGAAGCGCGCCTACTCGTCTAATTTAGGACAGTAAAACAGAGCCTAAACCAAGCTCTCTCAGCGATTTGCATTATCGGCTGTCCGTTTTTGTGATCTAAGCGTTTCTGGCTGTCGGATTTCCTTTGTACAGCAATCTGCCCCGTACTCTGTTACTTTGTGAAACCTGGCCCAGCTGTCCTATGGGCTGTTGCTCCAGAGGCTGATATGAAGGCTTCTGGTGCACTGGGCCGTTGGCTGGCCACCAGCCCATTCCAGCGCTAAAGGGAGCTCCACTACTGGGATTGCGAGGCATACAAAGAGGAGTTCAATCCATCGCTCGGGATCGATGCAAGACAGAGAAAGGAGGGAGATCCATGTAGCTCTTCTTTTTTTTTTTTTTTTGCAAAACCAGATGCCCAGCAGTGACTTGGGCCGGCCGGCATGGCACGACAAACCGGACTGGGCTGGGCCTAAAATGGATGTGGATTGTGCTTGGACCGGCCTGGTATGAAAAAACAGGAAAAAGTAATCTCTCCATGCACAGTTTACCACATGCATGCATCGTTCACGTCTCCACTTAGTCTACACTGGCGAGATGACACATGGGCCACTCCTTACTCGAGTGCACCATGGCAAGATGTGTGCGGGCGCTGATTGATGAATCATTAACGGGACATATGAGCTTGACGAGTCGTCCGGCTGCCAAGGAGTGGTTGTTTCATATGCAAGAAATAGTGCCACATGCGGACTTTACCGAGATGATCATCACTCTATGGGCTATCTGGGCTGCAGAGCAATTAGAGCCCGGAGGCTATACATGGTTTTATCACGAGGTATCTAACTGATCTGGAGATCATTGAAAATTCTTTACAGAAGCATCACAGGGCTGTGCCTCAACCGGATCATGAACGCAAGTGGATTCCGCCGGCGGGAGGTAGGTCTAAAATTAATGTGGATAGAGGCATTGCTAAGAACAGTAGGAAGGGCGGGGCGGCAGCGGTGTGTAGAGACGGCCAGGGCATCTACCTTGGATCGTCAGTAGGCATAATCGATCAGTGTGATGACCCGGGAACTTTAGAAGCAATGGCATGCCTAGAAGCATTATCCCTCGCAGCTGACTTAAACCTACGCCGGATTATTATTGCATGCGATGCAGAATCGGTTGTCAAGCACATCAATGAAGGAGGCAGATGTATCTACAGCCCCATTCTTCAAGAGATCAAACTGAGACGGCAGGAATTTGAAGAGGTCCAGTTCACCTTTGAAGGTCGAGCATACAATATGGAGACTCATAATAATTTGTAGGAAGCGTTCTTTCTTTAGCTCATGGTCGATATAACTGGCTGATGCAGTCTCGTGACACTAGTGTTGTCAAAAACGCTCTTATATTATAGGACGGAGTGTGTAGTGTCAAAAACGCTCTTATATTATAGTAGGACGGAGGGAGTAGATCAATAAAGTGACCATGATTCCCCTAAAAAAAAAATTAGTCTACATTGGTAGTCTAACTCTTGTCTACTTACCCTTATCTATAAGTTCTGACTTGTGAGGACTGCGTTTGCCCACGGATTCGGACCGTTCAATTCATGTGGCGCAGGTGGCCACAGCCCCGTAATAATCCCACAACAAAAGCGTTAGTATAAAACCTACCCGATGGGTCGATCGCACGACCCCACAGCAAATCAATCAACCCACGCACGGCACCACCATGTCCAGTTCCGGTGCGGCGGGTCCGGACACGGACGCGCCGGCCGGCGAGGGCCTGGAGCTGGCGCAGTTCGCGGCGGGCTGCTTCTGGAGCGTGGAGCTGGTGTACCAGCGACTGCCGGGCGTGGCGCGCACGGAGGTCGGCTACTCGCAGGGGCACCTCGACGGGCCAACCTACCCCGACGTCTGCGGCGACGGCACCGGCCACGCCGAGGTGGTGCGCGTGCACTACGACCCCAAGGAGTGCCCTTACGCCGTGCTCCTCGCCGTCTTCTGGGCCAAGCACAACCCCACCACGCTCAACAGACAGGTACTCCCTCCTTCCCAAAATGTAAGGCGCGCTTGACTTTGCACGGTCTTTGATGCACGACTTTGACCATTAATATATAACAAAATACTATTCTATTTCATATGTCTTTATAATAATTTTGTAGGCATACAATAAGTCAAAATCGTAGTCAAAGTTGTGCGCCGAAGACCAAAAAAGTCAATGCGCGCCTTATATTTTGGGAAGGAGGGAGTACGTACTGTATGTGATGACCCTACGCTCAACAGACAGGTTTCTAACACTGCCGCTATGTAGTGGTGAATAGCATTTCCTGTGCCTGATTTCGAGCAGCGGCACCACGTACGCGCGTGCAGCGTCAGAATATATCTGATCTAATCAACTAATTTAATTAGCTAATTATTACCATTTTTATAAGCTAATATGACTATTTTTAAAATCATAAAACATATTTTTCATAAATTCGAATATTTCATTAATTTCACAATTTTTATAAACACGTACTCTCTCCGTCCCAAAATAAGTGACTCAACTTTGTACTAACTTTGGGATGGAGGGAGTATTTCACTATTTCATTAGTTCAAAGAAACCGATTTCAATACATTTTTAATAAATGGTTTCAATAATTTTAAGAAACTGATTTACACCACCTATAGCTTCACTTCTTGATGTTGACAAGTGGGACCCCTGTCTTTTTAGTCAAAACCATATGCAGAAAACCACCTATAGCATCACGAGGGACTAAATTTATCCGGTTTTGAAAGATGAGGGCCATAGTGGTTTTGACATTGAGAGACCATTTCTATACTTGCAAAAGAGTTGAGGGATGAAAAATATACTTTTCCGAAAAAACATCTTATATTTTGATACGGAGAAGTACTAACTAATTTCGCTTGCACGTCAGGGCAGCGACAACAAAAATCACGCCCAACAACAAAAACAAAAGGCCCGTCTAGAAATACGTATTTATCTTTTTTCTGTACGCTACGTGTGAAAGTATAATGCCATGAAATTTTGTACATACGTTGTATACATGTGTATGTGTGTTAACAAAAAAATCGAAATTTTTCGTGGCCTGTAAAATTGAATTCTGGAAACGAGCTCCCTGTAGCTCGAGCTCCGTTGGCATTTTTCGGGATGTTTCACCGTTACCTAGCCCAGAAAGTTGTAGTGTAGGTCGAGCTCCGCGTGCGTTCTAGTGCGATGAACTCTGTACTAACTAATTTCGCTTGCTCCTCAGGGCAACGACGTCGGGACGCAGTACCGATCGGGTATCTACTACTACACGGCGGAGCAGGAGAGGCAGGCGCGGGAGTCGCTGGCGGAGAAGCAGCGGGAGTGGGAGGAGAAGATCGTGACGGAGGTCCTCCCGGCGAGGAGGTTCTACCCCGCCGAGGACTACCACCAGCAGTACCTCGAGAAGGGCGGCCAGTCCGCCAAGAAGGGTTGCTCCGACCCCATCCGCTGCTACGGCTGAGCCTGAAGGAGCACTGCCCCCGCCTCCGCCATTGCACCTAGCTATGCATTGTCATTAGCATCATAAAGGACACTATCTGCATGATTGTGTTGATCAGTACGGAATATGTTTGTGTTGCAATAAATAAACCCACGCGACCAGCTTGTGAGGGTGAAAGTCCGGCACTTTGTTTGCTTCATGATCTAGGCTTATTTTCGTGCTTGCCGTACAGAAGTTACTATTTTCAGTATCTGCAAAAGTACCTATTTGCAAGCGAGCTTAGTTAGTACTTGCTCCGTCCGGGTTTATAAGTTTTCCTCGTATTTTACAAGCGAGCTTAATTATTGCTCTCTCCGTCCCACAATATAAGATGTTATTACAACCAATATATGAATACAAAGGGGTTAGTTTGGATCATAGAATCATACAATAGAATCACAATTCTAACTACCCTGTATGATAGTGTAGACAAACAAAAATGTATTACACCAAATAAACCTTTATTCATATGGAATTTAATCTGAAAAAGATAGAAGAAATGTGCAACACAGAGCCTTTTCTATAGAGTACCCAGCCTTGATGGCCCTTTTGAAGTACCAATTAGTCTCACGCAAAAAAAAGTACCAATTAGTGACAATATTAAATGATAAAGTTAGAATGGAGTTGAATTATTACAATGATCCACTAGAAATAGTAGAGTAAATTTGAAGAAAACCCAAATATTAGGCCCGTGGCAACACATAACCACAACTTTTGCAACACGAAAAACCATTTGGCAGTTGATTTCAGCTAGCCACAACATATTGCTCCGTTAACAAACATTATCGGACAAGTAGGACCCACTTGTTACTCCTTGATCCTAGGCCCAGTTCTTGGTATTTACTGTATGACTCGTCAAAGGGTCGACCCGTAGCACAGGCGACAGAGATATGGACCGGCCCATTTGTATAAGAGAACATAATACATGATCCAGTTATGGGAATCTTCTCGAAGGTTCTTGAACGATTTTGGAACCTTCATGAAGGTTCCTGAACCGGTTTTCTATTCCTGATGTTTTTTTACTGTTTTTTTATTTTCTTCTTTTTTCTGGTTTTTCTTTTCTTTTCTTAAAATGTTTGCAGTTTAAAAATGTTTGGATTTTCAAATAATGTTCACATTTTTTGAAAAAATGATTAGCTTTATGGAATATATTCGGCGAAGGAGGACGGTGAAGGAGATGTCAAAAGAGCAAAGCAGGCCGGTCTGTGCCATGGTCGGACTGCCTCCAAGGAGGAGAAGGAAGAGGACGGCGACGAATCGGACAGCTCCGGCGGTGAGCAGATCCGCCTCGATCTGTTCTGCGTCTTCGACCGCTGCTGCCGCACGGATGACGGGAAGGGCAAAGGCAAGGGCAAGGGCAGTCGTGGATGAACTTCTTCCATCGTCGTTTCGTTCGTAGTTAGTAGAGCATGTCAATTTTTGGTAGTCCGATGACATGTGTTTAGCTACATACGTACGTTGCATGAGAACAATATGATTTTGAGGATTCGATTTGATAGATCTGGTTGTGGAGGACAAATCTTGTGTGTTGTCCGGTCACTGTCCATGGACAACGGGTCTGCAGGCGTTTGAAATCGAAATTTGCTACTTGTGGTTGGAGATGCTCTTAGGCGTGAGGTGAGTATTGTTAGCGACTACCTACCTAGCTACAGGCGTAGCTTGCGCTGTACGGCGGTCTGGATGAGATCCGGTCAAACTTTGCACGGATGTTATTTAACCGTTAAATAAATTGTATTTGGCCCCATAAAAAAAACTAGGACCCACTTGTCAGTCTGCTATTCTACTCAGTATATTTGCAGGCCGCACACCAACCACAGAAGCCCATAGAGTCACCCGATCGACGATCCGTTCTGCGAGTATCCATCCATGATCCAGATCGAGCCGTAATGCATAGTAACAGATTCTAATCTCTACTCCTAATGTCTTAGTAGGATAGCCTTCACGGTTTTTTTGACTGGTTTTTTTTCGTCTGGTTTAGTTTCGTCTCACCTTCCATCATCATATCCTCACATTGATTTTTTCACCCTCCCAATAAAAACTTTCTTAACATTTGCAAACTTTCCTAACCAGCCACGTCACAAACGGGCAGGTACTGATATCACATTACAAACAATAAAACCCCATTTTCATTGAAATCAATTCAAAATCCTAACTTTCCTAACGCATCGATTCTTACCTTTCCTATGTACGTCGTTGGTACCCCATCGATGCCCCCTCCCACCAAACGTACGTTGTTTCATCCCCCTCGCACGATCCCCTCGAGCTACCGTCAAAGTAAGGAAAAAACCAGCGCCTTCCGTCTTGTCTTTCCCGATTTACCTCCCCCTCTGCAGACCCCTCGCGCTCTCCCTCTCTCGACCCGCTAGGGTTTCTCCGGCGGCGCCGCCGATGATGCAGAGGAACATATAGAGGCCAAAGAATTGCCAGCGCAACGGGGAACTTGGTCGGGATGGGTGTTACGCGAGGAAGAAGCAACGCCCTGCCAGGCCACGTCCTGCGCAAGCGCCACGCCAACGCTTCCACGAACGCCGGCGAGCGCTACATGGCGTTGCCGTCAGGTGGGCGCCAGTGTCACGATGTGCTCGGGTGCTCGGCGTACAGCCGTCGTGGCGATGGCACAGTTAAGTCTGAGGTGGAGCATCCACGGCGGCATGGCCGCAGCCTCATCTGGTTGTGTTGACTCGGACGCTGATGGAGGTTGAAGGACGGGCATAAACTGCATCTCTACATCACCCAACTCCCATGTACGTACATGACTCTTTGATTTTGTTCTTCTAAAGCTGGATTATCTGACAGATGTGTAAGTTGATTGTTTACTTGCCTCGCAGGCCTGACCTTTGCGTCTTGTCGTAATCTATAAATCGTGCCCAAAAGTGACGTTCTAAATTTTTTTGTTCGACTGAGCGTTGATTTTGTTAGCTCTCTGTTGTTCACACACGTCGGCATAGCGTCCTGTTAGCAAATTGTAGTTGTTCAGAAGAAAAATATGATCTATTTTATGCACGTCATCAGCTTTCTGTTATGTAGATTTTTAGAATTTTATCATTTATCTTTAGATGTCATAGCTTTTAGAGTAGCAGAATAAGTTCAGTGCTAATACGTTCATTCTCAAAATTCAGTTTTTTCTCACGTAGTCAGGACATTGCCCTGCTTCAGAGCTGATACTTCGGGGACCAGAGTGGACACCGTCAACTAGATATGTTCAGCTGTTCTTGTTGAGTTGCCTCTTGGACAGGTGTGTCTCTTTTTATGATGTTTTGTCAGATTTCTTTTCGCCTCCACACTAGCAGATTACTTGGAATTTGGGCTAATCATTTTCTTATCACTCAATATTCTCATAATTTTCTTCTTAATTAGTTCGGACTTTGTGTGTACCGGACATGGTCATCACTCTATCCGTTGAGGGTGCAATAACATTGTTCTCTGTCTGTATTGTATTCCCTTTCTTGCATCGTTGGTGTTTCTTTATTGGATACATTGTCCTTTGGCGTTATATGGTTTTGTTATCCTTTTTTGGTTTTGATCATTTTGTGACTGCAGATGACGATAAAGACAAAAAAATGGTCTGTGCACATTGGCATTATTATGGAGAGATCGACAAGGGGCCCATCTAGCGTGCTGACTTGGTGGTGTTCGATACAAAATTTGGTTTCGCTTCATGCTACATTCCTCTCTACGTAACTTTGCACAACCAATTGTTGTCTTTTCCTCGCCTTGTTTCTTTTCATTTCAGCTAAGTTTTACATATGCTGTCTGCTGGGAAATCAAGTATGTGAGAGCAGAAACTTCCCAAACCAGCAAAGCACAAGTTGGTATGTCAAGAAACTACATACTTTCCCTGAAGCATGGGTGAAGGGCAGAAACATTTTTCATTCGGTTTGTAATCAATATACCTCTTCTATCAATCTTTTTTTTTTTGATGTGGAAGCATTGTATGTTGTTCTATACAAATAAGACTGCACTATTCTCTCTTTCTATATTCATCAGAGTTAATGTTTCTTTTCATGTAGTTCTAAGGTACCACTTAAATCCATATCTTTTGAGAAGATTATTTAGCAATGTTGGAACAATTGTGCTGCTGCTGGTGGTGGGGTGTGTGTGTGTTGGGGGGGGGGGGGGGGGGGGTTAAACTGTACTTTTTAGTATAAAACCTATAGGTACACTTTGATTATCTGATAGTTCCTTTGACATGAATTCAGTTCTTGGGCAAAATTCAGTTCTTGAAATGTCAGTTATTCTGTACAATTTTTTTATTTAAGGAAGACAGAGCTCGTAGATGGTTCGCTTGTTTATTCAACTCACCTATTGTCTGATGAAATCAAAGGCCTATTCTTAGAAATTAATTGTTTGTGAAGAAATTTTGATAAAGGGCAAAATTAACAGACTGCAGTAGCTTGAAAAACACATGTAAACGTTTAACCTATTGCAAGATAGATATTTGTGTGAACCTGCATGCAGGAGTGGAGGCTAGCCGGACTCTCTTTCGGTGTCGGCACCTACTGCTCGGAGCAGTCAGTGGACGGCAGAAGAGCCTTGTCGCCGTGAAGCCTAGAGGGGGAACGCGACACCCTTGACACCAGAAATCGGCCTGGGATGGCCAAATCGGCGGCGCCGTGGCGGAGAGAATGAGTGACAGGGTTGAGAGAGTGAGGGGTGCGTGGGGTGAGAGAGTGAGATGGGTGGGTGTAGTGAGAGAGAGCCTGAGGTCAGGATAAGGCTGGGTAGGTATGCTAAAAAAAATTGGGTAACTAGAAAAATAATTTGGTTTGCCTCATGTTTATTAATATAAAATATCATTTATGTATGTTTATATATTCTTTGCAAATAAAAACAGATGTGTTAGTCTTACTTTTGTTTTAATATATTATATATGTTACACTTAATGGATCTACAATTTTGAGTAAGTTATCATAATCATATTTCTTCATTCAGTATCATTACTATCAATATGTTTTAAATAGTTTTCTTACCCAGTCCACGATGTTAGATTTAACACGAGATCAAAAGTTCTGCGTGAAGGAAACTATTCACATGTTGGCAACACCATTTGATAGCTGCCTGTAGTAGACGACTACATCTCATCGTGCAACATGGTAAGTAAGGTCTTTTGTACATTGTTGTCATGGTTTATTGTTTCTAATAGCTAGCAATTGTAGAATTATCTTTCATATGCATTCATCGGCCGATACATCTTGTACGTCATCGACAAACATGCATGCCGTGTATATATCTGGACCCTATCCATACATCACCAACGCCAGAGTTTTAGTTAAATTACAAAGATTTGCGAGGGAATTCAACGACACACTCAAAATAAAGAAAACCGGTTGGAATTCCGATATATCTAGATGGCAACGTTTATTTCCGCCTGCTATTCCAATGAGCATAGATGGGTAAATTTATATTTTTCATTATCATAACATTTTCACAATACAAATATTTATTTTTTTATCACTATATTCAAGATAATATTAATTTAGAAAATTGCAGGGATGTGCCTAGCTATTTTGTTTTTCATATTATGCTCCGGTGGAACGGTAAAGAATTGGTTCATCCAGTTTGCATGGTGTTACACATTTTAAGACCTTGAACATGAAGTATTCGTGCTAATTAAATATATTGCTTGTGCAGGATGAGTAAGAGTTGAGGAACAAGTTTTTATTATACTTGATCAAATATCGTGCGAATGTAGCTAAAAACAACATTCTTGATATTGTGCGAGAATTTTTTAAGCGCATCAACTAGACCATAATTTGTAACATATTTTTAGTTGGATAATCGCTCTATATGTATACATCATCAAATAGCCATTTTGTTATCAATTTACATTGCAAGTGAAGTGAATTTTAATCATTACCCGATTGTGCCCGTGCTATCTTTTCGCCACATGTGAAATTTAACATGCACTATGTTTATATAATTTCAACAAAATATTTCAAAAGCCCGTGGCAACGCACGGGCATTCTACTAGTCTCTATCCTAGCTTGCGTCTCGGCTGAAATCCCAACTACCTTCCTTCACAGATCCTAGTGCATGTTAAATTATATAAATGGAGGCCAGGGACGCATGATCTTGTGCACTCAAACAAAATCGCTAGCCGCCATGGGTTGTGTCATGTCCAGATCCTCCACAGCGAATCCCTCCGCCGCCGCTGCCGTCAAGCCTCAGACCGTCTCACCCAGGTGAGGCTCGCATCTTCTACTCCTGTACATAAATGCGTACTCGATATACGAAGGGCTCGGCAACGGCAAGTGCGTCAAATCGGAGACCTTCCTCGCCGGAGGCCGTCGCTGGTACGTCAAGTTCTACCCGGACGGCCACGGCCCGCAGGACGCCGGCTGGATATCCGTCTTCCTCTTCCTCGTCCCGGCCGGCGCCTACGAGGTCGTCACGACGCAGCTCAAGATCAGTCTACTCGACGCCCACGGGAAGCTGGTGCCGTCCTTCGGCAGCAGAGGTGGGTGGAGGTGTTGCACCTTCTCCAGCAATGAAGGGCCGTGGGGTTACTCTCGGTTCATCACCAGGGCTGATCTGGAGAGATTGGGTCACGTGTCGTGGGAGAATGGTGGTTTCAGTGTCCAGTTCGACATCATTGTGTCCAAGGAGAGCTCCTCCGAGTATGTTCCTGGACGGAACCATGATCGCATGCTAGTGCCGCCGTCTCATATTCTCCATGATCTCGGCCAGCTCCTCTCCTCTGGTGAAGGGGCGGATGTCACGTTTGAGGTCGGCGGTGAGATGTTCGCCGCACACAGGTGTATCCTTGGCGCTCGTTCCTCCGTCTTCAGGGCGGAGCTTCTGGGTCCAATGAAGGAGAGCACATCAATGTGTGTGTGTAGATAGAGGACATGGAGCCAAAAGTATTCAAGGCATTGCTTCATTTTATCTACACCGACTCGGTGCCTGAGATCAACGACGCTGACACACTAGGGATGATCCAGCATTTGCTTTTTGCCGCGGACAGGTATGGCCTCAAGAGACTAAAGTTGACTTGTGAAGAGAAACTATGCAGTTACATCAACACTAGCACAATGGCCACTACGTTGGCACTCGCCGAGCAACTTGCTTGTCCTGCACTCAAGGAGGAATGCTTCAGATTCCTCGAGTCCAGTAACAATAGCATGCTGGATTTGATCACACGGAGTTCTGACTTTGAGCATCTGGCAAGAAGTTGTCCGTCTATTATGAAGGAGCTTATTCCCAAACTTGCTCGTAAACCCCCTTTTGTAATAAATTATAGCAACATGTAACTAGCTACGTATTGAGGAAATTGCCAACGTCCACATTTAGTTTACTTTAGTTGCTTAAAGCTTTGTGTCTATCTCTATCATTCTTCTATGTGTCATCCTTTCAGCTAGCATACATTGTTCATCTGTAATGAATTCGACAGAAGAAGAAGAAAATTCCATGTATTCAATTCTCTTTGTTGTACTAATTCCTCTTCGCGTAAAGATGATATCTTGAAATGTATCACTGATATGAAGCATTTATATGAAGCTTCTGGCTGAAGGTCTTTGCTAGTACCGAAGACTCAACGTGATCCTCCACATGCCAGACATGTTAAAGTATAAGTCGTGGGCTTTTATTAATTACTGGGTGGAAAATGAGAAGATAGATAAAGAATAGAGTTAAGGATTCGAGCTAATTGAACCTTCAGCTCGCCAATCCAAAACCTATTTTGCGCCTCATGGCAATTCTATTTGGAGATGTTAGTTGTTAACTCCGAAAATGGGCGCACAAAGGTTAGGTCAGATTCTCGGCATCCAAGGTTAGCATCGATGATGTGTTGTATGTGTGGCTAAACATATACTATACTTTTTGGTTTGTATGTATGCTGTGGTAAGCTGGTTTAGTACAGATGCATCTGGTATAGTCAAGGCTTGCCTGTGTATCCTAAAGATGTATCTGGCATCATCGCATATACAGATGCACTTGTACCTTTGTAGGAAGGTACATTTTTTTGAATACTAGGAAGGTAATTTAACTAAATGATAACTTAGCTTAACACAACTGACAGAGAGTAAAAATATGGTTTTTTTGAAAAAGGTGAAACAATTTAAAGTTTCCGTTCCCATTAGCCAAATTGGAATATTTGGAACTTTTTTTTTGGAATTGTCGTAATGATTTCGGTTTTAACAAGGTTGGAGTTTCAAACTTCTTACAGGTCATGTGGCACTTGGGTGCATTCACTTGGAGAAGATAGTGGTGGTTACGTTCGGTCAATTTGAATGGCGGTCTCGCAATAGAATTTGTGACGTATAAGTGTGCCATGTGAACTTTTTTTCCCTGACCGGCATGGCCTATGGCGTACTTAATTTGCTTCTCCTAAGGATTAGAGGATGTTTAAAACTACGTATAAAGATGATTGAGAATTTATAGAAATAGGTTGCACAAGAGTTGCTATATATTGTTCATAAGGTACAGTAATATAATAATCAATACTAATTAGAAAGTAAAAATTATTAATATAACATTTTTTGCGAAAAGGATCGGATCTATAAAGAGTTACTGGAAGTACAAAGTACCTCAAACATAAAAGAATACATTGAGGTCCATAACCACCGTACAACCACAGTCGCCACAAGAACGAGCCACCGAAGCATCACTGTCGCAGCTCCTATGTCGGAGCCGGCCTGACCTTGTCGATGATAGCCGAAAAGCCTTCATGCAAGGACCGGAGCCCCAGAGTAGCAGTCGTCGCCGTTGAATCATTGAATCGATCTAAAAAGACACCAAATCTTGCCATTACGTATGCACGACGAGAAATCCTAACCTCGCCGCCCCGAGGAGCTGGCTGGAATCTATATCGGAGCTCCATATAATTCGTCCCAACGGAAGAACCTAAGGACGACCGGAGCCCAAAAGACTAACTCGAGAAAGAAGCACCGCCATTTGTTCGAATGCCACCCTTATGAGGAATAAAACGACCTATCTACTAACCGGAGCCGAGCACCAGGATTTTCCTCGCCCGCTACCAGCCGTCGGAGCGGCAGACAGAGGGGAGGTGAATCCTTAGGCTGATCGGCGGAGATCAAGGGGAGGAAGGCTTTCCTCTAGTCGCCTTGCGAGGGGAAAGAAAAAGCATCAATATTGCATTGTCTAGAAAAAAAAAACATGAGAAAACTGAAGAGACGACATTCGCGACCCTCGGATGTGTCATCATGAGCTGGCAAAATGGAGATGATGTTGGGGCTGCTCGGCCAATTTGGATGACAATCTAGCAATAGAATTTGTGACGTATAAGTGTGTCATGTGATTTTTTTGAGACCACCATGGCCTTCTACGTACTTACTTTGCTAAGAATTATCAGATGTTTACTGGTAAAGATGATTGTTTTTATTAATTGATGTAACAGCCAGATTTTTTTTGCCTTATAGTACTTATCAAATGAAAATTTATAGAGAGGTTGCACTGCAGTTGGATGAGCCATTATTTTCCGTTCATGTGATAGAGAATATACTAGTTAGTACAAATTACTAAAAATCGTCAATACACATAGCATTCATTATCTAGAAAAAATCTGCAAAACATGAGAAAACAGAAGAGAAAACAGCGGCGGCCATCGGATGCATCGTCATCTTGGGTTGCCTTGGTCCCGAGCGGTGCGGCGGCACCGGCTTCGCCAACCCGATATCGGAAGTGTTCTCCGTGTCCGTAGTGTGGCCGCCAACGACGTTGTCCTCGTGCTTGCACATGTCATCCTGATTCATGCTGCTGCAGGGGAGCTCCGCCTCCTCGAGATCATCACACGCATCCGCGGTCGTGCTGCCAACCACCCTAGCCGCCGACGTGACGACGACGTCGACGTCGCAGCGGACGATGAAGCAGTCGTCCACGATGTAACCCGACTTCTCTAACTGGTCTCTTCCCATGAACCTAGACCGTTCGCCGATGACATGGCCGTTGAACTTGAAGACGCCGCCGAAACTGGAACAGTACTGCTTGCGCTTGGCCGGCGCCGGGTTGTTGCCGTCGTGAGGGACGAGAGAGAACCGGACGTTTGCGTTGACATGGCTCAGGACGTACTTGTCGGCGATGCTGAGGGCGAGAGAGATGCCGTCGGCGTTGTTCCACCATCCCCCGTTGGGGTAGTAGTGGATCCGCCAGCGGTGGCCGGCGGCCTCGAACTCGCCGGACGGGGCCGCCACGCCGTTGCCGAGTAGCTTTGCCTCCGTGTAGCCGTTGATTGTGAGGACGTGGCTGCCGGTGGTCACCGTGGTGGTTAGGGTCGAGGTGGAGGCGTCGTCGATCGTCATAGTCGATCACAGTGCATAGGTTGTGGCGATGGATACCGGCCGGAGTTATTATATTCACATGATCGCATCAACCCTGTCCGTGTAGGTGTGGGTATATATTTCGATCCGGATAGGGCTATATATCCTCTCCGACTCCGACTGTCACCGTGTTGTTGTCCCATCGTCGAAGTAGTTTGTTGTGTGTAAATCCTTTGGCAGCTGAGCTAACTAGTATAGACTTGTACTCACGCTATCTTTGCTGATACTACGTGCTAGTACGTAACCGATGGCTCGGTCTCTAGTATTGCACTCACGTTCACAACAAAAGTCTAGCTACATAGACAAAGGTACACAGGCAGGACAATAAACAAACACTTCTGCTTCGGTACACCCCCCTAAACACATCAAGGGCTGAGATTAGCTCATACCCCTTCGTTAACAGGGGCACGATGGTCTTATTTAAAAAGTCCCCCCGCCCCCGCCCGTCCACGCCGATCCCCGCGCGCCCGCGTATACGGGGCTGAGGGACGAGCCATGCCGGCACGAGACGAGCCGAGCCGTCCCAGGATCGCCACGGGCGGGCCCGCCACGTCGGGCCTCAGTCACGCGTCGCGCCGCGCCCGATTTGACCAGCCAGCGTCGCGTCGCCCCCTATTTGACCAGCCAGGCTGACCGCGGCGTGGCGTGTGGCGGGAGGTTCCTGGCCCACCATGTCGGGTCTCAGTCCGCGCCGCGTCACGTCCCGGCCCAGCACGTCAGGCCTGACCGCGGCGTGGCGTGTGGGCGGGCGGTTCCCGCCTGCGAGACGCCATGCACCGGCTCCCGAGGCGCATCAATGGCGCCGGTTTTCGCCGGTTCCCGAGGCGCATTATGGCGCTTGACGCCGCCCACCGACGCGCTCGCCCATCGGCTATATAAGGGGCCCGCTCCCGCCGCGTTGCCGCCGCTCAGCCCCGGATCTAGACCCTTCCCCCCTCTCCACCCCGTTCTCTCCTCCCGGTGACGATGTGGTGCGGTAACCGCCGCGGCGCGGCGGCAGCGGGGTCCTGGCCGTCGTCCCTGACGCTGGATCAGGCGGAAGACCTGGCGCGCTACGACGTCCTTGTCCCCCCTGCCGCCCGCCTGCCGTCGGGCTGGCATATCAATGGCGGCGGGTACGCCGTCGAGGGCCCCTCCGTCCCCCGCGCCCAGCAGCGAGAAGGCCGCGGCGGCCGTTTCAACGCCCGCGGCCGCCGGGATTTCTGGGAGGGGAAGGACTTTGAGGAAGTCATCGCCGACGCGCGGCGCCGCTACCTCGCCACGCGCCGCGCGCCTCGTGCTGTCGCGCCACCGCCGCCCCCTCCGCCAGCGGCCCCCGTCATCCCGCCACCGCCTCCCCCGGCGCCGGCCGCCTTCGTCGCCCCGCCGCCTCCTCCTGAAGTCGTCGACGCCGGCGACCCCGAAGACATGCCTGGCCTCTTCTGGGCCATTCGCGAGTCGGCGACGACGCCGGGGTGGGTGCCGCCGCGCGCAGCTGACGACCCCGACGACAGCCCGGGGCTCAGCGAGACCCTGCGCCTGTCCGCGGCGGCCGCGGGCTTCGGCGGCGGCTTCGGTGGCGCTGCGGGAGGCAGCGGCGCGGGCGGCGGCGACGCGGGGCTGGGCGACGTCGACGACGAGTAGTTTAGGTTTTTTTTTTAAATGTTTTAGTCAAATTTCATTCGAACTCTTGTAAAATATCCTAAATATGAATGAAATTTAAATCGTTTCCGCAAATTCGATGTTAAAACGTCTTTGGACGGCCGAATCCGCTGTCTAAACAAAAAAAAACACATGTCGAACCGCCGTTAGGTCTCGGGCCGGCCAGAGGCGGACCCCGTCAAAGCAGGCAGCGACGGGTGGGATGAACTATTTCTGATGAAACGGCGTGGACGCGGCTATTTAAGCCGGTCTGGACGTCCTCTGATGAAATGTTGAATAAATATTTGTGTACTTTTATTTATACTTTATAATTGTATTTTTCATTATTTGCGTACTTTTATTTATACTTTATACTTTAATAAATTGTACTTTTATTTATACTTTATAATTGTATTTTTCATTATTTATAATTTTATTTTTCGTTATAGTTTATGAAATGTTGAATAAATATTTGTGTACTTTTATTTATACTTTATAATTATATTTTTAATTATTTATACTTTATAATTGTATTTTTCGTTATAAGTGTTTTAGGGTTGTTTAACCGGGAAAACCCTAGAAAATGCATAGAGTGACAAAAAGCTATGAAACTTGGCATGCATGCTTGTCATGATGGTACAAGAGTATGAAAAAAATTTGGGTCCATTTGAAGGATGTCGAAAAAAAACGTCCTTGAAGACGGGCCCTTCGCTCCTACCCTAATGGCCTCCGCAGAAGAAGGTCAATTTTTGTTCATCTTCAGAATGACCCCAAATTTTGCAAGTGAGTTGGGTTGCCCAATGTAGGCTCCCATGCAAGATTGGAACGAATTTGGACACCAAACGAACGTTGCGTCACGACCGGGCGGTGTTTTAGGGTTTTTTCACCGAGAAAATTATAGAAAAGGCATAGAGTGGCAAAAAGGTACGAAACTTGGCATGCATGCTTGTCATGTTGGTACAAGCCTATGAAAAAAATTTGGGTCCATTTGAATGATGTAAAAAAAATTCCTTTGAGAAGGGCCCTTCGCTCCTACCCGAACGGCCTCCGCAGAACAAGGTCAATTTTTGTTCATCTTTAGAATGACCCCAAATTTTGCAAGTGAGTTGGGTTGCCCAATGTAGGCCCCCACGCAAGATTGGAACGAATTCGGACACCAAACGAACGTTGCGTCACGACCGGGCGGCGTTTTAGGGTTTTTTCACCGAGAAAATTATAGAAAAGGCATAGAGTGGCAAAAAGGTACGAAACTTGGCATGCATGCTTGTCATGTTGGTACAAGCCTATGAAAAAAATTTGGGTCCATTTGAATGATGTAAAAAAAAGTACTTCGAGAAGGGCCCTTCGCTCCTACCCGAACGGCCTCCGTAGAACATGGTCAATTTTTGTTCATCTTCATAATGACCCCAAATTTTGCAAGTGAGTTGGGTTGCCCAATGTAGGCCCCCACGCAAGATTGGAACGAATTCGGACACCAAACGAACGTTGCGTCACGACCGGGCGGTGTTTTATGGGTTTTTCACCGAGAAAATTATAGAAAAGGCATAGAGTGGCAAAAAGGTACGACACTTGGCATGCATGCTTGTCATGTTGGTACAAGCCTATGAAAAAAATTTGGGTCCATTTGAATGATGTAAAAACAAAGTCCTTCGAGAAGGGTCCTGCTGGTTGTACAGGTGCTACGTGGTGGCATGCATGAAATGACCTCAATTTTTGCCAGCAAGTGGGCATGCCCAATGTAGGCCCCCACGCAAGATTGGAACGAATTCCGACACCAAACGCACGTTGCGTCACGACCGGGCATTGTTTTAGGATTATTCACCGGGAAAACCCTAGGAAATGCGTGGAGTGTCAGAAAAAGATGAAAATTGGCATGCATGATGCCCATGGTGATGCCGGTGTGTGGAAAAAGTTTGGGGTCATTTGGCCGAGTCGAGAAAAAAAACGCACTTCGGACTTGCCCTCCGTCAGAACCGAACACTGCTGGTTGTTACAAAGAAAACGAAAGTCGTCACGAGAGTGATGGATGAGTATTTCGCACGGGAGAAGGTATTGTTTTCATATTTATTAGTTTTGGTTATGCAGGAGTGTTTAATTACACTAAGATAATTTTATTGTTATATAGGCATATTTTCCTATGCACGTGAACGACAATCATTGGATAACCATTGTGATGCACACCGTGAAGGAGGAGTTTCAAGTTCTTGACTCTAATTCTAATGGCGCAATTAGCTCACGAGTTCGCAATATGATTAAGACACTGGTAAACTAGTATTTTCGCACTCACATGAACAAAATTATTGGGACATGCATTTAATCTAGTTTTGTTAATTTGTTTCAGAGAGCTGAAATCGCTAAAGATATTATGGAGGCCAACTTAACTATTGAAGCAAAAAAGTATCCAGATGTGTCATCATGGCCAATAAATGAGTACGAAATGCCGAGACAAACGGATGCGTAAGTTCATACTTGATACCATTATTACAAGCAATTGCATGTTACATCCTAAGCTGACCACAAGTGTTTATTCTAGAGTGTCATGTGGACTATTTGTACTGAGGTGCATAGAACACTGGGACGGAGATCGCTGGACATTTGAATTTGACCAGCAAGAGATTAATGCGTCAAGGCCACGTATTGTTGCGGAAATTATTTTTTCAGAGGTCAACACATTAGAAAAGGTCAAGATGAAAATTGTTAAAATCATGGAGAGGGCATAAGTATTAGCATGCGGTAGGGTTTTCGTCCCGCAGAAGGTTTCCCTGCCGTTGTTTGGTACTTGTTACTTTGTTGGATTGTAATGCGACATGGCACTTTGAGTTTATTCGTTATGCTACTTGTCAGTTGTTTAAAGGATATGAGACATGGCACTTTAAAATTCTTTTCTGTACGGGTTCATTTGATTCACAGTGAACATGTCTATTGTTTAAGCGTGAACTGTGATTTTTTTTGTAATGTATTATTGCTGTCATGACTATTGTCATAAGTTTAATCTAACACAAAAAATAATCTACGTTAAAAATCTAAAAAATAAAAAAGAAAACCCCTGCCGCCGCCGGGCCCAACACAAGCGTTACTAGAACCGCCCCGATCTAGCCAATTGGCGAAAGGGACGGCCTTTCGGCCACGGGACTTCCCAGCGGCGGCGAACAACAGGGCAGTCAGGGGCGAGAAGGAATTAAGCTTACGTAGGGGACGGCGACCTGGGTATATAAACCGGTCGTTGCGTCCCTCGACGGGCGAGGTGGGACTAAAACTACGCGGCGTGCACCGCGCCAACGTCCTTAATGGGCCAGCCCACGCCGCCGACACGCGTCCTTACTGGGCCGACCCACGCGCTGCGCCCCACCGGCCCGCTCCGTCGCGACTCCCGCTTATGCCCGACGGCGGTTCACCAGTTTAGTCCCACCTCGCCAGTTGAGGGACGCACCGACCGGCTTAAATAGCCGCGTCGCCGTTCCCTCGTAAGCTCACTTGATCGCCCTCTGTTCCCCGCCCTGTTGTTCCCCACGGCGCCGCTGGCCCCTCCCGTTCACCAGTTTATAGGTATAGGGACGGCGTGGGTTTTTTTTTAAAGGAAAAAAAAACATCACCGCCGCGAGTGACACTGTTATTTTGATCATATATGTTGTGCTAGTCAGACTGATAATAATAACAGCAGTAATACAAACTGTTACATATTAACATATCAACAATAATAGTTTCACACACATATAACATAGTAATAATAATTGCACACACTTTTAACATTTCGTCTCACAAAATAGCAGCAATAATAGTTGGATACACATGTATCATTTCGTCTCACACAAAAGACATAATAAAACGTTGAAAAAATTGTCTCAAAAGACTTCAATAAAACTGTCTCACACGAGGTCTCACACATATATATTATGTCTAGCATCTGAATAACATGCTAATTTTAACTCTCTGCCTTGTTTCGATGAATGAAACTCCATCTCTAAGCCTGGTACCTACACAACAAAATGTAAACAACTCGTCAGACAATTTTTTAGAACAATATAAGATACAAACAGACAACTCAAATGTAAAACTTACTTTTCATTCAGTTTGCACGTTTGCCGTCTAGGGCCCTCTTCGCGGCATAGGCCGCAAAGAGGACCAGTTTTTTTCTCGAAAAAAGATTTTGGTCTTCCATTTTTTGTAACATTTGGATCATTCTTTGACCGCCCTGTCTTGCTCTGCTTAGGTGCGCCCTTCGTGGCAACTTTAATAGGATCACCTATAACATCGACTCCTCGTTCCGGCTCACGTGCCTCGTCATGCACATTCCTTCTACGACCAACAGCTTCATCATCGGGGACCTTTTTCTTCGCTATTATATTCTTCAGACACTGCATCAACTCATCGAACACGAATGAATCATTTGACGCAACATGGAAAGCTTCTGCACCTGTTATACTGAGTTGACTATACCGAGCACGCTGCTCTGACCCTGACCAACCCCAGCCAAACATGTCACTCTTGCGCTGTGCAGGTAGCCCACCTCTCGCAACTTTGGACATCCTCTTAAGGATGCAGCACTTAGGTATTTCAGATATTTTCAGATGAACCAGTACATATAGAATGTGTTTGCAAGGCAGCCCTTTCCGAACCTTTCGTCCACAACTGCATTCTATAGTTTCCTCTGAGTTTCCAGGTCGATACTTAACTCTAAACTGAAATTTGCGGTTATTTTTCCATGTCACGATGAAGGTGTGACAGTCAACTCCCACTAGCACTAGTGGAAAACAGGGCTATAATCCCGGTTTGGGAGGGCCTTTAGTGCCGGTTCTACAACCGGCACTAAAGGGTGGGGACTAAAGGCCCCCCCCCCCCCTTTAGTCCCGGTTCAACACGGCCCGGCACTAAAGGCCCTCCACGTGGCGCTGTCTGGGGCGGGCGATGCAGGACCTTTAGTCCCGGTTGGTGTTACCAACCGGGACTAAAGGCTCCCCTAAATTTTTTTGAATTTTTTTTTTTGAATTTTTTTTTTTGAATTTTTTTATTTTATTTTTTCTGATTTTCGAATATTTGAATTCATTGATAATTTAATCCCTAATCACCCCTCCTCACTGCCCCACGCTCATTCCAAATCGTCTAACTTCCCGACCGGTCACCCATCCTCTCACTACTCCAGCCCCAGCACGCTTAACTTTCAGGTTCTATCTTCCCTAGTTTCCAAGTCTGCACTTGTTGTTTTCCTGACAATCTTAAGCTATCAATCCTGTTAACCCTTAGGTCTTGATGTCACATGATTTAATTTTTTGAATTCTAAACAATTAATAAAATAAACAAAATAAGTACTAATAATATTGAATTTCAATGAAAATAAAATAAGTAATAATATTGAGAATAAATTTTTAAAATTTTGAAAATTTTTATTTTTGATTTGAAATAACTTTTTTTCATTTTGGAATTTTGAGAATCTGAGAAAACTTCACCGGGTAAACAACAGGGCAGTCAGGGGCGAGTAAGGAATTAAGCTTACGTAGGGGACGGCTCCTCTCCACCTCCTTATATAGTGGTGGAAGGGGTGAGGGGGGGGCTGAAATTTCAGCCCACAAAACAAGCACCCACCAAACAAGGAAACATGTTCCCATCAAACATGGAGAAAACATGTTCCCTTGTCCATGGTGTTCCCCCATGGGGCCCCACCTTCCTCCCAACACTCTCCACCATTTGTGGGGGCTGCCCCCCACCATGGGGGCCCCCCAACACTTTGTCCAGCCACAAGGGGGCTGTCCCCTAAAGGGGGCGCCCCCAAAAACAGCCCAAAAACAGCCCCCACGATCCGTGGGATCTTGTCCCCTCTCGCTGGGACAAGATGTTTTCTGAAACTATTTCTTCTGGAAAATTCCGGAAGGTCCCAGAACATTTTCGGCACCCTCTAAAATTATCTGGACTCGCTCCGGAACATTTCCGGTATGGTGGTTTAATTTAAAACCATCTTCGTTTACCCGGTAAACAATTCCGGCAGCTCCGAAAACCTTTTTCGGTTTTTTCTCCGAAAAAATTCCAGAAATTACCAGACCAATTGGGTATCATAAAGTTTTAACCAGATATTTAACAGCTGTTCAATTTTAATAGGGAAGGTGGAAACGCGAGCCATTATTCTACAACTATTATGCAAACCACACTTAGACAGTGTTCAAAATTAATTGCACTGAGAATTAAACAAGTTAATTCTATAGTGCGCTCCCACTCAAATCAATATCTCTCATAATTGATTGTGAGTGATTCAAGACCCGCATATCCATTCAACGTCACGGTTCGAGATGAACACCCATGGCGTGAACTTCAATCGGTAGGCAAACTTGCCGATCACATCTCTATGCGATTCTTGTTCATCTTTCGATGCGTGTGTTCCGAGCTCATGACTTTCATGCCTGAACGTCAAGACAACCAAGTGATCTCGCTGCGAGGTCTCAACTCACCCGCCTCACACATCCCTAATCGTTCGCACCCATGGAGATCATGCAATGCCCTGAAAAGTTAGGTGCCGTGACGGTGCTACACTTGGGAGAACACTAACTACTTGATATTTCAGTGAGAGATCACCCTAATAAAAAGCGACTACTGCGCAATCAAGAAGGGTGCATCATAAGGGATAAACATCTCAGGCAATTCAAAATAGCAAGATATGGTATAGCCCTTTGTGACGGAGAAGTCTTTCATTTCTTCGTCTTTGGCATTCGCGTCGGTGTTCACCTTCGCGAAGATTGCCACCACCTTGTCGATGCACCAGATAATATTGCTATCTCTATAGCTAATAAAATAAGTGCATTACATAAGGTTGACACGCAGGTCATTAAAGTGCAATCATATGGCTCCAGCCATCATGCCGAATCATGACACGCAGGTCATGTTAATCAATTTACATCATATAGTCATCTCATACATAATCAAATTATTATGAACACTGCTATACCACATCACATGCACATGCAAACCATCCTGCAAAACCAAGTTAGACGCCTCTAATCGGTTCATGCGAAATTAGTTTTACGTGGCTTCTAAGGTTTCGAAACAAACCGAAGCTACCAACGTCCATCATCAAGTATGATACTTCAAGTTGCTAGATTAACATTCCAGGGTGTATGAAACACGAGATAATAAAATCTCGAGCACCATACTAAACTTCGTCATACGCGTGACCCCCGTGCAGATCATATCTGCATTGCCCTTTCGTCTGCGAAATTTCATCTTTCTTTTTAACTACGGTGGAATTCAATGAACTGTTAGCACTTCGTTGATCAATCAGGATCGCGGATTGCCAGAACATTGAAACTCCACCATACTGTTATCAAGATCAGAAATATGCAAATTCTAGGGAAGCAACAAGAACATCGGGTAACAGACTTCATCTGCTACCCGCACAAATAATTTTCAGCAATAGATCTCATCTACTACCTAATTATATTGTGCAACACCCATACATCTCTATGTATTCCAGATCGCAACCTGCATCTACGCATAACACTGCTCTTGATGCCACTGTAGGGTAACGCAGCAGAAAACAAAAAATTTCCGACCTACGCACCAGCCCAGGACCACTAAGGAGACTGCATACATGGTTTGATCATTTTCGTTACCGACTCGTAGCGCAGCGGAAGTAGAGTCGATGACGAACGGCGGTGCAGATCCCCGCAGCTAGGATTTTACAACCTCCCAACCGCGAGGATGTATACCCTCATCTGCCCCACGGACAGCCCTCCGGGAGGCGGTCAGACAGTCCCCCGGATGGTGTCGCGGACAGCCCTTCGGGAGGACCTCCAAAACTTGGACTGTCACTCGGACAGCCCTTCGGGAGGACCTTCGAAACTCGGACGGTCACACGGACAGCCCTTCGGGAGGCACTCTCGAACTAAGACCGAAACTACGATCTCTCTACAGAGTTGCACACATACGGTGTCATCTATCCGGCAGGGCTTCGCCGTCCAGAACTAGTTCCCACCGGAACCCAGACAGCCTTTCGGCTCTACGAAACTCTTTTCGTGGGAGGGAGAGAAGAAGCCAGATAATGCATGGCATGTGTATGAGAGTTGGAGTGAGTATGGAGAGCTCCTCTCCACCTCCTTATATAGTGGTGGAAGGGGTGAGGGGGGGGCTGAAATTTCAGCCCACAAAACAAGCACCCACCAAACAAGGAAACATGTTCCCATCAAACATGGAGAAAACATGTTCCCTTGTCCATGGTGTTTCCCCATGGGGCCCCACCTTCCTCCCAACACTCTCCACCATTTGTGGGGGCTGCCCCCCACCATGGGGGGGCCCCCAACACTTTGTCCAGCCACATGGGGGCTGACCCCTAAAGGGGGCGCCCCCAAAAACAGCCCCCACGATCCGTGGGATCTTGTCCCCTCTCGCTGGGACAAGATGTTTTCTGAAACTATTTCTTCTGAAAAATTCCGGAAGGTCCCAGAACATTTCCGGCACCCTCTAAAATTATCTGGACTCGCTCCGGAACATTTCCGGTATGGTGGTTTAATTTAAAACCATCTTCGTTTACCCGGTAAACAATTTCGGCAGCTCCGAAAACCTTTTTCGGTTTTTTCTTCGAAAAAATTCCAGAAATTACCAGAAAAATTTGGCAACCTCCAAAACATTCCCGGTGCTTGCCGAAACCTTTTTGGATCAATGGTTTTATCCGAAACAACTTTTCGGTTTTACCGAAACTTTTTCGGTGTTCTCTCCGGAACTTTTCCGTTGTCTCCGAAACTTTTCCAGTGACTTTCTCTCGGACTCCTCGTCTAGTATTCAGCAGATAGATGACCCTTAAGCGTGTGACCCTATAGGTTCGGTGAAGCATAGACATGACCCGGAACCCCTTCCGATCAATGATCAACATCGGAGCCGTCGACACCCATATTGACCCCTATACCCACACGAATGAATATTCGAGTGAACCTCCAGTTGCCGTGTGCTATTCCTGTTGCTACGCGATATGTTACAAATACCCGAGGTGAGACACGTTGGCATCCCCGTGGATCAACAACTTGTCCACTATGCCAGTTACCTCGTTGCCGGTATTGTTCTCTTTTCTCGTTCCCGTGTTCCGGCATCCCTGTGATCAAATCACCCTGTGTCTGGCCAGACGATGATGGATACCGTAACACCGAGAGGGCCCAGAGATATCTCTCCATCGTCGGAGGAGCAAATCCCAATCTTGAGCTATCAAGTTACTTGACATACTTTTCCATGAACCCGTAAGCCGCCGTAATAGCCACCCATTTACGGATGACGTTTAACAAACCCCAAAGCTCATGAAGCAAGCATGAAGAAACTCGATACTCTCATGGTCTAAGGAATTATGCAAACATTAACTTCCTGTGTTATTAACCATTAACTTATGACGAATGTATCTCATAGCATAACATCAATATTGGGTCGATTCAACACAAGTGTTCTACCAACAATTGTGCCCTCAAAATTGCCGGCATAGTCATGCCCATGATCAGGAAAACAGGATCATCATGCAATACTTGAGCCAGTCATAGAGGCTTGACTAGGAATACATTTTACCGTTTATTATCCCACACGTGCACATGAGTTTCCCTCCAAGCC
This sequence comes from Elymus sibiricus, assembly GCA_039707655.1. Classification (NCBI taxonomy): domain Eukaryota; kingdom Viridiplantae; phylum Streptophyta; class Magnoliopsida; order Poales; family Poaceae; genus Elymus; species Elymus sibiricus. The sequence goes on along the minus strand of CM077668.1, from coordinate 36,261,444 downwards.
TCGTTTTATTTGTAGACTCGAGAATCATTGCAGTTATAGCATGGAACATAAACATAATTATGAACAGGGAGATAATCAATAACATTTATTATTGCCTCTAGGGCATATCTCCTACAGACTCCCACTTGCACTAGAGTCAATAATCTAGTCAATGCTAATGCACTTTACACCTATGGCATACTGGTGTAAAATATGCTTCGCATGTGGTATAGCCTGATGTCCAACGGATCTGACAACTTCAGCTCCGTGTGTAACTTTGCATATCCTCGCGTTTTCACGCTTTCACAAAATTCATATTTTGTGTGGACTTGGATTTGCATATGTGTGAATCATTGGTCGAAACCTGATTCCTCAGACTGAGCTATGGAGCAACTATCTGCTATAGTGTCCCATAGACCAAAGCCTTCTTGGAACCATACTAAGTTCATGAATGAACTATATGATTCAACAACTTCTTTGTCGCTTCTCAAGCGTCAACATACTTAGCCTTTGTTATAGAATTTGGCACAGTATCTTGTTTGGAACAATTTCCAACTACCGTGCCACCATATTGTGTATCACACAAAACCCTCAATTTAAATCAAAAATCGCATGGAGCATTGATGAAGACTGTATCGATGTAACCTTTTACAACGAACTCTTCATGATCTCCGTTTGCGAGAAAACATGTCATCAGTACTGCTCTAGTACTCAATGACATCTTTCACTGTTGTCCCATGATCAGTACTTTGATCACTATGGTATCTATACTCGCAACAACTTTGGAGTATTGGACATATCTGGTTGGTTTTACATACCATGGAATACATGATTAATCCAAACACAAGAGTGTGTGGAATCTCCATCATGTATTTTACTCATCAGTGTTTTGGGACACCGAGTCTTGCAAAAACTCTTTCCATGTGACTTCGGCAAGAATCACTCCTTGGCATTTTAAATGCTAAAAAGTTTTAGCATCTTGTCAATATGTATTCATTGCTTAGCCCCATTTAGGTAAATCTATCTCCATAGATCATCATGCCTAATATTGAGGCCATTTTAGCCTAAGCACTTCATCGAAAAACTATTTTCAAATGAAGTCCTAATTCGTGTCAAGAAATTTATTTCCAATTAACAATGTGTCAAGTACACACGGTTTTTAGAAATATTATTATGCTCCCACTTACTTTCTTGAATCACAAGCATCTTCGATACCCATTTGATGAAGTCAAACTCTTTTGACCATTTCATCAAAAACGAAGATTCCAACTCCACTTTGCTCTCTTCTGTCCATCGCTGGAACTCTGAAGTTTGCATACTTACTAGCATCCTCTGGATCGACAAATTACTTTGGACTGTATCACATATAAGTCCTAGGTTTCATTTCCATCAGATGGAAGTCCCTTTGTCATCCATGTTTCATATCTCATGATTGAAATATGTATTAATTGCTAGTTCAACCCGAACCGACTTCAAGCATCGCTACGGTGAAACAACCTCATCGTAGTCAACTCCTTGAACTTGTTATTTCAACAAGTCGAGCTTTATGGATAAAACATTTTTATCCGTATCAGTTTTTAGTTCCATAAATATTCGTAAGACTCTAAGTCTTCTGAAAGGTGTATCAAGATCTTAATCTTGAATCACTTATATGGAAACTATCTCGGATTGTATTGGCATTTAGCCAATTCCGGAGTCAGGGCCCATCAATGCTTCCTTGTGAATCGTAGGTATACTGTTGTCTAACAACAATATCTCGTTTGCGCACCTGATAGGTTTGCACGAGCTTTGCCTACGTGGTTCAGCTGCAAGTTCGACCGAAGTCCATACATTTTATTGTAGAGACTTTCGTATCAGTCGCAGTAGGAAACTCCGGAATCACTTCCAAGGTTCCTTTCCTTTGAGCTGATGACGAAGATACTGTTTATCTCGTCGAGTTGCACTGTTCTCCCACTCACCTTTTTGAAAGAACCATTTTCTTCAAAAAGCATACCGTTCTTTGTGGCAAACCTATTTGCCTCGGTATAGTGGTGGGGGAATACCCAATGACTTGGGATAACCTACAAAGTAGCACTTGTCTGATTTGGAATAGGTTTGTAACCTTTTACACAAGCCCCATATTCCAAATGTTAAGAAAAGATATAACATGGTTGGGCGTACCATAGCATGGCGTCATTTCAACAGACCTGATGGATCTCTTTTCAGTGTAAAAAGCCGCAGTCTCTAAAGCATCACTTTAAAAGGGATAATGGCAATTTTATTTATGTCATCTTTGATCTTACCATGTCATAAATGGTTCGATTACATCTACACGGACTCTCCACTTGTAGTGGTGTTCCGGGAGGTGCAAGTTATGAAACCCCTTTCACAACTCATCAGACATTCGCTAAACTTGTAACTCAAATATTCCTTTCTGCAATCGAATTGTAGAAACATAATTTTCTTGTTACAATATTTTCTTCTTCGTATTTAAAACCTTTCGAATGATTTCAAAAAATCCAGACTTACGTCTCATCAAGTAAATATCCATATATCTACTTGAGTCATTTCTGAAGATAGATAAATCCACTACTTGCAACAACATTTATTGGACTACACACATCATAATGTATGATCACCAATATGTTCTTTGCTCGTTCCTTATGGCCTGTGAACGGTATTTCAGTCACTTAACTTTTCAGAGGAAAGTTGCAAGTGTCAGATGATTCAAAATCAAATGACTTCAAAAATCCATCATAATGGAATTTTCCATGCGGGTTTCTCCAATGTGACCAAATGCAGTGCCACACTTGTGTGGTATTCTTTTAGTCTTGCGACATTTAGCGTCAGTGTTATGGATGTATCATATTACCATCAATATTCATAGCATACATCCCATCCTGTATGGAAGCATGGCCCTTCATGTTATTCATAACACCGAACATCAAAAGTTCTCTTATGAATAACCTTCTTGCAAAATACCTTATGCAAAGGGCTAGAGTGTATGAAACTCTAAATGAATTATGAAAGTAAATACAGAGGCAATGTATTAATATCAATATTCATAACATACGTCTCATTCATAATGAAAGTATGGCCCTTATGTTATTCATAACACCGAACATTAAAAGTTCTCTTATGAACAACCTTCTTGCAAGATACCTTATGCAAAGGGCTAGAGTGTGAAACTCTAAAATGAATTACGAAAGTAAATACATAGGGAATATACCTATGGAAGGCATAGTAACATTTACTATGTTCCCTGCGTGTATCTAACCTCATTCCTGGCTAGTCTTTCAGGCCATAGTAGTTCTTACATCGAGTTGCAACAGAATGCAATCGAGCGGGTATCTTTGTGATTAACTCACAATACCCAAGAATTAGTGATTAACATGTTTAACCATAATTCCCAAGAACTATATCTTTGACCAGCCTTCTATACATCAAAAACCTGTATGACATTCATACATGAGCTGGATATTCCAGTCTTCTTTCCTTTTGCCATTATACTTCTAACAGTTTCACTTTCAGTATTTCTCCTACTCTCAGAAGAAGCACCCAACTTAAGAGTGGCGATAGCCCCGGACTTCCTAGGCGTGAAAGTTTCACTAACACCCTTCGGACACTTCCTTTCTCTTTAAGTTGTTGTTTTATTCACCTTTCATCATATGACAGGCGTTCTCCTGGATCCCTCTCTTATCAGTCTAATGCATAGTAAACTCCTTTACTAATAGTTTGCAAACAAACATTGCTTTGGATATCTCATATCTTTTAGCCTTTGTCTGTCTCTGAAAATGATTTTCAGATTCCATGAATATCACATAACTATCCAAACTTTCGAAGTTCGGGTATCATGGAAGCAAACACATTGCACTTTGACTGAAAAGGAATTCTAGCTTTTGGATCGAAGGACGAGAGTCACATGATCCATAGCTTTAGCGGGAGAATACCGAAAACATGCGATAGGACAAAGTCCTTCTCGGTACTCTTGAGGACAATCCTCACATTACGTTACCAACCGTAAAGTTTTAACCAGATATTTAACAGCTGTTCAATGGAAACGCGAGCCATTATTCTACAACTATTATGCAAACCACACTTAGACAGTGTTCAAAATTAATTGCACTGAGAATTAAACAAGTTAATTCTATAGTGCGCTCCCACTCAAATCAATATCTCTCATAATTGATTGTGAGTGATTCAAGACCCGCATATCCATTCAACGTCACGGTTCGAGATGAACACCCATGGCGTGAACTTCAATCGGTAGGCAAACTTGCCGATCACATCTCTATGCGATTCTTGTTCATCTTTCGATGCGTGTGTTCCGAGCTCATGACTTTCATGCCTGAACGTCAAGACAACCAAGTGATCTCGCTGCGAGGTCTCAACTCACCCGCCTCACACATCCCTAATCGTTCGCACCCATGGAGATCATGCAATGCCCTGAAAAGTTAGGTGCCGTGACGGTGCTACACTTGGGAGAACACTAACTACTTGATATTTCAGTGAGAGATCACCCTAATAAAAAGCGACTACTGCGCAATCAAGAAGGGTGCATCATAAGGGATAAACATCTCAGGCAATTCAAAATAGCAAGATATGGTATAGCCCTTTGTGACGGAGAAGTCTTTCATTTCTTCGTCTTTGGCATTCGCGTCGGTGTTCACCTTCGCGAAGATTGCCACCACCTTGTCGATGCACCAGATAATATTGCTATCTCTATAGCTAATAAAATAAGTGCATTACATAAGGTTGACACGCAGGTCATTAAAGTGCAATCATATGGCTCCAGCCATCATGCCGAATCATGACACGCAGGTCATGTTAATCAATTTACATCATATAGTCATCTCATACATAATCAAATTATTATGAACACTGCTATACCACATCACATGCACATGCAAACCATCCTGCAAAACCAAGTTAGACGCCTCTAATCGGTTCATGCGAAATTAGTTTTACGTGGCTTCTAAGGTTTCGAAACAAACCGAAGCTACCAACGTCCATCATCAAGTATGATACTTCAAGTTGCTAGATTAACATTCCAGGGTGTATGAAACACGAGATAATAAAATCTCGAGCCCCATACTAAACTTCGTCATACGCGTGACCCCCGTGCAGATCATATCTGCATTGCCCTTTCGTCTGCGAAATTTCATCTTTCTTTTTAACTACGGTGGAATTCAATGAACTGTTAGCACTTCGTTGATCAATCAGGATCGCGGATTGCCAGAACATTGAAACTCCACCATACTGTTATCAAGATCAGAAATATGCAAATTCTAGGGAAGCAACAAGAACATCGGGTAACAGACTTCATCTGCTACCCGCACAAATAATTTTCAGCAATAGATCTCATCTACTACCTAATTATATTGTGCAACACCCATACATCTCTATGTATTCCAGATCGCAACCTGCATCTACGCATAACACTGCTCTTGATGCCACTGTAGGGTAACGCAGCAGAAAACAAAAAAATTCCGACCTACGCACCAGCCCAGGACCACTAAGGAGACTGCATACATGGTTTGATCATTTTCGTTACCGACTCGTAGCGCAGCGGAAGTAGAGTCGATGACGAACGGCGGTGCAGATCCCCGCAGCTAGGATTTTACAACCTCCCAACCGCGAGGATGTATACCCTCATCTGCCCCACGGACAGCCCTCCGGGAGGCGGTCAGACAGTCCCCCGGACGGTGTCGCGGACAGCCCTTCGGGAGGACCTCCAAAACTTGGACTGTCACTCGGACAGCCCATCGGGAGGACCTTCGAAACTCGGACGGTCACACGGACAGCCCTTCGGGAGGCACTCTCGAACTAAGACCGAAACTACGATCTCTCTACAGAGTTGCACACATACGGTGTCATCTATCCGGCAGGGCTTCGCCGTCCAGAACTAGTTCCCACCGGAACCCAGACAGCCTTTCGGCTCTACGAAACTCTTTTCGTGGGAGGGAGAGAAGAAGCCAGATAATGCATGGCATGTGTATGAGAGTTGGAGTGAGTATGGAGAGCTCCTCTCCCCGTCCTTATATAGTGGTGGAAGGGGTGAGGGGGGGGGCTGAAATTTCAGCCCACAAAACAAGCACCCACCAAACAAGGAAACATGTTCCCATCAAACATGGAGAAAACATGTTCCCTTGTCCATGGTGTTTCCCCATGGGGCCCCACCTTCCTCCCAACACTCTCCACCATTTGTGGGGGCTGCCCCCCACCATGGGGGGGCCCCCAACACTTTTTCCAGCCACATGGGGGCTGACCCCTAAAGGGGGCGCCCCCAAAAACAGCCCCCACGATCCGTGGGATCTTGTCCCCTCTCGCTGGGACAAGATGTTTTCTGAAACTATTTCTTCTGAAAAATTCCGGAAGGTCCCAGAACATTTCCGGCACCCTCTAAAATTATCTGGACTCGCTCCGGAACATTTCCGGTATGGTTGTTTAATTTAAAACCATCTTCGTTTACCCGGTAAACAATTTCGGCAGCTCCGAAAACCTTTTTCGGTTTTTTCTTCGAAAAAATTCCAGAAATTACCAGAAAAATTTGGCAACCTCCAAAACATTCCCGGTGCTTGCCGAAACCTTTTTGGATCAATGGTTTTATCCGAAACAACTTTTCGGTTTTACCGAAACTTTTTCGGTGTTCTCTCCGGAACTTTTCCGTTGTCTCCGAAACTTTTCCAGTGACTTTCTCTCGGACTCCTCGTCTAGTATTCAGCAGATAGATGACCCTTAAGCGTGTGACCCTATAGGTTCGGTGAAGCATAGACATGACCCGGAACCCCTTCCGATCAATGATCAACATCGGAGCCGTGGACACCCATATTGACCCCTATACCCACACGAATGAATATTCGAGTGAACCTCCAGTTGCCGTGTGCTATTCCTGTTGCTACGCGATATGTTACAAATACCCGAGGTGAGACACGTTGGCATCCCCGTGGATCAACAACTTGTCCACTATGCCAGTTACCTCGTTGCCGGTATTGTTCTCTTTTCTCGTTCCCGTGTTCCGGCATCCCTGTGATCAAATCACCCTGTGTCTGGCCAGACGATGATGGATACCGTAACACCGAGAGGGCCCAGAGATATCTCTCCATCGTCGGAGGAGCAAATCCCAATCTTGAGCTATCAAGTTACTTGACATACTTTTCCATGAACCCGTAAGCCGCCGTAATAGCCACCCATTTACGGATGACGTTTAACAAACCCCAAAGCTCATGAAGCAAGCATGAAGAAACTCGATACTCTCATGGTCTAAGGAATTATGCAAACATTAACTTCCTGTGTTATTAACCATTAACTTATGACGAATGTATCTCATAGCATAACATCAATATTGGGTCGATTCAACACAAGTGTTCTACCAACAATTGTGCCCTCAAAATTGCCGGCATAGTCATGCCCATGATCAGGAAAACAGGATCATCATGCAATACTTGAGCCAGTCATAGAGGCTTGACTAGGAATACATTTTACCGTTTATTATCCCACACGTGCACATGAGTTTCCCTCCAAGCCTCGTTTTATTTGTAGACTCGAGAATCATTGCAGTTATAGCATGGAACATAAACATAATTATGAACAGGGAGATAATCAATAACATTTATTATTGCCTCTAGGGCATATCTCCTACAGACTCCCACTTGCACTAGAGTCAATAATCTAGTCAATGCTAATGCACTTTACACCTATGGCATACTGGTGTAAAATATGCTTCGCATGTGGTATAGCCTGATGTCCAACGGATCTGACAACTTCAGCTCCGTGTGTAACTTTGCATATCCTCGCGTTTTCACGCTTTCACAAAATTCATATTTTGTGTGGACTTGGATTTGCATATGTGTGAATCATTGGTCGAAACCTGATTCCTCAGACTGAGCTATGGAGCAACTATCTGCTATAGTGTCCCATAGACCAAAGCCTTCTTGGAACCATACTAAGTTCATGAATGAACTATATGATTCAACAACTTCTTTGTCGCTTCTCAAGCGTCAACATACTTAGCCTTTGTTATAGAATTCGCCACAGTATCTTGTTTGGAACAATTTCCAACTACCGTGCCACCATATTGTGTATCACACAAAACCCTCAATTTAAATCGAAAATCGCATGGAGCATTGATGAAGACTGTATCGATGTAACCTTTTACAACGAACTCTTCATGATCTCCGTTTGCGAGAAAACATGTCATCAGTACTGCTCTAGTACTCAATGACATCTTTCACTGTTGTCCCATGATCAGTACTTTGATCACTATGGTATCTATACTCGCAACAACTTTGGAGTATTGGACATATCTGGTTGGTTTTACATACCATGGAATACATGATTAATCCAAACACAAGAGTGTGTGGAATCTCCATCATGTATTTTACTCATCAGTGTTTTGGGACACCGAGTCTTGCAAAAACTCTTTCCATGTGACTTCGGCAAGAATCACTCCTTGGCATTTTAAATGCTAAAAAGTTTTAGCATCTTGTCAATATGTATTCATTGCTTAGCCCCATTTAGGTAAATCTATCTCCATAGATCATCATGCCTAATATTGAGGCCATTTTAGCCTAAGCACTTCATCGAAAAACTATTTTCAAATGAAGTCCTAATTCGTGTCAAGAAATTTATTTCCAATTAACAATGTGTCAAGTACACACGGTTTTTAGAAATATTATTATGCTCCCACTTACTTTCTTGAATCACAAGCATCTTCGATACCCATTTGATGAAGTCAAACTCTTTTGACCATTTCATCAAAAACGAAGATTCCAACTCCACTTTGCTCTCTTCTGTCCATCGCTGGAACTCTGAAGTTTGCATACTTACTAGCATCCTCTGGATCGACAAATTACTTTGGACTGTATCACATATAAGTCCTAGGTTTCATTTCCATCAGATGGAAGTCCCTTTGTCATCCATGTTTCATATCTCATGATTGAAATATGTATTAATTGCTAGTTCAACCCGAACCGACTTCAAGCATCGCTACGGTGAAACAACCTCATCGTAGTCAACTCCTTGAACTTGTTATTTCAACAAGTCGAGCTTTATGGATAAAACATTTTTATCCGTATCAGTTTTTAGTTCCATAAATATTCGTAAGACTCTAAGTCTTCTGAAAGGTGTATCAAGATCTTAATCTTGAATCACTTATATGGAAACTATCTCGGATTGTATTGGCATTTAGCCAATTCCGGAGTCAGGGCCCATCAATGCTTCCTTGTGAATCGTAGGTATACTGTTGTCTAACAACAATATCTCGTTTGCGCACCTGATAGGTTTGCACGAGCTTTGCCTACGTGGTTCAGCTGCAAGTTCGACCGAAGTCCATACATTTTATTGTAGAGACTTTCGTATCAGTCGCAGTAGGAAACTCCGGAATCACTTCCAAGGTTCCTTTCCTTTGAGCTGATGACGAAGATACTGTTTATCTCGTCGAGTTGCACTGTTCTCCCACTCACCTTTTTGAAAGAACCATTTTCTTCAAAAAGCATACCGTTCTTTGTGGCAAACCTATTTGCCTCGGTATAGTGGTGGGGGAATACCCAATGACTTGGGATAACCTACAAAGTAGCACTTGTCTGATTTGGAATAGGTTTGTAACCTTTTACACAAGCCCCATATTCCAAATGTTAAGAAAAGATATAACATGGTTGGGCGTACCATAGCATGGCGTCATTTCAACAGACCTGATGGATCTCTTTTCAGTGTAAAAAGCCGCAGTCTCTAAAGCATCACTTTAAAAGGGATAATGGCAATTTTATTTATGTCATCTTTGATCTTACCATGTCATAAATGGTTCGATTACATCTACACGGACTCTCCACTTGTAGTGGTGTTCCGGGAGGTGCAAGTTATGAAACCCCTTTCACAACTCATCAGACATTCGCTAAACTTGTAACTCAAATATTCCTTTCTGCAATCGAATTGTAGAAACATAATTTTCTTGTTACAATATTTTCTTCTTCGTATTGAAAACCTTTCGAATGATTTCAAAAAATCCAGACTTACGTCTCATCAAGTAAATATCCATATATCTACTTGAGTCATTTCTGAAGATAGATAAATCCACTACTTGCAACAACATTTATTGGACTACACACATCATAATGTATGATCACCAATATGTTCTTTGCTCGTTCCTTATGGCCTGTGAACGGTATTTCAGTCACTTAACTTTTCAGAGGAAAGTTGCAAGTGTCAGATGATTCAAAATCAAATGACTTCAAAAATCCATCATAATGGAATTTTCCATGCGGGTTTCTCCAATGTGACCAAATGCAGTGCCACACTTGTGTGGTATTCTTTTAGTCTTGCGACATTTAGCGTCAGTGTTATGGATGTATCATATTACCATCAATATTCATAGCATACATCCCATCCTGTATGGAAGCATGGCCCTTCATGTTATTCATAACACCGAACATCAAAAGTTCTCTTATGAATAACCTTCTTGCAAAATACCTTATGCAAAGGGCTAGAGTGTATGAAACTCTAAATGAATTATGAAAGTAAATACAGAGGCAATGTATTAATATCAATATTCATAACATACGTCTCATTCATAATGAAAGTATGGCCCTTATGTTATTCATAACACCGAACATTAAAAGTTCTCTTATGAACAACCTTCTTGCAAGATACCTTATGCAAAGGGCTAGAGTGTGAAACTCTAAAATGAATTACGAAAGTAAATACATAGGGAATATACCTATGGAAGGCATAGTAACATTTACTATGTTCCCTGCGTGTATCTAACCTCATTCCTGGCTAGTCTTTCAGGCCATAGTAGTTCTTACATCGAGTTGCAACAGAATGCAATCGAGCGGGTATCTTTGTGATTAACTCACAATACCCAAGAATTAGTGATTAACATGTTTAACCATAATTCCCAAGAACTATATCTTTGACCAGCCTTCTATACATCAAAAACCTGTATGACATTCATACATGAGCTGGATATTCCAGTCTTCTTTCCTTTTGCCATTATACTTCTAACAGTTTCACTTTCAGTATTTCTCCTACTCTCAGAAGAAGCACCCAACTTAAGAGTGGCGATAGCCCCGGACTTCCTAGGCGTGAAAGTTTCACTAACACCCTTCGGACACTTCCTTTCTCTTTAAGTTGTTGTTTTATTCACCTTTCATCACATGACAGGCGTTCTCCTGGATCCCTCTCTTATCAGTCTAATGCATAGTAAACTCCTTTACTAATAGTTTGCAAACAAACATTGCTTTGGATATCTCATATCTTTTAGCCTTTGTCTGTCTCTGAAAATGATTTTCAGATTCCATGAATATCACATAACTATCCAAACTTTCGAAGTTCGGGTATCATGGAAGCAAACACATTGCACTTTGACTGAAAAGTAATTCTAGCTTTTGGATCGAAGGACGAGAGTCACATGATCCATAGCTTTAGCGGGAGAATACCGAAAACATGCGATAGGACAAAGTCCTTCTCGGCACTCTTGAGGACAATCCTCACATTACGTTACCAACCGTAAAGTTTTAACCAGATATTTAACAGCTGTTCAATTTTAATAGGGAAGGTGGAAACGCGAGCCATTATTCTACAACTATTATGCAAACCACACTTAGACAGTGTTCAAAATTAATTGCACTGAGAATTAAACAAGTTAATTCTATAGTGCGCTCCCACTCAAATCAATATCTCTCATAATTGATTGTGAGTGATTCAAGACCCGCATATCCATTCAACGTCACGGTTCGAGATGAACACCCATGGCGTGAACTTCAATCGGTAGGCAAACTTGCCGATCACATCTCTATGCGATTCTTGTTCATCTTTCGATGCGTGTGTTCCGAGCTCATGACTTTCATGCCTGAACGTCAAGACAACCAAGTGATCTCGCTGCGAGGTCTCAACTCACCCGCCTCACACATCCCTAATCGTTCGCACCCATGGAGATCATGCAATGCCCTGAAAAGTTAGGTGCCGTGACGGTGCTACACTTGGGAGAACACTAACTACTTGATATTTCAGTGAGAGATCACCCTAATAAAAAGCGACTACTGCGCAATCAAGAAGGGTGCATCATAAGGGATAAACATCTCATGCAATTCAAAATAGCAAGATATGGTATAGCCCTTTGTGACGTAGAAGTCTTTCATTTCTTCGTCTTTGGCATTCGCGTCGGTGTTCACCTTCGCGAAGATTGCCACCGCCTTGTCGATGCACCAGATAATATTGCTATCTCTATAGCTAATAAAATAAGTGCATTACATAAGGTTGACACGCAGGTCATTAAAGTGCAATCATATGGCTCCAGCCATCATGCCGAATCATGACACGCAGGTCATGTTAATCAATTTACATCATATAGTCATCTCATACATAATCAAATTATTATGAACACTGCTATACCACATCACATGCACATGCAAACCATCCTGCAAAACCAAGTTAGACGCCTCTAATCGGTTCATGCGAAATTAGTTTTACGTGGCTTCTAAGGTTTCGAAACAAACCGAAGCTACCAACGTCCATCATCAAGTATGATACTTCAAGTTGCTAGATTAACATTCCAGGGTGTATGAAACACGAGATAATAAAATCTCGAGCCCCATACTAAACTTCGTCATACGCGTGACCCCCGTGCAGATCATATCTGCATTGCCCTTTCGTCTGCGAAATTTCATCTTTCTTTTTAACTACGGTGGAATTCAATGAACTGTTAGCACTTCGTTGATCAATCAGGATCGCGGATTGCCAGAACATTGAAACTCCACCATACTGTTATCAAGATCAGAAATATGCAAATTCTAGGGAAGCAACAAGAACATCGGGTAACAGACTTCATCTGCTACCCGCACAAATAATTTTCAGCAATAGATCTCATCTACTACCTAATTATATTGTGCAACACCCATACATCTCTATGTATTCCAGATCGCAACCTGCATCTACGCATAGCACGGCTCATGATGCCACTGTAGGGTAACGCAGCAGAAAACAAAAAATTTCCGACCTACGCACCAGCCCAGGACCACTAAGGAGACTGCATACACGGTTTGATCATTTTCGTTACCGACTCGTAGCGCAGCGGAAGTAGAGTCGATGACGAACGGCGGTGCAGATCCCCGCAGCTAGGATTTTACAACCTCCCAACCGCGAGGATGTATACCCTCATCTGCCCCACGGACAGCCCTCCGGGAGGCGGTCAGACAGTCCCCTGGACGGTGTCGCGGACAGCCCTTCGGGAGGACCTCCAAAACTTGGACTGTCACTCGGACAGCCCTTCGGGAGGACCTTCGAAACTCGGACGGTCACACGGACAGCCCTTCGGGAGGCACTCTCGAACTAAGACCGAAACTACGATCTCTCTACAGAGTTGCACACATACGGTGTCATCTATCCGGCAGGGCTTCGCCGTCCAGAACTAGTTCCCACCGGAACCCAGACAGCCTTTCGGCTCTACGAAACTCTTTTCGTGGGAGGGAGAGAAGAAGCCAGATAATGCATGGCATGTGTATGAGAGTTGGAGTGAGTATGGAGAGCTCCTCTCCACCTCCTTATATAGTGGTGGAAGGGGTGAGGGGGGGGCTGAAATTTCAGCCCACAAAACAAGCACCCACCAAACAAGGAAACATGTTCCCATCAAACATGGAGAAAACATGTTCCCTTGTCCATGGTGTTCCCCCATGGGGCCCCACCTTCCTCCCAACACTCTCCACCATTTGTGGGGGCTGCCCCCCACCATGGGGGGGCCCCCAACACTTTGTCCAGCCACAAGGGGGCTGTCCCCTAAAGGGGGCGCCCCCAAAAACAGCCCCCACGATCCGTGGGATCTTGTCCCCTCTCGCTGGGACAAGATGTTTTCTGAAACTATTTCTTCTGAAAAATTCCGGAAGGTCCCAGAACATTTCCGGCACCCTCTAAAATTATCTGGACTCGCTCCGGAACATTTCCGGTATGGTGGTTTAATTTAAAACCATCTTCGTTTACGCGGTAAACAATTCCGGCAGCTCCGAAAACCTTTTTCGGTTTTTTCTCCGAAAAAATTCCAGAAATTACCAGACCAATCTGGCAACCTCCAAAACATTCCCGGTGCTTGCCGAAACCTTTTTGGATCAATGGTTTTATCCGAAACAACTTTTCGGTTTTACCGAAACTTTTTCGGTGTTCTCTCCGGAACTTTTCCGTTGTCTCCGAAACTTTTCCAGTGACTTTCTCTCGGACTCCTCGTCTAGTATTCAGCAGATAGATGACCCTTAAGCGTGTGACCCTATAGGTTCGGTGAAGCATAGACATGACCCGGAACCCCTTCCGATCAATGATCAACATCGGAGCCGTGGACACCCATATTGACCCCTATACCCACACGAATGAATATTCGAGTGAACCTCTAGTTGCCATGTGCTATTCCTGTTGCTACGCGATATGTTACAAATACCCGAGGTGAGACACGTTGGCATCCCCGTGGATCAACAACTTGTCCACTATGCCAGTTACCTCGTTGCCGGTATTGTTCTCTTTTCTCGTTCCCGTGTTCCGGCATCCCTGTGATCAAATCACCCTGTGTCTGGCCAGACGATGATGGATACCGTAACACCGAGAGGGCCCAGAGATATCTCTCCATCGTCGGAGGAGCAAATCCCAATCTTGAGCTATCAAGTTACTTGACATACTTTTCCATGAACCCGTAAGCCGCCGTAATAGCCACCCATTTACGGATGACGTTTAACAAACCCCAAAGTTCATGAAGCAAGCATGAAGAAACTCGATACTCTCATGGTCTAAGGAATTATGCAAACATTAACTTCCTGTGTTATTAACCATTAACTTATGACGAATGTATCTCATAGCATAACATCAATATTGGGTCGATTCAACACAAGTGTTCTACCAACAATTGTGCCCTCAAAATTGCCGGCATAGTCATGCCCATGATCAGGAAAACAGGATCATCATGCAATACTTGAGCCAGTCATAGAGGCTTGACTAGGAATACATTTTACCGTTTATTATCCCACACGTGCACATAAGTTTCCCTCCAAGCCTCGTTTTATTTGTAGACTCGAGAATCATTGCAGTTATAGCATGGAACATAAACATAATTATGAACAGGGAGATAATCAATAACATTTATTATTGCCTCTAGGGCATATCTCCTACAGACTCCCACTTGCACTAGAGTCAATAATCTAGTCAATGCTAATGCACTTTACACCTATGGCATACTGGTGTAAAATATGCTTCGCATGTGGTATAGCCTGATGTCCAACGGATCTGACAACTTCAGCTCCGTGTGTAACTTTGCATATCCTCGCGTTTTCACGCTTTCACAAAATTCATATTTTGTGTGGACTTGGATTTGCATATGTGTGAATCATTGGTCGAAACCTGATTCCTCAGACTGAGCTATGGAGCAACTATCTGCTATAGTGTCCCATAGACCAAAGCCTTCTTGGAACCATACTAAGTTCATGAATGAACTATATGATTCAACAACTTCTTTGTCGCTTCTCAAGCGTCAACATACTTAGCCTTTGTTATAGAATTCGCCACAGTATCTTGTTTGGAACAATTTCCAACTACCGTGCCACCATATTGTGTATCACACAAAACCCTCAATTTAAATCGAAAATCGCATGGAGCATTGATGAAGACTGTATCGATGTAACCTTTTACAACGAACTCTTCATGATCTCCGTTTGCGAGAAAACATGTCATCAGTACTGCTCTAGTACTCAATGACATCTTTCACTGTTGTCCCATGATCAGTACTTTGATCACTATGGTATCTATACTCGCAACAACTTTGGAGTATTGGACATATCTGGTTGGTTTTACATACCATGGAATACATGATTAATCCAAACACAAGAGTGTGTGGAATCTCCATCATGTATTTTACTCATTAGTGTTTTGGGACACCGAGTCTTGCAAAAACTCTTTCCATGTGACTTCGGCAAGAATCACTCCTTGGCATTTTAAATGCGAAAAAGTTTTAGCATCTTGTCAATATGTATTCATTGCTTAGCCCCATTTAGGTAAATCTATCTCCATAGATCATCATGCCTAATATTGAGGCCATTTTAGCCTAAGCACTTCATCGAAAAACTATTTTCAAATGAAGTCCTAATTCGTGTCAAGAAATTTATTTCCAATTAACAATGTGTCAAGTACACACGGTTTTTAGAAATATTATTATGCTCCCACTTACTTTCTTGAATCACAAGCATCTTCGATACCCATTTGATGAAGTCAAACTCTTTTGACCATTTCATCAAAAACGAAGATTCCAACTCCACTTTGCTCTCTTCTGTCCATCGCTGGAACTCTGAAGTTTGCATACTTACTAGCATCCTCTGGATCGACAAATTACTTTGGACTGTATCACATATAAGTCCTAGGTTTCATTTCCATCAGATGGAAGTCCCTTTGCCATCCATGTTTCATATCTCATGATTGAAATATGTATTAATTGCTAGTTCAACCCGAACCGACTTCAAGCATCGCTACGGTGAAACAACCTCATCGTAGTCAACTCCTTGAACTTGTTATTTCAACAAGTCGAGCTTTATGGATAAAACATTTTTATCCGTATCAGTTTTTAGTTCCATAAATATTCGTAAGACTCTAAGTCTTCTGAAAGGTGTATCAAGATCTTAATCTTGAATCACTTATATGGAAACTATCTCGGATTGTATTGGCATTTAGCCAATTCCGGAGTCAGGGCCCATCAATGCTTCCTTGTGAATCGTAGGTATACTGTTGTCTAACAACAATATCTCGTTTGCGCACCTGATAGGTTTGCACGAGATAATCAATAACATTTATAATTGCCTCTAGGGCATATCTCCTACATTAGGTATTTCAGATATTTTCAGATGAACCAGTACATATAGAATGTGTTTGCAAGGCAGCCCTTTCCGAACCATTCGTCCACAACTGCATTCTATAGTTTCCTCTGAGTTTCCAGGTCGATACTTCACTCTAAACTGAAATTTGCGGTTATTTTTCCATGTCACGATGAAGGTGTGACAGTCAACTCCCACTAGCACTAGTGGAAAACAGGGCTATAATCCCGGTTTGGGAGGGCCTTTAGTGCCGGTTCTACAACCGGCACTAAAGGGTGGGGACTAAAGGCCCCCCCTTTAGTCCCGGTTCAACACGGCCCGGCACTAAAGGCCCTCCACGTGGCGCTGTCTGGGGCGGGCGATGCAGGACCTTTAGTCCCGGTTGGTGTTACCAACAGGGACTAAAGGCTCCCCTAAATTTTTTTGATTTTTTTTTGAATTTTTTTTATTTGAATTTTTTTATTTTTTTTCTTCTGATTTTCGAATATTTGAATTCATTGATAATTTAATCCCTAATCACCCCTCCTCACTGCTCCATACTCATTCCAAATCGTCTAACTTCCCGACCGGTCACCCATCCTCTCACTACTCCAGCCCCAGCACGCTTAACTTTCAGGTTCTATCTCCCCTAGTTTCCAAGTCTGCACTTGTTGTTTTACTAACAATCTTAAGCTATCAATCCTGTTAACCCTTAGGTCTTGATGTCACATGATTTAATTTTTTGAATTCTAAACAATTAATAAAATAAACAAAATAAGTACTAATAATATTGAATTTCAATGAAAATAAAATAAGTAATAATATTGAGAATTAATTTTTAAAATTTTGAATTTTTTTTTTTTGATTTGAAATAACTTTTTTTCCTTTTGGAATTTTGAGAATCTGAGAAAACTTCACCGGGTAAACAACAGGGCAGTCAGGGGCGAGTAAGGAATTAAGCTTACGTAGGGGACGGCGACCTGGGTATATAAACCAGTCGTTGCGTCCCTCGACGGGCGAGGTGGGACTAAAACTACGCGGCGTGCACCGCGCCAACGTCCTTAATGGGCCAGCCCACGCCGCCGACGCGCGTCCTTACTGGGCCGACCCACGCGCTGCGCCTCACCGGCCCGCTCCATCGCGACTCCCGCTTATGCCCGACGGCGGTTCACCAGTTTAGTCCCACCTCGCCAGTTGAGGGACGCACCGACCGGCTTAAATAGCCGCGTCGCCGTTCCCTCGTAAGCTCACTTGATCGCCCTCTGTTCCCCGCCCTGTTGTTCCCCATGGCGCCGCTGGCCCCTCCCGTTCACCAGTTTATAGGTATAGGGACGGCGTGGGTTTTTTTTTAAAGGAAAAAAAAACATCACCGCCGCGAGTGACACTGTTATTTCGATCATATATGTTGTGCTAGTCAGACTGATAATAATAACAGCAGTAATACAAACTGTTACATATTAACATATCAACAATAATAGTTTCACACACATATAACATAGTAATAATAATTGCACACACTTTTAACATTTCGTCTCACAAAATAGCAGCAATAATAGTTGGATACACATGTATCATTTCGTCTCACACAAAAGACATAATAAAACGTTGAAAAAATTGTCTCAAAAGACTTCAATAAAACTGTCTCACACGAGGTCTCACACATATATATTATGTCTAGCATCTGAATAACATGCTAATTTTAACTCTCTGCCTTGTTTCGATGAATGAAACTCCATCTCTAAGCCTGGTACCTACACAACAAAATGTAAACAACTCGTCAGACAATTTTTAAGAACAATATAAGATACAAACAGACAACTCAAATGTAAAACTTACTTTTCATTCAGTTTGCACGTTTGCCGTCTAGGGCCCTCTTCGCGGCATAGGCCGCAAAGAGGACCAGTTTTTTCTCGAAAAAAGATTTTGGTCTTCCATTTTTTGTAACATTTGGATCATTCTTTGACCGCCCTGTCTTGCTCTGCTTAGGTGCGCCCTTCGTGGCAACTTTAATAGGATCACCTATAACATCGACTCCTCGTTCCGGCTCACGTGCCTCGTCATGCACATTCCTTGTACGACCAACAGCTTCATCTTCGGGGACCTTTTTCTTCGCTATTATATTCTTCAGACACTGCATCAACTCATCGAACACGAATGAATCATTTGACGCAACATGGAAAGCTTCTGCACCTGTTATACTGAGTTGACTATACCGAGCACGCTGCTCTGACCATGACCAACCCTAGCCAAACATGTCACTCTTGCGCTGTGCAGGCAGCCCACCTCTCGCAACTTTGGACATCCTCTTAAGGATGCAGCACTTAGGTATTTCAGATATTTTCAGATGAACCAGTACATATAGAATGTGTTTCCAAGGCAGCCCTTTCCGAACCATTCGTCCACAACTGCATTCTATAGTTTCCTCTGAGTTTCCAGGTCGATACTTAACTCTAAACTGAAATTTGCGGTTATTTTTCCTTGTCACGATGAAGGTGTGACAGTCAACTCCCACTAGCACTAGTGGAAAACAGGGCTATAATCCTGGTTTGGGAGGGCCTTTAGTGCCGGTTCTACAACCGGCACTAAAGGGTGGGGACTAAAGGCCCCCCCCACTTTAGTCCCGGTTCAACACAGCCCGGCACTAAAGGCCCTCCACGTGGCGCTGTCTGGGGCGGGCGATGCAGGACCTTTAGTCCCGGTTGGTGTTACCAACCGGGACTAAAGGCTCCATTAAATTTTTTTGATTTTTTTTTGATATTTTTTTTTGAATTTTTTTTATTTGAATTTGTTTATTTTATTTTTTATGATTTTCGAATATTTGAATTCATTGATAATTTAATCCCTAATCACCCCTCCTCACTGCTCCACACTCATTCCAAATCGTCTAACTTCCCGACCGGTCACCCATCCTCTCACTACTCCAGACCCAGCACGCTTAACTTTCAGGTTCTATCTCCCCTAGTTTCCAAGTCTGCACTTGTTGTTTTCCTGACAATCTTAAGCTATCAATCCTGTTAACCCTTAGGTCTTGATGTCACATGATTTAATTTTTTGAATTCAAAACAATTAGTAAAATAAACAAAATAAGTACTAATAATATTGAATTTCAATGAAAATAAAATAAGTAATAATATTGAGAATTAATTTTTAAAATTTTGAAAATTATTATTTTTGATTTGAAATAACTTTTTTTCCTTTTGGAATTTTGAGAATCTGAGAAAACTTCACCGGGTAAACAACAGGGCAGTCAGGGGCGAGTAAGGAATTAAGCTTACGTAGGGGACGGCGACCTGGGTATATAAACCGGTCGTTGCGTCCCTCGACGGGCGAGGTGGGACTAAAACTACGCGGCGTGCACCGCGCCAACGTCCTTAATGGGCCAGCCCACGCCGCCGACGGGCGTCCTTACTGGGCCGACCCACGCGCTGCGCCCCACCGGCCCGCTCCGTCGCGACTCCCGCTTATGCCCGACGGCGGTTCACCAGTTTAGTCCCACCTCGCCAGTTGAGGGACGCACCGACCGGCTTAAATAGCCGCGTCGCCGTTCCCTCGTAAGCTCACTTGATCGCCCTCTGTTCCCCGCCCTGTTGTTCCCCATGGCGCCGCTGGCCCCTCCCGTTCACCAGTTTATAGGTATAGGGACGGCGTGGGTTTTTTTTTTAAAGGAAAAAAAAACATCACCGCCGCGATTGACACTGTTATTTTGATCATATATGTTGTGCTAGTCAGACTGATAATAATAACAGCAGTAATACAAACTGTTACATATTAACATATCAACAATAATAGTTTCACACACATATAACATAGTAATAATAATTGCACACACTTTTAACATTTCGTCTGACAAAATAGCAGCAATAATAGTTGGATACACATGTATCATTTCGTCTCACACAAAAGACATAATAAAACGTTGAAAAAATTGTCTCAAAAGACTTCAATAAAACTGTCTCACACGAGGTCTCACACATATATATTATGTCTAGCATCTGAATAACATGCTAATTTTAACTCTCTGCCTTGTTTCGATGAATGAAACTCCATCTCTAAGCCTGGTACCTACACAACAAAATGTAAACAACTCGTCAGACAATTTTTAAGAACAATATAAGATACAAACAGACAACTCAAATGTAAAACTTACTTTTCATTCAGTTTGCACGTTTGCCGTCTAGGGCCCTCTTCGCGGCATAGGCCGCAAAGAGGACCAGTTTTTTTCTCGAAAACAGATTTTGGTCTTCCATTTTTTGTAACATTTGGATCATTCTTTGACCGCCCTGTCTTGCTCTGCTTAGGTAAGCCCTTCGTGGCAACTTTAATAGGATCACCTATAACATCGACTCCTCATTCCGGCTCACGTGCCTCGTCATGCACATTCCTTCTATGACCAACAGCTTCATCATCGGGGACCGTTTTCTTCGCTATTATATTCTTCAGACACTGCATCAACTCATCGAACACGAATGAATCATTTGACGCAACATGGAAAGCTTCTGCACCTGTTATACTGAGTTGACTATACCGAGCACGCTGCTCTGACCCTGACCAACCCCAGCCAAACATGTCACTCTTGCGCTGTGCAAGCAGCCCACCTCTCGCAACTTTGGACATCCTCTTAAGGATGCAGCACTTAGGTATTTCAGATATTTTCAGATGAACCAGTACATATAGAATGTGTTTGCAAGGCAGCCCTTTCCGAACCATTCGTCCACAACTGCATTCTATAGTTTCCTCTGAGTTTCCAGGTCGATACTTAACTCTAAACTGAAATTTGCGGTTATTTTTCCATGTCACGATGAAGGTGTGACAGTCAACTCCCACTAGCACTAGTGGAAAACAGGGCTATAATCCCGGTTTGGGAGGGCTTTTAGTGCCGGTTCTACAACCGGCACTAAAGGGTGGGGACTAAAGGCCCCCCCCCCTTTAGTCCCGGTTCAACACGGCCCGGCACTAAAGGCCCTCCACGTGGCGCTGTCTGGGGCGGGCGATGCAGGACCTTTAGTCCCGGTTGGTGTTACCAATCGGGACTAAAGGCTCCCCCTTTAGTCCCGCTTGGTAACACCAACCGGGACTAAAGGACCTTTAGTCCCGGTTGGTGTAACCAACCGGGACAATCCGGTGGAGCCTTTAGTCCCGGTTGGTAACACCAACCGGGTTACCAACCGGGACTAAAGCAAAAAAAATTGATTTTTTATTTTTTGATATTTTTTTTTGAATTTTTTTTATTTGAATTTTTTAATTTTTTTTATGATTTTCGAATATTTGAATTCATTGATAATTTAATCCCTAATCACCCCTGCTCACTGCTCCACACTCATTCCAAATCGTCTAACTTACCGACCGGTCACCCATCCTCTCTCTACTCCAGTCCCAGCACGCTTAACTTTCAGGTTCTATTTCC
The DNA here is from genome assembly GCA_039707655.1 of Elymus sibiricus. Classification (NCBI taxonomy): domain Eukaryota; kingdom Viridiplantae; phylum Streptophyta; class Magnoliopsida; order Poales; family Poaceae; genus Elymus; species Elymus sibiricus. Next base: position 36,239,274 of record CM077668.1, on the reverse strand, counting down.
CCTAGTTTCCAAGTCTACACTTGTTGTTTTCCTGACAATCATAAGCTATCAATCCTGTTAACCCTTAGGTCTTGATGTCACATGATTTAATTTTTTGAATTCTAAACAATTAATAAAATAAACAAAATAAGTACTAATAATATTGAATTTCAATGAAAATAAAATAAGTAATAATTTTGAGAATTAATTTTTAAAATTTTGAAAATTATTATTTTTGATTTGAAATAACTTTTTTTCCTTTTGGAATTTTGAGAATCTGAGAAAACTTCACCGGGTAAACAACAGGGCAGTCAGGAGCGAGTAAGGAATTAAGCTTACGTAGGGGACGGCGACCTGGGTATATAAACCGGTCGTTGCGTCCCTCGACGGGCGAGGTGGGACTAAAACTACGCGGCGTGCACCGCGCCAACGTCCTTAATGGGCCAGCCCACGCCGCTGACGCGCGTCCTTACTGGGCCGACCCACGCGCAGCGCCCCACCGGCCCGCTCCGTCGCGACTCCCGCTTATGCCCGACGGCGGTTCACCAGTTTAGTCCCACCTCGCCAGTTGAGGGACGCACCGACCGGCTTAAATAGCCGCGTCGCCGTTCCCTCGTAAGCTCACTTGATCGCCCTCTGTTCCCCGCCCTGTTGTTCCCCACGGCGCCGCTGGCCCCTCTCGTTCACCAGTTTATAGGTATAGGGACGGCGTGGGTTTTTTTTAAAGGAAAAAAAAACATCACCGCCGCGAGTGACACTGTTATTTTGATCATATATGTTGTGCTAGTCAGACTGATAATATTAACAGCAGTAATACATACTGTTACATATTAACATATCAACAATAATAGTTTCACACACATATAACATAGTAATAATAATTGCACACACTTTTAACATTTCGTCTCACAAAATAGCAGCAATAATAGTTGGATACACATGTATCATTTCGTCTCACACAAAAGACATAATAAAACGTTGAAAAAATTGTCTCAAAAGACTTCAATAAAACTGTCTCACACGAGGTATCACACATATATATTATGTCTAGCATCTGAATAACATGCTAATTTTAACTCTCTGCCTTGTTTCGATGAATGAAACTCCATCTCTAAGCCTGGTACCTACACAACAAAATGTAAACAACTCGTCAGACAATTTTTAAGAACAATATAAGATACAAACAGACAACTCAAATGTAAAACTTACTTTTCATTCAGTTTGCACGTTTGCCGTCTAGGGCCCTCTTCGCGGCATAGGCCGCAAAGAGGACCAGTTTTTTTCTCGAAAAAAGATTTTGGTCTTCCAGTTTTTGTAACATTTGGATCATTCTTTGACCACCCTGTCTTGCTCTGCTTAGGTGCGCCCTCCGTGGCAACTTTAATAGGATCACCTATAACATCGACTCCTCGTTCCGGCTCACGTGCCTCGTCATGCACATTCCTTCTACGACCAACAGCTTCATCATCGGGGACCTTTTTCTTCGCTATTATATTCTTCAGACACTACATCAACTCATCGAACACGAATGAATCATTTGACGCAACATGGAAAGCTTCTGCACCTGTTATACTGATTTGACTATACCGAGCACGCTGCTCTGACCCTGACCAACCCCAGCCAAACATGTTACTCTTGCGCTGTGCAGGCAGCCCACCTCTCGCAACTTTGGACATCCTCTTAAGGATGCAGCACTTAGGTATTTCAGATATTTTCAGATGAACCAGTACATATAGAATGTGTTTGCAAGGCAGCCCTTTCCGAACCATTCGTCCACAACTGCATTCTATAGTTTCCTCTGAGTTTCCAGGTCGATACTTAACTCTAAACTGAAATTTGCGGTTATTTTTCCATGTCACGATGAAGGTGTGACAGTCAACTCCCACTAGCACTAGTGGAAAACAGGGCTATAATCCCGGTTTGGGAGGGCCTTTAGTGCCGGTTCTACAACCGGCACTAAAGGGTGGGGACTAAAGGCCCCCCCCTTTAGTCCCGGTTCAACACGGCCCGGCACTAAAGGCCCTCCACGTGGCGCTGTCTGGGGCGGGCGATGCAGGACCTTTAGTCCCGGTTGGTGTTACCAACCGGGACAATCCGGTGGAGCCTTTAGTCACCCCTCCTCACTGCGCCACACTCATTCCAAATCGTCTAACTTCCCGACCGGTCACCCATCCTCTCACTACTCCAGCCCCAGCACGCTTAACTTTCAGGTTCTATCTCCCCTAGTTTCCAAGTCTACACCAACCGGGACTAAAGCAAAAAAAATTGATATTTTTTTTTGAATTTTTTTTATTTGAATTTTTTTATTTTATTTTTTCTGATTTTCGAATATTTGAATTCATTGATAATTTAATCCCTAATCACCCTCCTCACTGCTCCACACTCATTCCAAATCGTCTAACTTCCCGACCGGTCACCCATCCTCTCACTACTCCAGCCCCAGCACGCTTAACTTTCAGGTTCTATCTCCCCTAGTTTCCAAGTCTGCACTTGTTGTTTTCCTAACAATCTTAAGCTATCAATCCTGTTAACCCTTAGGTCTTGATGTCACATGATTTAATTTTTTGAATTCTAAACAATTAATAAAATAAACAAAATAAGTACTAATAATATTGAATTTCAATGAAAATAAAATAAGTAATAATATTGCGAATTAATTTTTAAAATTTTGAAAATTATTAGTTTTGATTTGAAATAACTTTATTTCCTTTTGGAATTTTGAGAATCTGAGAAAACTTCACCGGGTAAACTCGGGTGAAATCGAGTCCCAATTTTTCTCTAGTTTTTTTTTATATATTAAACTTTTTTTTCGACGTCGTATGCATAAGTTATGGCCGTTTTACATTTTTTTTCGTTTTTTTGCAAAAAAGGTCAAAATTCATATTTCAAAATTTCTATACCAACTAGACACTAAAACCTAACTACATCTCAAAGGATTTTATTTTTTGACGATTTTATCATTTTTGTTTATTTTTTACAAATCTAAAAAAGGCGGTCCACGGGGGAGGGGGGTTGAGTTTGAAAATTTCAGAACCCCTTTAGTCCGGGTTGGTCTCCATCCAATCATACCGTCGACTACACATCTGCTAGCACCGTCCCAGCTAGAGTCACAACTAAGGTTAACCAAGCCAGAGTCAACCCTTTCTAACTTGATTTGCTATTTTCATGCATTTAATGATTTTTTTGAGCTAAATGACCCTGAAATTGAAAAGCACTACAAATGAACTCTGAAAAGGTTGAAACTTGGCATGGTATCATCATTTCACCTACATAGCTTGTGCTAAAAAGTTGAGAGGGTTACGGCAAAAACTTGATGCACTTCGTGTACAAACTGGACCATCTCCTTCGAATTATCAAGGTTTCAGACGAAAACCCATCTCTTACAAAGGCATTTCATTTTTTTAAACTTATTTCAACTCCAGACTTTTTCTGCATTCAATATGCACCATTCAAAGCCACATCCTCAAATTTCAACCCTTTCTAACTTCATTTGCTATTTTTCATGCATTTAATGATTTTTTTTTGAGCTAAATGACCCTGAAATTGAAAAGCCCTACAAATGAACTCTGAAAAGGTTGAAACTTGGCATGGTATCATCATTTCACCCACATAGTATGTGCTACAAAGTTGAGAGGGTTACGGCAAAAACTGGATGCACTTCGTGTACAAACTGGACCATCTCCTTCGAAGTATCAAGGTTTCGGACGAAAATCGTGTGTTACAAAGGCATTTCATTTTTTTTAACTTATCTCAACTCCAGACTTTTTCTGCATTCAATATGCACCATACTACAACATGTTAAAATCTACAGAAAGAACTAACTAAAAATAATAAAAAACAACAATTAAATGACTAAAACAACTATATAAGCAAAACAGTATTGTTTTAATTAAAATCCTAATTTAAATTATTCTAAAAATAACCAAATAAATCTTACTGTGACAACAATCTAACACGTGACTAGGAGCAAAAAGAATTAAATTTAAAACTATTTGTAAACGCAAGTTATTCACAATCTAGGGTTTGAAGCAAATTTGAACAAATTCAAATTTAAACCATTCAAATTTGAAAACTAATGGCACAAACTGAAACTAGACAAAATTTTGAATCTAATGCAAAAAGAATCAGTCAAAAACATCAAATATCTTAAAAGATATAAGCAATTTAAAACAGAAACTAAAAACAGAAAAAAAAAATCAGAACCCCTTTAGTCCCGGTTGGTGTCTCCAACCGGGACTAAAGGTCCAACCTTTAGTCCCGGTTGGAGACACCAACCGGGACTAAAGCCTCAACCCCTTTAGTCCCGGTTGGTGTTACCAACCGGGACTAAAGAGGGGGCCTTTAGTCCCGGTTGGTGATACAAACCGGGACTAAAGGGGCTCGTGGGGGCCCCAGCTGACACCAGCCTGGCACAACCCCTTTAGTCCCGGTTCGTGTTACGAACCGGGACTAAAGGTCCGGAACGAACCGCGACTAATGATGCCCGTTCCGAACCGGGACTAATGGTCACAATAGTGCCGGTTCGAAACCAAACCGGGACTAATGCATTGGACAAAAGGTCTGTTTTCTACTAGTGTAGCGTCTCAAAAATCTCCAGCTCTCCCATCTTCTTTAGATCTTCTTGAAGAATATAAAAATTGGCAATAGTGAATACACTGGCAGCATGCTTCTCAATGTCCTTATATTCAGTGACTGCTGGTGGTACTGACTGGTTAGAACGACAGTCGTCATACGCCTCGTTCTCACGTAGTCGAACTATGCAGTTCTCATAATGCACTACTAGATCAACAATAGTCATACCGCCGTCCAGGTGAAGGTGAAGACAAGAGTTCAGGCTTTCACTCCTCTGATTGCTGCGCATACCAAGAAAAAATCCATCTGAAAGATATGATGCTGCCCACAGACTCCTCTTCCTGTACATCCTATTCAGCCACTCTTCTGTTTTATCAGTCTTCCATTTACCGACAAAAGCGAGCCATCTCGCCTCAAAGTTAGCAGGAGAGGTGGAGTAGTACAAGAGTGACCTGAACTCATTCAGTGACTTGTAATTAAGGTGCTTCTGCATATTTTTTTCCACATGCCATGAGCAAATACGATGTAACACATCTGCAAGGACAATCCGAATAGCTCGGATCATTGCAGCGTCTCCATCTGTGATGACTGACTTTGGCTTCTTCTGACAATTTGCTTTCAAGAATGTCTGGAGCAGCCACACGTATGTAGCTTCAGTCTCGTCAGACACAATGGCGCAACCAAACACAGTGGTGCAACAGTGATTATTTACACCAACAAAGGGGACGAAGGGCATACCATATCTGTTCATCTTGTATGTGCTGTCAAACACAGTCACATCTCCATACAACTGATAGTCCCGCCGAGACTGTGCATCGCACTAGAACATGCTCTTTAACCGGCCTTCCTTATCGAGCACGTACTCAAAGGAGAAGTCTGGATCCTTCTCCTTTCTGCTTCTCATAATGCCGATTGCCGTGTCAGCATCACCCTTTGCAATCAATTTCATTTTCTCTCTGCAGCATAGGTTGTAGACGTCTCGCCTCACAAGCCCACACTTATCGTACGAACCATACCTGCTAATGAAGTTGTCGACGATGATATGCTTTCTGATACCAGCTGCTTCCATCGCCAAGATCTCAGCTATCTCGTGATCTCCTACCACTCTATGTGACTGCAGGAATGCCACCTCGTCTAGTCTAGCCAGCAAATGGTTGTGATCATCCATGAAAGCTGCCACGAACCAAACTCCACGTGCTTTGTCCAACTTCACGACGAAATGGGCGCCACACTTGCACCGAGTCTCGGGTCTTAGCCTGCGGGTCCGGCTCTCCGGGTTTAAGAATTTACTCAGCCGTTTTCCCGCGCTGGAGCAAATGTACCGCCTGTACCATATAGTTGTTGAAAGACCTTTTCCTCGTTTCACCTTATCTTTTCTGATACTGAATCCACGCTCTCTGGCGTGGTTATTATAGAACGTGTAAGCCTCCCATTGTGATCCAAAGGTCATAGCCATAACCTTCCAATGTGTCTACAGTGCCTGTTGCTGGATTTCAGCCTCCTCAATGTCCATATCAGCTGCATCGTCATGCTCATGGCCATCATCACCACTCCAACCATCCAAATCAGCCTACAAAATTACACATAAGCACATGTAAGTTGTCATTATTTACTTCTTATTATTGTGGGACGTACAAAATATTTGAACGAACCTGACTTATGTTATCGGTGAAAGATTCCTGAAAAGTATATTCCTCATTGTGGACATCAATATCTTCCTGCAGATAAAAAACAACATGCACATGTAAGTACCCATATGGTTGATCGTCAGACGAAATCAATGTACACGTCACTTACGTTTTCACTACAAGCACCATCCTCATTCTTTTGAAAATCCTCCTCAGGTAAATTATCGTATGACGACCACGATTCATTGTCGCTGCTATCATCATCTTCGGTACTGCGATCCTTATCGGTACGACCAACACTATCGCTACAATACCACTCACTCGTCTGCAAGAGCCCATCCGTAAATCCTGTTTCTTCCTCCATTGAATAACCTCACTACCAACACTACATATTTTAAAATAAAAAATCATATCTCAATTCAAAATCAAACTAGATGCACCGGCGGCTCGTACTGGGTCATGACAAACCTAGGGTTTGGCGGGCGTCGATGTCACGGGGCTGGACCGTGAGGTACGTGACTCGGGCGTGATTGAGGATGGCGACGACGAGGACGGAGGCCAGATGACGGCGTGATGCGGACGGCGACAACTTCGATGACGCGGACGGAAGCGAGATCAGTGGCGAGGCCGGGGAAATGCCGGCCGTGTTCTGCGACCGGCGGCGGCGGCGGACGTGCGATGGGTGACGTCGACCGTGCTCCTCTGCCGGCGGCGGCGGCGGACGTGCGATGGGGTGGCAACCGTGGGCTGCAACCGGCTGGCAATGGCGGCGATCGGCCGGGGCGATGCTGGATCGGGCCGCGTAAACGCCGGCCAGATTGTGTGTGTCCTTTTTTTTGCATGCGCCGGCTGGGGGAGGGGTGGCGTATCGGCTCGGCCATCGGCTTGGCTGTACACGACGCGGGGCGACGCGGGCATAAGGCGCGGGGCGACGCGGCATACGTTAAGCACCGTACGACCAGAATGCCCTTATACGTTAAGGGAGGGGGGGGGCGGGTGTGTGTGTGTGTGTGTACCGAAGAGTCTAGCTACACAGACAAACGTACTAGTAAGGAGACGACCTTCAACAACCAATTCAGGTATTTACCTTTTTTTTTGTCTTTCCAAAACGTACATATTTCTTCCTACAACTGTCTTGGCTAACACAGATACTCCCTCCGTCCGAAATTACTTGTCACAGAAATGAGTAAAAATGGATGTATCTATAACTAAAATACGTCTAGATACATCCATTTGTCCGAGAAATAATTCCGGACGGAGGGTTCATTTAGAGTGATGATGATTGGATCACCATAGTATATATGAATCTAATTGTTCTAATAATGTGTAGTACATGCAAACATCACATCTCCTGCTAATTTTGAACTACAACCACGACACTTATTTTGAAACGGATGGAGTACATCTTAATCTAAGATAAATAGTGCCCAAATGGAGGCACACCCAACGCACGAGAGCCATGAGCTGCCTCGTGTCGTGGTGGTACCATGTGCGGCATGCACATATAGCGTAACAACCCAAGGGTTAATGATAAAAAATCTAATATAAATAGACAGTTTACATAAATTTGTCATCTCTACTTCTCACATCCAAAATGCGGGGGCTTATTGTCGTGGGTGCAAGTCTGACAGTAGTGTGTAGGGGTACGGATGAGAGGGCAGAGCCTAGCTACGGCGCAGGTGTTACACTCGGATTTACGAGTTCAGGCCCCTCAGCGGTGGAGGTAATAGCCCTACGTCTCGGTGCTCTGGAGCTGTATTGCTTGAGTGTATGATTACAACAAGTTGCGAACCCTTGGAATGGAGCAGGGAGGCGGCTTATATAGTCTCGCTAGCCCTCCCATCAACGCCAGCCATTACAAGGGGTTAAGAGGGGTATAAGTGCGCCAGGTAACGGGCGTATTGATGACAATTAATACAGGAGAACGTGTGTCCCGACCGTTGCGCTCCTGGAGACTCCTGGTCTTCTCTGGCCGAGTGACTCTCGGGTGCTCCGAGTGAAATGAGTCTGTCGAGTGAACTCTTGCCTCCCGACTGGTTTGTAGAATTCCGAGTGAATGTCAGTCTGCGGAATTCTGGGTTGTTAATCTGGCCCTGGGCCCAATGTAAGACGTGTGGTGTCCTAGGGTAGGGTCTACAGGTCAGGCCTATTACCCTATCCCTAATACATGCCCTCGTCATTAGCCCCCGAATCGGTCGAGGTTAGGTGGGTCGAGTCAAGGCGAATTTCTAGGCGAGTTGAGTGCTACGGGGGCGCTCAAGAACTCTAACTGGTCATTAGGCGCCCCTGTTTTCGCATCGCACCTTGACGGATTCTGGACCATATGACGTCCGAGTGAAATGAGTAGTCTTCATCCAGATGAGTAGTTTCTGTCCGAGTGAGTAGCTTCCATCCGAGTGAGTAGTTTCCCATCCGAGTGAAATGAGTAGCCATATGCCGTGCACCGGAGCGGATCCGAGCGTACGCGGCACGTCTTTGGAGTGAGAGCAATCGGGTTGCCGGACTCCGGATTTTGCGGGATTTGAAACCATATTTGAGCGCGCGTAAACGGTTGCAGCGCAACGAGTGGGGAAAGTGGGACGTGACGCCTCGATTTTCGCCCCACTTTTCGCCACGTACCGCTGGATCTTCGGCGGCATGATTTGAGGAGATCTGCGGGCCCGCGGTTCAGTGGCGTGGATTGGGGAGCGGTGCGGGCGGCGATATAAGAGGCGGCCGTGGCGGAGAGGGAGAGAGAGACAGATCCCCTTTTCTCAACTTCCTCAATCTGTCCGATCCCTTCTCCCGCGACCCACTCCGCGCAAATCTTCCTCGGTGCTGGCAAGTTCGGCGGCGATGGTGAAGGACAAGACGGCTAAGCTCGAGAAGGCGAAGAAGGCGGCGAAGGGGAGGAAGGCTTCGAGCTCGCGAGCCGTGCTCCCGCCCGGGTGGATCCAGGGCGACTGGATCCCGCCGACCACCACACTCGACGACGTCAACGGGCTCGTCGTGGACGGGCTGATCCGCGACGGGACGTGGAGGCTACCGGAGGAGGGGGAGATTGAGCCTGCGCCGCGCCCCGGGGAGCGAGTGCTTCTCACCACGCACGTGGAGCGACGTTTCTCCATGCCACCCCATCCCTTTCTGTTGGAAATATGCCCTAGAGGCAATAATAAATTGGTTATTATTATATTTCCTTGTTCATGATAATCGTTTATTATCCATGCTATAATTGTATTGATTGGAAACTCAAATACATGTGTGGGTACATAGACAACACTGTGTCCCTAGTAAGCCTCTAGTTGACTAGCTCGTTGATCAAAGATGGTTAAGGTTTCCTAGCCATTGACATGAGATGTCATTTGATAACGGGATCACATCATTAGGAGAATGATGTGATGGACAAGACCCAAACTGTAAACGTAGCATTTGATCGTGTCAGTTTATTGCTATTGTTTTCTGCATGTCAAGTATCTGTTCCTTTGACCATGAGATCATGCAACTCACTGACACCGGAGGAATACCTTGTGTGTATCAAACGTCGCAACGTAACTGGGTGACTATAAAGGTGCTCTACAGGTATCTCCGAGGGTGTCTGTTGGGTTGGCATGGATCAAGACTGGGATTTGTTACTCCGTGTGACGGAGAGGTATCTCAGGGCCCACTCGGTAATACAACATCACATTGAGCCTTGCAAGCAAAGTGACTAAAGAGTTAGCCACAGGATCTTGTATTACGGAACGAGTAAAGAGACTTGCCGGTAACGAGATTGAACTAGGTATAGTGATACCGACGATCGAATCTCGGGCAAGTAACATACCGAAGAACAAAGGGAACAGCATACGGGATTAACTGAATCCTTGACATAGAGGTTCGACCGATAAAGATCTTCGTAGAATATGTAGGAGCCAATATGGGCATCCAGGTCCCGCTATTGGTTATTGGCCGTAGAGGTGTCTCGGTCATGTCTACATAGTTCTCGAACCCGCAGGGTCTACACACTTAACGTTTGGTGACGATTAGTATAATTGAGTTATTATGTTGGTGACCGAAAGTTGTTCGGAGTCCCGGATAAGATCCCGGACATGACGAGGATCTCCGGAATAGTCCGGAGGTAAAGATTGATATATGTGATAATAGTGTTTTGATCTCTGGAAGGGTTCCGAAGTTCACCGGAAGGGGTTCCGGATGTTTACCGAAGTGTTCGGGTGCAGCAACACTTTATATGAGCCAAAAGGATAAAACCCACAAGGTATTGGAAAGTGCAAAAGTAGTTTTGCTGCCGCGTAAGCGGTACTACCGCTTGGTGAAGCGGTACTACCGCCGGAGCGGTACTACCGCTTGTGTGAAGCGGTACTACCGCCGGAGCGGTACTACCGCTTGTGTGAAGCGGTACTACCGCCCAAGCGGTACTACCGCTTGTGTGAAGCGGTACTACCGCTTGTGTGCGGCTGTGCACGATTCGGCAGGGGTCCGAGTTGGACTCTTTCCCTGCGGGCCAAACCGACCTTGTGCGGGCAAAACCGACCTGGAGGAGGCTTTTACTCCAAGTTTAGACCCCAAGGCTCAACATATAAATAGAGGGGCAGGGCTAGCACACGGGACACATCAGGATTTCCCAAGCCGTGTGCCGGCAACCCTAGCCCTCTAGTTCCTCCGTCATAATCTCCGTAGCGCTTGGCGAAGCCCTGCAGAGATTGTTCCTCACCACCATCACCACGCCGTCGTGCTGCTGGAACTCAACCACTACTTCACCATCGCTCGCTGGATCGAGGAGGTGAAGGCGTCATCAAGCCGTACGTGTGTTGAACGCGGAGGTGCCGTCCGTTCGGCACTAGATCGGAAGGATCGTGATTGGATCGCGGGACGCTTGGCGATTTGGATCGCGAAGACGTTCGACTACATCAACCGCGTTTATTAACGCTTCCGCTTAGCGATCTACAAGGGTATGTAGATTCACTCTCCCTCTCGTAGATGCTCATCACCATGGATAGATCTTGTATGTGCGTAGGAAAATTTTTGTTTCCCATGCAACGTTCCCCAACAGTGGCATCATGAGCTAGGTCTATGCGTAGATGAGATCTCGAGTAGAACACAAACGAGTTGTGGGCGTGGGTGTATACATATTGCTTGCCGTTACTAGTTGATATTTGATTCAGCGGTACTGTGAGATGAAGCGGCCCGGACCGACATTACGCGTACACTTACGCGAGACAGGTTCCTTCAACTAACATGTAACTTCGTTGCATAAAGATGGCTAGCGGGTGTCTGTCTCTCTCACTTTAGTTGAATCGATTTCAATGAAGAGGGTTCTTTTAGAAGATCAAAAAGCAATCACTACACCACGTTGTGGTTTTGCGTAGGTAAGAACGGTTCTTGCAAACCCATAGCAGCCACGTAAAATTTGCAACAACAATTAGAGGACGTCTAACTTGTTTTTGCAGGGTATGTTGTGATGTGATATGGCCAATTACATGATGAGATATATGTGATGTATGAGATGATCATGTGTTGTATAGAATATCACGACTTGCATGTCGATGAATACGGCAACTGGCAGGAGCCATAGAGTTGTCTTTAATTATTGTATGACCTGCGTGTCTATCATTAAGCGCTATGTAATGCTTTACTTTATCGCTAAACGTTAGCAATAGTCGTGGAAGCAACAGTCGGCGCGACAACCTTATGGCGACACGTTGATGGAGATCAAGATGATGGAGATCATGGTGTCATGCCGGTGACGATGGAGATCATGCCGGTGCTTTGGAGATGGAGATCAAAAGCACAAGTTCATGGCCATATCATGTCACTTATGATTTGCATGTGATGTTAATCCTTTTTTGCATCTTATTTTGCTTAGGACGACGGTAGCATTATAAGGTGATCCCTCACTTAAATTTCAAGATAAATTGTGTTCTCCCCAAGTGTGCACCGTTGCGAAAGTTCGTCGTTTCGAGACACGCCGTGATGATCGGGTGTGATAGACTCTACGTTCGCATACAACGGGTGTAAGCCATGTTACACGTGCGGAACACTCGGGTTAAACTTGACGAGCCTAGCATGTACAGACATGGCCTCGGAACACAAGAGACCGAAAGGTCGAACATGAGTCATATAGTAGATATGATCAACATGAAGATGTTCACCATTGAAACCACCTCAACTCACGTGATGATCGGACTTGAGTTGGTGGATTTGGATCATGTTACACTCGAATGACCGGAGGGATGTCAATTTGAGTGGGAGTTTTTAAGTAATATGATTAACTAAACTCATTATCTAGAACAATAGTCTAAGTTGTCTTTGCAATATTTATGTTGTAGATCATGGCTCGCGCAGTAGCACCCCTGAATTTTAATGCGTTCCTAGAGAAAGCTAAGTTGAAAGATGATGGAAGTAACTTTGTGGACTGGGCCCGTAATCTAAGGATTATCCTTACGGCTTCCCAGAAGGCTTATGTCCTTGATGCACCGCTTGGTGATCCACCTGCTCCAGTTGAGTCTCTAGACGTTGTGAACACCTGGCAGGCTCGTTCTGATGATTACTCAATAGTTCAATGTGCAATGTTGTATGGCTTAGAACCGGGACTTCAAAGACGTTTTGAACGTCATGGAGCATATGAGATGTTCCAGGAGTTGAAGTTTATCTTTCAGAAGAATGCCCGGATCGAGAGATATGAGATCTCCAATAAGTTCTATGCTTGCAAGATGGAGGAGAACGGGTCTATCAGTGATCACGTGCTCAGAATGTCTGGGTACTCCACCCGTCTGGCTGAGTTAGGGATGCCCCTTCCGCCAGAGGCTATCACTGACAGAGTTCTTCAATCATTGCCACCTAGCTACAAGAGCTTCGTGTTGAACTATAACATGCACGGGATGAACAAGTCAGTCGCCGAGCTGTTTGCGATGCTGAAAATCGCTGAGTCTGAAATTCGGAAGGAGCATCAAGTGTTGATGGTCAATAAAACCACTAGTTTCAAGAAAAATGGCAAGGGTAAGAAGGGTAACTCCAAGCAGAGTGGCAAAGCAGTTGCTCCTCTCGTGAAGAAACCCAAGGCTGGACCCAAACCAGAAACTGTGTGTTTTCATTGCAAGGGAACTGGACACTGGAAGCGGAATTGCCCCAAGTATTTGGCTGACAAGAAGGCGGCCAACAACAAACAAGGTATATATGATATACATGTTATTGATGTGTACCTTACCAACTCTCGTTGTAGTGCCTGGGTATTTGATACCGGTGCGGTTGCTCATATTTGCAACTCAAAACAGGAACTGCGGAATAGACGGAGGCTGGCAAAGGACGAAGTGACGATGCGCGTGGGAAATGGTTCCAAGGTTGATGTGATCGCCGTCGGCACGCTCGCTCTTCGATTACCGTCGGGATTAGTGATGAACCTAAATAAGTGTTATTTGGTGCCTGCGTTAAGCATGAACATTATATCTGGATCTTGTTTATTGCGAGACGGTTACTCATTTAAATCAGAGAATAATGGTTGTTCTATTTATATGAGTAATATCTTTTATGGTCATGCACCCAATGTGAGGGGTTTATTCTTATTGAATCTCGATAGTAATAATACACATGTTCATAACATTGATGCCAAAAGATGTAGAATTGATAATGATAATACCACTTTCTTGTGGCACTGCCGTTTAGGTCATATTGGCGTAAAACGCATGAGGAAGCTCCATGCTGATGGACTTTTGGAGTCACTTGATTTTGAATCACTTGACACATGTGAGCCATGCCTCATGGGCAAGATGACTAAAACTCCGTTCTCTGGAACAATGGAACGGGCAAGTGACTTATTGGAAATCATACATACTGATGTGTGCGGTCCGATGAGCATTGAGGCGCGCGGTGGTTATCGTTACTTTCTCACCTTCACTGATGACTTAAGTAGATATGGGTATATTTACTTAATGAAACACAAGTCTGAAACATTTGAAAAGTTCAAACAATTTCAGAGTGAAGTTGAGAATCATCGTAACAAGAAGATTAAATTCCTACGATCTGATCGAGGAGGAGAATATCTGAGTTATGAGTTTGGCAGTCACTTAAGACAATGTGGAATTGTTTCACAACTGACACCGCCTGGAACACCACAGTAATGGTGTGTCCGAACGTCGTAATCGAACTTTATTGGATATGGTGCGATCTATGATGTCTCTTGCTGATTTGCCACTATCGTTTTGGGGTTATGCATTAGAGACAGCTGCATTCACTTTAAATAGGGCACCATCGAAATCCGTTGAGACGACGCCATATGAACTTTGGTTTGGCAAGAAGCCAAAACTGTCGTTTCTTAAAGTTTGGGGATGTGATGCTTATGTCAAAAAGCTTCAGCCTGAAAAGCTGGAACCCAAAGCGGAGAAATGCGTCTTCATAGGATACCCAAAAGAGACGGTTGGGTATACCTTCTACCTCAGATCCGAAGGCAAATTGTTTGTCGCTAAAAACGGAACATTTCTTGAGAAAGAGTTTCTCTCGAAAGAATTGAGTGGGAGGAAGATAGAACTTGATGAGGTTATTGAACCTTTACTTCAACCTGAGAGTAGCGCAGCGCAGAAAGTTGTTTCTGTGGAGCCTACATTAGCTGAAGAGGAAGTTAATGATGATGATCATGAAGCTTTGGATCAAGTTGCTATCGAACCTCATAGGTCGACAAGGACGCGTACTACTCCTGAGTGGTACGGCAACCCTGTCTTAAAAATCGTGTTGTTAGACAACGATGAACCTACGAGCTATGGAGAAGCGATAATGGGCCCGGATTCCGAGAAGTGGTTAGAGGCCATGTTTGCAAACTCCAGCGATCCATTTATGGACTGGTGCAAGCATCTCGGAGTTGGAATCTTCGTTTTGATGAGGTGATCAAAGCGTTCGAGTTTATACAAGTTTACGGAGAAGCTTGTATTTACAAGAAAGTGAGTGGGAGCTCTATAGCGTTTCTAATATTATATGTGGATGACATATTGCTGATTGGAAACAATATAGAAATGCTGGAAAGCGTAAAGGAATATTTGAACAAGAGTTTTTCAATGAAGGACCTAGGAGAAGCTGCTTTCATATTAGGCATCAAGATCTATAGAGATAGATCGAGACGCTTAATAGGACTTTCACAAAGCACATACCTTGATAAGATTTTGAAGAAGTTCAAAATGGATCAGTCCAAGAAGGGGTTCTTGCCTGTTTTGCAAGGTGTGAAGTTGAGTAAGACTCAATGCCCAGTGACTGCAGAAGATAGAGAAAAGATGAGTGTCATCCCCTATGCTTCAGCCATAGGCTCTATCATGTATGCAATGCTGTGCACAAGACCTGATGTCAGCCTTGCCATAAGTATGGTCGGAAGGTTTCAAAGTGATCCAGGAATGGAACACTGGACAGCGGTCAAGAATATCCTGAAGTACCTGAAAAGGACTAAGGACATGTTTCTCGTTTATGGAGGTGATCAAGAGCTCGTCGTAAAGGGTTACGTCGATGCAAGCTTTGACACTGATCCGGATGACTCTAAGTCGCAAACCGGATACGTATTTATTCTTAATGGGGGTGCGGTTAGCTGGTGCAGTTCCAAGCAAAGCGTGGTAGCTGATTCTACATGCGAAGCGGAGTACATCGCAGCCTCGGAGGCGGCGAAGGAAGGTGTCTGGATGAAGGAGTTCATGACAGATCTTGGAGTAGTGCCTAGTGCACTTGACCCAATGACTCTGTTTTGTGATAATACTGGTGCCATTGCTCTAGCCAAGGAACCAAGATTTCACAAGAGGACCAGACACATAAAGCGACGTTTCAATTTCATCCGCGATTACATCAAGGAGGACGACATAAATATTTGCAAAGTACACACGGATCTAAATGTTGCAGATCCGATGACTAAACCTCTTCCAAGGGCTAAACATGAACAACACCAGAACTGCATGGGTGTTCGATTCATTACAATGTAAATCACATAGTGATGTGAACTAGATTATTGACTCTAGTGCAAGTGGGAGACTGTTGGAAATATGCCCTAGAGGCAATAATAAATTGGTTATTATTATATTTCCTTGTTCATGATAATCGTTTATTATCCATGCTATAATTGTATTGATTGGAAACTCAAATACATGTGTGGGTACATAGACAACACTGTGTCCCTAGTAAGCCTCTAGTTGACTAGCTCGTTGATCAAAGATGGTTAAGGTTTCCTAGCCATTGACATGAGATGTCATTTGATAACGGGATCACATCATTAGGAGAATGATGTGATGGACAAGACCCAAACTGTAAACGTAGCATTTGATCGTGTCAGTTTATTGCTATTGTTTTCTGCATGTCAAGTATCTGTTCCTTTGACCATGAGATCATGCAACTCACTGACACCGGAGGAATACCTTGTGTGTATCAAACGTCGCAACGTAACTGGGTGACTATAAAGGTGCTCTACAGGTATCTCCGAGGGTGTCTGTTGGGTTGGCATGGATCAAGACTGGGATTTGTTACTCCGTGTGACGGAGAGGTATCTCAGGGCCCACTCGGTAATACAACATCACATTGAGCCTTGCAAGCAAAGTGACTAAAGAGTTAGCCACAGGATCTTGTATTACGGAACGAGTAAAGAGACTTGCCGGTAACGAGATTGAACTAGGTATAGTGATACCGACGATCGAATCTCGGGCAAGTAACATACCGAAGAACAAAGGGAACAGCATACGGGATTAACTGAATCCTTGACATAGAGGTTCGACCGATAAAGATCTTCGTAGAATATGTAGGAGCCAATATGGGCATCCAGGTCCCGCTATTGGTTATTGGCCGTAGAGGTGTCTCGGTCATGTCTACATAGTTCTCGAACCCGCAGGGTCTACACACTTAACGTTTGGTGACGATTAGTATAATTGAGTTATTATGTTGGTGACCGAAAGTTGTTCGGAGTCCCGGATAAGATCCCGGACATGACGAGGATCTCCGGAATAGTCCGGAGGTAAAGATTGATATATGTGATAATAGTGTTTTGATCTCTGGAAGGGTTCCGAAGTTCACCGGAAGGGGTTCCGGATGTTTACCGAAGTGTTCGGGTGCAGCAACACTTTATATGAGCCAAAAGGATAAAACCCACAAGGTATTGGAAAGTGCAAAAGTAGTTTTGCTGCCGCGTAAGCGGTACTACCGCTTGGTGAAGCGGTACTACCGCCGGAGCGGTACTACCGCTTGTGTGAAGCGGTACTACCGCCGGAGCGGTACTACCGCTTGTGTGAAGCGGTACTACCGCCCAAGCGGTACTACCGCTTGTGTGAAGCGGTACTACCGCTTGTGTGCGGCTGTGCACGATTCGGCAGGGGTCCGAGTTGGACTCTTTCCCTGCGGGCCAAACCGACCTTGTGCGGGCAAAACCGACCTGGAGGAGGCTTTTACTCCAAGTTTAGACCCCAAGGCTCAACATATAAATAGAGGGGCAGGGCTAGCACACGGGACACATCAGGATTTCCCAAGCCGTGTGCCGGCAACCCTAGCCCTCTAGTTCCTCCGTCATAATCTCCGTAGCGCTTGGCGAAGCCCTGCAGAGATTGTTCCTCACCACCATCACCACGCCGTCGTGCTGCTGGAACTCAACCACTACTTCACCATCGCTCGCTGGATCGAGGAGGTGAAGGCGTCATCAAGCCGTACGTGTGTTGAACGCGGAGGTGCCGTCCGTTCGGCACTAGATCGGAAGGATCGTGATTGGATCGCGGGACGCTTGGCGATTTGGATCGCGAAGACGTTCGACTACATCAACCGCGTTTATTAACGCTTCCGCTTAGCGATCTACAAGGGTATGTAGATTCACTCTCCCTCTCGTAGATGCTCATCACCATGGATAGATCTTGTATGTGCGTAGGAAAATTTTTGTTTCCCATGCAACGTTCCCCAACACTTTCTCCGCGGATTATTGAACTTCTTCGGTGCTCAGCTCTACCATCTGCCTCCAAATGCTATTATGTATCTTGCCTCATTCGTTTCCTTGTGGGAGAATTTTCTGGGTTGTCCGCCGCACTGGGGTTTGTTCAAACATATTTTCACATGCCGATCTCAATCGGTTAAGAAGGTTGACCCGAATGGAGAGAGGACGCACGTGATCCAGATGTGCGGTGGCCTAGGTATTCAGATGAGGGGTAAGAGTGCATTCCCATCCATGTCTTTTCCTGACTCGGTGAGGGGCTGGCAGTCGTCCTGGTTCTACTGCAATGACCTGCCGTGCTCGGGCTCGTCGACTGGTCTTCCTCCTTACACGACCGAGAGGATTCAGTCTCCTCCCTCGCTGACAGTTGATAAAAAGGAGAAGACGGACGTATCGATCTTGATGACTGCCGTGGTTAGTCTGATTCAGGGTGGATTGACTGGCCTAGACCTTCTGGAGGTATTTCTCAGTCGGAGAATCCAGCCGCTGCAGGAGCGGGCTCACCCCATGTGGCTCTACACTAGGCCCAGTGATCCGACCCGAGTGCATCCGGAAGACGTCGAGGCGAAAGACGTGGAACAGTGGATCAGGTGCATCACTGGTGCGCGCGACAATCCGCGAGGGTCGAGACGGGTCCCGCCCTTCGACGCCAACAACCTGCCATTGGAGGTATGACACGCATTTCTGAGTGAATCACTTATGCGCAAATTCTCCGAGTGAACTGAGCAATCTGACTGAACTGTTTGTCTCTGATCTTTGTGTCTTGCAGGAATTCCAAAAGATGTTATCGCCTGTGCCGAATGGAGAACAACTTGTCGGAGGCGCGGAGAGCGAGCATGGCAGCGCCGGGGGCAGCTACGCGGACGACAGCGAGGAGGAAAGTGAGGACTCGGATGGGAGCGACGATGACGAGTCTTCTCTATCTCCGGAGCTGGGTTACGAGCACGGCTCCAAACGGGCCCAGGATCCGAGTGCAGGCTCGGAGAAGGAGGCGGTTCCGAGTGCTAAGGCTCCGAAGCGCGCTCGGACGCCGACGCCCGCGCCGACTGAGAAGGCCGCCAAGCAGCCCAAGGTCGCTTCCCCCAAGCCTCGGAAGGCTCTGCCCCGGATCAAGGTCACCGTGCCTGTCGCCTCAACGTGAGTATCCTTCTCAGCTTTTCTTTTCTGTCTTTGCCAACTTTTGTGATTCCTCTGACCAAGTGCACCTTGTGAACCAGTGCTGCAACCTCGACAACGTCTCCCATGCAGATTGATGGGGATCACACCGAAGCTGAGACGGCAGACGCGGCCACTTATCAAAGAGGTAACAATAACTTCATCTTTACTGTAACTTGTCATTCAACTGAAATGTCTTCGTTCGATTGAATCGTGCATTGCGACTGATTGCGCCGAGTGAACGTAATGCTTGCAGAGGTCATCCACATCGGAGATGATGATGAAGAGCCGCCGCGGAGGGCCACTGAGAAGGAGACCCCAGTTCCGACTGCTCCTCAGACCACCACATGAAAGACGCCGCCGAACGAAGTGCCTCGAGCTCCACCTGCGCCCGCTTTGACCGTGCCGCTGGGGCAAGGTTCTCAGGCTGGGGCTGGTCCTGCTGCGGCTCCGTCGACTGCCCTGGCCTCGGTTCCGACTGCTCCCGTCAACATCTTCACTATATACAAAACGCCGGAGTACCAAACCGGGGCCAGCAAGGAGGCGATGATCCAGGCGGAATTGATGACCCAACTGCTCAGGGAGATGTGCGCGGCTGGGAAGCAAGCTTATGATGCCAGCGCCGCTCTCCAGGAGAATGTCCGAGTAAGTGCTCTTGTAAGTTGACCTCCAAGTCTTTTTTCTTCAGTAGGAATTCCAGTTGGAAAATATCTGGTACACCCACTGGGTGTTTTTGTGTTTGGCCATCACTCGGACCGGGCGGACCATTCTGAGTGGATACCATTCTAGTGGGGGCACGCTGAGTGCACCCACTAGGTGTAGTCCACGAGACTGCTGTCGACTGCGGGCAGTCGGCGGGAGTCTTAGAGCTTAGAACTTGTTCTGCTGTTGTTGTTTTTTTTTTTTTGCTTTCGGCCATCACTCGGATCGGGCGGACCGTTCCGAGTGGATACCGCTCCAGTGGGTGCACGCTGAGTGCACCCACTGGGTGTAGTCCCCGAGACTATCGTCGACTGTGGGCAGTCGGCGGAAGTCTTAGAACTTAGGATCTAATACTGGTCAAGCTTGTTCCTTCTAGGAGTGTCGATCTCTGGACACTCAGAACTTTTTTTTTGTCTTGTTGCTTCGTGTTTGGCCATCACTCGGACCGGGCGGACCATTCCGAGTGGATACCATTCCAGTGGGGGCACGCTGAGTGCACCCACTGGGTGTAGTCCCCGAGACTACCGTCGACTGCGGGCAGTCGGCGCAAGTCTTAGAACTTAGGATCTGATACTGATCAAGCTTGTTCCTCCTTTGTCGAATGGTACTTCAGGATGCTTCTTGACATTAACCGTTCTCTCTTGCATTTCAGAAAACTTGCGAGCTTGGGACTCAGTACGTGGCATTGGAGAAGGAGACGGCTCAGCTCCGAGTTGATTTGGAGGTGGAGAAGAGGAACACGGCGCGCGCTCAGGCAGAACTCAGAACCATGGGAGGTAAGCTCCAATTACCGAGCATTTTGCTTCCTCTCTCATCGTTCCTTGAACCGAGTGACTTCACTCGACAGATGTGCGTAGTGAAAACCATCAACTCCAAGTTCGGCTCAGAACCTCTGTTTCTTTAGAAACTATGAAGCAGGCACTCGAGAGTAAGGACAACGAGCTGGAGGGGGCTCAAAAAGTGGCGAAGGAAAAAGACCAAGGCTGCCGAAGAGAAGCTGGCCTCACTCGGGAAGCTTGAAGCAGCGAACACATCGCTGAAGAAGGAGGTGCTCGATTTCAAGAAGCAGCAGACCGAGTGGGATGGCAAGCTCAAGGCCCATGCGGAAGCCTTCGAGAAAGAGAAGGAGACTCTGAACAAGAAGGTCACCCAGTTGATCGAGAAGAAGAACGCCCTGGAGAAGCATATAGAGGAGTTCACGGAGGAGATGTACACCAAGCTTGCAGGTAACTTATAGCGTCCGAGTGCACTTCAACTTATCTCCGAGTGAACTTCTTGCATTCTGATGTTCAACTCTCTTCTTTCCTTCTTCACAGAGTACTGTCGAGACTTCGATCTGGAAACTGACAGAATCGAGAAGGATCTGGATCCTTCCAGGTCACTCGTTAGTGACAAGGCTGCTCTGGGCATCCTGCGGGTGGAAGCCCGCATCGAAGACGTCCAAGCGTACATCATCCGTCTGCAGGGTGCACTTGGGAGAATTGACAAGGAGTTATGGCCTGAAGACACCTTCGATACCGACTTGGAGGCGATGATGACTCGCCTCAATGAGATCCCCAGTCTGGTGCAAGCGTGGAGGAAGACGGCCGCTCGCTGCGGGGCTGACGTGGCGCTCTCCCTGGTCCGAGTGCATTGCAAGGAGGCCAAGGAGGAGAAACTGAAGACTCTCCAAGTTGCCAACACGAAGAAACTCCGGTTCGAGGACTTCATGGAGACATTCATCGAAGCGGCCACTCGGATTGCAGACGGCATCGACTTGGATGTTTTTGTTGAACCAGCCAGCCCTTCAGGGGCGTGAAAAAACTTCAAGTCTTATCCATTAACCTCGGTATGCCGAGTGGAATTGTAATCGTTAAACTCTTTCGGGCTTTGGGCCCGAGTACTCGTATTCGCTTTTGAACTGCTAGAGTTAATCGAATGCTTTCCTTTGAGTCTTTCGTATCTTTGAACTGTGTTTTGGCTTGGGCGGAAGCTGGTGCGCAGCCAAGCCCCCGAGTGAGAGGATAGCTCGCCACTCGGAGTAGTGTTTTAGGCTTGGGCGAAAGCTGGTCCGCAGCCAAGCTCCCGAGTGAGAGGGTTGCTCATCACTCGGAGTAGTTTTTAGACTTGGGCGAAAGCTGGTTCGCAGCCAAGCCCCTGAGTGACAGGGTTGCTCGTCACTCGGGGTAGTTTTTAACTTGGGCGGAAGCTGGTCCGTAGCCAAGCCCCCGAGTGAGAGGGTTGCTCTTCACTCGGAGTAGCGTTTAAGACTTGGGCGAAAACTGGTTCGCAGCCAAGCCCCCGAGTGAGAGGGTTGCTCGTCACTCGGAGTAGTTTTTCACATGGACGGAAGCTGGTCCGCAGCCAAGCTCCCGAGTGAGAGGGTTGCTCTTCATTCGGAGTAGCGTTTAACTTGGGCGGAAGCTGGTCCGCAGCCAAGCCCCCGAGTGAGAGGGTTGCTCTTCACTCGGAGTAGCGTTTTAGACTTGGGCGAAAGCTGGTTCGCAGCCAAGCCCCGAGTGAGAGGGTTGCTCGTCACTCGGAGTAGTTTTTAACTTGGGCGGAAGCTGGTCCGCAGCCAAGCCCCCGAGTGAGAGGGTTGCTCGTCACTCGGAGTAGTTTTTAACTTGGGCGGAAGCTGGTCCACAGCCAAGCCCCCGAGTGTGAGGGTTGCTCTTCACTCGGAGTAGCGTTTAACTTGGGCGGAAGCTGGTCCGCAGCCAAGCCCCCGAGTGAGAGGGTTGCTCTTCACTCGGAGTAGCGTTTTAGACTTGGGCGAAAACTGGTTCGCAGCCAAGCCCCCGAGTGAGAGGGTTGCTCGTCACTCGGAGTAGTTTTTAACTTGGGTGGAAGCTGGTCCGCAACCAAGCCCCCGAGTGAGAGGGTTGCTCTTCACTCGGAGTAGCGTTTAACCTGGTCCGCAGCCAAGCCCCAGAGTGAGAGGGTTGCTCGTCACTCGGAGTAGTTTTAACTTGGACGGAAGCTGGTCCACAACCAAGCCCCCGAGTGAGAGGGTTGCTCTTCACTCGGAGTAGCGTTTAACTTGGGCGGAAGCTGGTCCGCAGCCAAGCCCCCGAGTGAGAGGGTTGCTCTTCACTCGGAGTAGCGTTTTAAACTTGGGCGAAAACTGGTTCGCAGCCAAGCCCCCGAGTGAGAGGGTTGCTCGTCACTTGGAGTAGTTTTTAACTTGGGCGGAAGCTGGTCCGCAGCCAAGCCCCCGAGTGAGAGGGTTGCTCGTCACTCGGAGTAGTTTTTAACTTGGACGGAAGCTGGTCCGCGGCCAAGCCCCCGAGTGAGAGGGTTGCTCGTCACTCGGAGCAGTTTTTAACTTAGGCAAAAACTGGTTTGCAGCTAAGTTGAACGGCATACACCCACTGGGGGTTGTAAGCCAGAGAATGCGTACGAGCAAACTTCAACGTAGAACTGGAAAAGTCATGCTTTTATTCATCAAATGTCACTCGAGTACTTTTTATTACATCTCATCATCAAGTATAAAATCGTCGCAGAAAATCTGCATTCGAAGCACGGGGCTCGTCTGTTTGCTTCTGAAGGTTGTACATGTTGGGGAACGCAGCAGAAAACAAAAATTTCCGACCTACGCGCCAGCCCAGGACCACTATGGAGACTGCATACAAGGTTTGATCTTTTCGTTACCGACTCGTAGCGCAGCGGAAGTAGAGTCGATGACGATCGGCGGTGCAGATCCCCGCAGCTAGGATTTACAACCTCCCAACCGCGAGGATATATACCCTCATCCGCCCCTCGGACAGCCCTTCGGTAGGCGGTCGGACAGTCCCCCGGATGGTGTCTCGGACAGCCCTTCGGGAGGACCCTCGAAACTCGGACAGTCACTCGGACAGCCCTTCGGGAGGACCATCGAAACTCGGACAGTCACTCGGACAGCCCTTCACGAGGCACTCTCGAACTAAGACCGAAACTACGATCTCTCTACAGAGTTGCACACATACGGTGTCATCTATCCGGCAGGGCTTCGCAGTCCAGAACTAGTTCCCACCGGAACCCAGACAGCCTTTCGGCTCTACAAAACTATTTTGCTGGGAGGGAGAGAGAAGCCAGAAATGTCTATGGCATGTGTATGAGAGCAAGCATGAGGTTTGGGGCAGCCCCCTCACCTCCTATTTATAGGAAAACCAAGGGGTAAAGTTGCCATTCCAAAAACCCAAAAATACCCATGAAGGAACACTTCCACAAGGGCATATTAGGGAACTAATGGAGCAAGTGGGGTTCCACCATGGAGCCCACATGTGGCCGGCCAAGCCCTCATGGAGGGCCCCCAAGGGGGGCTTCCTTGGCTCCCAAGTTCTTCTAGAAACCTTTTTGGGAATATCCAAAAAGGTGCTTTCCCAAAAATATCCAAAAAGCACTTTCACTATTCACGAAGACATTTTTCTGCGTCCGTTAAATCCCAAATTATTTCTGTGTGCCTAGAACAATTCGAGTACCCACTAAAATAATTTTGAACGCATTCCGAAACAATTTCGGAACAATGTTTCTTCAGCGAAAAGCAACCAAAGCGGTTCCGGCTGCTCCGGAACATTTCCGGTTTTTCTTCCGGAAAAATCCCAGAAGTTACCAGAACGATTCTGGCACCCTCCAAGAATTTCCAGACGTGTGCCGGAACCAATCTGACTTAATGGAATACCCTGAAACAACTTTTCAGTTTTACCGGAACTATTCCGATATCCTCTCCGGAACGTTTCCGTTTCGTCCGAAACTTTTTCGGTGATTTTCTCTCAGACTCCCTGTCTAGTATTCAGTACATAGATGACCCTTAAGCGTGTGACCCTATAGGTTCGGTGAAGTATAGACATGACCCGGAACCCCTTCCTATCAATGATCAACATCGGAGCCGTGGACACCCATATTGACCCCTATACCCACACGAATGAATATTCGAGTGAACCTCCAGTTGCCGTATGCTATTCCTGTTGCTTCGCGATATGTTACAAATACCCGAGGTGAGACATGTTGGCATCCCCGTGGATCAACAACTTGTCCACTATGCCAGTTACCTCGTTACCGGTATTGTTCTCTTTTCTCGTTCCCGTGTTCCGGCATCCCCGTGATCAAATCACAAAGTGTCTGGCCAGACGATGATGGATACCGTAACACCGAGAGGGCCCAGAGATATCTCTCCATCGTCGGAGGAGCAAATCCCAATCTTGAGCTATCAAGTTACTTGACATACTTTTCCATGAACCCGTAACCCGCCGTAATAGCCACCCATTTACGGATGACGTTTAACAAACCCCAAAGTTCATGAAGCAAGCATGAAGAAACTCGATACTCTCATGGTCTAAGGAATCATGCAAACATTAACCATCTCTGTGTTATAAACCATTAACTAGTGACGAATGTATCTCATAGCATAACATCAATACGGGTCGATTCAACACAAATGTTCTCCTAACATTGTGCCCTCAAAATTGCCGGCATAGCCATGCCCATGATCAGGAAAACAGAACCATCATGCAACACTTGAGCTAGTCTTAGAGCCAGACTAGGAATACATTTTACCGTTTATTATTCCACACGTGCATATGAGTCTTCCTCCGAGCCTCGTGGTTATTGTAGACTCGAGAACCATAGCAGTTATAGCATGGAACATAAACCTAATTATGAACAGCGAGATAATCAATAACATTTATTATTACCTCTAGGGCATATCTCCTACAGACTCCCACTTGCACTAGAGTCAATAATCTAGTTAATGCTAATGCACTTTACACCTATGGCACACTGGTGTAAAATATGCTTCGCATGTGGTATAGCCTGATGTCCAACGGATCTGACGACTTCAGCTCCGTGTGTAACTATGCATATCCTTGCGTTTTCACGCTTTCACAAAATTCATATTTTGTGTGGACTTGGCTTTGCATATGTGTGAATCATTGGTCGAAACCTGATTCCTCAGACTGAGCTATGGAGCAACTATCTGCAATAGTGTCCCATACTAAGTTCATGAATGAACTATATGATTCAACAACTTCTTTCTTGCTTCTAAAGCATCAACATACTTAGCCTTTGTTATAGAATTCGCCGCAGTATGTTGTTTGGAACAATTTCCAACTACCGTGCCACTATGTTGTGTATTACACAAAATCCTTAACTTAAATCGAAAATCGCATGGAGCATTGATGAAGACTGTATCGATGTAATTACTTACAACGAGCACTGCATAATCTCTGCTTGCGAGAAAACATGTCATCAGTACTACTCTAGTACTTAATGACATCTTTCACTGTTGTCCCATGATCAGTACTTTTGATCACTTTGGTATCTATACTCGCAACAACTTTGGAGTATTGGACATATCTGGTTGTTTTTACATACCATGGAATACATGATTATTCCAAACACAAGAGTGTGTGGAATCTCCATCATGTATTTTACTCATCAGTGTTTTGGGACACCGAGTCTTGTAAAAACTCTTTCCATGTGACTTCGGCAAGAATCACTCCTTGGCGTTTTAAATGCTAAAAAGTTTTAGCATCTTGTCAATATGTATTCATTGCTTAGCCCCATTAGGTAAATCTATCTCCACAGATCATCATGCCTAATATTAAGGCTATTTAGCCCAAGCACTTCATCGAAAAAATCCCTTTCAAATGAAGTCCTAATTCGTGTCAAGAAATTTATTTCCAATTAACAATGTGTCAAGTACACAAGGTTTTTAGAAATATTATTATGCTCCCACTTACTTTCTTGAATCACAAGCATCTTCGATACCCATTTGATGCAGTCAAACCCCTTTGACCATTCCATCAAAAACGAAGATTCCAACTCCACTTTGCTCTCTTCTGTCCATTGTTGGAACTCTGAAGTTTGCATACTTACTAGCATCCTCTGGATCGACAAATTACTTTGGACTGTATCACATACAAGTCCTAGGTTTCATTTCCATCAGATGGAAATCCTTTTGTCATCCATGTTTTATATCTCATGATTGAAATATGTATTAATTGCTAGTTCAACCCGAACCGACTTCAAGCATCGCTACGGTGAGACAATGTCATTGTAGTCAACTCCTTGAACTTGTTATTGCAACAAGTCGAGCTTTATGGATAAAACATTTTATCCGTATCAGTTTTTAGTTCCATAAATATTCGTTAGACTCTAAGTCTTCCGAAAGGTGTATCAAGATTTTAATCTCGAATCACTTATATGGAAACTATCTCGGATTGTATTGGCATTTAGCCAATTCCGGAGTCAGGGCCCATCACCGCTTCCTTGTGTATTGTAGGTATAATGTTGTCTAACAACAATATCTCGTTTGCGCACCTGATAGGTTTGCACGAGCTTTGCCTACGTGGTTCAGCTGCAAGTTCGACCGAAGTCCATACATTTTATTGTAGAGACTTCCGTATCAGTCGCAGTAGGAAACTCCGGAATCACTTCCAAGGTTTCTTTCCTTTGATCTGATGACGAAGATACTGGTTATCTCGTCGAGTTGCACTGTCCTCCCACTCACCTTTTGTAAGAACTATTCTCTTTAAAAGCATACCGTTTTGTGGCAAAATCCTTTGCCTCGGTATAGTGGTGGGGGAATACCCAATGACTTGGGATAACCTACAAAGTAGCACTTGTCTGATTTGGAATAGGTTTGTAACCTTTTACACAAGCCCCATGTTCCAAATGTTAAGAAAAGATATAACATGGTTGGGCATACCATACCATGGCGTCATTTCAACAGACCTGATGGATCTCTTTTCAGTGTAAAAGCCGCAGTCTCTAAAGCATCACCTTTTAAAAGGGGTAATGGCAAATTTATTTATGTCATCATTGATCTTACCATGTCATAAATGGTTCGATTACATCTTCACGGACTTTCCACTTGCAGTGGTGTTCCGGGAGGTGCAAGTTATGAAACCCCTTTCATAACTCATCGGACATTCGCTAAACTTGTAACTCAAATATTCCTTTCTGCAATCTAATTGTAGAAACATAATTTTCTTGTTACAATAACTTCTACTTCATTTTTGAAAACCTTTCGAATGAATTCAAAATATCCAGACTTACGTCTCAACAAGTAAATATCCATATATCTACTTGAGTCATTTCTGAAGATAGATAAATCCACTACTTGCAACAACATTTATTGGACTACACACATCATAATGTATGATCACCAATATGTTCTTTGCTCGTTCCTTATGGACTGTGAATGGTATTTCAGTCACTTCACTTTTCAGAGGAAAGTTGCAAGTGTCAGATGATTCAAAATCAAATGACTTCAAAATCCATCATAATGGAATTTTCCATGCGGGTTTCTCCAATGTGACCAAATGCAGTGCCACACTTGTGTGGTATTCTCTTAGTCTTGCGACATTTAGCGTCAGTGTTATGGATGTATCATATCTCCATCAATATTCATAACATACATCCCATCTAGGATGGAAACATGGCCCTTCATGTTATTCATAACACCGAACATCAAAAGTTCTCTTATGAACAACCTTCTTGCAAGATACCTTATGCAAAGGGCTAGAGTGTGAAACTCTAAAATGAATTATGAAAGTAAATACATAGGGAATACACCGATGGAAGGCATAGTAACATTTACTATGTTCCCTGCGTGTATCTAAACCTCACTCCGGCCAGTCATTTAGGCCGTAGTAGTTCTTGCATCGAGTCGCAGCAGAATGCAATCGAGCGGGTATCTTTGTGATTAACTCACAATACCCAAAAATTAGTGATTAATATGTTTAATCATAATTCCCAAGAACTATTTCTTTGACTAGCCTTCTATACATCAATAACTTGTATGACATTCATACATGAGCTGGATATTCCAGTCTTCATTCTTTTTGCCTTTACACTTCTAACAGTTTAACTTTCAGTATTTCTTCTACTCTCAGAAGAAGCATCCAACTTAAGAGTGGCGTTAGCCCCGGACTTCCTAGGCGTGAAAATCTTACTAACACCCTTCGGACATTTCCTTCCTCTTTAAGTTGTTGTTTTATTCACCTTCATCATATGACAGGCGTTCTACTGGATCCCTCTGTCATTAGTCAAATGCATAGTAAACACCTTTTACTAATAGTTTGCAAAACAAACATTGCTTTGGATATCCCATATCTTTTAGCCTTTGTTTGTTTCTGAAAAATGATTTTCAGTTCCATGAATATCACATAGCTATCCCAAACTTTTTGAAGTTCGGGTCTCATGGAAGCAAACATATTGTACTTGACCGTAACGAAATTCTAGCTTTTGGATCGAAGGACGAGAGTCACATTATCCATAGCATTAGCGGGAGAATACTAAAAGCATGCGATAGGACAAAGTCCTTCTCGGCACTCTTGAGGACAATCCTCACATTACGTTACCATCCGTAAGGTTTTAACCAGATATTTAACAGCTAATTCAATTTTAATAGGGAAGGTGGAAATGCGAGCCATTATTCTACAACTATTTATGCAAATTTCACTTAGACAAAGTTCATAATTAATTGCACTAAGAATTAATAGAATTAATTCTAAAGTGCGCTCCCACTCAAATCAATATCTCTCATAATTGATTGTGAGTGATTCAAGACCCAGACTTCAATTCATCGCCATAGAATCATCATCTCATGACGGGAATTTTAATCGGTAGACCAACTTGCCGATCACATCTCTATGTGACTCTTGTTCATCTTTCGATGCGTGTGTTCCGAGCTCATGACTTTCATGCCTGAACGTCAAGACAACCAAGTGATCTCGCTGCGAGGTCTCAACTCACCCGCCTCACACATCCCTAATCGTTCGTACCCATGCATCCATGGCGCACCCCGAAAAGTTAGGTGCCGTGACGGTGCTACACTTGGGAGAACACTAACTACTTGATATTTTTGTGAGAGATCACCCTAATAAAAGCGACTACCGCGCAATCAAAAGGGTGCATCATAAGGGATAAACCTCTCAGGCAATTCATAATAGCATGATATGGTATAGCCCTTTCTGACGGAGAAGTCTTTCATTTCTTCATCTTCGGCATTCGCGTTGGTGTTCACCTTCGCGAAGATTGCCACCACCTTGTCGATGCACCAGATAATATTGCTATCTCTATAGCAAATAAAATAAGTGCATTACTGAAGGTTGACTCGCAGGTCATTAAAGTGACAATCATATGGCTCCAGCCATCATGCCGAATCATGACACGCAGGTCATGTTAATCAATTTACATTATATAGTCATCTCATACATAATCAAATTATAATGAGCACTGCTATACCACATCACATGCACTTGCAAACCATCCTGCAAAACCAAGTTAGACGCCTCTAATCGGTTCATGCAAAACTTGTTTTACGTGGCTTCTAAGGTTTCGAAACAAACCGAAGCTACCAACGTCCATCATCAAGCATGATAATCCAAGTCGCTAGATTAACATTGCGGGGTGTATGAAACACGAGATAATAAAATCTCGAGCCCCATACTAAACTTCGTCATACGCGTGACCCCCGTGCAGATCACATCTGCATTGCCCTTTCGTCTGCGAAACATCCATCTTTCTTTAACTATGGTGGAACCCAAAGAACTGTTAGCACTTCATTGATCTGTCAATCAGCATACTCAGGAGCAGCATGAAAGGATCGCGGATTGCCAGAACTTTGTGAGATTCCACCATGCCGTCAAGATCAGGACTACGCAAATTCAGGGGAAGCAACAGGAACATCGGGTAACAGATTTCATCTGCTACCCGCACAAATAATTTTCAGTAATAGAACTCATCTAGTACCTAATTATATTGTGCAACACCCATACATCTCTATGTATTCTAGATCGCAACCTGCATCTACGCATAGCACGGCTCTTGATGCCACTGTTGGGGAACGCAGCAGAAAACAAAAATTTCCGACCTACGCACCAGCCCAGGACCACTATGGAGACTGCATACAAGGTTTGATCTTTTCGTTACCGACTGGTAGCGCAGCGGAAGTAGAGTCGATGACGATCGACGGTGCAGATCCCCACAGCTAGGATTTACAACCTCCCAACCGCGAGGATGTATACCCTCATCCGCCCCTCGGACAGCCCTCCGGAAGGCGGTCGGACAGTCCCCCGGATGGTGTCTCGGACAGCCCTTCGGGAGGACCCTCGAAACTCGGACAGTCACTCGGACAGCCCTTCGGGAGGACCATCGAAACTCAGACAGTCACTCGGACAGCCCTTCGGGAGGCACTCTCGAACTAAGACCGAAACTACGATCTCTCTAGAGAGTTGCACACATACGGTGTCATCTATCCGGCAGGGCTTCCCCGTCCAGAACTAGTTCCCACCGGAACCCAGACAACCTTTCGGCTCTACAAAACTATTTTGCTGGGAGGGAGAGAGAAGCCAGAAATGTCTATGGCATCTGTATGAGAGCAAGCATGAGGTTTGGGGCAGCCCCCTCACCTCCTATTTATAGGAAAACCAAGGGGTAAAGTTGCCATTCCAAAAACCCAAAAATACCCATGAAGGAACACTTCCACAAGGGCATATTAGGGAACTAATAGAGCAAGTGGGGCTCCACCATGGAGCCCACATGTGGCCGGCCAAGCCCTCATGGGGGGCCCCCAAGGGGGGCTTCCTTGGCTCCCAAGTTCTTCTAGAAACCTTTTTGGAAATATCCAAAAAGGTGCTTTCCCAAAAATATCAAAAAAGCACTTTCACTATTCACGAAGACATTTTTCTGCGTCCGTTAAATCCCAAATTATTTCGGTGTGCCTAGAACAATTCCAGCACCCACTAAAATAATTTTGAACGCATTCCGAAACAATTTCGGAACAATGTTTCTTCAGCGAAAAGCAACCAAAGCGGTTTCGGCTGCTCCGGAACATTTCCGGTTTTTCTTCCGGAAAAATCCCAGAAGTTACCAGAACGACTCTGGCACCCTCCAAGAATTTCCAGATGTGTGCCGGAACCAATTTGACTTAATGGAATACCCTGAAACAACTTTTCAGTTTTACCGGAACTATTCCGATATCCTCTCCGGAACGTTTCCGTTTCGTCCGAAACTTTTTCGGTGATTTTCTCTCAGACTCCCTGTCTAGTATTCAGTAGATAGATGACCCTTAAGCGTGTGACCCTATAGGTTCGGTGAAGTATAGACATGACCCGGAACCCCTTCCGATCAATGATCAACATCGGAGCCGTGGACACCCATATTGACCCCTATACCCACACGAATGAATATTCGAGTGAGCCTCCAGTTGCCGTATGCTATTCCTGTTGCTTCGCGATATGTTACAAATACCCGAGGTGAGACATGTTGGCATCCCCGTGGATCAACAACTTGTCCACTATGCCAGTTACCTCGTTACCGGTATTGTTCTCTTTTCTCGTTCCCGTGTTCCGGCATCCCCGTGATCAAATCACAAAGTGTCTGGCCAGACGATGATGGATACCGTAACACCGAGAGGGCCCAGAGATATCTCTCCATCGTGGGAGGAGCAAATCCCAATCTTGAGCTATCAAGTTACTTGACATACTTTTCCATGAACCCGTAAGCCGCCGTAATAGCCACCCATTTACGGATGACGTTTAACAAACCCCAAAGTTCATGAAGCAAGCATGAAGAAACTCGATACTCTCATGGTCTAAGGAATCATGCAAACGTTAACCATCTCTGTGCTATAAACCATTAACTAGTGACGAATGTATCTCATAGCATAACATCAATACGGGTCGATTCAACACAAATGTTCTCCTAACATTGTGCCCTCAAAATTGCCGGCATAGCCATGCCCATGATCAGGAAAACAGAACCATCATGCAACACTTGAGCCAGTCTTAGAGGCCAGACTAGGAATACATTTTACCGTTTATAATTCCACACGTGCATATGAGTCTTCCTCCGAGCCTCGTGGTTAGTGTAGACTCGAGAACCATAGCAGTTATAGCATGGAACATAAACCTAATTATGAACAGAGAGATAATCAATAACATTTATTATTGCCTCTAGGGCATATCTCCTACAGTACAGGCGGTATGCTCTGTTGTGCAGAACCTTTGACACGATGAAAAGGCCTTCCCACGCGGGAGCAAGCTTGTGTGGTCGCTGTTGATCCACTCGGAGGACAAGATCTCCTTCCTGAAAGGTCCGACTTCGGACGTGCCTGCTGTGAAAACGTCGTAGATCTTGCTGATAAATGGTCGAACGGATCAGAGCCATCTCCCTTTCCTCCTCCAAGAGATCAACGGCGTCTTGCCGTGCTTGCTCTGCTTCAGCTTCAGAGTACAGTTCCACTCGGGGTGAATTATGGAGCAAGTCACTCGGCAGGACGGCTTCAGCTCCGTACACCATGAAGAAGGGAGTACGATTGGTGGACCGGTTGGGGGTCGTCCTCAAGCCCCAAAGAACCGATGGCAACTCGGTGACCCAGGCTCCTGCTGCATGATCCAAATCGCGCATGAGTCGCGGCTTTAAGCCCTAAAGTATCAGTCCATTTGCTCTCTCCGCTTGTCCATTCGACTGCGGGTGCGCCACAGATGCATAATCGACTCGGGTACCCTGGCCGGCACAGAATGTCCTGAACTCTTCCGAGTTGAAGTTTGAACCATTGTCAGTGATGATGCTGTGGGGCACGCCGTATCTGAATACTATCTCCTTCATGAACTTGATCGATGTACGAGAGTCTAGCTTCTTGATGGGTTTGGCTTCGATCCTCTTAGTGAACTTGTCGACTGCAACCTTTAAGTTAGTGAATCCACTCACCTCTGTCCGGAGGGATCCTACCATGTCGAGTCCCCAGACTGCAAATGGCTAGACGAGTGGAATGGTCTTCAGAGCAGACGCAGGCTTGTGGGATAAGTTTGCATAGAACTGGCACCCGACACAGTGTTGGACTATCTCCAGCGCAGCTTCATTGGCACGGGGCCAGAAGAAACCGGCTCGGTAAGCTTTAGCCACGATTGTCCGAGAGGACGCGTGGTGCCCACATGTTCCCGAGTGAATCTCCTCCAGGAGCAGTCGACCTTCTTCCGGAGAAATGCAGCGCTGAGTCACACCGGTGACGCTCTTTCTGTATAACTGATCACCGACCACTTCAAAGGCTTTGGACCTGCGAACAATCTGGCGGGCCTCAGCTTCGTCTTCTGGAAGTTCCTGCCTGAGCAGGTATGCGATGTAAGGCACCGTCCACTCGGGTGTGATTGCTAGGACCTCCATTACCAAATCAATGACTGCCGGGACTTCAACCTCAGTCGGATCAGACGGACTGACCGCTTGCGGGGGCTCTTCCGTGAAGGGGTCTTCTTTTACAGTCGGGGAACGTAAATGCTCGAGGAAAACGTTGCTGGGTATGGATTTCCGAGTGGACCCGATTTTTGCCAGATCGTCTGCCTCCTGATTCTTGGCTCGGGGAACGTGATGCAGCTCCAGACCTTCAAATTTCTTTTCCAACTTTCTCACTGCGTTGCAGTATCCTGTCATAGCGGGGCTTCTGATGTCCCACTCCTTCATCACTTGGTTCACAACTAGATCCGAGTCTCCGTAGACCATCAGGCACCGGACGCCGAGTGAGATGGCCATACGTAGACCGTGGAGGAGCGCTTCGTACTCGACTTCGTTGTTGGAGGAATCAAAGTGAATCTGTAGAACATATCTGAGACGATCGCCCTTCGGGGATATCAACACAACTCCAGCTCTTGAACCATTCAGCATCTTGGAACCGTCAAAGAACATGGTCCAGTGCTCCGGGTGACTCTGAGTCGGTTGCTGCTGTTCAGTCCACTCGGCTAGGAAATCGGACAATGCTTGGGACTTGATCGCCTTCTTCGCCTCGAACTTGATGTCCAGGGGCAGGAGCTCGATAGCCCACTTCGCCACTCGACCAGTCGCGTCCTGATTGTTCATGATCTCAGACAGCGGGGCGTCGCTGACGACTGACACAGAGTGCTCCTGGAAGTAATGGGCTACTTTCTTCGCAGTCAGATAAATGCCGTAGACGAGCTTTTGGTAATGAGGATACCTCTGCTTGGATGGAGTCAAAACTTCAGAAATATAATAGACTAGGCGCTGCATTTTTTAAGCCTTGCCCTGTTCTTCTCGCTCGACTGTGAGGACAGTGCTGACAACTTGACCAGTGGCTGCGATGTACAAGAGCAATGGCTCCTTTTCATTCGGAGCGGCAAGCACCGGCTGGGTGGAAAGCAGGGCTTTGAGCTCGACAAACGCTGCTTGTGCTTCAGTAGTCCACTCGAACGAATTAGATTTCTTCATCAATCGGTACAGAGGCAGTGCCTTCTCACCGAGGCGGGAGATGAATCGGCTCAGAGCTGCAAGGCAACCCGTGAGCTTCTGAACATCATGAAGACGCTCTGGATGTTTCATTTGTACAATCGCCCCGATCTTCTCAGGATTGGCATCTATCCCTCGTTCGGAAACGAGGAAACCGAGTAGTTTGCCCCCAGGAACTCCGAAAGTGCACTTTGCTGGATTCAGTTTGATGTCATACTTCCGCAGATTTGCGAAAGTTTTAGCTAAGTCAGCCAGTAGGTCGGAACCTTTTCTGGACTTGACCACGATATCATCCATGTACGCCTCAATATTCCGACTGATCTGTTTCTGCAAACACTTCTGGATCATGTGCATGAAAGTGGCACCGGCATTTTTGAGGCCGAATGGCATGGTGATATAGCAGAAACACCCGAATGGGGTGATGAAGGCAGTTTTTATTTCGTCCGGCCCATACAGTCGGATCTGGTGGTACCCGGAGTACGCATCCAGAAAAGACAGACGCTCACAACCGGCAGTGGAATCTACGATTTGATCTATGCCGGGGAGCGGGAAATGATCCTTGGGGCAGACCCGATTGATGTGCTTGAAATCAATGCACATTCGGAGAGACTTGTCCTTCTTAGGGACCATGACGACGTTGGCGAGCCACTCGGAGTGGTACACCTCACGGATGAACTCGGCTGCCAGGAGCCGAGCAACTTCTTCGCCAATGGCCTTCCTCTTCTGTGTAGCAGAGCGACGGAGATGCTCCTTCACAGGTTTCGCCTTTGGGTCGACTCGTAAACGGTGCTCAGCCAGCTCCCTGGGTACACCCGGCATGTCAGATGGTTTCCATGCGAAGATGTCCCAGTTCTCACGGAGGAACTGGATGAGCGCTTCTTCCTATTTGCTGTCGAGTGTTGTTGATACGTTGGTGGGAACAGCATTGGGATCTTCCGGGTGGATGTGCACAGGCTTCGTGTCGCCGGCCGACTGAAATGCAGATTCTGCAGCCGGCTTCTTCGAGCGCAGCAGATCACTCGGATCGGCGTTCTTCTTGTACTCTTCCAGCTCCACCATGGCCATCTGCTCATCAGCTATCTTGGACCCTTCTGCAAACACTCTTCCGCGCGTTGTCGACTGCCAGTGACTGTGATCACACCTTTGGGACCGGGCATCTTCAGCTTGAGATACACATAACATGGGCGGGCCATGAAACGTGCATACGCCGGCCGACCGAGGATGGCATGATAGGCGCTGCGGAAGTCGACCACTTCGAAGGTCAGCCTTTCCTTCCGAAAGTTCTTGTCGTCTCCAAAGACCACATCCAGGGCGATTTGCCCGAGTGACTTTGCTTTCTTGCCGGGGATCACTCAGTGGAACTGCATGCTGCTCTCGCTGAGTCGAGACATCGGAATGCCCATCGCTTGCAGAGTGTCAGCGTACAGTATGTTCAGTCCGCTTCCACCGTCCATGAGGACCTTGCGCAGTCGGACGCCTCCCACGACCGGATCCACCACCAGCGCCTGCCGCCCAGGGGTGGCTATGTAGGATGGGTGATCCGACTGATCAAAGGTGATCGGAGTCTTCGACCAGTTCAGAAACTTTGTCGTCGCCGGCACTGCCATGTTCACTTCTCGATTGATGACTTTCAATCGGCTCCTGCTCTCTACATCTGCAAAGATCATCAGGGTTGCATTGACACTGGGGAAGGGTTCATCTTTGTCTCCATCATCAGCGTCTTCTGGGCTCTTCTCACTCGACGGGTCCTCTCAGAACTGCTGGATCAACAGTCTGCACTGTCGAGTGGTATGTTTGGGCAATATCAGATTGCCATCTTCATCCTTTCTGGTGTGGATGTGACACGGTAAATCGAGGACATCTTTGCCCGACTGATCTTTCTTTTTCTTCGGGACCCATTTATCCTTGGCCTTCCCCTTGTTCTTGGCTTGACCGGCCAGAGCGGCAGCCTCGGCCTGAGCCGAACCATCAGCCTTGCGCTTCGGCTTCCGACTGGGATTACTGTTTCCGGGGTTGGGCTCGCTGGTTTTCCCTTTGCAGTTACGGAGACGGTCTTCCTCTTCTCCATTTGCGTACCGAGTGGCTATCTCCATCATTCGGCTCATGGTCAAAGCTCCTGACCGACCGAATTTCAGGATGAGCTCCCGATATCTGACTCCTGCCTTGAAGGCGCAGACGGCTTGATGTTCTGTGACGTTTTCCACCACATGATGCAAGGTTGTCCACCGCTGGATGTACTCCCTCAATGTTTCATTCGGTTTCTGCACGCAGTGCTGCAACTCAGACAATCCAGCCGGGCGTTTGCACGTGCCCTCGAATGTCTTGATGAACACTCGGGTCAAATCCTCCCAACAGTATATGCTGGCCGGAACGAGCTGATTGAGCCAGGCGCGGGCGGACCCTTCAAACATCAATGGCAAATGCTTCATAGCCACGTAGTCATTTCCTCCTCCAATCTGCACAGCCACTCGGTAATCCTCTAACCAAGTCTCTGGCTTGGATTCACCGGTGAACTTGCTCACTCCAGCTGCCAATCTGAAGTTTGGCGGAATCTCAGCAGCCCGGATGGCCCTACTGAAACACTCGGGCCCGGAGATGAATGCTCCACTTCCACTCGGACGATCTCTATCCAAGTTCTCTCTCTGAGCTCTGCCTCTGTTGACCAGGTTCTGAGCGAGAACGGATCTCGCATTGAACTGCGGGTCACGGTGGTCGACTGGCTCTCTCTGACGATAACCGTCGCCATGACGGGTAGGGCTGGCCCTCCGATCGTTGTCATAAGGACGCCTGGCATCGTGCGGCCGGGGCACGTACGAGCCATCCCGCGGAGGGGGCGACTGCATGTGGCGACGATCGTCCTGACGCCGCGGAGGCGTATTCCGATTGCGACCCTGCCCCGAGTACTGGTCCCGATGGTGGTCTTGGTCGTTTCGCCGCAGAGGCGAGTGCCTGTTTCTCCTTGGAGACACTGGGCTGTGGGCCGACTGAACTGTGTCAGCCCGAATGGATCTGCTGTGTATCCTGTTGCGCGACTGAGATACTGCCGAATTTTGCTCTTCAGCCGCCTTGAGCAGGGCCCGGATCTGTCGAAGACCCTCCCCCGCCTCGGATCGGGACGGCTCGATGGAATCTGCTATCCGAGTGGCCGCCGCCAGATTCTGGACGGGAGTGCGGAATACCTGGAAACTCTGCTGCTGGTCATTCGGAAACAACTGCCGCTGTCGCCGACTGGAACTGGGCTGAAGCTGTCTGCGGGCGCGATCGTAGAGTGCCTTCTGGAGCGCTTTCAGACGATTGCGCTCGGCCAAGTTGGCCTGGCGCACGGCCTCCAAAGCCTGAGCCTCGGGGGTCGTCCCAACGATGGGCGTCTGGAGGGCCTGCTCGGTCCTGCGCTGTTGTTCCTCCCTCTGCTGCCGAGTGAGAGGTTGGGGGATGTACTCGTTGTTACGCCGGTCCCTGCCGCCGCCAAGATCGGCATGCGACGGGTCGCCGTTCTCCGTGTCTCCGCGGCCGTACCCAGGCGGACTGAGTGGGGAATCGGCCATCAGAACCTCCGCAGCGGGGTCGCTGCTCTCGCACTCGGATACGCTTTCCGAGCGCTCATACACGGAGGCGAACAAATCGAAGACAGGCTCATCGGGCTCGATCGCCGTGATTTGCGGGGTCGCGGCCTGAAGGGCCACCGCGTGCCTGATCCACCGCTGAAGCCGCGAGCGTCCGGAGCGCTTGCGACGACGGCTGGTGGAGAGCGAAGAAGTCGACTGGTAGGGAGTCGACGGTTGCCGAAGAAGGACGCCGAAGGAACTCGCGCAGAAGTGCGCCGCGCCGCGGACGGGCAACGCCTCGACATCCAGCGGGGCTTCCTGGAGCCACGCCGAATCGTCGGCGATGAAGCTGAGGACGCCGAAACGGATCTCGCCGCCCAGAGTCAGTCCGCCGCCGGAAACCATAGTGATGATCGGAAAAATGCAACTACGCCGGAAGTCGCTAGACGCCTGCCCCACGGTGGGCGCCAACTGTCGTGGGTGCAAGTCTGACAGTAGTGTGTAGGGGTACGGATGAGAGGGCAGAGCCTAGCTACGGCGCAGGTGTTACACTCGGATTTACGAGTTCAGGCCCCTCAGCGATGGAGGTAATAGCCCTACGTCTCGGTGCTCTGGAGCTGTATTGCTTGAGTGTATGATTACAACAGGTTGCGAATCCTTGGAATGGAGAGGGAGGCGGCTTATATAGTCTCGCCAGCCCTCCCATCAACGCCAGCCATTACAGGGGGTTAAGAGGGGTATAAGTGCGCCAGGTAACGGGCGTATTGATGACAATTAATACAGGAGAACGTGTGTCCCGACCGTTGCGCTCCTGGAGACTCCTGGTCTTGTCTGGCCGAGTGACTCTCGGGTGCTCCGAGTGAAACGAATCTGTCGAGTGAACTCTTGCCTCCCGAGTGGTTTATAGAATTCCAAGTGAATATCAGTCTGCGGAATTCTGGGTTGTTGATCTGGCCCTGGGGCCCAGTGTAAGACGTGTGGTGTCCTAGGATAGGTTCTATAGGTCAGGCCTATTACCCTATCCCTACTACATGCCCTCGTCACTTATTGATAGTGGAAGGATCATAGCGGGGTATTAGGTAGGTGCGACCAGGTCGGCATGGCGTGGCCATGAGCTCGCCATTCTTACCGTACCTGGCATCAAACATGGTGACCTGGAGAAGATGGTCATCATCCAAGGAGCACCTAACCTTGGTCCCCTTGCGCCGTGTGATTTCGACGAGGCAGAACCTGCCACGCGCAACGTGCACGAGCGTGCGAGACATGGCACTCAGCGGGGCCTCCAGGAATGTTAGGGTCTCCTTGCAAAGCTTCGAGAGTGTTGGTCGTGGCACAGGGTCCCCACCAAGGGCAGGCACGTCACAGGAACAAAGATGGCAACAGTTCTTAATCCCGCCGTCTGTACCATGGGAGTGTTTTGGTACCCAACCCAAGCGTCCAAAGCATGGTCGTAGTATGCCTGGCAGATAAAGGGTAGATGCCAGTCCCCGTGGCGTGTCCACTCGTCGCTCCTTTGACTAGTGTCCCTGGACAAGGTGCCTGTTATTGTACCGGGCCGACGCCAGTCCACCACGGACATGAAGATGGTGTGTCCATCTCGATGAACTGCACGGTTAAGGACATGGGAGTAGCTATGTTTAATGGAATCTTCATCGTCCCCGGTGAAGGGAATCCTCGATTTCATATTAAAATTAAATAAATATGATGATGATGAGATGATCATGATGCACAAATCAACTCCTAAAAAAAGTATTGGTCCTGGGCTGTTACAACTACCGCCAATTGACCACAAATAGTCAAAAAGATGTCGGTCAGTGCAGAAAACACAGCGGCACCAACATCGATGACAACATGGGCGGCCCAGAACAAAATTCGAGTGAGTCTAAGGATCTCTTTGGTTCAATGGAAATGTGGAGGAACAACATAGGAGCGGGAAATTTTTCTTTGGTGGCTCTTTTTGGTTTAAAGGAATGGAGCAAAGTAAAATTGGAGAAACTTTTCTTTGGTTTCAGTTTCAAAGGAAAAACACAGTATTTTTACAATTCCTCTTGGACCTCCTTTTCAAGTTCCTATGCACGAAAAACAAGACTGAGATCCTTACTGACACAATAACATTCTAATGAAATTGTTTCCATTTTGCCATGATTATTATGATTTATGTATTTTTTTTCTATTCCCGTGAACCAAACATCCAAGTTTAAACATTTTTGTGTTTTTCAATTTTCTGTTTTGTACGTTCATTCCAGCGTTTATCCCGTTGATGTGTTTTTAGAATCCACGAACCAAAGAGACATACTCGAATCTGTCCTCCGTTAGTATTTGCAGAGACACAATTAGTGTGGGACAATCAATCTGAAGAAATATTGGGCTGTTCTCACCGTGATTTTTTTAATGTGTTGAGCCACACAAGACAACTATAAGGCGGAGTGGGATCAGGTGACAGACAGTCACGCCGTAACATGCAGCTGTACATCTACCATCCAAATAATCCAATGTCTCTCACTGACCCAAGTGAAAAAACAATTTGGAGTTGGTTTTTTCTGTCATTCGACAGTAGCAGGGGCAAATAACAGCGATCGGTTTGACAGAATCACAGAATAGAAACTATAGTCCTATGCGTTGTACCAATATGTATACATTCATTTCAGAAAATAAAATATTTATACATTCAAATCGAGAAATGGCACCAATCAAGCATGCATCAACCAATTCATCAACGCATCCAGCCTTCATCCACCCACTAGAAAACTGGAAAAAAAAATCCATACTTAGAGCATCTACACTCGAGCGCCTCAAATCCGCCCGGACGGACGGACGGCCCGGTTACTGACCAGTAAAAAACAAAACCGACCAACCCGGCGCCTCAAACCGGCCTCAGACGCTCGAGCTGACCGGCACCCCTCATACCCAGCCCATATTTGCGGCGCCCGGGCGCGCACAGCAGCGCCTATCTCCGCCACGTCCAATCCGCGCCCTCCTCTGCCGCGTCCTCCCCCTTGGCCGCATCAGTGTTCTCCGCCGCTGCTTCCACCATGGTCACGCCGGCCTCCTCCTCCTCCTACTACTGCTCCGCCACCACCTCCGCGTCGTCGTCGTCGTCCTCCTCCTCCTCGTCCCGCTCCGGCGATTCCAAGGGCAATCCGGCTACGATCCGGGCTTCACGCCTAGCCTGGATCTCCTCGAGCAGCTCGAGGCGCAGCTCCGGCGTCCGCATCGCGTACGTGGTCACCCTCAGCCGGGCCATGGTTGTCGTGTCCGGCGAGCGAAGAGGGAGACGGAGAGGGAGATGCTGGATCGGGCTGGCAGCATGAAGACGGAGGCGGAGAGGGAAAGAAGTGGAGTGTCTAGGGCTGGGGGTCGCAGTCCAGCTTAAAGAGCTGAACTTAGCCCTGGGGCGGCAAGCCGGAGGGGCGTCACCCCAACGTCAGTCCTATGTGGCGGACACGCCCGGGCGCGCCTCATATCCGCCCCAGATATGGTCTGGATATGTGGGGTGCCAGTCAGTCTGGGCGTCTGAGCCGGTTTGAGGCGCTTGGGTAGGTCGGGTTTTTTTTTTACCGCTCAGTGAGATGGCCGACCGCCCAGACGTTTGAGGTGCCTGGCTGTAGATGCTCTAAGTATGAAAAAGAATAAGTTCTCTAATGGGTGGATGAGGGTTGGATGCGTTGCTGAATTGGTTGATGCATGCTTGATCGGTTCAATTCTCGATTTCAATGTATACATATTTTGTTTTTGAGAAAATTATGTTTTTGGTCCCTCAAGTGTCCCAAAAGTATCGACTTGGTACCTCAAGATTTTTTGATAGACATTTGGTCCTTCAGGTCTCAAAACCGGATAAGTTTCGTCCAAAACCAGATTTTGACCATGTTGATCAGGTTTGACAGGATTTGACCATGTTGACCAGATTGACTGATGAACAGTAAATTCAAAAAAAATAGCAAATAAATTCCAAAAAATCTGAAATTATGTGAGAACCAAAATTCTTGGCTGCGCTAGGTGCATGTAAATTTTTGTGGTCAAATAACTTCCGAGGATCTCTAACAAAAAAAACAAATTTTGATTTTTTTTGTGAGCCAAAATTTGTTTTTTTTTTTTGCCACGAGCTTCTCGAATGTCGAAACACGACACAAATTTTCCCACACCTAGCACACCCAAGCATCTTGGTTGCCACAAAATTTTAGTTTTTCTGAATTTGTTTGCTATTTATTTCGAATTTACTGTTCATCGGTCAAAACCGGTCAACATGGTCAAAGCCGGTCAACGTGGTCAAAATCTGGTTTTAGACGAAACTTATTTGGTTTTGAGACCTGAAGGACCAAATGTCTACCAAATTTTTTTAGGACCAAGTCTATATTTTTGGGGAACTTGAGGGACCAAAAACATATTTTTCTCTTTGTTTTTTGAACATGAATATATACATATTGGTACAACGCACAGGACTGTTGACCTCCACGATTGCTGTTGTTTGCCCCTGCTACTGTCGAATGACTGAAAAAAATCCAAGTCTGGATCGTTTTTTCACTTGGGCCATTGTGAGGCGTTGGATCTTGTTTGGATGGTAGATGTGCAGCCGCATGTTACGGCGTGACTGCTGGAAGGCATGTCACCTGATCTTAGTCCCTATAAGGCACATAGGTCGTCAATCCATGAAAAGGGTACTTCCTCCATCCAGACTTATTAGGCCCCCTCATATTTTGAGTCAAATTTTAACCACCTGTATAGCTAACAAAATATGATTTATATGCTAAAAAACTATATCATTGGATTTGTATTTGAAAGAGGGTTCTCACCATATATTTTTTTGACATATAATTTATATTTTATTAGTTAAATTTATAGTCAAAGTTTGGCCCTAAATACGAGCGGTCCTACTGGACCCGGATGGTGGGAGTAAAAGCGAGAGGATTCGAATCATTCAAAAGCAAAAGTTAGAACAGACACCGAGGCAAGGGGCATTTCAGACATTTTGCTGCCCAGGGAGGTCGGCAACCTCTTTTTTTT
Organism: Elymus sibiricus; assembly: GCA_039707655.1. NCBI lineage: Eukaryota > Viridiplantae > Streptophyta > Magnoliopsida > Poales > Poaceae > Elymus > Elymus sibiricus. Next base: position 36,195,592 of record CM077668.1, on the reverse strand, counting down.
TTTTTTTTTGAAGCAGGGAGGTCGGCAACCTCCACAGCTCATGAACTCCCCACCACGCGTCCACGCCAGGCAGCCATTCCACGGCACAGCAGAGCATCCAATGCTTACCCCTTTCCACCCATTTACTACCCTGATGCCCTACGCTAATCGCTCCCTCCACTACTAAACCCCCTCATAATCCTCCCGGAGGAGCAGCGGCGGCGAGATGGACATCGCGTCGTTCCTGACGTCGCTTCTGACGTCCTTGGTCATCTTCGTGGTGCTGGTCCTGGTGTTCACGTGGCTGTCGCGGCGGCCGGGGAACGCGACGGTGTACTACCCGAGCGTGCTGCTGCGGGGGCTCGACCCGTGGGAGGGGCGCGGGCGGGGCACGCGCAGCCCCGTGGGCTGGATCCGCCAAGCGTTCACGGCGTCCGAGCCCGACGTCGTCGCCGCCGGCGGAGTCGACGCCGCCGTCTACCTCGTCTTCCTCTCATCCAGTACGGCCAAGCAAACCACGCTCTTCAGTTCATTTGTTTACCCATGCTTTTGTTGAGTTGGTTGTTTGGTTCCTACTAGGTTGATTCGTTTACTACTTGTAAAATCTGTGCGTTTCCGTGTTTTCTTTTTTGCTTCGCCAATTAAGAGTTAGTTCGTGCACAGAATATAAAATTAAGTCCTGCTGTCGTGGAGTATGATTTCTATGATGAATCTGCTGTTGTAAACTGGTTTCAAGCCTGCTGTATTCGGTTCTAAACAAACATGTACTCCCTCTCTTCACAAATATAAGATGTTTTGGATGAATATGGACTACATAACTGAAATGATTGAACAAACACACTAAAATACGTCTACATACATCCAAATCAGAAAAAAGTTAGAACATCTTATATTTATGAACGGAGGGAATACTATTTTCTAAAAAATAGTGTCGTGTTGTAGAAAGGAAGTTTCATGTTTGATTGTTTTACTTTCATGTACCAACATAAAGACACGGTCGCTTGTTTTACCTTTATGTACCAATATAAGGAGAGTACCAGTTTACTTTTAGGGAAACGATTAAAATCGGCCGGCCGGCGGAACGCTCCGCCGGTCGCTCGCGCGCGTGCTGCGTGGAACGTGGGGGCCCATGTCCAACTGCCTTTATCCCTTCTTCCCAACCACTTTTTCTCTTCCCGACGAAACCTTATGTCCTTTTCTCGTGTCTTCCTGTCCATTCGTTTCTTTCTCTATTCTTCTCAGCCAGAGAGCACCACCGTGCGGCCTCCCGCCCATGCTCCACGTCTGCTGCCGGCGTTGCCACAAGTACGGCCGCCGACGAGTGCAAGTATCTGCGCCCGAGTAGCCAGCACCAGCTTCTCTCCTTTCTCCGCAGAGCCAATTTTTACCCGAGACGGTACCTACCGGTGATGCACGACCCAATGGGGTACTGCCACATGGTGAAGTATACCAATACAGCAGCACGTATTATAGATGTAGACAGTTATCTCTATACACTTGGTCAAAGTTGGCAAAGTTTGACTTTCAGAAAAATCTATAGGCACTACATTGTGGAATGGAGGGAGTAGCATGCATGGTACTATCCTTCTCTTTTTATCTGAACCGGGTACAAGTTATGACACATTCACTCTCTCTACTCTCACCAACAAACCCATCATTTTATTCCACCCATGACAATTTTAATCATTCATATCTTTTGAACTATAATTTTGTTGCTGAAATAATTTATATATTTGAACTCCTCGCACCAATATCTTTAGAACAAGGTCAATCTTGGATATATTTTCAACACGTTAAATTTTTAACGTTTCAATTGACATATTTCACTCAATATATTTTATCTGGAACTGCTTATTTCAGTGTTTGAAACTGATTTTTGTGATGAGTGAAATACGTTTCAATTTTTTTGGAAATATGCAGTGAAATTGTTTTAAAATCTATATTTTGTAATGAGTGAAATCAGTTTTTTGAAACAAGTGAAATATAGTATTTCAATTGAGTGAGCGTAATGTGTTTTCTCAGTTGAATGAAATATATCTTTTTAAGTGAGTGTAATGCGTTTTCTGAAAATGAATGAAATGAGTGAAATCTATCTTTTTTAAATGAGTGTAATGTGTTTTCGAAAACTAGTGAAATGAGTGAAATTTATCTTTTGTAACGAGTGAAATCGGTTTTTTGAAACAAGTGAAAATAATATTTCAATTAAGTGAGTGTAATGTATTTTCTGATATGAGTGAAACGGGTGAAAGAAGTTATTTAAAAAATGTGAAATATATCAAATATTACATGTGAAGCTCCATTTTTCAGTGTTTGAAACTGATATTTGTGATGAGTGAAATACATTTCAATATTTTTCGTAAATTCAGAGTGAAACTAGTTTTATAAGTAAGTGTAATGTGTTTTTTGAAATGAGTGAAATCTATTTTTTGAAATGAGTGAAGTTGTTTTCTTATCTGATAGTTTTTAAAAATGAGTGAAATCAGTTTTCAGAAATAAATGATTTTTTTAATTGAGTGAAACCAATTTTTTGAAATGAGTGAAATCTGTACACATGACACATATTTCGGTGTGAAATACGTGAAACTTGTTATTTCAAAATTTTGAAACTAGTTATTTAAAACATGTGAAGCTGATTATTTCAAATCTTTTTTATAAATGATCGAAATATGTTCTTATGAAGCGATTGAAATTGGTTTTGAATTGATAATTTTTTGAATTGATTGAAATAGGTTTTTAAATAATTCAAGATGTTTTTAAATGAGTGAAATTGTTTTTTAATGAGTGAAATCAGTTTCATAAAATGTTTCTAAATTATTCGAAATTATTCATGAAATTTAAAATCATTTAAATATATTCAAGATTGATCTTGTTTTAAAGATCTTGTTGTCAGGAATCCAAATATATAAATAGTTTTCACAGTACATTTTTTGTTTAAAAGATATCGACCAATTCATATCTCACAACAAAATAAAATGCTTGCTTTTCTATGGGATGGAGGGTTGTGGTACTACACATGCATGATTGGACAGAAAGCGAGTGAGGACATATCCAGGTATGGCCAGATGGTGTCAGCCTTGTCAGTCCGTATTCTGAGGTATATCTGCAGGAAAATAAATCGCATGTTTATACCCAAACTGGCCGCATCAATCTAAATGACACAGCGGACGGTGGATTTCCAACCGGTACCGGTAAATTTACTTATTCGCTCCGTTCTCTCGCTCGTCAAGCTTTCCTTCTCTATCCCCACAACCAGCACCTCAGACCAGCCAGGCGAGCACGCCGGTCGCCGCAGCCCGGTCGTCATGGCCGTGCCCACCCATTCCTTGCTCCTTCATCAGCCACGGTGGAAGCTACAACCGACGAGCCCCAGTGATGCAACCGTCAGCGGCTTTTGCTACGACCAGCGACGGCAATTGCTACAACCATTCATGGGAATGCTGCATTGGGGACGGCGGCGACGATGATTTGCTGCAACCGTCGTCGGTTTTTGCTACGACCGGCGACGACAATTGGTACAACCATTCATGGCGATGCAGCGATCCGTGATGGTAGCGACGACGATTTGCTGCAGCCATCGTCGGCTTTTGCTACGACCGGCGACGGCTTTTGCTACGACCGGCGACCACAATTGCTACAACCATTCATGGCAATGCAGCGATCTGCGATGGTGGCGACGACGATTTGCTGCAACCATCGTCGGCTTTTGCTATAATCGGCGACGGCAATTGCTACAACCATTCATGGTGATGACTGGTGGCTGTCGTTCGCGGAAATCGGGGAAAAGCTGCGACCAGCGTTTGCAGAAGCTGCAACCGTGCTCCGGCGATGCTAAGACCAGCAGCCGGGATGCTGGGATCGTGGCGAGCTGGAACCAGCACCATGGCGAGCTGCAACCGAAGGCGCCAGGTGTTGCAACCGACTCTACGGCGTGCTGGAACCAGCACGACGACAGCGGATAAGCCGATGGTGCCAAGCCCACCGGCGACGGCTGCAAGCTGCGTTAGCGGAGGGTTGGAGGTGCACGACGCGCCGGCGCTAGGCACCCCTGCGTTGGTCTTTTTTTTCGATGCACATGTACAAGATACGAACTGGAAACATGAGTCTTTTTTTTCAATGAACATGTACAAAGATGCAAAGAGGAGAATGAGCAAGCACATCAAGTCTTTTCTTTAGATGCACACGTACAAAGATGCAAAGAGAACGAGCAACTACAGCTAGTTTCTGTTTGTTTATTTTTGATGCACTAGTACATAAGATACGGGCAATTTATTTCAACAATGCAACCGTAGCAAGTCTTTTTTTTTTTTCGGTACGCACGTACAAACATGCGAAGGCATACGACCGGCCAGTGCTGGGCGCTAGGCGACCGGCCGAAAATTGGGCCGGTCGGCCGGCGCCTAGCGTCCGCCTTACTTTTATGTACCAACATAAGGAGTTTACTTTTAGAAAGCTGCAAAAAAAAAAGTGCATGACAAGCAAGAGCCATGCGTGTCTTTTATTAAGAGGAGTTATCACCATCTGTACTGAAGGCCGGGCTCAAACGAGATAAAACTATCATGCATGGAGGATTGCTGGAAATATGAAATTTAACCTGTTAAATTGCTTAGTCTGTAGTGCAAAAAGGGTGTTGAAAAGGCTAGGATGCGTTTTCGGTCAAATATAGGTAGGTAGATAACTAGATATATCATGCAGAGTAGTTGCTCGAAAAAAAGATATAGCATGCAGATTTTTCACCAATTATCAGATCTTTTATTCTCTTGTGTTCCAGTGTTTGCAATCCTTGCGCTTGCCGGGATTGTGTTGCTTCCAGTTCTGTTGCCAGTTGCTGGAACTGATCATGCCCTGGAGGATTCTACTGGCAGAATGCCGCCGAACGTCACACATTTCGAAATATTGTCATTGGGCAATATTCAAGTAAGTAATCCTCTTATTTGAGTCTAATGACCTGTCCTTGTTGCCGCAAAAAAATCTAGGATATTCCAATTATACAGACTTCTGGAACCATCTTCATACTTGATCTGCCCATTTATTAATAACGAGGTGGATGATCGGTTCGAAAAAAGTGTACTACTGTACATATCATTATGATGATGAAACGCATAATTTGGCACATTATTAGAGATTTGTATTGTCAGAATGTCAGTTAATGTCTCATAACTGTCCTATTAGCCATTAGCTCCATCGTTTCTGAAGTTTTGGCTGAACTGAAAATCACCTGTAACATTAGCTATTTGTTTTGAGTGCGTACAGTTTAACTGTTATTGCTGTAATCACCTGTAACATAATTGTTATCTACATATTCATAATAATGTGAAGTTTGGTTGAAATGGTAATTTTAAAAACTGCAGTAGCTGGAGCTCTTTTCTATAGAAACGTGGAGCTTCCTATAAACATGCAGGATTGCCAGACTGCAATCACAGGCACTCAACGTCACAACCAAACTCAGTAGTGTCTTGATATTTTCTCCAGGACCGAAGTATGAGGCTGTGGGCATTCATATTAGCAGTCTATTGGGTCTCCTTTGTCACCTATTTCATACTATGGAGATCCTACAAGCATGTTTCGAATCTGAGAGCAGCTGCAAGATCAACATTAGACTATAAACCAGAGGAGTTTGCCATGTTGGTGAGAGATGTTCCCATTGCACCTCCTAATCAAACTATAAAGGACTCAGTGGACTCGTATTTCCGAGCACTTCATCCTGACACATTCTACAAAGCAATGGTTGTGACAGACATCACGAAGGTACTACAACTCAGAGGTTTTCTTTTCTTTAGGGGAGTTGTTTATTATTCGTGACATGTGTCTTATTTTCCTGCCACATGATAATAAAAATTGCCCTATGCAGGCTGATAAAATTTTCCAAGAGATTGAAGGTCACAAACACAAAATTGCTCATGCTGAAGCTGTCTATGCAGAATCAAAAACAGCAAACAGACCTGAGGGCACGAGGCCTACTCATAAGACGGGATTCCTTGGCCTTATTGGTAAAAAGGTCGACACGATTGAGTATTGTAATGAGAAGATAAAGGAATTGCTGCCCAAACTGGAGGATGAACAGAAGAGCACCCTCAGTGAGAAACAGCAACGGGCTGCCTTTGTCTTCTTCAACAGCAGAGCTGCTGCAGCCTCTGCATCTCAGACTCTCCATGCCCAGATGTTTGGTGAATGGACTGTTACAGAAGCTCCTGAACCACGTGAGATAATATGGACCAATCTTCCAAGGAAAATATATGATAGGCACACCAGACAGACTGTGGTCTATCTAATTGTCTTCGTTACTGTGGTTTTTTATATGATTCCCATTACTGCTATCTCTGCTGTTACAACGCTGGAAAAACTGAGGGAGCAGCTGCCCTTTCTGAAGGTGGTTGTGGACCAACCGTTAGTTAAGACAGTCTTACAAGCTTACCTGCCGCAGATCGCACTTATTGTTTTCCTCGCTTTGCTGCCAACTCTTCTTGTGTTCCTGTCAAAGTCGGAAGGAATTCCTTCACAGAGCCATGTAGTAAGGGCAGCATCAGGAAAATATTTCTACTTCATCGTCTTCAATGTCTTCATTGGCTATGCAATTGGTTCCTCATTGTTCAGCGAATTGGAAAAAGTTATCAAGAACCCTCCTGGGATTTTTAAAACGCTTGGCGCCAGGCTTCCTGGAAATGCAACTTTCTTCCTCACATTCGTTGCACTCAAGTAATGACTGTGTCTCATTTTTATGCACTTGCTGTCCTGAGCTTCTTCCAGTCCAGTATACACATGTCTGAATTTCACCACAGCTGTAGAATATATAACCGATTGATTGTTGTTTTTGACAGATGCTTTGTTGGTTATGGGCTTGAGCTCTCTCGTTTGGTCCCTCTCATCATTTTCCACCTGAAAAGGAAGTACCTATGCAAGACACAGGATGAGGTGAGAGCGGCCTGGGTTCCAGGAGACCTGAGGTATAACACCAGGGTTCCGAACGACATGCTGATCGTGACAATTGTGTTGTGCTACTCCGTCATCGCGCCTTTGATTTTGCCATTCGGTGTTGCTTACTTTGCTCTGGGTTGGCTTATAGCAAGAAACCAGGTGAGCGAGATTTTATTTACTTCAATGTATGTTCAACAGCTGGACTGACCTAGGCATGTTTTTCTTTTTTTTCTTTTGCGCAAATAGGCATGGCTTCTTGAAGAGAACAGATTTCAGAAGTGACTTACCTTACATTCCTCCTTGTCTAAATGCAGGTTTTGAGAGTTTATGTTCCTAGATATGAGAGCAACGGGCGAATGTGGCCACACATGCACACAAGGATCATTGCAGCTCTAATGATTTATCAGGCTACCATGATTGGTATCATCAGCCTGAAAAAATTCTACTATTCTACTATCCTCGCACCACTCCTCGTGATAAGCTTAATCTTCGCCTACACTTGCCATGCACGCTTCTATCCTGCATTCGCCAAAACCCCTCTTGAGGTGGCAAGCCAGCAGCTGAAAGAGACGCCCAACATGAGCGCCATTTACACTGCGTACATCCCTCCTTGCCTCAAGCCCGAGAAGCTCGAAGATGTGCAAGTCTTTGAAGACGCTCAGTCACGCACCACCTCCAGAGCTCCGTCCTTTTAATGTAAGTAGTTGCATCAATCAAAATTGATGTGTAACCATTCGAAACACAGGGATGACCTGAGCATTGCCGTCGAATTTCTGAATTGCAAACAAAAGGATGACCCAGGCATTGCCATCGAATTTCTGCAGGATATGTGATGAACGTCCACGTGCTCTGGACGGCCTTTCCACGCCGACCACCCTGTGAAGCTTCTGTTTCCAGGATATATAGGAAACTGATGTCATGTCCCATGTACATGCATGCGCTGTTGCATGTTGAAAGACGTCTCTTTTATATTTTAGATAGTTGTGGATTTTGTTGGGCTTTTACGTTTGTTTTTGCTATTATTGTGTGTAGACAATCTGTTGCGTTGGTGTGTTAAAATCTCGGTAGTCTGACTGCTTGATGCCTTTCAACTCTGTCAACAAATTATCCTGGCACTGTTACTATTTGTTACTAAATTGTTTATGCTTCCTTGTTTGAGATGGAGTTAATTCTGTTAGAGTTATATTGATGATGGCCTTTGGCCTTTTGTATTCTTACCTTTTGGCATTCTCATGTACATCATATATATATATATGGTGGCTTTGGCCTCTTAGTAATACAAATTGCATATTCCTAACATGGTATTAGAGCCTTAGGGTTTTTTTTAGCACGCGCAACTCGTGCTCTCGATCCAATCTCCCGTCCACCGTAGCCGCCGATCTTCTTCGCTGAACGGCGCTGCTCTCCGGCGCTGCTCTTTGGCGTCTTCACCAACCGCAGATCCCTCTGCTTTGGCGCCGTCGCGATCTCCCGCTGGTCATACGATCCAGCCGTCCGGTCTCGTGCTAAGATCCAATCGCGCCGCCGCGTTCCTCGTCTTGCCGGCTGTGCTGCTCCACGCCGCCCACTGCTGCCTCCATCCGCTGCTCGCGCCGCTGTTGCGCTTGGCTAGCTGGTGCCTCCGTCCGCGTCTTGCTTTCTCCGCTGCTCTACCCGATCCGCCTGTCAGGTCGTCTGATCCGGCAGCTACTCCCGATCCAATCTACTCGCAGGACGCCGACGCTCCATCTGCCTGGTCATCGTCCTGCCCACCAGATCCGGTCCCGCTCAGGTCAACACTCCGCAGGGCTGCGTCCGCGTCCGCGTCGCCCAACCTGCAGGTGCTTCTGCTGGATAAGGTCACAGCCGTGACCTGCCAGAGCGTGACGCTCGCTGGCCTATTGTGCCCAGCAATCAGCAATCGCTGATTTGCTTGCTCTAGTCATCCCTGCCGGTCACAGGCACCGCTGGCTGTGTCTTCCGTTGCATCAAGCCGTCGGCCTCTACCATTGGGACTGTTTCTGCCGATTGACTTCTATTCCTAAAAAAAAAAAAAAAAAAAAAAGAGCGAGATAAAAAAAAGAAAAAGAAAAAAGAAGAAGAGTGCAATGTCTTCGTCATCGGGCTATGTCGCCAGCCCGCGCTGTCAGGCGATATTCGACGGTGTTCCCTACATTGATCCCGTCTCGCACATGCGCCGTTCCTCGGTGCTTGGTGCTCGCCCACTTGAAGATGGTGGTTGTCGCTCTACTTCGACACCTCTTGCGACATCCACCGGTGCTGCTTGCCGTTCTACATGGACTCCTTCGGCAACTGCACAGCCTCCTCTATCATCTCCTCTGCATGGTGTTGGTCGTTCTTCAGCGACTCTTTCCACGACTTCCGCACCTGGTGATTGTCACTCTATGTCGACTCGCTACTCTCGGTCGACTCTACACGCGGCTTCCATGGGTGGGGGTGACTGGTCATCGTCGGCAGATGTTTCTACCTCGACCTCTTCTGCCGTGTCCCTGTCTGTGCGTGAGATTGCACAGCTGCGATGCCTGCTTGATGCTTGGGATTCTTCACCGACAGTTTCTGCAGGTTCTGTGACTGACTCTTCTGGCACTGAGAAACCACTTTCTACTCATTCAGGTACATCCCCATGGATTCTTGATACTGGAGCTTCTTTTCATATGACTTATGATTCTTCCACTTTGACCTCCATTCGACCTGTCGAGTCTCCTGTTCGTATTCTTACGGCTGATGGCACTCCCCTCCCTGTAGCTAGTCGAGGCACTCTTAGCACTTCTTCATTTCATGTTCCCTCTGTTGCTCATGTTCCTTGACTTACCATGCAGCTCATATCTGGTGGTCAGATTGTTGACTCTAGTTGTAGGGTCATTCTCGACTTTGATCCATGTTCTGTTCAGGATCGTCGCATGGGCGCTCTGCTTGGTGCTGGCCCTCGACGTTCTGATGGTCTCTGGGAGCTTGACTGGCTTCGTCTTCCCTCGGCTGCCACCACCGCCAGTCTCGCAACCCCTGTTGCTGCATCTACCAGCTCTTTTCAGCAGTGGCATCATCGTCTTGGCCATTTATGTGGTTCTCGTCTCTCGTCTTTGGTTCATCGCGGTGTTCTGGGGTCTGTCTCTGGTAACGCTTCGTTGGATTGTCTGGGTTGTAGGCTTGGTAAGCAGATTCAGCTACCCTATCATCATAGTGAGTCTGTGTCCGAGCGTCCTTTTGATCTCGTTCACTCTGATGTTTGGGGCCCGGCTCCCTTCGCTTCGAAAGGAGGTCATCGCTACTATATTATATTTATAGATGATTTTTCTCGGTACACTTGGATCTATTTCATGTCTTCTCGTAGCGAGGTCTTATCTATATACAAAAAATTTGCTGCCATGGTTCAAACCCAGTTTTCCACTCCCATTCGTGTTTTTCGCGCAGATTCAGCTGGTGAGTATATCTCCCATGCGCTGCGAGGATTTCTTGCTGAGCAGGGTACTCTTCCTCAGTTCTCTTGCCCTGGTGCTCATGCTCAGAATGGTGTGGCTGAGTGCAAGCATCGTCACCTCCTCGAGACAGCGCGTGCGATGATGATCGCCGCCTCTCTTCCGCCTCACTTCTGGGCTGAGGCTGTTACTACTTCCGCCTATCTCATCAACATTCAGCCATCTGCTGCTCTCCAAGGTGATATTCCTCTCGAGCGTCTTTCTGGTCGTTCTCCTGATTATTCGGCGCTCCATTTGTTTGGTTGCGTTTGCTATGTTTTGCTAGCCCCTCGTGAACGCACCAAACTAACTGCTCGGTCTGTTGAGTGTGTCTTTCTCGGATATAGTGATGAGCACAAGGGCTATCGGTGTTGGGATCCTGTCGGTCGCCGGATGCGTATTTGCCGGGATGTGACCTTTGATGAATCTCGCCCCATCTACCAGCGTCCATCCTCCTCAGCCTTTTCCACAGAGGACATCTCCTTTCTTATGTTTTCGGATACACCTCCCTCTGTGCTCAGTATTCCTACTCCCCGTCCCGTTGTTGCAGATCTGACGCCGTCCTCTCCTACGGTTTCTTCTCCTCCCTCATCGCATGACTCTCCAGCTTCATCACCGATACCTTCCCTTTCTCCACCTTCATCACCGATACCTTCCCCTTCTCCACCTTCATCACCGATACATTCCCCGTATCCACCTCCAGTAATTCCACCTCTTCCGTCCTTTCCTTACCATTATACTTGTTGTTCACGTGTTGTGGATGAGTCTACCGATGCACCCTCTACTTCTGGTGCGTCGTCTTCCTCCTCTCAACCGACTTATGGTCTTCGTTCTCGGCCTTGTCCGCCCCCTGACCGATATTCTCCTTCTCGCTATGGTCTTTCGACCGTTCTTGAGCCGACTTCTTATCGAGATGCTATTGTACATCCTGAATGGCAGTTTGCGATGGCAGAGGAGATTGCTGCCCTTGAGCGCACCGGCACGTGGGACCTGGTTTCTCTTCCTCCCCATGTTCGTCCCATCACTTGTAAGTGGGTCTATAAGATTAAGACTCGCTTTGATGGTTCTCTTGAGCGTTATAAATCTCGTCTTGTGGCTCGTGGCTTTCAGCAGGAGCATGGTCGTGATTACAATGAGACTTTTGCTCCTGTGGCCCATATGACCACTGTTCGCACACTTCTCGCCATGGCCTCTGTTCGCCACTGGTCCGTGTCTCAGCTTGATGTTAAGAATGCCTTTCTTAATGGTGAGTTGCGTGAGAAAGTTTATATGTAGCCACCACCTGGGTATTCAGTTCCTGACGGCATGGTTTGCCGTCTTCGTCGCTCTCTATATGGCCTTAAGCAAGCCCCCCGCGCTTGGTTTGAGCGTTTTGCCTCTGTGGTCACTGCAGCTGGTTTTTTGCCCAGTGCTCATGATCCAGCGCTGTTTGTCCACCTTTCTACTCGTGGTCGCACTCTTCTTCTTCTATATGTTGATGACATGATCATCACTGGCGACGATTCTGAGTACATTGCCTTTGTCAAGGCCCATCTGAGTGAGCAGTTTCTTATGTCTGATCTTGGTCCCCTTCGTTACTTTCTTGGGATTGAGGTTTCCTCCACCTCTGATGGCTTTTCTATTTCCCAAGAAAAGTATATCCATGATCTTCTTGCTCGTGCGGCTCTTAGTGATGAGCGCACTGCTGAGACCAATGGAGCTCAATGTTAGCCTTCGCGCTTCTGATGGTGAGCTCTTGTCTGATCCGACGCGTTATCGTCATCTTGTTGGGAGTCTTGTCTATCTTGCTGTCACTCGTCCGGATATCTCCTATCCTGTTCATATTCTGAGTCAGTTTGTTTCCGCTCCTACTTCAGTTCACTATAGTCACCTTCTTCGTGTTCTACGATATCTTCGTGGCACGATCTCTCGTCGTCTCTTCTTTCCTCGTTCCAGCTCGTTGCAGCTTCAGGCCTATTCAAATGCTACGTGGGCCAGTGATCCTTCGGATCGCCATTCACTTTCTGCTTACTGTGTTTTTCTTGGTGGTTCTCTCATTGCCTGGAAGACGAAGAAACAGACTGCAGTTTCTCGTTCGAGTGCAGAGGCAGAGTTGAGAGCTATGGCTCTTCTGACGGCAGAGGTGACTTGGTTATGATGGCTACTGGAGGATTTTGGTGTTTCTGTTACTACACCTACCACCTTCTTGTCTGACGGTACAGGAGCTATCAGTATTGCGCGGGACCCCGTGAAGCATGAGCTTACCAAACATATTGGTGTTGATGCTTATTATGTGCGCGCTGCTGTGCAGGATCATGTTATTGCTCTTCAGTATGTGCCTTCCGACTTACAGCTAGCGGACTTCTTCACGAAGGCACAGACTAGAGCGCAGCATAGATTTCACCTCTCCAAACTCAGTGTTGTGGATCCACCATGAGTTTGAGGGGGGGTGTTAGAGTTATATTGATGATGGCCTTTGGCCTTTTGTATTCTTGCCTTCTGGCATTCTCATGTACATCATATATATGGTGGCTTTGGCCTCCTAGTAATACAACTTGCATATTCCTAACAAATTCCACTTTTTACCCCCAAGTTTCACGTTTGTGACAGATATTACCATATTTAGTGAAAATTCTCAATTTATAACCCATTTAAGCAAACTTGTGCCACATTTTATCCCATTAGGTGTTTTCCTCCCATTTTGAGGCTGACTGGACGTGCCATGTTGGCGGTCTAGCAATCTCTGTGGTTTTTCAGGCGGACTCGCCTGGTTTATTTGCAAAAGAAACGGACCAGGTCGAGCCGCACCCGACCCACCGCGCCACGCCCATGGTCGAGCCGCGCCGCGCCGCACCACCCACCGCGTCGCGTTTCTGTGGTCGTCCGATGTTTCTCTTCAGCGTGGCAGACTTGGCTCCAAGGCAGGAGCCACCGCTGCCTGACAGCCAAAACTATTTTCTAGCTGCACGCAGGCTGCGGCCCCACACACACACACTTGAAACGGAGTAGTACAAATTTGCCTCTGAAACTTCTTTTGAGGAAACTGATTGCTTGAAATTTGCCTCTGAAATTTGCCTCTGAAACTGATTGCTTGAATAGCTTGTGTTACAACGAAAGGAGTCCAGCTCCTTTTATAGGAGTGCAAACCCACCTGTTTGAGCTGCTGACCTAAGCGCGTACATCATGTCCCAGGTGCTACATCATTGTTGACCTCGTGTGCCTAAGATGACCTCATGGCTGAACTCATGTACTAGAATTACTTCATGGCGGACCTCGCTACTTTTGACAAGGAAGTTGCAATTTGTGCTTCTCAAAAATGTGAATTGAAATTGATAACGGCATCAGAGTAGAAAAATTCTATATCATAGATACTCCATTCTTTAGAACATTGACATGATGTTCAAGACAGCATAACAATCATGAACTGATGGTTAGCAGCAGCGATGCTTCAGCCATACAAAGTGTGTTGATCTAGTACAAAAAGAGGTAGCAAGAACAAAGAACAACCGACATGTTTCTCAATCAAAAAAAAGAAAAATGAACAGGCAACATGGCTGATTTGGTCATTTGGGTTAGAGGCTGCAACGGTAGGGCATCTTCAATTCCTCTTTTTGAGTAAAACTAACAAAGAACAGCCTAACAGCGGACCCGCGTGCCAGCAGTAAACTAACACTAGCTAACTGCATTCTAAACAGACTTTCACCAGCCCTCCATCAGACCACAACATGATGATTAAGACTGCACATCTTGTAACCTATTCCTACCCCCAAAAAAAGGCCCAAATCCTCGGCACAAAAGCTTCAACTCTATTCTCCAACATGGTGAAAGTCAATGAAACAAAAAGTACTGCTTCCCAGTTTTTTATAAAAAGAACTTGGCAGTTTTCTTAACAATACCAGCTGTATTGAACTAGCAATAAGACACAAAACAGAGGGTAGTGATCAAAATTACTTGTCAGTGTAGTAGCAACCAGACACAAACTACGACCAGCACTAAATCACTGCCATCTTCACAAACTATGCCTGAGAAAGAAACAAACATTTCCACCCAAAGAGCCGCAGCGACCAGATGCCAAAAGCAATAGGATCAAAGTGAATACTACGCATGAAAGATCAAAATATTATTACACTACATAAGAGAATATCTGAACTAACCGTTTCAACAACTAAACTACCATAACTTCTCATGAATGAATTAACATTTCAAACTGCAACCGTACCTTTCGTGCTTTTCAACATTGCAAGCAAACTTAAAAGTAAACATGGGAGAAATCATTACAACAGTTCTCTAGCACAGATACGCCATTGTTCAGAACATTAACATGGTGTTCAAGATAGCATAACAAGCACCAAATGATGATATATAGCAGAAGTGCTACTTCGTCCATCCTAATAGTTCAGTTCTACTACGAATCAGTAAGAACAATTAACAAATGACATGGCCCATACGGGATAGTACACTCCAGCGGCACGACATCTTATAGATCTATGATGAACGGAGACTCCGTGTTCACGGCATCTTCTTGTTGCGTCTCAAACAATGGAAGTGAAATCATGCTCTCTTGAAGGCGATACCCGGTGAGTGACAGGCCGATTTGATGCTCTACCCTTTCCACATTTCCTAAGAACATGTTGAAATATGGGGTGGGCTTTAGGCCCATCCAACAATTTCAGAAAAATCTCTAAGGGCCCATGTAGGTGTCATGACAAGGGGTGGTGGGAAGTTTAGTCCCACCCCGGAAGTGGAAGGAGGTTGGAGTGGTTTATAAGGGATTCTCTCCCTCATGCTATTGGAGCTTGAGAAGAGAAGAAGTCCTCGCGCACTCCTCCTCCGACACGACGCCACGCCGCGCCGCGCCGCGGGTTGCGGGATTGAGCCGAGCCGGAGCTTATTTTTGCCAGTCAGGAACAGAGAGTTTTTGACAGCTGGGCCACGATCTGAGATGTCGGATCGTGGGTTGTTTCCGAATCGACTCGGACGTGGGTGTCCAGCCCACGTCTCTCCGCCTGGACGCGCATATATATATGCGAGGCGCCGGCCAACCCTAGCCGCCAGAGATCAGATCACATCTGCTCCCACGCACACCGCTCCCGTCGTTCCCTTTGCTGCTGCTGCCTCCGGCGACTCCATCCCGTTCACCGCGTACACGGTTGACGGGAGAGCAGGCCTCCGAAACCCCGCCTCTCCGGATCCTGTACGGGAGAGGGGCGATTAGGTTTTTGGGGAGCGTCCCGTACGCGACTGCTCGCCTCCGATCGTCTGCTTCGTTCACGTCCGCTTCATCAACACCATGTCCACCGACGCCGAGAGGGCTGCTGCCAAGAAGGCTGCTGCTGACAACAAGACGGCCGAGGAGGCCGCCACCGCTGCCGCTGCTACGGCCAACTGGCCAATTGGAGGGTATAACCTAATTACCCCGCTCCTGTTTACTACTGTTTTATCCGTACTAGTGATCCGCGTAGATGTTCCTACTATCTGTCTAGTACGTGATATATTGGTCAAATATCAGTATGCTCTTAGCACAATTTATGTCATGCTAGTGATTTTCTCTTGGATTAATTTAATCAAAAAACTGCCTATTTATTCAGCAATCCAAAAACCTAATGTGTGTAGGAGTTTTTCGAATGCGGGTTTTGCTGCTGCATTGAAACCGACCCCGTTTACGGGGACATACTTTAAGCGTTGGCATACCAAAACCACCTTATGGCTCACAGCCATGAACGTGTTCTGGGTCGCCGGTGTGACTCCCACAGGAACGATCGCTCCTGAACAGGAGAAGGCGTTATGACGCGGCTAGCCAAGTTGAATTTAATCCCGAGTTTCACATTAGCCAAAGGTTCTAAGTGTCATTCGTGTGTGCAATCTAAGCAACCTCGCAAGCCCCATAAGGCTGCGGAGGAGAGACACTTGGCACCACTAGAACTCATACATTCTGATCTTTGTGAGATGAATGGTGTGTTGACTAAAGGTGGAAAGAAATACTTCATGACATTGATAGATGATTCTACTAGATATTGCTATGTGTATCTATTAAATACCAAAGATGAGGCTCTGCACTACTTTAAAATCTGTAAGACAGAAGTTGAAAATCAACTTGAAAAGAAAATTAAATGAGTCCGGTCAGATCGTGGTGGAGAGTACTTCTCGAGTGAGTTTAATTCCTTTTGTGTGGAACACGGCATTATTCATGAGAGGACGCTACATTCTTTGAGGATATTTTTCCTATGAGAGATATGCAAAGCACTTCTAGACAGGAATCTGAGGAGACTCCTGAGCCTGCCATTCCTATGGATTATTATGAACAAACCCATGATGAGAATCCTGAGGAGGATGACGAGGAAACCCTTGGTAGGGGCAAGAGACAAAGGACTTCAAAGACCTTTGGTGATGATTTCTTCGTGTACCTCATAGATGATACTCCCACTTCTATTGCAGAAGCGTATGCATCTCCAGAGGCTGACTACAGGAGAGATGCGGTCCGTAGCGAGATGGATTCCATCATGGCTAATGGGACATGGGAGATCACTAAACGTCCCTATGGTTGCAAACCACTGGGATGTAAGTGGGTGTTCAAAAAGAAGCTTAGGCCTGACGGTACGATTGAAAAGTACAAGGCTAGGCTTGTGGCCAAGGGTTATGCCCAGAAAGAAGAAGAGGATTTCTTCGATACTTATTCACCTGTGGCTAGACTGACCACCATTCAAGTATTACTCTCGTTGGCGGCCTCGCATGGTCTTCTCACCCACCAGATGGATGTTAAGACGGCTTTCCTGAATGGAGACCTAGACGAGGAAATCTATATGCAACAGCCAGATGTCTTTGTAATAGATGGTCAGGAAGGAAAGGTGTGTAAGCTGCTGAAATCTCTATATGGCCTAAAACAAGCACCTAAGCAATGGCATGAGAAGTTTAATACAACTCTGACATCTGTTGGCTTCGTTGTTAATGAAGCAGACAAATGTGTATACTATCTCTATGGTGGGGGCGAAGGAGTTATATTGTGCTTGTATGTTGATGACATACTGATATTTGGAACCAGCCTCAAAGTTATTGAGGAGGTTAAGTCATTTCTACCTCAGAATTTTGAGATGAATGACCTTGGGGTGGCTGATGTTATCTTGAACATCAAGCTATTGAGAGATGATGAGGGTGGGATTACACTTCTGCAATCCCATTATGTTGAGAAGGTTTTGAGTCGTTTTGGATATTCTGACTGCAAACCATCTCAAACACCATATGATCCTAGTGTGCTGATTCGAAAGTTCAAGGGCACAACTATAGATCAATTGAGATACTCTCAAATTATTGGTTCACTCATGTACCTAGCAAGCGCAACGAGGCCTGACATCGCGTTTGCCGTGAGCAAACTGAGCCGTTTTGTTTCCAATCCGGGTGATGTACATTGGCGTGCTATTGAAAGAGTTATGCGCTATTTGAAAGGTACTATGAACCATGGACTTCACTATACCGAAGACCCGTCGGTACTTGAAGGGTATAGTGATGCGAATTGGATCTCTAATGCTGATGAGATGAAGGCCACAACTGGGTATATCTTTACTCTTGGAGGTGGTGCTGTTTCCTGGAAGTCTTGCAAGCAAACGATCTTAACGAGATCGACAATGGAAGCAGAATTAACAGCATTAGACACATCTGGTGGCGAAGCAGAATGGCTTCGAGATCTTTTGATGGACTTGCCAGTGGTTGAGAAGCCCGTTCTGGCCATCCTTATGAACTGCGACAACCAGACAGTCATTGTCAAGGTGAAGAGTTCAAAGGACAACATGAAGTCCAACAAACATATAAGAATGAGATTAAAAGCTGTCAGAAAGTTGAGAAACTCCGGAGTGATAGCGTTGGACTATGTCCAAACAGCTAAGAATCTGGCAGATCCCTTTACTAAAGGGCTATCACGTGCTGTGATAGATAATGCATCGAGGGAGATGGGTATGAGACCCACATGAGTTGCCATGGTGGTAACCCAACCTATGTGATCGGAGATCCCGTGAAGTAGGACCTGGGAAAACAAGCCAGTGGTGAACTGAGGAGAGTACCTTTACTAACCCACTCCGTTGGAGATGCAATACTCTCGGAAACTGTATGCTAGGTTGACTACTGTCTTAATGTGTTCCAAAGCTTATACAAGCAAGATGCTATCCTACAGAGCGATTGATACGTCTCCGTCGTATCTATTTTTTCAAGCTCTTTTGCCCTTGTTTTGGACTCTAATTTGCATGATTTGAATGAAACTAACCCGGACTGACGCTGTTTTCAGCAGAACTACCATGGTGTTGTTTTTGTGCAGAAATAAAAGTTCTCGGAATGGAACGAAACTTTTTGGAGAATTTTTATGGAATAAAAGAAAAATACTGGAGCCAAGAACCACCGGAGGGGGGCCCCTGGGGGAGCACAACCCACCAGGGCGCGCCACCCCCTCCTGGCGCGCCCAGGTGGGTTGTCCCCACCTGGTGGCCCCGCTGACCCTAATTCTGACGCTATAAAATCCTATTTTCGGAGAAAAAATCAGGGAGAAAGAATTATTGCGTTTCACGAGACGGAGCCGCCGCCACCTCTTGTTCTTCATCGGGAGGCCAGATCTGGAGTCCGTTTGGGGCTCCGGAGAGGGGAATCTTCGATCTTCGTCATCACCAACCCTTCTCCATCGCCAATTCCATGATGCTCTCCACCGGGAGTGAGTAATTCTTTCGTAGGCTCGCTGGTCGGTGAGGGAGTTGGATGAGATTCATCATGTAATCGAGTTAGTTTTGTTAGGGCCTGATCCCTAGTATCCATTATGTTCTGAGATTGATGTTGCTATGACTTTGCCATGCTTAATGCTTGTCACTTTGGGCCCGGGTGCCATGATTTCAGATCTGAACCGTTTATGTTATCACCATTATATCTATGTTCTAGATCCGATCTTGCAAGTTATAGTCACCTATTATGTGTTATGATCCGCAAACCCCGGAGTGACAATAGTCGGGATACTTTCCGGTGATGACCGTAATTTGAGGAGTTCATGTATTCACTATGTGTTAATGCTTTATTCCGGTTCTCTATTAAAAGGAGGCCTTAATATCCCTTAGTTTCCTTATGGACCCCGCTGCCACGGGAGGGTAGGACAAAAGATGTCATACAAGTTCTTTCCATAAGCACGTATGACTATTTACGGAATGCATGCCTACATTATATTTATGAATTGGAGCTAGTGCCGTATCGCCCTAGGTTATGACTGTTATATGATGAATATCATCCAACGAATATCACCGATCCAATGCCTACGAGTTTTTCCATATTGATCTTGCTAAGTTACTATTGCTGTTGCTACTGCTGTTACAATTGCTATTATTGCTGCTGTTACCGTTACTGTTACTGTTACCACTGCTATCAAAACCATCATACTACTGTGCTACTGATCACTCTGCTGCAGATATTTAGTCTCCAGGTGTGGTTGAATTGACAACTCAACTGCTAATACTTACAAGTATTCTTTGGCTCCCCTTGTGTCGAATCTATAAATTTGGGTTGAATACTCTACCCTCGAAAACTGTTGCGATCCCCTATACTTGTGGGTTATCAAGACCTTTTTCTGGCGTCGTTGCCGGGGAGCATAGCAATATTTGTTGAGTCACTTGGGATTTATATCTGTTGATCACTATGAAGAATCTGAAGGACACCAAGACTAAGATTTTTCCCTCTAAGACGAGGGGAGGTAAGGAACTGCCATCCAGCTCCGCTTTAGATTCACCTTCTGTTATGAGTAAACTTGCAACACCACCACATGCTATTAATCCTGATATGTCGCAAGTTCTTGATGATGCTACTTCTGCTATGAATGATATTTATGATGATGCTAGTACTATGCTAGATGATGATGTGCCACTAGGTGAATTTCTTGATGAACAAATTGCTAGAGTTAGAGAGAAAGAAACTCTTGAAACTGATGAATCACTTGAAACTGAAAATCTTGAAACACCTATTAGACCTAGCTCTCCTAGATATGAATTGCCTAAAGTACCTGAAGGTTATGTTATGGATGAGGAGATAGCTAGAGATTTTCTTGCTTGCAATGATAGAGATGATCTTAAGAAATTATTATGCAAACTGAAAGAGAAAGCTTTGAATGCTAGAATGCAATATGATCCTAAGTTTGCTACCTCACCTATCTTTGTTACTGATAAGGATTATGAATTCTCTGTCGACCTAGAGTTAATTACTTTGGTTGAATCTGATCCTTTCCATGGTTATGAAACTGAAACTGTAGTGGCACACCTTACTAAGTTGAATGATATAGCCACCCTATTTGCTCATGATGAGAAGATTCGCTATTACTATATTCTCAAGTTATTTCCGTTCTCATTAAAGGCTGATGCTAAAGATTGGTACAATACTCTTGCTCCTAGTTGTGTGCGTAGTCCCCAGGATATGATTTATTACTTCTCTGAAAAATATTTTCCTGCCCATAAGAAACAAGCTGCCTTGCAGGAAATATTTAACTTTGTGCAAGTTGAAGAAGAGAGTCTCCCACAAGCTTGGGGGAGGCTTCTCCAACTACTTAATGCTTTGCCTAATCATCCTCTTAAGAAAAATGAAATACTTGATATCTTCTATAATGGACTAACCGATGCTTCTAGGGACTTCCTAGATAGTTGTGCTGGTTGTGTTTTCAGGGAACGAACTATTGGACAAGCTGAGGAACTACTAAATAATATGTTGAAAAATTATGATGATTGGACTCTTCCTGAACCACCGCCTAAACCCACTCCGAAGAAGAGGGGTATCTTATATCTTAGCCCTGAAGATATGCAAGAAGCAAAGAAAAGTATGAAGGAAAAGGGTATTAAAGCAGAGGATGTTAAAAATTTACCACCTATCGAAGAAATACATGGCCTCAATACACCACCACCATCACAGGTGGTAGAGGTAAATTCTTTATTAAAGTTTGATGAAGGTGATATTCCTTACAATAAACATCCTAGTCAGTGCTTATATGAGTTTGACAAATACATTATGAAACAAGATCACTTCAATGCCAATGTTATGAAACAATTGAAATATAATTCTGATATGATTGCCCGCTTGAGTGACTTGTTATTTAGAATCACCAATGATGTTAGGGGTGTAGGAAAACATGCCTCTATGGTTCAAAGTCAACTAGAACAAGTTGCTAAATCTCAAAGAGAACTGCTCGATGAAATGAATAATAACATACATGACTTGGCTGTTAGAGTAGCAACTAGAGGAGGTAAAATGACTCAGGAACCACTTTATCCTGAGGGACACCCTAAAAGAATTGAACAGGACTCACAAAGAAATAACACTGATGCACCTAGTCCATCTAAAAAGAAGAAGAAAAGGAAAAATGATAGGACTTTGCATACTTCTAGTGAACCTGAAATAGAAAAACCTCCTGAAGAAAATAATGATGTTTCTATCTCTGATGCTGAAACTCAATCTGGTAGTGAACATTCACCTAGTGATAATGAAAAAGATAATGATGATGTTCATGAAGACACTCAACCAGACAATGAAAAACAACCAGATAATGATGTTGAGATAGAACCAGCTGTTGATCTTGATAACCCACAACATAAAAATAAAAGGTATGATAAGAGAGACTTTGTTGCTAGAAAACATGGAAGAGAAAGAGAACCCTGGGTCCAAAAACCCATGCCCTTTCCACCTAAATCAACTAAGAAAAAGGATGATGAAGAGTTTGAGCGTTTTGCTGAAATGCTTAGGCCAGTCTTTTTGCGCACTCGCTTGACTGATATTTTAAAGATTCCTCCCTATGCTAAATATATGAAAGACATCATCATAAACAAAAGGAAAATACCGGAAGCTGAAATCTCCACTATGCTTGCTAATTACTCTTTTAAGAATGGAGTACCTAAGAAACTAGGAGACCCAGGAATACCAACTATACCTTGCTCCATTAAGAAAAATTATGTCAAAACTGCCTTGTGTGACTTAGGAGCCGGTGTTAGTGTTATGCCTTTCTCCTTATATAAGAGACTTGATTTGAATAAACTCACACCTACTGAAATATCTTTGCAAATGGCTGACAAATCAACTGCCATACCTATCGGTATTTGTGAGGATGTGCCCGTTGTTGTTGCAAATGTTACTATCTTAACTGACTTTGTTATACTTGAGATGCCCGAGGACGACAACATGTCGATTATCCTTGGTAGACCCTTTTTGAATACTGCAGGGGCTGTTATTGATTGTAATAAAAGCAAGGTCACTTTTCATATCAATGGTAATGAACATACGGTGCACTTTCCGAAGAAACAATTCCAAGTGAATGGTATTAATATTATTGAAAAATCTCCGACACTCACTATTGGAAGTTTTCAACTACCTCTACCTACTGCCAAAAATAAAAATGAAATGCTTATTGTTTGAGACATGTATATCCCCGTTGAGGTAACTTAGTGTTTTACAAAAGTTCTTCAGTTTCATGCTAATCGAAGGTGGTTGTTAATAAGACTTGATCAACCTTATTAATGGATCATTTTTGAGAGGTATGAAGTTGATGAATTTAGTAAGCACTACCTTCTGTCCTTACCTTTTGTTTTCTGTTTTTATTAGTCATTTAAAATAAAATGCCTTGTTTTGCCTGTTTTCTGATTTTTCCGTGCAATAAAAAAATAGCCCAAAAATAAAAGTTCTCAGAATGCCCTGAAAATTTAATACGATTTTTTTCTGATTATTTAAGAATTTTTAGTGCAAATAACATCAGAGGGGGCGGTGCTCCAGGTGGGTACAACCCACCTGGGCGCGCCAGCAGTCCCAGGCGCGCCTTGGTGGGTTGTGGTCCCCACGTGGGCCCCCTCACTTATCTCTTTAGCCCATGCCATCCCCTACCTCCAGAAAAAAATCACCATTGCTCTCTCTCTCATGTTCTTGCTCACAAAACTGAAATTTTCGATCTCTTTGCTCGGAGCTCCGTTTCCGAAACTGTTTTGGGGGATTGCTACTTGGTATGTGACTCCTCCATTGGTCCAATTAGTTTTTCTTTTAGTGGTTTATATTTTGAATAATTAGCTACTCTTGGTGCTGCTGTAGATGAGCTTGCATGTTGAATTCTTAGAGTTCTAAGTAGTTTGAATGCTTGATATGGCCTCTATGCATCCCTATGAGTAGTTGCTTTCAATCTTGTGAAGTTTTGTTGATAAAAATTTTGTGTCCCAAAATTTTTCAGAAAATTGTACGCAAATAGGATGAACCTCTTTGGAAGGAGCTCTTCGGGGAGGAGGTCCTCGGGGGCATCTTCTAGTGGTGGCTCGACTCGTCGGTCTTATGTTGAACCAAGCGCAAATTCAATACGTGATGCCGCCACCAAATCATGCTTATGGCCTTGCGACGATTTTATGCTGATGGCAGGTATTAAAGAAGAATTTGAGCAATATGTTCACAATGCTGAGCTCGGTCCCTACATTGAAGATAAGTGCAACCAGTATCTCAGTCTTACAGAATCGTTTACTAAAGAGTTTAAATTTCATCCTCGCGAGTTTAGAGTCTCATTTAACCTTTATGACCGTTCACTTACCATGCCTCTAGATACGTTTAGTGGTGTGTGTAAAATTCCATTTTGGGGTTCGCTGGAAGAACCACCAAGATCTGAGTATGAGACATTCTTAACTAGTCTTTGCTACGGTGAAGATAGAGGAGTGACGCAAGGTAGAATAAAAAGTATTCATTTCCCATCAATTCAATACTTTGCACTGTTTAATGGGAAATGCATCGTAGGCAAACAAGACTGTAGTACACTATGTGCTCCTGACTTGAGTCTCATACACACTACTCTCACCGGTATTAAATGTTATAATCTTGGAGCGATTGTTGCACGCAGATTGCAACACAACGCTGGTAGTGGATATTTTTATGGTGGGATTTATGCTTCATGTTTAGCAAAGGAGTTCGGTGTATCACTTTGGCCTAATGACCCCATCCTACCTACTCAGCACTTAGACTTTGAGGCCATGAAGCGCCATAAGTTCCTTAAGGGCGAGGTCACTAATTATACTTATAACCTGCAGTACAATAAAGACTCCATTGTGCACACCTTTTTGCCCGCACCTGCTCTCTTTGATTATCACAGCAAGGGAAGATATTATGTTCTTGAGAGCGAGGCCCGCGCACACAACGCAGAGGTTTTGGCTGTTCGGCGGGCTGAGGAGGCTGCACCAAGAGCCTCCGTGAGCTATCACTCCGATTATTATGCAGGCCACGAGTGGTGATTACCAAGCTAGGCCAAAAGCCTAAGCTTGGGGGAGTACGTATTTCTCACCGACATTACATTCATGTTCACACATTTCATTCCAGTTGTTGGTGTTCATACTTTTTCATTGTATAATCCATGCTAGATTTATTTTCTCGCTTTCTTCTTGTGTGTTTGAAAAACTTTGAAAAAAACCCAAAAATATTTCTTGCTTCTTTTTGGTTTTTCTTTCTAGCTTAGTTAGTGTAGTATTTAAAAGAAAACCCCAAAAAGATTTCCTTGTTCTTCTTTTGCTTGTTGGGAGCTTTCCCGTGTAAATAGTTTTTCTCGTTTTTGTTTTTCTCCTTTCTTTAGTTTGCTTTCTTCAAGAAAAACTAAAAACTCCAAACATATTTCAGTGTGTTTCTCTGAATTTCTTCTCTTTCATTGAGTCATACCGAGGGGAAGACCACGATGAAAATGTTGAGTGGTTCCTATATGCATTATTGTTGATCTAACAATGAGCTCGAATTATTTTGTCTTCTCCTCTTTGAATAAAGTGTTTGCAGATTCCAGCTTAGTCCATAGCACACTTGCACTATTATTATTTTCATATCATTCGGTCGTGCAAGTGAAAGGCAATAATGACGATGATTTGATGAGTTGACCGTGGCAAGGAAAAGCGGGTATGAACTCAACTTGTTCTCTGTTTTTGTAAATATGTTTAACTCAGTATCCATGATTCAGCATGTTATGATTGAACATGTTTATGATGACAATTAGAGATTATAGTTGCTCATGCCATGCTTAAATAGCTAGGAGTGGATAATGATTTATCTTGAGTGTCAACATGCATTAAAATGGTTGTGATGTAGTATGATGATATGGTATCCTCCTCTAAATGTTTCAAGTGGCTTGACTTGGCACATGTTCACGCATGTAGTTGATTCAAAACCAACATAGCCTCAATGATATTTATGTTCATGGTGTCTATATCCTACTCATGCTAGTGTACAATGATGATTATTTATGGTGCATGTCAATGACCGTATTCGCTCTCTAGCTGGTTGCTTCTCAACCTATTTGCTAGCATTCGCCTGTACTAAGCGGGAATACTGCTTGTGCATCAAAATCCTAAAACCCAAGTTATTCCAGATGAGTCCACCATACCTACCTATATGCGGTATTACCCTGCCGTTCTAAGTAAATTTGCATGTGCCACCTCTAAAAACTTCAAATAAACATCCGTTTTTGTGTGCCTGGATGGTTCATAGAGTGACAGGAGGTAGTCAATATCTTCCATGCTAAGCGGGTTATTCTCATGATGAGTGTTTATTCACTTGTCCTTGCACGAGAGGGGCGGTAAAAGGGATTCCCAGTCCCAAATTCAAAAATTACAAATAAATAAACAAAACTCCCCCAGGAATGATGTTGGTATGGACGGTACCCGTGGATTCGGCTAGCCGTGGAGTGTGATTGTTGGTGGAGGGGGAGTAAATCTTTAGTTTTATCGCTTGGGAACCGCCACTAATGTGTTTAGCATGGAAGATATTGATAACTGATGGTCGCGAAGTAAACAGGAAGGGTGCATTTCTCAAAATTTCATGTACCTCTGTTTTAAAATCTGAGCTCTGGCACCGCTGCAAATCACTGCTTCCCTCTGCGAAGGGACTATCTATTTACTTTTATGTTGAGTCGTCACCTTCTCATTTAAGCACCAGACCTGAGAGCAATATTGTCATTCCCATGCATCGTGATAATTGATGTTATATGTTAGCATGACCGGATCTCCTCTACCATGAATTACAATGTTTAGTCGCTGCTTAAACTTTGGAGGTGCTCTGCATTTATGTTTTGCGGTCTCAGAAAGGGCTAGCGAGATACCACTGTTGCCATATTATATCATGATTGTTTTGACAAATTGTTAGCATTGGAGATATCTTATTATTGCTCGCTAGTTGTTTATGCCATTGATATGAGTGGATAGAGTTTCTAAGAGCCATCATGAATGTGGTTAGTTATGATCATTACTGAAAATATGGCTGCTATTTAAGCATATATATGGAAACAAGAACAAAAGAGTTTGTAAAAGTTTTTCTTTCTCACTTTCAGTTTGTCAACTGAATTGCTTGAGGACAAGCAAAGGTTTAAGCTTGGGGGAGTTGATACGTCTCCATCGTATCTACTTTTCCAAGCTCTTTTGCCCTTGTTTTGGACTCTAATTTGCATGATTTGAATGAAACTAACCCGGACTGACGTTGTTTTCAGCAGAACTACCATGGTGTTGTTTTTGTGCAGAAATAAAAGTTCTCGGAATGGAACCAAACTTTTTGGAGAATTTTTATGGAATAAAAGAAAAATACTGGAGCCAAGAACCACCGGAGGGGGGCCCCTGGGGGAGCACAACCCACCAGGGCGCGCCACCCCCTCCTGGCGCGCCCAGGTGGGTTGTCCCCACCTGGTGACCCCGCTGACCCTAATCCCGAGGCTATAAAATCCTATTTTCGGAGAAAAAAATCAGGGAGAAAGAATTATCGCGTTTCACGAGACGGAGCCGCCGCCACCTCCTGTTCTTCATCGGGAGGCCAGATCTGGAGTCCGTTTGGGGCTCCGGAGAGGGGAATCATCGATCTTCGTCATCACCAACCCTTCTCCATCGCCAATTCCATGATGCTCTCCACCGGGAGTGCGTAATTCCTTCGTAGGCTCGCTGGTTGGTGAGGGAGTTGGATGAGATTCATCATGTAATCGAGTTAGTTTTGTTAGGGCCTGATCCCTAGTATCCATTATGTTCTGAGATTGATGTTGCTATGACTTTGCCATGCTTAATGCTTGTCACTTTGGGCCCGGATGCCATGATTTCAGATCTGAACCGTTTATGTTATCACCATTATATCTATGTTCTAGATCCGATCTTGCAAGTTATAGTCACCTATTATGTGTTATGATCCGCAAACCCCGGAGTGACAATAGTCGGGATACTTTCCGGTGATGACCGAAATTTGAGGAGTTCATGTATTCACTATGTGTTAATGCTTTGTCCCGGTTCTCTATTAAAAGGAGGCCTTAATATCCCTTAGTTTCCTTATGGACCCCGCTGCCACGGGAGGGTAGGATAAAAGATGTCATACAAGTTCTTTCCATAAGCACGTATGACTATTTATGGAATGCATGCCTACATTATATTTATGAACTGGAGCTAGTGCCATATTGCCCTAGGTTATGACTGTTATATGATGAATATCATGCAACGAATATCACCGATCCAATGCCTATGAGTTTTTCCATATTGATCTTGCTAAGTTACTATTGCTATTACAATTGCTACTATTGTTGCTGTTACCGTTACTGTTACTGTTACCACTGCTATCAAAACCATCATACTACTGTGCTACTGATCACTCTGCTGCAGATATTTAGTCTCCAGGTGTGGTTGAATTGACAACTCAACTGCTAATACTTACAAGTATTCTTTGGCTCCCCTTGTGTCGAATCTATAAATTTGGGTTGATACTCTACCCTCGAAAACTGTTGCGATCCCCTATACTTGTGGGTTATCAGCGATCTTTGGAGGAACACACCTATATGAGCCCGACTGCTGGTCACTGTCTATGAGATTGGTGTGATCTCTAGTAAGCTCATGAATAGGCCGGAAGTGTGACTTATATGCTCCACCCGAGGGGTCAGCCTTCGGCAGTCTAGTACTGGTTGGACATGTGGCGAAACTTCTTTACGCCAAACTGACAATTCAAGGCATAGTCCATTGTTCAGTTGTGAAGGAGTGTAGCTACTTGTTCTAGGTGAAGCTCAACCTTAACAGGTCTTCGCTGAAACACTGGTATATCAAAACAGTAATTGGAATAGAGGACATAATGGGCCCTCGAGATCTGGTGGGGGATTGTTGAAATATGGGGTGGGCTTTAGGCCCATCCAACAATTTCAGAAAAATCTCTAAGGGCCCATGTAGGTGTCATGTCAAGGGGTGGTGGGAAGTTTAGTCCCACCCCGGAAGTGGAAGGAGAGTTGGAGTGGTTTATAAGGGATTCTCTCCCTCATGCTATTGGTGCTTGAGAAGAGAAGAAGCCCTCGCCCACTCCTCCTCCGACGCCACGCCCCGCCCCGTCTCGCCGCGCCGCGCCGCGGGTTGCGGGAATGAGCCGAGCCGGAGCTTATTTTTGCCAGTTAGGAACAAAGAGTTTTTGACAGCTGGGCCACGATCTGAGACGTCGGATCGTGGGCTGTTTCCGAACCGACTCGGACGTGGGAGATCAGATCACATCTGCTCCCACGCACACCGCCCCTGTCGTTCCCTTTGCTGCTGCTGCCTCCGGCGACTCCATCCCGTTCACCGCGTACACGGTTGATGGGAGAGCAGGCCTCCGAAACCCCGCCTCTCCAGATCCTGTACGGGAGAGGGGCGATTAGGTTTTTGGGGAGCGTCCCGTACGCGACTGCTCGCCTCCGATCGTCTGCTTCGTTCACGTCCACTTCATCAACACCATGTCCACCGACGCCGAGAGGGCTACTGCCGAGAAGGCTGCTGCTAAGAACAAGACGGCCGAGGAGGCCGCCGCCGCCGCTGCTGCTACGGCCAACTGGCCAATTGGAGGGTCTAACCTAATTATCCCGCTCCTGTTTACTACTGTTTTATCCGTACTAGTGATCTGCGTAGATGTTCCTACTATCTGTCTAGTACGTGATATATTGGTCAAATATCAGTATGCTCTTAGCATGATTTATGTCATGCTAGTGATTTTCTCTTGGATTAATTTAATCGAAAAACTGCCTATTTATTCAGCAATCCAAAAACCTAATGTGTGTAGGAGTTTTTCGAATGCGGGTTTAGCTGCTGCATTGAAACCGACCCCGTTTACGGGGACATACTTTAAGCGTTGGCAGACCAAAACCACCTTATGGTTCACGGCCATGAACGTGTTCTGGGTCGCCGGTGTGACTCCCACAGGAACGATCGCTCCTGAACAGGAGAAGGCGTTCAGGGAGGCCACCGTCGTGTTTATCGGAGCAGTTCTGAGCGTGATCGGAGATAAGTTGGTCGATGCATATTTACATATGCAGGTCGCCAAGGATTTGTGGGAGGCGCTCGATCTAAATTCGGCACCACCGATGCTGGGAGCGAGATGTATATCATAGAGCAGTTCCATGATTACAAAATGGTCGAGAACCGTTCTGTATTGGAATAGGCTCATGAGATGATATGTATAGCTAAGGAGCTTGAGCTTCTTAAGTGCAATTTACCGGGCAAATTCATCGCGGGTTGTATAATTGCTAAGCTCCCTAATTCGTGGAGAAACTTTGCTACCACTCTGAAACATCAGAGGTGTGAATTCTCAGTTGAGGATGTCATCAGCCATCTGAGTGTAGAGCAGAATTCGAGGGCAAAGGACTCGCACGGAAAAGGGGTTGAAGGAACTTCTGTTGCAAATATGGTGCATCAGAAGAACCCGAATTCCCACAAGCCCAAGGGAAAGAACGGTGTCCAACAGAATACCGACTTCAAGAAGAAGGGTAAGAAGACCTTCAAGAAGAACAAGAAGGGAGATGGCTGCTTCAATTGTGGTTCTGAGGAACATTGGGCCAACAAGTGCCCAAACAGGTTCAAGAAGCCAGCGCAGGACTCCAAGTCCGTCAACATGATTGTTGGCAACAATGATAATGGTGCATCTGGGTACGGTAATTTATTTACTGTATTTTCAGTGTTTCAGTCCACCGATTGGTGGGTGGACACAGGTGCAGGTGTTCATGTGTGTGCTGACATTTCATTGTTTTCTTCTTACCAGGTCACAGGCCACGGGTCCGTATTGATGGGGA
Organism: Elymus sibiricus; assembly: GCA_039707655.1. Lineage (NCBI taxonomy): Eukaryota > Viridiplantae > Streptophyta > Magnoliopsida > Poales > Poaceae > Elymus > Elymus sibiricus. The sequence continues at coordinate 36,165,235 of CM077668.1, read as the reverse complement.
ACGGCGCGAGTGCTTCTGTTCATGGTGTTGGCACGGTCGATCTGAAGTTTGCTTCGGGGAGGATCATGCAGCTGAAGAACGTGCAGCATGTCCCCGCCATCAAGAAGAACCTCGTTAGTGGCTCTCTTCTATGTAGAGAAGGGTTTAAGTTGGTCTTCGAGTCGAATAAAGTAGTTGTTACTAAATATGGACAATTTTTTGGAAAAGGTTATGAGTGCGGAGGAATATTCCGCCTTTCCCTCGCTGAGTTTTGTAATAAAGTCGTGAACAATATTCATTCGAGTGTTAATGAATATGAAGTTTGACATTCACGACTTTGTCACATTAGTTTCGGTGTTATGACGCGGCTAGCCAAGTTGAATTTAATCCCGAGTTTCACATTAGCCAAAGGTTCTAAGTGTCATTCGTGTGTGCAATCTAAGCAACCTCACAAGCCCCATAAGGCTGCGGAGGAGAGACACTTGGCACCACTAGAACTCATACATTCTGATCTTTGTGAGATGAATGGTGTGTTGACTAAAGGTGGAAAGAAATACTTCATGACATTGATAGATGATTCTACTAGATATTGCTATCTGTATCTGTTAAATACCAAAGATGAGGCTCTGCACTACTTTAAAATCTATAAGACAGAAGTTGAAAATCAACTTGAAAAGAAAATTAAACGAGTCCGGTCAAATCGTGGTGGAGAGTTCTTCTCGAGTGAGTTTAATTCCTTTTGTGCGGAACACGGCATTATTCATGAGAGGACGCCTCCCTATTCACCCCAGTCAACTGGGGTTGCCGAACGGAAAAACCGTACTCTAACTGATTTGGTTAACGCCATGTTAGATACATCAGGTTTATCCAAGGCATGGTGGGGGGAGGCGATATTGACCTCATGTCATGTCCTGAATAAAGTTCCAACAAAAGATAATGAGATCACTCCCTATGAGCAATGGGCGAAGAGAAGGACGACACTCTCGTACTTGCGTACTTGGGGCTGTTTGGCTAAAGTCAATGTGCCGATCCCCAAAAACCGTAAGCTTGGACCAAAGACTGTGGACTGCGTTAATTTGGGCTACGCTAAGAACAGCGTCGGCTATAGATTTCTAGTAGTGAAATCTGAGGTACCTGACCAGAAGGTCGGTACAATTATTGAGTCTAAGGATGCTACATTCTTTGAGGATATATTTCCTATGAGAGATATGCAAAGCACTTCTAGACAGGAATCTGAGGAGAATCCTGAGCTTGCCATTCCTATGGATTATTATGAACAAACCCATGATGAGAATCCCGAGGAGGATGACGAGGAAACCCTTGGTAGGGGCAAGAGACAAAGGACTTCAAAGACCTTTGGTGATGATTTCTTCGTGTACCTCATAAATGATACTCCCACTTCTATTGTAGAAGTGTATGCATCTCCAGAGGCTGACTACAGGAGAGATGCGGTCCGTAGCGAGATGGATTCCATCATGGCTAACGGGACATGGGAGATCACTGAACGTCCCTATGGTTGCAAACTACTGGGATGTAAGTGAGTGTTCAAAAAGAAGCTTAGGCCTGACGGTACGATTGAAAAGTACAAGGCTAGGCTTGTGGCCAAGGGTTATGCCCAGAAAGAAGAATAGGATTTCTTCAATACTTATTCACCTGTGGCTAGACTGACTACCATTCGAGTATTACTCTCGTTGGCGGCCTCACATGGTCTTCTCATCCACCAGATGGATGTTAAGACGGCTTTCCTGAATGGAGACCCAGACGAGGAAATCTATATGCAACAGCCAGATGTCTTTGTAATAGATGGTCGGGAAGGAAAGGTGTGTAAGCTGCTGAAATCTCTATATGGTCTGAAACAAGCACCTAAGCAATGGCATGAGAAGTTTAATACAACTCTGACATCTGTTGGCTTTGTTGTTAATAAAGCTGACAAATGTGTATACTATCGCTATGGTGGGGGCGAAGGAGTTATATTGTGCTTGTATGTTGATGACATACTGATACGTCCATTTTGCATCATGTTTTCCTACTGTTATTTATAATGTTTTTATGCATAATAATGCTTTTGGGAGTAATTCTAATGCCTTTTCTCTCATAATTTGCAAGGTTTACACAAAGAGGGAGAATACCGGCAGCTGGAATTCTGGACCAGAAAAAGCATGTCAGAGCTACCTATTCTACACAACTCCAAATAAGCTGAAACTTCACGGAGAATTTTTGTGGAATATTTAAGAATTATTGGAGCAAATAACTACCAAAGGGGGCCCACCAGGTGGGCACAACCCACCTGGGCGCGCCAGGGAGCCCAGGCGCGCCCTGGTGGGTTGTCCCCTCCTCGGCCCACCTCCGGTGTCCCTCTTCTGGTATATAAGTCATTTTGACCTGGAAAAAATCAGGAGAGGACTTTCGGGACGAAGCGCCACCGTCTCGAGGCGGAACTTGGGCAGGAGCACTTTTGCCCTCCGGCGGAGCGATTCCGCCGGGGGAACTTCCCTCCGGGAGCGGGAAATCATCGTCATCGTCATCACCAACAACTCTCCCATCTTTGGGAGGGCAATCTCCATCAACATCTTCAACATCACCATCTCCTCTCAAACCCTAGTTCATCTCTTGTGTTCAATCTTTGCACCGGAACCTTAGATTGGTGCTTGTGGGTGACTAGTAGTGTTGATTACATCTTGTAGTTGATTACTATATGGTTTATTTGGTGGAAGATTATATGTTCAAATCCATTATGCTATTTAATACCCCTCTGATCTTCAGCATGATTATTATTTGTGAGTAGTTAATTTTGTTCTTGAGGTCACGGGAGAAGTCATGTTGCAAGTAATCATGTGAACTTGATATGTGTTCGATATTTTGATGATATGTATGTTGTGATTCCCTTAGTGGTGTCATGTGAACGTCGACTACATGGCACTTCACCATATTTGGGCCTAAGGGAATGCATTGTGGAGTAGTTATTAGATGATGGGTTGCTAGAGTGACAGAAGCTTAAACCCTAGTTTATGCGCTACTTCGTAAGGGACCGATTTGGATCCAAAAGTTTAATGCTATGGTTAGATTTTATCTTAATACTTTTCTCGTAGTTGCGGATGCTTGTGAGGGGGTTAATCATAAGTAGGAGGTTTGTTCAAGTAAGAACAGCACCTAAGCACCGATCCACCCACATATCAAATTATCAAAGTAGCGAACACGAATCAAATCAACATGATGAAAGTGACTAGAGGAAATTCCCGTGTACCCTCAAGAACGCTTTGCTTATTATAAGAGAACGTTTTGGCCTGTCCTTTGCCTCAAAAGGATTGGGCTACCTTGCTGCACTTTTGTTACCATTGCCATTATTTACTTATTACAAATTATCTTGCTACCAAACAACTTGTTACCGACTATTTCAGTGCTTGCAGACATTACCTTGCTGAAAACCACTTGTCATTTCCTTCTGCTCCTCGTTGGGTTCGACACTCTTACTTATCGAAAGGACTACGATTGATCCCCTATACTTGTGGGTCATCAAGGCTCTTTTCTGGCGCCGTTGCCGGGGAGTGAAGCGCTCTTGGTAAGTGGAAATCGGTAAGGAAAAATTATTACTATGTGCTGAAATTTATTGTCACTTGTTACTATGGAAAGTAATCCTTTGAGGGGTTTGTTCGGGGTATCTCCACCTCGACCGGAACCACAATTAGTAGCCCCTCAACCTACTGCACCTACTGAAAATATTTGTTACGAAATTCCTTCGGGTATGATAGAACAACTGCTAGCTAATCCTTATGCAGGAGATGGAACCGAACATCCTGATATGCACTTGATATATGTGGATGAAATGTGTGGATTATTTAAGCTTGCAGGTTTATCCGGAGATGAAGCTAAGAAGAAGGTTTTCCCTTTATCTTTGAAGGGAAAAGCATTGGCATGGTATAGGCTATGCGATGATATTGGATCTTGGAATTGGAATCGATTGAAATTGGAATTTCACCAAAATTTTTATCTTATGCATCTAGTTCATCGTGATCAGAATTACATATATAATTTTTGGCCTCGTGAAGGAGAAAGTATCGCTCTAGCTTGGGGGAGGCTTAAGTCAATGTTATATTCATGCCCCAACCATGAGCTCTCAAGAGAAATTATTATTCAGAATTTTTATGCTCGGCTTTCTCGTAATGATCAATCCATGCTCGATACTTCTTGTACTGGTTCTTTTATGAAGAACACTATTGAATTCAGGTGGGATCTTTTGGAAAGAATTAAACGCAACTCTGAAGATTGGGAACTCGACGAAGGTAAAGAGTCAGGTATTAAGCTTGAGTTGATTGTGTTAAATCTTTTATGAATACCGATGCTTTTCATAAGTTTAGCACTAAATATGGACTTGACTCTGAGATAGTAGCCTCTTTCTGTGAATCATTTGCTACTCATGTTGATCTCCCTAAGGAGAAGTGGTTATAATATCACCCACCTATTAAAGAAGAAATTAAAGAACCCGACATAGCTAAAGATGAAACTATCATCTACAATGTTGATCCAGTTGTGCCTACTGCTTATATTGAAAAACCACCTTTCCTTGTTAGGATAAAGGAACATGCTAAGGTTTCAACTGTGGTTCGCAAAAGCCATATTAGAGCACCTAAACCGGCTGAACAAATTAAAGTAGAACCTAGTGTTGCTATGGTTAAGGATCTCCTGGTAGAAAACATTGATGGGCATGTAATTTACTTCTGTAATGACGCTGCTAGAATTGCCAAACCCGATGAAAAAGATAAACACAGACCCGTTGTTGGCATGCCTGTTGTCTCAGTTAAAATAGGAGATCATTGTTATCATGGTTTATGTGACTTAGGTGCTAGCGTGAGTGATATTCCTTTCACCTTATATCAAGAAATTATGAATGATATAGCACCCGCTGAAATAGAAGACATAGATGTTACTATTAAACTTACTAATAGAGATACCATCACACCACTTGGGATTGTTAGAGATGTTGAAGTCTTGTGTGGGAAAATAAAATATCCTACTGATTTTCTAGTCCTTGGTTCCCCACAAGATGACTTTTGTCCCATTATTTTTGGTAGACCTTTCTTGAACATCGTTAATGCTAAAATAGATTGTGAGAAGCAAACCGTCGGTGTTAGTTTTGGTGATGAGTCTCATGAGTTTAATTTTTCCAAGTTTAATAGGCAACCTCATAAGAAAGAATTGCTTAGTAAAGACGAAATAATTGGTCTTGCTTCTATTGCCGTGCCTCCTACAGATCCACTAGAACAATACTTGCTAGATCATGAAAATGATATGCATATGCATGAAAGACATGAAATAGATAAAATTTTCTTCGAACAACGACCTCTGCTTAAACACAATTTGCCTATTGAAACTCTAGGAGGTCCTCCTCCACCTAAAGGTGATCCTGTGTTTGAATTAAAACAATTACCTGACACTTTGAAATATGCATATCTTGATGAGAAAAAGATATATCCTGTTATTATTAGTGCTAACCTTTAAAAACATGAAGAAGAAAGATTATTGAAAATTTTGAAGAAGCACCGTGCTGCTATTGGATATACTCTTGATGATCTTAAGGGCATTAGTCCCACTCTCTGTCAGCATAAGATTAATATGGAACCTGATGCTAAACTCGTTGTTGATCACCAACGCCGGTTGAATCCCAAAATGAAAGAAGTGGTAAGAACTGAAATATTAAAGCTTCTGGAAGCAGGTATAATCTATCCCATAGCTGATAGTAGATGGGTAAGTCCTGTTCATTGTGTCCCTAAGAAAGGAGGTATTACTGTTGTTCCCAATGACAAAAATGAACTTATTCCTCAAAGAATTGTTATTGGCTATAGGATGGTAATTGATTTTAGAAAATTAAATAAAGCAACTAGAAAAGATCATTACCCCTTGCCTTTTATTGATCAAATGTTGGAAAGACTATCAAAGCACACACACTTTTGCTTCCTAGATGGATATTCTGGTTTTTCTCAAATACCTGTTTCACAACCTGATCAAGAGAAAACCACTTTCACTTACCCTTTTGGAACTTATGCTTATAGACGTATGCCTTTTGGTTTATGCAATGCACCTGCTACCTTTCAAAGATGTATGACTGCTATATTCTCTGACTTTTGTGAAAAGATTGTTGAGGTTTTCATGGATGATTTTTCTGTTTATGGAACTTCTTTTGATGATTGCTTAAGCAGCCTTGATCGAGTTTTGCAGAGATGTGAGCAAACTAATCTTGTCTTGAATTGGGAGAAGTGCCACTTTATGGTCAATGAAGGTATTGTTTTGGGGCATAAAATTTCTGAACGAGGTATTCAGATGGATAAAGCTAAAGTTGATGCAATTGAGAAAATGCCATGTCCCAGAGATATCAAAGGTATTCGTAGTTTCCTCGGTCATGCTGGTTTCTACAGGAGGTTTATTAAAGACTTCTCTAAAATTTCTAGGCCTCTTACAAATCTTTTACAAAAGGATGTTCCATTTGTTTTTGATGATGATTGTGTAGAAGCCTTTGAGACACTTAAGAAAGCCTTAATTTCTGCACCTATTGTTCAACCACCTGATTGGAACTTGCCTTTCGAAATTATGTGCGATGCTAGTGATTATGCTGTTGGTGTTGTTCTAGGGCAAAGAGTTGATAAGAAACTAAATGTTATCCATTATGCTAGCAAAACTCTAGACAGTGCCCAGAGAAATTATGCCACTACTGAAAACGAATTTTTAGCAGTTATGTTTGCCTGTGACAAATTCAGATCCTATATAGTTGATTCTAAAGTTACTGTTCACACTGATCATGCTGCTATCAAATATCTTATGGAAAAGAAAGATGCTAAACCTAGACTCATTAGGTGGGTTCTCTTGCTACAAGAATTTGACTTACATATAACTGATATGAAAGGAGCTGAGAACCCCGTAGCTGATAACTTGTCTAGGTTAGAAAATACTCTTGATGACCCACAACCTATTAATGATAGCTTTCCTGATGAGCAACTAGCTGCAATAAATGTTTCTCATAATACTCCTTGGTATGCTGACTATGCTAATTATATTGTTGCTAAATATATACCACCTAGTTTCACTTACCAACAAAAGAAAAAATTCTTCTATGACTTAAGACATTACTTCTGGGATGACCCACATCTTTATAAAGAAGGAGTAGATGGTATTATTAGACGTTGTGTAGCTGAGCATGAACAAGAACAAATCCTACGGAAATGTCACTCCATGGAGGGCATCATGCGGGAGATAGAACTGCTCACAAGGTATTGCAATCTGGTTTTTATTGGCCTACTCTCTTTAAGGATGCCCGTAAGTTTGTTTTATCTTGTGATGAATGTCAACGAATTGGTAATATCGGTAAGCGTCAAGAAATGCCTATGAACTATTCACTTGCTGTTGAACCATTTGATGTTTGGGGTTTTGATTATATGAGACCTTTTCCTTCCTCTAATGGGTATACTCATATTTTGGTTGCTGTTGATTATGTTACTAAGTGGGTGGAAGCTATTCCAACTAGTAGTGCTGATCATAACACTTCCATTAAAATGCTTAAAGAAGTTATTTTCCCAAGGTTTGGAGTCCCTAGATATTTAATGACTGATGGTGGTTCACACTTTATTCATGGTGCTTTCCGTAAGATGCTTGCTAAATATGATGTTAACCATAGAATTGCATCACCCTATCACCCTCAATCTAGTGGTCAAGTTGAACTTAGCAATAGAGAAATAAAATTAATATTACAGAAAACTGTTAATAGGTCCCGAAAGAATTGGTCTAAGAAATTGGATGATGCACTTTGGGCTTATAGAACAGCTTATCAAAATCCTATGGGTATGTCTCCGTATAAAATGGTTTATGGAAAAGCTTGTCATTTCCCTCTAGAGCTAGAACATAAAGCATATTGGGCGATAAAAGAACTCAACTATGATTTCAAACTTGCCGGTGAAAAGAGGTTATTTGATATTAGCTCATTAGATGAATGGAGAACCCAAGCCTATGAAAATGTCAAACTATTTAAAGAAAAGGTTAAAAGATGGCATGATAAAAGAATCCAAAAGCGGGAATTCAAAGTAGGAGAATATGTTCTCTTGTACAACTCTCGTTTCAGATTCTTTGCAGGAAAACTTCTCTCCAAATGGGAAGGACCGTATGTTATTGAAGAGGTTTATCGCTCTGGAGCTATCAAAATAAATAATGCCGAAGGTACCAACCCAAGGGTGGTCAATGGTCAAAGGATTAAACACTATATCTCAGGTACGCCTATTAATGTTGAAAGCAATATTATCCAAACCATGACACCTGAGGAACACATAAAGGAAACCTTCCGGAACACTCCAGAATAACTGAAAAAGAGGAGGTACGTGATACGGTAAGTAAACGGACTCCGAAAAATCCGCAAAAATATTTTCTGTCAGTTTTGGAATATAACAAAAATTAGGAAAATAAGAAACAACCAGGAAAGCACCCGAGGGGGGCACAAGACACCAGGGTGCGCCAGCCCCCCCTGGCGCGCCCCGGTGGGTTGTGCCCACCTCGGGAACCTTCCGTACTCCGTTTTTCTCCCGTTTGCTTGTTTCCCAAGATAAAAAATCTTTATATACCCCCTGAACGTACTGACCTCCGTATCGCGGAGAAATCTTCTGTTCTTCTTTCTTGCTGTTTTCTGACATATCTAGGTTGCTATGGCCGCTTCGAGCTCCTCCAAGGACAAGTTCTTCGAGAATGTCATCAACCCGTATCTGCGGGAGGTGATGCAGCACCCTCAAGCCATTGAGATGCGTGAGGGGGTGCTCCACATCCGGGACGTCCAGGGACCCAAGGGGAAGGGGACCGTGGATGCCAGGCTCGAAGCTATGGAGCAGGAGGTGTTCAAGTGCAAGGGGATGGTGGAACGTGGACTCAATGCCAATCACCTCATGATCACAGATTACGCCCGTGATCTCAAGGTGGATGGCAAATCCATGAAGGACATCGTCTTCACCTTCAACGAGCAAATCGACTTTCTGCAAAGTCAAATCTATGATCTCCAAAACCAAGTCTTTGAGTATGAGGCGAGGTTTAAAGGTATGAGTTTGGCTGCCAGTTGCAGGACTCGCGAGACCCACTCCTCTTCTTATGATGGTGAGCCTCTGCCATGGAAACCGGAAGATAAGATCGCTACAACTACACCACCACCTTCTTCTTCATCACCAAAGGAGACTTGAGTTCATGGTATGGACACTCCCCTTGGCTTGTGCCAAGCTTGGGGGAGGTGTCCCGGTATCGTATCACCACCACTATCTTTACTTTTATCTATTTTAGTTTGATCTTCAGTTTTCCTTTGATTTAGTTGAATAAAAGTTTAGTTCGATCCTTTCTTTTCGAGTGTTTGCTTAGTGATCTATCTATGTAATCGTGTTCGAGATATATAATAAAGATTAGTTCAAGTCTTGCTTTCTTTACCTTAGTGTTTCAATAAAAAGAAAGGAAAATAAATGAATAAGATCATATGCTAATCTTATGGTAGGTAATGACATCACATAAGGAAAAGTATAAGTGGTAAAATTTGTTGGAGATTGACAAACATAGCATTGGTCAATGATGCAACTCATGAAAGAATTAATAAGGGAAGAGAAGATTCACATGCAAATACACTATCTTGGACATCTTTTATGATTGTGAGCCCCCATTAAATATTTTGTGTCAAAATGGTTGACGCTGGACAAGGAAGACAACATAATGATTTATCTTTGTTCATATTCACATAGAAGTTATATTGTCATAGATCCTTCAACATGTGGTGCTTGCCCAATATCTTTTCTAGCCAAAAACTCCGCACTAAGTAGAGATACTACTTGTGCATCCAAAAACCCTTAACCCAAACCTTATTTCAAGAGTCCACCATACCTACCTATGGATTGAGTAAAATCCTTCAAGTAAGTTGTCATCGGTGCAATAAGGCAATAAAAATTGCTTCTAAATGTGGTGGATCATTTAGTGTAAGAGAAAATTGAGCGTTGTACGAACTTGTGATGGCAAAGAATAAAAGCGACAGACTGCATAATAAAGGTTGCCATCATAAGGGGCAATATAACGTGACGTTCTTTTGCATTAAGGGATTTAGCATACAAACAAATAAGCGCATGACAACCTCTGCTTCCCTCTGCGAAGGGCCTATCTTTTACTTTTATGCATTTACTTTTATGTTTTGAGTCAAAGTATTCTTCCCTATTCCTTTTTATTTTCTCTTTTGGCAAGCATCATGTGGTGAGGAAAGATCTAGGCACATATATCCAGTTGGATATGAGTGGGCATGAGTTATTATTGTTGACATCACCCTTGAGGTGAATATGTTGGGTGGCGAAACTATAAGCCCCTATCTTTCTATGTGTCTGGTTGAAACTTTTTGTTCATGGGTACGCTGTGAGTGTTAGCAATCATAGAAGATTAAATGATGATTGAGTATGTGGACTTGCCTAAAGGCTCCGATACATGACCCTTCCTGAAAATATGATGAATTGTAGTTGCAAAGTTGACTGAGAACATAGTTTGTTGGTTTTCAATAAGGTTTATGCTTTATACTTCAATGTTGTGATGAATTGTTACTTGTTCATGAGAAGTTATATGATAAAAGTTATGTGATAAAATTCTATGTTAAAGTTCTTTGCTGTTATAATAATATGCATGATGCTTCTATGTCCGTATTTTGTTTTTATCGACACCTCTCTCTCTAAGCATGTGGACATGTTTTTCGATTTCGGTTTTCGCTTGAGGACAAGCGAGGTCTAAGCTTAGGGGAGTTGATACGTCCATTTTGCATCATGTTTTCCTACTATTATTTATAATGTTTTTATGCATAATAATGCTTTTGGGAGTAATTCTAATGCCTTTTCTCTCATAATTTGCAAGGTTTACACAAAGAGGGAGAATACCGGCAGCTGGAATTCTGGACCAAAAAAAGCATGTCAGAGCTACCTATTCTACACAACTCCAAATAAGCTGAAACTTCACGGAGAATTTTTGTGGAATATTTAAGAATTATTGGAGCAAATAACTACCAGAGGGGGCCCACCAGGTGGGCACAACCCACCTGGGCGCGCCAGGGAGCCCAGGCGCGCCCTGGTGGGTTGTGCCCTCCTCGGCCCACCTCCGGTGCCCCTCTTCTGGTATATAAGTCATTTTGACCTGGAAAAAATCAGGAGAGGACTTTCGGGACGAAGCGCTGCCGTCTCGAGGCGGGACTTGGGCAGGAGCACTTTTGCCCTCCGGCGGAGCGATTCCACCAGGGGAACTTCCCTCCCGGAGGGGGAAATCATCGTCATCGTCATCACCAACAACTCTCCCATCTTTGGGAGGGCAATCTCCATCAACATCTTCAACATCACCATCTCCTCTCAAACCCTAGTTCATCTCTTGTGTTCAATCTTTGCACCAGAACCTTAGATTGGTGCTTGTGGGTGACTAGTAGTGTTGATTACATCTTGTAGTTGATTACTATATGGTTTATTTGGTGGAAGATTATATGTTCAGATCCATTATGCTATTTAATACCCCTCTGATCTTGAGCATGATTATTATTTGTGAGTAGTTACTTTTGTTCTTGAGGTCACGGGAGAAGTCATGTTGCAAGTAATCATGTGAACTTGATATGTGTTCGATATTTTGATGATATGTATGTTGTGATTCCCTTAGTGGTGTCATGTGAACGTCGACTACATGGCACTTCACCATATTTGGGCCTAAGGGAATGCATTGTGGAGTAGTTATTAGATGATGGGTTGCTAGAGTGATAGAAGCTTAAACCCTAGTTTATGCGCTACTTCGTAAGGGACCGATTTGGATCCAAAAGTTTAATGCTATGGTTAGATTTTATCTTAATACTTTTCTCGTAGTTGCGGATGCTTGCGAGGGGGTTAATCATAAGTAGGAGGTTTGTTCAAGTAAGAACAGCACCTAAGCACCGATCCACCCACATATCAAATTATCAAAGTAGCGAACACGAATCAAATCAACATGATGAAAGTGACTAGATGAAATTCCCGTGTACCCTCAAGAACGCTTTGCTTATTATAAGAGACCATTTTGGCCTGTCCTTTGCCTCAAAAGGATTGGGCTACCTTGCTGCACTTTTGTTACCATTGCCGTTATTTACTTGTTACAAATTATCTTGCTACCAAACAACTTGTTACCGACTATTTCAGTGCTTGCAGACATTACCTTGCTGAAAACCACTTGTCATTTCCTTCTGCTCCTCGTTGGGTTCGACACTCTTACTTATCGAAAGGACTACGATTGATCCCCTATACTTGTGGGTCATCACATACTGATATTTGGAACCAGCCTCAAAGTTATTGAGGAGGTTAAGTCATTTCTACCTCAGAATTTTGAGATGAATGACCTTGGGGTGGCTGATGTTATCTTGAACATCAAGCTATTGAGAGATGATGAGGGTGGGATTACACTTCTGCAATCCCATTATGTTGAGAAGGTTTTGAGTCGTTTTGGATATTCTGACTGCAAACCATCTCAAACACCATATGATCCTAGTGTGCTGATTCGAAAGTTCAAGGGCACAGCTATAGATCAATTGAGATACTCTCAAATTATTTGTTCACTCATGTACCTAGCAAGCGCAACGAGGCCTGACATCGCGTTTGCCGTGAGCAAACTGAGCCGTTTTGTTTCCAATCTGGGTGATGTACATTGGCGTGCTATTGAAAGAGTTATGCGCTATTTGAAAGGTACTATGAACCATGGACTTCACTATACCGGAGACCCGTCGGTACTTGAAGGGTATAGTGATGCGAATTGGATCTTTGATGCTGATGAGATGAAGGCCACAACTGGGTATATCTTTACTCTTGGAGGTGGTGCTGTTTCCTGGAAGTCTTGCAAGCAAACGATCTTAACGAGATCGACAATGGAAGCAGAATTAACAGCATTAGACACATCTGGTGGCGAAGCAGAATGGCTTCGAGATCTTTGGATGGACTTGCCAGTGGTTGAGAAGCCAGTTCCGGCCATCCTTATGAACTGCGACAACCAGACAGTCATTGTCAAGATGAAGAGTTCAAAGGACAACATGAAGTCCAACAAACATATAAGAATGAGATTAAAAGCTGTCAGAAAGTTGAGAAACTCCGGAGTGATAGCGTTGGACTATGTCCAAACAACTAAGAATCTGGCAGATCCCTTTACTAAAGGGCTATCACGTGCTGTGATAGATAATGCATCGAGGGAGATGGGTATGAGACCCACATGAGTTGCCATGGTGGTAACCCAACCTATGTGATCGGAGATCCCGTGAAGTAGGACCTGGGAAAACAAGCCAGTGGTGAACTGGGGAGAGTAACTTTACTTACCCACTCCGTTGGAGATGCAATACTCTCGGAAACTGTATGGTAGGTTGACTACTGTCTTAATGTGTTCCAAAGCTTATACAAGCAAGATGCTATATCCTACAGAGCGATCTTTGGAGGAACACACCTATATGAGCCCGACTCCTGGTCACGGTCTATGAGATTGGGGTGATCTCTAAGCTCATGAATAGGCCGGAAGTGTGACTTATATGCTCCACCCGAGGGGTCAGCCTTCGACAGTCTAGTACTGGTTGGACATGTGGCGAAACTTCTTTACGCCAAACTGACAATTCAAGGCATAGTCCATTGTTCAGTTGTGAAGGAGTGTAGCTACTTGTTCTAGGTGAAGCTCAACCTTAACAGGTCTTCGCTGAAACACTGGTATATCAAAACAGTAATTGGAACAGAGGACATAATGGGCCCTCGAGATCTGGTGGGGGATTTTTGAAATATGGGGTGGGCTTTAGGCCCATCCAACAATTTCAGAAAAATCTCTAAGGGCCCATGTAGGTGTCATGACAAGGGGTGGTGGGAAGTTTAGTCCCACCCCGGAAGTGGAAGGAGAGTTGGAGTGGTTTATAAGGGATTCTCTCCCTCATGCTATTGGAGCTTGAGAAGAGAAGAAGCCCTCGCGCACTCCTCCTCCGACGCCACGCCCCGCCCCGTCTCGCCGCGCCGCGCCGCGCCGCGCCGCGCCGCGGGTTGCGGGAATGAGCCGAGCCGGAGCTTATTTTTGCCAGTCAGGAACAGAGAGTTTTTTACAGCTGGGCCACGATCTGAGACGTCGGATCGTGGGCTGTTTACGAACCGACTCGGACATGGGTGTCCAGCCCACGTCTCTCCGCCTGGACGCGCATATATATATGCGAGGCGCTAGCCGCCAGAGATCAGATCACATCTGCTCCCACGCACACCGCCCCCGTCGTTCCCTTTGCTTTTGCTGCTGCCTCCGGCGACTCCATCCCGTTCACCGCGTACACGGTTGACGGGAGAGCAGGCCTCCGAAACCCCGCCTCTCCGGATCCTGTACGGGAGAGGGGCGATTAGGTTTTTGGGGAGCGTCCCGTACGCGACTGCTCGCCTCCGATCGTCTGCTTCGTTCATGTCCGCTTCATCAACACCATGTCCACCGACGCCGAGAGGGCTGCTGCTGACAACAAGACGGCCGAGGAGGCCGCCGCCGCTGCTGCTGCTACGGCCAACTGGCCAATTGGAGGGTATAACCTAATTATCCCGCTCCTGTTTACTACTGTTTTATCCGTACTAGTGATCTGCGTAGATGTTCCTACTATCTGTCTAGTACATGATATATTGGTCAAATATCAGTATGCTCTTAGCACGATTTATGTCATGCTGGTGATTTTCTCTTAGATTAATTTAATCCAAAAACTGCCTATTTATTTAGCAGAACACATCGTCAACGTCACAATGCAACAGACGATCAGGATCGTACCTGATCAACAGCTCACGCTCGTTGATTACAGCCACGCTACAGATATCTTTCACCTCCAAATTAAGCGGTGGCAGTGCCTCCATCACTAAGAAGTTAATCCGATACTGCAAGCTCCAGGTCTCAGCATCATAGTCCTGCAACACCCAAACATCTATCTCGCCGTCACCGGTGAGGTGGTGCAAAGCAAGATCGCCGGCCATGTCCAACAACGACACCATATGCCCCAACTGTGCTGGGCAGCTCATCTTCCGGAATGTCTCGTTTACGGTGTCGAATACCGTTATGTCAACGTTCAATGCCCAGTGCAGGCTACCATGATGGTGGATTGCTGAGTGACCGGGGGTACCTGCTACCAAGATGAAACCATCTCCCTGAATCTTCCGGCCATTGGATGCGTCTTGGCTGGTCCGAGCCCACCGTGAGGACAAAGAAATCAGGGGACTGAGATGCATGGTAATATTCTAACATCCAGATCACCCGGTGTTCTCCGGATACGTGGTGCCGGTAGAAGCCGACGACTGAGACGGCTCTGAAGCCTGGTCGTGTGGGAGGGTGTGGCAGGGAAGCACACTTGTGGGTGGCCGGGTTGCAGATGTAGGGGCTGTTTGGTTTGCGCCGGCGCCCGCCCTGCCAATCGCGGGCACGCCAAATAATTGGCGCAGGATTTGCCAACTCACGCCTTGCCAAAAAGTTGGCTGGGAATTGAACTGGGACTGCTGTCGAGACGTGGGCTTAGAGCATCTCCAACAGCCTTTGTATAGTTGCACTCACTTGCTATTTTACAAATCTTGGCCAAAAAATCTTCTCCAACAGCCTTTCTATAAGTGGTTCCTCACCAAATTTTTTTACAAAGCTTGTTATATTTGCACCCACACTTTGCATATTTGCAAAGTCAAAGGCCACTTTGTAAATTTTTAGCAAGCCTCCTAAAGCCTCACTTTGTCTCAATGACAGGTGGGTCCGTGTACTAGTGTGTGTGCTGCGCGTGCGCTGTGTGCGCGTGTGTGTACGTGTACGTGTTTTTTGTGTGTGTACGTGTACGCGTGTGTGCTGCATGTGTACGTGTGTGTGCGCGCGCGCGCTGCATGTGTACGTGTGTGTGTTGCATGTGTGTACAGTGTATGCGTGTGTGTGCTGCGTGTGTGTAAGTGTATGCGTGTGTGCGTGTGTACGTGTACGCGAGTTGTGCTAGTATACATATACATGTACGTATGCTAGTGTGCAATGTGTCTATGACAAACTGTTCCCACATGTCATTGTGTGTTTTGTGCAAATATAGCAATCCAATAAACAAATGCTATCAAAGTAAAAAACATTTTGGCTTTGTAAAACTTCTCTCTCCTCTTGCTATAACAAGTTTTTAGCAATCCAATATACAAAGGCGGTTAGAGATGCTCTTACCAATTATTTGGCCTCCAACCAAACGAGCAACCATTGCTGAGTCAACGACCAATATTTTGGCACGGCGTCTCAAGGCCACGATCCAAACGAAACTGTGTTCCCGCGACAGAATGAGGAGGCCATCACAGGCGGCCTGGTGTTTGACCCGAAAGTACGAGACTGCACTGGGCGGTGTGTACCAGATGACGGGCCGTATCCTCTGATCTCCGGCAGCGGCGAGGCAGTAGATGCCATCCAGGTGTTGGATGATGGGGAGCGACGGCTGGCGGCGGTGGTGGTTGAGGATGAACCTGTCGGTGGAAGTGCCGGCGCGCCACGACTTCCGGACGGCGCGGCAGCGGAGCACGTCCTTGGTCGGCAGCCGGACCAGGATCTCTTCGACGACGAGCCACTCCGGCAGGTCGTCCAGCACGGTCGCGCCGCTGCTGTCCGGCATGCTGTTCTTCCAAGAAAATGGAAGAAGAAAAAAACGTTAGTAATACGACGGATTGGGCGCAAGAAAGAACTGCTTGGGCGATCTACATACAAATCGGCTTAAATGGTACGATGGACAGGCAGAGCCGAGAGGATTTACGTACGTCGGAGCGGACGCCGGAGGACGGTCGAGCGAGAGCGGCGATTTCCAGCGGCGTCGCCTGGTTGTGGTTGGGCCGTGCTGGTTCTTGGGACCTGGGAGCGAAAATCCGGATGCGAATTGATGCGAGGGAGAGAGAAGGCTTTGGCTTGGCGAAGCTGGTGCCTCGTCTGTCGTGCACAGTAAAGGAGGAGATGCGAATTGATGGGCAGTGTGATACGCTCTGCTGCATCGGGTCGATGGGACTGGACGAGCTGCGTGCGTAGCCTTTTCAGCTGTGGAGCGTAGGCTGGAGTTGATGATGGAGAGAGAGAAACTGCACTTCTTTGAGACTCGTTCTTTGACTGACTTTTTAAAGTTTGACAGTCAATCTTTTTCTTGTTTTACAAAACCATCTTATCCAGCATGAACTGATTGAGTTGATATACTGGTCTGCTGCAATACTCCCTCCGTTCTAAAATATAGTGCGTCTTCGGTTTCCGCGCTTTAACTTTGACCATAAATTTGACCAATGAGACCGACTGCGGCGGGGGCAAAAATTATACCAGTGAATTCGTATTCGAAAGAAGTTTTCAATTATATAATTTTTGCTCCGGCCGCAATCGGTCTAGTTAGTTAAATTTATGGTCAAAGTTGAACCTTGGGAAGCACGGGCGCACTATATTTTGAAACGGAGGGAGTAGCATTTATAGTGGGACTCAGCAAATCCGGCCTCCTAAACGCTCATTGATGTGCTATGCACGTCCGCGCATAGTAACAGGTCACCCTCAAATGTCATGTTCAAGAAATGGATACCTCATTAGCAAATTCTTCAATTTATGTAATTACGTGCAACGTTAAACCGTCTAAACTTTGTCAGCATTCGTCCTTGTTGTTCTTTTCCGTGCCCCATGTCCGACGGCCGTGAGACCCGGGAAAGTGAAGGTCCAATTGCCGGTGAGGTAGAGTAGGACATGGGACACGTGGTGCCGCTGTCTCTCATGTCCTACCCTTCCTCATCAGAGATGGTGGCATTGACGTCGCCGGTCGAGGTGAAGTCCACAATAGACACCTCGCGGGCGGAGCCTGACACCTCCAGGACTTGGATGTGATACCAGGGGGTGCCGGTCAATCATAGCGGTTCCGCAACACCATGTGACTCCGCTCCGCGGCTTCGGCCGCGAGGGCTGCAGCTGCCTAGCACGGCGGGCACGCCGCACCATATTAGCTCCCGGGCCGGGACCATGCATGCCTCCGGTTACCTCTGACTCAGATCCCGCCACTACGAGGAAGATGCGCCACCGGAGGGGTTGCGCCGTCGCCCCAGCATGGGGCACCAGATGAACTGCACCGCTTTCGACGAGGTAATGGTCATGCGCCTCCCACCACCAGGCCCGACGGATCCAACTGCCATTTGCAAGTGACCCACAAGTATACGGGATCTATCGTAGCCTTTTCGTTAAGTAAGAGTGTCGAACCCAATTAGGAGCAGAAGGAATTGACAAGTAGTTTTCAGCTAGGTTTCACTGTGAAGATAGTTTCGTATATAATTGATAGCAAGACAGATAAATAATAACCAAAGTAATAGAGTGCAGCAAGTGCCCCAATCCTTATGTATGCTAAGCTAAAACGCTTTTGAAGACACACGGGAATCTCATCAAGTTACTTTCATCAGGATTCATTAAGTTACCATTTATTGATTCGATAAGTGCTATGTGGTTGGACCGGAGCTAAGATATTGTCCTTACTTTTACAAATACCTACTTATAATTATACGCTTCATTCAAGCATCCACAAAATACAAGAGAAATAATGAAGATAAATTTAATTGTTGCATTAAACCATATGATCCAAAAAAGCCTCTTACGGAACAATTGACAAACTGAGATTTGGGTTTCTATCACTCCCGCAACCCATCATTTACAAACTAATTTCACGATGTCTTCCCCTAGGCCCAAAGATGATGAAGTGTCATATAATCATCATTCATATAACACCACTAGAGGGAGAACAACATAACATATCATCAAAACATTAAACGGTAGTCAACTTCACATGATTAATATCAACAAAACTTCTCTAATGTCCTCAGGAAGTAATGGATTTACTCTCAAGACTCATATGAATCATGATCAGTGGATATAAATATTTGATGAACAATCTAAACACAACAATCTTTCACCGATAAATTCCATATGCATCAACTACAAAGTATAATCAACACATACAAGTACTCTAAATTATCAATCTGAGGTTTGATACAAAGATTGAACAAAACGGATGAACTAGGGTTTGAAGATGAGATGCTGCTGATGAAGATGATGATCCCGATGATGAACGGAGTGTTGCTGAGGACAATGGCTTCAATTTGTTCCTCCTGGAGTGAAGTTTCCCCCGCAGATTCGCTCTGCCGGAGAGAAAAAGTGCCCCCCCCCCCCAGGTTGTGCCTCGCAGGTGGCGGCGGAAAGTCCCGAGATATTTTTGTGATTTTTTCTCGGGTTATGGGAATTTATGGAAAAAGGGTGTCTGGAGAGGAGCCACCAGGGGCCAACGCGGCCAGGCAGCGCGTGGATATATAGGACGCGTGACACCCTGGTGGGTACCCTCTGGCCCATCTTCTGGCTCATGGCTTCATATTTTAAATAATTCAGTAAAATCCCCGCTGCTTTTGGAGCTCTGGAAAATTCCAGTTGTCCGATAATTTCCCTTTCTTTGTTTATCTTGCCATTTAAGAGAGTAAATACATTAGAATTACATCATAATATGCAATATATCATTGAAATAGGATAAATTATAATAGGAAATAATGATGCAAAATGGATGTATGACCCCCGAAGCTTAGACTCTGGTTGTCCCCAAACGAATACCGAACTCAGTAAACCAGACCACAAGTTATGGAGAGAGGTGTCTACAATAAAGAATACGAATATGGCAACATCACATTTACTAACATCATTATACATTATAAACAACAACTTCCTCTCATAAAATTTCTCATTAACAAGCGGTATTGGCCATGGTCTTAAAGATATTTTGGAGGCTCACAAAGGTCCATTTCTAGATAATGATCTATTCACATGTTAAGGTTGATTGAAATCCAGCAATCTATGTTCTTAGTCATCAAACAATCACAATTCATCCTTATTTTTCAAAACAATCTATGTAAGAGTTTTGGTTTGGCGAACTTCACATACTCAACTATCATTTAGTCTTTCGATGATTGTTGACACTCAGGAGCATATTTTTAGAACAAACAGTTTTCACCAGACAAAATGAAAGATATGGGTTAAATGTTTAATGCCCAACGTTCTTATCTCACGGATTTCGGACGCCTGCAAAGCCCCCTGGTTTGCATCCACTTGATCGGATTTCAGATAGCCAGATTGGTCCACAGACCGATGGGGTATCACATTGGATGATAATTAAGCTCCGCCCAGACTAATGGGAAACGTAGCATGGAAAACAAAAAAAGTCCTACAAAACACCCAAAGATCTATGTATGGAGATGCTAGCAACGAGAGGGGAGTGAGTCTACGTACCCTTGTAGACCAAAAGCGTTAACGATCTAATGATCATGGTTGGTGTAGCCGTACTCGCTCCGCTGTCCAATCCGATCCAAGCACCGCACGTGTGGCACCTCCGAGTTTAGCACACGTTTGACTCAAATGGTGTCTTCTCCTTCTTGATCCAGCAAGCGAGGGAGAAGTGTGGTAGATGAGGTCAGGACCAGCACGACGGCATGGTGGTGGTGATTGCAACGGAACTCCGATAGATCGGGCATACCACAACTTCGATGAGACATTGTTAAAGTGTTCAATTTTTTTAAAATGTTCATGAATTTTGTTAAAAACAAATTCAAAAACTATTCACGAATTTAGAATTTGTGAATTTTATTAAGTGTTCGCACACTTCAAAAGTGTTCACGTACTAAAAATATAATGAATTGGAAAAATGAGCAGAAAAATTTGAATAAAAAAAGTTCATGAAATTTGAAATGAAAAAAATGAAAATTTTATTTTACAGGATAAAGTAGTATTAAAAAAAGTAAACCATTGGTTGAGTGATAATTCACACATCTTCTACATTTCTCCACGGTGCATTGACTAAAAAACTAAAAAATATAAACAACCAAATATCTCATCTAGAAGATAATGACCAAATCTGTGAAAAAATAAACTCCGCAGCAGGAAAAAAAGCACACAAAAACTGTGTGAACGTACAAATGGCCCAGCACAAGAAACAACGGGACAAACAATGAACATCTGCGAAAAAAGATCAGGTCGTGCAAACCATGCTAAAAAGACAAATCTTAGCGATTGCTCATGAGGGGTGGACGTACAACTGGTTCATTTTTAACCTTGAACTTGTAACATATGGTGTGTTATTAAAAATTGAAAAATAAATAACAATGAACCCCACCGGCTGACCACCATGGCAACCCGTCCGTGCACTACCACTCTCTCTCTCTCTCTCGCTAACACAATTGTCCTTTTTTAGTTTAAGTTTTTCTAGACAACCTTTTTATTTTAAGTAAACTAACACAACCGTTCCTGCAACGAAAAGAAAAGGACTGATAAAAGAACAAGTCAAAAGCCCAAGAGAAGGAACAAACGCCCGTAGAAAAAAGGCCCAAGAAACTTGCGTACAAAAAGCTATTCTTGGCGAGGTCAACGGGACGCCAACGAGACAAGATCACATTGTGCGAGTTTTGAAGACAAACAAGATCCAACGGTTATGGACTTAGATGTGAGATAAGTATTTCACATCTAAATATGAAATAACATTTCCAAATTTATTTTATTGTTGGCTAACCAAAAAATTTGCTAGGCAATGTTTTAATGGGCCAACTTTGTTTTCCATATATACAATAAAAAATCATGTACAATCTGTTCACTGTGACCACTAAGCAATAAATTGAAGACCATGGTCAAATTCGTTTACGCACATGTTCACGATTTACTTCAATGAAAAATCACACATATATATTCATTAAAGTCAGTCAAAAAAAGTGAAGCTCCTCTCTCCATTGATTCCAACCTAGCTGTAGCTCGGCTGCACACCTCATCTCGTCCCATCGACCTCCTGCTCCTCCTTTACTGCGCACCAGAGACGAGACACCACCATCGCCAATGCTTTCTCCCCATCTTCGCCAAGAAAGAGTGCCTTCTTCCCCGCTGTCAGATCGCCCCAAGGTAAATCCTCTCGCTTCTTCCCCGCTTTCAAATCCATTCCGTTCTCTCGTTCTAATCGATTTATAGATCGCCGAAGCAGTTCTTTCTTGCGCCCAATCTGCCATTGTCTTTTCTTTTGTCAATCATCATGCAGTTGTAGTGGTAGTAATGTTTGCTTCTCTGTATCTTCTCCGCGCAAGGAGCAGTCGTCAGCATGTCGGACACCGTGCTGGAGGACCTGCCGGAGTGGCTCGTCGTCGACGAGATCCTCGTCCGGCTGCCGTCCAAGGACGTGCTCCGCTGCCGCGCCGTCCGGAAGTCCTGGCGCGCCGCCACTTCCACCGACAGGTTCATCCTCGACCACCACGGCCGCCAGCCGTCGCTCCCCATCATCGCACGACACGGCGCGGGCATCTCCTGCGTCGCCGCCGCCGGAGGTCAGAAGATACGACACGTCCTGCAGACACGCGCGATCCAGTTTCGAACATCGCCGCCATACACCACGCCGCCTGCGATGGCCTCCTCATCCTGTCGCGGCAGTCCAGCTTCTACATCTGCAACCCGGCCACCCGCAAGTGCGCTCCCCTGCCATGTCCTCCCCTGCGGCAAGGATTCAGGGCCCCAACGTCATCGCCTTCTACCGGCACCACCCGTCCGGAGAGCACCGGGTGCTCTGGGCGATGTTCTCGGTGAGGGGCTCCGCGTTCGAGCCGCCTGCTTACTTGGTCCTCCCGGTGGGATCTGACCGGCCAAGATGCATCCAATGGCCGAGAACTTTAGACCTCTATCCCGCTTCCTCCTACTTCCCACCAGTCCACCATCGTGGTACCCTGCACTGGGCACTGCGCTTTGGCATAACGGTGTTTGACACCGTAACCGAGACATTCCGGCACATGAGCCGCCCAGCACAGATGATGCGTGCAAGTGCACCGGCCAAGTTGACATGTCAGGGTGGTTACACCACTGTTTTTCTTTTCTTCTAGTGGTTTTATGACTACAAAATGATTTAAAAATAGTTTCCAGACTTTTTTAAAAGTTCTCAATTTTTAAAACCTAATTAATTAAAAATAAACAACTAAAAACATTTATGATTTTAAATACGTAATTATGATTTTTTTATGAAACTATCCAGGAATTTAAAAATACCATGAATTAAAAATGTTTGTGCATTTTTTAAAATCCTGAATGTAAACAATGTGCATGAATTTAAAAATGTTAGCAAAAGTTTTAAAATATTCTCAGATTTCGAAGAGCAGAGAAAGAAAATAATAAAATTAAAAGATTTGAAAAAATAAACCGAGAAAAACTAAGAAAAATCAAAAGGACCAACTCACCCCATAAAACATGATAAAAAGGCCCACACCTCCGTTGGTGCGTCACCACCATCTTAAAATCATGTGCCAGTAAAATAGATACCATTTCCCCTAGAAAAGTAAAATAGATACCATTTCTCTCCCATATGTGTTTTCAAGGGAAGCCAGCCCCGTAATGATTTTGTATGCCCTCCCGCCATTGGTTCTTTCGTGATTCACGTATATTGAAAATCTCTTTCTTTAGGAAATAGGATGGCATTCAATTCTAACTTAGGGATTCTCTTCTTCCTGAAAATTTATGAAAGGAAGGATTTTGGCTTTAAAGCTAAAGTTTATTACTGGGCCGAGTGAGAGATGTTGGGCTCTAAATATACAAGTGAGATACCCGCCTTGGGTCATGACCTGGGTTGAAGAAGGAATCTATGTTCTTGAAAGCAAAGAAAGAACTATGGTATTCCGTAATTTTTTGCTCAAAGAACGAATCAAACCCCTTGTTGAAGCCCTTTATGATAAGCTTCCCTGGATCGAGTCAGATTTGGGGCGGATGAACCCACTTAAGCTAAAGACTTGGTAGATGCCGACGGAAAGGTGAGAAGAGCTGATCGAACCTACCAAGCAGCGGTTAATTGTGCGGTGTACATACAGTCTGGTTTTGCCCACCCTCTCGCCAGAGAAACGTAAGTTGGTCGCCTAACGAACATAAGCTGATTTTTTGCGCTGCTGTTCCTGGACTAGTTAAGCGACTAGATCACCATTCTCCGTTCAGTTTCTGTTTCCATTGTCTCTATTATATTTTACCCCTTTTGTGGTACTTTTAAATTTTTGATTTTCTTTTATTTTTTGCTCTTGGTTTATTTACTTATTTCTTTTCTTTCTCCCTTTTATTAGTATCTTATTTCACACTCCCTGTTTTCTCTTTCTCTCTTTCTCCTTTTCCTATTTCCCTTTTCTGACGTTATTTTTCATTTTTTTGGTTTTTTTGAAAGACAAGTTTTCAATATAGGGTAATATTTTAATAGCACAATGAAAATATTTCGAGTTCACGAACAATTTTTTAATTCAAAAATATATTTTAGGTTCATGAACATATTTCAAACTTGTGGAATTTTTTAAAATTCGCAAACTTTTTTGGATTGGTGAACACTATTTAAATTCATTAACATTTTTTAGTCCATGATATTTTTAAAATTTTCGCAAACCCTTTTCAAACTCATGGATACTTTTTTGAAAGTTGCGAGCACTTTAAAAATTCACATTTTGTTCTTTAAAAATCGCAAAAAAAATTCAAATTTCTGACTGTTTTTTAAATTCACAAAAAATTTATATTTTTCCAACATTTTTGAAATGTTTGAAAATTTTGCGACTTCATTATTATTTGTCCAAATTTGCAAGAATTTTTATTTTGTGAACATTTTTTGAGTTCATGAACATTTTTTATATCCATGGTCGTTATGTCAAATTTACAAACATTTTTTGAGTTCATGGACATTTTTAAAATTCATGAACATTTTTTCATATTTTCGGACACTTTTTAGGATGCATGAGTAACATTGTTTTCATGCAAAAAGAAGAACAACTATTTTTTAAATGCAAGTCAAGTAACCTATGATACATATACTATATTAGAAGTAGTTTTTTTTTTCTAAACAAATAGTATTTAGAACATTCCTAAATACTATAGAGAGAAAAACATATTAGAAAATCGGAAGTGGACGCATGGACCGGTCTAACGCAAGCGACATATCGCCCGGAAGGCGGGGCCATGCGTGCATGCACGCGACACGCCGGCCGAGCCAATCACAGCTTCGAATACCCATCTAACCTGCTCATAAATTTTGTGCTAATTAACAGAACTATCAAAGTACTCTAATCATATCAAAGGATGGCTCATAGATAATTCGAGTATGAAAGCTGCTCTAGGTGATTACGATCTAACACATAGCAACACGTACGACTAGGGAGGCGGTGGCATACGTGGAGAGCGTAGGGCCGAACCACAGTGCGTACGCACGTGACGGAGCGGTACGAGAGCGAGAGTGCATGACCGAACCCGTGCACCCACTGCCTCCCCTTCGCTCCCCTCTCCTCTCCACTGGCAAACACATAAACAGAGAGCTGATGGGCGTGCCGAACCAGTGCGCCCACTCCCATTACCTTCGCTTCTTCCTATCATCTCCACCGGCGACTCCAATTTATATGGTATTTCTCCTCACCGGCCGGCGACGACTAATCAGACCTCTGTGCGTGTAGAGTACTATAATGCACCTCTTCCGTGAATTTGCCAAAGGCCGGTCGTGTATAAATATGCGGTGGCCTCTTCTTCACTCCCATTAGATCGCCACCCCCGCCGCAGTGGCGTATCTAGAGGATGGACAGGGTGGTCCATGGACCACTTTGTGCGTCGGTTCAGTACTTTAATATACCGGCAAAAAAATTAGGTAGGACGTAACACACGTTCAAGGCGTAAGAACTAATGGTACGACCACATGATCTGATAGCTAGCTCCCTCGTTTCTTCCTACGTTCCAAGTGTACGCTTTCCCTGAGAAAAGTTCCCTTGTGTGCTTAAAACAAGTTTTCGTGTATGCTAGAGGATGGACTTGATGACTCGAAGTCTCCAACCAACCATACCATGACGGCGAACCCTAGCGTCCAGTGAGGCAGAAGCCGATGACGCATGGCACCAGGTAGGCATAAGGCGGAGGAGTGTGCCGGCGAGACAGGGGCTAGTAACGCGTGCACAAGGAAGAGCGAGACAAAGCAAGAACTCTACGGACTTCACATCTTTGCAATTTAAAGTATGATTTCCATTTTCAATTGAAAGCATGATTTTGCCTTCAACGTTTAACTACGAGTGCAATTCGAAGCTCAAAACTGAAAAATTGATCCAAACTAATGATGGTTATAGGTTCATTCAAACTGAAAATTGATAAATTAAACCTTTTTATTGTAAAGATGTTGCAAAATTTAACTTACTAATACATTTTTTATATATACTATACTAGTATGCAATGGCGGAGCTAGACGATGGGTCAGTTTGGATCCTTCATGTGCTCGTCATGCCAATATTGGTGCGCCAAATAATTGGCGGGGGATTTTGCCGCCAGGCACTCGCCAAAAAATCGGCTAAGAAACCAACGGGGAATGTTGGGGCTAAGGCGAACCAAAAAATTGGACAAGAACCAAATGGAGGCCAACGCTGAAGTCAAAGCCAATTTTTTGGCCGGGTTGCTTGGAGCGACAAACCAAACAGACCCGATATCTTCCCATGGAGGGTAAAAGACAAACAATGAGTGATTGCGGGAGGGGGGAGGGCAAAGGCTAAAAAAAATCCCCATCGAAGCCCTGCCATTTTCCATAAATTGGTTCAAAGCTGGGGTTGGTTGGGGGGGGGGGGGGGGGGGGGGGGGGGGGAGCATTAGCCCCCTCATCTTAACACATAGCTCCGTCTCGCTCCCCAAACTTTGCGGTGGAGGCCGTCGTAATTCTATAAGCCTTTAAATAAAGTGCCCCTCGAAAGAAAAATTCTAAATAGAGTGTGGTGGTATGTAATCATTTGCGCTTGCTTTTGGGCATCTCCGACTCCTTATTTGTATATTTATTTTCTAATAATAATCTCTGTTGATGGCTATTTGCCTAGCTACGAATCCACCAATGTCTCTACTTCGTACAACAATAAATCTTACTCCTATGTACTGTATAAAACTACCAATGGCTATCATTTAATGTTTCGTACCTTCCACATCGAGACAAAAAGAGGTCATGCTGCTAGAAGAAGTGCCGACCAAGGCGGTGAAGATCGGTACCAATCTCGACCCAAACTCGAGATCACATCAGAGATAACCTTGTAGGGTTGGGGTACACCTGGGTTTGTTAGGGAAATGTACAGCTTTTTTTTCTTGAGAAAAGGGAAATGTACCACTGGTTATGTGGACTGGTGTAGATGCTGTTGCAAGTGGGCAAGATGTCCGGTTGATGGGCCTCCGCCTAAAATTTCTTGCTGCTTCTTGTTGCTTTTCTTCTATGTCCTCGCACTCCCCATTCCCTCTGAAAATATCCCCACCTGCGCCGCCGCCGAGGTCAGGGCGAACTACACATTCAGGCTACTCGACTTGGGGGGCGCGCAGCCATCGTCGCCGTTGATCCGCCACTTCGCTAACAACTACACTTCCGTCGACCCGACTGAACACGATGTTTGCTATGGACCTCACAGGTTCATGAAACAGAGTGAGCTCGAATCGTCGACGTACCTGCGGGACGACCGCCTGGTGATTGAGTGTGAGGTCAAGGTTATCAAGCCGCCGCAGGTGCAGGAGGAGACCGTGTTGGCTGCACATATCGAGGCGCCGCCCTCGGACCTGTCGAATCATCTCAGGAAATTGCTGGATGGTAAGAGAGGAGCAGATGTGAGTGTGACTTTTGAGGTTAAAGGCGAGGTTTTCCCTGCTCACAAGATTATGCTCGCCACGCGGTCGCTGGTCTTTGATGCTCAACTCTATGGATCCATGAGCGATGCCAATGCCACAAGTAGGAACATAATCATCGAAGACATGGAGCCCCCTGTTTTCAGGGCCTTGCTTCACTTCATCTACACGGATTCGCTGCCGGCTATGGATGACCTTGATGATGGTGAGAACCGAGAGATGCTTAAGCACTTGCTGGTGGCTGCCGACAGGTATGCCATGGACAGGATGAAGATGATATGTGAAGGTGTTCTCTGCAAGAGCCTTGACGTTGAGACCATGGCGACGACATTGGCTCTAGCTGATCAGCATCACTGCAGCAAGCTGAAAGATGCCTGTGTTGAATTCATTCTCTCTAAAGACATAATGGATGATGTCGTAGCAAGCCAGGGGTATGCACACCTCAAAAGATCTTGTCCTGCTCTCATGTTTGATGTCTTTGAGAGGGCTACCAAGTCTCGCAAAATTTAATGTGCATGCTAATCTTGAGTTAGGCCTCAAAATAGTCAGTTTAGTTGACATGTGGCCACCTGAAATGAACTACTTTAAATTTTAGAGATCTCTGGGTGGGACTGTCTTAAAAGGTATGTTGGACAAAGCTTGCAAATATTTCGTATGCTCATGTTGGGTTAACTTCTGGATGGTTAGCCACCTGTGATGAATGAGTTCTTTTGGAGGAGATGAGTTGGTCTTGCAAGATGTACTGAACTACTGGTTGCCTCTTCATATGTATGAACCTACACTTGCTTATTAGTTATCTAAATTATTTGATTTTCTGAGTTTTCAGTACCTTTACTGTTTATCTGTTATAGTTTTGTCCTTATGTATCCATTTTCAGACTAAACAATACCTGAACATTCAGCATGATATTTTAACCAGATAACCCTTTCATTTCATTTTTGTTTAAACACCGAGGAAATTTTTATTTCCAGGTGATTAGTTTTGTGGTAATAGGTGATACTAGGTTGATGAACATACAACTGGATGGTAAGTGCTAGATTTCAGTTAGAGAGAGAAAGCTAAGATGAAATTGGCTTCCAGACTGTTGATCTAGTAATGACGGAATTGACATGGCCTGTTAATAATCATGAACATGTGCCATCAGAGGAACTCATGACGGTTGGCGGTTTTGCTTGTTTTTACAGCTTTTGCAGTCATTCTATAGTATGCGGAAGGAAGCTGGTGGTGAATTTCGTCATTCTCTGCTCCTTTTTCACTCAATGCTTCCTTCAAATTTCCCGTTCGAGAGGACAGAACTTATTTTTTATCAAGGGAATGAATCTAGAGTTTTAGTTCTCTTCATTATCTGGTGTACTCTCATTACCAAGCTTACCAGGGCATGCCAGGCTGATCCTCCTTACTCTCCTCCAAAATGTGTTAAAATTGTGTACCCTTTCCACCATAAAGTGTGCTAATGTAAAGTAACTTGACGGAAATGCAGGTTTCCAATGCAAAATTTTAGCGAATCCAATTAGCTAGGCAACCGATCATCTGTTTCTGGATTCTTGCTTTCACCGTTCCAAATCCGTTAGTTGTAAGAAAAATTCTGTGTTTTTCGTTTGTTATGATCATATCATATATGCATCTGTTCCGTGTAAGTTGTAAGAAGAAATTTCTTGGAACAATCTTTGCATATCTATAGTATGCGTACTTTTTTTTTTGACGGTGCTACGGCGGGCTTACGCCGGCCTGAACCATTGCATTAATAAAATCAGTACATTTACATTGGAAAGGGAGTTGGAGGGAGGGATAGAGTACAAAGTATTTAGGTTACAATCTCTCCGATAAGTGAAACAACATGGTGCACCAATCCCGAAGCAGGAGCATGGGCTGCTCCTTTGAGCATCTGTTAGACCAGAGCATGATATCATCCGCCGCCGAGCGGGCAATGAGGTGGATAGGTTGCAGTTCCCCCCTGAAGACCTTTGCATTTCTTCTTTTCCATATATTCCATAAGATAGCAATGATTATTGTGGAGCGAGTCTTGCTAGCATGGTGAGGACCCCAAAGCTGCCTAAAGTCCGTTGGTGGAGAGGCAGACAGTGCTGAGAGTTCTTGCCACAGAGGTCTTAGATGACTACAAAGAAGGAAAAGGTGTTCTGCTGATTCCGTAGCTGGACAGAACGGGCAGTTGCATGAGTCCGTTAACCCCCTCTTGAAGCGTCGTTCGTTGGTGAAGAGTCGATTTTTGCATGAAAGCCAGAGGAAAATTCTGCATTTATTGGGTGCATAGTTCTTCCAGATGACCGACGCAAATGGATCGACGGGTTTGTTGGCCCAAACCGCCTTATATGCGGAGTTGCAAGTTAGTGGCTTGTCGTCGATACGTCCCATTCGTTTGTCCTGAACCTGCACATTCAAGGAGACAGTTGCCAGCAAGGTACGCAGATTATCTAGTTCAATGTCTGCAGCATTAGAGAGTCTCGGAGCCAAATCTAGCTACAACTGAGGATTACTGAGCACGCGTGCAACGGAGGCCGAAGGCCGAAGAGAGTGGGAAAAAATAGCGGGGAAAATTGTTGCAAGATTTTGAGTGTGGTTGGGGACCCAGAGGTCAAGCCAGAAGGCAGTAGTCATGCCATTTCCAATATGCACCATAGTTATCGACCGAAAGAAATCAATCCCCTTGGCGATGTCTTGCCAAACATAAGATTGAAAAGGGTGAGTAGTGTCGATGTCACGAGAATCCGACCAACCATATTTGGCCGCAAGGTGAGAGCTGCTTGAATATTGGATGTTTGAGTGAAGTTTATTCAAGTGAGAGAGGAGTAAGCAAGAGTTTAAGTGATGCAGAGAAGAAAAACCTAGACCCCCTCGAGAGAACGGAGCACACACAAATTCCCAAGCCACTTTACACTGACCACCCGACACTTTGTCCTGTCCTGCCCAGAAAAATGCCCGGCAGCGTTTATCGATTTCCTGAACAATGCCCATAGGCAGCAACAGAGCAGTCATGGCATGGATAGGTAAGGCTCTTAGAACTGCTCGAATTAGGATTGCGCGACCGGCAATGGTAAGAAGCACCCCTCGCCAACCTGCCAGACGCCGGTCAATCTTGTCGATGATGAAGAAGAAGTCCTTAATGTTTAGTTTGTGGGTGGATAAAGGCAAACCTAGGTAGGATTGGGGGAAGGAAGCAACCGAGCACCCCAGAATAGATGCAAGAGAAGATGCGAGGCCCGACTCCACATGAATAGGAGCGAAAGTGCTCTTGTGGAAGTTAATCACCAAACCCGTTGCATTTGAGAACTCTAGCAGGATTGATTTAAGCGTTTGAAGCTGTCCCAGGTCCACTTGCAGAATGATAAGAGTGTCGTCGGCGTATTGAAGCACCGGGCAGGTGATATTCGAGTCAATGGGGTGGGACAGAAGGCCATTTGAGGATGCCTGCTGAATAAGACGCTGCAGGACATCGGCGACAATAATGAAGAGGTAGGGAGATGTCGGGTCTCCTTGTCGAAGCCCCTTTTTGCAAGTAATCCAGGGTCCTGGCTTACCATTTAGAAGCACGACCGATTGACTAGTCTGATTGAGATTCTGAATCCAATCACACCATTTCAAAGGAAATCCTTTAGCTTTTAAAATTGCCGCCAGGGCCTCCCATGAAACAGAATCAAAAGCTTTTTGGAAGTCTAATTTTAGGACAATCGCTGATTTTTTACGCTTGAAACAAGTTTGAACAATATCAGCAGCGTAAATAAAATTATCCGCGATACCTCTGCCTTTAATAAAGCTAGATTGATCTTGATGAATAATTGAAGGAATAAGAGGTTGCGCTCTGAACGCAAGACATTTGGAGATGATTTTAATAAGGCAGTTTTGAAGAGAAACAGGTCTGAAGTTATCGGGAGACGAGGCTCCTACGCGCTTTGGGAGGAGAACAATGAAGGCTTTATTAATCCTATTAAGGTCTGCAGTACCGTTGTGAAAATCGTTCAGGAGGGCGAGCAAATCATGTTTAATAAGATCCCAATTGACCTTGAAGAAGGCAGGTCCGAACCCATCTGGTCCCGGGCTCGCATTAACGTTCATGCTAAGAATCGCCAATTTAATCTCTTCCAAAGAGAAAGGTCTAATGAGAGAGAGAGCTTGAGAGTTGTTCAGCTTCGATCCGATCATGAGGCTATCCAGATCAAAATTGATGACTGAGCTGGAATGAGTTCCGAGGAGAGTTTTGAAGTAGTCATGAAGAATGGCGGGCTTGCCGCTGTGTAAGGTGACGTCCGCACCATTAACATGCAAACAGGGAATTTGATTTTTGCGAAAGCGAACAGAAGCACAGACATGCATGTAACTCGAATTTTCGTCACCGAGAGTGCATTCTCTGATTTTAGCTCGTTGGCGCCAATACGCAGCCAGAAACTTGTTATGACGATGCAATGCCAGTTTAACTGCAATGCGAAGGTTAAGCTCTAAGGGAGAAAGCGGGCGGCCTTCCTCAAGTTTGTCAAGCACCGAAATAGTGGTAGAGCAGTTGGAGGCAAGGCGCCTAGGAGTTTTAGCGTTAACCAACCATATTTTAGCCATACTGCGAGTACGCTTAAGCATAAGGCAGATTCGGCCAGCAGAACCGAGAGATCGATGGTGGGGACCTACGCTCGTCCAATTGTGGGCGATTTGTTGAATGAAGGATGGGTTTGATAACAGCAGGTTATTCAGTCGAAAGATGGTCGGTTTCGGAATGTCTGTGGAGGCAGAGAGAACAATGGGAACGTGGTCCGAGGTAGTGCGCGTAAGGGACGTCAGGATGGAGTCGGGAAACAGATTGGTCCACTCTATGTTAACAAAAGCTCTATCCAGGCGAACTAGCGTCAGGTTATCTTGTTGGTTTGACCAGGTGAAAAGCCTATCCAGAAGAGGGATCTCCTGGAGTTGAAGAGAATTAACCGTCGAGGCAAACAGGCTTGCTTCGATAGAATTAAAGTTAGCCGAAGATTTATCGGATGGTCTTAAAATGAGGTTAAAATCCCCCATAATCATCCAGGGCAGATTAACCAACCTAGATATAGAAGAGAGAGAGTCGAGAAAAACAGGTTTCCTAATGTGGTCACAAGGACCATAAACGTTGGTCACGACAAAAGAAGTCCCATTGGCACGGAGGGAAAACCAGCATGAAATAGCAAAGCAATCCATATGGACCCTTGTGCACTCTAGAGATGCGTCGTCCCATGCCGTGAGGATCCCGCCTGAGGCACCATTAGAAGGAAGAAAATGAAAAGAGCGGATGCCTGGGGGGAGGAGGGAGCTGGCCTTAAAGATTGAGATTTGTTCAAGCTTAGTTTCTTGTAAGCAGAAGATAGAAGCAGCAGCAGATTGAAGACATTTTTTGACATCAGTACATTTGTTGGATCTCCCTAGTCCCCTAACATTCCAAGAAGCAATTTTTAAGTGTCTATTCTTGGGAACCATGGAGAAACGACAGCAGCAAGTGGATAGGAAGGAAAGTTAAATTAGAGGCACTGTTACATAGAAAGGCACTGTTACATAGAAAAACACTAGCGATAGAAGATGGATGGCTACAGTGGCAGCAGCCATAGGAACAGTGGCTAGAGGTACTATCCCCCGGGGGATTTAAAACACATAAAGGAGAACAAGCTATGGAAACAGCCGGCAGAACATGGCGAAGCGAGGCAAAAAAACCGAAGCTAACAGAGCAGCAGCCGATGGCGCAGCTGCAAGGAGGAGGGCTTCGCCGCCGGCGGTGACGCAAAGGGCCGTTACACATCGGAAAACTCCGGCGCCACCTTGTTGAGATCGATCTCCGAGATGCCGCATGCGTCAGCAAACTGGAGCACCTCCTTACGTGCGAGAGGAGGGGTGCCCTCCGCAGCCAGCTCGAGCAGCTCCTCAGCCGGCAGCAGGCCCTTGGAAGGAGCCGAAGGCTTTCCGTCGAGCTTCTGTTTCTTGAGCAAGGTGGCCTTCTCGAGCATTGTGAGGCGAGTTGCCTGCTCCGTCGCCATCAAACGCGCACTGCGCCTGGTGTATACCAAGGAGGTTTTGCCAGGGGGAGGGAGCGTAGGGGCCACCAGGGCGACCGCAGGAGTGTGTGGAGCATCATCGACAGCCGGAGCATCCTGAAGAAGAAGAAGAGCCGGCGCGGGCGCGTCCAGCGGGATCAGCGGTTCACCGGAGTCAAAGCGCTCAATGACCCGCATGACCTTGTCGCCGCCGGAAACGACCTGACCGAAGCAGCGCCCACGCCAGTCGGAGCAAAACACGTCAACGTCCGTCATGGGCTTCCGCTTGTCACCCACCGTGCCCACCCTGTTAAGGTAACCAATCGAGCATGAAGCAAGGTTAGCCACCAAGAGGCGAGGGGAGCCAGCAGGGCGCATGGGGATGCGGTAGAAACCCCGTTCGCCGTTGCGCCCGATAACACGGACGTCGTAGAAGCCGACGAACAGCTTGACATCAACGGACACAGGGCGAGCGTCGAGCGGCACCGCGGCCACCAGAGGTTTGTAGTATGCGTACTTGCATTTTCTGGGAGATGAATTTTAGCATATATTACCTCCGTCCCAAAATTCTTGTCTTAGATTTGTGTAGATACGGATGTATCTAATTGTTCCCTCTGATGTGGGAAGGTTTACCTTAACTGTTTCCAAGTTCTGTATCCAGACTGGGGCTTCTGTGCGCGCAACCGTCGTCATCCTCATGATCATTTGTCATTCATCATATCCCCGAACCATCCCGTGAACCGCAGCAGATCAAGTTGAAGATCGCAGCCCCTTGATCGTTTTCCGTTGCAGTCTATCAGTACAGTGCAGAAGAAGCAACCAGTCTGAAATTGATGTGTACCTTCTTCGTGTACCATCTATGTTTGATTTATATTGTTGGCTGTCACCATTGGTTACGAATGAATCTTTTTTATTGCGCGAGCAGTTATGGGAGTGTGTACATGGCAGCCATGCCAGCTCATATTTTTGAAAGAACAGACTAATAAACATTTTGAGAGGAGCTACAATTGCCACAGTAAAATATTGACAAAAGGCGATTATCAATGCCAAAATATTGCAACCCATTCAAACAAAAGCTGCATTTGTTTCAGTTCAAGAGAGTTTCTACGGTGATCATCATGCCAACCAGGTTCTGGGGCATTAGCTTTCTTTCACTAGTTGCTTCAGTTCCCTTCATACGGCAGAAGTTGCCTACGGTGATCATGACGATGGGGACCTGCCGAAGAGCGCCCGGGCGAGAGCTCGTCTCTCACCACCGGCGTCGGGGGTGACCGGCACACCCATCCTTTGATCCTTCAGCCCACACTTCCGTGATCACCATATGACACTATTAAAGAGCTCAGTTCCCTCTATGCAACTATTTTGACCAGGTCCGTCTAACTTGATATGGAATCCATTGGGTACCTTAGTACCAGTCCAACAGTTAGAAACGTGCCATAACTTTTCAGGAAGGAAATTCATTTGAACTGCGGTCATGCAATTTGTGCTTCTTAAAAATTTGAAGTGAAAATGATCACAGCATAACAGTAGAAAATTTCTAAAGCATAGATACTCCATTCTTTAGAACATTGACATGATTTTCAAGACAGCATAACAATCATGAACTTGTGGTTAGCTGTATTGAAGTAGCAATCAGACACAAAACAGAGGTAGTGATCAAAATTACTTGTCAGTGTAGTAGCAATCAGACACAAACTATGACCAGCACTAAATTGCTGCCAGCTTCACAAATATGCCTGAGAAATAAACATCTCCACACAAAGAGCCTGAGCGACCAGATGCCAAAAGCAATAGGATCAAAGTGTACACCAAACATGAGAGATCAAAATATTATTACACTAGATAAGAGAATATCAGAACTAACCATTTCAACAACCGAAATACCATAACTTCTCATGGATGAATTAACATTTCAAACTGCAACCGTGCCTTTCGTGCTTTTCAACATTGTAAACTGAAAAGTAAACATGGGAGAACAGTAGAACAGTTCTAAAGCATAGATACTCCATTGTTCATAACATTAACATGGTGTTCAGGATAGCATAACAAGCACCAAATGATGATAGCAGAAGCCTGCTTCCTCCATCCTAATAGTTCAGTTCTACTACGAATTAGTAAGAACAAATAACAAAAGACATGGCCCATATGGGATAGGACACTCCAGCGGCACGGCAAGCCCGACATCTTATAGAAGTATGATGAACGGAGGCTCCTTGTTTAGGGCATCTTCTTGTTGTGTCTCAAACAATGGAAGTGAAATCAATGCTGATATTCAAAGGAAAAAAAAAGAACAAGAAGCAAACGAACATTAGTACCACTACGGATTGGGCGCAACAAAGAACTGCTTCGGCCGGCCGGTAGTAAGACTAAGATAAGAGTGATACAAAAACAACAACGAAACAAACATTTTTAGATGAAATGGAAAAGAAAAAAATAGAGATGAAAAGCGCCGGTTTTGGGGCAAGAAAGAAGTGCAAATCCGCTTAAATAAATCTACAAATCGGCTTAAAAGCAGATAAGGAACTGCAGAGCCAAGAGGGTTTACATGGGAGCGGACTGTGGAGGACGCGGTGGAGCGATGGCGGAGATTTCCGGCGGCGTCGCCTTGGTTGAAAACGGCCGGGAAGAAGCAGGCCCTGGGAAGTTGATGAAGTAGGGGAAGCCACGGTGTAACACTGTAGCTGCTGTGTCTCGTCTCCCGTGCACTTTCCAGCATTGTGATTACGCATTGTTAATCAAGACGAGTATTTTTGCAAGCCGGGCGAGAGCGGCGATTTTCCGGCGACGCGTCGCCTGCTGGTTGTGGTTGAGCCGTGGAGTGCGGGCTTTTGGCGGCCGAGCACCAGGCAGGGGCCACGCACAACAGGTGCTGGAAACCGATGACACTGCTAGTTCCACCCCACGCACAACATTGTGGATTAGAACAGAGCCACGCGACAGCTTTTCCTCTCTCACGCGTCCCCTTCCCCCTCTTACGCGTCCAGGGCGGCGACGGCGCTGTTCCGGCGCCATGTCTACTGATGGTCTCGAGCTCAACGGGTATGCGTATTCTGGTCCGCCATTCTTTTCCCCTAGGTACTTGGATGTCGAATCACCGTCTCGGATTGGGAAGCTTTTTACTCATATCGCCAGATTTGTTTCTTGCAGTGGGGTTGCCGGAATTGCGGTGTGGAGCGTTTCAGTCCTCCCATTGGAGTCTCCGTATTCCATGAGTGCCGTGAATGTGGAGGTGGTCACAGCCGTTGGGAGATGCAGCCAGATACGAGGTTTGCTCTGAAGCAACCAGTGGTTGGACGCGAAGGTTAGTCAGAAAACAGCGAGGCATATCATTTGTTGTTCGATTTGACGGTTGTTTAGCAAAAACTGCATATTGGATGGTTTATTATTTAGATGTGTTTAGCGAGCTATAGGAACCTCCCCCTCCCCCGAGCCGCTCCCGCGAGCGTCCTCGGGGGCAACCCTAGCCGCCGCCAGACCCTCCCCCTCTCCCGGCCTCCCTCCCCGCCGCCGCCGCGAGGCGCCGCCGAGCAAAGCCCGGCCGGCGTAGGTGGCGGCGGGGAGCTTCTTCTCCCCAGCGCGGTTGGCGGCTGGCGCGGGACAGCCTGCTGCGCGGGGGCGTCGGGTTGGTCGCGGGACCCGACGGCGCGGCGCTGGGCGCGCGGGGCGGCGGCTGCGTGGCCTGGCGGCGGTGTGGCGACCCCTTGAGCCTGGACGGCGTGCGGCGGCTGCGCGGCCTGGCGGCGGTGTGGCGGCCCCTTGAGCCTGGACGGCGTGCGGCGGCTGCGTGGTCCTTCTCCATCGGGTGGTGGCGCGTGGGGCGGCCCCTGCCAGATCCGGCTGGATTCGGCGGCGACGGCTCGTCCTTCGGCGGGGGCTGCGGGCGGCTTCGGCCATGGCCAGCGCCTCCTTGCTGCTGGCAGGGGCGGCAGTGGCATGGTGGCGGTGGTGGTGGGGTGGACGGGGGCGGCGGCGGACGGCATGAGGCCCTGCCTGCTGCTCCCGGTGGCCACGGGCTGCGGGTGGCTTGGGCCACGGTCGGCAGATCCCTCCTTGCCGCTGGGCGGAGGTTGCTGCGGCGTGGTGGTGGTGGCGATGGGGCGGCACGGTTGCCTCGGTTGGGCGGCGGTGAGATCCGGGTTGTTGGCGTTTGGCGGGCGATGCGGATCTGGTTCGTGGAGGTGGATGATGTCCGGTGATGCTAAGCTACGAGGGGTTGACTTGGTCCGCGTTGGATGCCTTTCGCGTTGTGCCCTTCTTGCTTGGTGTTTGCCGTGGCGTCGGTCCGAGGTTTGCTCTCCGGGCGCTGCTGTGTCGTCGTTCGGATCGACACCAATGACCATGGACATGGCGGCGCTCGAGCGTGCTCGACGGTGGCCGTCGGTAGTCACTGGGTTGTGTCCCCCCCGGTCCACCGGGACCGGCTGGGGACACGGGCGTTGGCGCCTCCTACCGTGGAGGTGCCGACCCAAACTAGGTGGCTGATGCCGGGCTGGGAGTGAAAGGTGGTCCCTTTCACTCTTACTACCGTGGTTGGGTGTTGAGACGTGGATGGTCGGCGGTGCCCCGGGGCATGGATGCCGGGACGGCGGTCCCGGACGGCGGGCTCCACGATTGGCTTTCTGGCAGGCATCGTGGTTGCGGTGGTGGCTTCATCTTCTGGTCGTATGGGCGACTAGGGATGTAGTGCCGGGAGGCCCAGGCCTGCTCTGGCAGTGCCCAGATCTGGTGTGGACAAGATGGCCCTCGTTGGGTTGGTGGCCGGGACTCCTCTTGGTGGTGCGGGCGAGTGTCCGAGTGAAGGCTCTGTGCTTCTGGCGCCAACGTCGACGACGCCCGTGGGTGCCGCCTGCTTCTTGAAGACGACGTTGTGGATCTCGATTCTATGCCAGGGCTCATGGAGAAAACCATTGTCTGTTCTCAGACTCGGCAGCGGCGACGCTTCGCACCGTCACCCTCTTGGGGGCGTTGTCATTGAGCTCAGGGGTCCTTGTCCGGTTCTTAGCGAGGTGTTAGGCTTGTTCTAGTTTCTTGTCTTTCTTTCGATCTGCTTTGTAAGGGGGCCTCCCCACCATTTTGTATCGTTTGGCCATGAACTTTGGGTCAGTGCTTTATATATAAAGCAGGGCGAAAGCCTGTTTCGAGTGTGTTTAGCGAGCATGGGACTTGATATGAAGCTAAAGGTTTGACAGCTGTTTAGCAAGTGTGTATATTGGACAAGTTTTTTAGTTACATGTACTGCAAGTTGTTGCAGACTGTGTTGGGATTGAAGTATGATTGTTTGGATTTTGCCTCATGCAACAGAAACATTGGCGTGCTTAAAAAGGATTTGTACTGTATGTTTTTTATGTAGCTGTGCCTCTGGTTAATTCAGTTGTAGCCTGGGATGGATAACTGCTTAGTGTTAACTCTATATATTTTTTAGGTGCCAGGGGGTAGCATGTACATGACCTGGTGGACAGTTTTGGTGTTGGATTCACTTGTTTGATGCGCTGGGGATACTTATATAGTTTAACAGATTAGTTTTATGGCTTTGGATTCAGGAAGAAGGCGTGTGTTCTGTTGGATTTGTTCAGTGTTTAAGTTGGAGTATAACTATGGTGATGATAACTGGGGACAGATGTTCAGAGCTGTTTTTTTGCAGTTGTTTGCCATAAGATACTGGTTTGGGTTTTGTGGATTTCCTAGTGGGCAAGCAGGGGTGTGTCGGCTGTCATGTGTTGCCATGTGTTCTAACTTTGGGCAATGCTTTGCGAGTGATCATAGAAGCTGTATCACATATAGTTTTCTGCATCTGCCTGTTTTCATGATTTTGATACGGCGCTGATCGTCTTTTTACTCTGTTTTTCGGAGACAATGTTTCAGGGTTTAGATCCGCGTCCATTTCCATGGATCTGAGTTCGTTTTGCCGTGTCAAACCCTTTTCTGCTGGAGCCGATTGGTGCCGTCCTACCGGTGGAGTCGCAGGATTCCATGGCATTGCAGATGACCAGATGGGCCGCAGCGGCGAGGGAATAGAGATGTATGGGAACACCGGCTTTGAGGTGTGCTCAGAAGCTACAAGTGGCTGGACAAGGAGGTAATTGTGGATTAAAAACTCTCTCATCCAGCATAGGAAAATGTTTAATTTTCGGGATAATGCTAGACGGACATGGTTTTTAGTCAAAGACGTTTCTTGTTCAAACCAGAAGCATCCGAATTTGCAAAACAGATAGCCTCTTTTGTGCCATGAATTGCGAAGCTAACTGAGATTTCCTGATTGTTTGTTATTAGTGTAGTATACATTTTTTTGGGCCTGAATTTTTTTGGTTGTGTGTTATCAGTGTAGTATACATTTTTTGGCCTGACTTCTTAACCTTATCCGGGTATTGATTTTCTGCAATCAGTGATGCACTTGTGGTCATGCGTATTTGTTAGTCTACATTACTTAATAGATTTAGTTATTTTTATCTGTATCCACCCGTCAGTTAGTTAACTGAAATTTGTTGGCAGTGGTGCATTATGTTCTTTAACTGCTATACTGAAGCAGCGGATCGAAACATTTAAAAACAATCAGCTCTTAAGTAATTAACTAGGGCTCGATGGTTGTTTTATTATTGTAGTATACATTTATGGGCCTGAATTATGAATATGACTGAAATTTCCTGGTTTTGTGTTATTAGTATAGAATAGTTTTTTCCCCCTGAATTCTTAACCTAACTGAAATTTATTTGCTAGGGTAAGGATCGGAAAAACACCTGTCGAGCCTGAGTGGGGTTTTACTCTGATTTGGTGTTGAACATTTCATTTTTTGCAGAGTGGAGTTTCATTGAGAGCTAACCTGCCAATCGAGAGGCATGCCAGTAATGTTTCCATCCTGGTGATTTTTGATCAATTTGGCGAAGCTCTGTACAAAGTTGGTGCATATGTGCTGGACGAACTAGAACTGAATATATGTCTGCATTTGGATTTTACAGTGTCCAATTGCTAGTAATGTGATTTGCTACAGATTAATTAGTTGGTCTATGGTACTACGCGGTGGTAACTTGATTATCTGCCGCTGACTAATTATTTGAATATTGTTATGGTGTTGGCTGACTATACCAGTGCGTATACTGTTATAGCTTTCGTTTAAACTACAGACTATCCGAAATTCTGATTTACGATGTGTAGCTTTGAGTGTTGCTAGCTTTGGTTGCAGGTGGAATGCCAAAGATCACTCTGAATTATTATTTTTTACAAAACATTTAAGCCCTGAGTTGAATTTTGTTTTGGTTGGTATAATCGATGAAAATGTAGCGTTGGCTTCAAATTTTGGAAGTTGAAGCATATTGTGACTACCATTTTCAGTACGCCTTTACTCGCTAATACAGATGTGCTAGGCGTTTTATTTTTTATTTAAATTTACAGCGCTAAATAAATCCGCTAGTTATCATGTGAATCATGTTTATATGTGATTGTGTAACTGGACCACACGGGTCACTGGTGGTACAGAAATAAAAAAAACATTTATTTAGAGATAAACGTCCATGGGAGAGACTAATTTGGTCGGGTGGGATGGACTGGTCCGTTTGAGTCAGTCTCTAGCAGTCTGCGTGAACCGATAGTACAGTTGAGGAGGGACGCGTCAGTTTTGGTCGTTGTTAACACAGTGCACGCATGCCATGTCAGTTTTCCGGCTGGTCTCCTCACGCTCACGGGCGTGGCAAAGCACTATGCGTGCTCGACACATACGTGGGCTAGCTGTACTAGGTGACAACTGATGGAAGCGCTGCTCCCAAAAACTTTTCTCGTCGAGATGAGGCCAAAATCACAGTTTCGACCTTGTCAAAAAATTTTAGCACAAAATGTACTCATTTGAATTTTATTTCACTGACCCTTTTTAGAAACGCCACAAACCGTGGCGTTTCTGCCCTACGTAGAAACGTCAAAGCCTCGCGCGCTGTTGGCCTGCCGACGTGGCAGTCCGAAACGCCAAACTTTGTTGCATTTCCACAAACGCCATGGCTCATGGCGTTACTGGCCAACGTAGAAACGCTGAACTTGGCGACGTAAGAAACAGTAGCAGCTGCGGCCGGTGGACACATGCTTGCTGCTTGCATGCACGTCCATGGCAGGAGAAGCCATGGCTGGCTCGCGCACCGTCTTGAGTACGGGCATCGCCTGCTGCATCAGAGGTTGACCCAGTGGCGTACCAGCACCCAGAGCTGCAGCCGAGCCCGTGGGCGGCGGCGGCGGCGACAACAACGGCGGCGGCGAGACATGGGTTTTGTTGGAATACACCTAGAAGCGGCTGCTCCTATGTGATTATCTCACACGTCGCTATCTCTATGTAACAACTAGCCCTAGTCTCACGTTGCATGGCTGCATGTGCTTAGCTAGACGAGTCACGTTCGGAGGTAGTTGAGCAGTGGTTGCTCCTGCTGGAAGACTTGCCCTGATCACTTCAGTTCTTTATGCACTGCCCATTTTTCAGATATTGGCCATTGAGCCACCAAGATGGGTGGTCAAGAAGTTTGACAAGGGCTGCAGAGGCTTCCTCTGGGCTAACAAAGATGAGGCAACCGGTGGCAAATGTCTAGTTAATTGGAAGCAGGTGTGCCTTCCCAAGAAGCTTGGTGGGTTGGGAATCCCCTGTTTAACCCAGAAAAGTGAAGCAATGAGGTGCAGATGGCTTTGGCTGTCCTGGATGGAACCTGATCGGCCGTGGCATGGGTTACCATTGCCAATTAACAGTGCTGTTAGAGCTCTCTTTGAGGCATCGGTTGAGATCATCATTGGCAATGGCGCCAACACGAAATTCTGGACTGGCCCTTGGCACGAAAGAAAGAGCTTATCCAGGAGGTTCCCGCAGCTTTTCAGCCAATGCACGATCAAAGCCATATCCGTCAAGTCTGCTCTTGCTGATGGAAAGTGGATGAGACACTTCAAGGGCATTCTAACTCAAGAGGCCATCGCTCAATTCATGACCCTCTGGAATGATATGCAGCAGATTCAACTTACAGAGTCCCGAGATGATTCTTTAATCTGGAGGTGGACTAGCGACGGACAGTTTTCCTCGTCCTCGGCGTTTGCCGCCACTCTTACGGCCAACATCAAGCCTCCGTTCGCAAAGCTGGCCTGGGGATCGGATGCTCCTCCCAAATGTCAATTCTTTGTCTGGCTAGCTGCTCAAGAACGATGCCTCACGGCGGACAACCTTGCTAAGCGAGGCTGGCCACATAACCTTCAGTGTGTGCTATGCCTCCAGGAGCCCGAAACTACTGCTCACCTGCTTGCTTCTTGCTCTTATGCGCAGGAAATTTGGCACCTGACACTTTGTAAATTGAACATGAGCATGGCCCTTGCGGCAGCTGATGATGATTCCCTAGTAAGCTGGTGGCAGCGATCCAGTTCTTCCATGGGAAAGGAGCAGGCGAAATCTTGGAGATCAATTTTAGCCCTGGTTTGGTGGAACCTTTGGAAGGAAAGAAACGAAAGAATTTTCAAAAATAACTACAGCCGCCCCTGCCAGTTGTTTCAGAAGATTCAATCCGAGGCGAAGGATTGGGTGGATGCTGGACGCAAGCGAGCGCTGGCCCTTATAGAGCGGCCCCTAGAACCTGACTGATGTACCTCTGAATCACCTCTAACCCCTCACTCTCTACTCTGATCTTGTATTTGTAACTATTTATTCCTTCTAATCGCAATGAAAAGCAGAGTCCCTGCCTTTTCGTCAAAAAAAACACTCTCTGTATATTTGTACAGATGAATGCATATAGTTTCTGTCTCTCTTGTGTGCTCTTCCGTCTTACAGGTTTCAGTCGGCAACAGCGGAGCAACAGGCCTTTCAGTTGTGGTGACTCCATATATCAATCTGCTGCATCTCCTATGGCTCACCAGTACGTTTGCAGCTACAGATCGAGTAGTCCATGGCGTTTGTACGCTGGCCAGTAACGCCAAAAGCCATGGCGTTTGTGGAAACGCAGAACAATTTGGCGTTTCGGACTGCCACGTCGGCAGGCCAGTAGCGCGCGAGGGTTTGGCGTTTCTATATAGGACAGAAACGCATTCTTGTGACGTTTCTGAAAAGGGTCAGATCGTGAAATAAAATCCGGAGGAGTTCATTTTGTGCTAAAGTCAAAATAGCGATTTTGGCCTCGAGATGATGACGGTGCTTTCCTGCTGCGCCACGCCGGGTAGTTGGATGACAAGAATGCCAAACGTTCAATGAGCATGGCCCTGCCGCTGGCTAGTGTTAAGTATCTCAACTAGCGCTTGTTAAAAAAAAATTGTTTACCTTATGACAGTCTTCATTAGCGAACTCAAGTATCTCGGCTGGGAAGATTTTCTAGCGTGTCAAACTGACAAAATGTATTAACAGAACAACCATAAAAATTTTCACACAGCCGCCTAAACGTTGCGCGTTTTATTAGTGCAGCGGCAGAGATCGAGATCATCTGGGTGTGCTTAATCAAGGCTGGCTAATGGTGCAGAAAATTACGCGTCCGCTGGCCAGCATTGCTCCACGTATGCGCGAATAGAACTGGTGATGAGCATGGAAGCCGCTCCACTGCAGCGGGTGGATGGGACGGGACTGGACGAACTGCGTGCGTAGCCTTTTCAGCCGTGGAGCGTGGCAGGATGGAATTGATGGAGAGAGAGAAGCTGCACTTCTATTCTAAAAAAAAAAAAACTTCACTTCTTTGAGAATCTTTCTTTGACTGAATCTTTACGGTTTGAAATTCCATGGTTTTTTCTTGTTTTACAAAACCAACTTATCCGGCATGGGCCGATTGCGTTCATATACTGGTTTGCTGTAATACCATCTACAACCAAACTTACCAAATCTATCTTTCTAAA
Organism: Elymus sibiricus; assembly: GCA_039707655.1. Classification (NCBI taxonomy): domain Eukaryota; kingdom Viridiplantae; phylum Streptophyta; class Magnoliopsida; order Poales; family Poaceae; genus Elymus; species Elymus sibiricus. The sequence continues at coordinate 36,120,794 of CM077668.1, read as the reverse complement.
CATCCGTCGATGTGCCCAGGCCGTCCGTGCATAGTGACCGGTTACCCTCAAATGTCATATTCCACAATCGGATATCTCATTAGCAAATCCTTAAACTCATGCAATTACATGCAACATAGAACCGTCTAATCTTTGCCCGTGTCCATCCTGGTTGTTCCTTTTTGTGCCCATGTCCAACGGCCATGGGACCCACGAAAGTGAAGGTCCAATCACCGGTGAGGTGGAGTAGGATATGGGACAATGATTGTCCCACATGGGACACGTGGCGCCGCCTTCTCTCATGTCCTACTCTTCCTCGTCGGAGATCGTGGCATAGACGTCACCGGTCGAGGTGCGGTTCACGATAGGCCCTCGTGGTCGGAGCCCGACACATCCACGAATTGGATGCGATACCGGGGGTGCCGGTCACCCGTACGGGCTTCGCGACGCAGTGCAACTCTGCCTCCGCGGCTTCGGCCGCGAGGGCTGCATCTACCTCCCGCGCCCCCTGTCTAGCATGGCGGACACGCCGCACCATATTAGCGCCCAAGCCAGGACCATGCATGTCACCGGTTACCTACGACTCGGATCCCGACACCGAAGGGAAGAAGCACCACCGGAGTAATTGCATCGTCGCCACGACGTTGGGGCGCCAGATGGGCCGCACCGCTTCCGACGAGGTAGTGGTCACGCACCTCCCACCACCAGGCCCGACGATCTAAGCGCCATTTGCGCAGATGGAATGGACTCCCTGATGACCCACAAGTACAGAGGGTCTATCGTAGCCTTTTGATAAGTAAGAGTGCAAACCTAATGAGGAGTGGAAGGACTTGACAAGTAGTTTTCAGCCAAATTTCACTGTAAAGATAGTTCCATAAATAGTTTGATATAGTAAGATAATTTGTAACAAGATAAATAATAACAAAAGTAATAGAGTGCAGCAAGTGACCCAATTCTTATGTATGCTAAAGCTAAAATGCTCTTGAAGACACACAGGAATCTCGTCAAGTTACTTTCACCACGATTTAGTAAGTTACGGCTCATTGATTCGATAATTGTTATGTGGGTGGACTGGGGCTAAGATAATGGCTCTGTTTGGATCGAAGCCATGGGACGCCCTGCCAACTTTTTGGCGTTGACTGAGCCACTCCTATGCGTTTGGATGGACGCCAAAGAATTGGCACGCCCTGCTCTCTTCAGCACTCCTAGTTATATTCGACGCCAACTTTTTGGCTAGCCGTCGGCGGCGAAATCGGCCGCCAATTAATTGGCACGCCAAGATTGGCAGGGCTTGCACAGGCAAAATCCAAACAGCCCCAATGTCCTTACTTGAACAAATACCTATGTATGGTTGTACCCTCCATGCAAACATCCACAAATACAAGATAAATAATTAAGATAAATCTAATCATAGCATTAAACCATATGATCCAAAACAGCCCCGAAATAATTCATAAACCGAGGTTTGAATTTCAATCACTCACTCAACCCATCATTGTAACACCCCTCTGTAAATGAGCAACAGTGATCCATCATGATGATGCTAAGCTATTGTGATTTGCAATGATAATCATGTTGGAATAATATCTCATTTTAAATTCCTCCACTGAATTCAATTCAAATTCAAAGTGAAATTTGAAGTTGCTCAAAAATTGCTGGAAAATAGTTCATGTTATAGCAAAAATTCCAAAACAGTTTATTGTTAAGAAAAACAACATCACCTATTTTCCTAAAATGGGCTAGAGCATTAAAACAGTGCAAAAACAACACTTTAAATGCCATTTCCATTTTTGAAAAATTCAAATGGATTCCAAAATTGCCCAAACTTTTTGTGGCGGAGCAGAATAATGCAAAGTATTTATGTGGACCAATTTCACATTTTACTAAATGCATTTTGGCAGCTCTTTTATTTTCTAAACCTTCTGTAAAACAGAAAATAGAAGAAGAAATAGAAAAGGGCTGAAACGGCACTATGCACTTGGGCTTAAGTCAAACAGTGGCAGGGCCCAGCCCAGCCGGCCCCCTTCTCCCTCCTCTCCTCTCTCTCCCTCGCCGTGTCGGCCGCGCCGTGGCTGGGCGCGCACGCACCGGCCAGCCGGCGACACGGCGATGCCTCTGGCTCGGGGAGGATAAGGCCGAGCCCTATCCCTCCCCCTTGGACGCCTCGCCACTCTCCCCTCGCCTCTCTCGCTCTCTCTCGCGCTCTCTCTCCCACCACCGAGCGCCGCCGTCGCCGCACTGCCTCGCCACCGCGGCCACTCGCCTCGCCTCGCCTCCTCTCCGTGTCCGTCGTCTCCGCCGTCGTTGGTTACGTCTTCCACACCGACGAGCGCACGCCGGGGAGCCCTGCAACGAGCGGATCGAGCCGCCCCCATCTTCTCGGTCTCCGGCGACCAACGACGACTCCGGCCACCGCTGCAGCTCCTAAACCTCTCGCCGGGCCTCCTTGAGCCTACACGGTGAGCACCGCACCCCCTCCCGCCGTTTTCCCCTAGATCCGCAGCTTCTAGCCGTCGTTCTCGACGTGGCCGAGCTCGCCGCCGCATAGTTCGTCGCCGACGAGTCTCCGGTGACCAAACGGTCACGGGACCGTGCCCATCGACCTCGCACGCGCGCGTAGAGCACGCCTAGGCCTTTAGATCAAGCCGTAGCGCACTGCATCGCCGTTCTTGCCGTAGCCCGAAACCGCTCCGCCGTCGTCCTCGTCGCCGGCGTCGATTCCGGCCGACTCCGGTGATGCCACCGCCACCGTTGGATGCGCGAGCGAGTGCTCGTTCCAACGCGCCTAGCAGCGCGCCGAATGGCCGCCTGTAGCTCGATTCCGGCGAGCGCCATTGGCCTCCGCCGTGTTTTACGGTCGCCAGCGGCTAAACGTAGGTGGCCGCCGAGCTGGCTGCCACGTGGGCGCCTCTGGGCCACTGACCAGTGGGCCCAGGGGCCCCAGTTGACCAGGTCAACTGTGCTGACATGGCAGCACAGTGACGCTGACAGGCGGGCCCCACCCACTTAATTAACGTTTACTAATTAAAACTTAATTAGTTTAACTTAATTAGTCACTGACACCTGGGGCCCACCCTCTAATTAGTTCTGTTTAGTTTAAATTAACCTCTGTTAGTCACTGTGACTATGACATGTGGGACCCAGCTGTCAGGTTTGACCTGAACTGCTGGGGTTGACTTGCTGACATCATCTTGACGTCATGCTGACGTCATGGTGCACTGTTCTGGATAATACGAATTAAATTAATTAAAATAATTCCAGGATTTTCAGAAAATAGTTTAAACTTTTAAAATTCGTAGAAATTCAACCGTAGCTTGGATCGAAAAACTTTCTACATGAAAGTTGATCAGAAAAACGAGACGAATCCGAATATGTGGTCAAAATGCTTGACCATCACTCCTATCTATCCGAACATGGAACCTTCCCCTCCGGTTCAGTATTCCGAAGTCTGCCTAAACGCCGGGAAAATATCCAGATATTTTCCCGCTTCGTCTGCGACATGTACCACTGCATTAGGCCACCACCAACACTGCATACCATCATGCCATGCATCTGAGTTGCATCTGTTTGCTTTTATTTATTGTTTCTTCCCCCCTCTTCTTATCCGATAGCCCCCGAGACCGACGCAGCTCCGGAGACCGACTGCACCACTGACGACCCCTCCTTTGCCGCAGAGCTTCCAGGCAAGCAACCCCCCTTGACGCATGCCTATATCGCCTATTCTTTCTCCCTCCTGCTTTGCATTAGAATTTGCTACTGCTATTGTTTGATCCTATTCTGATGCATAGCCTGCTTTTGTAAACTGCTTTTGATACTATACATGATATCCTAAATGCTTAGTGTAGGTTGGTAGTGAACCATCTGTGGCCCCTCTTCCTTGCTCTAGTTGCCCCGCTTTAGTACCTGCGCCCCGATTGATGTGATCGCCGGGCTAGGACCTGCACATCACCGCACACCCCCTAAGTTGCTCGACCCTACAGAGTTACCAACGAGTGCCGAGGGTAATACCTCTTATCTCACTCCCGGTGTTGCCTCTGTAGTACAGCTAGTCGGTTGTGGGTTACCGAGGGTGATTCCTCTTCCCCAGCTCCGATGAAGCTTCTGTCGTGCAACCCCCCAGTGTGAATACCATCGAGGGTGGTTCCTCCGGATTCACCTTGGCGGATACGTCGAGTGGGAATCCATCGAGGGTGATTCCTCGGATTCCTTCTTGATGTTATGTACACACGGTTACTTTGACTTCACTACAGTTACTGGATAAAGTCGGGTCGGCCCCGAGGGGTACCCGCGAGAGATGTGGTATCGGGTTGACCATGAGGGTACCCGAGGTGATTACGTGGCACGTCCGGGCATTCTTAGCCCTTGCCGTAAGTCCACGAGACGGGGCGATGGGGTCACATGATCGTGGATCTCTGCTCGTTTCCGCGAGCTCCCAATGCACTAAGGGTTAGGATATGTGATCTGAGTAGGCCTCTGGCCTTTTCACGCTAACCAGCACGTGGGAATAATATGGGTACTCGGTGTCATATGTATCAGCCGAAGCTCTCCAGATGTCAGCGGTTGAGCGGCACGCGCCCGGGTTGGACCGAGATAGCCTGCGCTTGTATTAAGGGGGCTAGGTCTGCTCCCGGCCATCCTCGCAACGCACAGGAGTGCAAAGGGCGATGGGCCCAAGACCCCTGAGCTCTTAGGATGTAGACCGGTGATGTCTACTACACAACTTGTTCTTGTAGACTCGTGTTGGGCCTCCAAGCGCAAAGGTTTGTAGGACAGTAGCAATTTTCCCTCAAGTGGATGACCTAAGGTTTATCAATCCGTGGGAGGCGTAGGTTGAAGATGGTATCTCTCGAGCAACCCTGCAACCAAATACAAGAAATCTCTTGTGTCCCCAACACACCCAATACAATGGTAAATTGTATAGGTGCACTAGTTCGGCGAAGAGATGGTGATAAAAGTGTAGTATGGATAGTAGATATAGGTTTTTGTAATCTGAAAATATAAAAACAGCAAGGTAGCAAATAGTAAACGGGCATAAAAACGGTATTGCAATGCTTAGAAACAAGGCCTAGGGTTCATACTTTCACTAGTGCGATCTCCCAACATTGTTCACATAGTTGAATCATATGTAAATCCCTCACGTGCGACAAAGAGTTCACTCCAAAGTCACAAATAGCGGAGAACAAACGAAGAAATTGTTGTAGGGTACGAAACCACCTCAAAGTTATCCTTCCCGATCAATCTTATGAGCCATCCCCATTAATTGTCACGAACAGCCCTAGAGTTCGTACTAGAATAACACCTTAAGATACACATCAACCAAAACCCTAATGTCACCTAGGCACTCCAATGTCACCACGAGTACCCACGGGTTTGATTATATGATATGCATCACACAATCTCAGATTCATCTATTCAAACCAACACAAAGAACTTCAAAGAGTGCCCCAAAGTTTCTACCGGAAAGTCAAGACGAAAACGTGTGCCAACCCTTATGCATAAATCCCCAAGGTCACAGAACCCGCAAGTTGATCACCAAAACATACATCAAGTGACTCAAGTGAATATCCCATTGTCACCACAGATATCCATATGCAAGACATACATCAAGTGTTCTCAAATCCTTAAAGACTCAATCCGGTAAGAAAACTTCAAAGGGAAAACTCAATTCATCACAAGAATATAGAGAGGGGAAAACTCCATATGATTCATCTATATCAACAAAGCTCGCGATACATCAAGATCGTGCCATCTCAAGAACACGAGAGAGAGAGAGATCAAACACATAGCTACTGGTACAAACCCTCAGCCCCGAGGGTGAACTACTCCCTCCTTGTCATGGAGACCGCCGGGATGATGAAGATGGCCTCCGGTGATGCCTTCCCCCCTCCGGCAGGGTGCCGGAAAAGGGCTGTAGATGAGATCGTGGAGGTACAGAGGCTTGCGGCGGCGTAAAAACTCATCTAGGTTAACTTTCGGGGGTTTCTGAATATATATCATTTTTTAGCGTTGGAATCACGCGAAACGGAGCCACGTGGGCCCCACGAGGTACTAGGGCGCGCCAGGGGAGGTGGCGTGCCCTGGTGCCTCGTGGGCACTGGGTGGCCCCCCTCCAGTGGGTCTTGGTTCCAGTATTTTTTATTTGTCCCATAAAAAATCTCCAAAAAGTTTCAGCTCATTTGGAGTACTTTCATTTCTGCACAAAAAACAACACCACGGTAGTTCTGCTGAAAACAGCGTCAGTCCGGGTTAGTTCTAATCAAATCATACCAAAACCATATAGAATTGTTATAAATATGGCATGAATACTTCATAAATTATAGATACGTTGGAAACGTATCAACCGGCGTGCTGGCCTCTCTGTTGAGCCTAGGTAGGGCTACGACGTGTCGATCAGCCGAGGCCGGGCATGGACCGAGCAAGTGTGTCCGGCCAGAGTTAATCGAGCGTGTTGGGTAAGTTGGTGCACCCCTGCAGGGAAGTATATCTATTCGAATAGCCGTGTCCACGGTAACAGGACGCTCGAAAAATATCCCGATCTTCTACAACTAGAAATTGGTTGAATATGTTAGCTCCGGGATCGCTTTCTCGCAGGGAGTCGAGGAAGGGTCTCTGGGCGTTGTTGCTACTTGATGCTACTATTATATTTATGTACTAATCTACACTCTTCTAATGCTGCAAGACGCTGAAGATGCTAGTCTTCGATAGGCTAGGCCTTTCTCTCTATTCTGGCATTTCTGCAGTCCAGTCCACATATACAGCCTTCCTTTGATAATGTTGCATAACTAGACTAGTTCTGATGTAAGTCTTGCTGTGTACATTGGATGAGTACTCACGGTTGCTTTGCTTCCCTTTTCCCCCATACCCGATACTTGCGACCAGATGACGGAGCCCCGGAGCCAGCTGCCCCAGTCGTCGACGATTACTACCACTACTACCCCGCCGGTGGATACTACTATTACGAGGAGCCCTCCGACGACCAGGAGTAGTTAGGTGGCACCCAGGCAGGAGGCTTGCGCCTTTCGATCCAGTGTTTTTTATTTGCCCCGCCTTCTGAAGGCCTATCTGTTTAACTTATGTCTGTACTCAGATATCTAATGCTTCCGCTGATGCTTGTATTACATCGAGCTTATGTATTCGAGCCCTCGAGGCCCCTGGCTTGTAATATAAAGCTTGTATGACTTTTACTTGTGTTTAGAGTTGTGTTGTGATATCTTCAAGTGAGTCCTTAGGCTTGATCGTGTGCATTTGCATGTATGATTAGTGCACGATTAAGTCGGGGGCGTCACAATCATATACAAACTAATTCCACAATGTCCAAAAAAACTCCCCCTAGGCCCAAATATAGTGAAGTGTAATGTAGTCGACGTTCACATAACACTACTAGAGAAAGAACAACCACAACATATTATCAAAACATTAAACGGTAGTCAACTTCACATGAGTACTAGTAACAAAACTTCTCCCATGTCCTTAAAACTAATGGATCTACTCACAAGACGTTATATGGATCATGATCAGTGGATATAAATATTTGATGAACAATCTAAACACAATAATCTACCACCGATAAATCCCATATGCATGCATAAACTACAATGTGTAATCAACACATACAAGTACTCCCAGGTACCAATCTGAGGTTTGATACAATGATTGAACAAAAAGGATGAACTAGGGTTTGGAGATGAGATGGAGTTGGTGAAGATGTTGATGAAGATGATGAACGGAGCGTTGGTGAGTACGATGGCTTCGATTTTCCCCTCCCGGAGGGAAGATTCCCCGGCAAAATCGCTCCGCCGGAGAGCAAAAGTGCTCCGTCCAGGTTCCGCCTGGCAGATGGCAGTGGAAAGTCTCGGAAGTTTTATGTGAATTTTTCTAGGGCAAATGGGAATTTATGGCACAAGGGTGTTAGGAGAGGAGCCACCAAGGGCAAACGCGGCCAGGCAGTGTGTGGCTAGGACGCGTGGCGCCCTGTTGGGTCCCCTCTGGCCCATCTTCTGGCTCCTGGCTTCATACTTTTAATAATTCAGTAAAATTCCCGCTGCTCTTGGAGCTCCAGAAAATTGTTTTTTCTTCTCTTGTATTTTTTGTCTAGAACTCCAGATGTCTGGTAATTCCCCTATCTTTGTTTATCTTGCAATTTAAGAGAGGAAATACATTAGAATTGCATCATAATGTGAAATATATCACTGAAATAGGATAAATTATAATAGGAAATAATGATGCAAAATGGACGTATCAGCTCCCCCAAGCTTAGACTCCGCTTGTCCCCAAGCGAATACCGAGCTCAATAAACGTGACCACAAATTTATGGAGAGAAGTGTTGATAATAAAGAATATAGACATGACAACACCACATTTACTAACATCATTATATATTATAAACACCAACTCTCTCTCATAAAACTTCTCATGAACAAGTAATGATCTATTCACATGTTAACGTTTAAACAATAAACTCTCTTGAAACCCAGCATACTATGTTTTTACTCATCAAACAATCACAATTCATCCTTATTTTTCAGAATAGTCTATGTAAGAGTTTTGGTTTGGCAAACTTCACATACTCAACTATCATTTAGTCTTTCAATGATTATTGGCACACAGGAGCATATTTTTAGAACAAACAGTTTCCACCATACACAAAGGAAGATGTGGGTTTAATGTTTACCCATCCAACGTACTTATCTCAGGGATTTCGGAAGCCTGCAAAGCCCCCTGGTTTTGCATCCACTTAATGGGATTTTGGTTAGGCAGACTGGTCCACGTACCAATGGAGTACCACGTTGGATGAGAAGCTGCGTCCGGACAACTACGTCGTTGTCCGGACGTATACGGGCGTTTTGATGGTCCGCGTTGAAGATGCCCTTAGACTACATAAATCTAGCGATCACAACCATGTAATTATCACCTTAGGATTTTAAACTTCCTAAATTAATATCAAAGGCCCAGTTAAGTTTACTGGATTAACGAAACATAGAAAAATAAACAAATACCAAACTAATACTATATATCCTCTTTATTCCTACAGGATTAGGGAACTAGATAATTTTTTGCAAGAAGATATTTGCCATCAAAAGAGTTGGAATAACAAAGGTGAAGTAGGAAATTTCCAGTGTGGGTATATGTCGCTTAGATGAGTGTAAAGAACCTTTAGATATTTTGGGTCAATCATTTAGCTACTCCCACGCCACTATTAAAAAAAATCTTATGTTAATTATTTGATTCATATGATTAAATTATGTAGTAATATTTCTTGGATTTCTTTGTACAACTTTTGATAGGATTGATAGCATCCATTCAAACCTCTTTGAAAAATTCTTTGTTTTTTTCGTACAATGCAGTAAAAAACAAACCAAAATCATATAGGATTGAGATGAACATGGCATTTAAATCCTATGTTTTTTCATATCCCCAAGTTTTTAGAATTCTACAAATGAAAGAGGCCCTTAGAGGATTCTAGTCCATAGAAATTTTTCCTATGGAAGTCCTTTGAATTATAGGATTTGATTTATCAAATCCCCATGGAATTCAGACTCCTTTGGTTTACAGGAATTTTGTAGAATATTTAAATGAAGGAATTTTAATTTGTTAACTCTCTTTCTTCTGTCCCAAGCATTCCAAGGAAAGCAAACATGTATTGTTCCTTAGAATTCCTTCCATCCGAACATGGCATAAATCATGTAATCTTTATCTTTCTCTATTCTTTAAATCCTATGATCTATGAGGACCTTTAGGTAATTCATCTAACTTTAAATCCCAACGTGACCTCAAAATTTTGGCCAATGGCCGGAAAATTAGTTTTTATTTGGATTGTTGCCGACTCTAATTTATTTTTTTATTTTTTTGATAGAAAACTCCTCCTTTATTCAATCATCAAGACAGTAGCATCGTTTACAAGCAACGGGATAACCGCACTAGGGGCGTTATCCAACCGACAACCAGGAGGAGAAAATTTACCTAACCAAGCCAACTCATGAGCTACCTCGTTACTCTCTCTATTACAATGAGCATAAATAACATGATTGAAATCTAAGGACATGAAATAACAATCATCGAAAATGGCACTAGCAACCGATGAAGAGTTTCCCTCCTTTAGGGCTTCTACCACCTCAATACTATCGGAGTTGATCTCGATCTTGCTACACCCCGTTGTACGAGCTAGATTCATCCCAAAACATATTGCAATTGACTATGTTGTAAAAGAGTTGAAACATAGGTCGATCTTTTCATTTGCGGCAGGGATGAACATGCCTGGCTCCAAAGAACTGCTCCAACTGATCCTTCAAGTGTATCCACGTCAAAACCAGCATCCACATTCAATTTAACATATCCATACCTTGGCTTTAAGCACACAGCCGGTTTTAGTTTGGCCTTGGGAGTGCATGAAATAATGTAGTTCGTTGTGACTCCTCTCACAGCCAAGCTTATTTGAGCTGCACTCTGGATGTTCTCACCATGGGTTAATTTCCGTCTTTCACACCACAAGTACCATGCTGCAGTTGCCACTGTTTCTCTCAATTTCGATAGACCCATGGCAGGATGTGGATGTCCTGGTCCTTCAAGCACAACAAGTGTTCAAGAATAACTTCTCCCGCCCTGTCCACCAAGCAAGCCTTCTTGATGATATCATCCGCAACTAGTGATTTCTGGAAAAAGCAAGCCTTCTTGATGATATCATCCACAACTAGTGATTTCCACACGTCTGATGCCAGTTCGCACTCAAAGAGCACATGCTTGATATTATCAGGACCTAGATTGCACGCAGGGTAACTAGGGTTAATTTTGATATGTTTATTGGCCAAAATTGAGCGGCAAGGGATCGCACTTCACAGTGCCCTTCAAATAAAGATTTTTTTATCTTCGACGGGCATGATAAACTCCACATAGATTCCCAAGTATCTTTCTATTTAGAGGACTCCTCCGAATTCTGAATTTTGCTACCAAACTGAGACTCCCATACGCCTTGGTAAGCTGAGCGCACTGTGAATATTCCTGTTCTGGTCATGTTCCAAGCGACAAAATCGGTCATATCATGCAACGGGACACTACCGGAATTACTGGCTATGCCGACGGCCAAAGCCGTCGGCATTGGTCCAAATCCCGTCGGGATAGGCCTATGCCTACGGCCGCCGTCGGCATAGCCCCCTCGGCATCGTATGCGTCGGCGTACCTGGGCCTGCCGTCGGCATAGAGAAAGCCGTCGGCATAGGTATCTACGCCGACGGTGTCCATACGGCCGTCGGCACAGATTGGCCGTCGGCAAACTCGTTCATATGACGACGTCAGACGGCGCCACCGTCAAGTTACACCCAGCAAAATGCCCCACGTGTCACCACTATGCCGACGGCCTCGCCGTCGGCATACGTCTGACACATGGCACATGCTGGTGTTCCCTGGCGCCACTGTGTGCCGACGGCCTGGCCGTCGGCATATATTTGAACATATGCCGACGGCGAGGCCGTCGGCATAGTCTGGTGCCAGGGAGTACAGTTGGCCAACACGTGGCACCTATGCCGACGGCTTAGCCGTCGGCGTAGAGTTAAATGTATGCCGACGGCCTTCCCGTCGGCATGGGTGCCACGCGGCAGCCACTGGTAGCTCGGCCAAGACCTATGCCGACGGTTAGGCCGTCGGCATAGTTTCTTTCTGATTTTTTTTCTTTTCTCTGTTTGAATTCAAATCAATTCAATTCAAATACACAGCAGATATATATGATGAAATAGACATACACAACAGATATAAGTGTCATCCTCACAACCAACATCACAAGAACATAAATATCATCACAAACATAAGCATCGCCGCAACAACATAAGCATCGCAAAGTCATCTAAAGCATCGTCGCAAGAACATCATCTAAAACATCGTCGCAACAACATAAACAACATAAGCACGTAAGCATCATCTAGAGGAGCATAAAAGAAGTCATCTAAAGACCCACAGGCTTAAGCGCTAGGACGTCCACCACCACCGCCAAGGTCGTCACCGCCAAAGCACCGGTCGTCACTGCTAGCGGCAGCGCTACCGCCACCGCCACCTCCTCGGTGGATGGGAGTGACTGGGCTCCGTGACTCGGGAGTCATGCGAAGACCGGCACCACCACCAACGGAAGAGCCACCGGTTGCCTGGATGTTTGAAAAGACATGTTCAGGGGATATATGATTGTGTTGAATAAACGGTAAGGAGTGGCTGATAAGAACAATATATACACCTAATAATCAAGAGAAAATGATGCTTCTTTTGCCAAATGTTTACAAATTTGTAAACTAAATCTAGAAATTTGACTAATGGTGAAGTGAGTGTTTTTCAGCGAGGAAGTGAGTGTTGTGTTCATGACTAATGGTGAAGCTGTGACATTCTAAGTTTCACAGTTATCTGTCAAAGCATCAATGGCAGCCAGAGGGTTAAACGGTAAGCAGTGGTTGATGAGTTTGGGGAAGTACTAACCGCAGCCTCCATGTTGTGTGCCAGAAACTCCTCAAAGGTAAGGAGCATTGGTGCAGGTCCAGCAGGTGGTGGTGGTGGTTCCATTACAGGAACCGTGCCGGCCGCCATGCTCTCAAAAACGCGCTGCATGTGAATTGACCAAGCAAACACGAAGGTCAGAAGAAATGAAAGTGCAAATATGGAAGTGAAATGAAAGAGGCTAAACTAACCGTCATCATGCGAGTGCTGTGCTCCTGGACTACTGCAACTCTCGCCTGCCACGCCATGGTCTCCTGGCGTGTGTACTCAATGTAGGCCTATGATATGACATGATGAACTCATAAAACATCTCAATGCGGAAAATAAAGTGAGCAAAAAGAAAGATAAGAGGGAAAATACTTACGCTGGTCTGCTGGGCTAGGAGGGAGTGTGACTGTGCACTGGTCGTGCTCGTGCGCTGGCTCAGGCTTGGGTTTGTAGTTCAGAGCCGTGTGAAGGAGATAGAAGGAGTACACACGGCATCCAGAACCGCCTGCCGACCATGAAGCTTCGGCCCTATGCCCACCACCGCCCTCTCATCCGTAGCCTGCTTTAAGGGGTCAGGTGTGCCAGGATTTACCTTCAGATACACCTCCTCGTAGGCCTTCAGGTTCTCCCCGCTATTGCCGTAGTAGTCGCCCTTGCCCTCCTTGGACTTACTCCGCGTATGGGCGATCTGCCACGCCTCTATGTCAGAGAGTGGCCGCTTCAGTTTCTCCTCCTGCACCACCAAACAGAGGTTAGTGATACATAAGAAAGTGACGGTAAATAGAAGAAGAAGAAGAAGAATGTTTCATGTAAATAAATATACCTGAACTTTCTTGTGGCTAAAGTGGTTCCGGTTTCCCTGACCATGTGTTCCGTCGGTCCCTCGGTTAGCCCGGTTTTTCTGGCTCTTAGCAGCCCACTCTGCATCCTGACCGAGCCATAGATCCACCAATGCCGCCCATCCATCGGCCTTTCCATAACACCAACCAGGACACACCTACATAATGAAAGCATAATGGCATGTCAACACGAAACAATGAAATTTAGCACAAACGCCGGAATGAAAAGTTTGTTATACTTACGGCCAAGTACTCCTCCCTCTCCAAGGTAACATGCATCCTCCACGCGTCTTCCTTGGTCATCTTCGTATCAAGAGCGTCGTGATGATATTGCGAGATGGCCACCCAGCGCACCTCGTACTGCATCTGACGGGCCTTCTTCCTCGCTTGGCGCAGCACGATCTCGTCGGCAGTGAACTTGTGCTCCTCAAGAACTCGATAGTATCTCTACAATCATTCAGAAAACAAGAATAAAAGAAGCCATGAGTTAAACCATTCGATGATAAACTACGAACGAAACTCAAGACTCGTGCTTCTGAAGAGAACTTACCCAAAAATTTGTGATCACGGCCTTAGCATACGTGGTATGGTCCGGGTGGGGGGCCACTTCCCAGTGGTCCCAGCTGGTGGCCAAAACCCGGTGCTCAGGCTGCCTGACTGGATCCGGACGAAACAGCCCCGGCCAGTGTTCCTTCAGCAAAACGGTGATGACGCCGTTTGGAAGACGGGCCCCTTTAGGAATTATCCAGTTGCTGCAAAAGATAGAAAGAATGAAAATATGAGCATGTGTACAATCAAAAGAAGGAAAATATTAGCATGTGTACAAGCAAAAGAATTAAATTATGATTAAGTGGCACTTACTCTTTCCCCTTGGGCTCAATGAGCCACTTCTGCTCCTCGGTAGCAGGAAGGGGAGGGAGCTTTGCATTACCACGCAGCCACCCCTTGTTGTGGGCAACCCCCTCGCTGCCACCACCATCCTCCCCGCCACCACCATCCTCCTCCTCCTCGTCCCCCTCCCCAACCTCCTCCTCCTCCTCCTCCTCGGTAGAGGAGGGCCTCGAAGAGGACACCCCTAAGTCGGTGAGGGAGCGCTGTTTCTGGCCCCGACCCTGTCCTCCTCTAGGGGCACCTCTCCCTCGACCTCCCTGTGAGGAGTCATCCTCAAGTAGTCGGGAGGGAAGAGTACGGGGTCGACCACTCCGACTAGTCATCCTGGTGAGCTTCGATAGGAAACCCGTGCCATCGGCCTTCCCCTTGCCCATGTTTAGCGAACCTGCATTGAAAAGAGAATAAACAATTAGTACATTAATAATGAAGAAAAAAGCATAATAATAAGGAATAAAAACACATTAATAAATAAGCATAAAAAGGCATATTAACAAACCATAGAAAAAAACGTACATCTGCTAGAACCCATACGAATCATCACTGTTGTAACCGATTCCTCGATCGGTCTCATCATCACTATCACGCATATCATCTTCGTTGTCTGACGGAGGTGGAGGTCCTTGAAATAGGGAAGCTTCGTGAAGGGGGTAATGTGAGTCCAGTTATGCGTCTCACCATATCCCTCGAAGCCTTTGGCTTTGGCTTTGCCTTTGCCTTCGCCTTCGCCTTCTCCTTTGGCTTTGGCTTTGGCTTTGCCTTTGCCTTCAACTTTAGGCTCGAGAGCTTTTAGCTGAGCAAGAACATCAGCCCCCGAAAATGTTGGAATCTCGTTTACTTCATGGACAGCCCGGCCTTTCGTGAAGTTCTTCTTGTCTTCCCTGTCTGGATGGTCTGGAGGGAGGAACTGTCGATGCAGGTCAAATGCTACATACTTGCCACCCTTCTTCAGCCAAATTAAACGTAGAGCCTGCATGCACACTGGGCATGGCATCTTCCCACTTGTACACCATCCACAGAAAAGGGCATAACCGGGAAAGTCATGCATGCAATAGTGCAACCAAACTTTCATCAAGAAATTTCTCTGCAGATCTCGGTCGTATGTCAACCTCGGGAAGTACCAAGAATGGTGCAAATCATCCACCAGTGGCTGCATAAACACACCCAAATTCTTCCCCGGGTATTCAGGCCCCGGAATGATGAGCGACAAGAACATGGTCTTGCGTTGCATTAGGGCACCGGGAGGGAGATTGAGCGGAATAACAAACACGGGCCAGCAGCTGTATGCATTGGACGACATACCATATGGATTGAACCCATCACCTGATATGGCAATTCTGATATTCCCAGCCTCGGCTGCTTCCTCGGGGTATTCTTCATCGAACGACTTCCATGCTTCGCCTTCTGATGGATGTACGATTTTATTTGGATGGTACCTTATACCTTCCTTGTGCCACTTCATCATTTTGGCAGACTCCTCCGTGATGAAAAGGCGCTGCAGTCTTTCTATGAAATGCAGATACCGAAGAACCTTTGCAGGGATGCCTAGCTGCCTCTTCTCACCATCCTCACCGACCACCTCAAGGTACCGAGAGGAACCACACTCCCTACAGTACTTGTCATCCGCATACTCGTGCCTAAACAAAAGGCAATTCTTCGGACAAACATGTATTTTCTCATAATCCATAGAGAGTGCCTTCATGAGTTTCTTCGTGGCATACATGCTTTTCGGCAGTTCATGACCCTCGGGGAGGCTGTTAGCCCATACTCCCAGAAATGCTTCGAAGCATTTCTGGCTACAGCCGTACTCAGCCTTGACTGCCATCAGTTGCGAGATGGCATCCAGCTGAGAGACTTTGGCACCCGCATAAAGAGGTTTCTTTGACGAGGACAAGATCTCCAAGAAGGCCTTTGCGGTTGCCTCCGGCTCCTCTGGTTCATTCTTTGAAGGTGTCACATGTGCCATCTCTGCAGCAATGACATCATCTAGCATGTCCCTGACCCCGTCGTCTGCATAACCATCGATGCGTTGTCGCATCACCTCCTCTCTACCACGGTCCCGCTCGGCAAAGTTTATCGGCGGCATGTCAAAGTTTGGCATATATCCGTGCGTGCGAAGGTGGTCAGTCATGTCCTTCTGATTTCTACGGTGACGTCTGCCACATCTCGCACAGGGGCATTGTGGGATAATTCTCATTGGACTACGGAATATCTCCTTCAAATAAACATCGGTTTTCGCGATCCACTCTGATGTTACTCGATTCCGACGGATAAAACCACTGTACATCCACTGATTATCTGCCATCCTCTGCTTTATTGGGAGCCACACAACAAAATTAAGGATTCATTTAAATTAATCACATCAAATTTTTATTTTCTACCGCGTTGACGGCATTGAATCCACCTACATCTCTAATAGGTAAAGATAGGTCCTAATCCCACCCGAGGATGTGTAGATTGAGTACGTTCTCCATGCTCTACCCTGTTCCGAGACAAAATTTCGGCAGCACCTCCCCGCTGTTCTCCAGATACACGTCTCGGCAAATAGCCGAGAGAATGTGCTCCGGAGAACAACGGGGAGGCGCCGCCGAAATCCTGTCTCGGAACGGGGTAGAGCTTGGAGAATGTACCCAATCTACACATCCTCGGGCTGTCCGTGGAAAACGCTGGACAATCCAAAAGAGCTGCGGTGATAAATATGCAATTGAATGCATATTTATCGATGCAACCCTTTCGGACGGGAGACGCCTAGGTTACGCGACTTGACTTGAAAATAAAATCTAGTGACATGAAAAAAAACGGAGGAGGAGATGGATTTGTAGCTCACCCTCGGATGTAGAGGAAGTAGTCCAACAGGGATGGGATGATCAGGGACCAATGCTTCCGACGACGGTCACTCCGGGGAGATGCGACACCACAAAGTCTGCAAATTCCACCGAAAGAACAACTTAGATCATCACATCTCAGTCAAGTGTCAAAATTTTGTCTTCTATTTTTTTAGCAATCTCATCATATATTCTACATTCAAAATACATAAAGTGAAAAACTTAGATGATCATGATACTTCAAATTAATTTTTACCTCATTGGTCAATTTTTTTTTGTCACAACATAAATATACTTACCTATCCATACATTTATCTAGCTAGCAATTTATCTACTTATCTGTCCATATCATTGAACTATCCAAATTTTAACATTTGTCTACCTATCTACTAAAATTGCACTAAACATACAAAAAAAATTGCACTACACTTTCATTCAACTATCTATCCATCCATCTAGCTAGTTATCTATCCATTTCATTCAACTATCTAGCTAGTTATCTATCCATTTCATTCAACTATCTATCCATCCATCTATTACTATCTATGTACATATCTAAAAAAAGCCCTAAACAACGGCGGCCAACAGCGGCAACACAACAGCGGCAGTGGCAACAACTCGGGTGATTGTCCGGGTGGCGGGGGAGCTCACCGAGGGGAGGCAGCTGCGGAGCGGCAGGAGGACAGCAGGGGGCGGGGGAGGCGGTGTCGGAGGGGGCCGGGACGAGGTAGGGGCGGGGCCGGGCGGACGGTGGTCGGGGCGGCGGCGGAGGAGGCCGGCCGGAGCCAGGCCAAGAGAGGGGTGAGCGCCGGAGCCGGAGTGGAGACGACGGCGCGGCGCGGAAACGCCGGGGCGCGGCGCGGAGTGGAGACGATGGCGCGGGGCGGCGGCGGGGCTGGAGCGAGGCGGCGCGGGCGGCGGAGGAGACAGGTGCGGGGCTGGGGCGGGGCGGCACGGGCGGAGGAGGAGACGCGCAGGTGCGGGGCTGGGGCGGCGCGGGCGGCGGAGGAGACAGGAGGGTGCGGGGCTGGGGCGGCGCGGGCAGCGGAGGAGACGCGCGGGGCTGGGGCGGGGCGGCACGGGTGGCGGAGGAGACGCGCGGGTGCGGGGTGGGGTGGGAATGACTGGAGGAGAGAGCGGTCGCGAGTGGATAAGGGGCATCTATGCCGACGGCTTAGCCGTCGGCATAGGATAAGGCGGGCTATGCCGACGGTGTAACCGTCGGCATAGGCAGCGGTACTACCGCTTACAAGCGGTAGTACCGAATCGAGGCGGCGCTACCGCTTACAAGCGGTACTACCGCGTCCAGCCGCGGTACTACCGCTGGCAGCTGTCCGAGCACTCCTGCATACCGCTGGCGGGGACGTCGGTGAGGGGGGTCACACCACGGAGCCCCGTGCCGTGTGCTTGCACCCGCCACCGCACTTCCGGACGTGTAGGAGGGCCCAGAGAAAGACCTGGCGGCATAGCTACCCCCCAAACTACACCCGTCCCGCCTAACCCTGCGAGAGTTGACCGGGCGGTCTACGCCTTTGACTTTCGCCGGACGGGGTTCGACCGATGGACATTTTCACCTGGGTGTGATAGCCAAGCACATAGGTACACTTCGGATCAAGGTCCGGGCACAACCCACACCAAGATTCCCTCCGTTACTGCCCGACGTGGCTATTCCCCCCCCTCCGTGCAACGGCGACGGGGACGTCGGTGAGGGGGGTCAGACCACGGAGCCCCGTGCCGTGTGCTTGCACCCGCCACCGCACTTCCGGACGTGTAGGAGGGCCCAGAGGAAGACCCGGCGGTATAGCTACGCCCCCCAAACTACACCCGTCCCGCCTAACCCTGCGAGAGTTGACCGGGCGGTCTACGCCTTTGACTTTCGCCGGACGGGGTTCGACCGATGGACATTTTCACCTGGGTGTGATAGCCCAGCCCCTAGGTACACTTCGGATCAAGGTCCGGGCACAACCCAATGCAAGATTCCCTCCGTTACTGCCCGACGTGACCGTTCCCCCCCTCCGTGCGACGGCGGCGGCGACGTCGGTGAGGGGGTCACATCACGGAGCCCCGTGCCGTGTGCTTGCACCCGCCACCGCACTTCCGGACGCGTAGGAGGGCCCACAGGAAGACCCGGCGGCATAGCTACCCCCCCAAACTACACCCGTCCCGCCTAACCCTGCGAGAGTTGACCGGGCGGTCTACGCCTTTGACTTTCGCCGGACGGGGTTCGACCGATGGACATTTTCACCTGGGTGTGATAGCCCAGCCCCTAGGTACACTTCGGATCAAGGTCCGGGCACAACCCAATGCAAGATTCCCTCCGTTACTGCCCGACGTGGCCGTTCCCCCCCTCCGTGCGACGGCGGCGGCGACGTCGGTGAGGGGGTCACATCACGGAGCCCCGTGCCGTGTGCTTGCACCCGCCACCGCACTTCCGGACGCGTAGGAGGGCCCACAGGAAGACCCGGCGGCATAGCTACCTCCCCAAACTACACCCGTCCCGCCTAACCCTGCGAGAGTTGACCGGGCGGTCTACGCCTTTGACTTTCGCCGGACGGGGTTCGACCGATGGACATTTTCACTTAGGTGTGATAGCCCAGCCCCTAGGTACACTTCGGATCAAGGTCCGGGCACAACCCAACGCAAGATTCCCTCCGTTACTGCCCGACGTGGCCGTTCCCCCCCTCCGTGCGACGGCGGCGGCGACGTCGGTGAGGGGGGTCACACCACGGAGCCCCGTGCCGTGTGCTTGCACCCGCCACCACACTTCCGGACGTGTAGGAGGGCCCAGAGAAAGACCCGGCGACATAGCTACCCCCCAAACTACACCCGTCCCGCCTAACCCTGCGAGAGTTGACCGGGCGGTCTATGCCTTTGACTTTCGCCGGACGGGGTTCGACAGATGGACATTTTCACCTGGGTGTGATAGCCAAGCACATAGGTACACTTCGGATCAAGGTCCGGGCACAACCCAACGCAAGATTCCCTCCGTTACTGCCCGACGTGGCCGTTTCCCCCCTCCGTGCGACGGCGGCGGCGACGTCGGTGAGGGGGGTCACACCACGGAGCCCCGTGCCGTGTGCTTGCACCCGCCACCGCACTTCCGGACGTGTAGGAGGGCCCAGAGAAAGACCCGGCGGCATAGCTACCCCCCAAACTACACCCGTCCCGCCTAACCCTGCGAGAGTTGACCGGGCGGTCTACGCCTTTGACTTTCGCCGGACGGTGTTCGACCGATGGACATTTTCACCTGGGTGTGATAGCCAAGCACATAGGTACACTTCGGATCAAGGTCCGGGCACAACCCACACCAAGATTCCCTCCGTTACTGCCCGACGTGGCCGTTCCCCCCCTCCGTGCGATGGCGGCGGGGACGTCGGTGAGGGGGGTCACACCACGGAGCCCCGTGCCGTATGCTTGCACCCGCCACCGCACTTCCGGACGTGTAGGAGCGCCTAGAGGAAGACCCGGCGGCATAGCTACCCCCCAAACTACACCCGTCCCGCCTAACCCTGCGAGAGTTGACCGGGCGGTCTACGCCTTTGACTTTCGCCGGAAGGGGTTCGACCGATGGACATTTTCACCTGGGTGTGATAGCCAAGCACATAGGTACACTTCGGATCAAGGTCCGGGCACAACCCACACCAAGATTCCCTCCGTTACTGCCCGACGTGGCCGTTCCCCCCCTCCGTGCGACGGCGGCGGGGACGTCGGTGAGGGGGGTCACACAACGGAGCCCCGTGCCGTGTGCTTGCACCCGCCACCGCACTTCCGGACGTGTAGGAGGGCCCAGAGAAAGACCCGGCGGCATAGCTACCCCCCAAACTACACCCGTCCCGCCTAACCCTGCGAGAGTTGACGGGGCGGTAAACTGGGCCCAAGAGACACGCGTGGTGTATCTATGTGTGTTTATGTATAGATAAGACACAATTTAATTAATGGATTTTTTTGAAAAAAAATTATATATATAAAAAAGAATTAAAAAAAATGAACGTAGATATGCCGACGGTTAACGTTAGGGCCGTCGGCATACGTTTGACGGCGGCAACCAGCCGGTAGAACCGGGGCGGCCGGTCCCACACATACGCCGACGGTGATGCTACCCCGACGGCCACCGTAGGCATAGATGGAGGTATGCCGACGGCCTAGCTGTGCCGACGGCCACCGTAGGCATAGATGGAGGTATGCCGACGGCCTGGATACGCCGACGGTCGGCCATCGGCCGTCGGCATACTGCCCTATATGCCGACGGTGGCCGTCGGCATAGACTAGGCCGTCAGCGTCAGCATAAATTCCGGTAGTGGGAGTGGTATTGCAAGTATGCGTTGGCCATCCACCTGCCAAAAGGTTTGCCCAACGAGCTGTTCGTCCCAATCACCCATCACAGGATCAATGAGATCACTCACACGTGATAGAAGATGGTTACCACCAGTAGTTATTACCTTTCTGGTTGTGCAGACCTTAATTTTTGTCCCATCACCAACTCTTCATATGTGCCCAAGCTTCAGGACTTCAACACCGGCCATAATACTCTGCCAAGTATACCAAGATTTCTTCTTTAAGGTGGCATTCAAAAGATCTCCATCAGTGAAATATTTTGCTTTGAGGATCGTCGCACAAACATTTTTTCTTCATAATGTTGGCCAACCAAAATTTTAGCTAGCCAATGTTTTGACGAGGCAACTATTTTTTTTGTTTTTCCATACATTAAAAAATCATGTAGACCTGTTCACTATGACCATCTAGGGTTTCCCGCCGTTGTTGGTCCGTCTCGTCTCCTAATGGTCCTTGGACAGTGGAGAAGCGGTGGATCCCGACCCTTGCCGGTGGGAGGGCTCCGTTTTTAGGTGCTTTTCTGAGTTTTGTTAGGGTTTGTGCCATGCTCAAGAAGACGAGGCGGCGACAGCTTCTTGAAGATGGAATAAAGTTCTCCTCGTCTAGCCCCCGTCCCGGTCATGCTTTAGGCATCGTCGGAGGGCGTGTGGAGGTGTGTCTCTGGCGGATCTCATGGGATCCGGTTGGTGTTTGTCTTCGGTGGATCCGGTCTTTGTTCGTCTATGTCTGTGTGTCTGCAGGTTAGATCCTTCCGATCTAACATTTCTCTTCATCGACGATGGTTGCTGTTCTGCTGCGCTGGTCCTATGGGGCCTTAGCACGATGATTTTCTGACTGTCTACTACAACAATGTTTACTCGGCTCCGATGAGGGGGGCGATGATAGTGCCATGCCTTTGGCTTGCTCCAGTGCTTGTAGTCGTCGCAAGGTGGTCTATAGACCTGGATGTAAATTTTCTTCAGTGTTCTTTAACAGTCGATGAATACAGCACAAGTTTTCTCGATTTTTTTTGCATTTGACCATGGTCAAATTCGTTGCACGACCATGTTCACGATTTACTTAGCAAAATGATATTTTGTACTACCCCGAGAAAAAAGAAAAAAGTTCATTTTACTACCCTGAACAAAGTTGGTGGTTCACATTACCCCCTGATCTATTTTTCTGCTCTCTTCACCCCCTAGACAAACCCATACCGGATAAAAAAAACCCTGGGTGGTTTGTCTCGACATGCAGCTGACGTGGCGTGGTCAATGGTGGTTTTGACCTGGGGTGGGGCCATGAGGATTAACTGTACCAAAACAGAAAATTAGCCCTGTGGTTAATTAGGCGTAGGACCCGGTTGGTAGTGACTCACGGGTGGATTAACTAAGTGCTAATAATAGATTTAGCCGGTGGCTAACCGGAGCACGGCGGACATCGCCGGCCGGCCGATTCCGGTGGGGGCAGGATGCGCGCGTGGGCTCTGCGTGACCAGCGCGATGAGGCGCGTCGGCTGGTTGCAGCAGCGAGTGCCGGGGTGGCCGGTGCTGGCGGCGGGGCTCGGGTGCATGCGGGCAGCTGCGAAGGAGCATGCAGACGAGCAAGATGAGTAGCGGGGTGGCAACTACAGGGCAGCAGGAGCTTGCTGGACAGCACAGGGTGGCTGGGAGAGCTTTGCAGTGATGAGCTCAGCGGCAATGGCGGACGGCGGCTTCGGTCATGGCGGCTACCTTAGTTGGAGGACGTAATCGACGGAGGGGGGAGAGGGTAAATGCGTAGGAGCTCAGAGTGAACTCGTAGGGCATCTTTTCTGGCTCGGCGTGGCTTTGAAGTGCCCGAATCGACAGCGGCGATCTTCGGATGCCGACGAGGAAGACGACAGCGGTTAGCGCGATGCAGTGTGTCCGAGCTTGAGTTCTTCTACGGAGATGTTCAAGGCGCCAAGGCGGAGCTCCTTGACATGTTGGTGTGGCAAGGGGTGGCCGATGGCCGTGAGAACAGAGGGTGGCGGTGACGTTTTCTCTCGGAGATGCTTGGGAGAGAGAGCTAGACAAGGGGGGGGGGGGAGCTGCGAAAGAGGGAAGAGGTAGAGGAGGCCGTGCACGTCTCTATGGCGCGAAGATAGGCTCGGGGAAGCGCCGGACAGCGCGAAGCTGGAGGTGGCCGTCGACGCACGAACGTGCACCACGCAGCGTCCTCCTGGCGAGGGGTTGAAGACGACCCTGCCCCTCGCTGGGTTGGGCTGGACCGAAACTAACAGCAGGTAAGGCCCAAGTACAGTACTGCTTTTCTAGTTCTTAGATTTTTTTTAAAAAAACTGACGAGTGGGACCCATCCGAAGGTCAAATACCACCTTTGACCGTGTCCACGTCAGCATCCGGTCTGGACAAACAGGCCAGTGATGGGTTTTGACCGGTTTGGAATTGTTTAGGGGGGTAAGGGAACCAAAAAAATTGTCAATGGGTAATGTGATCCACCAACTTTGTTCAGGGTAGTATAATTGATTTTTTCGAGAAAAAACATATAGTATAGGAGTATTTATTAAATTCAGTCAAAGTGCAGCTCCTCTCTCCATGGATTCCAACCTAGCTAGGCTGCGCACCTGAAAAGGTTACGCAGCTCGTCTTGTCCCGTCGACCGCCTGCAACACAGCGTGCCGCCCATCCTCCTCCTCCTCCTTTACTGCGCACGAGAGACGAGACTCCAGCATTGCCAAGCCTTTCTCCCCAGCTTCGCCAAGAGCACCTTCTTCCCCGCTTTCAGATCGCCGCCGACGATCGTCCGGCCGGCCGTCCACCGGAGTCCGCCCCAAGGTAAATCCTCTCCGTTCTTCCCCGCTTTCAAATCCATTCCTTTCTCTCCTCTTAATCCGATTTGTAGATCGCTGAGGCAGTTCTTTCTTGCCCCCAATCCGTCGCTGGTCGCTCAGTCTGCTATTGTCTTTTCTTTTATCAATCATCATGCGGTTGTAGTAGTAGTAATGTTTGCTCCTCTGCATCTTTTCCGCGCAAGGAGCAGTCAGCATGCCGGACACCATGCTGGAGGACCTGCCCGAGTGGCTCGTCGTCGACGAGATCCTGATCCGGCTGCCGCCCAAGGACGTGTTCCGCTGCCGCGCCGTCCGCAAGTCCTGGCGCGCCGCCACTTCCACCGACAGGTTCATCCTCGACCACCACCGCCGCCAGCCGTCGCTCCCCATCATCGGACGACACAACGAGGGCATCTCCTGCCTCGCCGCCGCCGGAGATCAGAACATACGACACGTCCTCCAGTACACGCGCGATCCGGTTTCCAACATCGCCGTCATACACCACGCCGCCTGCGACGGCCTCCTCGTTCTGTCGCGGCAGTCCAGCTTCTACATCTGCAACCCGGCCACCCGCAAGTGCGCTCCTCTGCCACGTCCTCCGCTGCGGCCAGGATTCAGCTCCGCCACCGTCGTCGCCTTCTACCGGCACCAAGCGTCCGGTGAGCACCGGGTGCTCTGGGCGATATACTCGGCACCCATGGCGAGGGGCGCCACGGTCGAGCCGCCTGGTTACTTCGTCCTCCCGGTGGGATCGGACCAGCCAAGATGCGTCCAATGGCCGACAGTTTTAGAGATTTTTCCGGCTACCCGGTCCTCGGACTACCCACCAGTCCACCATAGACGTGGCCTGCACTGGGCACTGGGCCTCGGCATAACGGTGTTCGACACCGTAACCGAGACATTCCGGCAGATGAGCCGCCCAGCACAGTTGCCGGGCGACATGGTGTCATTGCTCGATCTTGGTGGCGACCTTGCTTTGCGCCGCACATCGGGTGACTGCGTCACTCTAGACGTTTGGGTGCTGCAGGACTATGATGCCGAGACGTGGGCATTTCGTTACCGGATTGACTTGCGGGTGATGGAGGCATCGCCGCCGCTTAATTTGAGGGTGAAGTATGTTCCTGTGATGGCTGTGGTCAATGACCGTGAGCTGTTGATCCAGTATGGTCCTGACCGTCTGTTGCGTTGCGACATTGACGGCGTGTTTCTAGGAAATGTGGAAAGCGAAGACCATGAACGCAGTTTGAATCAGTTTGCAAACAGTTTGTCGCTTACTAGGCATCGCCTCCAGGAGAGCATGATTTCACTTCCGTTGTTTGAGACGCGACAAGAAGATGCCGTGAACAAGGAGCCTCCGTTCACCATAGTTCTGTAAGATGCGGCGCTCCATCTTAGTGCTTTGGACTCCTGGTTTGATTGATGTTGTGCCCCTGGACTATCCTATCCCATATGAGACGTGTCTTTTGTTCTTTGTTGTTACTATTTCGCACTACTACTAGTAGAACTGAACAATTTGGACGGAGGAAAGTAGCGCTTGTGCTATCAACATTTGGTGCTTGTTATGTTGTCTTGAACATCATGTTTATGTTATGAACAAATGGAGCTTATATGCTTTAGAACTGTTCTATTGTTTCCTCCCCTGTTTACTTTCAGTTTTCCATTGTTCAAAAGCACGACATTCTGCTATCATCGTTAGGGAAGCTAGCTGTGATTTGGTGCCCAGCGTAGTTTTGTGTTTGTTTGTTTGCTACAGCGGCAAGTAATTTGGTCACTACCACTGTCGTGTGTCTGATTGCTACTTCAATACAGCTATTGTTGAAAAAGTTAGCAGTAACTTTTTTTTGGCAAGAACTTTGTTGCACTGGCTTTCACCATTTCAGATAAAAGAGCTTGGCTGCTACTTTTATGTCCAGGATTTGAATTTTTTTGTAGGAATAGGTTACAAGATGTGCTAACTTAACCATCATGCTGTAGTATGTTCGAAGGCTGGTGATTGTCTATTTATGCTGCCATTAGCTAGTGTCATTTTATTGTAATATGGCTGTCTGTTTTGCTTTTTATTGTCTGGGTTTATCGATTTACTGCTGGCGCTTGGCTGTTAAGCTGTTCTTTGTCAGTTTTACTCAAAATGAGGAGCTGGACATGTCCTATCGTTGCAGCATCTAACCCAAATGAGCCATGTCTTTTGTTCTTTCTTCTTCCTATTTCGTAGTAAAACCGAACAATTTCGATGGCGGAAGTAGCGCTTATGCTTGTTATGCTATCTTGAACACCATGTTAATGTTATGAAGAATGGAGCTTCTATGCTTCAGAACTGTTCTACTGTTCTCCCCTGTTTACTTTCAGTTTTGCATTGCTGAAAAGCACGAAAGACATGGTTTCAGTTTCAAATGCTAATTCTGCATCATTTGGGAAGCTAGCTGATTTGGTGCTCAACATACTACAGTGACAAGTAATTTGATTACTACCAATGTCTTGGTGTGTGATTACAACTTCAATACAGCTATTGGTGAAAAAATTGACAAGTACTACCTCTATAAACTAATATAAATCATTTTAGATCACTAAAAGTAGTGATCTAAAATGTCTTATATTAGTTTACAGAGGGAGTACTTTGTTTCATTGGCTCTAACCATTTCTCCGAAAGAGCTTGGCTGTTGCTTTTGTGTCCAGGATTTGTTTTTCTTTTTAGGTTGGAATATGTTTCAAGGTGTGATAGTGTGCTTACGCTGCTGTTAGCTAGTGCCATTATACCGTACGGCTGGAGAACCGGTGCTTGATTTCTCTTTTCCTTCTATAGGTTTATTGTTGGATTTACTGATTTACTTGCTTCTGATCTACTAGTGCATTTTCGCTTGTTGAGCTATGCTGCCTGGGTATTTGGGTTGCAGCCAAAATTTACGACAACGATTTGCTGGCAATGACCAAAAATTGGGTCACTGTTTGGATGGATGCCAATATTTTTGTATGACAAATTTGGGCTCAATCCAAATATGCCAGGGGCAACTCTCCTGGGCACTGTGACTGGAATAGCTGTTGGTTAGTTGCCTTCTACTACACTTTTTCTTCCGTAATGTTACCGTCTAGGTGGCTCTGCCGTGGATTCTGAATCTGTGCTTGTTGTTCTGAAACATACGGCCACACTTGTTGTTCCCCTCTTTCCATTCCTTTTGGTTTGTAAGAATCTTGCTACGTTGCACGGATACTTGGATACGTATCGGATACGCGATACGGGGATACGCCCGATACGTCAATTTTCTAAAAACTAGGATACGGGGATACGTTTGTATATACATATTAATTGTTAAAAATATGAAAAATAATGAGTTTTTGGTAGGAAGCGTACAGTTTTATTGAAAATTTGAAGTCTTCACAATTTCTTAACAAATACTGCATTTCTTTGGTTAATTCATTCTTCCTTCGATGGACGATGTTGATGGTTCGACATAATTGCTTAACAAATAAGGTAATCACATTCACAATTCTCACATCACATTCACACACACATAATCTATCAGTTGGCAGTGGGATTTCTCTAGGTTTGTTGCTCTCAATCAGTGCATCGGCTCTCTCTTGCTCACCTTTCAACTGAACAAGAACATCAACATTCACCTTTTGACATGAACTCACACCCATGTTAGGAATCTTCAAAAGGTGCGCCTTTACTCTTGAGTAGCTACCATTGATAACATAATCACAAAGCCTACACATGGATCTCTTGTTGCCTCCTTTCCCTTTCCCAGTATTTTCCAACATCTGGACGTACCTCCACAAAGGCTTCTTCTCATTATCATCCTCCGGAATCACACGAGCCGCAGTCAATACATGGACTGCATCCACGCTATCTCCACTGCCTGCTTCACTTCTAACTGAAGAAGACCTACTAGACATGGCCGATCTGCATGGTAAAAGGAGGAGATTAGGAAAACAGATTAGACAAACTGATCTAATCTTAAAACCTAAACCTAAAACACCTACGTACAGAATTCAGAGAAGGAGATGGAGAAGACAAATCAGAGAAGGAGAGGGAGAAGAGAACATACCTCCTGCAGGGTAGACACGGATGTCTCCTGCCGGCGACGAGCCGGCGACCGATTAGCGTCGATTGGATTGGAATTCAGCAGGTGAGAACTGAGAACGAGAGAAGAACATGTGGGAGAGGAGAGGACTGGAGCTGAGAATTTATGGAGAGTTGAAGACCTGCGGGCGGCTGCTCGCCTACTCCAAGGAGTCGAGGGGACGAGCTGGGAATTGATGACGTGCGGCGCCAAGAGGGAATCGAGGAGTTTTCAGTTTTTCATGTCGAACGAGGGGGTTGCCGTATCGAAAACGTATCCCAAAGGTATCCCAGACGTATCAAACACTATTTTCTTTTTTTTAAATCAATAAATCACAGGATACGTATGGGATACGTATCGGTCCATATCGGGGCAGTATCCGGCTGGATACGCGCAATTTTCGAAGTATCCGTGCAACGTAGGAATTTTGTATGAATTTCATAGGATATCATTTGCGAAGAAAAAATTCCTATGAAGCCCTTTGGCTTATAGGAATAGATTCCTATTCCAATGTAGGATAGAATCCAATCATTCATATTTCAAAAGAAAAAAAAACATTAGCCTAGATTAAATGAAAAAATTTCTATCCATCAAATGACATCCCTTTCCCTATAAAAATTGAAATGCATGTCATCTTACTTTCTATGAAGTTCGTGTTCCTATGATATTTCTATCCTATTAACCAAAGGAAGCCGACACCTGCAATTTTTTTATTGAGGAAAAAGCTACCAATGGTGAACCACATAGTCTACCTAGATATTATTTTTAATCTTTAAATCAGGGGCAGAATGTGTGTCTGATCCACCCATGACCCTATTTGATTCAAAGGAATTGCATAGGATTTTTTGAAGGATTTGGACCCTTAGGAAATCCTTAGGAAATTTTTTGAAGGAAAAATTGCTTTGATGGTCGTTTAATTCGTAGGACATCCTTAGGAAATTTTTCATAAGATCAATTTATTAAAATACTACATTTTGGAGAAAAAATTACATCCACTCAAATTTCTTTATAGAATTCCTTTGTTTTTCTGTGCTAGTATCAAACATTCTTTCAAATTCATTCTGTAAAGTATTATAGGACATTCTTCTTATTTTTTTGTTTTAAGAATCCTGAGAATCAAAGAGGCCCTAAAGTTGGTCCTGGATTTTACCCTTAAAATAAAGCTGACTGTTTGGTTGGGCTGTGGATTTCTGAAAGCAGCTGTGGAAAATCTGCTGTGGAAAATCTGCGGTGAGAAAGCTGTAGGTCATTTGACAAACTAGCTGTATGAGCTGTGGCTGTGGAGATAAAAATCTGAAATACCCCTAACAACTAAAAGATTGGTTGCACGTTGTTTAATGATAATAACATCATTATAGGTTGATTTGGAGTAGTAATAAAACCTAGCACACAAATATTTTTACTGCTGAGGAGAGAGTAGCATATTTTTACATGATATTTTCACATGGCGAGAGAGTAATTTTTCAACGTGTCACAAAGAACAGACCACGAAAAATCAGGACAGAAAAAACAATAGTTAGAATTGACGAGCTGTTCCTGTGTACAGTCTACTGCTGGACCTGACCATAGAAAACAGAAACGCTCACTGCCTTTTTCTTCCTCTGACTCTTCTCTCTCCTGCTCCAAACACAACATTCAACCCTTCAAATTCATGCCAAGCAACAACGGATCTCGCAGTTGTTCATTAAAAATGAATTCCACGTGCTAGCAGGTGGCCACATATCCTGTTTTCCCCATCGATTATAATATCTAATTTCCATAATTTGCATTCGTATGAAGCCATCTACTCCTATTTAACAGAGAGGAGGAGGTCAGAGGAGACAGGGAGATGAGGAGGAAGAGCAGCTCACCAGAGAATGGGGAGGGACGGGGCGGCCTCCCGCGAGCTCGGGTGAGCTCCGGCGAGGGCTGCGCGAGCTCCGGCGAGGCGGGGCCGGAGGTGCTGCGTGAGATCCGGCTGGCCCGATTCATTTTCTGCGTGCGCTGCAGTTCGGCCCGAGTGGCAGTTTGGATGTAATTCGGTGCTGTAACAGGGGTAACGACTTAAAGTGAACCGTTTTCTTTTGCGGGAGCGACTAAACACGCAGCGGCAGCGAGGGAAGCACCTCCTTCGCAGCTTTCCCAAGTAGTACAATTTTGGCTGCGCGTTGATGGAATCGTGGTGACTCGATTCGGTCTTTGGTTAGGATTTGACTGCCACGCAGCGAAATCCTGGAAAAACGCAGAACCAAACAGGGCCTATATCTGAGTCAAAGTGCAGCAGTTGTTTCAATCGATTCCAACCTAGGCTGCACACCTACGCAGCTCGTCCTCCAGCTCCAGTCCCATCGCGTCACACCGCCCATCCTCCTCCTTTACTGTGCACGAGAGACAAGGCGCCGCGCAACACACCGGCTTCGCTTTCCCCCTCCAAGGTCTCAAGAGCTACCATAGCACGGCCCATTCCTTGCCGGAGCCCCGCTTTCAACCGCTGGAAAATCGCCGCTCTCGCCCGGCCGACCGTCCGCCACAAGGTAAATTCTTTCTTGCTCTCAATCCATCGTCGCTGGTCGCCCCATCTCCTATTTTCGTTTTCTTTTTCTATATGTTATCGCCGATACTAATGTTTTGCTTCATCTTTGTTAGAAGGAAATAGAGTGGGATTGGTGGAATCGATAATGTATTACTTGAGCCTCGTGGGCATATATATAGAAGTACATGATCAACTTGGAGTACAAGACAAGCCAGAACAAATCCTAGTCTATCTCATATTTTCTAACTAATCACGATACTCAACATCCTCCCGCAGTCACAACGGTAGCGACGCAGACGGTGAGACTGGAGAAGAATCCGAAGGTGAGCCGACAGACCCCCCCCCCAGTCGTAACGGTCGATGCATCGCGGAAGTCGTGCCTGGAGTGGAAACCGACGAGGTTGCTCAAGCAAGGCGGTAGCCCTTTGTGTCGTTGTCGATGTAGCCGAGAGCATAGGGTGGTGTAGCCGTGCGAGGGACGCCGTGGTCGATGTCGAGTCGGGGTGGCCGGTGTCGAGGTAGTCGCCGTGGACTGGAAAGAAGAGCGGCGGCGGCGGCCTAAGGAGGCGGCGGCGGCGGCTAGATCAGAAGCGCGGCGGCGGTGCTCGAAGTAGGCGAGGAAGAACCCGACAGCATGACGAAGACCGACGCGGACGGTGGCGTTCCCGCGCCTAGGGAGGCGGCGCGATGCATACCACGTAGAAGTCGACGCACGGGGACGGCGGAGTGGACTGCGCGCCGCGGCGCTACGGCCTGAAGGGGCGACGCAGCGGCAACGTGCGGGTTGGGGCCACGGCGGGGAAGACCTCCGGGCGGCGGCAGGGACCGCATGCCACGCTCGCTACGGCCTGATGGGGGCGACGCAGCGGCATCGCGAGGGTCGGTGCAGCCACGGGGACGGCCTGGAGCGGACGGCCTCGGGGCGGCGGTAGACCGCGGGCCGCGGCACTACGGTCCAAAGGGACGACGCAGCGACAGCGCGCGGGTCGATGCAGCCGTGGGAAGAACCATGGGGCGGTGACGCTGCGGTCAGAAGGAACGACGCAACGGCAGTCCATTGCTCAATCGGTGGAGAGACGCGTATAATCGATGACGACCTTCACGTGTATGCTTGATCAGACCAAACACATGTTGAACAAACATGCCGATCCGTTTACACGCGTTTGTGCAAGGAGAATCCATGTACAGGCATGCCACGAAGGCACGAACCAAGCATCAAGTGCAACCGGGGGCACCAAGTGCCCGTCGGGCCACTGCCGCGCCGGACGCCAGCGCGCTGCAGGCAACGCACGCGTAAGGGACGCGACGCCCTCAGGCCAGCGCAAGCGTACGCGAGCGGCCGCCGCACTAGCACTGGCCGGTCGACGAAGATGAAGACGCCTGCGGAGTAGAGATGCGTCGTTGACGACGAACGGCGGTAGGCGACTCAAACCGATCTCTGATCGGAAAACCAAAAAAAATAACACCGACCAATCAATCGGTGAGAGAGAAAACCCCAATCAACGGATCAGGAAAAAGACTCTCTAGGACAGCCGGCCAACTTGACCGGCGGACGAACCCTAGGTACGGGCGGCGCGGCCCCGGTGGCGATCATGGGGATCGACCGCCCCGGGGGTGGCGCGGTGCGGAAGCGGCGGCGACGGCTAGGGTTTGGATCGGGGTTAGGCTGATACCATGTTAGAAGGAAATTAAGAGGGATTGGTGGAATCGATGATGTATTGCTTGAGCCTCGTGGGCATATATATAGGAGTACACGATCAACTTGGAGTACAAGACAAGCCATAACAAATCCTAATCTATCTCAAATCCGTACTTCTTCTTTTTCATTCTCTTACCAACGCAGCGAGCAGCCAGCATGCCGGA
Source organism: Elymus sibiricus (assembly GCA_039707655.1). Taxonomy (NCBI): domain Eukaryota; kingdom Viridiplantae; phylum Streptophyta; class Magnoliopsida; order Poales; family Poaceae; genus Elymus; species Elymus sibiricus. Next base: position 36,088,254 of record CM077668.1, on the reverse strand, counting down.
CAGCAGCGGCGCCACCGTGCTGGATGACCTCCCGAGTGTCTCGTCGCCGACGAGATCCTGGTCCGGCTGCCGCCCAAGGACGTGCTCCGCTGCCGCGCCGTCCACAAGTCGTGGCGCGCCGCCACTTCCACCGACAAGTTCATCCTCGACAACCACCTCGACAACCACCGCCGCCAGCCGTCGCTCCCCATCATCCAGCGACACAAAGCGGGCATCCCCCGTTTCGCCGCCGCCGGAGATCAGAAGATATGGCCCGTCATCCGGTACACCCGCCATACAGTTTCCAACATCCCGGTCATACACCACGCCGCCTGCAACGGCCTCCTCATCCTGTCGCGGGAGTCCAGCTTCTACATCTGCAACCCGGCCACCCGCAAGTGCGCTTCCTTGTCACATCCTCCACTGCGGCCAGGATCCAGCGCTGCCACCGTCGTCGGCTCGTCGCCTTCTACCGGCACCAATTGTCCGGAGAGCACCGTGTGCTCTGGGCGATATACTCGGCACCCAATGGGAGGAGCGCCACCGCCACGGTCGAGCCGCCTGGTTACTTCGTCCTCCCGGTGGGATCTGACCAGCCGAGATGTGTTCAATGGCCGACAGATCTAGGGAATTTTCCCGCTACCCGGTCCTCGGATTACCCACCAGTAAACCATCGTGGTGGCCTGCACTGGGCACTGGGCCTCGCCATAACGGTATTCAGCACCGTAACCGAGACATTCCGGCAGATGAGCCGCCCAGCACAGTTGCCAAGCGACATGGTGTCATTGTTCGATATGGGTGGCGACCTTGCTTTGCGCCGCACGTCCGGTGACTGCGTCACTCTAGACCTTCGGGTGCTGCAGGACTATGATGCCGAGACGTGGGCATTTCGATACCGGATTGACTTGCGGGTGATGGAGGCATCACCGCCGCTTAATTTGAGGGTGAAGTATGTCCCTATGATGGCTGTGATCAATGGCCGTGAGCTGTTGATTCAGCATGGTCCTTACCGTCTATTGCATTGTGGCATTGATGGTGTGTTTTTAGGAAATGTGGAAAGCGAAGATCATGAAAACATTTTGAGTCAGTTTGCAAAACGATTGACACTCATTAGGCATCGCCTCCAGGAGAGCATGATTTCACTTCCATTGTTTGAGACGCGACAAGAAGATGCTGCGAACAGGGAGCCTCCGTTCACCATAGTTCTATAAGATGCCGTGCTCTATCTATAATACTTTGGACTCCTTGCTTGCTGTGCCGCTGGAGTGTCTTATCCCATATATGGGCCATGTCTTTTGCTACTTGTTCTTACTATGTCGTAGTAGAACTGAACTATTAGGACTGAGGAAGTGGCGCTTGTGCTATCAACATTTGGTACTTGTTATGCTATCTTCAATATAATGTATATGTTATGAACAATGGAGCTTATATGCTTTAGAACTGTTCTACACTCCTACTGTTTCCTCCCCTGTTTACTTTCAGTTTTCCATTGTCGAAAAGCACAAAATTCTGCTATCATCATTTGGGAAGCTATCAGTGGTTTGGTGCTCAGCGTAGTTTTGTGTTTGATTGTTTACTACAGCGACAAGTAATTTGGTCACTACCACTGTCACGTGTCTGATTGCTACTTCAGTACAGCTATTGTTGAAAAAGTTAGCAAGAACTTTGTTGCACTGGCTTTCACCATTTCGGATAAAAGAGCTTGGCTGCTATTTTTATGTCCAGGATTTGGTATTTTTTGTAGAAATAGGTTACAAGATGTGCTATCTTAACCATCATGCTGTGGTCTGTTGGAAGGCTGATGATTGTCTATTTATGCTGCCATTGGCTAGTGTTATTTTACTGTAATATGGCTGTCTCTTTTGCCTTTATTGTCTGTGGGTTTACCGATTTACTGCTGGCGCTTGGCTCTGCTGTTAAGCTGTTCTTTGTTAGTTTTACTCAAAATGAGGTGCTGGACATGTCCTATCGTTGCAGCATCTAACCCAAATGAGCGATGTCTTTTGTTCTTTCTTCTTCCTATTTCGTAGAACTGAACAATTTCGATGGCGGAAGTAGCGCTTATGCTTCTTGTTATGCTATCTTGAACACCATGTTCATGTTATGAAGAATGGAGCTTCTATGCTTCAGAACTGTTCTACTGTTCTCCCCTGTTTACTTTCAGTTTTGCATTGCTGAAAAGCACAAAAGACATGGTTTCAGTTTCAAATGCTAATTCTGCATCATTTGGGAAGGTAGCTGTGATTCGGTGCTTAACATAGTTTTGTGTCTGATTGGTTCTACAGTGACAAGTAATTCGATCACTACCAACGTCTTGGTGTCTGATTACCACTTCAATACAGCTATTGTTGAAAAAGTTGTCAAGTACTTTGTTTCCTACTTCCATTGGCTCTCGCCATTTCGGAGAAAAGAGCTTGGCTGTGGCATTTGTGTCCAGGATTTCTTCTTCCTTTTTGGTAGGAATAGGTTTCAAGGTGTGCTATCTTAATCATCATGTTGTGGTGATAGTGTGCTTACGCTGCTGTTAGCTAGTGCCATTATACCGTACGGCTGCAGGACCGGTGCTTGATGTCTCTTTTCCTTCTATAGTTTTATTGTTGGATTTACTGATTTACTTGCTTCTGATCTACTAGTGCATTTTCGCTTGTTGAGCTATGCTGCCTGGGTGTTTGGGTTGCAGCCAAAATTTACGATAACGATTTGCTGGCCATGACAAAAAATTGGGTCACTGTTTGGATGGATGGCAATATTTTTCATGTCAAATTTGGGCTCAAACCAAACATGCCAGGGCAACTCTCCAGGGCAGTGTGACTGGAATGCTTATAGCTGTTGGCTAGTTGCCTTCTACTACCAGCGTGTGGGATGGAAGTGATTTGTCTTCCATAATGTTACCGTCTCGGCGGCTCTGCAGTGGATTCTGAATCTGTGCTTGTTGTTCTGAAACATACGACCACACTTTTTTCGAACCGTGCTTCCCCCCTTTCCATTCCTTTTTTTTCTTTATTTTCCTTTTTTTTAATTATATGAGCATTTTATTTAAATAATGTTGAACATTTTTAATACATGGAGAATATTTTTTTAAATATGAACTATGTTTCTAACCCTAAATATAGAAATAAAATTTCTGACAATATTTTAAAATATATATAAAATAAGTAAAACTAGAAAAAAAAAGATAAACTAAAACAGATATGAAAACAAAGCAATAGAAGAGCTGTCAAACAATGGGAAAAACCCACTACCGTCATGTTTGGGCCAGCCCATGATGGGGTGCTGAAGGTGACAAACACAACAGCTCCCACCACTGAACGATGTATACGCTTGGGACCGCCTATTTGAAGCTTATTGCACAAATTGGAGTGGAAAGGCAGATGATACGCGGAAGTGCGCCGGCCAAGTTGACTTCTTGGGGTGGTTACACTACCTAGTGTTTGTCTTTTCTTCAATTGGTTTTACAAGTACAACATAATTTAAAAATATGCTCCAGTTTTTATAAAGTTCTCAAAATTTAGATATTAATTGAATTTTAAAAAAATAAATATATTTAGGATTTTTATAAAAATATTCAGGAGTTTGAAAAACATTTCTTCGAATTTAGAAAGTGTATGAATTCCTAAGAAAATTTAAAAAGAACAAAATTCACAAACTTTTAAAATGTTCTTGGATTAAAAATATTCATAACTAACAAATATTTGTGCATTTTAAAATTATTAATGTTAACAATGTGTATGAATGTTAACAAAAGTTCAAAAAACATTATCAGATTTTAAAATATTCATAGTTTCAGATTTATTCACGAATTTAAAAGAACAGAGAAAGAAAATGTTTTTTAAAGATTTCAAAAAAAACCCCGAGAGAAACAAAGAAAAATCAAAAGAACCAACTTACCCCAAAAAAATGATAAAAAACCCACCAAATCTTTGTTTGAAACCAGTAAATGGGCCTGGCCCATGCCTTGACATCTGTGCGTCGTCCGGCCATCTTAAAATCATGTGGTAGTAAAATAGATACTATCATTTCCCCTAAAATAATCAACTTCATGGTAAAGATGCTTTCCTGATGGTGAATTGCTACTAACCAAACAGCTAGGATCTTACCATCCCATAGTCAATCTGAATCTCTTGACAAAAAAACAAATATCAATACTTATTCTTGAAAAAGAAATTTAACTGATTAAATATAAATTAAAGCATTAAACTTGAAGTTCATTTTCGAATACCCATCTAACCTGCTCATAAATTTTGTGCTAATTAACAAAACTACCAAAGTACTCTAATCATATCATAGGATGACTCATAGATAACTTGAGTACCAAAGCTGCTCTAGATGATTGCGATCTAACACATAGCAACACGTACGACTAGGGAGGCGGTGGCATACATGGAGAGCGCAGGGCCGATCGCCTAGTGGGCAGATCGGCAGCGGCGAATCCAACCCAGATCCGTTGGTTTTAGCAGTAATTTGAAGTCCCACAGATCACCCCAGTCATCTCCCCTCTTGCTCCTTTTCTCCACAAATACGCATGTCCCTAAGAAATTAGATTGTTCTTTTACTTCTTTCCATTCCAGTGGTGCAATATTTTCGAGATCCACATTATTCTTTCGATTGACATGTTGAGTTTGAGTTTAACATGCATGAGCGACAAGTCCTGACAGGTGAGAGTGGACATGGAGAGGGATGCTTCGGTCAAGAGTGTGGTGATGACCTCTAGCTTGGTACAGTTCTGGTACGTGTGCCAACCCTTGCAGTTGATAGATTGTGCGTGAATGCTTTACATTCTCCATTGAAATTTCTTGTAGGTGTTTCTTGGTTACATTCTCATTGAAATTTCTTGTATTCAGTGGTCTTGGACATACGTACGATTATATATATTTTAAATTCGCTCTAAACTTTTCCCTTGAATTCTTCAAGTATATTAATGATCTCTCGTTAGTCCTGTTCGTATTGTACCTATTTTCTATATGTATTCTCATTTTCATTGCAATCTGTGGCAAGAAACACAGATAACTATGGTTGCGAAGTTTGTTAGTTCTCATTTCAGAAATTCTATATAGGGATTATATTGTTGTTGTTAGGTCTCTCTAACCCTAATCACTGTCGCGGTAGCAGCGGCCGCGGGACACCCTATCCTACCACTTCCAGGCAACGAGGATCAACACCCTGGCGGCGCGTGTGCCCGCAAAAAAATCAAATAGGCAAGTAGGTCGTCTCATTGCTGCCTCCACCCGTAGCTAGACCCGGAAATTCGTCCAAGGCCCCATCTGGTTGTTGTATTGGGCAGAGAAAAATGATAGCCTACATGTTCGGCTCTTAAATCCAATGGTTCGTCTTTATATTTCTATAGGATGGATTGATACTATTATTTTGCTACATCTATGAAAGTAAGTTAAGGTATACTCATGTGAGGTTCTCCGCATATTATTCTCCTCCCTCCATATATAGCACTGAATTTGTAGGTTGAGCAAATCATATACGGATATACCAGAGAAAGATTAAAGACTGAGTTTATTCATGTTGCAGGATAGCAATCTTTGCATATTCTCTGCCTGAAGGCCAATTGATCAGTATATTTTCTTCCTATTCCATCTCTGATTAGTATACTTTCTTAAATAATTTATTTGCTAATATTTTCCTTTTTATGATGAGACATGTTGACTGGGTTTGTTATCTTCGTAGGTATTTGTAGATAGTTTAGTGTGAGCTTCAACATTGCAAACTAAACTTCATATTTATATATTTAATTTGTAGTGGATTGTGTTACAAATAAGTCTCAACAGCATGAACACAATAGCGATGACATATTCTTTGATCTCTCCCAGCAGTGGCGTCCAAGTCAACTTCTAGGGATGTCAACCGAGGGTGCGGCTTGTAGGTGAGGGAGATGATGGCAGGCTTTTGTTTCCCTTCTGTTGAACCTTTTTTCTCCATCAACGGACGACATCAATACCACATACCAGCAATCTGCTCTTGTTCAGAGCCGGGCCCTATGTCGGCATTTTGTTGCCCTATACAGTGTTCCTTTTTGTTCGACCAATTCCTTCTTTCTCTATTTGTCCTTGATTAGTTATCATGGATTTGGTTAAGGATATGCGTGGGCACCTACAATTACGAAACAGTCTGGCTTCATGGGTGTGGAATTGTTCTCATTGGTTTGAAGGAACATGCCTTGGTCATGATTTAATCATTGGAGTAACTGTTAGGATCTGAATCCAATGGATACTTTGGCATTCAATCTTCTTACATAAGATCCTGGTGCAGGCCTCTCTTCTGTGGTGCATCATCGGGCGGGGCTCTGCATCTCCTGTCAATGGGTACATCTGGCATCAACCTTTTGCTCTGCTCTGGTAACACATGTTGCTCACTCCATGATCTGATAGTTCAGTATTTTTCGGATGCCAACCAAACCTCCATGTTTAGTTTTAGTTGTACAATAGTAGTGGTCGAATTGTATTGCCCTTTGCTTCTAGGTACATAACTACAGATCACATTGACCTCTCCCTGGAAGCAAGCAAATATTTTTGACTGTGAGGTGTAACTTGTTGTTTCTCTTACAGAATTTAAAAAATGGTACCCATCCTATAAGTTAATGTAGGAGTGTTAATATTGTAATAAAGAACTGTACAAATGGAATCAAAGTTCAGTTACAACTTATCAACCGGTTTTGCTCGGTGATGACAAAGGTGGGGTATATTGCTTTGCTTTTTTGTTATTGGGCTCTTTTGTTATCGAAGAAACACCTTAAGTTTTCTCTTCTCCTTTACTTCCATCAAAATAATTCATCATATGCATATTTCTCTCGGAGCCTTTCCCATGCAGATAATGCTTGCCCTCTCCTCTACATTAGAGCCTGGCTGTCACCATCTTCTGGTGGAACCCTAGGATAGGTCTCCATCCATTCTTCAATGAAATATTACCAGTTGAAGGAGTTGTCTTTCGGGCAGATTGCAGCTTTTCGATGTTTATATATGTTGATTTACAGTTCTTCTCTGGTGTTTGCAAATAATTGATGTGTCGACATGTTTTGTAAGACACTAATGAGGTAGATTATCGACCTTTTCTACGAGTGTCGAACATATATTCTTTGTCTACACAAACTTAACTTTATTTCCATGAGCCCATACATTACAAAAGTTTCTATCATCCAACTGAATAAATAGACGGGCGCAACAACGCGCGCCATCCATGATCTAGTACCATACTAGTATGTAATGGTGGAGCTAGACGATGGATCAGTTTGGATTCTTCATGTGCTCGTCATGCCAATATTGACGCGCCAAATAATTGGCGGAGGATTCTGCCGCCAGCCACTCGCCAAAAAATCGGCTAAGAAACCAACGGGGAATGTTGGGGCTGGGGCGAACCAAAAAATTGGACAAGAACCAAATAGAGGCGAACGATGAAGTCAAAGCCAAATTTTTGGCTGTGTTGCTTGGGGCGCCGAACCAAATATACCCAATATCTTCCTGCGGAGGGTAAAAGACAAACAATGAGTATTTGGGGGAGGGGGGAGGGCAAAGGCTAAAAAAGATCCCCATCGAAGCCCTCCCATTTTTCCCATAAATTGGTTCAAAGTTGGGGTTGGGGGGGGGGGGGGGGGGTCTTAACACATAGCTCTGTCTCTGTTAGTACGTTGGTATGTAGTATTTGTTATGTAAATATTTTTTATATCAATTGGACCACCCTAGCCGAAAATACTGGCAACGGCACTGCCCCGCCGCTCCCCTCAGGGGTCCAATGTTGGTCCTCGTGTTAATGGCAGCCGCCGCCGGCGCCACCTCCTCCGGCAACGAGACTGCGACCAACTATGTAAGGTAAATCATGGGCAGAATTTAATAAACATGTATTTATACAATCGCGTTAATATGGGGTGGTAAATGACATGCTAACATACTAGAATATTTATATCCCGTTGCAACGCACGAGCATTGATTCACGTATATTTGAAATCTCTTTTTTTAGGAAATAGGATGGCATTCAATCGAAAAGAGCAAATGGAGGACGAGCTCCATGGTGGACGGGCTTCACAAAAAAATCAATTTTTTTTACATGCACAAATACATATATAACACGTTCAGGGAAATTTTCATAACAATATACTTCCATACGTGGTGTATAAAAAAAACAAATACGTACATGAAAATGGGCCATTTTTTGCTGTTGTTGAGCCAGAATTTTTTTTTGTGCAGGTTGCAAATCATAATATTTTTGAACGAAATTTTATAGATATGTTGCGAATATGTATAAGTTTTCACAGACTTTTTTTCTTTTTTTAAACTTGGAAATATCATTTTTGAGTCATTTGAAATAAAGTCCTCCAATATACCCGTCCACCAAAACTTCGCACTCGGCATTCAATTCTAAATTAGGGATTCTCTTCTTCCTGATTATTCATGAAAAGCAGAGAGTGCCTCTTCAGCGCTTAAGGCGCTCCCGATCAAGCTGGCGCTCGCACTGCATAGAAGTGGGCCGTGGCCCAGTAATAGTCGTTGATTACCTACGCTCGTAAATCGATCGCTTGGTAGTATTTTTTTTTCATTTTTTTCTCGCTCGGATTGCTCTCATTGATGAAAAAACTGGCCACAATTTTCCTGTGGATTTGAAAAAAGATACCACGCGTGTGTTCACCCGGCCTGTTTTTTTCCCCCGGTGTTACTCTATTGTTTTTAAAAAATAGCTATAGGTTTAACAGTAAACAACTTCACGAATTTGAAAAAGGGTTCATAGATTTGACAAAAAATGTTCTAGAATTTGGAAAAGTTGGTGAATTTAAATTTTTTTGTGAATTTGAAAAAGTTTAGGAATTTGGAATATTTCATGAATTGTGAAAAAGTTCATGAATTCAGAAAAAGTTCATGGATTTCAAAAAACTTACCGGATTTGAGAATGTCCATGAATTTCAAAAGCTCACATTTGGAAAACAAAATCATGAATTTGAAAAATTTCACGCATTAGAAAAAGTTTATGAATATTAAAAAATATTCGTGAATTTGAAAAAGTTCACCAACTTAAAAAAAATCATCAGTTTGTTAAAATGTTGACAAAATTTCAAAAATGTTAATTGGTTAGAAAAAGTCCCTGAATTTGAAAAAATATTCCTTAATTTGAAAGTTTTAAAAAGTTTATCAATTTTCTAAAATTTAATTAAATTTGAGAATAAATCATTAATTTGAAAACAGTTTGCAAATATAAAAAAAGTTCAACGATCTAAAAAATTATGAATTTGACAAAACGTTTACGGATTTGAAATAAATTGACAAGAGGAAAAAATAAATCATATACTAATGAAAAAAGAGAAATGAAAAAAAGAAAAAAACGCAAAGGAAAGAAAAAAACACGAAAGAAAAAGTAGTCTGGGAAGTATCTAGAAGCTCCTAAAATCGTAAGACACTGGCCGGACGCGAAACCTGCGCGGGTGCTATGGACATGGTGCGAACAAGAAGGTGCAATTTAAATGGGCCGGCCCATTTCCTACGTAGGTGATCTCAGAGGGTATGCGCCATTTGTAAAACCGCATCTAAGTGACGCCTGAAGCGCTAAATAGCAGTTGACTGAATAGAAGGACTCTAGCTTTAATGCTAAAGTTCAGTATTGGGCCGAGCAAGAATGCTGTACTCTAGATATGCGAGTGAGATATCTGCCCTTGTCATGACCTGGGTTGAATAAGGAATCTATGTTCTTGAAAGCAATGAAAGAACTCTGGTAGTACGACCTTAGATTTTTGCTCAAAGAACGAATCAAACCCCTAGTCGAATCCCTTTATGATAAGCTTCCCTGGATCAAGTCAGATTTCTGGCGGATGAACCCACTTATACGCTGAAGCCTTAGTAGATGTTGACCGAAAGATGAGAAGAGCTGATTGAACCTACCAAGCAACGATTAGTTGTGGGGTGTACATACAGGCTGGTTTTGCCTTTCCTCGCCTAACAAACATAAGCTAGTCCGCCTAACGAACATAAGCTAGTTTTTTGGCACTATTGTTCCCGGACTAGTCTAGCGACTAGATCACCTTTTTTTTTCCTTTCCAGTTTCCTGTTTTCATTGTTTCTATTACCTTTTATCCCTTTTGCGGTTCTTTTTAATATTTAGTTTCCTTTTGTTTTTCTATATTTGGTTTATTTACTTATTTCTTTTTCTTTCTTCCTTTTTGGTTTTCTTATTTCACCCTTTTCATGTTTTCTCTTTCTCCTTTTCCTATTTCCCTTTTCTCAGGAAGGTTCTAAGGAGTGTGTGGAAAGCGTCTTGTGCAGGAGTTTGCCATCGGATGTTGTTTCATATGTCGACGATGGTTTCTTCAGTGTGGTTGTTGTTTTTGGCATTGGGTTGTGGACTGCAGGCAGGCGAATTTGGTGTTCTTCGCCGACTATGTCGACCAGAGATGGCGGATCTGAGGCCCAAGGAGCACGAGGCTGAACCCCATCCAACGCACCACAGCGATATGTGCTCTGTCAACTAAGGCAGTGCTTTCTTCGGCTCACAAAGCATTGATGCGATGGTGCTCTGACGGTTTTTCGGTTTGTGGTGTCTGTCTCCTCCTCCGAAGGCGATGTCAATGGCGTGGCTGCTGGTTGGTGGACGACGACGATTTGGTTTAGCAATCGACTCCCTTAAAGGCCTATTTATATATTTCTTTTATGTGGGGTGTTTTTCGCTTATGTGCCAAGACGGCTGTCCTCACTCGTGTTGTTCAGTGTGTTCCACATACCCTCCGCCCGGAAATACTTGTCGGAGAAATGGTTGTATCTAGACGTATTTTGGTTCTAGATACATCCATTTTTATCAATTTATCTGACAAGTATTTTCGGACGGAGGGAGTATGTTTGAACTTCATATAATGAATATGTGGTTTCCTTCGGAAAAAAAATGTTTCCCTTTTCTGATGCTATTTCTCTTTTTTCCTTTCTGGTGTCTTTTATTAAAACACGCGAACAATTTTTTTAATGTATGTGTTGTATATTATTGAATATGCAATGAGCATTTTTCAATATAGGATAATTTTTTTAAATGCAGGTTGAACATCTTTCGAGTTCGCGAACATATTTTTAATTCTTAAATAATTTTTAGGTTCACGAACATTGTTCAAACTTGTGGATATTTTTTTCAAATTCGGAAACAATATTTGGATCTGTGAACACATTTTAAATTGATGAAATTTTTTCAGTCCGTGATATTTTCAAATTTTCGTAAGACTTTTTCAAACTTGTGATTATTTTTGTGAAATTTGAGAGCATTTTAAAAATTAATAAACAATTTTCAAATTTGTGACTATTTTTTTAAAATTCACCAACATTTTTTATTTGGCCAACATTTTTGAAATGTTTGAACATTTTGCGAGTTCATGGACATTTTTGCAAATTTGCAAACATTTTTATTTCGTGAACAATTTTTGTGTTGATGAATATTTTTTAAATCCACGAACGGCTTTTAAAATTTGCAAACATTTTTTGAGTTTATGATTTTTTTTTGAAATTCATGAACATTTTTTTTAATTCTTGGACACGTTTTAGAAAGCATGATGTACTATTTTTTAAATACAGGTCAAGCAACCTATGGTACAGTTAGTATAATAGAAATAGTTTTTTAAAATATATTTAAACTAAAACCACGACATTTATTTTGCATCGGAGTGAATAGTATTTAGAACGTTTCTGAATTCTATAGAGAGAAAAACAAAAAATAATTAGTAGAAAATCGGAAGTGGACGCATGGCCCGGTGTAACGCGAGCGACATGGGTGACGTGAGTGTATCGCCCGGAAGGCGGGGCCATGCGTGCATGCACACGGGCCGAGTGACAGCTTCGACCCGAGCAGAAGTGCGATGAGTTGAGCAACAATGCGCGAAAGCTTCACACCAAATCGTCGGAATTTCCTTGAAGTGATGGTCGATCCACACGTACTGACGTGGAAGGCGACCTCATACCCACCTCCGACCGATAGGCGCGACAGGAAGGCCTTTCATATCGATCGACATGGGCGCGACCCGACCGTGGTGTGTGACAGAAAATACAGTCGTCGTTTTCCTTGAAAGACCAGACGACCATGCCGGATCGTTTCGAGGGTGACAGGTCGTAGGAGCCTGTCGGGTGAATATCTAGCGGCGCTGTGCTAGCTAGGGAGCACGGTCCGTAACCTGTCAGTGTCATGCCATCGTCGCAACAGGAGTGGTGTCTGAACTTGCTAAACACCAACAAGATCAGTGCTGATTAATGTAAGGGTAAGTACACCAGGCTACATCCCAAGTATTGAACTCTTGTGTTTAGCATATAGCTACGTCCTACGTGTCCAGAGGCATGGCAATCTCCCCGTCGTTCGTCATGTCTTGAAGTGATCTGTGATCTTGGTGAAATGGTGGCCATTCTGGTGGACTGAGATCATTACACATTATATTAAGCTACGATACTAAACATTACCTCTTCATTTGTCATGTTAAGAAAGCATAGGAATCCTCGTGTTGGATTGGATGCTTGTAGGCATCAAACAGAAGAGGCGATGCCTGAGGCGAGTCGCTAATGTTCACTGTGCATTGAAAACAAGTTCAGCTAAAAAAAAATACATCATATATTAAAAATATATCCACCATATATTGAAAAACTTTTAGCATATATAAAAAACGTAAGTTCATCATATATTAAAAATATTTCAATGTGTATTTCAAAAGAAAATGAATTCACTGTATATTAAAAAAACAAATCTGTGTCTACTTGAAAAAATGTTCACCATATATTAGAAAAATATTTATAATGCAAAAACTATTAAAAGAAAATTTGCAAGAAGAAAAAACCAAATTATAATGATTTCTGCTTCTCGCCAATAATTCACATGACACAATCCTCTAGATGCTGAACTGATGGCTATAATGGAAGGTGTTGAGCTTCCCCTGGAGTGATGCCAGTTTCCAATCTTGCAGGAATCAGAGCAGAGAACTCGATTCAAGGTGACAACATTGATAGGTCATGCTTTGCTTTCCATGGTAAAGAGATTAAAGCCCCTAGTGCATGGTGCTCACATAGTTTGTATCAATCATATCCATCGTAGTCAGAACACTGCTAGTAATTTTATGTCAATATATGACAGAACTGGACCTATAGCTGTTGTTTGGATAGGTTCTGGCCCTGATGAACTCATGAACTTATGTAATTATGGCCACAATGGCCCTGGTTGAGTAATACAACTACTTTACGCACAACAAAAAAACCAAACATCGCATAACATCTTGTCATATACTCCCTCCGTCCGGAATTACTTGTCAGAGAAATGGATGTATCTAGACGTATTTTAGTTTTAGATACATCCATTTTTATACATTTCTGCGACAAGTAATTCCGGACGGTGGGAGTATATTTGACAGCCTTGTAGTGGCGGATCTAGGGGGTGGACAAGGTAGGCAGTGCCCCACCCTGAGATTACCCAATAGCCTTTATGTTACCTATGCTTTGGTGGAACCTATTTGTCGCGCACAGGCGGCATATAGACGAGGCCACACTTGCAACGGACCGAGGTGGGCTGGTTCTGTTCACTTGCATTCGTTGTGTTGTTTTCGGTGGCTGGCTACTACTTGTTTTTTTCTTGTGTGTTTTCTTGTTTTGGTTTTTTCTTTTTCCGTTTCAATTTTTTGGAATTACCAAACACAACACTATTTCTCAACCTCCAAATGGTCCAGAAAACAGCTCAAATCGCAAACATCATTAAGCGTTTTTCAGCTTTATCAAATTTCTTAATCCACACACTGGACATATCATGTATGTTATCTGGCACATCAATCAGATTAAAAGGACATTTTAGTACATTCCAAAGCATCCTGGAAATTTAACTATTGTTCTACGATCAGTGCTTCATAAAAAAACTTTAATCCTAGAAGGCATTTTCATCTCCCATAAAAATGTGTGTGGGAATTTAACCCTATGCTCCATCAATTCCCTGTAATGAGATTTCACAGTATAAAGTCCATTCTTGGTCAAGGTCCATTTTATGGTATCATCTTGATCATTAAGTTCAACATAACTGCAAGCCTCTTTTACATGTGTCCACGGTTTCAACATGCAACATTCTCGTCATATGGATGTAAATGGAGTGTGGATGGACATTATAGTATAGTGTCGCATGACCTTCCGCTTCAGTTGAATTATTCACTGGGCAGATCCCAGAGGCCAGAATTGCCACTCTGCTTGTTCTTTATTTTCCGTTGTCAACCTAAGAGCATCTACAGCAAGACAACCCAAACCCTCCTCAAACGCCCGGGCGGACGGCCCGGTCAATGACCGGTCACTAAAATGCGACCCAGATGGGCACCTCAAACGGACCTCAAATGCCCGAACTGACCGGCACCCCTCATAACCAGCCCAAATATGGGGCGGATATGGGGCGACCGGGCGCGTCCGCCACGTCGTCCCCGGCCCACCCGACCCCACATATATTCCTCCCCATTCGCTCGTCGGACTAAACCCTAGCCACTTCACTCCACTCCACTCCCCTCCGCCACCCAAGCTCCCGTCCGGTGATCTCCGGCCTTCTCTGGCAAGGCGGGCAGCGTATCTGACTTCGACTAGTCCAGATCTGTCGACTGGGGTGTCATGTCGTGCGGGTTGGAGGAGGCATTAGCCGTCCGCATTGCACTCCGCCGCTCCCGGGAGGACATCGCCCGGCCGACGGCAGGATCTGTCCGGCACGACTCCATAGCGTCGGCGCATCGGGCGCTCGGATCCTCCGGGGCTGGATCATCGCGGTCTCGGGAGCCTTCAAATATCCTCTTCCCCATCACTGGTCCGGCGGAGTATGAGTCCCACCGGGACCGGTGTGCCCGCCATGGGAAGGAGAGGATAAGGGCGGCGGAGGCCCGCCTCGCTGCGGACACGGCGGCCGCGCGGGCTGCCGCAGGGGAGGAAGCCATCCGCGCCCGCATTGTAAAGAAGCGGCAGCGGAGGAACATGCGCGCCCTCGCTCGAGAGCAGAATCGGGCGGTCCGTGCAATGGTTGGACTGCCACCCAAGGAGGAGAAGAGGACATCGACAGGTCGGACAGCTCCGGCGACGAGCAGATTCGGCTCAATTCCTACTGCGTCTTCGACCGGTACTTCTGCGACAAGGACGGCAAGGGCGCCGGGAAGGGCAAGGGCAGCGGTGGATGAACTTCTCCACCAAAGCCAAACATGCCAAATTTTGGTAGTCCGATGGCATGTTAGTGATGTAGTAGCCGGACGATGTGTGTAATGCATCGTTTACGTAGTTGCATGAGTTTGTATGGATTTGAGGTATGGTAATTGAGGTGTCCGGTTGTGAGAAGAGAAATTTGAGGCTTGACCGGTCAGTGTCCGCGGACACGCCCGGACGCGTCCGCGTACGTTTAAGGGGTCGGATTTGCGAAGCCTGGCTATAGATGCTCTAAGCGTACAGCTGCAAGCGAGCATGCAAATTCCATGACCAATGATCAGACGAGTGATGAAGCCCCTACCCCTACGTACCAAATAAAGCGTACGTGGCCATAATGGCACACGAGTGAGGAGCGAGTTACTCGCATGCGTGCATCTGCGGTACATCTGAAACAGTGCTTTGCTTTATAAGTACAGCGCGAAGGAATGAGCTGGAACAGGAGTACGTTACATACAGGGATGCACCACCAAACCGTTCGGTCGCACGCGGCATGCATTGATTGCCATCAAGTGATCCCATCCCATGCACCCACCCACCAGCATCGATCGTCCATGCATGCATGCATTTACGTACATGTTCGTCGCGCCCATTGATCCATCGATCCATCCCCACCGGCCCCATGCATGTTTAACACCACGTACTTACCAACAATCTACAAGACCATTTTTTTGCATGGTGTGTCATTTATATCATAAAAATCAAAATACAAGTCATGTAAGGACCGACATTACAAAACTGAAAAGATAGCAGAACATCTCTGAGCTTGACACCAACGCCCGTCACCTGCCTCCGGCACCACCACAACAGCCACCGAAGAAAAGAATGACGGATCACCTCCTCACCCGAACTCGACACGGCTCCATCGCTGACATGCAGCTTTATGGACCTCCAAGGTGGCTCACCAAAAGTGAAGCCATTGCCGTTGAAGGAATCAGACCGGGACAACACCCCGGACATGCCATCGAACTCCAGATCTGTCACCCCACCACGACTAAGACGCCGAAGGAGGAAACCACATCTGCCATCCATCAACCACGAACCCAGCACATGTTCCGTCTTCCAGACACTTCCACCGTATATATGGGGAAGAAATGTCGTGGGAAACGTGTGCCGCCGCGGCCGTCGATCATTTAGACTAGGACCTAAACCTAAAGAGTAGTCTGGTATGAGGAACGGAGTACCAACACTTCCACCGTATATATGGGGAAGAGATGTCGTGGGAAACGTGTGCCGCCGCGGCCGTCGATCATTTAGACTAGGTTAGAACAACCCAGGCCGCTATAGTTTAGTTGAAGTATGTCGAAAATGCAATGATGTGCTCCGGTTCAGATGAAAATTATTCGGTTTGCATGTAATTCGTCTGGTTTATTGAAATCCGATTTAAAATGTATACGAGCATGGTTGAATGGTCGGCTCCCGTATCACTGTCCACGGATGCGATGGTACGCGTCCGCGGATACGGTGTCCAAAAAAGAGGTCAACGTTGGAGATACCCTTAGGGCATCTGCAAGGGAGACCTGCAAAACTCCGGTATATGTCCGACCGGACACTTTTATTTACTTTCGCAATCCAACGCGGTCCTGCATCGGTCTGCTAAGTGGTCCGGACGTCTGTTTTCCGGCAAAGTGGAGACAAACATGGGGGAGATATAACGGAGTCCGGACATCCACTTGACCAACCAAAAGCCTTCGCGTGGTCCTCCTCTCTTCTCTCTCTCCGCACATGCATGGTCCCCCTCTCCTCTCTCTCCTCCCAACCAGACACCACACCATAATATCCCACCACATGCATGGTCCCCACCTATCTTGTCCGCGGACCACGTTCGGACACAAAAACTGACATATACTGGAGGAATTTGCGGGTTAGCTTTGGAGATGCTGCTACTTGTAGACTGCGTTGGTATTTTCCCGAAGAGGAGAGGATGATGCAGTATAGTAGAGATAAGTATTTGCCTCAGTTAAGAACCAAGTTTATCAATCCAGTAGGAGAACCACACAAAATCTCGTTAGTAGCACCTACACACACAAAATCAAACACTTGCACCCAACGCAAATAAGAGTGTTGTCAATCCCCTTAGCGGTTATTTGCAAGGATTAATTCTGATAGTGATAGATAAAAAATAAATTGCAAAATAAAATAAAAGTAAAGAAATTGCAGCAAAGTATTTTTGGATTTTAATATATGATAAAGGTGTACCCAGGGGCCATAGTTTTCACTAGAGGCTTTTCTCTCGAGCGCAGAACATACGGTGGGGTAAACAAATTACTGTTGGGCAATTGATAGAAAAGCGCATAGTTATGACGACATTCAAGGCCATGATCATGTATATAGGCATCACGTCCGAAACAAGTAGACCGACTCCTGCCTGCATCTACTACTATTACTCCACTCATCGACCGCTATCCAGCATGCATATAGGGTATTAAGTATAAAACAGAGTAACACCTTAAACAAGATGGCATGATGTAGACAAAGTAAACTCAAGCAATATGATTAAACCCCATCTTTTTATCCTTAATGGCAACAATACAAATACATGTCATGTCCCTTTCTGTCACTGAGATTGAGCACCGCAAGATTGAACCCATCACAAAACACCTCTCACATTGCAAGATAAATCAATCTAGTTGGCCAAACCAAATGGATAGATCGGAGAGAAATACAAAGCTATAGCAATCATGCATAAAAGAGTTCAGAGAAGGCTCAAATAATATTCATGAATAATCTGATCATAAACCCACAATTCATCGGATCCCAACAAACACACCGCAAAAGAAGATTACATCGGATAGAATTCCAAGAACATCGAGAAGAACATGGTATTGAAGATCAAAGAGAGAGAAGAAGCCATCTAGCTACTAGCTATGGACCCGTAGGTCTGTGGTAAACTACTCACACATCATCGGAAGGGCAGCAAGGTTGATGTAGAAGCTCTCCGTGATCGATTCCCCCTCCGGCAGAGTACCAGAAAAGGCCTCCAGATGGGATAGCGGAAGAACAGAGGCTTGCAACAGCGGTAGGGTTTTCTTGTCTGTCTCTCTGTTGGTTTCCGAATATTTGAAAATTTATAGAAGTGGAATTAGGTCAAAAGGAGCCACGAGGGGCCCACAAGGCATCAGGGCGCCCCCCGGGGCCGCACCTTGTTGCCTTGTGGCCTCTTCGTGAGGCTTCTGGCTTCCTCCCGAAGCTTCCAGGGTCTCTTTTGTCCAAAAAAAAATCGTTAAAAAGTTTCGTGGCATTTGGACTTCGTTTGGTACTTATTTCCTGAAAAACCAAAAACAAGCAGAAAACAGCAACTGGCACTGGGCACTAGGTTAATAGATTAGTCCTAAAAAATGATATATAATTTCATATAAAAACATCCAAGATTGATACTATAATATCATGGAACAATCAAAAATTATAGATACGTTGGAGACGTATCAAGCATCCCCAAGCTTAATTCCTGCTCGTCCTCGAGTAGGTAAATGATAAAAATAGAATTTTTGATGTGGAATGCTACCTAACATGTTTCATCATGTAATCTCTTTGCGGTATGAATATTAAGATCCGAATGATTCAAAGCAATAATCTATAATTTGATATAAAGACATCAATACTCAGGCATAGTAACAAACAATCATGTCTTTCAGAATAAAAATGCTAAATAAAGTTATCCCTACAAAATCATATAATCCTGTCATGCTTCATTTTCTTACCACAAAGTATTCATCATGCACTACCCCGATGCCAAGCCGAGCAATTGGTTCATACTTTTTAACGCGCTTCAGCTTTTTCAACCCCCACGTAATACATGAGCGCAAGCCATGGATATAGCACTATGGGTGGAATAGAATGTGGTGGTAGTGATTAATAAGGGGAAGTCAAAAAGAAGAAGAACGTCTCACATCGATGAGGCTAATCAACGGGCTATGGAGATGCCCATCAATTGATTTCAATGCAAGGAGTAGGGATTGCCATGCAACGGATGCACTACGAGCTATAAGTGTATGAAAGCTCAACATGAAAAACTAAGTGGGTGTGCATCCAACTTGCTTGCTTATGAAGACCTCGGGCATTTGACGAAGCCCATCATCGGAATATACAAGCCAAGTTCTATAATGAAAAATTCACACTAGTATATGAAAGTGACAAAATAGGAGACTCTCTATATGAAAAACATGGTGCTACTTTGAAGAACAAGTATGGAAAAAGATAGTAACACTGCCTCTTCTCTCTTTTTCTCTCATTTTTTTCGTGGGCTATTTTTGGCCTCTTTTCTTTTATTTTCTTTTTTTTTTGTATTTTCCTCAGGGGGACAATGCTCTAATAATGATGATCATCATACTTCTATTTACTTACAACTCAAAATTACAACTCGAAACTAGAACAAAATATGACTCTATATGAATGCCTCTGGCAGTGTACCAGAATGTGCAATGATACTAGCGTAACATGTATGAAAAATGATGAACGGTGGCTGAGCCACAAATACTATGTCAGCTATATGATCATGCAAAGCAATATGACAATGATGATGTGTGTCATAAAAACGGAACGGTGGAAGTTGCATGGCAATATATCTCGGAATGGCTATGGAAATGCCATGATAGGTAGGTATGGTGGCTATTTTGAGGAAGATATAAGAAGGCTTATGTGTGATAGAGCGTAGCATATCACGGGGTTTGGATGCACCGGTGAAGTTTGCACCAACTCTCGATGTGAGAAAGGGCAATGCACGGTACCGAAGAGACTAGCAAATTGTGGGAGTGCGTATAATCCATGGACTCACATTAGTCATAAAGAACTCACATACTTATTGCGAAAGTTTATTAGCCCTCGAAGCAAAGTACTACTACGCATGCCCCTAGGGGGATAGATTGATAGGAAAAGACCAACGCTCGTCCCCGACCGCCACTCATAAGGTAGACAATCAAGAATAAATCATGCTCCAACTTCTTAGCATAACGACATATCATACATGCATGTTTCGGGAATCACAAACCTTAACACCAATATTCTTACTAAACCACAATTATCTACTAGCACCTCCCACATATTACCGTTTTAATATCGCAAAACTATTGCAAGGAATCAAACTTATCATATTCAGTAATCTACATGAAAGTTTTTATTATATCCCTCTTGAATACCTATCATATCAGGACCAAATTCAAAACCCGTGCATATTACCATTGCTATTCATTATACTCTCAAAAAGATATAAGTGAAGCATGAGAATGCAACTATTTCTTTAAAATATAACTACCACCGTGCTCTAAAAGATTTAAGTGAAGCACTAGAGCAACTGCCTAGCTCAAAAAATATAAGTGAAGTACATAGATGGTTAATTACCTGATGTCCTGATGAATTTTCTTGCCTCTTTATCTAAATGGTTAATTACCTGATGTCCTGTCAGGTATGTCAAGCTTTGCTTGTCCTAGGGAAAGGATATACTCCTAATTCTTGTGTATAAACACATTTTCCTTTCCATTGGTCTGTTTAATCTGATAATCACATTTTCCTTTCCATTTGTCTGTTTAACCTTTCTTGTGATCTATATGATTTAAGCAGCAATAATCCCCTGCTTATGTAAACACCTCGGTGTACAACTCTGTCAGGAAGACCCTGTTACTATTGTTGATGACATTCCGGTAACACCGGTGGACGAGAACTTTGCCTATTGGTCCGCCTTGTTTCAACGAGCAGGAAAATGGTTCTCTTCGTCCCCCGCCCTTGGTACCAACGATGTTGCCGACATAACTGACAGGCTATCCCCTGACATGCCTTGTGATCGTGACCGTGCAAGATGTCGTCGCCCTTCCTACTCTTTATCCACACTCACCACAGTTCCACAGGATCGAAACCTGACTCTCCTGTACGTCCCTATTTCCAAGGTTATTCCTCGTGCTTGACTTCGTATGTAATTCACGAGCCACCTTCCTAGAGACGATCTATTCTGGTATCAGACGCAATACTTATTCCTGTTGCTCTGAACCCTTTTCACACTCTGTTTTAGGCATCGAACGATTGCCAATCCGCTTGAAACTCCTTATTGTACCTTCTTATTTTGCTCTCGATGTTTTCCTTAAGTTTGAAATTCGAGAGATACTTTCTGCTACATTCCCTGAGTTACCCACCAGGTAATCGACCTTCCAAAGGTCCGTTCTCCCGAAGATACCCCCTTTCTCCACCTCTTAAATCTCGGGACGAGATTTCTTGTAGTGGAGGAGATTTGTAACACCCCCAGTGACAAGCTACAGTGACCTCATGCTAATGATGCCATGTCATCATGCTTTACTAAGTCAAATTGCCTCTTGTCCCAAAATCAAGTCCAATTCAAATTCAAATTGCATGTCAAATATTTACTTCTTCTGTCATGCAAGCAAAATAGTTCATAAATTTGCAATTATTCACTAAGTATTTGTCATGTTGAAACTAACCTCTTTTGAATTCCCAAATTGCCCCTACGAATTAATTTAGTGGTCCAACAGCAATTTAATTGGCCATTTCAATTTCTGGAAATAGTTAAACAACTCCAAAAATCCTGAAAATTTTTCTGTAGCACCACAACATTATTCTTGGTTTATGTGCAAAGTTTCACACTTAGCAAAAATCATTTGAGAGCCCAGCAAAATGCAACAGGAGCTATTTCCTTGCACAGATAAAAGAAAAAGGAAAAGGGGTAAGGGCACTGTACCCCTGGGCTTCTAGTCACTACAGGGAGGCCCAGCCCACTCCCGCAGCCTTCTCCTTCCTCCGTCTCTCTCCCCTGCCGTGGCAGAACACGCGCGCGCCCGCGTCGGTCCCCCCTCTCCTGCGATCGACAGCAGCGCTCGCCAGGGGGTGGATAAGGTCCCCCGCGACCCCAGCCTAACCCTAGCACCTCCCCTTTCCCTC
Source organism: Elymus sibiricus (assembly GCA_039707655.1). Classification (NCBI taxonomy): domain Eukaryota; kingdom Viridiplantae; phylum Streptophyta; class Magnoliopsida; order Poales; family Poaceae; genus Elymus; species Elymus sibiricus. Next base: position 36,066,253 of record CM077668.1, on the reverse strand, counting down.
CCTCCTTCTTCTCCGCGTAGATCGAGCCCGCACCCGAGCCGCCATCGCCACGCCCTCGTTGATGCCGTGCTCCGGAGCCGCGCCAAGCCACCGGAGGGTGTCCAACAGCCTCGCCGCCTCCGTCTACCTCGCCTACGCCGCTGGATCGGGACCAAGAAGCCGCCTCGATGACGCCCGATTCGCTTCTTCCCCGGCGACGACCACCTCTGCCGCCGCTCGATCCACTCGCCCTCGACCCCTCCCTGCTACACCGACCACCGCAACGAGCTTGCGGTGAGCACAGCCGCGTTGCCCCCTTCTCTGAGTCCTGGCCCCTCCCCTAGCAAGCTAGTCGTGAGCTTCGGCTCTGTCGTGCGCCATGGCCGGCGGTGCACGCTGCTGCCGTGCCTCCTAACTCCCTCTGTTGATTCGTGCGAGCTCTAGGAGCTACGTAGACGCTGCCTAGCACTCCAGTTCGTCCGCTTCGAGCCCGTACGCTCGAGTTCGTCGTGACCGAACCATCGCCGCCGCTGACCGTCGCCGTTGCCCTCGATGCCGGCCACCCCAGCTTCCACCACAGCTACACGCAGACGCATGGCACTGCGGCCGTTCTGTAGGACAAAGCCCCAGCCCGAATGGCCGCCTGTACGCCGTTTCCGGCCATCGCCGCTGTTCCTATAGGTCGCCGCCGGCGCGCGTGTCCGGTTTAAACACCGGCAGTGCCACCTTCCGGTGGGCCCAACTCATTAACCGGTTAATTAACCTACTAGCTAACCTAACCACTCACTGACATACGGGCCCCACTAACTAATTAACCCACTGTTAACATTAACTATGATGGTTACACAGTGTATGACATGTGGGCCCAGAGCACTATTTAACTGGATAAGTTTTAGTTAAAATAACAGACACTGACATATGGGTCCCACTGGACCCTTTGACCAGTCAACCCTTGACCAGTCAACTGTTGAGTCAGCAGTTGATTGGCCCCACCTGGCAGCGTCACAGTGCACCTCTGGTGCACTGCACCGGGTGCACCTAGCCCTTTTCTGCACTGTGCATATTCGGATTAATAATATTCCAGCATTTTCAGAAAATGTTTAAATCTTTGAAAAATTATAGAAAATAAACCGTAGCTCGGATCAAAAAGTTTTCTACATGAAAGTTGATCAGAAAAATGAGACAAATCCAAATACGCCCTCCGTGTTGCTGTTACATGCCCACAACACCGCAAACATGGAACCTTCCCCTCCGGTTCAGTATGCCGAATACTGCCGAAACGGCGGGAAAATATCCCAGATAATTTCCCGCTTCGACTGCAACATGTAGCATTGCATTAGGTCACCACCAGCACTACATATTGCCATCCATGCATCTGTGTTGCATTTTTTGCTTTTATTTATTGTTTCTTCCCCTCTCTTCTCTCCGGTAGACCCCGAGACTGACGCTGCTGCCGAATACGACTACGCCCCTGACGACCAGTCCTTTTCAGCAGAGCTTCCAGGCAAGCAAACCCCCTTGATCTCTCCCATGCTTGCATTAGAATTTGCTACTGTTATTGATTGCTCCTATTCTGATGCATAGCCTGTTTTTGTAACCTGCTATTGTTACTTTACCTGTCATCCTAAACTGCTTAGAATAGGTTGGTTAGTGATCCATCAGTGACCCCATCACCCTTGTCCCTGTTGCCCCGCTTTATTACTGGTGCCCCGATCATTGTGATCGACAGGCAGAGACTGGCACATCACCACACACCCCCTTAGTTGTATGACTCTGCAGGGCTACTATCGAGTGCCGAGGGTGATACCTCGTATTGCACTCCTGATGATATCTCTGTAGCATAGCACATCGGTGGTGATTGCAGAGGGTGATTCCTCGCTCTCCCCTTCCCGATGATGACTCTGTCGTGCAACCCCACAAGTGTGGACCATCGAGGGTGATTCCTCCTGGTTCTCCTTGATGGATTACATCGAGTAGGAATCCATTGAGGGTGATTCCTCGGATTCCCCTTGATGTGAGGAACACACGGATACCTTCACTTTTACTACAGTACTTTGTTGGAGGCGGGTCGACCCCGAGGTGTACCCGCGAGAAATGTGGAGTCGGGTTGACCATGAGGGTACCCGCGAGATAATTACGTGGCACGGCCGGGCATTCCTGGCCCTTGCCGTAAGTCCACGAGACGGGGCGACGGGACCACAGATCGTGGATCACTAATTGTCACCGCGAGCTCCTAGAGCACTAACAGGTTAGGATATGTGATCTAAGTAGGCCTCTGGCCTTTTCGCACTAACCACCACGCGTGAATAAGTATGGGCACTCAGCGTCGTATGATTCTTCCAAAAGCTCTTAGATGTCAGCAATTGAGTGGCGCGCGCCGGGTTGGATTGGGAAAGCCTGCGCTTGTATTAAGGGGGCTAGGTCTGCTCACCGGCCGCGTTCGCAACGCGCAGGATTGCAAAGGATGATTGGCCCATGACCCCTTCACATTTAGGAGTTAGACCGGCGTGCTGGCCTCTCTGTTGAGCCTAGGTAGGACTACTGTGTGTCTATCAGCCGAGGCCGGGGAAGACCCGATAAAAGTGTGTCCGGCCAAAGTTAATCGAGTGTGTTGGGTAAGTTGGTGCACCCCGCAGGGAAGTATATCTATTCGAATAGCCGTGTCCACGGTAATGGACGCTCAGAGAGTATCCCGATCTACTACAACTAGAACTGGGTACTTGTGATGCTAAATATGATAGCTCCGGGATTGCTTTCTCGCAGGGAGCCGAGGAAGGATCTCTGGGCTTGGTTACTTATACTTGTTGCTACTACTACACTTATGTACTAATCTGCACTCTTATTATGCTGCAAGATGCTGAAGATGCTAGTCTTCGTTAGGCTAGGTTCTCTCTCTATTCTGGCATTTCTGCAGTCTAGTCCACAGATACAACCTCCCCTTTGAGACCAATGCATATTTAGAATAGATCTGATGTAAGTCTTGCGAGTACTTTGGATGAGTACTCACGGTTGGTTTGCTTCCCCTTTTCCCATACCCGATTGCTGCGATCAGATGACGGAGCCCAGAAGCCAGCCGATCCCGCCGGCGACGACTACTACTACCACGGTGGAGCCTACTACTACGTGGAGACCACCGACGACCAGGAGTAGATTCGGAGGCTCCCAGGCAGGAGGCCTGCGCCTTTCGATCTAGTTATCATTGTTTTGCTCAGCCTTCTTATGGCAAACTTGTTTCCCTTTTATGTCTGTACTCAGATATTTTTGTTGCTTCCGCTAACGCTTGATCGCGAGCTTATGTATTCGAGCCCTCGAGGCCCCTAGCTTGTAATATAAAGCTTGTATGACTTTTATTTGTGTTTAGAGTTGTGTTGTGATATCTTCAAGTGAGTCCTTAGGCTTGATCGTGTGCATTTGCGTGAATGATTAGTGCACGATTAAGTCGGGGGCGTCACAAGTTGGTATCAGAGCCGACTGCCTGTAGGTAGCCCCTTTCCAACTCCTTGGCCGAAGTTGAGTCTAGTCTTTGAAAACTGTTTTACTAACATGGCTGTGTGGCTTACGGGCCCACGTCGCCAATGGGTGGTATTAGGATCTTTTATTCCTCTTCCTTACTCTGGGATTCTGATCTCTCTTCTTTTCGGGTTAAATGATTTTGCTAACTCTAACACTAGGTTCTCGTAACCACTTCATCCCGGAGAGCCCCTTCATTCCAGATCATCGCCTGCTTCACCAGAAGATTTTGAAGATACTCTTCGATGCTTCCCGAGACCCTTGTGCCCACCGCCTTTGCAATTCCCTACCACTGATAATTCCTATGGATTACTACACATCCTTACCATTCATACATTCATTTCCAGTTGCTCTTGTTATTACAAGATACCCCGAAATACTCTCCGTTGTTCCGAGAACCTATTGTGTCATTGCCTTGCAGTTCTTTCCGCATGAATACACCTACGAACAATTCCTCACACTTACCGGGGATCCGTTCACCCCTAGTTGTTCATGTGTTTTGCAAAATTCTTTGAATGCTATTCAATCTTCCAAAAATTCTCTGCAGCCTATTGCTCTTAACAGTCTTGCCTGTCTGCATTATGGTTAATTCCATATGCCTAGCAATATTCATTAACATCCTTTGTCATTGTCATTCTGAGCTTATTGATTCATTATGTATGCGAATGCTCGCTATCATCAATGAATTCCTAGGCTTCGTCCTTCCGGCTCAGACGTCATTTTGGACATGAGTTGGTTCTCGGCCAATCAAGTTACAATTGATTGTCCATCTAGTTCTATTCAACTTACTCATCTTTTGATCAGAGCGTCTGCTTCTGATCCTTCGATTTGGAAATCATAATTCCTTTGCATTTAAGCGTTGAATTATTCAGATGTTTCTATAATCCGATGCCTTTGCATTTTTCTTCCTCTGATTGAGTACCGATACTCACACCAAATCCCTCGTGGACCGCCGAATCCTTTGTTGGATTATTATCCGACAGTATCCTTCATATTCAATAACTCTTATTGCATCCTTGTTGCTTATGAGTCTATACTCAACAATGTCATTCCTAGCCGACCGGCTACATAATTATCGTGCTAATCTTAACTGCGCTACCTGGACCTCCTTCCCGGTGCACATTTCTGACAATGGGCTAAGCCTATGTCAAACGTTCATCATCATATCGTTCTGCTTACACAACATGAATCCGAGCGTCATATCCGTGGTTCCGTTGACCTTGACTTCATTCCATCTGCTTTGATCATCTTACTGATCGATTTCATCTTCTTGAAACCTCTTGACAAAATGTGTCGTGATCAGCGTCAACATTTTGACTTCTTCTGAGATGTCAATTGAATTCATGGTGAGAAATACCATCATTGCCCCTCGATGATTTGTGTTATCAACGACAACATCCTTGACTTCCTGCCAACACAGACTTGGTCATGTTTTGGTTATACCTGACGTTCCTTGATATTCTTGGAATTGTTCCTTTGTACCTCTTGTGATCTTCGAACCCAATCTTTACTTAACACCATATCATTTCTACCCCGAAGCATGACTGTGGTACTCCGTACATCAACAAGAACATTGTAAGCGAAATGCTAATTGTTTCTTGATCAATTATCCAAACACCGTTGTTTGGGTAAACATCATGATTTTTTTTGCCTCTTTATCTAAATGGTAATTACCTGATGTCCTGTCAGGTATGTCAAGCTTTGCTTGTCCTTGGGAAAGGATATACTCCTAATTCTTGTGTATAAACACATTCCTTTCCATTGGTCTGTTTAATCTGATAATCACATTTTCCTTTCCATTTGTCTGCTTAACCTTTCTTGTGATCTATATGATTTAAGTAGTAATAATCCCCTACTTATGTAAACACCTCGGTGTACAACTCTGTCAGGAAGACCCTGTTACTATTGTTGATGACATTCCGGTAACACCGGTGGACGAGAACTTTGCCTATTGGTTCGCCTCGTTTCAACGAGCAGGAAAATGGTTCTCTTCGTCCCCCGCCCTTGGTACCGACGATGTTGCCGACATAGCTAACAGGCTATCCCCTGACATGCCTTGTGATCGTGACCGTGCAAGATGTCGTCGCCCTTCATACGCTTAATCCACACTCACCACAGTTCCACAGGATCGAAACCTGACTCTCCTGTACGTCCCTGTTTCCAAGGTTATTCCTCGTGCTTGGCTTCGTATGTAATTCACGAGCCACCTTCCTAGAGACGATCTATTCTAGTATCAGACGCAATACTTATTCCTATTGCTCTGAACCCTTTTCACACTCTGTTTCAGGCATCGAACGATTGCCAATCCGCTTGAAACTCCTTATTCTACCTTCTTATTTTGCTCTCGATGTTTTTCTTAAGTTTCAAATTCGAGAGATACTTTCTGCCACATTCCCTGAGTTACCCACCAGGTAATCGACCTTGCAAAGGCCCGTTCTCCCGAAGATACCCCCTTTCTCCACCTCTTAAATCTCGGGACGAGATTTCTTGTAGTGGAGGAGATTTGTAACACCCCCAATGACAAGCTACAATGACCTCATGCTAATGATGCCATGTCATCATGCTTTACTAAGTCAAATTGCCTCTTGTCCCAAAATCAAGTCCAATTCAAATTCAAATTGCATGTCAAATATTTACTTCTTTTGTCATGCAAGCAAAATAGTTCATAAATTTGCAATTATTCACTAAGTATTTGTCATGTTGAAACTAACCTCTTTTGAATTCCCAAATTGCCCCTGGGAATTAATTTAGTGGTCCAGCAGCAATTTAATTGGCCATTTCAATTTCTGGAAATAGTTAAACAACTCTAAAAATCCTGAAACTTTTTGTGCAGCACCACAACATTATTCTTGGTTCATGTGCAAAGTTTCACACTTAGCAAAAATCATTTGAGAGCTCAGCAAAATGCAACAAGAGCTATTTCCTTGCACAGATAAAAGAAAAAGGAAAATGGGTAAGGGCACTGTACCCCTGGGCTTCTAGTCACTGCAGGGAGGCCCAGCCCACTCCCGCGGCCTTCTCCTTCCTTTGTCTCTCTCCCCTGCCGTGGCAGAACACGCGCGCGCCCGCGCCGGCCCCCCCTCTCCTGTGATCGACAGCAGCGCTCGCCAGGGGGTGGATAAGGTCCCCTGCGACCCCAGCCTAACCCTAGCACCTCCCCTTTCCCTCCCTCCTTCTTCTCCGCGTAGATCGAGCCCGCACCCGAGCCGCCATCGCCACGCCCTCGTTGATGCCGTGCTCCGGAGCCGTGCCAAGCTACCGGAGGGTGTCCTGCAGCCTCGCCGCCTCCGTCTACCTCGCCTACACTGCTGGATCGGGACCAAGAAGCCGCCTCGACGACGCCCGATTCGCTTCTTCCCCGGCGACGACCACCTCTGCCACCGCTCGATCCACTCGCCCTCGACCCCTTCGTGCTACACCGACCACCGCAACGAGCTTGCGGTGAGCACAGCCACGTTGCCCCCTTCTCTGAGTCCTGGCCCCTCCCCTAGCAAGCTAGTCATGAGCTTCGGCTCCGTCGTCCGGCATGGCCGGCGGTGCACGCTGCTGCCGTGCCTCCTAACTCCCTCTGTTGATTCGTGCGAGCTCTAGGAGCTACGTAGACGCTGCCTAGCACTCCAGTTCGTCCGCTTCGAGCCCGTACGCTCGAGTTCATCGTGACCGAACCATCGCCGCCGCTGACCGTCGTCATTGCCATCGATGCCGGCCACCCCAGCTTCCACCACAGCTACACGCAGACGCGTGGCACTGTGACCGTTCTGTAGGACAAAGCTCCAGCCCGAATGACCGCCTGTACGCCGTTTCCGGCCATCGCCGTTGTTCCTATAGGTCGCCGCCGGCGCGCGCGTCCGTTTTAAACACCGGCAGTGCCACCTTCCGGTGGGCCCAGCTCATTAACCGGTTAATTAACCTACTAGCTAACCTAACCACTCACTGACATACGGGCCCCACTAACTAATCAACCCACTGTTAACATTAACTATGATGGTTACACAGTGTATGACATGTGGGCCCAGAGCACTATTTAAATGGATAAGTTTTAGTTAAAATTACAGACACTGACATATGGGTCCCACTGGACCCTTTGACCAGTCAACTGCTGAGTCAGTAGTTGACTGGCCCCACCTGGCAGCGTCACAGTGCATATTCGGATTAATAATATTCCAGCATTTTCAGAAAATGTTTAAATCTTTGAAAAATCATAGAAAATAAACCGTAGCTCGGATCAAAAAGTTTTCTACATGAAAGTTGATTAGAAAAACGAGACGAATCCGAATACGCCCTCCGTGTTGCTGTCTCATGCGCACAACACCGCAAACATGGAACCTTCCCCTCTGGTTCAGTATGCCGAATACTACCTAAACGCCGGGAAAATATCCCAGATATTTTCCCGCTTCGACTGCAACGTGTAGCATTGCATTAGGTCACCACCAGCTCTGCATATTGCCATGCCATGCATCTGTGTTGCATTGTTTGCTTTTATTTATTGTTTCTTCCCCCCTCTTCTCTCCGGTAGACCCCGAGACTGACGCTGCTGCCGAGTACGACTACGCCCCTGACGACCAGTCCTTTTCAGCAGAGCTTCCAGGCAAGCAAACCCCCTTGATCATTCCGATATCGCCTATTCTTTCTCTCCCATGCTTGCATTAGAATTTGCTACTGTTATTGATTGCTCCTATTCTGATGCATAGCCTATTTTTGTAACCTGCTATTGTTACTTTACCTGTCATCCTAAACTTCTTAGAATAGGTTAGTTAGTGATCCATTAGTGACCCCATCACCCTTGTCCCTGTTGCCCCGCTTTATTACTGGTGCTCCAATCATTGTGATCGACAGGCAGAGACCGACACATCACCACACACACCCCCTTAGTTGTACGACTCTGCAGGGCTACTATCGAGTGCCGAGGATGATACCTCGTACTACACTCCTGATGATATCTCTGTAGTATAGCACATCGGTGGTGATTTCAGAGGGTGATTCCTCGCTCTCCCCTTCCCGATGATGACTCTGTCGTGCAACCCCTCAAGTGTGGACCATCGAGGGTGATTCCTCCTGGTTCGCCTTGACGGATTACATCGAGTAGGAATCCATTGAGGGTCATTCCTCGGATTCCCCTTGATGTGAGGAACACACGGATACCTTCACTTTTACTACAGTACTTTGTTGGAGGCGGGTCGACCCCGAGGTGTACCCGCGAGAAATGTGGAGTCGGGTTGACCATGAGGGTACCCGCGAGACAATTACGTGGCACGGCCGGGCATTCCTGGCCCTTGCCGTAAGTCCACGAGACGGGGCGACGGGACCATAGATCGTGGATCACTGATTGTCACCGCGAGCTCCCAGAGCACTAACGGGTTAGGATATGTGATATGAGTAGGCCTCTGGCCTTTTCGCACTAACCACCACACGGGAATAAGTATGGGCACTCGGCGTCGTACAATTCTTCCGAAAGCTCTCAGATGTCAGCAATTGAGTGGCGCACGCCGGGTTGGACTGGGAAAGCCTGTGCTTGTCTTAAGGGGGCTAGGTCTGCTCACCAGCCGCGTTCGCAACGCACAGGATTGCAAAGGATGATTGGCCCATGACCCCTTCGCATTTAGGAGTTAGACCGGCGTGCTGGCCTCTCTGTTGTGCCTAGGTAGGACTACGGTGTGTCGATCAACCGAGGCCGGGCATGACCCAATAAAATTGTGTCCGCCCAAAGTTAATCGAGCGTGTTGGGCAAGTTGGTGCACCCCTGCAGGGAAGTATATCTATTCGAATAGCCGTGTCCACGGTAACGGACGCTCAGAGAGTATCCTGATCTACTACAACTAGAACTGGGTACTTGTGATGCTAAATATGTTAGCTCCGGGATTGCTTTTTCGTAGGGAGCCGAGGAAGGATCTCTGGGCTTGGTTACTTATACTTGTTGCTACTACTACACTTATGTACTAATCTGCACTCTTTTTATGCAGCAAGACGCTGAAGATGCTAGTCTTCGTTAGGCTAGGTCCTCTCTCTATTATGGCATTTCTGTAGTCTAGTCCATAGATACAGCCTCCCCTTTGAGACCAATGCATATTTAGAATAGATCTGATGTAAGTCTTGCGAGTACTTTGGATGAGTACTCACGGTTGGTTTGCTTCCCCTTTTCCCATACCCAATTGCTGCGATCAGATGACGGAGCCCAGGAGCCAGTCGATCCCGACGGCGATGACTACTACTACCATGGTGGAGCCTGCTACTACGTGGAGACCACCGACGACCAGGAGTAGATTCGGAGGCTCCCAGGCAGGAGGCCTGCGGCTTTCGACCTAGTTATCGTTGTTTTGTTCAGCCTTCTTAAGGCAAACTTGTTTCCCTTTTATGTCTGTACTCAGATATTTTTGTTGCTTCCGCTAATGCTTGATAACGAGCTTATGTATTTGAGCCCTCGAGGCCCCTGGCTTGTAATATAAAGCTTGTATGACTTTTATTTGTGTTTAGAGTTGTGTTGTGATATCTTCAAGTGAGTCCTTAGGCTTGATCGTGTGCATTTGCGTGTATGATTAGTGCATGATTAAGTCGGGGGCGTCACAAGTTGGTATCAGAGCTGACTGCCTGTAGGTAGCCCCTTTCCAACTCCTTGGCCGAAGTTGAGTCTAGTCTTTGAAAACTGCTTTAGTAACATGGCTGTGTGGCTTACGGGCCCACGTCGCCAATGGGTGGTATTAGGATCTTTTATTCCTCTTCCTTACTCTGGGATTCTGATCTCTCTTCTTTTCGGGTTAAATGATTTTGCTAACTCTAACACTAGGTTCTCGTAACCACTTCGTCCCGGAGAGCCCCTTCACTAGAGATGATCGCCTGCTTCACCAGAAGATTTTGAAGATATTCTTCGATGCTTCCCGAGACCCTTGTGCCCACCGCCTTTGCAATTCCCTACCACCGATAATTCCTATGGATTACTACACATCCTTACCGTTCATACATTCATTTCCAGTTGCTCTTGTTATTACAAGATACCCCGAAATACTCTCCGTTGTTCCGACAACCTATTGTGTCACTGTCTTGCAGTTCTTTCCGCATGAATACACCTACGAACAATTCCTCACACTTACCGGGGATCCGTTCACCCCTAGTTGTTCATGTGTTTCGCAAAATTCTTCGAATGCTATTCAATCTTCTGAAAATTCTCCGCAACTCCTTATTCCTTTATCCATCGTCGTCTCACCCAAAACTTGAAAACTTCAGCACACAAAATTCAACAGAAACCTCGTGAGATCCGTTAGTATAACAAAAAAATCTTAAACTTTAGGTACTGTTGTAAATTGATTCATATTTAATATTTTCATAATGCTACTGTACTCCAACTTCTCCATGACTCATACCCCCCGATACGATCCATAGATTCATCAAAATAAGCAAACTATGCAACAAAAACAGAATCTGTCTAAAACAGAACAGTCTGTAAAGACTGAATTAATGTCATACTTCTCCAACTCCAAAAATTCTGAAAAATTAGATCAACGTGGCCAATACATATACCATTATTGTGTAAAAAATTCAGAAGGGTTCTAACACTCCAGCAAAAAACTAAAATTCCAGCACTGGACGCAAAAGTTTCTGTTTTCAAACAACATCAATTATACTATCATCCAAATCATCCCAAAGGCATTACTTGGCACAAACATTAATTAAAAGATAAAAACACAATCGTAACAGAGGCTACAATTGTGTAAACACACAAAAACAGAAAGTAAAACAAAAATTTATTTTATTCATTTGGTTGCCTCCCAACAAGCGCTATTGTTTTATGCCCCTAGCTAGGCATAATGTATAGTTTCAAGTGTTGTCATCTTTCATCCCCAAATCCTTTTTAATAAAATCTTCCAAAACTTTTCTCATTTATTCTCTACTTTCATGCTTTTCTTTTCTAGTAGGGGAGCTTAAATACTTGAAGGGACTTTGATCGGTGACCTTAACAATCATAACTTCAAACTCAGAATCATCACCATAAACATCCTCATACAAAACATATATCTCATCATCAATCGGATCACTAGCCATACCTTCAAACCACTCCTCACTAAATCCCTCATCAATTCCTTTAGTAATCCATTCAAATTTATCACAAGTGTTATAGTACAAAGTTTTAATTACTTCAGCATAGGGGACTCTTCTCCTAATGTTTTCTCCATAAGCAAAATAATCTTTAGATTTCAACCTACGTATAGTGTCTTTATCATGAAGAATTTCTTCTATAGGAGGATGCTCAAAATCTATTTTATAGAAAGAAAAGATGTCCCTAGCTTCTTTAATTATATAGTCAAATTCATACATAAGGATAATTGTGACAATCTTTTTAATTCTATGATTATGGATATTGGGAAGCTCATAAAATATCTTTTGTAATGCGGGATGAATGTGCAAAAAAAAATCGTTCTAACTTAACCGTAAGCATAGCAATAGCATCCACATAGCAATTTGTTTTGTCAAGAATAGACTCTTTGATTATGGGTATGACTCCGGCACAGTTGAAGAATTCTTGCACAACATTTTTACCAATAATATTCCCACTACTCACACGATAGACTTTAGTTTTGAAAGTGGGTGGAGCTTTGTCCTTAAGAGGATCATGATTAATATCAAAAGACTTCAATTTTTTCTCAAGAGATTCATCAATGGTACCCTCACTGGTACTTTCCATAATAACCTTTTCGAACTCAGACATGATGGCAAAGCAAATAGACAAGCAAACAAGCAAACGAAAATATATTTGTGTTTTTGTAAAATTGTTTTAGAAGTGGGGCAGATGAAAACGAGAGGCAAATGCAAATAAAAGGCAAATAAAATAAATGCAAGTGGATGATAGTTTGTGCGAAGGTACTTGATAAGTTTAGGTGTGTCTCCCCGGCAACGACGCCAGAAATTCTTCCTGCTACTTGTAGACTGCGTTGGTATTTCCCCGGAAAGGAGAGGATGATGCAGTATAGTAAAGATAAGTATTTCCCTCAGTTAAGAACCAAGCTTATCAATCCAGTAGCAGAACCACACAAAACCTCGTTAGCAACACCTACACACACAAAAGCAAACACTTGCACCCAACGCAAATAAGAGGGTTGTCAATCCACTTAGTGGTTATTTGCAAGGATTAATTCTGATAGTGATAGATAAAAAGTAAATTGCAAAATAAAATAAAAGTAAAGAAATTGTAGCAAAGTATATTTGGATTTTAATATATGATAAATGTAGACCCAAGGGCCATAGTTTTCACTAGAGGTTTCTTATCGAGCGCAGAACATACGGTGGGTAAACAAATTACTTTTGGACTATTGATAGAAAAGCGCATAGTTATGACGATATTCAAGGCAATGATCATGTATATAGGCATCACGTCCGAAACAAGTAGACCGACTCCTGCCTGCATCTATTACTATTACTCCACCCATCGACCGCTATCCAGCATGCATCTAGGGTATTAACTATAAAACAGAGTAACGCCTTAAGCAAGATGACATGATGTAGACAAAGTAAACTCAAGCAATATGATTAAATCCCATCTTTTTATCCTTAATGGCAACAATACAAATACGTGTCATGTCCCTTTCTGTCACTGGGATTGAGCACCGCAAGATTGAACCCATCACAAAGCACCTCTCCCATTGCAAGATAAATCAATCTAGTTGGCCAAACCAAACAGATAGATCGGAGAGAAATACAAAGCTATAACAATCATGTATAAAAGAGTTCATAGAAGACTCAAATAATATTCATGAATAATCTGATCATAGACCCACAATTCATCGGATCCGAACAAACACACCGCGAAAGAAGATTACATCGGATAGAACTCCAAGAACATCGAGGAGAACATGGTATTGAAGATCAAAGAGAGAAAATAAGCCATCTAGCTACTAGCTATGGACCCGTAGGTCTGTGGTAAACTAATCACACATCATCGGAATGGCAGCAAAGTTGATGTAGAAGCCCTCCATGATCGATTTCCCCTCCGGCAGAGTACCGGAAAAGGCCTCCAGATGGGATCGCGGAAGAACAGAGGCTTGCAGCGGCGGTTTTCTCGTCTGGCTCTCTGTTGGTTTTCGAATATTTGAGAATTTATAGAAGTGTAATTAGGTCAAAAGGAGCCATGAGGGGCCCACAAGGCATCAGGGCGGGCCCCCCCTGGGGCTGCGCCCTGTTGCCTTGTGGCCTCCTCGTGATGCTTCTGGCTTCCTCCCGAAGCTTCCAGGGTCTCTTTTGGTCAGAAATAAATCGTCAAAAAGTTTCGTGGCATTTGGAATTCGTTTGGTACTGATTTCCTGAAAAACCAAAAACAAGCAGAAAACATCAGCTGGCACTGGGCACTAGGTTTATAGATTAGTCCAAACAAAGATATATAATTGCATATAAAACATCCAAGATTGATATTATAATAGCATGGAACAATAAAAAATTATAGATACGTTGGAGACGTATCAGATGCCCTTACACAACATATACTCCTGCTACAACAGTACACCACAACCATGCAAGGCTCCAACAAGTACACACAACATATACTCCCACACAATAGCTAAATGTCAGTCGACTGACTATAGCTATTGTGGTCAGTCGATTTTGAAGAAAGAGGAAGGAGAAGGAAGGAGAAGGAAGGAGGCCAGAGGGAAGGAAGGAGAAGGAAGGGGCTCGCCGGAGGGCTACCCCATTATCTATCTTAGGGTGGGGGTGGGGGCAGAAGAACAGCGGTGGTGGGGGGCGGTGGTGCAACTTCGCCGGAGAAAATCTCCGTCGGCGCCGGGGCTAGAGGGATGGCCGGTGGCGGCGGCAAGACCGGCGGTGGGGGGCAGTTCCGGGGAGGGTGGGGTGGCGAGGCTGCGCGGCCCATGCGGCGGTCTGGGCAAGAAGAAGAAGAGCTCGAGGAAGAAGAAGGGTCAGGTGCCGTTGGATGTGCATCGGACGTCCCAAAACCATCGACTGACCCAAATTCAAAAGCCAGGCGACTTACATCTAGCCATTCCCATACTCCCAACTACAGCAGTACCAAGGCCCAAGGGAAGAAGGAAGGAAAGAACGAACATCCATAACGTAAATGCATTCGGCCGGTACAAGGATAGAGCACCAACCTGATGGTAGCACGGATATGATCGCCGTGAAATCCCATCATGCATGGCATGGCATCCACCCAATCATTCATGCATTCACGTACATGTTCATCGCAGATCGCACCATTCATCGACACCCATGTATATATGGACCCATATTTAACTACTACGTACAGCTAAGCCCCCTTAATTTCTCCAACAGACCCATATGAAGTACTACTAGTACTGCAACAAGAGCTCTACTAGACCAAAATTAGTTTGGTTTGAGGAGTACGTGAGATATTCCATCACTCCATGAGTTAAGTACGTGAGGCAGGTCCACACGCCATGCATGTGCTAGTGTTGCACGCAACTGACAGGCCGATGGACAGGATGCACGCACGTACGGTCAAGATGACCTCACTCCGACCCGACTTCTCTGATCTCTCACCAGCCAGCATCAATGCTAGTTATGCTCCACGAACGCACGCCCCAAACCAGCTTGATTCATCGATCCATCCACCTTGAGCTTGCTAATTATGATATCTTTTTTTTAAATGGTCACCGGAGGAAAAGACTCCCCACCTGAATATATTTCTATGTGGTCTTAATGCCATAAGATTGATCCAGTTTATGAGGGAAACTGGGCCGAAAACCGAACAAGAGAGGGTAAAACAAGAAGAGAAACAACAAAATGGACGCCCAGACACAAGGACAACACCACGAAAGGCACAATTAGATGAGGGGAGTCGTCAAAGGATCACAATACCAAGACTTGTCAAGCGGCCTAACGCACCGCACCGGCGTGCGTACCGAACACCACGACGCCCCGATCATTGTGATCGACAGGCAGAGACCGGCACATCACCACACACCCCCTTAGTTGTATGACTCTGCAGGGCTACTATCGAGTGCCGAGGGTGATACCTCGTATTGCACTCCTGATGATATCTCTGTAGCATAGCACATCGGTGGTGATTGCAGAGGGTGATTCCTCGCTCTCCCCTTCCCGATGATGACTCTGTCGTGCAACCCCACAAGTGTGGACCATCGAAGGTGATTCCTCCTGGTTCTCCTTGAAGGATTACATCGAGTAGGAATCCATTGAGGGTGATTCCTCGGATTCCCCTTGATGTGAGGAACACACGGATACCTTCACTTTTACTACAGTACTTTGTTGGAGGCGGGTCGACCCCGAGGTGTACCCGCGAGAAATGTGGAGTCGGGTTGACCATGAGGGTACCCGCGAGATAATTACGTGGCACGGCCGGGCATTCCTGGCCCTTGCCGTAAGTCCACGAGACGGGGCAACGGGACCATAGATCGTGGATCACTGATTGTCACCGCGAGCTCCCAGAGCACTAACGGGTTAGGATATGTGATATGAGTAGGCCTCTGGCCTTTTCGCACTAACCACCACGCGGGAATAAGTATGGGCACTCGGCGTCGTATGATTCTTCCGAAAGCTCTCAGATGTCAGCAATTGAGTGGCGCGCGCCGGGTTGGATTGGGAAAGCCTGCGCTTGTATTAAGGGGGCTAGGTCTGCTCACCGGCCGCGTTCGCAACGCGCAGGATTGCAAAGGATGATTGGCCCATGACCCCTTCGGATTTAGGAGTTAGACCGGCGTGCTGGCCTCTCTGTTGAGCCTAGGTAGGACTACTGTGTGTCTATCAGCCGAGGCCGGGCAAGACCCGATAAAAGTGTGTCCGGCCAAAGTTAATCGAGTGTGTTGGGCAAGTTGGTGCACCCCGCAGGGAAGTATATCTATTCGAATAGCCGTGTCCACGGTAACGGACGCTCAGAGAGTATCCTGATCTACTACAACTAGAACTGGGTACTTGTGATGCTAAATATGATAGCTCCGGGATTGCTTTCTCGCAGGGAGCCGAGGAAGGATCTCTGGGCTTGATTACTTATACTTGTTGCTACTACTACACTTATGTACTAATCTGCACTCTTATTATGCTGCAAGATGCTGAAGATGCTAGTCTTCGTTAGGCTAGGTTCTCTCTCTATTCTGGCATTTCTGCAGTCTAGTCCACAGATACAACCTCCCCTTTGAGACCAATGCATATTTAGAATAGATCTGATGTAAGTCTTGCGAGTACTTTGGATGAGTACTCACGGTTGGTTTGCTTCCCCTTTTCCCATACCCGATTGCTGCGATCAGATGACGGAGCCCAGAAGCCAGCCGATCCCACCGGCGACGACTACTACTACCATGGTGGAGCCTACTACTACGTGGAGACCACCGACGACCAGGAGTAGATTCGGAGGCTCCCAGGCAGGAGGCCTGCGCCTTTCGATCTAGTTATCATTGTTTTGCTCAGCCTTCTTATGGCAAACTTGTTTCCCTTTTATGTCTGTACTCAGATATTTTTGTTGCTTCCGCTAACGCTTGATCGCGAGCTTATGTATTCGAGCCCTCGAGGCCCCTGGCTTGTAATATAAAGCTTGTATGACTTTTATTTGTGTTTAGAGTTGTGTTGTGATATCTTCAAGTGAGTCCTTAGGCTTGATCGTGTGCATTTGCGTGAATGATTAGTGCACGATTAAGTCGGGGGCGTCACAAGTTGGTATCAGAGCCGACTGCCTGTAGGTAGCCCCTTTCCAACTCCTTGGCCGAAGTTGAGTCTAGTCTTTGAAAACTGTTTTACTAACATGGCTGTGTGGCTTACGGGCCCACGTCGCCAATGGGTGGTATTAGGATCTTTTATTCCTCTTCCTTACTCTGGGATTCTGATCTCTCTTCTTTTCGGGTTAAATGATTTTGCTAACTCTAACACTAGGTTCTCGTAACCACTTCGTCCCGGAGAGCCCCTTCATTCCAGATCATCGCCTGCTTCACCAGAAGATTTTGAAGATACTCTTCGATGCTTCCCGAGACCCTTGTGCCCACCGCCTTTGCAATTCCCTACCACTGATAATTCCTATGGATTACTACACATCCTTACCATTCATACATTCATTTCCAGTTGCTCTTGTTATTACAAGATACCCCGAAATACTCTCCGTTGTTCCGAGAACCTATTGTGTCATTGCCTTGCAGTTCTTTCCGCATGAATACACCTACGAACAATTCCTCACACTTACCGGGGATCCGTTCACCCCTAGTTGTTCATGTGTTTTGCAAAATTCTTCGAATGCTATTCAATCTTCCGAAAATTCTCTGCAGCCTATTGCTCTTAACAGTCTTGCCTGTCTGCATTATGGTTAATTCCATATGCCTAGCAATATTCATTAACATCCTTTGTCATTGTCATTCTGAGCTTTTTGATTCATTATGTATGCGAATGCTCGCTATCATCAATGAATTTCTAGGCTTCGTTCTTCCGGCTCAGACGTCATTTTGGACATGAGTTGGTTCTCGGCCAATCAAGTTACAATTGATTGTCCATCTAGTTCTATTCAACTTACTCATCTTTTGATCAGAGCGTCTGCTTCTGATCCTTCGATTTGGAAATCATAATTCCTTTGCATTTAAGCGTTGAATTATTCAGATGTTTCTATAATCCGATGCCTTTGCATTTTTCTTCCTCTGATTGAGTACCGATACTCACACCAAATCCCTCGTGGACCGCCGAATCCTTTGTTGGATTATTATCCGACAGTATCCTTCATATTCAATAACTCTTATTGCATCCTTGTTGCTTATGAGTCTATACTCAACAATGTCATTCCTAGCCGACCGGCTACATAATTATCGTGCTAATCTTAACTGCGCTACCTGGACCTCCTTCCCGGTGCACATTTCTGACAATGGGCTAAGCCTATGTCAAACGTTCATCATCATATCGTTCTGCTTACACAACATGAATCCGAGCGTCATATCCGTGGTTCCGTTGACCTTGACTTCATTCCATCTGCTTTGATCATCTTACTGATCGATTTCATCTTCTTGAAACCTCTTGACAAAATGTGTCGTGATCAGCGTCAACATTTTGACTTCTTCTGAGATGTCAATTGAATTCATGGTGAGAAATACCATCATTGCCCCTCGATGATTTGTGTTATCAACGACAACATCGTTGACTTCCTGCCAACATAGACTTGGTCATGTTTTGGTTATACCTGACGTTCCTTGATATTCTTGGAATTGTTCCTTTGTACCTCTTGTGATCTTCGAACCCAATCTTTACTTAACACCATATCATTGCTACCCCGAAGCATGACTGTGGTACTCCGTACATCAACAAGAACATTGTAAGCGAAATGCTAATTGTTTCTTGATCAATTATCCAAACACCGTTGTTTGGGTAAACATCATGATTTTTTTTGCCTCCTTATCTAAATGGTTAATTACCTGATGTCCTGTCAGGTATGTCAAGCTTTGCTTGTACTTGGGAAAGGATATACTCCTAATTCTTGTGTATAAACACATTTTCCTTTCCATTGGTCTGTTTAATCTGATAATCACATTTTCCTTTCCATTTGTCTGCTTAACCTTTCTTGTGATCTATATGATTTAAGTAGTAATAATCCCCTACTTATGTAAACACCTCGGTGTACAACTCTGTCAGGAAGACCCTGTTACTATTGTTGATGACATTCCGGTAACACCGGTGGACGAGAACTTTGCCTATTGGTTCGCCTCGTTTCAACGAGCAGGAAAATGGTTCTCTTCGTCCCCCGCCCTTGGTACCGACGATGTTGCCGACATAGCTAACAGGCTATCCCCTGACATGCCTTGTGATCGTGACCGTGCAAGATGTCGTCGCCCTTCATACGCTTAATCCACACTCACCACAGTTCCACAGGATCGAAACCTGACTCTCCTGTACGTCCCTATTTCCAAGGTTATTCCTCGTGCTTGGCTTCGTATGTAATTCACGAGCCACCTTCCTAGAGACGATCTATTCTAGTATCAGACGCAATACTTATTCCTATTGCTCTGAACCCTTTTCGAACTCTGTTTCAGGCATCGAACGATTGCCAATCCGCTTGAAACTCCTTATTGTACCTTCTTATTTTGCTCTCGATGTTTTTCTTAAGTTTCAAATTTGAGAGATACTTTCTGCCACATTCCCTGAGTTACCCACCAGGTAATCGACCTTGCAAAGGCCCGTTCTCCCGAAGATACCCCCTTTCTCCACCTCTTAAATCTCGGGACGAGATTTCTTGTAGTGGAGGAGATTTGTAACACCCCCAATGACAAGCTACAATGACCTCATGCTAATGATGCCATGTCATCATGCTTTACTAAGTCAAATTGCCTCTTGTCCCAAAATCAAGTCCAATTCAAATTCAAATTGCATGTCAAATATTTACTTCTTCTGTCATGCAAGTAAAATAGTTCATAAATTTGCAATTATTCACTAAGTATTTGTCATGTTGAAACTAACCTCTTTTGAATTCCCAAATTGCCCCTGGGAATTAATTTAGTGGTCCAGCAGCAATTTAATTGGCCATTTGAATTTCTGGAAATAGTTAAAGAACTCCAAAAATCCTGAAACTTTTTGTGCAGCACCACAACATTATTCTTGGTTCATGTGCAAAGTTTCACACTTAGCAAAAATCATTTGAGAGCTCAGCAAAATGCAACAAGAGCTATTTCCTTGCACAGATAAAAGAAAAAGGAAAAGGGGTAAGGGCACTGTACCCCTGGGCTTCTAGTCACTGCAGGGAGGCCCAGCCCACTCCCGCGGCCTTCTCCTTCCTTTGTCTCTCTCCCCTGCCGTGGCAGAACAAGCGCGCGCCCGCGCCGGCCCCCCCTCTCCTGCAATCGACAGCAGCGCTCGCCAGGGGGTGGATAAGGTCCCCCGCGACCCCAGCCTAACCCTAGCACCTCCCCTTTCCCTCCCTCCTTCTTCTCCGCGTAGATCGAGCCCGCACCCGAGCCGCCATCGCCACGCCCTCGTTGATGCCGTGCTCCGGAGCCGCGCCAAGCCACCGGAGGGTGTCCAGCAGCCTCGCCGCCTCCGTCTACCTCGCCTACACTGCTAGATCAGGACCAAGAAGCCGCCTCGATGACGCCCGATTCGCTTCTTCCCCGGCGACGACCACCTCTGCCACCGCTCGATCCACTCGCCCTCGACCCCTTCCTGCTACACCGACCACCGCAACGAGCTTGCGGTGAGCACAGCCACGTTGCCCCCTTCTCTGAGTCCTGGCCCCTCCCCTAGCAAGCTAGTCGTGAGCTTCGGCTCCGTCGTCCGCCATGGCCGGCGGTGCACGCTGCTGCCGTGCCTCCTAACTCCCTCTGTTGATTCGTGCGAGCTCTAGGAGCTACGTAGACGCTGCCTAGCACTCCAGTTCGTCCGCTTCGAGCCCGTACGCTCGAGTTCATCGTGACCGAACCATCGCCGCCGCTGACCGTCGTCGTTGCCATCGATGCCGGCCACCCCAGCTTCCACCACAGCTACACGCAGACGCGTGGCACTGTGACCGTTCTGTAGGACAAAGCTCCAACCCGAATGACCGCCGTTTCCGGCCATCGCCGCTATTCCTATAGGTCGCCGCCGGCGCGCGCGTCCGGTTTAAACACCGGCAGTGCCACCTTCCGGTGGGCCCAGCTCATTAACCGATTAATTAACCTACTAGCTAACCTAACCACTCACTGACATACGGGCCCCACTAACTAATCAACCCACTGTTAACATTAACTATGATGGTTACACAGTGTATGACATGTGGGCCCAGAGCACTATTTAACTGGATAAGTTTTAGTTAAAATTACAGACACTGACATATGGGTCCCACTGGACCCTTTGACCAGTCAACTGCTGAGTCAGTAGTTGACTGGCCCCACCTGGCAGCGTCACAGTGCACCTCTGGTGCACTGCACCGGGTGCACCTAGCCCTTTTCTGCACTGTGCATATTCGGATTAATAATATTCCAGCATTTTCAGAAAATGTTTAAATCTTTGAAAAATCATAGAAAATAAACCGTAGCTCGGATCAAAAAGTTTTCTACTTGAAACTTGATTAGAAAAACGAGACGAATCCAAATACGCCCTCCGTGTTGCTGTCACATGCCCACAACACCGCAAACATGGAACCTTCCCCTCTGGTTCAGTATGCCGAATACTGCCTAAACGCCGGGAAAATATCCCAGATATTTTCCCGCTTCGACTGCAACGTGTAGCATTGCATTAGGTCACCACCAGCTCTGCATATTGCCATGCCATGCATCTGTGTTGCATTGTTTGCTTTTATTTATTGTTTCTTCCCCCCTCTTCTCTCCGGTAGACCCCGAGACTGACGCTGCTGCCGAGTACGACTACGCCCCTGACGACCAGTCCTTTTCAGCAGAGCTTCCAGGCAAGCAAACCCCCTTGATCATTCCGATATCGCCTATTCTTTCTCTCCCATGCTTGCATTAGAATTTGCTACTGTTATTGATTGCTCCTATTCTGATGCATAGCCTATTTTTGTAACCTGCTATTGTTACTTTACCTGTCATCCTAAACTGCTTAGAATAGGTTGGTTAGTGATCCATTAGTGACCCCATCACCCTTGTCCCTGTTGCCCCGCTTTATTACTGGTGCTCCAATCATTGTGATCGACAGGCAGAGACCGACACATCACCACACACACCCCCTTAGTTGTACGACTCTGCAGGGCTACTATCGAGTGCCGAGGATGATACCTCGTACTACACTCCTAATGATATCTCTGTAGTACAGCACATCGGTGGTGATTACAGAGGGTGATTCCTCGCTCTCCCCTTCCCGATGATGACTCTGTCGTGCAACCCCTCAAGTGTGGACCATCGAGGGTGATTCCTCCTGGTTCGCCTTGACGGATTACATCGAGTAGGAATCCATTGAGGGTGATTCCTCGGATTCCCCTTGATGTGAGGAACACACGAATACCTTCACTTTTACTACAGTACTTTGTTGGAGGCGGGTCGACCCCGAGGTGTACCCGTGAGAAATGTGGAGTCGGGTTGACCATGAGGGTACCCGCGAGATAATTACGTGGCACGGCCGGGCATTCCTGGCCCTTGCCGTAAGTCCACGAGACGGGGCGACGGGACCACAGATCGTGGATCACTGATTGTCACCGCGAGCTCCCAGAGCACTAACGGTTTAGGATATGTGATATGAGTAGGCCTCTGGCCTTTTCGCACTAACCACCACACGGGAATAAGTATGGGCACTCGGCGTCGTACAATTCTTCCGAAAGCTCTCAGATGTCAGCAATTGAGTGGCGCACGCCGGGTTGGACTGGGAAAGCCTGCGCTTGTATTAAGGGGGCTAGGTCTGCTCACCAGCCGCGTTCGCAACGCACAGGATTGCAAAGGATGATTGGCCCATGACCCCTTCGCATTTAGGAGTTAGACCGGCGTGCTGGCCTCTCTGTTGAGCCTAGGTAGGACTACGGTGTGTCGATCAGCCGAGGCCGGGCATGACCCGATAAAAGTGTGTCCGGCCAAAGTTAATCGAGCGTGTTGGGCAAGTTGGTGCACCCCTGCAGGGAAGTATATCTATTCGAATAGCCGTGTCCACGGTAACGGACGCTCAGAGAGTATCCTGATCTACTACAACTAGAACTGGGTACTTGTGATGCTAAATATGTTAGCTCCGGGATTGCTTTTTCGCAGGGAGCCGAGGAAGGATCTCTGGGCTTGGTTACTTATACTTGTTGCTACTACTACACTTATGTACTAATCTGCACTCTTTTTATGCAGCAAGACGCTGAAGATGCTAGTCTTCGTTAGGCTAGGTCCTCTCTCTATAATGGCATTTCTGTATTCTAGTCCACAGATACAGCCTCCCCTTTGAGACCAATGCATATTTAGAATAGATCTGATGTAAGTCTTGCGAGTACTTTGGATGAGTACTCACGGTTGGTTTGCTTCCCCTTTTCCCATACCCGATTGCTGCGATCAGATGACGGAGCCCAGGAGCCAGTCGATCCCGCCGGCGATGACTACTACTACCATGGTGGAGCCTGCTACTACGTGGAGACCACCGACGACCAGGAGTAGATTCAGAGGCTCCCAGGCAGGAGGCCTGCGCCTTTCGACCTAGTTATCGTTGTTTTGTTCAGCCTTCTTAAGGCAAACTTGTTTCCCTTTTATGTCTGTACTCAGATATTTTTGTTGCTTCCGCTAATGCTTGATCGCGAGCTTATGTATTTGAGCCCTCGAGGCCCCTGGCTTGTAATATAAAGCTTGTATGATTTTTATTTGTGTTTAGAGTTGTGTTGTGATATCTTCAAGTGAGTCCTTAGGCTTGATCTTGTGCATTTGCGTGTATGATTAGTGCATGATTAAGTCGGGGGCGTCACAAGTTGGTATCAGAGCTGACTGCCTGTAGGTAGCCCCTTTCCAACTCCTTGGCCGAAGTTGAGTCTAGTCTTTGAAAACTGCTTTAGTAACATGGCTGTGTGGCTTACGGGCCCACGTCGCCAATGGGTGGTATTAGGATCTTTTATTCCTCTTCCTTACTCTGGGATTCTGATCTCTCTTCTTTTCGGGTTAAATGATTTTGCTAACTCTAACACTAGGTTCTCGTAACCACTTCGTCCCGGAGAGCCCCTTCACTAGAGATGATCGCCTGCTTCACCAGAAGATTTTGAAGATATTCTTCGATGCTTCCCGAGACCCTTGTGCCCACCGCCTTTGCAATTCCCTACAACCGATAATTCCTATGGATTACTACCACCAAGCGCTATTACTACTTGGCACAAACATTAATTAAAAGATAAAAACACAATCGTAATAGAGGCTACAATTGTGTAAACACACAAAAACAGAAAGTAAAACAAAAATTTATTTTATTCATTTGGTTGCCTCCCAACAAGCGCTATTGTTTTATGCCCCTAGCTAGGCATAATGTATAGTTTCAAGTGTTGTCATCTTTCATCCCCAAATCCTTTTTAATAAAATCTTCCAAAACTTTTCTCATTAATTCTCTACTTTCATGCTTTTCTTTTCTAGTAGGGGAGCCTAAATACTTGAACGGACTTTGATTGGTGACCTTAACATTCATAACTTCAAACTCAGAATGATCACCATAAACATCCTCATACAAAACATATATCTCATCATCAATCGGATCACTAGCCATACCTTCAAACCACTCCTCACTAAATCCCTCATCAATTCCTTTAGTAATCCATTCAAATTTATCACAAGTGTTATAGTACAAAGTTTTAATTACTTCAGCATAGGGGACTCTTCTCCTAATGTTTTCTCCATAAGCAAAATAATCTTTAGATTTCAACCTACGTATAGTGTCTTTATCATGAAGAATTTCTTCTATAGGAGGATGCTCAAAATCTATTTTATAGAAAGAAAAGATGTCCCTAGCTTCTTTAATTATATAGTCAAATTCATGCATAAGGATAATTGTGACAATCTTTTTAATTCTATGATTATGGATATTGGGAAGCTCATAAAATATCTTTTGTAATGCGGGATGAATGTGCAAAAAAAATCGTTCTAACTTAACCGTAAGCATAGCAATAGCATCCACATAGCAATTTGTTTTGTCAAGAATAGACTCTTTGATTATGGGTATGACTCCGGCACAGTTGAAGAATTCTTGCACAACATTTTTACCAATAATATTCCCACTACTCACACGATAGACTTTAGTTTTGAAAGTGGGTGGAGCTTTGTCCTTAAGAGGATCATGATTAATATCAAAAGACTTCAATTTTTTCTCAAGAGATTCATCAATGGTACCCTCACTGGTACTTTCCATAATAACCTTTTCGAACTCAAACATGATGGCAAAGCAAATAGACAAGCAAACAAGCAAACGAAAATATATTTGTGTTTTTGTAAAATTGTTTTAGAAGTGGGGAAGATGAAAACGAGAGGCAAATGCAAATAAAAGGAAAATAAAATAAATGCAAGTGGATGATAGTTTGTGCGAAGGTACTTGATAAGTTTTGGTGTGTCTCCCCGGCAACGACGCCAGAAATTCTTCCTGCTACTTGTAGACTGCGTTGGTATTTCCCCGGAAAGGAGAGGATGATGCAGTATAGTAAAGATAAGTATTTCCCTCAGTTAAGAACCAAGCTTATCAATCCAGTAGTAGAACCACACAAAACCTCGTTAGCAGCACCTACACACACAAAAGCAAACACTTGCACCCAACGCAAATAAGAGGGTTGTCAATCCACTTAGTGGTTATTTGCAAGGATTAATTCTGATAGTGATAGATAAAAAGTAAATTGCAAAATAAAATAAAAGTAAAGAAATTGTAGCAAAGTATATTTGGATTTTAATATATGATAAATGTAGACCCAAGGGCCAAAGTTTTCACTAGAGGTTTCTCTATCGAGCGCAGAACATACGGTGGGTAAACAAATTACTTTTGGACTATTGATAGAAAAGCGCATAGTTATGACGATATTCAAGGCAATGATCATGTATATAGGCATCACGTCCGAAACAAGTAGACCGACTCCTGCCTGCATCTATTACTATTACTCCACCCATCGACCGCTATCCAGCATGCATCTAGGGTATTAACTATAAAACAGAGTAACGCCTTAAGCAAGATGACATGATGTAGACAAAGTAAACTCAAGCAATATGATTAAATCCCATCTTTTTATCCTTAATGGCAACAATACAAATACGTGTCATGTCCCTTTCTGTCACTGGGATTGAGCACCGCAAGATTGAACCCATCACAAAGCACCTCTCCCATTGCAAGATAAATCAATCTAGTTGGCCAAACCAAACAGATAGATCGGAGAGAAATACAAAGCTATAACAATCATGTATAAAAGAGTTCAGAGAAGACTCAAATAATATTCATGAATAATCTGATCATAGACCCACAATTCATCGGATCCGAACAAACACACCGCGAAAGAAGATTACATCGGATAGAACTCCAAGAACATCGAGGAGAACATGGTATTGAAGATCAAAGAGAGAAAATAAGCCATCTAGCTACTAGCTATGGACCCGTAGGTCTGTGGTAAACTAATCACACATCATCGGAATGGCAGCAAAGTTGATGTAGAAGCCCTCCATGATCGATTTCCCCTCCGGCAGAGTACCGGAAAAGGCCTCCAGATGGGATCGCGGAAGAACAGAGGCTTGCAGCGGCGGTTTTCTCGTCTGGCTCTCTGTTGGTTTTCGAATATTTGAGAATTTATAGAAGTGTAATTAGGTCAAAAGGAGCCATGAGGGGCCCACAAGGCATCAGGGCGGCCCCCCCCTGGGGCCGTGCCCTGTTGCCTTGTGGCCTCCTCGTGATGCTTCTGGCTTCCTCCCGAAGCTTCCAGGGTCTTTTTTGGTCTGAAATAAATCGTCAAAAAGTTTCGTGGTATTTGGAATTCGTTTGGTACTGATTTCCTGAAAAACCAAAAACAAGCAGAAAACATCAGCTGGCAATGGGCACTAGGTTTATAGATTAGTCCAAAAAAAGATATATAATTGCATATAAAACATCCATGATTGATATTATAATAGCATGGAACAATAAAAAATTATAGATACGTTGGAGACGTATCAGATGCCCTTACACAACATATACTCCTGCTACAACAGTACACCACAACCATGCAAGGCTCCAACAAGTACACACAACATATACTCCCACACAATAGCTAAATGTCAGTCGACTGACTATAGCTATTGTGGTCAGTCGATTTTGAAGAAAGAGGAAGGAGAAGGAAGGAGGCCAGAGGGAAGGAAGGAGAAGGAAGGGGCTCGCCGGAGGGCTACCCCATTATCTATCTTAGGGTGGGGGTGGGGGCAGAAGAACAGCGGTGGTGGGGGGCGGTGGTGCAACTTCGCTGGAGAAAATCTCCGTCGGCGCCGGGGCTAGAGGGATGGCCGGTGGCGGCGGCAAGACCGGCGGTGGGGGGCAGTTCCGGGGAGGGTGGGGCGGCGAGGCTGCGCGGCCCATTTGGCGGTCTGGGCAAGAAGAAGAAGAGCTCGAGGAAGAAGAAGGGTCAGGTGCAGTTGGATGTGCATCGGACGTCCCAAAACCATCGACTGACCCAAATTCAAAAGCCAGGCGACTTACATCTAGCCATTCCCATACTCCCAACTACAGCAGTACCAAGGCCCAAGGGAAGAAGGAAGGAAAGAACGAACATCCATAACGTAAATGCATTCGGCCGGTACAAGGATAGAGCACCAACCTGATGGTAGCACGGATATGATCGCCGTGAAATCCCATCATGCATGGCATGGCATCCACCCAATCATTCATGCATTCACGTACATGTTCATCGCAGATCGCACCATTCATCGACCCCCATGTATATATGGACCCATATTTAACTACTACGTACAGCTAAGCCCCCTTAATTTCTCCAACAGACCCATATGAAGTACTACTAGTACTGCAACAAGAGCTCTACTAGACCAAAATTAGTTTGGTTTGAGGAGTACGTGAGATATTCCATCACTCCATGAGTTAAGTACGTGAGGCAGGTCCACACGCCATGCATGTGCTAGTGTTGCACGCAACTGACAGGCCGATGGACAGGATGCACGCACGTACGGTCAAGATGACCTCACTCCGACCCGACTTCTCTGATCTCTCACCAGCCAGCATCAATGCTAGTTATGCTCCACGAACGCACGCCCCAAACCAGCTTGATTCATCGATCCATCCACCTTGAGCTTGCTAATTATGATATCTTTTTTTTAAATGGTCACCGGAGGAAAAGACTCCCCACCTGAATATATTTCTATGTGGTCTTAATGCCATAAGATTGATCCAGTTTATGAGGGAAACTGGGCCGAAAACCGTACAAGAGAGGGTAAAACAAGAAGAGAAACAACAAAATGGACGCCCAGACACAAGGACAACACCACGAAAGGCACAATTAGATGAGGAGAGTCGTCAAAGGATCACAATACCAAGACTTGTCAAGCGGCCTAACGCACCGCACCGGCGTGCGTACCGAACACCACGGCGCAATAGAGGAGCATCACAATCAACGAGTGACAAGCACGAACCTTGACTGGGAGCTCCGCCATGAAAATTCGGAACGATTAGCAGGTTGGGGAGGCATCTTGCAGCATCATTGAGCAAAGATGAACCAAGCCAATACCAAGAGCACGAAGCTCGCAGCACCACAACGGCATCCATGGGAGGTCTTGAGCAAGCACATCAACAAGGGCGACACCGACACCACCATACACTACAGGGAAATGGCTTATAGGTGAACCCAAATGAGTGGCGGGCCCAACCTGGCACCCGCCACTGCTACCTTGGAGAAACAGCACTGGCGGGTACCTAAACGTACCCGCCACTGCTTTAGTCACAGCAGTGACGGGCGTTTCTCCATACCCGCCACAGGTGAACCCCCTTCAACATCCCCGGCTGGTGGAAAACTGTAGTGGCGGGCCGGGCGAAGGGCCCGCCACTGTTCTATCAGTGAGCTATGGCGGGTGACCCAGAGCACCCGCCACACATGTCTTTGGGCAACTCGCACCAGCGGGGTTCAAAAATTCCAAAAGTTTGGTCTGGCGGGCGCTCTCAGCCGCCCACCACACGTATCGCCCACACACAAAACCCTCTGTTATGGGCACACTAAGTCAAATCGACTGCTATTCTATCCCCCCCCTCTCCGACGTTTGCCCCCTTCGTCCCGGTGCGTCTTCTCCCGCCATCGTCTCTTCCCGTCGTCGAGCCTGCCTGAACCTCTCCCGCCGGTATATGTCCCAATCTCCCTCACTCTCCTCCTTCTCTTGCGACTAGGGCCAGGGTTAGGGCGCCGCCGCCGCCGCCGCCGCTAGGGCTACGTGTAGAGCGCTGCCGCCGCCGCCGCTGCTAGGGCTACGTTTAGGGCGCCTACGTCGCCGCCGTCACTAGGGCTAGGGTTAGGGCGCCGGCCACCGCCGCTAGCTAGTGATAGGGTCGTTAGGGTGCCGCCGCCGGTTTATGTTTTCTATATATAGTTCTGCAGATTTCCGTGTATATATACTTCATTTTATTAGAGTAGTACTTCTCCGATTCAAAGACAAGTTTGAGTAGTAGTATCATGAGTCGAGAAAAGAGAAATAAACAAAGAATAAAGTGGCGTGAGACGTGCCGTTGGTGCTATCATTTTTCCATGTGTGCGTACATTCGTGTTAGAGCTTTTGCTAAGAAAAAGAAAGCTTTAATATGACATGTGCATGTGCTAAGAAAGCTAGACATGTTATACATTATTTCCAGGGAATCGAAAAATGAGTGCCAATGTTTTAGCGAAACGTTGATTAATTTCCGTTTCGCTAAATTTCCGGCACTCAATATGTTCATTTTTTAGCAAAGGTCATGCCGAATTTTTCCGTTCATTTTCACCCTTTGTTATTAATAATAAGTGCATCATATGATTAATAAGGATCATGATGCTTCCAACGTGCCAAATCTGCAAAAGTAGTTGTGCGGACAGCTTGGAAACTGCAAAGGAATTCGGGATCTTTTTGAACGAGGGGTTCAAAAACTCGGTGGTAACGGTCTTTAACTTCAGCATACAATTATAACCATTTTACAGTCATGTACTATCATTATCACTAATTTGGTTCGCATTTCACTTTACCGTTGCATAGTGTATCCCATGCAACATAAGGGTGAAATTTAACAATGCAATAGGTGATACTTTGCTCTTCAAGGATGATAAGGGGAGGTCATTTCAAGCTGAAGTGAAGAAAGGAAAGTATAAAACCATCATCTGCGGCGACGGATGGAAGAAGTACATTTCAAAAAATAAGCTGATTGGGGGAGAGTACATAGCATTTTACTTAGAAGGGTGGGCGAACAGGTTGAGGATTATCTATTTCTGCAGCCAAGATGATGAGGATGGTGAAGATGATGAGGATGATGAGGATAGTGAGGATGGTGATGATGATGAGGATGGCAGCCAAGAAGATGAAGATAGTCATGATGATGAGGATATCCGTGGCGATGATGATGACCAAGAAGACGAGGATAGTCAGGATGATTACGATGACGTTCCATTCAATTCTCCAAATTTTTTCTCAAAGAATGAAGAAGCTTACACACAATGAGAGAAACAATCTCTTGGCGATCCTACCACCAAATGAGAACTACATGGGGGTCCCCCTTGTGCACCGTTTAACCAAGACAAACATCGTCAAACATGTGATGGTATGTTTTGTATTATTTCCTGTTTTTTTGTTCACGTAACACTTACATTGCGAGATGTCTAACATTGCGTGATGTTTGTGCTTCTAATAACGGTGATCATAGAAATTACCTGCTAAGATGGTTTTTGGCCTGAACATCCCTGCGGTCGGTTCTGCTGGAGTATGCCTTCGAGCGGGGGCTGTCACCACCGTCAAGTACAAGACCGAAACAGACGGGCGCATATTCCTTCATGAGGCCGGCTGGGGGCAGTTTTTGACGGGAAAGAGACTAATGGTTGAGACACTAGTGGCAATCACGCTAAGGATGAGCCGCCACAACAACTGGCAGATGATGGTTGTCGTTGACCTCATTAGGAAATAAGTGGCAGATATGAACATTTGTAAGCTCATGACGTGTTAGTAAGTTTGTTAAGATGGATGTGGTACATTGATGTTAGTGTGTTAAGTGGGACATATGTGAAGCTTTGTCATTTGTTCTTATAATGGATTAAGCCTGGTTCAGTTAATGCTATAGATTATATACTTTTGTCAGTTTACTCTTTGTAAATCATGTGTACAAATTCGAGCACAGTAAATTCATGGGAACAAAAATCTATATCAGTGTCGAGCACTATTTTCTACCCGCCACAACTACATTATGTTGCACTGGCGGGCGGCAAGGCATGCCCGCCACTGCAGATACTCTACCAGTGGCGGGCGTGCGCCCGCCACTGATGCCATTATAGCAGTGGCGGGAGGTCAGTGGCGGGGGCCCCTGGGAGCCTTGCCCTCCACTGCTGGGCTTTTCCCACCCGCAACTGTTGGGCATTCCTGCAGTAGTGATACCACTGTCGACCCATCCGGCCGCACCACCACCACCAACATCCCGCAGCAAGTACCACCCACACGTCAACCAAGGCGACCCCAAGATGATGCCTTCAAGAAGGGCCGTGACACCAGTTGTGCCGCCATCATCCGCACCAAGAGGACCTGGGCTAGGGGTTTCCCCCGGGGTCTCAACTTCCATCTTCATCTGACCAAGCAAGGTGAGCCTTGAACGTTGGCTGTCTGGTTGCCACCCAACAACACCCCGCAAAGGGGAGAGGCGTTGTACAGGAACGAGGTGGTTCAGAGAGGACCACACCCCGCTAACCCAGCTTCGGATGGAAGAATCGAAACCACTCGAAGGAGTGGCCGAGCATGACGCTGACACACGAATCTACCAAGTCAACTCCTTCAGGAAGGTTTGCGATGCAAAGCACGCCACCATCGACCGTTCCGGGTGGACCAAGAACAAGGGTTTCCCCTGGTGCCTCGAAGGGGAAGTCACCGTGACAGCGATGCCTCCAAGGAGGTAAGCGGCACCCGCAGGCGTCGCCATCGCTGGCTCCAGCCGGAGCAGGGGCTTTCGCTCAAGTGAACAAGCCACCCCCGAGGACCACCAATAGACCGCGATTTGCTGCTCCCTGCTCCCGCCACCTACTGCACGAACACAAAGCCACCACCAGCCGCCAAGCAGCAGGTGAGCCGAGAGGGCTGCCACCCGAACCCGATGCCCGGCAGAATGAGCAGCGAGTCCAAACTCACACAACCCGCCGCCCCCAACTGCCATAGCCACCCAGCTGACGTGTGAGGATCGGATCCGGCTGCGGCAGCCTGGAATTAGAGCTGCCACCGTAGTAACTCAAAGATGGCCTGATGCAGACCACGCGAGGATGAGCTCCAAATAGCAGAAGGGGGCCGCCACCCCACCCAAGCTGCCTAAGAAGAGCCGCCCGCCAGAGCACAACTAGCTCGCGACGGCGCTGCAGCCGCCAGGTCGCGCAACAGAGGAGCCGAACCCTCCCAGCCCACCACCACCGTCCGCGGCGGCCGCCGCCCGCGAGGGCCCAGATCTGGCCTGAACGGGTGCCCCTGAGCGCAACCGCGCGCCCGCGACGGCACGCCCACCGCTGCAACCACGCACCACGCCGAAGACCACCTCCGCCACCACAAGCTAGGTTACCGCCCCAGAGCTGAGTGTCGGACAGCCGGCGGTCGCTCGCGAGTTCCCCATCTTACGAGCAACAGCCGCCAACGAGAGCATGCCCTGCCGCCGCCGGCTCCGCGTAGGCTTTGCCTGCTGGAAGCGACCGGCGACGGCGAGGGGGGGGGGGGGGAGAAGGAGGTGGGTGGGGAGAGGCTGCGGGGTGTGGGCTCGCCGCCCGTGTTGCCCCCGCTAATTATGATATCATATGATTCCAAACTCAAATAAGGGACAAGGGAGAGAGACAAGCTAGCGGAGATCACACTACTATGGAAAACCCTAGTAGTAGCGCGGGGTTTTTGCCTAGCAGTAGCGCGGGGCCCCGCGTTACAGCTAACTTTTAGCAGTAGCGCCGGTCTGACCCCACGCTATTACTAATTCGGTTATCAGTAGCGTTGGGCTGGCCCCGCGCTACTGTATTCGTCTGTATTTCATTTCTTTTGTTTTATACTCTATTTATACACGATTATACAAATTTTGATACAGTAGCAATTAAGAGATTGTTATATCATTATGATCATGATGAGTTATTATATCATTGGGTGGAAGAAACGCGGATTAGATTCAAGTGGATGGATCCAAAGTGACCAAAAGTTGGATTAGTAATCTAATCCAACTCATGCATCATCATGATCATAATAAAAAACTCATCATCATCATCATAGTCATATAAGAACTCATGCATCATCATCATCATAATAACAACTCATCATCATCATCATCATCATCATAGTCATATAAGAACTCATCATTCTAGCACATTCTAGCACATAACTCATCATCATCATCATCATCATAACAACTCCTCATCATCATCATAGTCATAACCAACACTAGCTAATTGTTCAGCACATGATGAATACTAGCTAGCTAGGACACACTCCTCTCTGCTAGGTAAAATAACATAAAACATGCGAGCCCCTCCATCTCCATTATGGAGAATAGAGATCCACCTGTCTCCAATTCGTGGGCAGCGCACCATGTTGCCTCCAAGTAGTTCCCTGCGCGTTTGCATTACTTTTCTCAATCCTTTGATTGTGATATCTTCATCTCTTCGAGAAATCGTGTATGGACAGCGCCAAGCCCTAAGCAGATTTGGCAGTAAGCTAATAATATCCAAGTCACCTTTGATATACATCAGTTGAGGCACACAATCCTTCGGGAGCTTATGTTGAAGAACAAAATAGTAACATACTTAGCAATGTAGTTTAGCTTAAGACGAATGTATGCAAAAGATGGACTAGTGACAAAATAGTAAAAAAATCTTACCATGCTATCTCCATTGATGTTACCATAGTTCAACACATGGACTAGGGGCACATATTGACCATAATGTGGGCTAATTTCATAATTGTTCTTGAAAGTCTCAACATCATTAATAAATGAGACAAGATAATTTTTTCCTCCCAATTTAGTTCGGAGCCATAACTGTAGTAGGTATTGTCTATTACCTTACGTATGTTTCTTGGAGAATGAAAATAAGCTGTCAATGGAAATAAGTGCTACTTGTGAACTGTGTTGGGATTTCCTCGAAGAGGAGAGGATGATGCAGCACAGTAGAGATAAGTATTTCCCTCAGTTAAGAACCAAGGTTATTAATCCAGTAGGAGAACCACACAGAACCTCGTTAGCAGCACCTACACACACAAAAGCAAACACTTGCACCCAACGCAAATAAGAGGGTTGTCAATCCCCTTAGCGGTTACTTACAAGGATTAATTCTGATAGTGATAGATAGAAAAGTAAATTTCAAAAGAAAATAAAAGTAAATAATTGCAGTAAGGTATTTTTGGATTTTAATATATGATAAAAGTAGACCCGAGGGCCATAGTTTTCACTAGAGGCTTCTCTCTCGAACACATAGCATACGGTGGGTAAACAAATTACTGTTGGGCAATTGATAGAAAAGCGCATAGTTATGACGATATTCAAGGCAATGATCATGTATATAGGCATCACGTCCGAGACTAGTAGACTGACTCCTGCCTGCATCTACTACTATTGCTCCATCCATCGACTGCTATCTAGCATGCATCTAGGGTATTAAGTATAAAACAGAGTAACGCCTTAAGCAAGATGACATGATGTAGACAAAGTAAACTCAAGCAATATGATTAAATCCCATCTTTTTATCCTTAATGGCAACAATACAAATACGTGTCTTGTCCCTTTCTGTCACTGGGATATAGAACACCGCAAGATTTAACCCATCACAAAGCACCTCTTCCACTGCAAGATAAATCAATCTAGTTGGCCAAACCAAACGGATAGATAGGAGAGAAATACAAAGCTATAACAATCATGCATAAAAGAGTTCAGACAAGACTCAAATATTTCTCATGAATAATCTGATCATAAACCCACAATTCATCGGATCCCAACAAACACACCGCAAAAGAAGATTACATCGAATAGAACTCCAAGAACATCGAATAGAACTCCAAGCATGGTATTGAAGATCAAAGAGAGAGAAGAAGATATCTAGCTACTAGCTATGGACCCGTAGGTCTGTGGTAAACTACTCACACATCATCGGAAGGGCAGCACGGTTGATGTAGAAGCCCTCCGTGATCAATTCCCCCCCGGCAGAGTACCGGAACATGCCTCCAGATGGGATCACGGAAGAACAGAGGCTTGCGGCGGCGGAAAGGTTTTCTCTTCTGTCTTTCTGGTGTATTGAAAATATTTGGGAATTTATAGTGCTAGAATTAGGTCAAGAGGTGTGACGAGGGGCCCACAAGCCTGGGGGCGCGCCTACCCTTGGGCGTGCCCTCCGAGCTTGTCGCTCCCTCGTGACTCTTCTGGTCTTCTCCTGAAGCTTCTAGGGTCCCTTCTGGTTCAGAAAAAAATAATCCAAAGTTTTTTCTTCATTTGGACTCCGTTTGATAATGATTTTCTGAAAAGGTAAAAACAGGCAAAAAAAACAGCAACTGGCACAGGGCAGTAGGTTAATAGGTTAGTCCCAAAAAATGATATATAATTGCATATAAAACATCCAAGATTGATACTATAATAGCATGGAACAATCAAAAATTATAGATACGTTGGAGACGTATCAAGCATCCCCAAGCTTAATTCCTGCTCGTCCTCGAGTAGGTAAATGATAAAAACAGAATTTTTGATGTGGAATGCTACCTAACATGTTTCATCATGTAATTCTCTTTTACGGTATGAATATTAGGATCTGAATGATTCAAAGCAATAGTCTATAATTTGATATAAAGACATCAATACTCAGGCATACTAACAAACAATCATGCCTTTCAAAATAAAAATGCTAAATAAAGTTATCCCTACAAAATCATATAATAATGTCATGCTCCATCTTCTTAACATGAAGTATTTATCATGCACAACCCTGGAGACAATCGAGCAATTGGTTCATACTTTTTAACGCGCTTCAACTTTTTCAACCCCCACGCAATACATGAGCGCAAGCCATGGATATAGCACTATGGGTAGAATAGAATGATGATAGAGATTAATAAGGGGAAGTCAAAAAGGGAAGATAGTCTCACATCGACGAGGCTAATCAACGGGCTATGGAGATGCCCATCAATTGATGTCAATGCAAGGAGTAGGGATTGCCATGCAATGGATGCACTAAGAGCTATAAGTGTATGAAAGCTCAAAATAAAAACTAAGTGGGTGTGCATCCAACTTGCTTGCTCATGAAGAGCTCGGGCATTTGAGGAAGCCCATCATCGAAATATACAAGCCAAGTTCTATAATGAAAAATTCCCACTAGTATATGAAAGTGACAACATAGGAGACTCTCTATATGAAAAACATGGTGCTACCTTGAAGCACAAGCATGG
Organism: Elymus sibiricus; assembly: GCA_039707655.1. Classification (NCBI taxonomy): domain Eukaryota; kingdom Viridiplantae; phylum Streptophyta; class Magnoliopsida; order Poales; family Poaceae; genus Elymus; species Elymus sibiricus. The sequence continues at coordinate 36,029,867 of CM077668.1, read as the reverse complement.
AAAATGATAGTAACACTGCCCCTTCTTTCTTTTTCTCTCATTTTTTTCTTATTTTTTATCGCTGGGCTCTTTTTGGCCTCCTTTGTTTTGATATCCTCACTGGGACAATGCTCTAATAGTGATGATAATCACACTTCTATTTACTTACAACTCAAAAATTGCAACTCGATACTAGAACAAATATGACTCTATATGAATGCCTCTGGCAGTGTACCAGAATGTGCAATGATACTAGCGTAACATGTATGAAAATCTTGAACGGTGGCTGAGTCACAAAAACTATGTCAGCTATATGATCATGCAAAGCAATATGACAATGATGATGTGTGTCATATAAAAAGAACGGTGGAAGTTGCATGGCAATATATCTCGGAATGGCTATGGAAATACCGTAATAGGTAGGTATGGTGCCGTGGGTGATACCTCGTACTACACTCCTGATGATATCTCTGTAGTATAGCACATCGGTGGTGATTGCAGAGGGTGATTCCTCGCTCTCCCCTTCCCGATGATGACTCTGTCGTGCAACCCCTCAAGTGTGGACCATCGAGGGTGATTCCTCCTGGTTCTCCTTGACGGATTACATTGAGTAGGAATCCATTGAGGGTGATTCCTCGGATTCCCCTTGATGTGAGGAACACACGGATACCTTCACTTTTACTACAGTACTTTGTTGGAGGCGGGTCGACCCCGAGGTGTACCCGCGAGAAATGTGGAGTCGGGTTGACCATGAGGGTACCCGCGAGATAATTACGTGGCACGGCCGGGCATTCCTGGCCCTTGCCGTAAGTCCACGAGACGGTACGACGGGACCACAGATCGTGGATCACTGATTGTCACCGCGAGCTCCCAGAGCACTAACGGGTTAGGATATGTGATATGAGTAGGCCTCTGGCCTTTTCGCACTAACCACCACACGGGAATAAGTATGGGCACTCGGCGTCCTACAATTCTTCCGAAAGCTCTCAGATGTCAGCAATTGAGTGGCGCGCGCCGGGTTGGACTGGGAAAGCCTGCACTTGTATTAAGGGGGCTAGCTCTGCTCACCAGCCGCGTTCGCAACGCGCAGGATTGCAAAGGATGATTGGCCCATGACCCCTTCGCATTTAGGAGTTAGACCGGCGTGCTGGCCTCTCTGTTGAGCCTAGGTAGGACTACGGTGTGTCGATCAGCCGAGGCCGGGCATGACCCGATAAAAGTGTGTCCGGCCAAAGTTAATCGAGCGTGTTGGGCAAGTTGGTGCACCCCTGCAGGGAAGTATATCTATTCGAATAGCCGTGTCCACGGTAACGGACGCTCAGAGAGTATCCTGATCTACTACAACTAGAACTGGGTACTTGTGATGCTAAATATGTTAGCTCCGGGATTGCTTTTTCGCAGGGAGCCGAGGAAGGATCTCTGGGCTTGGTTACTTGTACTTGTTGCTACTACTACACTTATGTACTAATCTGCACTCTTTTTATGCAGCAAGACGCTGAAGATGCTAGTCTTCGTTAGGCTAGGTCCTCTCTCTATTATGGCATTTCTGTAGTCTAGTCCACAGATACAGCCTCCCCTTTGAGACCAATGCATATTTAGAATAGATCTGATGTAAGTCTTGCGAGTACTTTGGATGAGTACTCACGGTTGGTTTGCTTCCCCTTTTCCCATACCCGATTGCTGCGATCAGATGACGGAGCCCAGGAGCCAGTCGATCCCGCCGGCGATGACTACTACTACCATGGTGGAGCCTGCTACTACGTGGAGACCACCGACGACCAGGAGTAGATTCGGAGGCTCCCAGGCAGGAGGCCTGCGCCTTTCGACCTAGTTATCGTTGTTTTGTTCAGCCTTCTTAAGGCAAACTTGTTTCCCTTTTATGTCTGTACTCAGATATTTTTGTTGCTTCCGCTAATGCTTGATCGCGAGCTTATGTATTTGAGCCCTCGAGGCCCCTGGCATGTAATATAAAGCTTGTATGACTTTTATTTGTGTTTAGAGTTGTGTTGTGATATCTTCAAGTGAGTCCTTAGGCTTGATCTTGTGCATTTGCGTGTATGAATAGTGCATGATTAAGTCGGGGGCGTCACAAGTTGGTATCAGAGCCGACTGCCTGTAGGTAGCCCCTTTCCAACTCCTTGGCCGAAGTTGAGTCTAGTCTTTGAAAACTGCTTTAGTAACATGGCTGTGTGGCTTACGGGCCCACGTCGCCAATGGGTGGTATTAGGATCTTTTATTCCTCTTCCTTACTCTGGGATTCTGATCTCTCTTCTTTTCGGGTTAAATGATTTTGCTAACTCTAACACTAGGTTCTCGTAACCACTTCGTCCCGGAGAGCCCCTTCACTCCAGATGATCGCCTGCTTCACCAGAGGATTTTGAAGATATTCTTCGATGCTTCCCGAGACCCTTGTGCCCACCGCCTTTGCAATTCCCTACCACCGATAATTCCTATGGATTACTACACATCCTTACCGTTCATACATTCATTTCCAGTTGCTCTTGTTATTACAAGATACCCCGAAATACTCTCCGTTGTTCCGACAACCTATTGTGTTACTGCCTTGCAGTTCTTTCCGCATGAATACACCTACGAACAATTCCTCACATTTACCGGGGATCCGTTCACCCCTAGTTGTTCATGTGTTTCGCAAAATTCTTCGAATGCTATTCAATCTTCTGAAAATTCTCTGCAACTCCTTATTCCTTTATTCATCGTCGTCTCACCCAAAACTTGAAAACTTCAGCACACAAAATTCAACAGAAATCTCGTGAGATCCGTTAGTATAACAAAAAAATCTTAAACTTTAGGTACTGTTGTAAATTGATTCATATTTAATATTTGCATAATGCTACTGTACTCCAACTTCTCCATGACTCATACCCCCCGATACGATCCATAGATTCATCAAAATAAGCAAACTATGCAACAAAAACAGAATCTGTCTAAAACAGAACAGTCTGTAAAGACTGAATTAAGGTCATACTTCTCCAACTCCAAAAATTCTGAAAAATTAGAACAACGTGGCCAATACATGTACCATTATTGTTTAAAAAAATTCAGAAGGGTTCTAACACTCCAGCAAAAAACTAAAATTCCAGCACTGGACGCAAAAGTTTCTGTTTTCAAACAACATCAATTATACTATCATCCAAATCATCCCAAAGGCATTACTTGGCACAAACATTAATTAAAAGATAAAAACACAATCGTAACAGAGGCTACAATTGTGTAAACACACAAAAACAGAAAGTAAAACAAAAATTTATTTTATTTATTTGGTTGCCTCCCAACAAGCGCTATTGTTTTATGCCCCTAGCTAGGCATAATGTATAGTTTCAAGTGTTGTCATCTTTCATCCCCAAATCCTTTTTAATAAAATCTTCCAAAACTTTTCTCATTAATTCTCTACTTTCATGCTTTTCTTTTCTAGTAGGGGAGCTTAAATACTTGAAGGGACTTTGATCGGTGACCTTAACATTCATAACTTCAAACTCAGAATCATCACCATAAACATCCTCATACAAAACATATATCTCATCATCAATCGGATCACTAGCCATACCTTCAAACCACTCCTCACTAAATCCCTCATCAATTCCTTTAGTAATCCATTCAAATTTATCACAAGCGTTATAGTACAAAGTTTTAATTACTTCAGCATAGGGGACTCTTCTCCTAATGTTTTCTCCATAAGCAAAATAATCTTTAGATTTCAACCTACGTATAGTGTCTTTATCATGAAGAATTTCTTCTATAGGAGGATGCTCAAAATCTATTTTATAGAAAGAAAAGATGTCCCTAGCTTCTTTAATTATATAGTCAAATTCATGCATAAGGATAATTGTGACAATCTTTTTAATTCTAAGATTATGGATATTGGGAAGCTCATAAAATATCTTTTGTAACGCGGGATGAATGTGCAAAAAAAATCGTTCTAACTTAACCGTAAGCATAGCAATAGCATCCACATAGCAATTTGTTTTGTCAAGAATAGACTCTTTGATTATGGGTATGACTCCGGCACAGTTGAAGAATTCTTGCACAACATTTTTACCAATAATATTCCCACTACTCACACGATAGACTTTAGTTTTGAAAGTGGGTGGAGCTTTGTCCTTAAGAGGATCATGATTAATATCAAAAGACTTCAATTTTTTCTCAAGAGATTCATCAATGGTACCCTCACTGGTACTTTCCATAATAACCTTTTCGAACTCAAACATGATGGCAAAGCAAATAGACAAGCAAACAAGCAAACGAAAATATATTTGTGTTTTTGTAAAATTGTTTTAGAAGTGGGGCAGATGAAAACGAGAGGCAAATGCAAATAAAAGGAAAATAAAATAAATGCAAGTGGATGATAGTTTGTGCAAAGGTACTTGATAAGTTTTGGTGTGTCTCCCCGGCAACGACGCCAGAAATTCTTCCAGCTACTTGTAGACTGCGTTTGTATTTCCCCGGAAAGGAGAGGATGATGCAGTATAGTAAAGATAAGTATTTCCCTCAGTTAAGAACCAAGCTTATCAATCCAGTAGCAGAACCACACAAAACCTCGTTAGCAGCACCTACACACACAAAAGCAAACACTTGCACCCAACGCAACTAAGAGGGTTGTCAATCCACTTAGTGGTTATTTGCAAGGATTAATTCTGATAGTGATAGATAAAAAGTAAATTCCAAAATAAAATAAAAGTAAAGAAATTGTAGCAAAGTATATTTGGATTTTAATATATGATAAATGTAGACCCAAGGGCCATAGTTTTCACTAGAGGTTTCTCTATCGAGCGCAGAACATACGGTGGGTAAACAAATTACTTTTGGACTATTGATAGAAAAGCGCATAGTTATGACGATATTGAAGGCAATGATCATGTATATAGTCATCACGTCCGAAACAAGTAGACCGACTCCTGCCTGCATCTATTACTATTACTCCACCCATCGACCGCTATCCAGCATGCATCTAGGGTATTAACTATAAAACAGAGTAACGCCTTAAGAAAGATGACATGATGTAGACAAAGTAAACTCAAGCAATATGATTAAATCCCATCTTTTTATAGTTAATGGCAACAATACAAATACGTGTCATGTCCCTTTCTGTCACTGGGATTGAGCACGGCAAGATTGAACCCATCACAAAGCACCTCTCCCATTTCAAGATAAATCAAACTAGTTGGCCAAACCAAACAGATAGATCGGAGAGAAATACAAAGCTATAACAATCATGTATAAAAGAGTTCAGAGAAGACTCAAATAATATTCATGAATAATCTGATCATAGACCCACAATTCATCGGATCCGAACAAACACACCGCGAAAGAAGATTACATCGGATAGAACTCCAAGAACATCGAGGAGAACATGGTATTGAAGATCAAAGAGAGAAAATAAGCCATCTAGCTACTAGCTATGGACCCGTAGGTCTGTGGTAAACTAATCACACATCATCGGAATGGCAGCAAAGTTGATGTAGAAGCCCTCCATGATCGATTTCCCCTCCGGCAGAGTACCGGAAAAGGCCTCCAGATGGGATCGCGGAAGAACAGAGGCTTGCAGCGGCGGTTTTCTCGTCTGGCTCTCTGTTGGTTTTCGAATATTTGAGAATTTATAGAAGTGTAATTAGGTCAAAAGGAGCCATGAGGGGCCCACAAGGCATCAGGGCGGCCCCCCCTGGGGCCGCGCCCTGTTGCCTTGTGGCCTCCTCGTGATGCTTCTGGCTTCCTCCCGAAGCTTCCAGGGTCTCTTTTGGTCAGAAATAAATCGTCAAAAAGTTTCGTGGCATTTGGAATTCGTTTGGTACTGATTTCCTGAAAAACCAAAAACAAGCAGAAAACATCAGCTGGCACTGGGCACTAGGTTTATAGATTAGTCCAAAAAAAGATATATAATTGCATATAAAACATCCATGATTGATATTATAATAGCATGGAACAATAAAAAATTATAGATACGTTGGAGACGTATCAGATGCCCTTACACAACATATACTCCTGCTACAACAGTACACCACAACCATGCAAGGCTCCAACAAGTACACACAACATATACTCCCACACAATAGCTAAATGTCAGTCGACTGACTATAGCTATTGTGGTCAGTCGATTTTGAAGAAAGAGGAAGGAGAAGGAAGGAGGCCAGAGGGAAGGAAGGAGAAGGAAGGGGCTCGCCGGAGGGCTACCCCATTATCTATCTTAGGGTGGGGGTGGGGGCAGAAGAACAGCGGTGGTGGGGGGCGGTGGTGCAACTTCGCCGGAGAAAATCTCCGTCGGCGCCGGGGCTAGAGGGATGGCCGGTGGCGGCGGCAAGACCGGCGGTGGGGGGCAGTTCCAGGGAGGGTGGGGCGGCGAGGCTGCGCGGCCCATGCGGCGGTCTGGGCAAGAAGAAGAAGAGCTCGAGGAAGAAGAAGGGTCAGGTGCCGTTGGATGTGCATCGGACGTCCCAAAACCATCGACTGACCCAAATTCAAAAGCCAGGCGACTTACATCTAGCCATTCCCATACTCCCAACTACAGCAGTACCAAGGCCCAAGGGAAGAAGGAAGGAAAGAACGAACATCCATAACGTAAATGCATTCGGCCGGTACAAGGATAGAGCACCAACCTGATGGTAGCACGGATATGATCGCCGTGAAATCCCATCATGCATGGCATGGCATCCACCCAATCATTCATGCATTCACGTACATGTTCATCGCAGATCGCACCATTCATCGACCCCCATGTATATATGGACCCATATTTAACTACTACGTACAGCTAAGCCCCCTTAATTTCTCCAACAGACCCATATGAAATACTACTAGTACTGCAACAAGAGCTCTACTAGACCAAAATTAGTTTGGTTTGAGGAGTACGTGAGATATTCCATCACTCCATGAGTTAAGTACGTGAGGCAGGTCCACACGCCATGCATGTGCTAGTGTTGCACGCAACTGACAGGCCGATGGACAGGATGCACGCACGTACGGTCAAGATGACCTCATTCCGACCCGACTTCTCTGATCTCTCACCAGCCAGCATCAATGCTAGTTATGCTCCACGAACGCACGCCCCAAACCAGCTTGATTCATCGATCCATCCACCTTGAGCTTGCTAATTATGATATCTTTTTTTTAAATGGTCACCGGAGGAAAAGACTCCCCACCTGAATATATTTCTATGTGGTCTTAATGCCAAAAGATTGATCCAGTTTATGAGGGAAACTGGGCCGAAAACCGTACAAGAGAGGGTAAAACAAGAAGAGAAACAACAAAATGGACGCCCAGACACAAGGACAACACCACGAAAGGCACAATTAGATGAGGGGAGTCGTCAAAGGATCACAATACCAAGACTTGTCAAGCGGCCTAACGCACCGCACCGGCGTGCGTACCGAACACCACGGCGCAATAGAGGAGCATCACAATCAACGAGTGACAAGCACGAACCTTGACTGGGAGCTCCGCCATGAAAATTCGGAATGATTAGCAGGTTGGGGAGGCATCTTGCAGCATCATTGAGCAAAGATGAACCAAGCCAACACCAAGAGCACGAAGCTCGCAGCACCACAACGGCATCCATGGGAGGTCTTGAGCAAGCACATCAACAAGGGCGACACCAACACCACCATACACTACAGGGAAATGGCTTATAGGTGAACCCAAATGAGTGGCGGGCCCAACCTGGCACCCGCCACTGCTACCTTGGAGAAACAGCACTGGCGGGTACCTAAACGTACCCGCCACTGCTTTAGTCACAGCAGTGACGGGCGTTTCTCCATACCCGCCACAGGTGAACCCCCTTCAACATCCCCGGCTGGTGGAAAACTGTAGTGGCGGGCCGGGCGAAGGGCCCGCCACTGTTCTATCAGTGAGCTATGGCGGGTGACCCAGAGCACCCGCCACACATGTCTTTGGGCAACTCACGCCGGCGGGGTTCAAAAATTCCAAAAGTTTGCTATGGCGGGCGCTCTCAGCCGCCCACCACACGTATCGCCCACACACAAAACCCTCTGTTATGGGCACACTAAGTCAAATCGACTGCTATTCTATCCCCCCCCTCTCCGACGTTTGCCCCCTTCGTCCCGGTGCGTCTTCTCCCGCCATCGTCTCTTCCCGTCGTCGAGCCTGCCTGAACCTCTCCCGCCGGTATATGTCCCAATCTCCCTCACTCTCCTCCTTCTCTTGCGACTAGGGCCAGGGTTAGGGCGCCGCCGCCGCCGCCGCCGCTAGGGCTACGGGTAGAGCGCTGCCGCCGCCGCCGCTGCTAAAGCTACGTTTAGGGCGCCTACGTCGCCGCCGTCACTAGGGCTAGGGTTAGGGCGCCGGCCACCGCCGCTAGCTAGTGATAGGGTCGTTAGGGTGCCGCCGCCGGTTTATGTTTTCTATATATAGTTCTGCAGATTTCCGTGTATATATACTTCATTTTATTAGAGTAGTACTTCTCCGATTCAAAGACAAGTTTGAGTAGTAGTATCATGAGTCGAGAAAAGAGAAATAAACAAAGAATAAAGTGGCGTGAGACGTGCCGTTGGTGCTATCATTTTTCCATGTGTGCGTACATTCGTGTTAGAGCTTTTGCTAAGAAAAAGAAAGCTTTAATATGACATGTGCATGTGCTAAGTAAGCTAGACATGTTATACATTATTTCCAGGGGATCGAAAAATGAGTGCCAATGTTTTAGCGAAACGTTGATTAATTTCCGTTTCGCCAAATTTCCGGCACTCAATATGTTCATTTTTTAGCAAAGGTCATGCCGAATTTTTCCGTTCATTTTCACCCTTTGTTATTAAAAATAAGTGCATCATATGATTAATAAGGATCATGATGCTTCCAACGTGCCAAATCTGCAAAAGTAGTTGTGCGGACAGCTTGGAAACTGCAAAGGAATTCGGGATCTTTTTGAACGAGGGGTTCAAAAACTCGGTGGTAACGGTCTTTAACTTCAGCATACAATTATAACCATTTTACAATCATGTACTATCATTATCACTAATTTGGTTCGCATTTCACTTTACCGTTGCATAGTGTATCCCATGCAACATAAGGGTGAAATTTAACAATGCAATAGGTGATACTTTGCTCTTCAAGGATGATAAGGGGAGGTCATTTCAAGCTGAAGTGAAGAAAGGAAAGTATAAAACCATCATCTGCGGCGACGGATGGAAGAAGTACATTTCAAAAAATAAGCTGATTGGGGGGAGAGTACATAGCATTTTACTTAGAAGGGTGGGCGAACAGGTTGAGGATTATCTATTTCTGCAGCCAAGATGATGAGGATGGTGAAGATGATGAGGATGATGAGGATAGTGAGGATGGTGATGATGATGAGGATGGCAGCCAAGAAGATGAAGATAGTCATGATGATGAGGATATCCATGGCGATGATGATGACCAAGAAGACGAGGATAGTCAGGATGATTACGATGATGTTCCATTCAATTCTCCAATTTTTTTCTCAAAGAATGAAGAAGCTTACACACAATGAGAGAAACAATCTCTTGGCGATCCTACCACCAAATGAGAACTACATGGGGGTCCCCCTTGTGCACCGTTTAACCAAGACAAACATCGTCAAACATGTGATGGTATGTTTTGTATTATTTCCTCTTTTTTTGTTCATGTAACACTTACATTGCAAGATGTCTAACATTGCGTGATGTTTGTTCTTCTAATAACGGTGATCATAGAAATTACCTGCTAAGATGGTTTTTGGCCTGAACATCCCTGCGGTCGGTTCTGCTGGAGTATGCCTTCGAGCGGGAGCTGTCACCACCGTCAAGTACAAGACCGAAACAGACGGGCGCATATTCCTTCATGAGGCCGGCTGGGGGCAGTTTTTGACGGGAAAGAGACTAATGGTTGAGACACTAGTGGCAATCACGCTAAGGATGAGCCGCCACAACAAGTGGCAGATGATGGTTGTCGTTGACCGCATTAGGAAATAAGTGGCAGATATGAACATTTGTAAGCTCATGACGTGTTAGTAAGTTTGTTAAGATGGATGTGGTACATTGATGTTAGTGTGTTAAGTGGGACAAATGTGAAGCTTTGTCATTTGTTCTTATAATGGATTAAGCCTGGTTCAGTTAATGCTATAGATTATATACTTTTGTCAGTTTACTCTTTGTAAATCATGTGTACAAATTCGAGCACAGTAAATTCATGGGAACAAAAATCTATATCAGCGTCGAGCGCTATTTTCTACCCGCCACAACTACATTATGTTGCACTGGCGGGCGGCAAGGCATGCCCGCCACTGCAGATACTCTACCAGTGGTGGGCGTGCGCCCGCCACTGATGCCATTATAGCAGTGCCGGGAGGTCAGTGGCGGGCGCCCCTGGGAGCCTTGCCCTCCACTGCTGGGCTTTTCCCACCTGCAACTGTTGGGCATTCCTACAGTAGTGATACCACTGTCGACCCATCCGGCCGCACCACCACCACCAACATCCCACAGCAAGTACCACCCACACGTCAACCAAGGCGACCCCAAGATGATGCCTTCAAGAAGGGCCGCGACACCAGTTGTGCCGCCATCATCCGCACCAAGAGGACCTGGGCTAGGGGTTTCCCCCGGGATCTCAACTTCCATCTTCATCTGACCAAGCAAGGTGAGCCTTGAACGTTGGCTGTCTGGTTGCCACCCAACAACACCCCGCAAAGGGGAGAGGCGTTGTACAGGAACGAGTGGTTCAGAGAGGACCACACCCCGCTAACCCAGCTTCGGATGGAAGAATCGAAACCACTCGAAGGAGTGGCCGAGCATGACGCTGACACACGAATCTACCAAGTCAACTCCTTCAGGAAGGTTTGCGATGCAAAGCACGCCACCATCGACCGTTCCGGGTGGACCAAGAACAAGGGTTTGCCCTGGTGCCTCGAAGGGGAAGTCACCGTGACAGCGATGCCTCCAAGGAGGTAAGCGGCACCCGCATGCGTCGCCATCGCTGGCTCCAGCCGGAGCAGGGGCTTTCGCTCAAGTGAACAAGCCACCCCCGAGGACCACCGATAGACCGCGATTTGCTGCTCCCTGCTCCCGCCACCTACTGCACGAACACAAAGCCACCACCAGCCGCCAAGCAGCAGGTGAGCCGAGAGGGCTGCCACCCGAACCCGATGCCCGGCAGAATGAGCAGCGAGTCCAAACTCACACAACCTGCCATAGCCACCCAGCTGACGTGTGAGGATCGGATCCGGCTGCGGCAGCCTGGAATTAGAGCTGCCACCGCAGTAACTCAAAGATGGCCTGATGCAGACCACGCGAGGATGAGCTCCAAACAGCAGAAGGGGGCCGCCACCCCACCCAAGCTGCCTAAGAAGAGCCGCCTGCCAGAGCACAACTAGCTCGCGACGGCGCTGCAGCCGCCAGGTCGCGCAACAGAGGAGCCGAACCCTCCCAGCCCACCACCACCATCCGCGCCAGCCGCCGCCCGCGAGGGCCCAGATCTGGCCTGAACGGGTGCCCCTGAGCGCAACCGCGCGCCCGCGACGGCACGCCCACCGCTGCAACCACGCACCACGCCGAAGACCACCTCCGCCACCACAAGCTAGGTTACCGCCCCAGAGCTGAGCGTCGGACAGCCGACGGTCGCTCGCGAGTTCCCCATCTTACGAGCAACAGCCGCCAACGAGAGCATGCCCTGCCGCCGCCGGCTCCGCGTAGGCTTTGCCTGCTGGAAGCGACCGGCGACGGCGAGGGGGGGGGGAGAAGGAGGTGGGTGGGGAGAGGCTGCGGGGTGTGGGCTCGCCGCCCGTGTTGCCCCCGCTAATTATGATATCATATGATTCCAAACTCAAATAAGGGACAAGGGAGAGAGACAAGCTAGCGGAGATCACACTACTATGGAAAACCCTAGTAGTAGCGCGGGGTTTTTGCCTAGCAGTAGCGCGGGGCCCCGCGTTACAGCTAACTTTTAGCAGTAGTGCCGGTCTGACCCCACGCTATTCCTAATTCGGTTATCAGTAGCGTTGGGCTGGCCCCGCGCTACTGCTATTCGTCTGTATTTCATTTCTTTTGTTTTATACTCTATTTATACACGATTATACAAATTTTGATACAGTAGCAATTAAGAGATTGTTATATCATTATGATCATGATGAGTTATTATATCATTGGGTGGAAGAAACGCGGATTAGATTCAAGTGGATGGATCCAAAGTGACCAAAAGTTGGATTAGTAATCTAATCCAACTCATGCATCATCATGATCATAATAAAAAACTCATCATCATCATCATAGTCATATAAGAACTCATGCATCATCATCATCATAATAACAACTCATCATCATCATCATCATCATCATAGTCATATAAGAACTCATCATTCTAGCACATTCTAGCACATAACTCATCATCATCATCATCATCATAACAACTCCTCATCATCATCATAGTCATAACCAACACTAGCTAATTGTTCAGCACATGATGAATACTAGCTAGCTAGGACACACTCCTCTCTGCTAGGTAAAATAACATAAAACATGCGAGCCCCTCCATCTCCATTATGGAGAATAGAGATCCACCTGTCTCCAATTCATGGGCAGCGCACCATGTTGCCTCCAAGTAGTTCCCTGCGCGTTTGCATTACTTTTCTCAATCCTTTGATTGTGATATCTTCATCTCTTCGAGAAATCGTGTATGGACAGCGCCAAGCCCTAAGCAGATTTGGCAGTAAGCTAATAATATCCAAGTCACCTTTGATATACATTAGTTGAGGCACACAATCCTTCGGGAGCTTATGTTGAAGAACAAAATAGTAACATACTTAGCAATGTAGTTTAGCTTAAGAAGAATGTATGCAAAAGATGGACTAGTGACAAAATAGTAAAAAAATCTTACCATGCTATCTCCATTGATGTTACCATAGTTCAACACATGGACTAGGGGCACATATTGACCATAATGTGGGCTAATTTCATAATTGTTCTTGAAAGTCTCAACATCATTAATAAATGAGACAAGATAATTTTTTCCTCCCAATTTAGTTTGGAGCCATAACTGTAGTAGGTATTGTCTATTACCTTACGTATGTTTCTTGGAGAATGAAAATAAGCTGTCAATGGAAATAAGTGCTACTTGTGAACTGTGTTGGGATTTCCTAGAAGAGGAGAGGATGATGCAGCACAGTAGAGATAAGTATTTCCCTCAGTTAAGAACCAAGGTTATTAATCCAGTAGGAGAACCACACAGAACCTCGTTAGCAGCACCTACACACACAAACGCAAACACTTGCACCCAACGCAAATAAGAGGGTTGTCAATCCCCTTAGCGGTTACTTACAAGAATTAATTCTGATAGTGATAGATAGAAAAGTAAATTTCAAAAGAAAATAAAAGTAAATAATTTTAGTAAGGTATTTTTGGATTTTAATATATGATAAAAGTAGGCCCGAGGGCCATAGTTTTCACTAGAGGCTTCTCTCTCGAACACATAGCATACGGTGGGTAAACAAATTACTGTTGGGCAATTGATAGAAAAGCGCATAGTTATGACGATATTCAAGGCAATGATCATGTATATAGGCATCACGTCCGAGACTAGTAGACCGACTCCTGCCTGCATCTACTACTATTGCTCCATCCATCGACTGCTATCTAGCATGCATCTAGGGTATTAAGTATAAAACAGAGTAACGCCTTAAGCAAGATGACATGATGTAGACAAAGTAAACTCAAGCAATATGATTAAATCCCATCTTTTTATCCTTAATGGCAACAATACAAATACGTGTCTTGTCCCTTTCTGTCACTGGGATATAGAACACCGCCAGATTTAACCCATCACAAAGCACCTCTTCCACTGCAAGATAAATCAATCTAGTTGGCCAAACCAAACGGATAGATAGGAGAGAAATACAAAGCTATAACAATCATGCATAAAAGAGTTCAGAGAAGACTCAAATATTTCTCATAAATAATCTGATCATAAACCCACAATTCATCGGATCCCAACAAACACACCGCAAAAGAAGATTACATCGAATAGAACTCCAAGAACATCGAGGAGAACATGGTATTGAAGATCAAAGAGAGAGAAGAAGATATCTAGCTACTAGCTATGGACCCGTAGGTCTGTGGTAAACTACTCACACATCATCGGAAGGGCAGCACGGTTGATGTAGAAGCCCTCCGTGATCAATTCCCCCCCGGCAGAGTATCGGAACATGCCTCCAGATGGGATCACGGAAGAACAGAGGCTTGCGGCGGCGGAAAGGTTTTCTCTTCTGTCTTTCTGGTGTATTGGAAATATTTGGGAATTTATAGTGCTAGAATTAGGTCAAGAGGTGTGACGAGGGGCCCACAAGCCTGGGGGCGCGCCTACCCTTGGGCGCGCCCTCCGAGCTTGTCGCTCCCTCGTGACTCTTCTGGTCTTCTCCTGAAGCTTCTAGGGTCCCTTCTGGTTCAGAAAAAAATAATCCAAAGTTTTTTCTTTGTTTGGACTCCGTTTGATAATGATTTTCTTAAAAGGTAAAAACAGGCAAAAAAAACAGCAACTGGCACAGGGCAGTAGGTTAATAGGTTAGTCCCAAAAAATGATATATAATTGCATATAAAACATCCAAGATTGATACTATAATAGCATGGAACAATCAAAAATTATAGATACGTTGGAGACGTATCAAGCATCCCCAAGCTTAATTCCTGCTCGTCCTCGAGTAGGTAAATGATAAAAACAGAATTTTTGATGTGGAATGCTACCTAACATGTTTCATCATGTAATTCTCTTTTACGGTATGAATATTAGGATCTGAATGATTCAAAGCAATAGTCTATAATTTGATATAAAGACATCAATACTCAGGCATACTAACAAACAATCATGCCTTTCAAAATAAAAATGCTAAATAAAGTTATCCCTACAAAATCATATAATAATGTCATGCTCCATCTTCTTAACATGAAGTATTTATCATGCACAACCCTGGAGACAATCGAGCAATTGGTTCATACTTTTTAACGCGCTTCAACTTTTTCAACCCCCACGCAATACATGAGCGCAAGCCATGGATATAGCACTATGGGTAGAATAGAATGATGATAGAGATTAATAAGGGGAAGTCAAAAAGGGAAGATAGTCTCACATCGACGAGGCTAATCAACGGGCTATGGAGATGCCCATCAATTGATGTCAATGCAAGGAGTAGGGATTGCCATGCAATGGATGCACTAAGAGCTATAAGTGTATGAAAGCTCAAAATAAAAACTAAGTGGGTGTGCATCCAACTTGCTTGCTCATGAAGAGCTCGGGCATTTGAGGAAGCCCATTATCGAAATATACAAGCCAAGTTCTATAATGAAAAATTCCCACTAGATATGAAAGTGACAACATAGGAGACTCTCTATATGAAAAACATGGTGCTACCTTGAAGCACAAGCATGGAAAAAGATAGTAACACTGCCCCTTCTTTCTTTTTCTCTCATTTTTTTCCTTATTTTTTATCGCTGGGCTCTTTTTGGCCTCCTTTGTTTTGATCTCCTCACTGGGACAATGCTCTAATAGTGATGATCATCACACTTCTATTTACTTACAACTCAAAAATTGCAACTCGATACTAGAACAAATATGACTCTATATGAATGCCTCTGGCAGTGTACCAGAATGTGCAATGATACTAGCGTACCATGTATGAAAATCATGAACGGTGGCTGAGCCACAAAAACTATGTCAGCTATATGATCATGCAAAGCAATATGACAATGATGATGTGTGTCATATAAAAAGAACGGTGGAAGTTGCATGGCAATATATCTCGGAATGGCTATGGAAATACCATAATAGGTAGGTATGGTGGCTGTTTTGTGGAAGATATAAGGAGGCTTATGTGTGATGGAGCGTACCATATCACGGGGTTTGGATGCACCGGCAAAGTTTGCACCGACTCTCGATGTGAGAAAGGGCAATGCACGGTACCGAAGAGGCTAGCAAATTGCGGAAAGTTTAGAGTGCGTATAACCCATGGACTCACATTAGTCATAAAGAACTCACATACTTATTGCGAAAGTTTATTAGCCCTCGAAGCAAAGTACTACTACGCATGCCCCTAGGGGGAGGTTGGTAGGAGTTAACCATCGCGCGCCCCCGACCGCCACGCAAAGAAAGACAATCAAGAATAAATCATGCTCCAACTTCTTAACATAACGACAGACCATACGTGAATGCTTCGGGAATCACAAATCTTAACACCAATATTCTTACTAAACCACAATTTTCTACTAGCACCTCCCACATATTACCATCTTAATATCGCAAAACTATTGCAAGGAATCAAACTTATCATATTCAGTGATCTACATGAAATTTTCATTTTATCCCTCTTGAATACCTATCATATTAGGACCAAATTCATAACCCGTGCATATTACCATTGCTATTTATTAGACTCCCAAAAAGGTAAAAGTGAAGCATGAGAGTGCAACTATTTCCTTAAAATATAACCACCGCCGTGCTCTAAAGATATAAGTGAAGCACTAGAGCAACTGCCTAGCTCAAAAGATATAAGTGAAGCACATAGAGTATTCTAACAAATCACGAATAATGTGTGTCCCTCTCAAAAAGGTGTGTTCAACAAAGATGATTGTGGCAAACTAAAAAGCAAACAAAAGCAAACAAACTATAGCACAAGACGCTCCAAGTAAAAGACATATCATGTGATGAATAAAAATATAGCTCCAAGTGATATACCGATAGATTGTAGACGAAAGAGGGGATGCCCTGAATGGCATCCCCAAGCTTAGACGCTTGAGTCTTCCTTGAATATTACCTTGGGGTGCCTTGGGCATCCCCAAGCTTAGGCTCTTGCCGCTCCTTATTCCTTTATCCATCGTAGTCTCACCCAAAACTTGAAAACTTCAGCACACAAAACTCAACAGAAACCTCGTAAGATCTGTTAGTATAACAAATAAATCTTAAACTTTAGGTACTGTTGTATATTGATTCATATTTATTATTGGCATAATGCTACTGTACTCCAACTTCCCCATGGCTCATACCCCCCGATACGATCCATAGATTCATCAAAATAAGCAAACTATGCAACAAAAACAGAATCTGTCTAAAACAGAACAGTCTGTAAAGATCTATTTTAAAGCCGTACTTATGTAACTCCAAAAATTCTGAAAAATGAGGACATCATAATAAATCCATATACCAATACTTTTTAAAATTTTCAGATTTTTCTGACACTCCAGTACAAAATTACAAATCAAATACTGGACGCAAAACTTTCTGTTTTCCAAACAGCATCAATTATACTATCATCCAAATCATCCCAAAGGCATTACTTGGCACAAATACTAATTAAAAGATAAAAACACAATCATAACAGAGGCTAAAATTTTGTGACACAAGAAAATAAAATTTTGTAGTAAAAATAAATATTGGGTTGCCTCCCAACAAACGCTGTTGTTTTATGCCCCTAACTAGGCATAATGCATAGTTTCGAGTATTGTCGTCCTTGGTTTTTGGATCTTGGAGTGTGTGCCCATCAAGAGACTTTTCAAAAACAATGGGAAACACATCATCAATCAAGATTTTATCATTATTAAGGTGACTTTCATCAAATCCTTGTCGATTCCCTTTTACGATCCAAGAATATTTTTGATTAATACTATTGAAAACTTGTTGGATAATATGTAAATGAGGGACTTCCTTTTTAGTATTTTAATCATAGGCATGATCATCACCAAATACATATCTCATCATATAATCTTCATCATATAAAATTTCATCTATCACCGGGTTTTCATGACTGCTACTAGTAGTCTGCGTTGGTATTTCCCCGAAGAGGAGAGGACGATGCAGTACAGTAGAGATAAGTATTTCCCTCAGTTAAGAACCAACGTTATCAATCCTATAGGAGAACCAAGCAAAATCCAGTGAACAGCACCTACACATAGAAAAGCAAACACTTGCACCCAACGCGAATAAGAGGGTTGTCAATCCTCTTAGCGGTTACTTGCAAGGATTAAATCTAATAGATATAAATAGATAAACTAAAATACTAATAAAAATAAAAGTAAATAAATTGCAGCAAGGTATTTTTAGGTTTTTTATATGATAAAGATAAACCCAGGGGCCATAGTTTTCACTAGAGGCTTCTCTCTCGAGCACAGAAACATACAGTGGGTAAACAAATTACTGTTGGGCAATTGATAGAAAAGCAAATAATTATGACGGATTCATGGCAGTGATCATGTATATAGGTATCACATCCGAGACAAGTAGACCGACTCCTGCTTGCATCTACTACTATTACTCCACTCATCGACCGCTATCCAGCATGCATCTAGAGTATTAAGTTAATAAAAATAGAGTAACGCCTTAAGCAATATGATATGATGTAGAGAAGCAAATTCAAGAAATATGAATGAACCCCATCTTTTTATCCTTAATGGCAACAATACAAATCCGTGCCATGTCCCCTTCTATCACTGAGATTGAGCACCGCAAGATTGAACCCATCACAAAGCACCTCTCCCTTTGCAAGATAAATCAATATAGTAGGCCAAACTAAATCGATAGATCGGAGAGAAATATAAAGCTATATTTAATCATGCATAAATGAGTTCAGAGAAGACTCAAATATTTCTCATGAATAATCTGATCATAAACTCACAATTCATCGGATCCCAACAAACACACCGCAAAAGAAGATTACATCGGATAGAACTCCAAGAACATCAAGGAGAACATGGTATTGAAGATCAAAGTGAGAGAAGAAGCCATCTAGCTACTAGCTATGGACCCGTAGGTCTGTGGTAAACTACTCACACATCATCGGAAGGGCAGCAAGGTTGGTGTAGAAGCCCTCCGTGATCGATTCCCCCTTCGGCAGAGTACCGGAAAAGGCCTCCAGATGGGATTGCTACTTGTAGCTTGCGTTGGTATTATCCGCGAAGAAGAAGGGATGATGCAACACAGCAGAGGTAAGTATTTCCCTCAGTTATGAAACCAAGGTTATCAATCCAGTAGGAGAACCACGCAACACCTCGTTAGCAGTACCTGCACACAAACAACAAATCCTTGCACCCAACGCAAACGCGGGGTTGTCAATCCCTCGGCGGTTAATTGCAAGATTAAATTGTATGTGGTAGATAGATAGATTGAAACAAAAATACAAAATAAAATAAATAAAAGGAAAGTGCAACAATATTTTTAGGGTTTTAGTAATTTGATTTAGATAGACCCGGGGGCCATAGTTTTCACTAGAGGCTTCTCTCAAGAAAATAGCATACGGTGGGTAAACAAATTACTATTGGGCAATTGATAGAAAAGCAAATAATGATGACGATATCCAAGGCAATGATCATGTATATAGGCATCATGTCCAAGATAAGTAGACCGACTCCTGCCTGCATCTACTACTATTACTCCACACATCGACCGCTATCCAGCATGCATCTAGTGTATTAAGTCCAAAAAGAACGGAGTAACGCCTTAAGAATGATGACATGATGTAGACAAGATAAACTCACGTATGAATAAACCCCATCTTTTTACCCTTAATAGCAACGATACATACGTGTCATGTCCCTTTCTGTCACTGGGATTGAGCACCGCAAGATCGAACCCATTACAAAGCACCTCTTCTCATGGCAAGATAAATCAATCTAGTTGGCCAAACCTAATCAATAGATCGGAGAAGAAATACGAGGCTATAATAATCATGCATAAAAGAGATCAGAGAAGACTCAAATAATATTCATGGATAATCTGATCATAAACTCACAATTCATCGGATCCCAACAAACACACTGCAAAAAGTGATTACATCGGATAGAACTCCAAGAACATCAAGGAGAACATTGTATTGAAGATCAAAAAGAGATAAGAAGCCATCTAGCTACTAAATATGGACCTGAAGGTCTGTGCTAAACTACTCACGCATCATCGGAAGGGCAGCAAGGTTGATGTAGAGCCCCTTCGTGATGGATTCCCCCTCCGGCGGAGTACCGGAGAAGGCTTCCAGATGGGATCTCTCGAGAACAGAAACTTGCGGTGGCGGAAAAAGTATTTCGTGGACTCCCCTGAGGGTTTCTGATTTTTCCTAAATTTATAGTGGTGGAATTAGGTCAAACGGAGCTCTGTTGGCCCCACGAGGTACCAGGGCGTGCCTGCCACCCCAGGCGTGCCCTGGTGCCTCGTGGGCACCCCCTGGGGCTTTTGGCCTCCTCCCGAAGCTTCTAGTGTTTATCTTGTCCAGAAAAAAATCTCCAAAAAGTTTCGTGGCATTTGGACTTCGTTTGGTATTGATTTTCTGTAAAAACAAAAACAGGGCAGAAAACAGCAACTGGCACTGGGCACTAAGTTAATAGGTTAGTCTCCAAAAATGATATATAATTGCTGTAAATGCATATAAAAACATCCAAGATTGATAATATAACAGCATGGAACAATCAAAAATTATAGATACGTTGGAGACGTATCAGCATCCCCAAGCTTAATTCCCGCTCGTCCTCGAGTAGGTAAATGATAAAAACAGAATTTTTGATGTGGAATGCTGCCTATCATATTCATCACATATTATTTTCTTTTATAGCATGGACATTGGACTTGAATGATTCAAAGCAATAGTCTATAATTTGACATGATGACATAAATACTCAAGCATGCTAACAAGCAACCATGTCTTTCAAAATATCAACGCTAAAGAAAGTTATCCCTAGCCCATTATGCTCAATCATTGATCCATTCATGAAACACACTCAAATATTAGCTAAATCCAATGCACAAGTATGACAATAGTGCTCTCTAGTTGGTGCTTTTGTAAGAGAAGATGGAGACTCAAGTAAAAATAAAAATTGCATAAAAGTAAATAGAGAGGCCCTTCGCAGAGGGAAGCAGAGATTTGTCAAATGTGAAAGAGCTCAAAGCTTAAATAAAAGAGATAAAAATATTTTGAGAGGCATGCTTTTCCTGTCAACGAAAACGACCGAGAATTCCCAATATTTTCCATGCTAGACACATCATGGGCGGTTCCCAAACAGAAAGTAAAGTTTATTTCCTTTCCACCATTTCTTTTACAATCCATGGCTAGCCGTATCCACGGGTGCCTTCCAAACCAACACTTTCCAAGGAATTTTGTTGTTATTAATTTTTGATTTCATTGTGGGACTCTGCATCCCTATTACCAGCCACTCTCTCGTGCAATGATAAGTGAATAAACACTCATCGTGTGAATAACACACCTAGTATGGAAAATAATGGCCACCCCCTGCCGCTTCATGAGCGGTATGGGCACACAAAACGGAAAATTATTTTGAAAATTAGAGTCGGCACACGCAAATTTACTTGGAACGGCATTGAAATACCGCATATAGGTAGATATAGTGGACTCATTTGGCACAACTGGGGTTTAAGGGTTTTGGATGCACAAGCAGTATTTCCGCTTAGTACAAATGAAAGCTAGCAAATAGATTGAGAAGCAACCAACCAAAAAACAAAAGCGGTCATAAACATGCATTGAACATAACTAACACCGAATAATGCACCATAAGTAGGATATAATTTCGTTGCATAATTATTGACTTAACGTGCATGCATAGGGAATCACAAACCTTAACACTAATATTCTTACTAAATCACAATTACTCACTAACATGACTCACATATTATCATTTCCATATCGCAAAACTATTGCAAGGAATCACACTTATCATATCCAATGATCTATATGAAAGTTTTTATTATATCCCTCTTGAATATTCATCACTTTAGGACTAAATTCATATCTTGTGCAAATTAGCATTAGTATTATCAACTCTCAAAAAGATTTAAGGGAAGCATGAGAGTGCAAATATTTCTTCAAATTTCTAATCTTATCAATTCTCAAAATAATATAAGTGAAGCATGAGAATTCATTTCTTCAAAATTTCAATCTTATCAACTCTCAAAATAATATAAGTGAAGCATGAGAGTTTATTTCTTCAAAATATAGCCACCACCGTGCTCAAAAAGATTTAAGTGAAGCACTAGAGCAACTGCCTAGCTCAAAAAATTTAAGTGAAGCACATAGAGTATTCTAACAAATGATGATGAACGTGTGACTCTCTCAAGATAGGTGTGTTCATCAAGGATGATTGTGACAAACTAAAAAGCAAACAAAGCAAAGACTCATATAATACAAGACGCTCCAAGTAAAACTCATATCATGTGACGAATAAAAATATAGCTCCAAGTAAAATTACCGATGGTTGGTAGAAGAAAGAGGGGATGCCTTCCGGGGCATCCCCAAGCTTAGACGCTTGAGTCTTCTTTGCATATTACCTTGGGGTGCCTCGGGCATCCCCAAGCTTAGGCTCTTACTACTCCTTATTCCTTCATCCATCGTGATCTCACCCAAAACTTGAAAACTTCAATCACACAAAACTCAACAAAACCTTCGTGAGATCCGTTAGTATAAAAAAATAAATCACTACTTTAAGTACTGTTGCAAACCCATTCATATTTTATTTTTGCATTATACCTACTGTACTCTAAATTCACCATGGCTTATACCCCCCCGATACAATCCATAGATTCATCAAAACAAGCAAGTAGTGCATCAAAAACAGAATCTGTCAAAAACAGAACAGTCTGTAGTAATCTATTTAAAAGCCATACTTCTGTAACTCCAAAAATTCTGAAAAACTAGGACAACGTGGGAAATTCATATACCAATACTGTGTAAACATTTCAGATTTTTTTGACGCTCCAGTACAGAAACAAAATTCGGGCACTGGACGCAAAACTTTATGTTTTCCAAACAGCATCAATTATACTATCTTCCAAATCATCCTAAAGGCTTTACTTGGCACAAACACTAATTAAAAACACAAAAACACACTCATACCAGTAGCATAAATGTGAAAACACACAATAACAGAAAAAATTTATTTTATTCATTGGGTTGCCTCCCAACAAGCGCTATTGTTTTATGCCCCTAGCTAGGCATAATGCGTAGTTTCAAGTATTGTCATCTTTGGTTTCCAATTCCTCAATCACACATCCATTTTTTCTTATAGATTTAACATAGGTGTTTCTCACCATCACACTTCTAGGCACAAAATCAAGAATTTTACTTTTGTGAATAGGTTCCTTAATTATACCAATGAAATCGGGGTGCACGCTAATCATTTTAAGATCCTCATTTCCCTTACAAGAAGTAGCACCATTGGTTTTAGGGACATACATAAACTTGCAATTCTTGCTAGGAGTAGTTTTTTCAATAGTTTTAGCGGAAGAAAAAGCGGAACCTAATTTATTAATAATTTCCTCCAACTTATCAATCCTAGCGGGACTTTGTTCCACCCTTTCATTAATTATTGGTTCTTTCTCTTTTAACATCTTAAGAGTAATCCCTACTTTTAATCCAAATTGAGTAACATGGTTATGAATCTTTTTATCTAGATTTTCAATATGCTCAACGGTAGACATTTTATTTTCAATAGCATCTAATCTTTGCATAACATATTCCAAGGTCAAAGTTGTTTCATTAATAGTAATAGGTGGTGATCCCACTAAGTTTCCCATAGCATTAAAAGCATCCGTAGAGGGACACATCAAGAAATTCCCTCCAGTAATAGTATCAAGCACAAATCGATACCAAGTAGTAATGCCCACATAAAAATTGCGAAGAAGGATGGTAGAGGATTGCTTACGAGTTGATCTATTATGAGCATCACAAATCCTATACCAAGCATCTTTTAAATTCTCTCCTCCCCTTTGTTTAAAATTAAGTACTTCATTTTCAGGGGTAATAGTAACGAGCGAAGAACTAGCCATAATGGTAAAACAAGCAAACAAGAAAAAGGCAAAAACATTGTATTTTTGTAAAAACGTTTTAGAAGTGGGGGAGATGAAAACGAGAGGCAAATAAAGTAAATGCAAGGAGATGAGAGTTTATGCAAAGGTACTTGATAGATGTTGATGATGTCTCCCCGACAACGGCGCCAGAAATTCTTCTTGCTACTTGTAGCTTGCGTTGATATTATTCCCGAAGAGGAAGGGATGATGCAGCACATCAGAGGTAAGTATTTCCCTCAGTTATGAAACCAAGGTTATCAATCCAGTAGGAGAACCACGTAACACCTCGTTAGCAGTACCTGCACACAAACAACAAATCCTTGCACCTAACGCAAACGAGGGGTTGTCAATCCCTCGGCGGTTAATTGCAAGATTAAATTGTATGTGATAGATAGATAGATTGAAACAAAAATACAAAATAAAATAAATAAAAGGAAAGTGCAGCAATATTTTTAGGGTTTTAGTAATTTGATTTAGATAGACCCCGGGGCCATAGTTTTCACTAGAGGCTTCTCTCAAGAAAATAGCATACGGTGGGTACACAAATTACTGTTGGGCAATTGATAGGAAAGCAAATAATCATGACGATATCCAAGGAAATGATCATGTATATAGGCATCACGTCCAAGATAAGTAGACCGACTCCTGCCTGCATCTACTACTATTACTCCACACATCGACCGCTATCCAGCATGCATCTAGTGTATTAAGTCCAAAAAGAACGGAGTAACGCCTTAAGAACGATGACATGATGTAGACAAGATAAACTCACGTATGAATAAACCCCATCTTTTTACCCTTAATAGCAACGATACATACGTGTCATGTCCCTTTCTGTCACTGGGATTGAGCACCGCAAGATCGAACCCATTACAAAGCACCTCTTCCCATGGCAAGATAAATCAATCTAGTTGGCCAAACCAAATTAATAGATCGGAGAAGAAATACGAGGCTATAATAATCATGCATAAAAGAGATCAGAGAAGACTCAAATAATATTCGTGGATAATCTGATCATAAACTCACAATTCATCGGATCCCAACAAACACACGCAAAAAGTGATTACATCGGATAGAACTCCAAGAACATCAAGGAGAACATTGTATTGAAGATCAAAAAGAGAGAAGAAGCCATCTAGCTACTAACTATGGACCCGAAGGTCTGTGGTGAACTACTCACGCATCATCGGAAGGGCAGCAAGGTTGATGTAGAGCCCCTCCGTGATCGATTCCCCCTCCGGCGGAGTACCAGAGAAGGCCTCCAGATGGGATCTCTCGAGAACAGAAACTTGCGACGGCGGAAAAAGTATTTCGTGGACTCCCCTGAGGGTTTCTGATTTTTCCTGAATTTATAGTCGTGGAATTAGGTCAAACAGAGCTCTGTGGGCCCCATGAGGTACCAGGGCACGCCTGCCCCCCCCAGGCACGCCCTGTTACCTCATGGGCACCCCCTGGGGCTTCTGACCTCCTCCCGAAGCATCTAGTGTTTATCTGGTCCAGAAAAAAATCTCCAAAAAGTTTCGTGGCATTTGGACTTCGTTTGGTATTGATTTTCTGTAAAACAAAAACAGGGCAGAAAACAGAAACTGGCACTGGGCACTAAGTTAATAGGTTAGTCTGCAAAAATGATATATAATTGTTGTAAATGCATATAAAAACATCCAAGATTGATAATATAACAGCATGGAACAATCAAAGTTATAGATACGTTGGAGACGTATCAGGGATCGCGGAAGAACAGAGGCTTGCGGCGACGGAAATGTTTTCTCTTCTGGCTCTCTGTTGGTTTCTCAATATTTGTGAATTTATAGAAGTGGAATTAGGTCAAACGGAGTCACGTGGGCCCCACAAGGCAACACGGCGTGCCCCCCCAGGGCGCGCCCTATTGTCTTGTGAAGCCTCCATGAGGCTTCTAGCCTCCTCCCAAAGCTTCCAAGGTCTCTTTTGTCCAGAAAAAAATCTCCAAAAAGTTTCGTGGCATTTGGACTTCGTTTGGTACAGATTCTCTGAAAAGCCAAAAACAAGCAGAAAATAGCAACTGGCACTGGGCACTAGGTTAATAGGTTAGTCCCAAAAAATGATATATAATTGCATATAAAAACATCCAAGATTGATACTATAATAGAATGGAACAATCAAAAATTATAGATACGTTGGAGACGTATCAATGACTCATATTATAAAAATCAAAGATCTCTCTAGCTTCTCGAACTATATAATCAAATTCATTCATAAGGATAAGAGTAGATATCTTTTTAGCCTTAGAGTTTTTTATAACTGGTAACTCATAGAACAATCTTTGCAAGGTGGGATGAGTACGTAAAAATCTTATTTCAGGTTTAAGAACAAGTGCAGAGATAGCTTCGGCGTAACTATTGGTTCTTTTAAGAATAGGGATATCATCACAAACCAAAGTTCCCGTACAAGTAAAGAATTCTTGGATAACATTTTTGCCTATGATATTCCCACTCCCCGTCACAAAAAATTTAGTGTCCAAATTTGAGGGAATTTCTATCTTCGGGACTTTACCATTCTCACTCTTTTCAATGACAAACTTGGACATGGTAGCAATGCAAGCAAACAAGCAAAAAAAATATTTTTGTGTTTTTGTAAAATTGTTTTATAAGTGGGGGAGATGAAAACGAGAGGCAAATGCAAATAAAAGGCAAATAAAAATAAGAGCAAGTAGATGATAGTTTGTGCGAAGGTACTTGATAGGTTTTGGTTATGTCTCCCCGGCAAGGGCGCCAGAAATTCTTCCTGCTACTTGTGAACAGCATTGGGATTTCCCCGAAGAGGTGAGGATGATGCAGTGCAATAGAGATAAGTATTTCTCTCAGTTAAGAACCAAGGTTATCAATCCAGTAGGAGAACCACACAGAACCTCGTTAGCAGCACCTACACACACAAAAGCAAACACTTGCACCCAACGCAAATAAGAGGGTTGTCAATCCCCTTAGCGGTTACTTGCAAGGATTAATTCTGATAGTGATAGATAGAAAAGTAAATTGCAAAAGAAAATAAAAGTAAATAAATTGCAGCAAGGTATTTTTGGATTTTAATATATGATAAAAGTAGACCCGGGGGCCATATTTTCACTAGAGGCTTCTCTCTCGAACACATAGCATACGGTGGGTAAACAAATTACTGTTGGGCAATTGATAGAAGAGCGCATAGTTATGACGATATTCAAGGCAATGATCATGTATATAGGCATCACGTCCGAGACAAGTAGACCGACTCCTGCCTGCATCTACTACCATTACTCCACCCATCGATCGCTATCCAACATGCATCTAGGGTATTAAGTATAAAACAGAGTAACGCCTTAAGCAAGATGACATGATGTAGACAAAATAAACTCAAGCAATATGATTAAACCCCATCTTTTTATTCTTAATGGCAACAATACAAATACGTGTCCTGTCCCTTTCTGTCACTGGGATATAGAACACCGCAAGATTGAACCCATCACAAAGCACTTCTCCCATTGCAAGATAAATCAATCTAGTTGGCCAAACCAAACGGATAGATCGGAGAGAAATACAAAGCTATAACAATCATGCATAAAAGAGTTCAAAGAAGATTCAAATATTTCTCATGAATAATCTGATCATAAACCCATAATTCATCGGATCCCAACAAACACACCGCAAAAGAAGGTTACATCGAATAGAACTCCAAAAACATCGAGGAGAACATGGTACTGAAGGTCAAAGAGAGAGAAGAAGCCATCTAGCTACTAGCTATGGACCCGTAGGTCTGTGGTAAACTACTCACACATCATCAAAAGGGCAGCAAGATTGATGTAGAAGCCCTCCGTGATCAATTCCCCCTCCGGAAGAGTACCGGAACAGGCCACCCGATGGGATCGCGGAAGAACAGAGTCTTGCGGCGGTGGACAGGTTTTCTCTTCTATCTTTCTGGTATATTGGGATATTTGGCAATTTATAGTGCTGGAATTAGGTCAAGAGGTGCCACGAGGGGCCCACAAGCCTGGGGGGCGCGCCTACCCCCCTGGGCATGCCCTCCGAGCTTGTCGCTCCCTCGTGACTCTTCTGGTCTTCTCTCGAAGGTTCTAGGGTCCCTTCTAGTCCAGAAAAAATTAATCCAAAGTTTTTTTATTCGTTTGGACTCCGTTTGATAATGATTTTCTGAAAAGGCAAAAACAGGCAAAAAATAGCAACTGACATTGGGCACTAGGTTAATAGGTTAGTCCCAAAAAATGATATATAATTACATATAGAACATCCAAGATTGATACTATAATAGCATGGAACAATAAAAAATTATAGATACGTTGGAGACGTATCTATAAGCTGTCAACTGTTTTTAATTAAACAATATAAATTACTTAACAAATTTGTTTGACAAACTCTCAAAGAGGTAGAACTGGAAGCATATCCACATCGACCCAAATGTCGATATTATCTTCAATGTCATCTTCAGGACCAATATCGAAGGTTATCTTCATATCCTCCTAAAATCCATATGGCTTGCATAGTCCTCTCCAATTTGAGAAACCAAAATGGGAGTGGTTTACTGCATTGTATAGCTTAACGGCAAAAGCGAAACCATGTTGTGTCCTCGGGTGAGCTTTCTTCGTCTCCAAACTCTCACGATCTTCGAAACTGATCTTATCCAAGACATACGGTCTTGCATGGTAGGGGATGCACTAGTCGAATTGTAAAAAACAGAAATTACACCAGCGCCATTGCTTCTCTTATTGCCATAGTTTCTAGTATCATAGGATCGTCGATGAAGTTGAAACCCACCGCCGAGGCGCCCTTGTACACTCCAAATTGATCCCTGCATATTGCGGCCACACCACCTCGTCATCCAGCCTTGGCCACCGCTGCATCAACATTAATTTTTGCATGGCCATCGTGAGGTGGCAGCCAATGCCTTGGCCTAGTAACCGGTGGGATGGTAGCACGTTCCGTAGATGGCTGGATCACCTTGATCTCCTCAATGTATGAATCTTCTATATCTAAATAGCTAGTCCTCACTAACTATTTCTCTCAATATGCAAGCATGCCACATCATCACACAACA
The DNA here is from genome assembly GCA_039707655.1 of Elymus sibiricus. Classification (NCBI taxonomy): domain Eukaryota; kingdom Viridiplantae; phylum Streptophyta; class Magnoliopsida; order Poales; family Poaceae; genus Elymus; species Elymus sibiricus. The sequence continues at coordinate 36,001,061 of CM077668.1, read as the reverse complement.
TACATGAGAAAAGGACCACCCCCACTACCATATGTCTCTCAACATGCAAGCATGCCACTTCATTATGAAACATGCATGGAAAAAAGACACATCTCTCAACTTGCAAACATACATGAAAATTTTCACTCTCTTATTCTATTTATATTTAATAAACATTTTACAACTATACAATGATCAAACATAATTAATTATACTAGTCATCAACCCGTGCAGCTGCACGGGCTAGCGACTTGAATCCAAAAATTTGGTGTTTAAAATACTTTGAAAAAAGAATAAACATCGAATAGCATTCATAATTTCTAATTATAAGTGTACTTTTTGATATCACAGTCACATTGTTTAGCCTTTCAATCAATGCACAACCATAATTAGTGGCAATGTATAAATTTGATGTATAATTCATGGTAGTAACTTGAACAATATAAAAAACAATCTAAGTTGGAAAAATTATTGGCGAAAATGATACATGATTGAAAAATAGAAAATATACAAATTGATTATCATTTTGGTAAAACGACACATTTTTTGAAACTGTAAATTTTATCTCAGTTACCTTTATCAATTTGAGATAATTGGGATTGGTTTCTGCTAAGCGGTAATTAAAAAATATAGTTATGCCCTTTCAGAATAGTTTAAGTCACTACTCTTATCCATGGGCATGTAGTATTATAAAGGGTTGCGAGTGTACATTCTTTAGTCAATATAGAAATTCTTATCCTTTAGTAAATGATGAGAAGTGTTGATTCTTTATTGACAAAGAATTAGATGGTTACAAAACTTTAAAATTATGTGGATTTTAGTCTTCGAGATGTGCAAATGGATGTCACACATTGCATACCTAAAATTGCTCACTATTATTTACTCTTTTTTATGCTGCAACTTGGCCGACTTAGAAATAACATTTGCCCAGTCCCTGAGAAATAACAATTTAAATTATTCTAATGTAGTACGGGCTAAGAGTATAATGTGGTTTATATATGCTATTTGAATAAACCAATACAAAAGGGTTTCTATGGGTCACTATCGAAGCTAGAAAATATTTTTTGCATTATATTGGTCATAATAAAAGTTAGAAAATATTTAGTCTGCAAATTGCACACTTAAAAAAATTATTTTACATATTTTCTATCGCTTGTCTCAAATTGTGTTCTGCCTTAAATCATGAATCTTATAGTTTATACCTAATGAATTGGGGAAATATGTACCGTGAAGCTCTTTGTGGGATACATCGTGAAGCTAATACCCAAAAAAAATAGAAGCATTGAAGTAGGTTAAAGAACTATGCATAACTTCAATGTTTATCTTTTTGCTTTTTGGCTACAATCACAGACTTCTACAGAACCTGACCGCATTCAGGTGAGAAAAAGTTAGCGACAGAGGAAGACAACAGAAAATCATTGACAAAACCATGCACTGTATTATATCCTAAAGAGAGTAAATATAACTTTTTTTCTTGCGGTTGCATCCAAAAACTCTTTGCTTTTTTATGGTACATGTTAATTTTTTTTGCGGGGTAGTCCGTATTAACTCTATATTTTGTGGAAAAAACTCGTATGTATCACGTATCACAATTGTACACATGCCTCTTGGATTGTGACTGAGTCCTGTACACAGATGCATGCAGATTCCCCATATATGGATCGCTAGTAAATCTCCTTTCTATGTAGTACATCATGCACAGTTTTAAAAAGTAGTACATAAGGCTAATCCGATCCATCCATGGAAACGTGTTGATACTGGAGTCTTATTTTTATTGCTTTTCCTTCGTGGCTGGCCGTAAAGTGTCTAGGACACGTTTTTTTTTTTTTGACTTGCGCATGGACACGTTTCTGTATCGTAACCTCATAGGACTGTTATATGAGACGTCTATATTTCTTTTAATCCTAGTCGTATAATAAACAATCCTACGGTTATTATTGTTGTTTCTCTAGGATTAACGTGGAGCCTCGTATGGTGCTTCCAATTATAGTAAATATAAGATAAGATATAAGTTGTATTTTCAGTTTTAGCCTTTCACATTATTATTTTAACTATTCATGTTTCATACAACGAATCACATTAAAATATGTTGTAAAATATTCCCGCAACAACGTGCGGAGGTGTCATCTAGTTAAGTTAATGAAAATTGTGGTGCTCCTTGTGCCACCGAGTGCCGGAGCACATATAATGACACCACTTATCTTCTGCGACTTATCTTCTGCCACATGCACCAAGCCAGCGAAGGAATTGAATCGGCAACCGGAGCCCATATCTTCTGACAAGCCAGCGAAGGAATTTAATCGACGATCGCTGGTGGGGTTTGAAAATTGATGGGCAAATGGAGTTAGGTGTTTGCTACCGACTCTCTCCCTGAGTTGTGTAGTATCTAATCAAGCCATGCATGTGGATAACATGACAATACTAAGGCACGCACTCATTAATTGGCAACATGTCATCCTTTGTTGCACGTCGGAGAGAACCCGAGCTAGTGGTACCGGCACGAGCGACGCCGCAGGTGACCATGGCTCTCTCCGACATTGACGACCATAGAGATTTGCGGTGCCTGCAGCCCGCCATCGAGTTCTTCCATGCTGTCGATAAGGAAAGCCGCAATGCCAAGGCAGTCGTCAGGGCGGCTCTCGCGGAGGCGCTGGTGCACTACTACCCACTTGCAGGGCGTCTCCGGGAGGCTCCCGGGACCGGCGGCAAGCTAGTCGTGGAGTGCACCGGGGAAGGAGTGGTGTTGTGGAGGCGGAGGCCAACGTGTCCATCGATGAGCTCGGCCAGCCACCGTTGCCACCATACCCATGCGTCGAAGAATTGTTGTGCGACGTGGGCGACACCAGGGTTGTTGGGAGCTCCCTTGTTCTTCATGCAGGTACGTAGCTACACCTCCATATAGTGTATGTACTAAATGCAGTTTCAAACTACTTTGTTACTCCTACTAGCACGTGTACTTCGGAGTAAACTAGTGTTAGATATTGCTTTTCAACAGGAAAAAAAATACTATATATCCTACAAACTGACGTGGATACCATCTCATATACTATCATATGGTGCACTTCTTTATTTCTTTGATTATGTTCGTATATTCTACTCCCTCCGTCCCATAAATGTAAATGTCAACAAACATCTTACATTATGGGACAGAGGAAGTATGTTTCTATAGGAAAAATACATCCTACTGTTGGTTGTAATTACACTCACATCTCATGTCACTAGTAGAAAAAGGGACATTAGTCCCGGTTCGTAAGGGCCTTTAGTCTCGGTTGGGCAACCGGGACTAAGAAATCGGGACTAAAGGCCCCCCTTTTAGTCCCGGTTGTGTTACGAACCGGGACTAAAGGGGCTCCACGTGGCCGCTGTGGAGCGCTCAGGCAGGAGGACCTTTAGTCCCGGTTGGTAACACCAACCGGGACTAAAGGCCGCCACGCGTCAGGCGCTGCCAAGCGCTGGGGTTTAGGGTTTTGGAGGGTTTAGGGGTTTCATTTTGTGTTTCCCTTTTCTTTTTATGTTTACCATTCAATTCTTTTTCATTTAGGGTTTTCATTTTTATTTTATGTTTTCCATTCAACTCGACGCTACTACATATAGCAATGAAGAAACCATTACACAACATCGTCATGAATATAGAGAAGTGACCTCTTTCTCCGTGCTTGGTCGAACAACAAGTTTTCGTATATATATTCGACGCTACTACATATAGTACACGTTCATGCATATATACAATATAATATCTCTTACGATCCCTAATACCTAATTACCAAAATTCCCTTCCAATTCCCGATGGTATTCTCCGGTTTTAGATATGACCTCTTCAAGTAAGAATCCCGCCAATTCCTCTTGAATTGCTCGTACGCGATCCTTTGGTAGGAGAGCGTCCCACATCCGTTAGATCTAATTTAAAGAAGGGGGTCAATATATATGAATGAAACTCAACACAATTGATGGTAATAAAATAAAATTGTGAATATTGTTTACGTACTCGAAGTTGTTCTAAAATTCTGCCCTTCTCACAGGTCGTCTAGCGAATGAACTCGCAAACGTAGTATCCACATAAATTATTTCCGTCTCCCTGCCTCAACCACTTTACGAGAATAGAGTTCAATCAAAATAATAATCAAGCATGATAATGGTATTGAAACTAGAATCAAAGAGATGCGCGGACCTAGCTAGTACTACTTACATTGAGTTGTCGAAATTGCAGCTCCTCTTTCCATTCACCCCTAACCTTCTTGGTGAACCATTTTCAAACCCTGCCCGGCAAGGAAAATGAATAAAGGAGTTATTAATTACTTGATATCAGGAAATGAACGAAAGTTGCCGATATAGTGCGATAATGATTGAAATTACCTCTGGAGTATTTCACTCAGGTCCGCCCACATCTTAGGGTCTTTACGTTTCGAGTCCATGACAAGTACTACTCCTTCGTCAATCTGAATGACTAGCAGAATAAAGTGGAACCTGCGCACGCATAACTCATCAATTACACTTAACATCGAGTAAGCGAAACAGAATGTGTACAAGATAGTAACACTCACATGAAGTTGTAAGGAAATAGTATTTCCCTTCTGGTTTGTTGTTTAATTAACGCCCTTAGCAAGTTATCCTCTGTTTCCTTGGCGTTGTTTTTTACCGTATATTCATGTATGTTATTTGGGTTAATGAACCCAATGTCATAGATTTGTCCTCTTTTGCATTCGAGAATCTTCATTCTGCATAATATAGTGAGGATAATTATACATGCAATGAACGAGCTGAGCTAGAGACTTAATTACAGAAATAATACTTACAGACAATAGCAACTGACGATAGATTTGTCGATGGCGTCTTGATTGTATAACTGAAATAATTCATCAAATTCAATGCTTATTATCTCGTCGTTTCCACTGAAGTAATGCTCATATCTAATTCCCACCATGAGCCAGTTGCTCCCTTCCTTTGAGGCTTCCATGTACCACTCATGCAATCTTCGCATTTGTGTTGGTAGAAGCCGGACATCCTCGGGTCTGACGAGAGGCTTCCTGTGCTGGTATCTGTATGCTAAATCAGCCGTGGGGAACTCTACCTGGTCTAAGTATTGAGCAATAGTGAAACCAAGATCATGGGCCGCTACCTCCGGATCATAATCGATATCGGAAAACACGTTGAACAGGGGGCACGATTGGTTTTTCTGTTCTCCGAGCTGGGGAATTGTTTTCCCCCTTGCACTACTACTTCCCGACCGCTGCACATGTTCTTTATGTGACTTCATAATAGAGCGGTCATATTTTGATAGCCGCGAAGGCGGTGGTCGCGTAAGGTTTTCCAGAAAGTGCTTCACTTTTGTCGGATCTATTTTCTCCTTTGGCTCGGGCCGTTTCGGTGCAAGCTGGTGTTTCACATCGGCATCCACGACCTTCTTGGTTTCCTCATCAGTCTGTTCGTATGGTAACTTGGCAGCAGCCTCCTTGACGCTGTTCCTTGTACCTGCTCTGGATTTCTTCGCAGTTGTAGTACTAGCCGCCGGAGCGGCGGTTCTCTTGCGCTTATCCACCCGGGGCTGAGGCGGCGGAGGCGGCGGAGTCTGCTGACGCGGCGAAGACGGCTGAGGCGGCGGAGACGGCTGAGGCAGCGGAGGCGGCGGAGTCTGCTGAGGCGGCGGAGACGGCTGAGGCGGCGGAGGCGGCGGAGTCTGCTGACGCGGCGGAGACGGCTGAGGCGGCGGAGATAGAGCTGGATTGCTACTCTGAGGAGTCGATAGCCTTGGCGTCCAATGTGGAAGCACGATGTGTTCCTTTTTTCATAGAATGGTACTTTTTCTGCCATCTCCCAGTTCAGTCTCCCCTTCACCTGTAGGGAAGTCAAGCTCGAGCTGCTCAAATCCCTTGATAACTTCATCCACCCCGACAACAGCATAGCCATCTGGAATCGGAGAGCAATGGTAAGTTCCATTACGTACAGGAGGTAAGGCAAAGCCGACCGCCACCTTCATGGATATGTTCATGCATTTCACATGTAGCTCACAATTTTCCCTCTGCGTGATATCATCCACGGGGTAGCGAGGAGCCGTGATATCATCTGTGGGCCGAACGAGCTCCGTGGAAGCCACGCTGCTTTTCCGCTGAGATGGTGGGCCGGCAGTATCGAATGCAGGATCTTCGTGCCGCTGAGATGGGCCGGTAGCTTGCTGGCTGGTAAGTGCCTCTATTTGCTTCTGCTGCCACGCTAATTTTTCTTCTATCTGCTGCAGCCGGTCTGCATGCTGTTTCTTTTTTCTCCCTCGGCTTCTATAAGTGTCACTGCAGTCGGGAAACCAAATCTTCCACGGAATGGAGCCTGATGTGCCTCGTCTTCGTCCACTGTGTTCAGCATTCCCGAGGGCGCGTGTCAGCTCATCGTTCTCTCTGTCGGGATTGAACTTCCCGTCTTGCACGTCCTTCATTGCAGCTTTAAGGGCTTTGAGGGGTGTTGCAAGTTGATCTTTTGTAAAAATACACTTCCTTGTTTCTGGGTCCAACTTTCCCCCATGCCCGTAGAACCAAGTCTTTGCCCGTTCGGCCCACTCCAATATCTCTGGATCGATCCCTTTATCAATCAGGTCGTTCTCAGTTTTCTCCCACTTAGGCCTGGCAACCTTGTAGCCACCTGACCCCATAACATGGTGATATTCCTTCTTTGCAGCATTTTGCTTATTTATTTTTGACCTTTTCTTAGCTTCATCCGATGTCTTGTACTCCACAAATGCGTCCCAGTGATCTTTTATCTTCTCATATGCTCCGGTGAATGTTTGAGTCTTGTTTTTCAGGACATAGTCTTGGTGCAATATTTTCTTCCAGTTGCAGAATTGTGTGGCCATCTTCTTAAGAGTCCACGCCTTGACTTTTCGCTCTATAACTTTGTTATTTGGATCCACCTCTAGCGATAGGGTGAAATTTGTCATGAGTGTATTCCAAAGCATTTCTTTGGATCTATCGTCGACATAAGTAACTCCATCCGCCTTTGGCTTATTCCATTCTCGAATGGTGATCCGGATGCTGTCCCTAACAATAACTCCGCAATGACTTACAAATGCTTTTGCGTTCTGCGTGGGACCAATCGGTTTGCCATCTTCAGCGACTTCTTCGATCTTGAACCTTTCATTATCGCCCAACCTTTTTTCGGGCCTCGTTTCTTTATAGAAGATTGGCTCGATCCGGAGGGCTAAAAGAAGAGGCTTAATTAATATACCTTGCCGGACTTTGTAATAATTAAGGTTCCAACACCAGAGCCGTCATCTTCTCCCTCCATTCCCTCACCGGAGCCGTCATCTTCTCCCTCCATTCCCTCATCGGAGTCGTTCAGAAACTGTGAGGTGATATCATCTTCGTCGCGGATTATTTCCCCCAACATGTCTTCTTGTTCTTCGTCTCTGCCGTGTTCCATAGTTTCTGCAAAGACTTGCAAGTTATTTCAATGCTATAAACAAATTATTAAAACAAATTCACATTTCCATGTCTATTTGCATCTCGATTAAAAAAATCACATTATTAAAATAAATTCACATAATATCACTAATACATCTCGAATAATCCAGTTGCAACAATAATATTATCATATAATATCACTAATACATATCGAATAATCCAGTTAATGCAACAATAATATCACATAATATCACTAATACATCTCGCCCAATCAAACTGGACGTCGACTCGTGGTTCCTGAGCCGCGGGCGGTGAACACCCAAAGAGAAGGAACCATCACAGGATCATAGCTCGGGTGAGATCCCTGAAGAAACTACCAGGTATTGGAGAACCTTACGTCCAACGCAACCATGTAGCGACGAACGTGCTCGTCCTACTCCCTGACACGGCGATGTACCACCTCCTCGGGGGTCCGGCTCCCTCTGCACCGATAGTGGCCCACGCGACCGCCACCAAAGAAGCTCCGGGTCGACGACGAGACCCCGATTCCTTACCAAGTTGCGCGCCCCGGAAGGTAGCACCTCCCAGTGCCAGCCCGGCGGAGCCCAGTCCCGGACATGGCGCCTCTCAAACTGGTTGTCGCCGCCGAGTCGACGACGAGGATGCGGGCCGGGCATCGTCGCCGAGAACAAATTCTTATGAAAACAAATCAGGTCTATTTCTCGTTCATTGTGAGACGTTGCTCCGGTTGGTGGCAATACAAAATAAATTCATCCACTTAAAGTTCCACATTCAAAGTATTAGAAATGTTAAATCCTATTGAACAAGTTACCATTTTTTCTCAAATATCTATTTTTTAGCAAGACCATCAAGTGTCAAAAAATATTTCATCATTATTTTGTAGCAAGACCATCATGAACACAAAACCACTCATCATGATCTTAATTTGACACTATTTTCATCTCATCAAGTTGACACTATTAAATCATCAACAAAACAATCTATCTAACTATCATCTATCTATCTAACTATCAAATTAAGTACAGTACTATCCTCTGCAAAATCATGAAAAAAAAACAGAAAAAATATGCCTAAGGGAGGGGAAGGAGGGAGGAGGCCGTACCGAATGGGGAGCGGCCGGAGGACCGCAGGGGGGCGGGGGAGGTGGTGATGGAGGCGGTGTCGGGGGGGCCGGGCTGGCGACGAAGCGGCCGGCGACGGAGAGGCCGGCGACGGAGGTGGCCGACGCCGAAGGGCCGCGTGGGAGGCGGAGCGCGGCCGCCGCTGCTGGCCTCGCTGCGGCGGGACGAAGAGGGTGGCGGCGGTGAGAGGGTGGCGACGGCGGAGGGTGGCCTCGAGCCGGAGCGGGCGTGGGCGGCCACGGCGGTGGAGCCGGAGCTGGCGTGGGCGGCCGACGCCGGAGGGGGCGCGTGTGGGCGGCCGCGGCGGTGGTGGTGGCGATGGCGGCGCGCGTGGAGAGGGTGGCGGCGGCGGTCTGTTTCGCGTGAAAATGGAGGAAGATTGGGGGAGGGAGAAGGGGGCGGTTAAGTACCGCGAGGCCTTTAGTCCCGGTTGGAGCCACCAACCGGGACGAAAGGGTGTTTAGTCCCGGTTGGAGCCACCAACCGGGACTAAAGCTATTTTTGGCCGCGGCCAAAAGGCCACGAAGGTTAGGCCTTTAGTCCCGGTTGGAGCCACCAACTGGGACTAAAGCTATTTTTGGCCGCGGCCGAAAGGGCGCGAAGGTTAGGCCTTTAGTCCCGGTTGGAGCCACCAACCGGGACTAACCGCGTATGATGGTTTCTAATGAAATTGATTGTCTAGTGGTTTAAAGGAATTTAATTTATAAAATTATTTTAGTTTTGTTTTAAACAGATTCAAAAACAGTAGCATACATGCCTAGTTTTGATTTAATTCTTTTTGCTATTAAAGTTTTTAACAAAAAATACTTTATGAAAATTTTAGTTGGATAAATTTTACTTTCTATTAACTTTACTTTAGATCAGAAACAATTTGTATTATTAGTTGAATTTTTTTTATTTAATTCTAAGTTAATATTATTTTGATCATAACTAGAGTTTTATAAAAGCTTTTTAGTTGATTCTTTTTGCTATTGAAGAATATTATAAAATACTTTTTGTTAACCTAATAATGTTATATTTTCTTTCTGTTAAGTTATTAGTTTAGTATTTTTCTTTGCTGCTAAGTTTTATTTAGGACAAAAACTATTTTTGTTATTTGTAGTTAAGTCCTACAGTTCCCTTAGGAGTTTTTATTTGGATTTCCTTGAAGTTTTGTTTTGCTTTCTATTTGCTTTTTCTTATTGTTTTCTTTATTGCTTTATTCATTGATTGTATTTTGATTGCTAGAATGCTTGCTAGAGTGAATGCTTATAAGAATGCAATGTTTGATTATATAGATTTTCATCAGAGAGTGACCAATAGTTCTATCAAGTTATTTCTGAGAGCGATATAAATCTTCAGCAACTAATACCAGTCAAGTTCACTTTGACCATATGTTCAGACCAGTGATTCTAGATCAAAGCCATCATCAGAATAGTTGTCTCCCATAACTATGGCTTTCAACCCAGAATCAAAGGTGCAAATTATTCGGTTATCTTGTATATGCCGAACAGTTACTTGAACAATCCTACCATCTGATATGTTGTACTCAGTTTCACCAGAAAGCAACCAGAACTCCTCATCTGGACTTGGCTCGGCATAAGGGGTCCCCCGATCAGAGAAACCACACAGTAGCTCCAACTTTATGTCATACAACATTTCTCTCTTATCATCTCCGATGCTTCTGCTGTATTCATCTATGTCAAGACGTTTAAGACATGTCTATATTAACCTTGTTATTTTATATGGAGCCACCAACCGGGACTAACCGCGTATGATCAACCTTGCAAAATACATAGTGAAATAATTACAAAGATTCCCTCCGGTTTGTCCGAAGTGGGACTTTTCAGCTATAAGTCCGGAAACTGACTAGAGAGAAAGTGATGACGGTGAAGCCGGTCACATCCCAGAGTGGGATCTTGGGGTATAAAACTTTTTCTTCGCGTGTGTCCCTTGCTTATGATTGCGCCGTAACCATGGAGAATCTTCATCATTTAACAGGATACTTGGGTTAGTCTTCACTGTGATGGGAGGAATTTCATCAAACTTTTCATAATCTTCTGACATGTCTGTCTTGTCCTCCACTCCCACGATGTTTCTTTACCCTGAAAGAACTATGTGGCGCTTTGGCTCATCGTATGATGTATTCGCTTCCTTATCTTTTCTTTTTCTCGGTTTGGTAGACATGTCCTCCACATAGAAAACCTACGCCACATCATTGGCTAGGACGAATGGTTCGTCTGTGTACCCAAGATTGTTGAGATCCACTGTTGTCATTCCATACTGCGGGTCTACCTTTACCCCGCCTCCTGTCAGATTGACCCATTTGCACCGAAACAAAGGGACCTTAAAAGAAGGTCCATAGTCAAGTTCCCATATATCCTCTATGTAACCATAATATGTGTCCTTTTCCCTATTGGTGTTTGTTGCATCAAAGCGAACACCACTGTTTTGGTTGGTGCTCTTTTTATCTTGGGCGATCATGTAAAATGTATTCCCATTTATCTCGTACCCTTGGAAAGTCAATCCAGTCGAAGATGGTGTCCTGGCCAACAAGTACAACTGATCTCCAACAGTGGTGTTATTCGTGAGATGTGTTTGCAACCAACCGCCGAAAGTCGCCATGTGTGCACGTGTAATCCAGTCGTCAGACTGCCCCGGGTGTTGGGAGCGTACAATATTCTTGTGTTCACTGATATACGGGGCCACCAAGGTAGAACTTTGTAGAACTGCGTAGTGTGCTTGAGTGAAAGAATGCCCGTCCCTACATATTACTGAATTCTTTCCTGGCGTGCCTTTTCCACTCAGTCTCCCCTCATGCCGCGATTGAGGAACACCAATCGTCTTAAGGTCAGGAACAAAGTCAACACAAAACTCAATAACCTCCTCTGTTTCATGGCCCATGGAGATGCTTCCTTCTGGCCTAGCACGGTTATGAACATATTTCTATAAGACTCCCATGAACCTCTCAAAGGGGAATATATTGTGTAGAAATACAGGACCCAGAATGGCCATCTCTTCGACAAGGTGAACTATAGGACGTGCGTCATAATATTGAAGAAGGATGGTGGGAACACCAACTCGAAACTGACAAGACATTGGACCAAATCATTCTGTAACCTTGGTAGGATTTCTGGATCGATTACCTTCAGAGAAATTGCATTGAGGAATGCACATAGCTTCACAATGCCTAATCGAACATTTTCTGGTAGAAGCCCCCTCAATGCAACCGGAAGCAATTGCGTCATAATCATGTGGCAGTCATGAGACTTTAGGTTTTGAATTTTTTTTCTCTGCCATATTTATTATTCCCTTTATATTCGACGAGAAGCCAGACGGGACCTTGATACTGCTCAGACATTCAAAAAAGATTTCCTTCTCTGCTTTGGTAAGAGCATAGCTGGCAGGACCTTGATACTGCTTTGGATGCATGCCGTCTTTTCCGTTCATACGTTGCTGGTCCTCCCGTGCCGCCGGTGTATCTTTTGTCTTCCCATACACGCCCAAGAAGCCTAGCAGGTTCACGCAAAGATTCTTCGTCACGTGCATCACGTCGATTGCAGAGCGGACCTCTAGGACTTTCCAATAGGGTAGCTCCCAAAATATAGATTTCTTCTTCCACATGGGTGCGTGTCCGTTAGCGTCATTCGAAACAGATTGTCCGCCAGGACCCTTTCCAAAGATTATTTTTAAATCCTTGATCATATCAAATATATCATCACCAGTACGGTGGCCAGGATTCTTCCGGTGATCTGCCTCACCTTTGAAATGCTTGCCTTTCTTTCTTAAGGGATGCCTGATCGGAAGAAATCGACGATGTCCCGGGTACACATTCTTCTTACATTTATCCAAATATATACTTTCAGTCTCATCTAAACAGTGCGTGCATGCATTGTATCCCTTGTTTGTCTGTCCTGAAAGGTTACTAAGAGCAGACCAATCATTGATGGTTACAAACAGCAACACTCGTAGGTCAAATTCCTCATGTTTGTTCTCATTCCACACACGTACACCTTTTATATCCCACAACTGTAAAAGTTCTTCAACTAATGTCCTTAGGTACACATCAATGTCGTTGCCGGGTTGCTTAGGGCCTTGGATGAGCACTGGCATCATAATGAACTTCCGCTTCATGCACAACCAAGGAGGAAGGTTATAGATGCATAGAGTCACAGGCCAGGTGCTATGACTGCTGCTCTGCTCCCCAAAAGGATTCATGCCATCTGTACTTTTACCAAACCATAAGTTCCTTGCGTCATCTGCAAACTCCGGCCACTTTCTCTCGATTTTTCTCCACTGCGACCCATCAGCGGGTACTCTCAACATCGCGTCTTTCTTACGGTCTTCTTTGTGCCATCGCAACAACTTGGCATGCTCTTTGTTTTTGAACAGACGTTTCAACTGTGGTATTATAGGAGCATACCACATCACCTTGGCAGGAACCCTCTTCCTGGGGCGCTCGCCCTCAACATCACCAGGGTCATCTCGTCTGATCTTATACCGCAATGCACCGCATACCGGGCATGCATTCAAATTCCCGTACTCCTCACCGCGGTAGAGGATGCAGTCATTAGGGCATGCATGTATCTTCTGCACCTCTAATCCTAGAGGGCAGAGAACCTTCTTTGCTTCGTACGTACTGTCAGGCAATTCGTTATCCTTTGGAAGCTTCTTCTTCATTCTTTTCAGTAACTTCTCAAATCCCTTGTCAGATAAACCATTCTCTGCCTTCCATTGCAGCAATTCCAGTATGGTATCGAGCTTTGTGTTTCCATCTTCGCAATTTGGGTACAACAATTTTTTGTGATCCTCTAACATGCGCTCCAACTTCAACTTCTCCTTTTCACTTTCGCATTCTCTCTGTGCAACAACAATGGCCCGGCGAAGATCATCAGCGGGCACATCTGGTGCCTCTTGATCTTCAGCTTCCCCCGTTGCAGTATCACCGTATTCAGGGAACATAGGATAGTTGTCATCATCCTCTTCTTCTTTATTGTCTTCCATCATAACCCCTCTTTCTCCGTGCTTGGTCCAACAATTATAGCTGGGCATGAAACCGGACTGAAGCAAGTGGCTATGAAGGATTTTCGAGGAAGAGTAATCCTTCTTATTCCGACAGACAACACATGGACAACACATAAAACCATTCAGACTGTTTGCCTGAGCCACACCGATAAAATTATGCAGGCCCGTAATGTACTCGGCAGTGCGTCGGTCACCGTACATCCATTGTCAGTTCATCTAAATTATATAATTAAGTATATCAAAAACCATTACAGAACATCACGAATAGAGAAATGAACAAATTAATACAAGTTCATCACATTAAAACCAAAGTACAGTAGTGATCAAATGTTATTACTGCAAAAATAAATACATAAAGTTCATACATAGTTCTCATAAAACAACATACAACTATCTAGAGCATCTAAAACATACATTGAAACTAACATACAACTATGTAAAACATTTAAATGCAACAACAAATGCGATCAAAATCGCAACTAAGGTAACAATTGATCCAATAGCATAATGATACCAAGCCTCTTTATCAATGGCATATTTTCTAATCTTTCTAATCTTCAAGCGCATTGCATCCATCTGAATCTTGTGTAGATCGACGACATCGGCAACATGCAACTTCAATTTCATCTTCTCTTCTTCAATTCTTTTCAGTTTTTCTTTCAAATAATTGTTTTCTTTTTCAACTAAATTTAACTTCTCGACAAGAGGATCGGTTGATATTTCCGGTTCACATACCTCCTAGATAAAAATATCTATGTCAAGTTGGTCGGCATAATTGTCATAAACACTAAATGAAACAAATAGTTATAAAAGATAATATACCACATACGAATCATAGACCGGACGAGAGCCGACGGGGGCGGATATCAAAACCATGGCACTATATAATAACAAATAATAATACAAGTAAGAAAATTATACAAGTAACTATCTAAATCATACAAGTAAGATTTTTTTTATAAAAAAGATAAGAACAAGAGGCTCACCACGGTGGTGCTGACGACAAGATCGGCGCAGGCGATCGACGGCGGTGAGGACGGGGACGGGGACGGGACGGCACCCTAAACCACACCTACACATATGCAAACTAAGAAGTTAATTTGAGCACACACTAATACTATACCACTAAGACACACCCTAGCACACACTAACACACACTAGCTAATAGTAACACTAGCTAACACACTAACTCACTAATAGTACCACTAACCACAAAATTGAGATACCTAATTAACAGTACCACACCTACACATGTGCAAACTTAGAAGTTAATTTGTGCTCAAATTGCATCTAAATCAAATAAACTCCCACATACACTCCTCCACTAAAACCCACAAATCACTCTACTTCTACAGCATGAAATGAGCTAAACTAGCAATGAGAGATGAAAGGATGAAGTTGCTAACCTTTTAGAACACTTGGATAGTTGGTGCATCGCCAAATCTAGACAAATCTTGGGTGGAGCTTGGAGGTCGAGCTTGGAGCAAGAACAGAGTAGAAGAATGGATTGTGTGGCTCGGGCACGATGACATATATGCAGGAAACCTTTAGTCCCGATTAGTCCCTGTTAGTGTACATCGACACATGCATTGTATCAATGACAGATGAAATGATAAAGTTGCTAACCTCGATCGAGGAGGAAAGAAAGAGGAGAAAGCTTAAGTGTGGCTCGGGCACCTCATATCATGTTTTTTTGTGTGAACTCAAGTGGCATCATGCTCTCAGGCATTTCATCGAGCACCTCTTGTGCATAGAAAGGGAAAACAAACTAGCACACACCTCCCACCTTCTATGAGGAAAAAACAGAGGAGAGGGCGGGCAGGGGCGAGGATATATATAGGCAAATTTTTAGTCTCGGTTGGGGTCTAAAACCGGGACTGAAGACAGACCTTTAGTCCCGGTTCGAGACACCAACCGGGACTAAAGAGTATCGCGCCTGCCGCAACCCCTTTTGTCCCGGTTGGTGTCTGCAACCGGGACTAAATGTCCCATTCAAACCGGGACTGATGCCTGCCGAGCCCCGTCCTGCGTCGTAGCCGCTCGAACCGGGACTAATGCTCACATTAGTCCCGGTTCGTAACGCGACCGGGACTATTGCTCCGATCCGGCTAGAACGAAAACCCTGTTTTCTACTAGTGTGTACTACCATAAGGTACTTTATCATTTTGACTATTTTCATATACTATATCTAAAATTGTCCAGAGCAGGCTAACTAAATGACAAAAATGCATGTGAGTGAATTATTTTATCATATTTTAAAAATACCTATATATTTATACTCTTATATACCAGCTTTTAGGTAGTACTTCCTCTGTTAGTATGCATTATTTTTCTATTTCAGGGTTGCTAAATCTCAGTCGACTGAGACTTGGTTAAGTCTCAGTCGATGTGCTATATTCGTGGGATCTTACGTGGAGATCTGTGCAATTTTTTTTTTTACATGTTATATCACTTGACTGAGACTTGGTTAAGTCTTAGTCAACTAAGACCTAGCCACACCCTTTCTATTTTCTAGAAAATAACGCATACTACCTAAAAGCTGGTATATGTATTGCATATATTCTTGTAGAGAAGTGCTACGCGGACGATGATTTTTGCACGATACATGGCCGACGCTAAGTTAACCACCGTGGATCAAATTTGTACATGGAAAGTGAGACGCGAGATCACACTGTCGTGTGCAGGTCCGCCCTAAAAGGTCGTGTGCAGAGACATTCCGATTCTTGTATACTCACTCCGTCTCGGTGCATACGGCATGCGTGTAGTTCTAGGTCATCAATTTAACTAACTAAATATGTAACAAATAAATATATATTTACAAACTATATTCGCATAGGAATCCAATGATATGGTTTGGTGACATATAAAATATATCTAGTTAGTCAAATCGACGACCTAGAACTACATGCATGGGCTATGCACCTAGCCGGAGAGAGTACTACACACTATATGTATGTATCCTCCGATATGACACATGGCAGATGCTACCTAAACTGTATAAAACACACGCGGCTGTAACAAAACAGATGGATATATTCAGCCTACAATTGCGAACCAACCTGTGTTTGGATGGTTAGAGGGACAGTGATATCCCCAGCCCACCAGGGTTCAAGTCCTGGTGCTCGCATTATTCTCCTGCATTTATTTCAGGATTTCCGGCGATGCACTTTCAGTGGGAAGAGACGTTCCGTCGACGACGAGGCGCGGTGACTTTGTAAATCTCAAGATGATATGCCGGATCAGTCTCTCAAAGGTGCTCATAGGGGTAGGGTGTGCGTGTGTGCGTTCATAGGGGTGTGTATGCGCGTATATATGAGCGCTTGCGTCTGTACTGTGTTCAAAAATAATAATATTCAGCCTACAATTAACGACTTTTAGGATGTGAATGATATAAATGGAGTGTACTACAGCTATCGTACAATACTACCTCCGTCCTTGTTTATTGGTCATCATTGTATTTTGTGCCAAATTTTGACCAAAGATTTAGCTAATAAAATGTTAATGCATGTCATAAAAAATTATATCATTGGATTCGTATTTCAACATAGTTTGAGATGATATTATTTTTTATGACATGCATTAATATTTTGTTAATTAAATCTTTGGTTAAAAGTTGGTACAAAATACAATGAGAACAAATAAACCAAGACGGAGGTAGTAGTAATACTTTTACAGGAGAGCATGAATAAAAACTTGATAGATGGACAAAAGAAGTTGTGCGGGTCTTAATTAAAGCCAACACTTGACCTTATTTTTCATTAACATTTCTTAATTTTTGTGTCCATGGGAGCAGGTGACCCAATTCAAATGCGGAGGATTTGTTATTGGTCTTCACATGTGCCACAACATCGCCGACGGCTACGGCAGCAACCAATTCCTGAATTGCATCGCCGACTTGGCACGTACCGGGGGCGACGACTCCCGAATTGTACCGCCGGTGTGGAAGAGGGAGCTCCTGACAGCACGCATGCCACCACAGATAAACCCGGCTTATGAGGAATTCCAGAAAAGATTAGGCAGCAGCTCCGATGATGTTATGTTTTCAACACAGCCAAACGAAATGGTCGGCCGCTTCTTTCTCTTTAGCCCCGAGAACATGGCAGCGCTACGAACACATGCCCCCACACATCTCGCACCGCCGGTCACTAGCTTCGAGCTCCTGACCGCGGTCATGTGGCGTTGCCGGACGTTAGCGCTTGGCTACGAGCTCCACCAGCGGGTGCGCCTCATGTTCTCTTTGAATGTGCGCGGGTGAAGGAAGCGCAATGCGCTTGTCCCACGTGGGTTCTATGGGAATGCGCTCTTCTACGCAGCAGTGGACACGAGCGCCGGAGAACTGTGTGATAGCCCGCTTGACTATGCTCTTGGACTCGTCCGCGGGGCCAAGCTCGACATGACAGACGACAACATGAGTAAATTGCAAAAAACCATCACAATTGGAGACCCTAATTCAAAAAACCACCACCTTTCGGTTTTTTTTTTCAAAAAACCGCCACGTTTGTGCTGACAGTTTTCAAATAACGCTGATACGACGATTTGCCACGTCTGAGTGGAAACCTGACCGCTTGGGCCCGCTGTCAGGCGCCACATGGACAGGGGGGACGGCGCCCGTGACGCGCCGTTAGACGGCATTGCACAAGACCTAACGAGCCCACACACAGCACCCAGTTCCCCCAGATCGCATCGCGTCTCCTTCCCGCCCTAGCTCGCTCCCCCCCATGGCCACCGGAGGCGGCGGCGGAGGCTCAGCCGGTGACGTCAGGGACGACCGCCACCTCTCCATCCTCGATTCCGCGGGCCGCTCCGCCCTTCCTCGCTCTCCCACGGTGCCCCCTGGTATGGTTGACGCCGTTCGATCAGCCGTTGCCGGCGGAGGTGAGCGCGGCGAGGATGGCAGCACCTTGAACGCAAGCTGCGACGACATTGAGTCATGGGCGGCCGCCAAATTGGCCCAGGTCTGGAAGGCAAATCCAGGGCAGAGCCACCGCTTCACTTCCGGCGGCGTTGAGTGAGTATTTTTTTTCTTCCCCTTTTCAATTCTTTTCCTTGTGATTATGCTAGTGTAATTCTACAATTGTGTGATTTTGGTAGTGTAGCTTTACGATTTTCTCTGTTTGTATCTCAATTTAGGAATTTGGGTTTGTAGTTAAATTTAGGAATTAGGGTTTATGTTAACTGAATTAGGGGTTATGTTAACCTGGTTTGTAGTTCAATTTAGGAATTAGGGTTTGTAATTCTACAATTGTTGTTCAATTAAAAAGTTCTGTTCATTGAAAATTTATGTAAACTGAACTTTATATTAACTGAATATGAGCTCAATTGACTGAACTGAAGTGAGTGTGAACAGAATATGAGCTAAATTAGCTGAATTTACTGTTAACTTAATATATCTGATGAACTGAATTTACGGTTAACTGAATATGATTTCAAGTGTTGTTAACTGAATTATTGTTAACTGAATATGAATTCAAGTGTTGTTAACTGCATTTAGTGTGAACTTAGCTCAATTGACTGAACTGAATTCAGTGTTAACTGAATATGAGCTCAATTGCTGTTAATTGAGTTTGTCTATTATCTGAATTGTTTGTTAACTTTTCTGGGAGTTTACTGAATCTGCTGTTAAATGAAATTTCTATGAACTGAATCTGCTATTAACTGAACTTGCAGTTTGGATGAAGATGAACCATGGGATCTCAGGTTCCATTTCCAAGGCTGTGACAATCTTGAAAGGACCATATGTGAATCAGATATCACATATATCAATATGTTAGCTATTATTGGGATAGAGGGGTATGATCAGAAGGACTCCATGTATTATGTGAAGCAAGATGGTGTGGGAATGGCAGGCATGCAGCTAATCAAATCTGAGGAAGATGTAGAAGAAATGCTGATATTGTATGAGGACAAGAGGTGTGTCACTATCACAGTTATGAAAGGAAGAGAGTCTGATATGCCAAGTTTGCATATCAACATTGGAGATGGATGTGAGAAGCAGATTCCAATTTCTGAGATTGGTTCTCCTAAGGTCTATAGTATAGATGATGCAGGTGTGCTCTATCAAACTCAGAACAGTGAACCACAACCATATATGTCTGCTCCTCTTGTCAGTGCACACACAGAAGATTCTTATGGAGAATATCTTTTCACACAGGAGAGTTGCAATGTGAGAAATGGGAAAGACATAGCAGGTGTCAAAGAGTTAGATGATTTTCTTAATGAGTTTGTTGATGACATGCCAGTAGTGCAAGAAGAAGATAACATGGAGGAGGACCAGGAGGAAGAGGAGCAGAGTGAGGAAAATGAACAAGAGGAAGATGAGCAAGAGCAAGAGGAAGATGATGTAGACTTAAACCAAAAAATAAAAGATTTGAAGAGGAAGAGGGTTTTTGAAGGTACATGTGGAGTACTGAGCCAGAAGACTTATTCTGTGAGATTGAGGAGGAGGATGATGGAGAGGGGTTTGTTCAAGCACCACCTGTGGAGAAATTGCCTGTTAGAAGAGGTCCAACAAGTAGATCACATTGCAGTTCACAAGCTGAACTTGAGGCAGACTACATTCCAGTATCAGATGAAGATATAGATGATGAACTTTATGTTGATTCAGATGAGGAAGTAGTGTTGTATTGTCCCACATCTGGTAGAAAATCAAGGGCAAAAAAGAGGAAGACCAGGATATGGTATGATGAGAAAAGACTTGTGCCACAGCAGCAAATATGTTGGTAGATGTGTTTCGTTGATGTTTACCAGTTCAGAAGAGCACTGCTTAACTTGCATGTGACACAAAGGAGTAACTTCCATTACCATAGGAACAACAAAGACAGGATCATAGTTGATTGTCTTGAGGAAGGCTGCCCCTTTCACATGATTGCATCTGTTGTTGCAAATGAAAAAACATTTTGTATTAGGAAGCTGCAACTAGAGCATACATGTACTCCAAGTGGTGAGAATTGCAAGGTTCCTGCTAGGTTTGTGGCCAAAGCAGTTGAAGACAGCTTCAGGACAGACCTAGAGCAGGTATTGAGACTGTCATAGACAAGACAAAGGAGATGTATGGTGTGGAGGTTGGAAAGATGAAGGCTTACAGGGCAAGGCAGCAAGCTCTGAGTGTTGTGCAGGGTGACCAGGAAGCACAATACACTAGGATTAGAGACTATCTTCAAGCTGTTTTGGACACAAATCCTGGGAACAGATGCATTGTGACAACTAGAGTGGTGAAAGAGCAACCAAGCAAAAATCCCAGGTTTCATAGACTTTTCATTTGTCTAGCAGCACAAAGGGAGGGTTTTCTTAAAGGATGTAGACCTTTCATTGGTATGTTTTTTGTGTGTACCAAATTGTCTTTCACCTAAACACTGTTGCATCTGCTATGTTTCATCTCTTATGTGTAATTTTTTCAGGTCTAGATGGGTGTTTTGTGAAGTTAAACACAGGTCAACAAATCTTAGCTGCTACTGGCAGAGATGGAAACAATAATATATTTCCTTTGGCCTGTGGTGTTGGCAACTTGCATTTTGGAAAAAACTATCTTCTTGGCTTGGTGTTGGCAAGTTAGAACTTTGTTGTGATGTTGATTGACTATCATGTACTTGCTGTGATGTTGGCAAGCTTTGTGGAACTTGTTGTGATGTTGGCAAGCTTTGTGGAACTTGCTGTGATGTTGGCAAGCTCTGTGGAACTTGCTGTTTAATGTGATCTTGGTATGCTAAACTTGCTATGATGTTGCTGTTCAAGTATGTTGTTTAATATGATGTTATTGATGCTTGTTGTTGACCAATATGTTGAAAATGCTTGTTGTGTTCAATATGTTGAATGGTTGTTCAATATATTTAGTGTTCATGCCTTTCATCGAAGGTGCCCGAAAGGCATCGACCACTTTGGGTAACCCTAGCCTCTCGACAACCGTCGACGAACGGCATCGACCACTTTGGGTAACCCTAGCCTCTCGACAACCGTCGATGAAAGGCATCAACCACTTTGGGTAACCCTAGCCTCTCGACAACCGTCGACGAAAGGCATCGACCACTTTGGGTAACCCTAGCCTCTCGACAACCGTCGACGAAAGGCATCGACCACTTTGGGTAACCCTAGCCTCTCGACAACCGTCGACAAATGGCATCGACCACTTTGGGTAATGCTAGCCACTCGACAACCGTCGACGAAAGGCATCGACCACTTTGGGTAACCCTAGCCTCTCGACAACCGTCGACAAAAGGCATCGACCACTTTTGGTTACCCTAGCCTCTCGACAACCGTCGACGAATGGCATCGACCACTTTGGGTAACCCTAGCCTCTCGACAACCGTCGATGAAAGGCATCGACCACTTTGGGTAACCCTAGCCTCTCGACAACTGTCGACGAAAGGCATCGACCACTTTGGGTAACCCTAGCCTCTCGACAACCGTCGACGAATGGCATCGACCACTTTGGGTAACCCTAGCCTCTCGACAACCGTCGACGAAAGGCATCGACCACTTTGGGTAACCCTAGCCTCTCGACAACCGTCGACGAATGGCATCGACCACTTTGGGTAACCCTAGCCTCTCGACAACCGTCGACGAAAGGCATCGACCACTTTGGGTAACCCTAGCCTCTCGACAACCGTCGACGAATGGCATCGACCACTTTGGGTAACCCTAGCGTCTCGACAACCGTCGACAAATGGCATCGACCACTTTGGGTAACCATAGCCTCTCGACAACCGTCGACGAAAGGCATGAAGCATAGCATAAATATTTCAACAGATCATCTCATCAACATAGAGTACTCCATCAACATAAGGCATCAAATAGAACAATTTGGACCACAATGCATATTAACAACACAATTCCATATGATCACATTCAACTAACAGCATAGTTCCAAACTTAACAAATATTCCATTACAACTAAAAACATCATAATACTAAGGTTCAGATAGGACCCCAATAGTCTTCACACCTTACATAGTTCAACAAATAACAACCTGCAAGCCAAAATACATAATACCAACAAACACCATACATTTACTCATTGCAAATTTCACTGATTTTCCTTATCTTAATCTTGTTCTCCTCCCCAGCCTTAAGCAAATCAGCTATGATATACTCATGTCTTTTCTTCTCTTGCTTCATTTGTTCCAAACCTTGATCTGCTACAGCCTTCTTCCAATTGCTAATCAGTTCATCATTGCTCTGCTTAATCACTTGGAGTGCTGTCTTCAGTTCCATATTTTCTTTCTCAAGCTTAGCCCTTTCTTCCTGGGCTTTAACTACAACACTTTCTACATCACCATCCTGCATAATCTTCTGGTAATTCTCCCTCATCACATTCTTGTGAATTGTTGCAAAAAAATTGCTTGTTTCCTTGATGTGGTTGTGGTGCTTCTCCTAGATTAGCTTCTTCTCTTCTGCTAGCTTGAGTATGAGCTTTTCTTTATCTTCATTCTCTTTGCTACTCTGCTCATACATATCCCAAAGTTTGCGAAGTGCATTTTTCATGGGTTCTGGCCATTCTGGGTCAATCCACTGAATCAGACCACAATTGTCTCCTTCCTATAATAATAATAATTACTTAGCATTTATTAAACCTGTGAGATTCCTACAAGAGAAATAATTCAGACAACACCAAAGTTAACAGCAGGACAACACATTCAGATAAGTCAGTTAACACCTATATTCAGTTAACACCTATATATATTCAGTTAACTGAGCTCATTTAACACATATATTCGGAAAAGCATTGATTAAACCTGACAGATTCTTTCCTGATAACAGCAGAGAGAACAACATTTTCAGATAACTAAGTCAACAGCTAACTCATATTCAGTTAACAGAAAAAAAAAACTATATTCAGTTAACTGAGCACCATACAAAGGATCTGTATAATCTTCATCTACAAGAGAGTAAATTGCAAATAGAGGATCTGCCACTAACCACATTAGCGCATCCATAAAACCTACGACCAGTGTTGATTCCTTGGAAGACAACATCCCTCCGCACAGGAGCGTTGTGGCAGCACAGCGGTCCTCCGGCAACAATGCCGCACCACTCTAGGTCAACAATGGTCTGTGGGATCTACAGTAGTCCAATATAGCAGATACAGTGCTCAAATCCCCAATCAAATGAGAAGAAAACCCTAACCCTAATTCACAGAGAAATGATACTCACATAGGTTTCGTCCGCGTGCGAGTTGAAGAGGGGGGACACAGAGTCGTCGCTGCTGGTTTCGCCATCCTTCCAGGAGACCATGGCTGCGGCGGGCGGGCGGTGTCCGGCGGCGACAAATGAGTGGCGGAAGCGGTGGGAGGCAGAGACCTAAGCGAGAGGAGAGACAGGGGAATGGACGAACGGGGTGGGCTGGACCGGCTCGTTAGGTCTTGTGCGACGCCGTCTAACGACGCGTCACGGGCGCCGTCCCCCCTGTCCACGTGGCGCCTGACAGCGGGCCCAAGCGGTCAGGTTTCCACTTAGACGCGGCAAATCGTCGTATCAGCGTTATTTGAAAACTGTCAGCACAAACGTGGCAGTTTTTTGAAAAAAAAAACGAAAGGTGGTGGTTTTTTGAATTAGGGTCCCCAATTGTGGTGGTTTTTTGCAATTTACTCCGACAACATAGAGCCCATGCTGGATTTCATAGCGTCTATGCGTGGGCGGCCACCTTTCACCATGGATAGAATATATGAGGTCTCTGACATCAAATGGGTTGGATAGGGCGCGCTGGACTTTGGATGGGCGAAGAGGGTCGGCGGTGGTGTACTGATGGTCGGTGACATCTCCTCGAAGTCTGTGAGCTATCACATGAGATGTAAGGATGGCAAGGGTCAGGACCTGATTGCGGTATCCATGCTATTGCCAGGACCTGCAATGGAGAGGTTTGAGAAGGAGATTGACGTTTGGGTGAATAATGAAAACTAGTCCAGGTCGATTCAGGCCATCCATCCGTGGTAAAATAAACCCTAGTACACATGTGCTTTACCGTGTTGTTTTGTGTGTGGAGTGTAATAATTTCGTGAGGTCGTTGTAAGTCTTTACACTTCTTCATAAAGTGTTGCTCGCAATAAAACTTCTACTCCCTCGCCAGAATCTGATAAATCATGAATCGAATTCCTTTGTTGTTTGTCTGCTAACCAGACAACTTCCATGATGCAGTATCTTGTAACGATGTCTGATAGCTCGGGGAACATTCTAACGCATCTTCGTGCCAGAGTGTTTGCGATTCCCGCGTCGCGGCAGTTGAATCGGAATGCTGCTAAGGCTTCCGCATCGTACCAATCGGGGATTTTGTTCTTGACGAACAGGAATCTCATCCAGAACTGCCGGACTGTTTCTTTTGGTTTTTGTGTCACGTAAGCCAAGTCCCAGACGTCAGCTGGCCCTGAGTTATTGGGGTGGTATGCAACGTGGGGGGTGGGTGGGACAAAAAACTTAATCCCGGACCGATCTATCGTCAGCCTCCCGGAGAGGTCTTCCCGAGGCGGGTTTGTTGCCCGCCTTGAGATAGACTGCTTGGCTACGCCGATTGGGTTGTAGTGATGAATCTTCGGGTCCGAGCTCCAGGCTAGATCCGAGAGACTATTGTCCGGCGGCATGTGTAAAACCGGCTCGCGGGTGGCGACTGCTCGAAGACCCTCGGCCAGATCCGAAGATGCCGCGGGAGATCCGATCACTAGATTTGATTCATCGGGTTTATGCCCTGACGACAAGTGGGAGTTCCAGAACACTCATGTGCCTCTGCTAGGCCGAGATTTTGAAGTTTTGGCGTAGGAATTACACCGTCATGGATCTTATCGTTTATCGACATCTCCATCGAGCCTTCGTGACCACACAACGGGACCTGCATGGGCCACCAATGTCGCTGCGAAAACCGGCGGATCTCAGGTAGGGGGTCCCGAGCTGGTGGTCTCGGCTAGATGGTAACAAGAAGTTGAGAAAGACACGATATTTACCCAGGTTCGGGCCCTCTCAGAGAGGTAAAACGCTAAGTCCTGCTTGTACTGTATTGATTGTGGATGGGGTACAAAGTACATGATGATCTACCTGAGATCGTATGAATGAGTTCTAACTTGCCTCTACAGACTAAACCCCTCGGCTTATATAGGCATCGGGGTATCTAGGGTTACAAGTATGTCGGCTACATCTAGGGATAAACATGTTGATCATTTGAATATGTCTTGAAGTATACACCAAGTCTTTGGAGGATTCCATCTTGAGAACGCCGAGGGCCACGGCTCGCGTGGCCCATCCTTTGGTCGCCGGTGGGTCCTCGGCCCGGCCCATGAATGGCAGGCCGACGTGGTGAGCACCCCATAATCCAGGACACCTCCCCCCCACGCTACTCGAGCCTCGTGTCCCTACTCCTCCTTCGCTGTCCACTCCCGTGCTCCCCGCACTGCCGTCGCCTCTCCCGGCACTCCCCATCTCGCCAGAGCCGCCGCTCTCGGAGTCTTTCCAGGCACTCCGAGGAGCTGCCATCCCAGTCCCATGCTGGAGATCAGCCGCAAGGGAGGAGAGGATCAACGATGGCACGGAAAAAAAGAGGATGGGGGATCGAGGAGAGAGCGAGCCATTGCAAAGGAAAGGGGAGACGGGGTGGGCATCGGCACCGGAGACAGGGGTGGAGCCAGCCCAGCGGGCCGCCCTGGGCGGCCTTTGTATACTGTAGCAAGCATGCACATTATGCAAAGCATTTGGGCCTCACGGCCAGGCCTGTGCCCTGGGGGCTGGGGCCTGTATCCGTCACTGACTGGAGATGCGGATCCGTGGCAGAGTGAGAGATGACGCTGGTCGGATGATGCATCCCATATGATTCTTTCCGATCATCCATCTTCCCGCATTGGCACAAGAAAATAAATGAATGCTTTGCCCACCCCTCGGGTGGAGGTTGCCACGCAGTAGCTGGCTGCAACCGAAGATCCTTCACCACATGCGGTCGGCGTGAAGCCATCACCATATTTTATTAACACCTTTTTCTCTTGACCTCATCCTTCAAGGGATGCTCAGAGATGGATAGAGGCGAGTCAAGGTAGCTGCATAAGAATCTTGTCGATACTTCAACTAGTGGGTTTGGTTTGTCATGAACTATCTCGTTTCTCCAGTGCTAACTACGCCATAAGACCATGTAGAGTATGACCTGCTCCATCTCCAAAAGATCGACGGCTACACAAAATAACCATTCAGCGACGGTATTCCTAATTTGTGTCGGCTTTGGGAGTCGCCAAAGTTCCACCATCACACGCCATAAAATAATAGCACGGGGGGCACAACATGTAGGGCATACATTATTATTTCTTTTTGCGGGGAACACTAGTAGAAAACAGGGCTTTGGTTCTGGCCAGATCAGAGCAATAGTCCCGGTCATGTTACGAACCGGGACTAATGTGAGCATCAGTCCCGGTTCGAGCGGCTAGGACGCCGGCCGGGCCTCGGCAGGCATCAGTCCCGGTTCGACTGGGACCTTTAGTCCCGGTTCCAGACACCAACCGGGACTAAAGGGTCTCTCTCCCTTTATTCCCGGTTGGTGTCTCCAACCGGGACTAAAGGTTAGTCTTCAGTCCCTGTTCTAGACACCAACCGGGGCTAAAAAGATGCCTATATATATCCTCGCCCCTGTCCGCCCTCTCCTCTGTTTTTTGGCCGTAGAAGGTGGGAGGTGTGTGTGCTACTCTGTTCTCACTTCTTATGCACATGAGGTGTTCGATGAAATGTCCGAGCCACACTTAAGCTTTCTCCTCTGTTCTTCCTCCAAACTCGGCCTCCAAGCTCCATTTTCCCCAAGATTTGTCTAGATTTGGCGGTGCACCAACTATCCAAGTGTTCTAAAAGGTTAGCAACTTCATCCTTTCATCTCTCACTGCTAGTTTAGCTCATTTCTTATGCTCTAGAAGTAGAGTGGTTTGTGGGTTTTAGTGGAGGAGTGTATGTGGGAGTTTATTTGATTTAGATGCACAATTTGAGCTCAAATTAACTTCTTAGTTTGCACATGTGTAGGGTGCCGTCCCGTCCCCGTCCCCGTCCTCACCGCCGTCGATCATCCGCGCCGATCTCGTCGCCGGCACCACCGTGGTGAGCCTCTTGTTCTTATCTTTTTTTTAAAAGAACAAATTCTTACTTGTATGATTTAGATAGCTACTTGTATAATTTTCTTACTTGTATTATTGTTTGTTATTATATAGTGCCATGGTTTTGGTATCCGCCCCCGTCGGCTCTCGTCCGGTCTATGATTCCGATGTGGTATATTATCTTTTATAACTATTTGTTTCATTTAGTGTTTATGACAATTATGCCGACCAACTTGACATAGATGTTTTTATCTAGGAGATATGTGAACCGGAAATTCCAACCGACCCTCTTGTCGAGAGGTTAAATTTAGTTGAAAAAGAAAAAAATTATTTGAAAGAAAAATTGAAAAGAATTGAAGAAGAGAAGATGAAATTGGAGTTGCATGTTGCCGATGTCGTCGATCTACACAAGATCCAGATGGATGCAATGCGCTTGAAGATTAGAAAGATTAGAAAATATGCCATTGATAAAGAGGCTTGGTATCATTATGTTGTTGGATCAAGTGTTACCTTAGTTGCGATTTTGATCGCATTTGTTGTTGCATTTAAATGTTTTACATAGTTGTATGTTGTTTTATGAGAACTATGTATGAACTTTATGTATTTATTTTTGCAGTAATAACATTTGATCACTACTGTACTTTGGTTTTAATGTGATGATGAACTTGTATTAATTTGGTCATTTCTCTATTCATGATGTTCTGTAATGGTTTTTGATATACTTAATTATATAATGCAGATGAACCGGCAATGGATGTACGGTGACCGATGCACTTCCGAGTACATTACGGGTCTGCATAATTTTATCGATGTGGCTGAGGCAAACAGTCAGAATGGTTTTATGTATTGTCCATGTGTTGTCTGTGAGAATACGAAGGATTACTCTTCCTCGAAAACCCTTCACTTCCACCTGCTTAAGAAGGGTTTCATGCCCCACTATAATTGTTGGACCAAGCACGGAGAAAGAGGGGTTATGATGGAAGACAATGAAGAAGAAGAGGATGATGACAACTATCCTATGTTCCCTGAATACGGTGATACTGCAACGGGGGAAGCTGAAGATCAAGAGGCACCAGATGTGCCCGCTGATGATCTTCGCCGGATCATTGTTGATGCACAGAGAGAATGCGAAAATGAAAGGGAGAAGTTGAAGTTCGATCGCATGTTAGAGGATCACAAAAAACGGTTGTACTCAAATTGTGAAGATGGCAACACAAAGCTCGGTACCACACTGGAATTGCTGCAATGGAAGGCATAGAATGGTTAATCTGACAAGAGATTTGAGAAGTTACTGAAAATAATGAAGAAAAACTTCCAAAGGATAACGAATTGCCTGACAGTACGTACGAAGCAAAGAAGGTTCTCTGTCCTCTAGGATTAGAGGTGCAGAAGATACATGCATGCCCTAATGACTGCATCCTCTATCGCGGTGAGGAGTACGAGAATTTCAATGCATGCCCGGTATGCGGTGCATTGCGGTATAAGATCAGACGAGATGACCCTGGTGATGTTGAGGGCGTGCGCCCCAGGAAGAGGGTTCCTGCCAAGGTGATGTGGTATGCTCCTATAATACCATGGTTGAAACGTCTATTCAGAAACAAAGAGCATGCAAGTTGTTGCGATGGCACAAAGAAGACCGTAAGAAAGACGGGATGTTGAGAGTACCCGCTGATGGGTCACAGTGGAGAAAAATCGAGAGAAAGTGGCCGGAGTTTGCAAATGACGCAAGAAACTTATGGTTTGGTATAAGTGCAGATGGCATTAATCCTTTTGGGGAGCAGAGCAGCAATCATAGCACCTGGCCTGTGACTCTATGTATCTATAACCTTCCTCCTTGGTTGTGCATGAAGCGGAAGTTCATTATGATGCCAGTGCTCATCCAAGGCCCTAAGCAACCCGGCAACGACATTGATGTGTACCTAAGGCCATTAGTTGAAGAACTTTTACAGCTATGGGATATCAAAGGTGTACGTGTGTGGGATGAGCATAAACAGCAGGAATTTGACCTACGAGCGTTGCTGTTTGTAACCATCAATGATTGGCCTGTTCTTAGTAACCTTTCAGGACAGACAAACAAGGGATACAATGCATGCACGCACTGTTTAGATGAGACTGAATGTATATATTTGGACAAATATAAGAAGAATGTGTACCTGGGACATCGTCGATTTCTTCCGACCAAGCATGCCTTAAGAAAGAAAGGCAAGCATTTCAAAGGTGAGGCAGATCACCGGAAGAAGCCTGTCCCCCGTACTGGTGATGATATATTTGATATGGTCAAGGATTTAGAAGCAATCTTTGGAAAGGGTCCTGGCGGACAATCTGTTCCGAATGATGCTGACGGACACGCACCCATGTGGAAGAAGAAATCTATATTTTGGGAGCTACCCTATTGGAAAGTCCTAGAGGTCCGCTCTGCAATCGATGTGATGCACGTGACGAAGAATCTTTGCGTGAACCTGCTAGGCTTCTTGGGCGTGTATGGGAAGACAAAAGATACACAGGAGGCACGGGAGGACCAGCAACGTATGAACGAAAAAGACGGCATGCCTCCAAAGCAGTATCAAGGTCCTGCCAGCTACGCTCTTACCAAAGCAGAGAAGGAAATCTTTTTTGAATGCCTGCTCTATATCAAGGTCCCGTCTGGCTTCTCGTCGAATATAAAGGGAATAATAAATATGGCAGAGAAAAAATTCTAGAACCTAAAGTCTCATGACTGCCACGTGATTATGACACAATTGCTTCCGGTTGCATTGAGGGGGCTTCTACCAGAAAATGTTCGATTAGCCATTGTGAAGCTATGTGCATTCCTCAATGCAATTTCTCAGAAGGTAATCGATCCAGAAATCATACCAAGGTTACAGAATGATTTGGTCCAATGTCTTGTCCGTTTCGAGTTGGTGTTCCCACCATCCTTCTTCAATATTATGACGCACGTCCTAGTTCACCTAGTCGACAAGATTGCCATTCTGGGTCCTGTATTTCTACACAATATGTTCCTCTTTCAGAGGTTCATGGGAGTCTTAAAGAAATATGTTCATAACCGTGCCAGGCCAGAAGAAAGCATCTCCAAGGGCCATGAAACAGAAGAGGTTATTGAGTTTTGTGTTGACTTTATTCCTGACCTTAAGACGATTGGTGTTCCTCAATCGCGGCATGAGGGGAGACTGAGTGGAAAAGGCACCCTAGCACCGAAAGCAATAATATGTAGGGACGGGCATTCTTGGGCGCAAGCACACTACACAGTTCTACAAAATTCTACCTTGGTGGCCCCGTATATCAATGAACACAAGAATATTGTACGCTCCCAACACCTGGGGCAGTCTAATGACTGGATTACATGTGCACACATGTCGACTTTTGGCGGTTGGTTGCAAACACATCTCATGAGTAACAACACTGTTGGAGATGAGCTGTACTTGTTGGCCAGGACATCATCTTCGACTGTATTGACTTTTTAAGGGTACGAGATAAATGAGAATACATTTTACACGATCGCCCAAGATAAAAAGAGCACCAACCAAAACAGTGGTGTCCGCTTTGATGCAGCACACACCAATAGGGCAAAGGACACATATTATGGTTACATAGAGGAGATATGGGAACTTGACTATGGACGTGATTTTAAGGTCCCTTTGTTTAGCTGCAAATGAGTCAATCTGACAGGAGGCGGGGTACAGGTAGACCCGCAGTACGGAATGACAACAGTGGATCTCAACAATCTTGGGTACACAGACGAACCATTCGTCCTAGCCAATGATGTGGCGCAGGTTTTCTATGTGAAGGACATGCCTACCAAACCGAGAAAAAGTAAAGATAAGGAAGCGAATACATCATACGATGAGCCAAAGCACCACATAGTTCTTTGAGGGAAAAGAAACATCGTGGGAGTGGAGGACAAGACAGACATGTCAGAAGATTATGAAAAGTTTCATGAAATTCCTCCCTTCACAGTGAAGACAGACCCAAGCATCCTGTTAAATGATGAAGATTATCCATGGTTACGGCGCAATAAGCAAGGGGCACACGCGAAGAAAAAGTTTTAGCTGGAAAGTGCCACTTCGGACAAACCGGAGGGAATCTTTGTAAGAGCTAGCTAGGGCATTTTGGCATTTGAAACATGATTTTCGAATAATTATTTATTAAGTTATGAAATTTCAATTATTCCTATCCTTTTAGTATTTTAATTATACAGAGGAGTTAATCAATGCAATTATGTCCAAACAAAATATGAATGTCTTCTGAGCATTCCAGATAAGTCGCTTGAGGTTGACATGCATAGGCCATACACACCCTCACCAGTTGTAGTGATTTCAGTCCCAAGTTTTGCAAGGTTGATCACACGCGGTTAGTCCCGGTTGGTGGCTCCATATAAAATAACAAGGTTAATATAGACATGGCTTAAACGTCTTGACATAGATGAATACAGCAGAAGCATCGAAGATGATAAGAGAGAAACGTTGTATGACATAAAGTTGGAGGTCCAGATGAGGAGTTCTCTGGTTGCTTTCTGGTGAAACTGAGGACAACATATCAGATGGCCATTCTCGAGAATAGTCTATTGTTTTGACATATCTCATGAACATCTAGGCACCTTTATATTATCTTACATCAGGAGTACAAACCCACATCATGAGTATGTTGGGTTATACTCAAAGGGCTTTAGATTCCGGAAGAAAGATTTTGACAGCATTGATCGCCTTGTGTCATATTTTCAAAAACATATTGACAAACCTGATGCTGGCCCTTCAATGCGAAATGTTGCGGCAATGGTACGTATGAAAAATAACTTGATAGAACTATTTGTCACTATCTGATGAAAATCTATATCATCAAATAAAGTTATATAAAATTCTAGTTATGATCAACTAAAACAAAACTATAATATTCTTCAATAGCAAAAAGAATCAACTAAAAAGCTTTTATAATACTCTAGTTATGATCAAAATAATATTAACTTAAAATTATATAAAATTTATGCAACTAAAATTTTCATAAAGTATTTTTGGTTAAAAACTTTAATAGCAAAAAGAATTAAATCAAAACTAGGCATGTATACTATTGTTTTTGAATCTGTTTAAAAGAAAACTAAAACTAAAATATCCTAAAAAGGTCTAAAACTAAAAATAGGAAAAACAGATTTAGTCCCGGTTGGTGCCCCCAACCGGGACTAAATGCCTACCTTTAGTCCCGGTCCGAGCCACCAACCGGGACTAAAGGCCTGGGTTTCGCGCCCTTTGGACTGCTGAAATTTAGCTTTAGTCCCGGTTGGTGGCTCGGACCGGGATTAAAGGTACCGGGACTAAAGGCTTGGGTATTTAACCGCGCCTTCTCCCTCCCCCCAATCTTCCAATACACTCCAGCCCCCGACACCGAACCACACCACGACGCCGCCAGGCTGCCGGAGATCACCGTCGCCTCCGAGCCGTCCCCGAGCCAGCTGACCGTCGCCGGACCTCCTTGCCCTCCTCCCCGAGCATCGCCGCCCCCGAGCCCGCTTCTCGTCGCCGCACCCGAGCCCGTCCGCTCCTCGTCACCGCCCCCGAGCTCGTCCTCGTCGTCGCCGCCCCCGCTCGCCGGACCTCCTCGATCGCCCTCCTCCCCGAGCCTCGCCGCCCCCGCTCCCCGGCAATGCCGCCCACAGTGAGCCAACCCTCTCCCTCTCTGTTTAGGTTTATTTTTTTAATTTTTTTGTTGATAGATATGTATAGATGGATGTATGTTGCATAGATGGATGGTTAGATGGATAAAGTGCATTATGATGATCTTGCTGGAAAAATGTGAAGAAAAAAATTTGACACTCGAGAAAATTTAGGATTTGAAATTTGATGATGATCTTGCTATCGATAATGTGAATTGTCAAATAATGTGACACCTGAGTGGTAACTTGATCGAATAATTGCTGGATATAGCATTTTTGTATAGATATAGGTCAATGTAGTAGAGTTTAGCAATATTGATAAAAGAAATAAAAGAAAAGGAAAGAGAAAGAAAATGAAAGGAAATTAAAAAAGAAAAAGAAGTTAGTAGTAAAAATGTGCTATCTTTTGTTAAAATGTGGATATGTGTGGAAATATTTGCAAATGGAGTAGATATTTGATAGGTGTATAAAAATATAGACATGTGGTGAGAGAAAAAAAGAAAAATTAAAGAAATCTGATGCAAACAATGAAATAAAGGCGAGACGGAACAACGTCTCACAATGAACGAGAAATGGACCTGATTTGTTTTCATAGGAATTTGTTCTCGGCGACGATGCCCGGCCCGCATCCTCGTCGTCGACTCGGCGGCGACAACCAGTTTGAGAGGCGCCATGTCCGGGACTGGGCTCCGCCGGGCTGGCACTGGAAGGTGCTACCTTCCGGGGCGCGCAGCTTGGTGAGGAATCGGGGTCTCATCGTCGACCCGGAGCTTCTTTGGTGGCGGTCGCGTGGGCCACTATCGGTGCAGAGGGAGCCGGCCCCCGAGAGGGTGGTACGTCGCCGTGTCAGGGAGGAGGACGAGCACGTCCGTCGCTACATGGTTGCGTTGGACGACAGCTTCTCCAATACCGGCAGTTTCTTCAGGGATCTCACCCGAGCTATGATCCTGTGATGGTTCCTTCTCTTTGGGTGTTCACCGCCCGCGGCTCAGGAACCGGTAGTCGACGTCCAGTTTGATTGGGCGAGATGTTTAATGATATTATGTGACATTATTGTTGCATTAACTGGATTATTCGAGATGTATTAGTGATATTATATGATAATATTATTGCATTAACTGGATTATTCGAGATGTATTAGTGATATTATGTGAATTTATTTTAATAATGTGATTTTTTAATCGAGATGCAAATAGACATGGAAATGTGAATTTGTTTTAATAATTTGTTTATAGCATTGAAATAACTTGCAAGTCTTTGCAGAAACTATGGAACACGACAGAGACTTAGAACAAGAAGAGATATTGGGGGAAATAATCCGCGACGTAGATGATGATATCACCTCATAGTTTCTCAACGACGACTCTGATGGTGAGGGAAGAGAGGATGACGGCTCCGGTGATCGAATGGAGGGAGAAGATGACGGCTCCGGCGGTGTTGGAGCCTTAACTGTTGCAAAGTCCGGCGAGGTATATTAATTAAGCCTGCTGACTAGATGCATTAATTGATTTGTATGTACATATATTAACGGTTCTTTCTTCTTTTAGCCCTCCTGATCGAGCCAACCTTCTGTAAAGAGACGAGGCCCGATGAAAAGGTTGGGCGAGAATGAAAGGTTCACGATCGAACAAATCGCTGCAGATGGCAAACCGACTGCTCCCAAGCGGACCGTAGACCGATTTATAAGTCAGTGCGAAGTTGTTGTTAGGGACAGCATCCCGATCAGCATTCAAGAATGGAATAAGCCAAAGGCGGACGATGGAGTTTTTTATATCGACGATAGATCCAAAGATGAGCTTTGGAAAACGCTCATGACAAATTTCAGCCTACCACCAGAGGTGGATCCAAATATCAATGTTGTAGAGCAAAAAGTCAAGGCGTGGGCTCTTAAGAAGATGGCCGAACAATTCAAGAACTGGAAGAAAAGGTTGCACGAAAAGTTTGTCCTAAAAGAGAAGACTCCAACATTCACCGGTCAATATGAGAAGATGAAAGATCACTGGCCCGCATTTGTGGCGTACAAGACATCGGAGAAAGGTAAGAAAAGGTCACTGATAAATAAGCAAAATGCTGCAAAGAAGGAATATCACCATGTTACGGGGTCAGGTGGCTACAAGGTTGCCCGGCCTACGTGGGACAAAGCTGAGAACGACCTGCTTGATAAAGGGATCCATCCAGAGACATTGAACTGGCCCGAACGGGCAAGGACTTCGTTCTTCGGGCATGGGGGAACTTTGCACCCAGAAACAGGTAAGTGTGTTTATACGAAAGCTAAATTTGCAACACCCGTCAAAATAATTCAGGATGCAATCCAGGCCGTGCAGGAAGGGAAGTTCCATCCCGACAGAGAGAAGGACGAGCTGTCACGCACCCTCGGGAATCCTGAACACCCTGGACGAACACGAGGCACATTAGGCTCCGTTCCGTGGAAGGTTGGGTTTCCCGACAGCAGAGACACTTACAGAAGCCGAGGGAGAAAGAAGAAAGAGGATGCAGACCGGCTGCAGAAGGTAGAAGAAAGATTAGCGTTGCAGGAGAAGCAAATAGAGGCACTTACCAGCCGGCGAGCTACTGGCCCATCATCTCAGCGGCACGAAGATCCTTCATTCGATACTTCCCATGGAGCTACCCCACCATCTCAGCGGAAAAGCAGCATGGCTTACACGGAGCTCGTTCGGCCGCCCATAGATGATATCACGGCTCCTGATCGCTACCCCGTGGATGATATCACGGAGAGGGAACATTGTGATCTACATGCGAAATGCATGACATTACCTTGAAGGTGGCGGTCGGCTATGCCTTACCTCGTGTACCTGATGGAACTTACAATTGCTCTCCGATTCCAGATGGCTATGCTGTTGTCGGGGTGGATGAAGTTACCAACGGATTTGAGCAGCTGGAGCTTGAGTACTTTACAGGTGAAGGGGAGACTCATCTGGGAGATGCTATAAGGAGTACCATTCTATGGAGAAAGGAACACATCGTGCTTCCATACTGGACGCCGCGTCAGCAGACTCAGCCGGAGGAGGCCCCTCAGCAGACTCCTCACAGTCCAGCTCTATCTCCGCTGCCTCAGCCGTCTCCGCCGCGTTAGCACACTCCGTCGCCTCAGCTGTCTCCGCCGCGTCAGCGAACTCCGCCGGAGCAGGCCCCTCAGCAGAATCCGCCGCGTTAGCTGACTCCGCCTCCTCCGCCGCCTGATCAGCACCGGCGGAAGAGATCCACTGTCGCTCCGGCGGCTAGTAGTACAACAGCGAAGAAATCCAGAGCAGGTAGCGTTAAGAAGGCTCCTGCCAAGTTACCATACGACATGACTGAGGAGGAAACCAAGGAGACCGTGGCTGCCGACGTGAAACGCCAGCTTGCACCGACCCGTCCAGATCCAACGGAGAAAATAGATCTGGTAAAAGCGAGGCGCTTGCTGGAAAACCTTAAAAAACCACCGCCGCCTCCGCTGCTATCAAACTATGACCGCTCTATTGTAAAGTCATATAGAGATCCACAACAGCAGTCGGGAAGTAGCAGTAGTGCAAGGGGGAAAACAATTTCCCAGCTCGGCGAACAGAAAAACCAATCGTGCCCCCCGCTCAAGGTGTTTACCGATATCGCTAATGATCCGGGGGTAGCGGCCACTGATCCTGGTTTCACTCTTGGTGATTACTTAGGCGATGAGGTATAGTTCGAAATGGCTGAGTTAGCCTTTAAATTCGAGCACGGGAAGCCTCTCGTCAGACCTGAGGAGCTCCCGCATCGACCAACGATGATGCAAAGATTGCATGACTGGTACTTGGAAGCCTCAAAGCAAGGGAGCAACTATATCATTGCGGGAATTAAAGATGAGCATTTCTTCAATGGAGACCAGGAGATTTTCATTGAATTTGAAGAATTATTTCAGTTATACAATCAAGACGCCATCGACAAATCTATCGTCAGTTGCTATTGTTTGTAAGTATCATTTCTGTAATTAAGTCTCTAGCTCAGCTCGTTCATTGCATGTATAATTATCCTCACTATATATATTATGTAGAAAGAAGATTCTCGAATGCAAAAGAGGACAAATCTATGACATTGGGTTCATTAACCCAAATACTATTCATGAAGCTACGGTAAAATGGAACCCCAAGGATACAGAGAAGAACTTGCTAAGGGCGTTAATTAAACAATAAACCAAAAGGGAAATACTATTTCCTTACAACTTCCAGTGAGTGTTATACTGTCTTGTACACATTATTATGTTTCGCATACTCGATGTTAAGTGTAATTGATGAGCTATGCGTGCGCAGGTTCCACTTTATTCTGCTAGTCATTCAGTTTGACGCAGGAAAAGTACTTGTCATGGACTCGTTACGTAAAGACCCTAAGATATGGGCGGACCTGCGTGATATGCTCCAGAGGTAATTTCAATCATTATCGCACTATATCGGCAACTATCGTTCATTTCCTGATATCAAGTAATTAATAACTCCTTTATTCATTTTCTTTGCCGGGCAGGGTTTGGAAAGAGTTCACCAAGCAGGTTAGGGGTGAATGGAGAGAGGAGCTGCGATTTGAACAACTCAGTGTAAGTAGTACTAGCTAGGTCCGCGCATCTCTTTGATTCTAGTTTCAATACCACTATCATGCTTGATTATTATTTTGATTGAACTCTATTCTCGTAAAGTGCTCGAGGCAGGGATCCGGGACTAACTTATGTGGATACCACGTTTGCGAGTTCATTCGCCAGACGACCTCTGAGACGGGCAGATTTTTGAAAAAACTAGAAGTACGTAAACAATATTCACAAATTTATTTTATTACCATCAATTGTGTTGAGTTTCATTCATATATATTGACCCCCTTCTTTAAATTAGATCCAACGGAAGCGGGACGAACTCGTACCAAAGCCTTGCATACGAGCAATTCAAGAGGAATTGGCGGGATTCTTCCTTGAAGAGATCATAGCTAAAACCGGAGTAAACCATCGAGAATTGGTAGTGAATGTTGGTAATTAGATATTAGGGATCGTAAGAGATGTTACATTGTATATATGCATGAACGTGTACTATACGTAGTAGCGTCGAATAGATATACGAAAACTTGTTGTTCGAACAAGCACGGAGAAAGAGAGGTCACTTCTCTCTATATTCATGACGATTTATGTAATGGTTCCTTCATTGCTATATGTAGTAGTTAGCGTCGAGTTGAATGGAAAACGTAAAATAAAAACGAAAATCCTAAATGTAAAAGAATTGAATGGTAAACACAAAAAGAAAAGCGGGAAACACAATATGAAACCCCTAAACCCTCCAAAACCCTAAACCCCTCATTTAAAAAAAAAAACCCCAGCGCTTGGCAGGTGCTGACGCGTGGCTGACTTTTAGTCCCGGTCGGAGTTACCAACCGGGACTAATGGTCCTCCTGCCTGGACGCCCTACAGCGGCCACGTGGAGCTCCTTTAGTCCCAGTTCGTAACACAACCGGGATTAAAAGTGGGGGCCTTTAGTCCTGATTGCGTAGTCCCGGTTGCAGAATCGGGACTAAAGGCCCTTAGAAACCGGGACTAATGCCGTGTTTTCTACTTAGTGGAAGGGCATACATTATTTATTTCTATATTCTTAGAGTATTTTATTTCTCAAGTGGGGAGGGAATTGGTACCGAGTTGCCACAAAAAGGCGTATCTTAGGTGGAGTAGGGAACCTCCATTATTCAAACGGTGTCTATTTCGGGACATTTAATTCCGTAATTTAATCTCGACAACTATGAGCACGAGATGGCTTGCTTTTCATCTCTACAGACATGGTCTTATTCCACGATCCATCGCAAAGT
Source organism: Elymus sibiricus (assembly GCA_039707655.1). Lineage (NCBI taxonomy): Eukaryota > Viridiplantae > Streptophyta > Magnoliopsida > Poales > Poaceae > Elymus > Elymus sibiricus. Next base: position 35,962,069 of record CM077668.1, on the reverse strand, counting down.
CAAGGCCGTGCTCAACACCGTCTCTTCTCGTGAAATTGCTAGATTTGTTGTATGAGATAGGGATGAAGCTCGGTGTAGCATGGCCGGCCATCCATCAATTCATTTTTTTTTAGAAAAGGAGGAAGACCCCGGCCTCTGCATCTAGGCGATGCATGCAGCCACTTTATTAATTATTCACAAAGACCTTACAAAGTAATACATCAGTACGTCGGAAGCCACCATCTTAGCAACATTTGTCGCTACTCCTATCCTTGATGAAGGGGTGCCGATAGTCCGAACCTAATACCAAACAGACTTCGCACCATATCCTAACATCTAAAACCGGAGGCCCCAACCAAGCCACAGTGCCAGGTCTGGGCACATACCGATCCGGCACACTCTCAGAGGCCGCCGCCACCGTCTTCCACCGATCCATCTTCAGAGCTGTCCTGACGCATCGACCTTCCCAAGGCCTAGCTGCCGTCGACGCCACCACGACGTCAGACAATGCCACCACGACGCCAGACAACACCACCATCCTGCGCTCGTCGCCCACCGCCGTGACCCCGCCATCCATCAATTCATGCATGTCTCATCCGGCAATCGATGATGTTTGACCGAATTCTTTACGTTCGAACTGATTTGGTACTTCTCCTAAAAAGAAACTGAATTGATACCTTTGGGCCATCATTTTTTATAGAGTCGACCTTGATCGATGTCTCTCAACAGTACGAACATGTTGGCAGGTGGTAGAAGCCTGTGGGGCGAGCCCAGCTGGGCTAAGGGAACAAGGCCCGTGACCTGTCCTTTCATCCATGGTCGTCACCAACAGAATGGATGCGAACCAGTACCACCATTTGTGTTGGTCTGTACGCACTCTTCTGCCTAGCTTCAGGTCCCAAATTGCTGTTCTGAGACAGGGGTAGACCCACATGGCAGATGTTGTTGTCAATCGTCATGAATGTCTTAAGTGATTTGGGTGGTATACATATACATTCTGGTAGATGATCAACCATGAAGGTGCAGCTAGCAGCATTGGCCACCGGCGTTATGCTGATAAAGATGGGTTCGTCGCGGTGTTCTCCAAAAGGTGAGCACATCCTTAATGCAACTATATATGGAAGCATACTTATATTATGTATGTGTACAGTGTACTATTGTAATCTTATTGGGTTACATATCCTGGTATGACATAAAAAGAAGTAAAAGTGAAAACGGCTAGCTAGCTGTGCTAAAATATCTGAGTTTTTCTGTAGTCAAGGTCATATTTACAGACATGGGTAGCTGGATTTCTGCGCTCTCTCTTTTTCAGACTTGAAACGTCATGAAGTCTCTCTTCTTTATTTGCCATGTTAATTAGACAATACCCGGCAAAAACCTAGAGATCTCTGCTTATTTTACGTCATCTTTTTGTATGGATTAAGTAAACATTGTTCACACGAGTAATTGGAGTCAGATGTAAGCCCATATAGAGTGTGTGTGTGGATAACCTATTGATAGACATTTAGGTTGTTCCGTGTCTCAACGTTCACGTAAGAGCATCTCCAACGCGGATCACCTATTCACCCACAAATGTCCGGACCAGACGGTCCGAACACTTTTAGGCATCCAATGCGGCTCATATAAAATGTCTGCATGTCCAGACGCCCGAAATTCCACACCAGCATCACGTCGATGAGGTTTGGGGAGTCTGGACATCCGTCACATCGTACTCTGACAAAGAGTACCCATCCAAAACCCGGAGCCCGCATATTTTCACAATCCTGCCACTCCTACGCAAAAGCCATCCCTCTCCCGCTGACCATGCCACGATTGCCCCCGCTCTAGCCCGCACCTGTTCCACCGTCCGCCGCAACGTTGGAGCCCATTGCAACGCACAAGGATCATTTAACCTTCATTTTAAAGCTTATTGATTTTCCTTTTTCTTGCAAAATCATCCAATCACTAAGCCATCCAGCAGTCATGCTCACAAGGACAAAAGGATCAATTTACCTTTTATTATCAAACGCAACACTATTTCTTCATAAAAAAACACAACACTATTTCCCAACCTCCAAATATATGGTCTAGAAAACAGTTCAAACCCCAACCATCATTAAGTACTTTTGAACATAAGCTTGTTCTTTTATTTTTTCCCTTGTCAACCTAAGTGTACAGCCCTTGCATGCAAAGGGAGGATGCAAATCCCATGACCACTGATCAGACCAGTGCTGAAGCCCCTGCCCCTACCTACCAAATAAAGCGTACGTGGCCTTAATGGCACACGAGTGAGTAGCCAGTTACACGCATGCGTGCACCTGCGGTACAGCTGAAACAGTGCTTAGCTTCATATGTACAGCGCGAAGGAATGAGCTGGAACGGGAGTACGTTACATACAGGGATGCACCACCAAACCGATCGGTCGCACGCGCCATGCATTGATCGCCATCAAGTGATCCCATGCACCCACCCACCAGCATCGATCGTCCATGCGTGCATGCATGCATTTACGTACATGTTCGTCGCGCCCATTGCTCCATCGATCCATCCCCACCGGGGCCCATGCATGTTTAACACCACGTACGTACCAACAATATACAAGACCTGCGGACCTAAACCTAAAGTAGTCTGGTCTGAGGTACGAGTAGCAACAATTAGACCGTATGGGGAAGAAATATCATGGGAAACGGGCGCCGCCATGGCCGTCGATCACTTAGACTAGGTTAGAATAATCTAGTCTCCTATAGTTTAGTTGAAGGGTGTGGCTAGGTCTCAGTCGACTAGACTTAACCAAGTCTCAGTCAAGTGATATAGTATATAAGAAGAAAAAGCAAAAACCGGAAAGAATTTTTTTGTACGGATCTCAATGCAAGATCAAAGGCATATAGTTTCGACTATGACATAACGAAGTCTCAGTCGACTAAGACTTAGCAAAACTGTTAAAAATGTAATGAATGCTCTCTGGTTTAGATGAAAATTATCCGGTTTACATGTAATTCGTCCGGTTTATTGAAATCTGATTTGAAATGTATGCAAGCATGGTTGAATGACCGGCTCACTTATCACTGGGATGCGACCGTACGCGTCTGTGGACGAATACGGTGTCCGATTTGGGGTTCATCATCGGAGATACCCTTACACAGCATATACTCCTACTACTGCAGTACACCACAACCATGCAAGGCTCGAACAAGTACACCCAGCATATATACTCTTACTACAGCCGTAACAAGGTCCAAGGGACGAAGCAAGGAAGAAAGGAAGGAACCAACATCCATAACGTAAATGCATTCGGCCGGTACAAGGATGCACCAACCTGATGGATGGTAGCACGGATGGTCGCCATCAAATCCCATCATGCATGGCATGGCATCCACCCAATCATTCATGCATTCACGCAGTGGCGGAGGACGGACAAAAGTTGAGGTAGGGCGGGCTGCCTGCACTCGGCCACCGGCAACGCCGCTGCGCGGCTGCGCCGCCTTGCGCCCTGCCTGCACCGGCCAAATCAAGGTAGGGCGGGCGCCCTGCCTCGCCCTACCGGGTCCTCCGCCGCTGCATTCACGTACATGTTCATCGCAGTTGGCACCATTCATCGATCCCCATGTATATATGGACCCATATTTTAACTACCTACGTACAGCTAACCCTCCTTAATTTCTTTTTTTTCCCCTCAACCCCCCCCCCCCCTCCCCCCCTCGTAATTTCTCCAACGAACCATCCATGTACTAGTGTACTGTAACAAGAGCTCTAACCTAAATTAGTTTGGTCCACACGCCATCACTCCATGAGTTAAGAGCATCTACCGCCGCATATGACAAATATGACCCCTCAAACGCCCGCGGACGCGTCCGCGGGCAGTGACCGGGCACTCCTCAAATAGCGTCATCCATATCGGTGTATCTCATATCCGATCCTCTATGTCCATACTAAATCATGCAACGTCGATCAAACTACGTAGATCAACAAGCAGACATAGAAACGGACATAGGCAAGTACAATAGTTTCACCAAAAGATCACGATCAGATGTTCAAAGGACCACCAAAGTTCACATAAACGACGGACAACTTGAAACTACATTTAAAACATGAAATTAAATTGCAGAAAAGCGGATCTTCACCACTTCCGGGCCGGCCCCTTCCCCTTCCGGTCGCCGGCGCAGCTGTAGCCGTCGGCGGCTGGTGGAGGATCGTCTGAGTCGTCTGTGACATCCCCATGTATTAAGTACAGTGACCACCTCTTAATCATGCCAAGTCACCATGCATAACAGTGCTTAATCATCATTGGAATCATATCTCATTTCAAATTCCAATTCAAATTGAAATTCAAATTTGAGGTGAAAATAAAAGTTGTTCAAATCCAGGAACTAAAATGTTCATAATTGTGGATTTAATCCATTGTGAATTATGTTCAGAAAAACAACATCACCAAAATTCACTAAATGTCTCAAACATCTTGAATATAGTGCCAATACAGCAATTTAAATGCCTTTTTCTTTATGAAAAATTCATTTGGAATTATTTGGCCCCCAAACCTTTTTATTCCACTGTCTAATATTGCAACATATTTAACTGGCCAGGTTGCACATTTTTCAAAAGTGTTTTGGTGGCCTAATATTTTGCAAAACAGAAAAGCAAACACAAAACAGAAAAGATTAAAGAAAAAGGGAAGGGAGCACTGTGCGACTGGGCTTTGAGTTGCCACAGTGCGGCCCAGCCCAGCCCCACCGACCTTTCGTCCTCCTCCTGCCATGGGGAGGCCGAAGCCATGGCGCTGGCGTGCGCGCAGCCGCACGTCCGCCGATCGCCACGCGCCGGCCATCCGGTGGTCCCCCGCGACGATAAGGACCCCCCCCCCCGACCCGGTGGCGAACCGTAGCCTCCCCTTCTCCCCTTCCCTCGCTCTCTTTCCCCCCATCCCGAGCGCTGCCATGGCCGCGCCCGTGCCATAGCCGCGGCCACCGTCGCCCCTGTGCCTCGCCGCCGTGCCAGACCGCTCCGCCTGCCTCCGCTACTTCATCCCCGACCTCGAGCTAGACCTCTACGCCGTCACCTCGTCGCCTACGGCCTCGTCTTCATCTTCGGACGCCGGTGATCGCCGTCTCCGATCCGCCATAGCCGGACCACCCCGAGCCCACCTTGCTCCTCTGCAGGCTCGCCGTGAGCACCGCGTCCCTCTCCCTCTCTCCCCGTGCTCTCCTCCGCGCCGTAGTCCCGATTTCCCCATGGCCGTACATGTCGCCGCTCGGACTTGTCGCCGGCGAGTCTCCGACGACCAAATGGCCCCGCGGCTGTGCCCGTTCGCCTCGCCGCATCGCGTAGGTCCTCGCTAGCTACTCACTTCGCCCGTTTGCATGCCGCATCGTCGATCCCGAGCTCCACCCGAAGACGCCGCCGCCCGCCGTCGTCGTCGCGCACCATTCCGGCCACCCCTGCCTGCGAGACCACCGCCGTTGGATGCGGCACTCCATGGCGGTTCGAACCGCACCGGCCGCGTGCCAAATGGCCGCCTGAGGCCGTTTTCCGGCGGGTTCCCGAGCGCACCGCCGCGTTTGCGCGTCGCCGGCGGCTAAACGCCGCCCGCCGCCGACGTGGCTGGCCTGGGGCCCGCCCTGGGCCACTGACCCGTGGGTCCCAGCGGCCAGTTGACCACGTTGACCGGTCAACTGTGCTGACTGGGCACACTGTGTCGCTGACATGCGGGCCCCGCTATAATTAAAATGATTTTGTAAATAAATAAATTGTTAATTAATTAGTTAATTAATTTAATTACTAAACAGTCACTGACTACTGGGTCCCACCCTCTAATTAATCTATAATTAGTTTAAATAAACCCTAAATATCTACTGTGACACTGACCAGTGGGACCCACCGGTCAGGTTTGACTCTGGTCAGCCGGGTTTGACTGCTGACGTCACTATGACGTCATGATGATGTCATAATACACAGTTTCGGATAATTCTAATTTAATAATTAAAATAATTGCAGAAATTCAATAAAAATTTGAAAAATCATATCAAATAAACCGTAACTCGGATGAAAATAATTTATATATGAAAAATGATCAGAAAAATATGACGAATCCGAATATGTGATCAAAATGCTTGACCATCACTCCTAACTAGATGAACATGGAACTTTCCCTCTGATTCATCTGTCCGATAATTGCCCGGAGCTGGTAAAACACCTCCAGATGTTTTCCGCTCCGACTAACTTGCGTAGTACAGTATTAGAGCACTCCTCGAGTTACGTGCTGCCATGCCATGCATCTGTGATTGCATCTGTTGCTTGTATTTATTTTTTCTTCCCCCCTCTTCTCTCCGATAGACCCCGAGACTGCCGACGACCCTCCTGAGTACAACTACATCGTCGACGACCAGCCCCTTTTCAGCAGAGCTTCCAGGCAAGCAAAACCCCCTTGATCATTCCTATATCACCTATTCCTTCTCCCCCGTGCTTGCATTAGATTTTGCTACTGTAATTCTTTGCTCCTATTCTGATGCATAGCCTGTTTTTGTAACCTGCTGTTGTTACTTTACCTGTCATCCTAAACTGCTTAGAATAGGCTGGTTAGTGATCCATCAGTGACCCCCTCACCCTTGTCCCTGTTGCAACGCTTTAGTACCAGTACCTCGATCATTGTGATCGATGTGCAGAGACCGTCATAGCACCGTACGACCCCTTAGTTGTACGGCTCTGCAGGGCTACTATCGAGTGCCGAGGGTGATACCTCGTACTGCACCCCTGATGATATCCCTGTAGCATAGCACGTCGATGGTGATTGCAGAGGGTGATTCCTCGCTCTCCCCTTCCCGATGATGACTCTGTCGTACAACCCCTCAAGTGTGGACCATCGAGGATGATTCCTCCTGGTTCTCCTTGACGGATTACATCAAGTAGGAACCCAGCGAGGGTGATTCCTCAGATTCCACTTTGATGTTATGAACACACAGTTACCTGGGTATTATTACAGATACCTAATAAAGACGGGTCGACCCCGTGGGGTACCCGCGAGAGATGTGAAGTCGGGTTGACCGTGAGGGTACCCGCGAGCTAATTACGAGGCGCGGCCGGGCAGGCAGAGACCGCCCTAGAGAGGGATGGGCCTGACCCTTGTTGCACTTCCTCGAGACGGGGCGACAGGAGTACTGATCGTCACCGCGAGCTCCTAATAATTCGCTAACGGATTTGGGTATCTGATCTGAGTTGGCCCCTGGCCTATATGTTGGAAATATGCCCTAGAGGCAATAATAAATTAGTTATTATCTATATTTCCCCGTTCATGATAATAGTTTATTATACATGCTAGAATTGTATTGACCGGAAACTAAATACATGTGTGAATAATAGACAAATACTATGTCCCTAGTATGCCTCTACTAGACTAGCTCGTTGATCAAAAGATGGTCAAGGTTTCCTGACCATGGACATGAGTTGTCATTTGATAACGGGATCACATCATTAGGAGAATGATGTGATGGACATGACCCAACCGTTAGCATAGCAAATGATCGTTCAGTTTATTGCTATTGCTTTCACTATGTCAAAAACACGTTCCTCTGACCATGAGATCATGCAACTCCCGGATACCGTAGGAATACTTTGGGTGTATCAAACGTCACAACGTTACTGGGTGATTATAAAGGTGCACTACAGGTATCTCCGAAAGTGTTTGTTGAGTTGGCATGGATCGAGATTGGGATTTGTCACTCCGACTATCGGAGAGGTATCTCTGGGCCCTCTCGGTAATACAGCATCACAGAAGCCTTGCAAGCACCGTGACTAAAGAGTTAGTTACAAGATGATGTATTACGGAACGAGTAAAGAGACTTGCCGGTAACGAGATTGAACTAGGTATTAGATACCGACGATCGAATCTCGGGCAAGTAACATACCGCCGGACAAAGGGAACAACATATGTTGACATATGAGGTTCACCGATAAAGATCTTCGTGGAATATGTAGGAACTAATATGAGCATCCAGGTTCCGCTGTTGGTTATTGACCAGAGAGTCATCTCGGTCATGTCTACATCATTCCCGAACCCGTAGGGTCCGCACACTTAAGGTTCGATGACGATATAGTATTATATGAGTTATGTGATTGGTGACCGAATGTTGTTCGGAGTCCCGGATGAGATCACGGACATGACGAGGAGTCTCGGAATGTCCGAGAGATAAAGATTCATATATTGGAAGGTGGTATTCGGACACCGGAAAGGTTCCGGATATTTTATCGGTGTACCGGGGGGTTACCGGAAACCCCCGGGGGACCACATGGGCCACATGGGCCATGTAGGGGAGGAGCAACAGCCCACAAGGGGCTGGTGCGCCCCCCCTAGGAAGCCAAACCGAATTGGGCTAGGGTTGGGGGCCGGCCCCCCTTCCTTCTCCCTCTCCCTCCCTTTCCAACTAGGAATCCTACTTGGAGTAGGATTGGGGGGGGGGCGCCGGCCAATGGGAGGAATCCCTAGTGGGATTCGGCCTCCCTATGGGGGCGCAGCCCCTTGGCTGACTCCTCCCCCCTCCCTCCTTTATATACGGAGGAGGGGCACCCCTTGGAGACACACAATTGTCCCATAGCCGTGTGCGGTGCCCCGATCTCCGTTTTCCACCTCGGTCATATTTTCGGAGAGCTTAGGCGAAGCCCTGCCGGAATCACTTCACCGTCACCGTCGCCACGCCGTCGTGCTGACGGAACTCATCTACTACCTCGACGTCTTGCTGGATCAAGAAGGCGAGGAACGTCACCAAGCTACACGTGTGTAGAACTCGGAGGTGCCGTACGTTCGGTACTCGATTGGTGGAGCTCGAAGGATTGTTCGACTACATCAACCCCGTTGTGAGACTCTTCCGCTAAACGGTCTACGAGGGTACGTAGACACACTCTCCCCTCTCGTAGCGATGCATCTCCATGGATAGATCTTGCGTGAGCGTAGGAAATTTTTGAAATTCATGCTCCGTTCCCCAACAGTGGTATCAGAGCCAGGTCTATGCGTAGATGTGATTTGCACAAGTAGAACACAAGTGAGTTGTGGGCGTGGGTGTATACATATTGCTTGCCGTTAGTAGTTGATACTTGATTTGGCGGTATTGTGAGATGAAGCGGCCCGGACCGACATTACACGTACGCTTACGCGAGACAGGTTTCACCGCTACGTGCACTCATTGCATAAAGGTGACTGGCGGGTGTCTGTCTCTCTCACTTTAGTTGAATCGGTTTCAATGAAGAGGGTTCTTTTAGAAGATCAAAAAGCAATCACTACACCACGTTGTGGTTTTGCGTAGGTAAGAAGGTTCTTGCAAACCCGTAGCAGCCACGTAAAACTTGCAACAACAAAGTAGAGGACGTCTAACTTGTTTTTGCAGGGTATGCTGGTGATGTGATATGGTCAAGACATGATGGGATATAAGTTGTTGTATGAGATGATCATGTTTTGTAAAGTTATCAGGCAACCGGCAGGAGCCTTATGGTTGTCTCTTTATTGTATGCAATGCCAACGCTATGTAATTGCTTTACTTTACCGCTATGAGTTAGCAGTAGTAGTAGTAGCAATAGCCGGCGAGACGACCACGACGCTGCGATGGAGATCAAGGTGTCACGACGCTACGATGGAGATCAAGGTGTCAACCCGGTGACGATGGAGATCATGACGGTGCTTTGCTGATGGAGATCAAAGGCACAAGACGTTGATGGCCATATCATGTCACATATATTGAATTGCATGTGATGTTAATCCTTTTATGCATCTTATTTTGCCTAGGACGATGGTAGCATTATTAGATGATCCCTTCACTAAATTTCAAGATAAGTGTTCTCCCCTAGTATACACCGTTGCGAAGGTTCGACGCTTCTAAGCACCACGTGATGATCGGGTGTGATGGATTCTTTCGTTCGCATACAACGGGTGTAAGCCAGTTTTACGCACGCAGAATACTTGGGTTAAACTTGACGAGCCTAGCATATACAGATATGGCCTCGGAACATAAGAGACTGAAAGGTCAAACATGAGTCATATAGTAGATATGATCAACATGAAAGATGTTTACCATTGATAACTAATCCACCTCACGTGATGATCGGACGTGGTTTAGTTGATGTGGATCATGTTACACATAGACAACTTGAGGGATGTTAATCTAAGTGGGAGTTCTTAAGTAATTTGATTAATTGAACTTCAATTATCATGAACATAGTCTAAATAATCTTTGCAATTTTATGTTGTAGATCAATAGACCGCGCTGTAGTTCCCCTGTTTTTATTATGTTCCTAGAGAAAACGAAGTTGAAAGTTGATGGAAGCAACTATGCGGACTAGGTCCGTGATCTGAGGATTGTCCTCACTGCTGCACAGAAGGCTTATGTCCTTAATGCACCGCTCACTGAAATACCCCTACGGCTTCGTCTGAGGACGTTATGAACGTCTGGCAGACAAGAAAAGATGACTACTCGATAGTTCAGTGCGCCATACTTTACGGCTTAGAACCGGAGCTCCAAATATGTTTTGAGCAACACGGAGCATATGAGATGTTCCAAGAGCTGAAAAATTGTTTTTCAAGCTCACACCCGGGTTGAGAGGTATGACACCTTCGACAAGTTCTATAGCTACAAGATGGAGGAGAACAGCTCCGTTAGTGAGCATGTACTCAGAATGTCTGAGTACTTCAAACACTTGAATCAAGTGGGAGTTAGACTTCCGAATAAAGTGGTGATTGATAGAGTTCTCCAGTCACTATCACTAAGCTACTGGATCTTCGTGATGAACTATAAACATGCAAGGGATAGAAGATCCTTAAGCTATTCGCGATGCTACAATCTACGGATGTAGAAATCAAAAAAAGGGAGCATCAAGTGTTGATGGTTAATAAAACCACTAGTTTCAAGAAGGGCAAGGGAAAGAAAAGGGAACTTCAAGAAGAACGGTAAAACAGTTGCCGCTCACGCGAAGAAACCCAAGGCTGAACCAAACCCGAGACTTAGTCCTCCCATTGCAAAGGGAAATGTCACAAGGAGCGGAACTTCCCCAAAGTAACTGGCAGATAATAAGACTGGCAATGTCAACAAAGATATTTGATATACATGTTATTGATGTGTACCTTACTAGTACTCGTAGGAGCACCTGGGTATTTGATACTTGTTCAGTTGCTTGCAACTTGAAACATGGAGCTTCGGAATAAACGAGGGCTAGCTAAAGAACGAGGTGACGATGTGCATTGGAAGTGTCTCCAAGGTTGATGTGATCACCATCGCCATGCTCTCTCTACCTTCAGGATTAGTGATGAACCTAAATAATTGTTATTTGGTGCTTGCGTTAAGCATGAACATTATATCTGATAGTGTTTATTGCAAGACGGTTATTCAATTTCAGAGAATAATTGTTATTCTATTTGGATAATATCATTGATGATCATGCACTTAAAATGAAAGGTTTATTGAATCTTGATCGTAGTAATACATATGTTCATAACACGAATGCCAAAAGATAATGATAGTACCACATATTTGTGGCACTGCCGCTTAGGTCATATCAGTGTTAAGCACATGAAGAAACTCCATGCAGATGGGTTTTTGGAATCTCTTGATTATGAATCATTTGAGACATGTGAACCGTGCCTTATTGGCAAGATGACTAAAACTCCGTTCTTCGGAACAATGGAGCGAGCAACCAACTTATTGGAAATAATACATACCGATGTACGCGGTCCGATGAGTGTTGAGGCGCGCGGTGGATATCGTTATGTTCTCACGTTCACAGATGATTTGAGTAGATATGGCTATGTCTACTTGATGAAGCATAAATCTGAAACATTTGAAAAGTTCAAAGAATTTCAGAGTGAAGTAGAGAACCATCGTAACAAGAAAATAAAGTTCTTACGATCTGATCGTAGAGGAGAATATCTGAGTTACGAGTTTGGCAATCACTTAAGACAATGTGGAATTATTTCACAGCTCACGCCACCTGGAACACCACAGCGTAATGGTGTGTCCGAACGTCGTAATCGTACTCTATTAGATATGGTGTGTTCTATGATGTCTCTTACCGATTTGCCACTATCATTTTGGGGTTATGCATTAATGACAGCTGCATTCACTTTAAATAGGGCACCGTCTAAATCCGTTGAGACGACACCGTATGAACTGTGGTTTGGCAAGAAACCTAAGCTGTCGTTTCTGAAAGTTTGGGGATGCAATGCTTATGTCAAAAGGCTTCAGCCAGATAAGCTCGAACCCAAAGCGGATAAGTGTGTCTTCATAGGATACCCAAAGGAGACCGTTGGGTACACCTTCTACCACAGATCCGAAGGCAAAGTATTCGTTGCTAAGAATGGATCCTTTCTAGAGAAGGAGTTTCTCTCGAAAGAAGTGAGTGGGAGGAAAGTAGAACTTGATGAGGTAATTGTACCTCCTCTGGATAGTAGTACGCCAGAGAAAGAAATTTCTGTGACACCGACACAGACCAGAGAGGAAGTAGATGATGATGATCATGAAGCTTCGGATCAAGTTGCTATAGAACCTCTTAGGTCAACCAGGACACGCTCCGCACCAGATTGGTACGGCAATCCTGTCTTGGAGGTCATGTTGTTAGACAACGGTGAACCTACGAACTATGAAGAAACGATGGCGAGCCCGAATTCCGACAAATGGCTTGAGGCCATGAAATCCGAGATTAGTTCCATGTATGAGAACAAAGTGTGGATTTTGGTAGACTTGCCCGATGAACGGCGAGCTATTAAAAATAAATGGATCTTTAAGAAGAAGACGGACGCTGATGGTAATGTCACCGTCTATAAAGCACGACTTGTTGCTAAAGGTTATCGACAAGTTCAAGGAGTTGACTACGATGAGACTTTCTCACCCGTAGCGATGCTAAACTCTGTCAGAATTATGTTAGCAATTGCCGCATTTTATGATTATGAAATCTGGCAAATGGACGTCAAAACGGCATTCCTTAATGGATTCCTTAAGGAAGAATTGTATATGATGCAACCGGAAGGTTTTGTCGATCCTAAAGGTGCTAACAATGTATGCAAGCTCCAGCGATCCATCTATGGACTGGTGCAAGCATCTCGGAGCTGGAATACTCGCTTTGATGAAGTGATCAAAGCGTTTGGGTTTATGCAAGTTTATGGAGAAACTTGTATTTACAACAAAGTGAGTGGGAGCTCTATAACATTTCTAATAAGTATATGTGATTGGAAATGATGTAGAATTTCTGGAAAGCATAAAGAATTAATTGAAAGGAGTTTTTCAATAAAAACCTGGTTTTGAGTTATCCACGGTTTGGGCATCGAGATCTATAGAGATAGATCAAGACACCTGATAAAAGATTTTCACACACCTTGATGAGATTTTGAAGAAGTTCAAAATGGATCAAGTCAAAAGAAATAAGTTCTTGGCTGGTGTGAAGTGGAGTAAGACTTGAAGATCTAGGTAAAGGTTGTTTACATGTTAGGCATCAAAATCTATAGAGATAGATTGAGACGCCTCATATGACTTTCACAAAACATATACCTTGACAAGATTTTGAAGAAGTTCAAAATGGATCAGTCAAAGAAGGAGTTCTTGACTGTGGTGAAAGGTGTGAAGTTGAGTAAGACTCAAATCTCGACCACGGGAAAATAAATAGAATGGATGAAGGTTATCCCCTATGCCTCGGCCGTAGGTTCTATAAAGTATGCCAAGCTGTGTGCCTTGCCTTGTGTCTGGCATAAGAGGTACCAAAGTGATCCAGGAGTAGATCACTGGACAGCGGTCAAATTAACCTTAAGATGACTAAGGAAGAATTTCTCAGGAATAGAGATGATAAAGAGTTCGTCGTAAGGGGTTACGTCGATGCAAGCTTTAAACACTGATCCGAAAGACTATGAGTCTCAGACCGGATAAGTATAGTGGGGAATTTTTTTGGAGTAGCTCCAAACAGAGTGTGGTAGCAGCATCTACATATAACATAGAGATTTGCCAAGAACACACGGATCTGAATATTGCAGACCCGTTGACTAAAACCTCTCTCACAAGCAAAACATGATCAGCTTTAGAACTGATGAAGTGTTAATTACATGGAGATGTAATCTAGATTATTGACTCTAGTGCAAGTGGGAGACTGTTGGAAATATGCCCTAGAGGCAATAATAAATTAGTTATTATCTATATTTCCCCATTCATGATAATAGTTTATTATTCATGCTAGAATTGTATTGACCGGAAACTAAATACATGTGTGAATAATAGACAAATACTATGTCCCTAGTATGCCTCTACTAGACTAGCTCGTTGATCAAAAGATGGTCAAGGTTTCCTGACCATGGACATGAGTTGTCATTTGATAACGGGATCACATCATTAGGAGAATGATGTGATGGACATGACCCAACCGTTAGCACAACAAATGATTGTTCAGTTTATTGCTATTGCTTTCACTATGTCAAAAACACGTTCCTCTGACCATGAGATCATGCAAATCCCGGATACCGTAGGAATACTTTGGGTGTATCAAACGTCACAACGTTACTGGGTGATTATAAAGGTGCACTACAGGTATCTCCGAAAGTGTTTGTTGAGTTGGCATGGATCGAGATTGGGATTTGTCACTCCGACTATCGGAGAGGTATCTCTGGGCCCTCTCGGTAATACAGCATCACGGAAGCCTTGCAGGCACCGTGACTAAAGAGTTAGTTACAAGATGATGTATTACGGAACGAGTAAAGAGACTTGCCGGTAATGAGATTGAACTAGGTATTAGATACCGACGATCGAATCTCGGGCAAGTAACATACCGCCGGACAAAGGGAACAACGTATGTTGACATATGAGGTTCACCGATAAAGATCTTCGTGGAATATGTAGGAACTAATATGAGCATCCAGGTTCCGCTGTTGGTTATTGACCAGAGAGTCGTCTCGGTCATGTCTACATCATTCCCGAACCCGTAGGGTCCGCACACTTAAGGTTCGATGACGATATAGTATTATATGAGTTATGTGATTGGTGACCGAATGTTGTTCGGAGTCCCGGATGAGATCACGGACATGACGAGGAGTCTCGGAATGTCCGAGAGATAAAGATTCATATATTGGAAGGTGGTATTCGGACACCGGAAAGGTTCCGGATATTTTATCGGTGTACCGGGGGGTTACCGGAACCCCCCGGGGGACCACATGGGCCACATGGGCCATGTAGGGGAGGAGCAACAGCCCACAAGGGGCTGGTGCGCCCCCCCTAGGGGGCCAAACCGAATTGGGCTAGGGTTGGGGGTCGGCCCCCCTTCCTTCTCCCTCTCCCTCCCTTTCCAAGTAGGAATCCTACTTGGAGTAGGATTGGGGGGGGGGGCGCCGGCCAATGGGAGGAATCCCTAGTGGGATTCGGCCTCCCTATGGGGGCGCAGCCCCTTGGCTGCCTCCTCCCCCCTCCCTCCTTTATATACGGAGGAGGGGCACCCCTTGGAGACACACAATTGTCCCATAGCCGTGTGCGGTGCCCTGATCTCCGTTTTCCACCTCGGTCATATTTTCGGAGAGCTTAGGCGAAGCCCTGCCGGAATCACTTCACCGTCACCGTCACCACGCCGTCATGCTGATGGAACTCATCTACTACCTCGACGTCTTGCTGGATCAAGAAGGCGAGGAATGTCACCGAGCTGCACGTGTGTAGAACTCGGAGGTGCCGTACGTTCGGTACTCGATCGGTGGAGCTCGAAGGATTGTTCGACTACATCAACCGCGTTGTGAGACGCTTCCGCTAAACGGTCTACGAGGGTACGTAGACACACTCTCCCCTCTCGTAGCGATCCATCTCCATGGATAGATCTTGCGTGAGCGTAGGAAATTTTTGAAATTCATGCTCCGTTCCCCAACACTATACGCACTACCATCACGTGGGATAATGGTTTAATGGGGCTCTCTACGCCGTATGTATCAGCCGAAAGCTTTGTCAGACGTCCAGTTCAGCATTGTGGCCCGGCAAGATCGGCGCCATCCATGACAGAGGTGGTGCCTGGATCTAACCCTACACACAACGACCCGGAGTGCAAAGGGCGATGGGCCCAAGACCCCTGAGCACTTAGGATGTAGACCGGCGGGGACCTCTCTGCTGAGCTTAGGTAGGACTACGTCGTGTCGATCAGCCGAGGCCGGGCATGACCTGATAAAAGTGTGTCCGGCCAGAGTTAATCGAGCGTGTTGGGTAACAGTAGTGCACCCCTGCAGGGAAGTTATCTAGTCAAATAGCCGTGTCCACGGTAATAGGACGCTCAGTGTTGTATCCCGATCTACTACTACTTGAACTGGATACATGTTAATTAATTGTAAGCTCCGGGATCACTTTCTCGCAAGGAGTCGAGGAAGGATTCCTAGGCTTTGCTATTACATGCTTGTTATTTTATATTATGCTAATCTGCACTCTTCTAATCCTGCAAGACGCTGAAGATGCTAGTCTTCGATAGGCTAGGCCTTCCCTCTCTGTTCTGGCATTTCTGCAGTTTAGTCCAAAGATATAGCCCCATTCCTTTGATACTAATGCATAACTAGTATAGTTCCGATGTCAGTCTTGCGAGTACTTTGGATGAGTACTCACGGTTGCTTTGGTACTCTTTTTCCCCATACCCGATTGCTGCGACCAGATGACGGATCCCAGGAGCCAGCTGCTACCGCCGACGACTGCTACTACACTTCCGGTGGAGCTTACTACTACGTGGAGGCCGACGACCAGGAGTAGTTAGGAGGCTCCCAGGCAAGAGGCCTGCGCCTTTTCGATCAGTGTCGTTGTTTTGCCCCGCCTTTTTAAGGCCTGTCTGTTTAACTTTATGTCTGTACTCAGATATCTAATGCTTTCGCTGATGCTTGTATGACATCGAGCTTATGTATTCGAGCCCTCGAGGCCCCTGGCTTGTAATATAAAGCTTGTATGATTTTTTTTGTGTTTAGAGTTGTGTTGTGATATCTTCCCATGAGTCTCTGATCTCGATCGTGTGCATTTGCGTGTATGATTAGTGCATGGTCGAGCAGGGGCGTCACAAGTTGGTATCAGAACCGACTGCCTATAGGAAGCCCCCTTCCAACTCCTTGGCCGAAGTTGAGTCTAGTCTTTGAAAAACTGTTTTTGCTAACATTGCTGTGTGGCTTACGGGCCCACGTCGCCAATGGGTGGTATTAGGATCTTTTATTCCGCACCTTTACTCTGGGATTCTACTCTCTCTTTTATTCGGGTTAAAATTTTACTAACTCTGACTCTAGGTTCTCGTGATCACGTCCATCCGGAGCTTTGATTATCTGCAAGTTACTTCCTTAGAGTGCACGATGCAAGAATTCACTCACTGTCATTTGACGATCTTGAAATTTCCTCTGTTTCAGATAGATCGATTGTTTCCGCCGCATCCCACGATGCAGCTTGTACTTCGGACTTCTGCTCGTGATGCGACTGGTCTTCCAGCTATCCTGATCGCCCTCCTGACCAGATTGAGCTACCGCTGGTACCCCGAGTACATGGTTTTTCCGCGAGTTCAACCAGGAGCAGTATCATGCCGATGTTCGTATCTTTGATCAGCGGAACGACTCCGACACTGAGTTGCACATTTTTCACGGTATCGGCGTGACGATTGATATGGTAGTCCATGACGCTGCCCATTCTGCTGTTGCACATCTTCGTGGCGAACATAGTCGCTTGGATGACTCCAAATTCCGATACATCCCGTATGCCCCTGCTGGATATGATACCGGATTTTACACAGCTGTCTGTGCCCCTTACGAGCGACGTCGATATGACCCGCAGGTTTTGATTCAGTGCACTTAGGCTCTGGATCGCACTGCCCGGGCTCTTGCCGTCGAGTTGTTTGCCACTCGCGCACGTCTCTACGAGGTCATGGCACAGTTGCTACCAGCTATTCGTGCAGGGATACAGCCAGAGTACATCCTTTACCCGCGCAGGACTCAGATGCCAGCAGGTATCGATTGGCCTGCTGTTGGAGGTCGCACCCCTACACGTGGACCTCTCCTACCAGCTCGAGATCGGGTTCTGCATCAGAGTAATCACGGAGTGCGGGACCTTTCTGCTCTGGACACCGACCGTCTGCACCTGTAGTTACCTGGTTTCAGTGGTATTCCCCGACGTTGATGTAGCCTTTGCTATGACCCGTTGTTGTATTCCCTATCGCTTGCCTGCGCGCCGCCTAGTATGTTTAGTTGTTTGAATTTCCGAACTTATGTTGTCCGCATGTAACCGACTTTGTGTATGGATCTGTATGTCTTAATTGGCTACTGTTATGAATCTATTGCACTACTTGTTCGTTGTCGTGTTACATCATGCTTGTCTCTAAACACTTGCAGTGGTTTTTACTAAAACTACCCCCTGTTAAATCTTAGCAGGATGGTTAGACCCGCAGGTCGTGGTCGTGGCCGTGCTGCCAACGATCCACCCCCGCCAGACTATATGGCTGCTATGATGCAGCAATTTGAGTTGAACCGCCAGTTCATGGTTGGAATCATGGCTCAGTTTCCAAACCAGAACGAGAATGTTCAGAATCAGCAACCTGCCCCAATAACTCTGTAGGAGTTTGTGCGTCTCAGCCCCACTATTTTCCGCAACTCTGAACAACCATTGGATGCTGATGACTGGCTTCGCGACATCTCCTTCGAGATGGAATCTGCCAATGTCGCCCCTGCCAACCTCGTCACCATCGGGTCCTAATTCTTGAAGGGTCCTGCTGCTCAATGGTGGGACACCCACAGGCGTTCATTACCTGCTGGGACAGTCGTTACCTGGATCGAGTTTCAGACTGCTTTCCGTGCCCGTTACATTCCTCAGGGAATCATGGACCGGAAGAAAAGAGAGTTTCACAACCTCACTCAGAGCAATAAGACTGTCGAAGCTTATCAGCGGGAATTCCTTAACCTTTCTCGCTATGCTGAGGAAGACATTGCCACTGATGCTCGTAGACAGGAGAAGTTCCGTGACGGACTTCACCCAAACCTCAAGCTTGCGCTTGCTGTTCATGACTTCACCGATTTCACCACCCTGGTGAACAAGGCTATCCAGGTTGAGACCGCTCAGATGGAACACAAAAATGCCATCAAGCGCCACCATGACGTTGGCTCATCTTCGGGCTCGTCATCGCAGAAGCGCCGTATCTGGATTCCTCACAGCATGTACCATCTAGCAGGACCTCCTCCACCGCCGGGGCAGCCAAGACCTCAGGCTCCACTGCTTCGAGCTCCTGCTCCCCGTCCCAATGATGGGCTCTGCTTCAAGTGTGGCCGTCCAGGTCACCGTTCCAGAGAATGCCCTCAGAACCAGAATCAGCTTGCACTTCCCTCTGCTGGCCGTGGTAACAACCAACACTGCAACAATAATACCAGACCTTCTAATGGTCATGGTCAAGCTTACCATGTTGATCTGAATGAAGCTCAAGATCAGCTTGCTATCGTGAACGGTACTATCCTTGTTCACTCAGTACCACCTCCTGTTTTAATTGATTCGGGAGCATCGCATTCAATTTACGCTAGAGTCCTCTGCATTCACGCATGGCATTAGATGTGAACCGTTGCACAATCCGTTAATGGAAAATTCTCCCGCGGGCTCATGCCAAGCTTCCTTGGTATGAATACCCCGACCTTCTCCTTTCTACCTCCTGAATTCTCGGGACGAGAATTTCTTTTAGAGGAGGAGAATTGTGACATCCCCATGTATTAAGTACAGTGACCACCTCTTAATCATGCCAAGTCACCATGCATAACAATGCTTAATCATCATTGGAATCATATCTCATTTCAAATTCCAATTCAAATTGAAATTCAAATTTGAGGTGAAAATAAAAGTTTTTCAAATCCAGGAACTAAAATGTTCATAATTTTGTATTTAATCCATTGTGAATTATGTTAAGAAAAACAACATCACCAAAATTCACTAGATGTCTCAAACATCTTGAATACAGTGCCAATACAGCAATTTAAATGCCTTTTTCTTTATGAAAAATTCATTTGGAATTATTTGGCCCCCAAACCTTTTTATTCCACTGTCTAATATTGCAACATATTTAACTAGCCAGGTTGCACATTTTTCAAAAGTGTTTTGGTGGCCTAATATTTTGCAAAACAGAAAACCAAACACAAAACAGAAAAGATTAAAGAAAAAGGGAAGGGAGCACTGTGCGACTGAAAAAGGGAAGGGAGCACTGTGCGACTGGGCTTTGAGTTGCCACAGTGCGGCCCAACCCAGCCCCACCAGCCTTTCGTCCTCCTCCTGCCATGGGGAGGCCGAAGCCATGGCGCTAGCGTGCGCGCAGCCGCACGTCCGCCGATCGCCACGCGCCGGCCATCCGGTGGTCCCCCGCGACGATAAGGACCCCCCCCCCCCCCCTGACCCGGTGGCGAACCCTAGCGTCCCCTTCTTGTTGGGTAATGCAGCAGAAAACAAAAGTTTTCCGACCTACGCACCAGCCCAGGACCACTATGGAGACTGCATACAAGGTTTGATCTTTTCGTTACCGACTCATAGCGCAGCGGAAGTAGAGTCGATGACGATCGGCGGTGCAGATCCCCGCAACTAGGATTTACAACCTCCCAACCGCGAGGAGGTACTCCCACATCTGCCCCTCGGACAGCCCTCCGGGAGGCGGTCGGACAGTCCTTCGGACGGTGTCACTGACAGCCCTCCGGGAGGACCTTCGAAACTCGGACGGTCACTCGGATAGCCCTACGGGAGGCACTCTCGAACTAAGACCGAAACTACGATATCTCTACAGAGTTGCACACATACGGTTTCATCTATCCGGCAGGGCTTCGCCGTCCAGAACTAGTTCCCACCGGAACCCAGACAACCTTTCGGCTCTACGAAACTCTTTTCGTGGGAGGGAGAGAGAGAGAGAGAGAGAGAGAGCCAGACGAGCATGGCATGTGTATGAGAGCAAGCATGAGGTTTGGAGAGCACCCCTCCACCTCTATTTATAGGAAAGCCAAGGGGTAAAGTTGGCATACAAAAATACCAAAAGTACCCCCACTTTATGTCTCACATAAAAGAATAAAAGGCCAAAAGGGATGGCATGTGGAGCTCCATAGAGGAGCCCCACCTTGGCCGGCCACCTCTAGGGGGCCCCCCACATGGGGGTGCCTTGCTCCCCAATCCCTTCTAGAAGCCTTTTGGGAAATATCCCAAAAGGTGACTGTGACACCCTGGTTTTTGGCAACTTTTTCTTTCAAAATCTTTCTGGCTTTATTTGCAATTTGGATGGATTTTGAACCTTTTCAGTTGACTTTGGACTTATGAATTTCTCTCAGCAATCCAAAGCCCTCAGCATCTTGCCAAAATCTTGTCACTCACCTTTTGGATCAAATTCTAATTCTTCATCTTTCCCAAATATTCATTTTCTTCCTTTGGGAAAATCTGTCATCACTATAGGTTACAAAGCAACCTATAGTTCTGGTGATCAGAAAAATCCCAAATTAATACCACACCTTCTTGTCATCATCTACTCCCACAATCTTCAAAAACATTTCATGGTCCAATACAAAATTTAGTCCAGAAAACTCCATTTGTCTTCTGGACAGTACTGGCCCTTTGTGAAGCAACTCATATGTTCCCAACTCAGAAAATTCCCAATTAATTCCCTGAGCTACTAGGGAACCTATCTTGCCACAATATCCAAAAATATCATCTTGTCCAGTACAAATTTTCATCAGCAATATCCTTCCAAGTTTCTGTTCAATAGGAACCTCTGTGAAGGAAGTACCATCTAGAGGTTTCCAAATGAGCTGAAATTTTTATGGCATCTTCAATCCACCAAATATCCATCCCACACCAAAATTCAGCTCCAGCAGATCAGCCAGATGAGTGCTACAAGCTCATCTAGCTTCTGTTCCAGTAACCACACTTGTACATGAACTACATCCAAACTGTGATGAAATTTCCTCAAACTTGGCCTGCTTGGAGTCCTTCCAAAGTAGATCACCGCAGACATCTCCATTGGCTCCATCTCCAGCTCACCTCTCCTCTAGATCCCTCTCAAGTTTTCTGTCAGAAACTGTAGCTGAAGCTACACTTCGCATCAGAGTGAATCTAGTCGAACCAGAGGCACAAGGGGACTAAGTGATCGAGGGTCGACGTGCTGGACAAGAAACGTCAGGCTCGCGTGAACTCTAGACACCAATGCCCGTGGTGAGCACGGCAGTGTCATGCCAAACCACGCGCCCTGCACCGCGCCCGTGTCTGATGAGTCGCGTCCGACTGCCTCGCGTCGCCGTAGCTTGTCTCAGTGCGCCGACTAGCTCCTCTCCATCCACCTGGCCGCCTTGGATCCTTCCCCTCGTCGGAGAAGCCCTCGCCGGCCGCCACGCACGCGGGCACTGTGGCACCCGTGCAGCCACAGTGGCTCTGCCGCTCGTCTTCTTCCTCCGCGTGCCGCCAGCGAGTGCATTAACTCCTCCTGCTCTCTCCTATCCCGCCGCCCGCTCCCAGCCAGCCAGCGTAACGTCCTGGCGCCGGCGACGTGACCCGAGCTCCGCCGCTTCCAGAGAGGTCGTCCCCGCCTATAAAAGGCCATGCCCTGCCCCTCCTAGCTCCTCACCCCACTCCTCCTACTCCTAATCGCCCTCCCGAGCAGCGAGCCAAGGCCGAGAGGCCCTCTGGCCTCACATCTCGCCGGAGATCCGCCGCCACCCGAGCCCAGCCACCTCGCCGTTCTACTCCTCCCCGGACTCCACCGACTCCACCATCGAGCTCAGCTCACTCCACTGACCACGCCCGACCCCTTGCCTGACTGAATCTTCTCCGGAATCGCCGTCTCCGACGACACCCGAGCGCCGCCGCCACCGGAAAGGAAGGGGACGACGCCGTCCGGCCATCTCTCGTCGCGCTACTGGTACGTGAGTGTTCGCCTCGGTGAGCTCTTTCCATCCCTGTAGTCGCCGGACCTCGCCGCCGACTGCATCGCCGGCGACCATCGCCGGAGCCCCGCATCTCTTTGTTCCCTCTCTCCCCATTTAAATCTGACAGCGGGGCCCGCTCGTCAGCGACCCGCCTCGCGCGCCGAAGCGGTAAGTGGAGGCGCCCTGGCAAAGTACGCCTTCGACGTGGCCCGCTGCTGGATTTTCTATTTTCTGATTTTAATCCAGATTTGACCAGGAACTTTGACCATCCATAACTTTTTATCCATAAGTCCAAATCAATTGATTCTTTTTGCTCTGAGTTTGTCTTGATCTCCTCTATTTTCTGGAAAAAAATTGGTATTTTTCCCATGCTCACGGAATTTCTGGTTAACTGAACAGTAATATGTGACATTTTCAATTGTATTTTGAAAATATTTTCAGAGGGAAATTCTTTTGGATTTGAAGCCCATGAGTTTGTGGACAACCCAACAGAGCAAGGCAAGCCATGTCATCCATTGCATGAAGCATTTCAATAGTGTTGGTTATTTAATTGAATTTCATGCATTATTTTAATATGTGATAATTCATAGTAATTTATTTAAATGCCTAGCTACTGCCATGACTAGTTATTCATGACAAATACCCATACTGGTTAAATGCTGGTCAAAACTAAACCTAATTGGTTGATCTATTGTCACCTATCCGGACTTATCCGTGCAGCCACATTTGCCGGTATGGGACGGCCTTGACTTGGTCTGGCTTTGTGCTCTTTTATCGGTACCACCAAACTAGGGAGGGTTATGCGTGCGTGCTGCCCTGATCAGGTAGACGACGATAATCCTGTGAGCCTAGTTGAGTTATTTTGCCGGCGTCCCCGTTTGGGACAGTTTAGTTTGGCCACGACGGTGGCAGGTGTCACGGGGTGACATAGGGGCCACCCAGGACATGACCCTGGGAGGGTATGATTGTCGGTGGTACGATAGAGGAGTCACGGGTCAGGCAGGTTTCGTTGGAGTAGCACTGGTCCACCCGAATGGGATCACGAGGCCAGGAGCTCCATAGTGTGGGTAAAGTGCGCAACCTCTGCAGAGTGTCAGAATCTATTCGAATAGCCGCGTCCACGGTATTGGACAGTCCGTACTAGGCCACGGGATGATCAACCGTAATACTGATAATAATGATGGAAGAACTTGACTTATGTTCGGAAGTGCTCAGTGGTTTATGAGCGTTCCGAGGGTTGTGGGACAACCCAGACGAGAGTAAGTTGGTGACAGTAAGCAACCCGGTATTTAACATGTTAATTGCCATGCTATTGTTTGCTGCATTGTTTTGGTTGCCATGAGCTTGCGAGTACATTCCAAGTACTCACCTGGCGTATCATGCCAGATGCAGGAGAAGCCGAGGACGGAGGTCCCGATGGTTCGTGCTACGCTAACTAGGCCGTGTCCACAGCAGTGTCCCTGTGGATGGAGTTATCCGCGCTATGTTCCGCTACGCCGTAGTTCTATCCAGTAGTATCGAGGCCCTGCTATGTTCCATAAATAATGTAGATATGGTCTTAGCACGTGCCGTGCTTTTGGCCTCGCTATCGATGTAAATTATGAGCTTGTACTCGAGATATTTCAATAAAGTTCAGTTTTGTTCTGTTCCAAGTTGTTGTGTGTTTCTAGAAGACATGATCTCTGGGTTGGAAACACGGGGTAAACCGGTCCTCTGAGCTGGGGTGCCACAGTGACTTTCCAAAAAAATATCCATAAAATGATTTTCACTATTCACGGAACCAATTTTCCGCGACCGTTAAATCCGAAAATATTTCTGTGGGTCTTAGAATAATTCCAGTACCCACACAAATGATTTTGGACGCGTTCCGAAACAATTTCGGATTAGTGATTTTCATCTGCGAAAAGCAACCAAATCGGTTCCGGCAGCTCCGGAGCATTTCCGGTTTTTATCCCGGAAAATTCCCAGAAGTTTCCAGAACACTTCTGGCATCCTCCAAGAATTTCCAGGTGTGTGCCGAAACCAATTTGACTGAATGGTATCCCCTGAAACAACTTTTCTATTTTACCGGAACTATTCCGGTGTCCTCTCCGGAACGTTTCCGTTGCGTCCGAAACTTTTCCGGTGATTTTCTCTCAGACTCCCTGTCTAGTATTCAGCAGATAGATGACCCTTAAACGTGTGACCCTATAGGTTCGGTGAAGTATAGACATGATCCGGAACACTTTCCGATCAATGATCAACATCGGAGCCGTGGACACCCATATTGACCCCTATACCCACACGAATGAATATTCGAGTGAACCTCCAGTTGCCGTGTGCTATTCCTGTTGCTTCACGATATGTTACAAATACCCGAGGTGAGAATCATCGGCATCCCCGTGGATCAACACTTGTCCACAATGCCAGTTACCTCGTTACCGGTTTTGTTCTCTTTTCTCGTTTTCGTGTTCCGGCATCCCTGTGATCAAATCACAATGTGTCTGGCCAGACGATGGTGGATACCG
Source organism: Elymus sibiricus (assembly GCA_039707655.1). NCBI lineage: Eukaryota > Viridiplantae > Streptophyta > Magnoliopsida > Poales > Poaceae > Elymus > Elymus sibiricus. Next base: position 35,936,755 of record CM077668.1, on the reverse strand, counting down.
TAACACCGAGAGGGCCCAGAGATATCTCTCCATCGTCAGAGGAGCAAATCCCAATCTTGAGCTATCAAGTTACTTGACATACTTTTCCATGAACCCGTAAGCCGCCGTAATAGCCACCCATTTACGGATGACGTTTAACAAACCCCAAAGTTCATGAAGCAAGCATGAAGAAACTCGATACTCTCATGGTCTAAGGAATTATGCAAAGATTAACTTTCTCTGTGTTATTAACCAATAACTTGTGATGAATGAATCTCATAGCATAACATCAATTCGGGTCGATTCAACACAAGTGTTCTCCTAACATTGTGCCCTCAAAGTTGCCAGCATAGTCATGCCCATGATCAGGAAAACAGAACCATCATGCAACACTTGAGCTAGTCTTAGAGGCCAGACTAGGAATACATTTTACCGTTTATTATTCCACACGTGCATATGACTCTTCCTCCGAGCCTCGTGGTTATTGCAGACTCGAGAACCATAGCAGTTATAGCACGGAATATAAACTTAACTACAAACTTGGAGATAAATAATAACATTTATTATTGCCTCTAGGGCATATCTCCTACACTTCTCCCCTTCCCTCGCTCTCTTTCCCCCCATCCCGAGCGCTACCATGGCCGCACCCGTGCCATAGCCGCGGCCACCGTCGCCCCTGTGCCTCGCCGCCGTGCCAGACCGCTCCGCCTGCCTTCGCTACTTCATCCCTGACCTCGAGCGAGACCTCTATGCCGTCATCTCGTCACCTACGGCCTCGTCTTCATCTTCGGACGCCGGTGATCGCCGTCTCCGATCCGCCATCGCCGGACCTCCCCGAGCCCACCTTGCTCCTCTGCATGCTCGCCGTGAGCACCGCGTCCCTCTCCCTCTCTCCCCGTGCTCTCCTCCGCTCCGTAGTCCCGATTTCCCCATGGTCGTACCTGTCGCCGCTTGGACTCGTCGCCGGCGAGTCTCCGACGACCAAATGGCCCCACGGTTGTGCTCGTTCGCCTCGCCGCATCGCGTGGGTCCTCGCTAGCTACTCGCTTCGCCCGTTTGCACGCCGCATCATCGATCCCGACCTCCACCCAAAGACGCCGTCGCCCGCCGTCGTCGTCGCGCACCATTTCGGCCACCCCTGCCCACGAGACCACCGCCGTTGGATGCGGCACTCCACGGCGGTTCGAACGGCACCGGTCGCGTGCCAAATGGCCGCCTGAGGCCGTTTTCCGGCGGGTTCCCGAGCGCGCCGCCGCGTTTGCGCGTTGCCGGCGGCTAAATGCCGGCCGTCGCCGACGTGGCTGGCCTGGGGCTCGCCCTGAGCCACTGACCCGTGGGTTCCAGCGGCCAGTTGACCGCGTTGACCGGTCAACTGTGCTGACTGGGCACACTGTGTCGCTGACATGCGGGCCCCGCAATAATTAAAATGATTTTGTAAATAAATAAATTGTTAATTAATTAGTTAATTAATTTAATTACTAAATAGTCACTGACTACTGGGTCTCACCCTCTAATTAATCTATAATTAGTTTAAATAAACCCTAAATATCTACTGTGACACTGACAAGTGGGACCCACTGGTCAGGTTTGACTCTGGTCAGCCGGGTTTGACTGCTGACGTCACTATGATGTCATGATGACGTCATAATACACTGTTTCGGATAATTCTAATTTAATAATTAAAATAATTGCAAAAATTCAATAAAACTTTGAAAAACCATATAAAATAAACCGTAACTCGGATGAAAAATGATCAGAAAAATATGATGAATCCGAATATGTGATCAAAATGCTTGTCCATCACTCCTAAATAGATGAACATGGAACTTTCCCTCTGATTCATCTGTCCGATAATTGCCCGGAGCTGGTAAAACACCTCCAGATGTTTCCCTCTCCTACTAACTTGCGTAGGACTATATTAGAGCACTCCTCGAGTTACGTGCTGCCATGCCATGCATCTGTGATTGCATCTGTTGCTTGTATTTATTGTTTCTTCCCCACTCTTCTCTCCGGTAGACCCCGAGACTGCCGACGACCCTCCTGAGTACAACTACGTCGTCGACGACCAGCCCCTTTTCAGCAGAGCTTCCAGGCAAGCAAAACCCCCTTGATCATTCCTATATCACCTATTCCTTCTCCCCCGTGCTTGCATTAGATTTTGCTACTGTAATTGCTTTCTCCTATTCTGATGCATAGCCTGTTTTTGTAACCTGTTTTTGTTACTTTACCTGTCATCCTAAACTGCTTAGAATAGGCTGGTTAGTGATCCATCAGTGACCCCCTCATTCTTTGTTGGGGAACGTTGCATAGAAAACAAAAAAAATCTACGCACACGCAAGATCTATCCATGGAGATGCATTGCTACGAGAGGGGAAGTGAGTCTACGTACCCTCGTAGACCGTAAGCGGAAGCGTTAGAACAACGCGGTTGATGTCGTCGAACAACTTCACGATCCAACCGACCGAGCACCGAACGTACGGCACCTCCGCGTTCAGCACACGTTCAGCTCGGTGACGTCCTCAACTTCTTGATCCAGCAAGACGGCGAGGTAGTGGATGAGTTCCGGCAGCACGACGGCGTGGTGACGGTGATGGTGATGCTATCTCTGCAGGGCTTCGCCCAAGCACTGCGAAAATATGACCGAGGGACGGAACTGTGGAGGGGGGCGCCGCACACGGCTAAGACAATGTTGTGGCTTGTTTGGGGCGCCCCCTCTCCTCTATTTATATATGCGTAGGGGCTTGGAGTGGAAGGAATAGTGCCACGTGAACAGTACCACGTGAATAGTACATATGTGGACTTGGACTCCAAAGTCCAATCCTATTCCTACTAGGACTCTCCTTTTTTCCTTCCCTAGCTGCGTGGGCTTTTGAGGACTTGGTGCGCCTGGCCCAATAAGGCCAGGGCGCCTCCCCTTAGCCCATGACAGCCCTTGGGACGTGGTGGACCCACTTGTGGACTTCCGGACCCCTCCGGAATCCTCCGGAACCTTCTGGAAGCTTCCCGGTACAATACCGAAAAAACTGCACATATTTCCGGAACCCAAAATATGACTTCCCATATATAAATCTTTACCTCTCGACCATTGCGAGACTCCTCGTGACGTCCGGGATCTCATCCGGGACTCCGAACAACATTCGGTTACCAATTCAGATAACTCATATAACACTATATCGTCAACGAATGCTAAGCGTGCGGACCCTACGTGTTCGGGAATGATGTAGACATGACCGAGACGCCTCTCTGGTCAATAATCAATAGCGGAACCTGGATGCCCATATTGGTTTCTACATATTCCACGAAGATCTTATCGGTCGAACCGCAATGACAACATACGTAATTCCCTTTGTCCGTCGGTATGTTACTTGCCCGAGATTCGATCGTCGGTATCTCCATACCTAGTTCAATCTCATTACCGGCAAGTCTCTTTACTCGTTCCGTAATACATCATCCCATAACTAACTCCTTAGTCACTTTGCTTGCAAGTTTCTTACGATGTGCATTACCGAGAGGGCCCAGAGATACCTCTCCGAAACACGGAGTGACAAATCCCAATCTCGATCCATGCCAACTCAATAGACACCTCCGGAGATACCTGTAGAGCATCTTTATGATCACCCAGTTACGTTGTGATGTTTGATAGCACACAAGGTATTCCTCCGGTATCCGGGAGTTGCATGATCTCATGGTCGGAGGAACATGTATTTGACATTCAAGAAAGCAGTAGCAATAAACAGAACGATCATATGCTAAGCTAACAGATGGGTCTTGTCCATCACATCATTCTCCTAATGATGTGATCCCATTATCAAATGACAACTCATGTCTATGGTTAAGAAACCTTAACCATCTTTGATCAACGAGCTAGTCTAGTAGAGGCTCACCAGGGACACATTATGTGTTTATGTATTCACACATGTATTTAAGTTTCCGGTCAATACAATTCTAGCATGAATAATAAAATTTATCATGAACAAGGAAATATAAAATAATAACAACTTTATTATTGCCTCTAGGGCATATTTCCATCAGTCTCCCACTTGCACTAGAGTCAATAATCTAGTTCACATCGCCATGTGATTAACACCCAAGAGTTCACTAGAGTCAATAATCTAGTTCACATAACCATGTGATTAACACTCAAAGAGTTCTAAGGTGTGATCATGTTTTGCTCGTGAGAGAGAATTCTAGTCAATGGGTCTGCAATATTCAGATCCATGTGTACTTTGCAAATCCTTATGTCATACTGTAGATGCTGCTATCACGCTTTACTTGGAGCTATTCCAAATGACTGCTCCATTATACGTATCCGGTTTGCTACTCAGAGATATCCAGATAGGTGTCAAAGCTTACATCGACGTAACCCTTTACGACGAACTCTTTATCACCTCCATAATCGAGAAACATTTCCTTAGTCCTTTAGTTACTAAGGATAATTTTGACCGCTGTCCAGTGATCCACTCCTGGATCACTCTTGTACCCCCTTTGCCAGACACGTGGCAAGGCACACATTAGGTGTGGTATACAGCATGGCATACATTATAGAACCTATGGCTGAGGCATAGGGAATGACTTTCATTCTCTCTCTATCTTCTGCCGTGGTCAAGCTTTGAGTCTTACTCAACTTTACACCTTACAATACAGGCAAGAACTCCTTCTTTCACTGATCCATTTTGAACTCCTTCAAAATCTTGTCAAGGTATGTACTAATTGAAAGTCTTATCAAGCGTCTTGATCTATCTCTACAGATCTTGATGCCCAATATATAACCAGCTTCACCGAGGTCTTTCATTCAAGTATCCTTTTATGCCATCCAGAAATTCTATATCATTTCCAATCAACAATATGTCATCCACATATAATATTAGAAATGCTACAGAGCTACCACTCACTTTCTTGTAAATACAGGCTTCACCGTAAGTCTGTACAAAACCATATGCTTTGATCACCTCATCAAAGCGTATATTCCAACTCCGAGATGCTTGCACCAGTCCATAGATGGATCGCTGGAGCTTGCACACTTTGTTAGCACCCTTAGGATCGACAAAACCTTCTGGTTGCATCATATACAACTCTTCTTTGAGAAAACCATTAAGGAATGCAGTTTTGACATCCATTTGCTAGATCATAAAATGCGGCAATTGCTAACATGATTCGGACAGACTTAAGCATCGCTACGGGTGAGAAAGTCTCATCGTAGTCAACCCCTTGAACTTGTCGAAAACCTTTCGCGACAAGTCAAGCATTGTAGACAGTGATATTACCATCAGCGTTTGTCTTCCTCTTAAAAATCCATTTATTCTCAATGGCTTGCCGATCATCGGGCAAGTCCACCAAAGTCCATACTTTGTTCTCATACATGGATCCTATCTCAGATTTCATGGCCTCAAGCCATTTGTCGGAATCTGGGCTCATCATAGCTTCTTCATAGTTCGTAGGTTCGCCGTTGTCTAACAACATGACTTCCAGAACAGGATTACCGTACCACTCTGGTGCGGAACGTACTCTGGTCGACCTACGAGGTTCAGTAGTAACTTGATCTGAAGTTTCATGATCTTCACCATTATCTTCCTTTCTTATTGGTGTAGGCATCACGGGAACGGTTTTCTCTAATGAGCTACTTTCCAATTCGAGAGAAGGTACAATTACCTCATCAAGTTCTACTTTCCTCCCACTCACTTCTTTCGAGAGAAACTCCTTCTCTAGAAAGGACCCATTCTTGGCAACAAAGACCTTGCCTTCGGATCTGTGGTAGAAGGTGTACCCAATTGTTTCTTTAGGGTATCCTATGAAGACGCACTTCTTCGCTTTGGGTTCGAGCTTATCAGGTTGAAGCTTTTTTCACATAAGCATCGCATCTCCAAACTTTAAAAAACGACAGCTTAGGTTTCTTGACAAACCATAGTTCATCAGGTGTCGTCTCAACGGATTTAGACGGTGCCCTATTTAACGTGAATGTAGCTGTCTCTAATGCATAACCCCAAAACAATAGTGGCAAATCGGTAAGAGACATCATAGAACGCACCATATCCAATAAAGTGCGGTTACGACGTTCAGACACACCATTACGTTGTGGTGTTCCAGGTGGCGTGAGTTGTGAAACAATTCCACATTTTCTTAAATGAAGGCCAAACTCGTAACTCAAATATTCGCCTCCGCGATCGGATCGTAGAAACTTTATTTTATTGTTACGATGATTCTCTACTTCACTCTGAAATTCTTTGAACTTTTCAAATGTTTCAGACTTTTGTTTCATCAAGTAGATATAGCCATACCTACTCAAATCATCTGTGAAGGTTAGAAAATAACGATACCCGCCGCGTGCTTCAACATTCATTGGACCGCATACATCGGTATGTATTATTTCCAACAAATCAGTAGCTCGCTCCATTGTTCCGGAGAACGGAGTTTTAGTCATCTTGCCCATGAGGCATGGTTCGCAAGTATCAAATGATTCATAATCAAGAGATTCCAAAAGTCCATCAGCATGGAGTTTCTTCATGCGCTTTACACCAATATGACATAAACGGCAGTGCCACAAGTATGTTGCACTATCATTATCAACTTTGCATCTTTTGGCATCAATATTATGAATATGTGTATCACTACGATCGAGATTCAACAAGAATAAACCATTCACAAGGGTGCATGATCATGAGGGATATTATTCATATAAATAGAATAACCATTATTCTCTGACTTAAATGAATAACCGTCTTGCAATAAACAATATCCAGATATAATGTTTTATGCTCAACGCAAGCACCAAATAACCATTATTTAGGTTTAATACTAATCCCGAAGGTATTACGAGCGTGTCGATATTGATCATATCAATCTTGGAGACACTTCCAACACATATCGTCACCTCGCCCTCAGCTAGTCTTCGTTACTCTGCAGCTCCTGCTTCAAGTTACTAATATTAGCAACTGAATCGGTATCCAATACCCAGACGCTGCTACGAGCACTAGTGAGGAACATATCAATAAAATGTATATCAAATATACCTTTGTTCACTTTGCCATCCTTCTTATCCGCCAAATACTTGGGGCAGTTCCGCTTCCAGTGACCGGTTCCTTTGCAGTAGAAGCACTCAGTTTCAGGCTTGGGTCCAACTTTGGGTTTCTTCGTGGGAGCGGCAGCTTGCTTGCCGTTCTTCTTGAAGTTCCCCTTCTTTCCCTTGCCCTTTTTCTTGAAACTAGTGGTCTTGTTAACCATCAACACTTGATAGTCCTTCTTGATTTCTACCTCCGCCAATTTCAGCATCGCGAAGAGCTCGGGAATTGTCTTCTCCATCCCGTGCATATTATAGTTCATCACGAAGCCTTTATAGCTTGGTGGCAGTGACTGAAGAACTCTGTCAATAACACTTTCAACTGGAAGATCAATTCCCAGCTGAGTCAAGTGGTTGTGGTATCCAGACATTCTGAGTATGTGTCCACTGACAGAACTGTTCTCCTCCATCTTAAAGCTGAAGAACTTGTTGGAGACTTCATATCTCTCAACCCGGTCATTAGCTTGAAATATCAATTTTAGCTCCTGGAACATCTCATATGCTCCATGGCATTCAAAACGCTTTTGTAGTCCCGGTTCTAAGCCGTAGAGCATGGCACACTGAACTATCGAGTAGTCATCAGATCGAGCCTGCCAGGCATTCACAACGTCTGCAGCAGCTCCTGCAGCAGGTCCATCACCTAGCGGTGCATCAAGGACATAATCCTTCTGTGCAGCAATGAGGATAATCCTCAAGTTACGGACCCAGTCCGTGTAATTGCTACCATCATCTTTCAACTAAGCTTTCTCTAGGAACGTATCAAAAACAGGGGAGCTACAACGAGAGCTATTGATCTACAACATAATTTGCAAAGACTATCAGGACTAAGTTCATGATAAATTAAGTTCAATTAATCAAATTACTAATGAACTCCCACTTAAATTAACATCCCTCAAGTTAACTAAGTGATACATGATCCAAATCAACTAGCCCATGTCCGATCATCACGTGAGATGGGATAGTCATCAATGGTGAACATCTCCATGTTGATCATATCTACTATATGACTCATGTTCGACCTTTCGGTCTCCAGTGTTCCGAGACCATGTCTGTACATGCTAGGCTCGTCAAGTTTAACCCAAGTATTCTGCTTGTGTAAAACTGGCTTACACCCGTTGTATGTGAACGTAGAATCTATCACACCCGATCATCACGAGGTGCTTCGAAACGACGAACTTTAGCAACGGTGCATACTCAGGGAGAACACTTTTATCTTGAAATTTAGTGAAGGGATCATCTTATAATGCTACCGTCGTTCTAAGCAAAATAAGATGCATAAAGGATAAACATCACATGCAATCAAAATATGTGACATGATATGGCCATCATCTTGTGCTTTTGATCTCCATGTCCAAAGCATCGTCATGATCTCCATCGTCACCGGCTCGACACCTTGATCTGCATCGTTGCGTCGTGGTCGTCTCGCCAACTATTGCTTCTACAACTATTGCTAACGCATAGCAATAAAGTAAAGCAATTACATGGCGCTTGCATTTCATACAATAAAGAGACAACCATAAGGCTCCTGCCGGTTGTCGATAAATTACAAAACATGATCATCTCATACAATAACGTATATCACATCATGTCTTGACCATATCACATCACAGCATACCCTGCAAAAACAAGTTAGACATCCTCTACTTTACTGTTGCAAGTTTTACGTGGCTGCTACGGGCTTCTAGCAAGAACCGTTCTTACCTACGGCACAAAACCACAACGGTGATTTATCAAGTTTGCTGTTTTAACCTTCAACAAGGACCGGCCGCAGTCAAATTCGATTCAACTAACGTAGGAGAAACAGACACCCGCCAGCCACCTTTATGCAAAGCAAGTTGCATGTCTGCCGGTTGAACCGGTCTCATGTACGTGGACATGTAAGGTTGGTCCGTGCCGCTTCATCTTACAATACCGCTGAATCAAAATAAGACGTTGCTGGTAAGCAGTATGACAATCACCGCCCACAACTCTTTGTGTTCTACTCGTGCATATCATCTACGCATAGACCTGGCTCATGATGCCACTGTTGGGGAACGTTGCATAGAAAACAAAAAATTTCTACGCACACGCAAGATCTATCCATGGAGATGCATAGCTACGAGAGGGGGAGTGTGTCTACGTACCCTCGTAGACCGTAAGCGGAAGCGTTAGAACAACGCGGTTGATGTCGTCGAACAACTTCACGATCCAACAGACCGAGCACCGAACGTACGGCACCTCCGCGTTCAGCACATGTTCAGCTCGGTGACGTCCTCGACTTCTTGATCCAGCAAGATGGCGAGGTAGTGGATGAGTTCCGGCAGCACGACGGCGTGGTGATGGTGGTGGTGATGCTATCTCCGCAGGGCTTCGCCCAAGCACTGCGAAAATATGACCGAGGGACGGAACTGTGGAGGGGGGCGCCGCACACGGCTAAGACAATGTTGTGGCTTGTTTGGGGCGCCCCATCTCCTCTATTTATATATGTGTAGGGGCTTGGAATAGAAGGAATAGTGCCACATGAACAGTACCACGTGAATAGTACCACGTGATCAATACCACGTGAATAGTACACACGTAGACTTGGACTCCAAAGTCCAATCCTATTCCTACTAGGACTCTCCTTTTTTCCTTCCCTAGCTGTGTGGGCTTTTGAGGACTTGGTGCGCCTGGCCTAATAAGGCCAGGGCGCCTCCCCTTAGCCCATGCCAGCCCTTGGGACGTGGTGGACCCACTTTTGGACTTCCGGACCCCTCCGGAATCCTCCGGAACCTTCTGGAAGCTTCCCGGTACAATACCGAAAAAACTGCACCTTTTTCCGGAACCCAAAATATGACTTTCCATATATAAATCTTTACCTCTCGACCATTCCGAGACTCCTCGTGACGTCTGGGATCTCATCCGGGACTCCGAACAACATTCGGTTACCAATTCACATAACTCATATAACACTATATCGTCAACGAACGTTAAGCGTGCGGACCCTACGGGTTCGGGAATGATGTAGACATGACCGAGACGCCTCTCCGGTCAATAATCAATAGAGGAACCTGGATGCCCATATTGGTTCCTACATATTCCACGAAGATCTTATCGGTCGAACCGCAATGACAACATACGTAATTCCCTTTGTCCGTCGGTATGTTACTTGCCCGAGATTCGATCGTCGGTATCTCCATACCTAGTTTAATCTCGTTATCGGCAAGTCTCTTTACTCATTCCGTAATACATCATCCCGTAACTAACTCCTTAGTCACTTTGCTTGCAAGCTTCTTATGATGTGCATTACCGAGAGGGCCCAGCGATACCTCTCCGAAACACGGAGTGACAAATCCCAGTCTCGATCAATGCCAACTCAACAGACACCTTCGGAGATACCTGTAGAGCATCTTTATGATCACCCAGTTACGTTGTGACATTTGATAGCACACAAGGTATTCCTCCGGTATCCGGGAGTTGCATGATCTCATGGTCGGAGGAACATGTATTTGACATTCAAGAAAGCAGTAGCAATAAACAGAATGATCATATGCTAAGCTAACAGATGGGTCTTGTCCATCACATCATTCTCCTAATGATGTGATCCCGTTATCAAATGACAACTCTTGTCTATGGTTAGGAAACCTTAACCATCTTTGATCAACGAGCTAGTCTAGTAGAGGCTCACTAGGGACACGGTATTTGTTTATGTATTCACACATGTATTTAAGTTTCCGGTCAATACAATTCTAGCATGAATAATAAACCTTTATCATGAACAAGGAAATATAAAATAATAACAACTTTATTATTGCCTCTAGGGCATATTTCCATCACCCTTGTCCCTGTTGCCCCGCTTTAGTACCAGTACCTCGATCATTGTGATCGATGTGCAGAGACCGTCACAGCACCGTAAGACCCCTTAGTTGTACGGCTCTGCAGGGCTACTATCGAGTGCCGAGAGTGATACCTTGTACTGCACCCCTGATGATATCCCTGTAGCATAGCACATCGATGGTGATTGCAGAGGGTGATTCCTCGCTCTCCCCTTCCCGATGATGGCTCTGTCGTACAAACCCTCAAGTGTGGACCATCGAGGGTGATTCCTCCTGGTTCTCCTTAACGGATTACATCAAGTAGGAACCCAGCGAGGGTGATTCCTTGGATTCCTCTTTGATGTTATGAAAACAGTTACCTGGGTTTTATTATAGATACCTAATAAAGATGGGTCGACCCCGTGGGGTACCCGCGAGAGATGTGAAGTCGGGTTGACCGTGAGGGTACCCGCGAGCTAATTACGAGGTGCGGCCGGGCAGGCAGAGACCGCCCTAGAGAGGGATGGGCCTGACCCTTGTTGCACTTCCTCGAGACGGGGCGACAGGAGTACTGATCGTCACCGCGAGCTCCTAATAATTAGCTAACGGATTTGGGTATCTGATCTTAGTTGGCCACTGGCCTATACGCACTACCACCACGTGGGATAATGGTTTAATGGGGCCCTCTACGCCGTATGTATCAGCCGAAAGCTTTGTCAGACGTCCAGTTCAGCATTGTGGCACGGCAGGATCGGCGCCATCCATGACAGAGCTGGTGCCTGGATCTAACCCTGCACACAACGACCCGGAGTGCAAAGGGCGATGGGCCCAAGACCCCTGAGCACTTAGGATGTAGACCGGCGGGGACCTCTCTGCTGAGCCTAGGTAGGACTCCGTCGTCTCGATCAGCCAAGGTCGGGCATGACCCGATAAAAGTGTGTCTGGCCAGAGTTAATCGAGCGTGTTGGGTAACAGTAGTGCACCCCTGCAGGGAAGTTATCTATTCGAATAGCCATGTCCACGGTAACAGGACGCTAAGTGTTGTATCCCGATCTACTACTACTTGAACTAGATACATGTTAATTAATTGTAAGCTCCGGGATCGCTTTCTCGCAAGGAGTCGAGGAAGGATTCCTAGGCTTTGCTATTACATGCTTGTTATTTTATATTATGCTAATCTGCACTCTTCTAATGCTGCAAGACGCTGAAGATGCTAGTCTTCGATAGGCTAGGCCTTCCCCCTCTGTTCTGGCATTTCTGCAATTTAGTCCAAAGATATAGCCCCATTCCTTTGATACTAATGCATAACTAGTATAGTTCTGATGTCAGTCTTGCGAGTACTTTGGATGAGTACTCACGGTTGCTTTGCTACTCTTTTTCCCCATACCCGATTGCTGCGACCAGATGACATATCATAGGAGCCAGCTGCTACCGCCGGCGACTGCTACTACACTTCCGGTGGAGCTTACTACTACGTGGAGGCCGACGACCAGGAGTAGTTAGGAGGCTCCCAGGCAGGAGGCGTGCGCCTTTTCGATCAGTGTCGTTGTTTTCCCCCGTCTTGATCTATCTCTATAGATCTTGATGCCCAATATATAAGCAGCTTCACCGAGGTCTTTCATTCAAGTATCCTTTTATGCCATCCAGAAATTCTATATCATTTCCAATCAACAATATGTTATCCACATATAATATTAGAAATGCTACAGAGCTCCCACTCACTTTCTTGTAAATACAGGCTTCACCGTAAGTCTGTACAAAACCATATGCTTTGATCACCTCATCAAAGCGTATATTCCAACTCCGAGATGCTTGCACCTGTCCATAGATGGATCACTGGAGCTTGCACACTTTGTTAGCACCCTTAGGATCGACAAAACCTTCTGGTTGCATCATATACAACTCTTCTTTGAGAAAACCATTAAGGAATGCAGTTTTGACATCCATTTGCCAGATCATAAAATGCGGCAATTGCTAACTTGATTCGGACAGACTTAAGCATCGCTACGGGTGAGAAAGTCTCATCGTAGTCAACCCCTTGAACTTGTCGAAAACCTTTCGCGACAAGTCGAGCTTTGTAGACAGTGATATTACCATCAGCGTTTGTCTTCCTCTTAAAAATCCATTTATTCTCAATGGCTTGCCGATCATCGGGCAAGTCCACCAAAGTCCATACTGTGTTCTCATACATGGATCCTATCTCAGATTTCATGGCCTCAAGCCATTTGTCGGAATCTGGGCTCATCATAGCTTCTTCATAGTTCGTAGGTTCGCCGTTGTCTAACAACATGACTTCCAGAACAGGATTACCGTACCACTCTGGTGCGGAACGTACTCTGGTCGACCTACGAGGTTCAGTAGTAACTTGATCTGAAGTTTCATGATCTTCACCATTATCTTCCTCTCTTATTGGTGTAGGCATCACGGGAACGGTTTTCTCTGATGAGCTACTTTCCAATTCGAGAGAAGGTACAATTACCTCATCAAGTTCTACTTTCCTCCCACTCACTTCTTTCGAGAGAAACTCCTTCTCTAGAAAGGACCCATTCTTGGCAACAAAGACCTTGCCTTCGGATCTGTGGTAGAAGGTGTACCCAATTGTTTATTTAGGGTATCCTATGAAGACGCACTTCTCCGCTTTGGGTTCGAGCTTATCAGGTTGAAGCTTTTTTCACATAAGCATCGCATCTCCAAACTTTAAAAAACGACAGCTTAGGTTTCTTGACAAACCATAGTTCATACGGTGTCGTCTCAACGGATTTAGACGGTGCCCTATTTAACGTGAATGCAGCAGTCTCTAATGCATAACCCCAAAACGATAGTGGCAAATCGGTAAGAGACATCATAGAATGCACCATATCCAATAAAGTACGGTTACGACGTTCAGACACACCATTACGTTGTGCTGTTCCAGGTGGCGTGAGTTGTGAAACAATTCCACATTTTCTTAAATGAAGGCCAAACTCGTAACTCAAATATTCGCCTCCGCGATCGGATCGTAGAAACTTTATTTTCTTGTTACGATGATTCTCTACTTCACTCTGAAATTCTTTGAACTTTTCAAATGTTTCAGACTTGTGTTTCATCAAGTAGATATAGCCATACCTACTCAAATCATCTGTGAAGATTAGAAAATAACGATACCCGCCGCGTGCTTCAACATTCACTGGACCGCATACATCGGTATGTATTATTTCCAACAAATCAGTAGCTCGCTCCATTGTTCCGGAGAACGGAGTTTTAGTCATCTTGCCCATGAGGCATGGTTCGCAAGTATCAAATGATTCATAATCAAGAGATTCCAAAAGTATATCAGCATGGAGTTTCTTCATGCGCTTTACACCAATATGACCTAAACGGCAGTGCCACAAGTATGTTGCACTATCATTATCAACTTTGCATCTTTTGGCATCAATATTATGAATATGTGTATCACTACGATCGAGATTCAACAAGAATAAACCATTCACAAGGGTGCATGATCATGAGGGATATTATTCATATAAACAGAATAACCATTATTCTCTGACTTAAATGAATAACCGTCTTGCAATAAACAATATCCAGATATAATGTTTTATGCTCAACGCAAGCACCAAATAACCATTATTTAGGTTTAATACTAATCCCGAAGGTATTACGAGCGTGTCGATATTGATCATATCAATCTTGGAGACACTTCCAACACATATCGTCACCTCGCCCTCAGCTAGTCTCCGTTACTCTGCAGCTCCTGCTTCAAGTTACTAATATTAGCAACTGAATCGGTATCAAATACCCAGACGCTGCTACGACCACTAGTGAGGTACATATCAATAAAATGTATATCAAATATACCTTTGTTCACTTTGCCATCCTTCTTATCCGCCAAATACTTGGGGCATTTCCGCTTCCAGTGACCAGTTCCTTTGCAGTAGAAGCACTCAGTTTCAGGCTTGGGTCCAACTTTGGGTTTCTTCGTGGGAGCGGCAGCTTGCTTGCCGTTCTTCTTGAAGTTCCCCTTCTTTCCCTTGCCCTTTTTCTGGAAACTAGTGGTCTTGTTAACCATCAACACTTGATACTCCTTCTTGATTTCTACCTCCGCCAATTTCAGCATCGCGAAGAGCTCGGGAATTGTCTTCTCCATCCCTTGCATATTATAGTTCATCTCGAAGCCTTTATAGCTTGGTGGCAGTGACTGAAGAACTCTGTCAATAACACTCTCAACTGGAAGATCAATTCCCAGCTGAGTCAATTGGTTGTGGTATCCAGACATTCTGAGTATGTGTCCACTAACAGAACTGTTCTCCTCCATCTTAAAGCTGAAGAACTTGTTGGAGACTTCATATCTCTCAACCCGGTCATTAGCTTGAAATATCAATTTTAGCTCCTGGAACATCTCATATGCTCCATGGTGTTCAAAACGCTTTTGTAGTCCCGGTTCTAAGCCGTAGAGCATGGCACACTGAACTATCGAGTAGTCATCAGATCGAGCCTGCTAGGCGTTCACAACGTCTGCAGCAGCTCCTGCAGCAGGTCCATCACCTAGCGGTGCATCAAGGACATAATCCTTCTGTGCAGCAATGAGGATAATCCTCAAGTTACGGACCCAGTCCGTGTAATTGCTACCATCATCTTTCAACTAAGCTTTCTCTAGGAACGTATCAAAAACAGGGGAGCTACAACGAGAGCTATTGATCTACAACATAATTTGCAAAGACTATCAGGACTAAGTTCATGATAAATTAAGTTCAATTAATCAAATTACTAATGAACTCCCACTTAAATTAACATCCCTCAAGTTAACTAAGTGATACATGATCCAAATCAACTAGCCCATGTCCGATCATCACGTGAGATGGGATAGTCAACAATGGTGAACATCTCCATGTTGATCATATCTACTATATGACTCATGTTCGACCTTTCGGTCTCCAGTGTTTCGAGACCATGTCTGTACATGCTAGGCTCGTCAAGTTTAACCCAAGTATTCTGCTTGTGTAAAACTGGCTTACACCCGTTGTATGTGAACGTAGAATCTATCACACCCGATCATCACGAGGTGCTTCGAAACGACGAACTTTAGCAACGGTGCATACTCAGGGAGAACACTTTTATCTTGAAATTTAGTGAAGGGATCATCTTATAATGCTACCGTCGTTCTAAGCAAAATAAGATGCATAAAGGATAAACATCACATGCAATCAAAATATGTGACATGATATGGCCATCATCTTGTGCTTTTGATCTCCATCTCTAAAGCATCGTCATGATCTCCATCGTCACTGGCTCGACACCTTGATCTCCATCGTTGCGTCGTGGTCGTCTCGCCAACTATTGCTTCTACAACTATTGCTAACGCATAGCGATAAAGTAAAGCAATTACATGGCGCTTGCATTTCATACAATAAAGAGACAACCATAAGGCTCCTGCCGGTTGCCGATAAATTACAAAACATGATCATCTCATACAATAACATATATCACATCATGTCTTGACCATATCACATCACAGCATACCCTGCAAAAACAAGTTAGACGTCCTCTACTTTATTGTTGCAAGTTTTACGTGGCTGCTACGGGCTTCTAGCAAGAACCGTTCTTACCTACGGCACAAAACCACAACGGTGATTTATCAAGTTTGCTGTTTAAACCTTCAACAAGGACCGGCCGCAGTCAAATTCGATTCAACTAACGTAGGAGAAACAGACACCCGCCAGCCACCTTTATGCAAAACAAGTTGCATGTCTGCCGGTGGAACCGGTCTCATGTACGTGGACATGTAAGGTTGGTCCGGGCCGCTTCATCTTACAATACCGCTGAATCAAAATAAGACGTTGGTGGTAAGCAGTATGACGATCACCACCCACAACTCTTTGTGTTCTACTCGTGCATATCATCTACGCATAGACATGGCTCATGATGCCACTGTTGGGGAACGTTGCATAGAAAACAAAAAATTTCTACGCACACGCAAGATCTATCCATGGAGATGCATAGCTACGAGAGGGGGAGTGTGTCTACGTACCCTCGTAGACCGTAAGCGGAAGCGTTAGAACAACGCGGTTGATGTCGTCGAACAACTTCACGATCCAACCGACCGAGCACCGAACGTACGGCACCTCCACGTTCAGCACACGTTCAGCTCGGTGACGTCCTCGACTTCTTGATCCAGCAAGACGGCGAGGTAGTGGATGAGTTCCGGCAGCACGACGGCGTGGTGATGGTGGTGGTGATGCTATCTCCGCAGGGCTTCGCCCAAGCACTGCGAAAATATGACCGAGGGACGGAACTGTGGAGGGGGGCGCCGCACACGGCTAAGACAATGTTGTGGCTTGTTTGGGGCGCCCCATCTCCTCTATTTATATATGTGTAGGGGCTTGGAGTAGAAGGAATAGTGCCACGTGAATAGTACCATGTGAATAGTACCACGTGAACAATACCACGTGAATAGTACACACGTGGACTTAGACTCCAAAGTCCAATCCTATTCCTACTAGGACTCTCCTTTTTTCCTTCCCTAGCTGCGTGGGCTTTTGAGGACTTGGTGCGCCTGGCCTAATAAGGCCAGGGCGCCTCCCCTTAGCCCATGCCAGCCCTTGGGACGTGGTGGACCCACTTGTGGACTTCCGGACCCCTCCGGAATCCTCCGGAACCTTCTGGAAGCTTCCCGGTACAATACCGAAAAAACTGCACCTTTTTCCGGAACCCAAAATATGACTTTCCATATATAAATCTTTACCTCTCGACCATTCCGAGACTCCTCGTGACGTCCGGGATCTCATCCGGGACTCCGAACAACATTCGGTTACCAATTCACATAACTCATATAACACTATATCGTCAACGAACGTTAAGCGTGCGGACCCTACGGGTTCGGGAATGATGTAGACATGACCGAGACGCCTCTCTGGTCAATAATCAATAGAGGAACCTGGATGCCCATATTGGTTCCTACATATTCCACGAAGATCTTATCGGTCGAACCGCAATGACAACATACGTAATTCCCTTTGTCCCTCGGTATGTTACTTGCCCGAGATTCGATCGTCGGTATCTCCATACCTAGTTTAATCTCATTACCGGCAAGTCTCTTTACTCGTTCCGTAATACATCATCCCGTAACTAACTCCTTAGTCACTTTGCTTGCAAGCTTCTTATGATATGCATTACCGAGAGGGCCCAGAGATACCTCTCCGAAACACGTTGTGACAAATCCCAGTCTCGATCCATGCCAACTCAACAGACACCTTCGGAGATACCTGTAGAGCATCTTTATGATCACCCAGTTACGTTGTGACGTTTGATAGCACACAAGGTATTCCTCCGGTATCCGGGAGTTGCATGATCTCATGGTCGGAGGAACATGTATTTGACATTCAAGAAAGCAGTAGCAATAAACAGAACGATCATATGCTAAGCTAACAGATGGGTCTTATCCATCACATCATTCTCCTAATGATGTGATCCCGTTATCAAATGACAACTCATGTCTATGGTTAGGAAACCTTAACCATCTTTGATCAACGAGCTAGTCTAGTAGAGGCTCACTAGGGACACGGTATTTGTTTATGTATTCACACATGTATTTAAGTTTCCGGTCAATACAATTCTAGCATGAATAATAAACCTTTATCATGAACAAGGAAATATAAAATAATAACAACTTTATTATTGCCTCTAGGGCATATTTCCATCACCCTTGTCCCTGTTGCCCCGCTTTAGTACCAGTACCTCGATCATTGTGATCGATGTGCAGAGACCGTCACAGCACCGTACGACCCCTCAGTTGTACGGCTCTGCAGGGCTACTATCGAGTGCCGAGAGTGATACCTTGTACTGCACCCCTGATGATATCCTTGTAGCATAGCACATCGATGGTGATTGCAGAGGGTGATTCCTCGCTCTCCCCTTCCCGATGATGACTCTGTCGTACAATCCCTCAAGTGTGGACCATCGAGGGTGATTCCTCCTGGTTCTCCTTGAAGGATTACATCAAGTAGGAACCCAGCGAGGGTGATTCCTTGGATTCCTCTTTGATGTTATGAACACACAGTTACCTGGGTTTTATTATAGATACCTAATAAAGACGGGTCGACCCCGTGGGGTACCCGCGAGAGAAGTGAAGTTGGGTTGACCGTGGGGGTACCCGCGAGCTAATTACGAGGTGCGGCCGGGCAGGCAGAGACCGCCCTAGAGAGGGATGGGCCTGACCCTTGTTGCACTTCCTCGAGACGGGGTGACAGGAGTACTGATCGTCACCGCGAGCTCCTAATAATTCGCTAACGGATTTGGGTATCTGATCTGAGTTGGCCACTGGCCTATACGCACTACCACCACGTGGGATAATGGTTTAATGGGGCCCTCTACGCCGTATGTATCAGCCGAAAGCTTTGTCAGACGTCCAGTTCAGCATTGTGGCATGGCAGGATCGGCGCCATCCATGACAGAGGTGGTGCCTGGATCTAACCCTGCACACAACGACCCGGAGTGCAAAGGGCGATGGGCCCAAGACCCCTGAGCACTTAGGATGTAGACCGGCGGGGACCTCTCTGCTGAGCCTAGGTAGGACTACGTTGTGTCGATCAGCCAAGGTCGGGCATGACCCGATAAAAGTGTGTCCGGCCAGAGTTAATCGAGCGTGTTGGGTAACAGTAGTGCACCCCTGCAGGGAAGTTATCTATTCGAATAGCCGTGTCCACGGTAACAGGACGCTAAGTGTTGTATCCCGATCTACTACTACTTGAACCAGATACATGTTAATTAATTGTAAGCTCCGGGTCGCTTTCTCGCAAGGAGTCGAGGAAGGATTCCTAGGCTTTGCTATTACATGCTTGTTATTTTATATTATGCTAATCTGCACTCTTGTAATGCTGCAAGACGCTGAAGATGCTAGTCTTCGATAGGCTAGGCCTTCCCCCTCTGTTCTGGCATTTCTGCAGTTTAGTCCAAAGATATAGCCCCATTCCTTTGATACTAATGCATAACTAGTATAGTTCTGATGTGAGTCTTGCGAGTACTTTGGATGAATACTCACGGTTGCTTTGCTACTCTTTTTCCCCATACCCGATTGCTGCGACCAGATGACGGATCCCAGGAGCCAGCTGCTACCGCCGGCGAGTGCTACTACACTTCCGGTGGAGCTTACTACTACGTGGAGGCCGACGACCAGGAGTAGTTAGGAGGCTCCCAGGCAGGAGGCGTGCGCCTTTTCGATCAGTGTCGTTGTTTTGCAGATTGAGATCACCCGGCACCCGCCGTCACTAACACTACCGCCACGTTGCTCACCGACGAGACAATCGTGTAGCCTGCCGCCCCGGCGTCGAAGAGTCCACTCGGCCAGACCACCGAGTCACCCCGCCGTTCTACTTTTTTCTTCCAGGGATGTACATTTGATTACTAAGCTCTCGTTAATTACCAACAGAGTTGACTCAACTCGTGTGTACTGCAGATTTACCAGATTGATATTGGATTGAACAAAAAATATTCAGAGTTTCGTGTGTTTGTATGTGTTTTGCTAGTTAATTCTAATAATAATAAAAGACATGGAGCATCCACTCGTTTGGGTGAAGACTTACCCTCCTGAAGCTTCAACTAATTTCACACTTGTTGGTGATGAATGCTACTCCCTCCATTCACAAATATAAGATGTTTTAACTTTTTTCTGAATCGAATGTATACAAACGTGTTTCAGTGTATTTTTCCACTCATTTCAGTTCGTATGTAGCTCATATTGAAATATCCTAAACATCTTATATTTGTGAATGGATGGAGTATATCCCGGTCCACCATGTTTGATGAGTTAAGCTGAACTTGTGTGCGCTGCCCTGCTGGTCACAGTTTTGACCAAAAAGCTTGTGCTTTCAGACGGGGCCATGCATCTCACCCATCTTGTGATTCTCTCTTCATTCATCTTAACTGAGCAAACACCAAATAATTATCCACGCAGGAGAAAAATCCACACAGCTACTACCTATTCGATCCATATGTCTCTCGCCGTCCGTGTCATCAGACAGACCACTCATGAAGAGTCACGATCACACACCATGCGTATCGAGCTAGTTGATCTCAAGAGAATCATGCCGGGATCGCAAGACGATGAAGAGGATAATCTAAAGTAGACCATTCTGAGAAAGATGCAGGAAGCGTCGAATTCAGGTCGACAGGGATATATACAGGGGGATCTCCATGGACCATGGACTGATGGACCACTGTTTTTACGACACCTAATATAATCACATGTTTTTCTCCAATTAATGGACTCGGCCCTGTGAGATGCAACAAGAGCAAGAGCTCTACGCTAAAGTAGTTTGGTCTGAGTAGCTTTGTATTACCTCCGATGTTGGGTGTATCAAGATGTCGTTCAATAAAATAAAAAAGTAGTCAAGTTTATTTCGGTGGCCGAAAATGAAATGAATTTGATAAGAACAAAAATTTACTCCACTAAATTTAGAAGTTCGGCTAGGTCCGGTCAAAACTTAGTGGGCTAAATTTACTCCACTAAAGTTAAGTCGGTGATTTACTCTGCTATTTCTCAGGGGATCAGCTAGAGATGCCTAAGCTAAAGTAGTTTGGTCTGAGGAGCATGGTATTACCTCAGATATTGGATCACTCGATTAGTTAAGTACTGGTGCACCGTGCTAGCGTGCATGTTGCAGGGGACCTTCTCATCTGATGATCTCTGTCTGCCACGCATGGATGCTACTTAATCATGCCATGGTCCATCCATCATTCCATCTTATATTAGCTTGCTAATATTCATGATACAAAGCAAGACACAAAGGGACGAAGAAAAGAAACGAGCTAGAGGAAGAGAGGTTGCAGCTGCATGCGGTGTTTTTTTTTTTTTTTTTTTTTTGAGAAAACTTCTAATCTATTCGTTCTCAATCATGGCAGTACAAAGAACACTGGAGATAATAAAAATTAAAGCCAGGTCCGTGGACCACCTAGCGACGACTACAAGCGCTGGAGCGAGCCGAAGGCGCGCCACCGTCATCGCCCCTCCCTCACCGGAGCCGGGCAAGCCTTGTTCTAGTGGACAGTCGGGAAGTAGTCGTGCTAAGGCCCCATAGGACCAGCGCACCAGAGCAGCAACCATCACCGATGAAGAAAGTCGTTGATTGAAAGGATCAAACCTGTAAACACCCAAACGAAGACGAACGAAGACCAGATCCAAACAGATCCACCGTAGACCAGCACCGACCGAATCCCATGAGATCCGACGGAGACACACCTCCACACGCCCTCCAAAGAAGCTAGATGCACCATCGGGATGGGGATAGAACGTGAGAGACATTATTCCTACTGAGGGACATCGCCGCCGCCACACAACCCCAACCAAGATGCTGAACCTAACAAGAACGAGAACGGGGTCCCTCCCGCCGGCGAGGGGCCGAGGTCCTCTGCACCTCCATGTCCCAAAGGCCATCGGAGATGAGGTGGACCGGTGGCGGCACGGACGGGAGGAGGAGGAAAGACTTTTCTTGTGAGGAAGGAAAGGGATTTCTTGGTCTTTAGATACTTTTGTGTTTTCTTGTTGCCACTGGAGGGATCATGGATGCATGGGCGCTAGACAACAGATTTGTCGTCCCAGCGTCGAGTCCCAGCAGTCATCCGTTCATTTCACATACGCACCGAAGGTTGCCGGACTGACCGACATGAGGACCGGAAGATTCGGAGTTTCAGATCCAACCATAGTAAAAAGCTTTCGAGCGTTGACTCATTTCGTTCAGTGGAGATTGCCACTAATTCAGGGTCAGGACTGATGATTATCAGTATGAGTTTTTCATTTTTTTTTTATGTTTTTGAGCTGTGGGAACGTTCTGTATGACTTTAACTGAACTTTTATTTTGTGGGGAGCTAACACTAGTAGAAAACAGTGCTTTGGTCCTGGCCAGATCAGAGCATTAGTCCCGGTCGTGTTACGAACCGGGACTAATGAGAGCATCAGTCCCGGTTCGAGAGGCTAGGACGCCGGCCGGGCCTCGGCAGGCATCAGTCCCGGTTCGGCTGGGACCTTTAGTCCCGGTTCCATCCATCAACCGGGACTAAAGGGGTTGCTGCCCTTTAGTCCCGGTTGGTGTCTGGAACCGGGACTAAAGGGTAGGCCATTAGTCCCGGTTTTAGACACAAACCGGGACTAAAGTTTTGCCTAAATATATCCACGCCCCCCCCCCATCTCCTCTGTTTTTTGGCCGTGGAAGGGTGGAGGTGTGGGCTACTCTGTTTTTTGCCTATATATGCACATGAGGTGTTCGATGAAATGCCGGAGCCACACTTCAGCTTTTTCCTCTGTTCTTCCTCCAAGCTCCATTTTCCGCAAGATTTGTCTAGGTTTGGCGGTGCACCAACTATCCAAGTGTTCTAAAAAGGTTAGCAACTTCATCCTTTCATCTCTCACTGCTAGTTTAGCTCACTTCAAATGCTCTAGAAGTAGTGTGGTTTGTGGGTTTTAGTGGAGGAGTGTATGTGTGAGTTTATTTGATTTAGAAGCACAATTTGAGCTCAAATTAACTTCTTAGTTTGCACATGTGTAGGGTGCCGTCCCGTCCCCGTCCCCGTCCTCACCGCCGTCGATCGCCCGCGCCGATCTCGTCGCCGGCACCACCGTGGTGAGCCTCTTGTTCTTATCTTTTTTTAAAGAAAAAATTCTAACTTGTATGATTTATATAGCTACTTGTATAATTTTCTTACTTGTATTATTGTTTGTTATTATATAGTGCCATGGTTTTGGTATCCGCCCCCGTCGGCTCTCGTTCGGTCTATGATTCGGATGTGGTATATTATCTTTTATAACTATTTGTTTCATTTAGTGTTTATGACAATTATGCCGACCAACTTGACATAGATGTCTTTATCTAGGAGGTATGTGAACCGGAAATTCCAACCGACCCTCTTGTCGAGAGGTTAAATTTAGTTGAAAAAGAAAATAATTATTTGAAAGAAAAATTGAAAAGAGTTGAAGAAGAGAAGATGAAATTGGAGTTGCATGTTGCCGATGTCGTCGATCTATACAAGATCTAGATGGATGCAATGCGCTTGAAGATTAGAAAGATTAGAAAATATGCCATTGATAATGAGGCTTGGTATCATTATGCTGTTGGATCAATTGTTACCTTAGTTGTGATTTTGATCGCATTTGTTGTTGCATTTAAATGTTTTACATAGTTGTATGTTAGTTTCAATGTATGTTTTAATTAGATGCTCTAGAGAGTTGTATGTTGTATTATGAGAACTATGTATGAACTTTATGTATTTATTTTTTCAGTAATAACATTTGATCACTACTATACTTTGGTTTTAATGTGATGATGAACTTGTATTAATTTGGTCATTTCTCTATTCATGATGTTCTGTAATGGTTTTTGATATACTTAATTATATAATGCACGCAGATGAACTGGCAATGGATGTACGGTGACCGACGCACCTCCGACTACATTACGGGCCTGCATAATTTTCTCGATGTGGCTGAGGCAAACAAGCAAAATGGTTTTATGTTTTGTCCATGTACTATCTGTGAGAATACGAAGGATTACTCTGACTCGAAAACCCTTCACTTCCACCTGCTTAAGAAGGGTTTCATGCCACACTATAATGTTTGGACCAAGCACGGAGAAAGAGGGGTTATGATGGAAGACAACGAAGAAGAAGAGGATGATGACAACTATCCTATGTTCCCTGAATACGGTGATACTGCAACGGGGGAAGCTGAAGATCAAAAGGCACCAGATGTGCCCGATGATGATCTTCGTCGGGTCATTGTTGATGCACAGAGAGGATGCGAAAGTGAAAGGGAGAAGTTGAAGTTCGATCGCATGTTAGAGGATCACAAAAAGGGGTTGTACCCAAATTGCGAAGATGGCAACACAAAGATCGGTACCGCACTGGAATTGCTGCAATGGAAGGCAGAGAATGGTGTATCTGACAAGGGATTTGGGAAGCTACTGAAAATAATGAAGAAGAAGCTTCCAAAGGATAACGAATTGCCTGACAGTACGTACGAAGCAAAGAAGGTTATGTGCCCTCTAGGATTAGAGGTGCAGAAGATACATGCATGCCCTAATGACTGCATCCTCTACCGCGGTGAGGAGTACGGGAATTTGAATGCATGCCCGGTATGCGGTGCATTGCGGTATAAGATCAGACGAGATGACCCTGGTGATGTTGAGGGCGAGCGCCCCAGGAAGAGGGTTCCTGCCAAGGTGATGTGGTATGCTCCTATAATACCATGGTTGAAACGTCTGTTCAGAAACAAAGAGCATGCCAAGTTGCTGCGATGGCACAAAGAAGACCATAGGAAAGACGGGAAGTTGAGAGTACCCGTTGATGGGTCGCAGTGGAGAAAAATCAAGAGAAAGTGGCCAGACTTTGCAGGTGACACAAGGAACTTATGGTTTGGTTTAAGTGCAGATGGCGTTAATCCTTTTGGGGAGCAGAGCAGTAAGCATAACACATGGCCTGTGACTCTATGTATGTATAACCTTCCTCCTTGGTTGTGCATGAAGCGGAAGTTCATTATGATGCCAGTGCTCATCCAAGGCCCTAAGCAACCCGGCAACGAGATTGATGTGTACCTAAGGCCATTAGTTGAAGAACTTTTACAGCTGTGGGACATAAAAGGTGTACGTCTGTGGGATAAGCACAAACAGCAGGACTTTGACCTACGAGCATTGCTGTTTGTAATCATCAATGATTGGCCTGCTCTTAGTAACCTTTCAAGACAGACAAACAAGGGATACCACGCATGCACGCACTGTTTAGATGAGACCGAAAGTATATATTTGGATAAATGTAAGAAGAATGTGTACCTGGGACATCGTCGATTTCTTTCGACCAAGCATGCCTTAAGAAAGAAAGGCAAGCATTTCAAAGGTGAGGCAGATCACCGGAAGAAGCCTGCCCTCCTTACTGGTGATGATATACTTGATATGGTCAAGGATTTACAAGTAATCTTTGGAAAGGGTCCTAGCGGACAATCTGTTCCGAATGACGCTGACGGACACGCACCCATGTGGAAGAAGAAATCTATATTTTGGGACCTACCCTATTGGAAAGACCTAGAGGTCCGCTCTACAATCGACGTGATGCACGTGACGAAGAATCTTTGCGTGAACCTGCTAGGCTTCTTCGGCGTGTATGGGAAGACCAAAGATACACCGGAGACACGGGAGGACCAGCAACGTATGAACGAAAAAGACGGCATGCATCCAAAGCAGTATGAAGGTCCTGCCAGCTACGCTCTTACCAAAGCAGAGAAGGAAATCTTTTTTGAATGCCTGCTCAGTATCAAGGTCCCGTCTGGATTCTCGTCGAATATAAAGGGAATAATAAATATGGCAGAGAAAAAATTCCAGAACCTAAAGTCTCATGACTGCCACGTGATTATGACGCAACTGCTTCCGGTTGCATTGAGGGGGCTTCTACCAGAAAATGTTCGATTAGCCATTGTGCAGCTATGTGCATTCCTCAATGCAATTTCTCAGAAGGTAATCGATCCAGAAATCCTACCAAGGTTACAGAATGATTTGGTCCAATGTCTTGTCAGTTTCGAGTTGGTGTTCCCACCATCCTTCTTCAATATTATGACGCACGTCCTAGTTCACCTAGTCGACGAGATTGCAATTCTGGGTCCTGTATTTCTACACAATATGTTCCCCTTTGAGAGGTTCATGGGAGTCTTAAAGAAATATGTTCGTAACCGTGCTAGGCCAGAAGGAAGGATCTCCATGGGCCATCAAACAGAGGAGGTTATTGAGTTTTGTGTTGACTTTATTCTTGACCTTAAGCCGATTGGTGTTCCTGAATCGCCGCATGAGGGGAGACTGGGAGAAAAAGGCACACTAGGACCGAACTCAAAAATATGTAGCGACGGGCATTCTTGGGCGCAAGCACACTACACAGTTCTACAGAATTCTACCTTGGTGGCCCCGTATATCAATGAACACAAGAATATTCAACGCTCCAAACACCCGGAGCAGTCTGACGACTGGATTACACGTGAACACATGGGGACTTTCGGCGGTTGGTTGCAACCACATATCATAGGTAACACTACTGTTGGAGATGAGCTGTACTTGTTGGCCAGGACACCATTGACTTTCCAAGGGTACGAGATAAATGGGAATACATTTTACACGATCGCCCAAGATAAAAAGAGCACCAACCAAAATAGTGGTGTCCGCTTTGATGCAGCAAACACCAATAGGGCAAAGGACACATATTATGGTTACATAGAGGACATATGGGAACTTGACTATGGACGTGATTTTAAGGTCCTTGTTTCGGTGCAAATGGGTCAATCTGTCAAGAGGCGGGGTACAGGTAGACCCCCAGTACGGAATGACAACAGTGGATCTCAACAATCTTGGGTACACAGACGAACCATTCGTCCTAGCCAATGATGTGGCGCAGGTTTTCTATGTGAAGGACATGTCTACCAAACCGAGAAAAAGAAAAGATAAGGAAGCGAATACATCATACGATGAGCCAAAGCGCCACTTAGTTCTTTCAGGGAAAAGAAACATCGTGGGAGTGGAGGACAAGACAGACATGTCAGAAGATTATGAAAAGTTTCATGAAATTTCTCCCTTCAGAGTGAAGACTGACCCAAGCATCATGTTAAATGATGAAGATTATCCATGGTTACGGCGCAATAAGCAAGGGACACACGCGAAGAAATAGTTTTATACCCCAAGATCCCACTCTGGGATGTGACCGGCTTCACCGCCATCACTTTCTCTCTAGTGTGAGTTTCCGGACTTATAGCTGGAAAGTGCCACTTCGGACAAACCGGAGGGAATCTTTGTAAGAGCTAGCTAGGGCATTTTGGCATTTGAAACATGATTTTAGAATAATTATTTATTAAGTTATGAAATTTCAATTATTCATATCCTTTTAGTATTTTAATTATACAGAGGAGTTAATCAATGCAATTATGTCCAAACAAAATATGAATGTCTTCTAAGCACCGTTTGGTTGCTCAATATTTTCAAAAACATATTGACAAACCACCACCTGATGTGTCAAAGAATAAAGTTATATAAAATTCTAGTTATGATCAACTAAAACAGAACTATAATATTCTTCAATAGCAAAAAAAATCAACTAAAAAGCTTTTATAAAACTCTAGTTATGATCAAAATAATATTAACTTAAAATTATATAAAAATGAGGTACATACCTCCGACTTTACCTCAAGCCCGCTCCTCTCTATAAAATTGACATAACATATGCAAAAAATAACATAAAAAATAAAAAATAAAATTGACATAACATATGCAAAAAATAACATAAAAAATAACATAAAAAAACATAACATATGCAAAAAATTAAAATTGCCATAACAAAAAAAATAACATAAAAAATAAAAAGACATAACATATGCAAAAAATTAAAATTGCCATAACATAAAAAATAAAAAGACATAACATGTGCCATATATTTTATAGTGGTTATGAAAGAATATTAAAATTGACATAACATATGCAAAAAATAACATAAAAAAAATAACATATGCAAAAAATAACATAAAAAATAAAAAAAATACCCGCCTACTAGCAGACACCACGGCCTGCATACGACTAGAAACCCAACTATATATGGGCCAGGATGCAGGCCCGCAGGGCTAGTAGGCCCAACAGGGCAGAGGTTAGGCAATTAACTGCCTGCTTTAGAGAGGAGCTTGGGAGAGAGATCGCAGCCGCGTATATAAACCGGTGCGATCTCCTCTCGCTTGGCGAGGTGGGACTAAACTTTCACCACCCCACGGCTGTGCCACCCTTTAGTCCCGATTGGTGGCTAGGACCGGGACTAAAGGCCCCCCTTTAGTCCCGGTCCGAGCCACCAACCGGGACTAAAGGCCTGGGTTTCCCGCCCTTTGGGCTGCTGAAAACGAGCTTTAGTCCCGGTTGGTGCCTCGCACCGGGACTAAAGGGGGGCCTTTAGTCCCGGTTGGAGCCACCAACCAGGACTAAAACTCTGTGTATATAAGCAGCACTTAGAAAATTTTCCAAACACCATCTGCAGTTTTCGATCTCCCTCTCCCCCGACGCCGAAGACCACCTCGACGCCGCCAAGCTGCCGGACCTCGCCGTCGCCTCCGAGCCGTCCCCGAGCCTGCTCCTCGTCGCCGGACCTCCTCGCCCTCCTCCCCGAGCCCGCTCCTCGTCACCGCCCCCGACGCCGTCCCCGAGCCCTGCCCCGACGCCGTCGCCGACGCCTCCTCGCTGTAATCGCCGCCCCGATCCCCTCCTCCTCCTCCTATTCCCCCCTGCTGGGCGCCGACGCCGACACCGCCGACCCCGACGCCGGCCGCCCGCGCTGCTGGCCGACCCCGACGCCGCCCGCGCTGCTGGCCGACGCTGACCCCGGCCCTCTCTCTGAACCAAATTCAGATAACTGAATTTTTCAATAGTGAACAGTGTGCACACAACCTATATGATGAAATGACAGAGAGGTCTAGGCATTTTAGGAATTTTGAGGAATTTTTGTGGTGAGGTGTTGATGTATATAAGAGAGTTTGGCAAAGTTTTAGAATTTTTGGAGCTATAAAAATTGAGTTTGTATCAGAGAGTTTGTTTCTGGTCCAAATTTGAATTGAAGGAAATTTGAAAATTTTGAACTGCGGAACCCAAAGTCTTTGGTGAAATGGGTTGTAGGTACCGTCTAGTTGCTAGGATAATTTTGGTGGGAGCAGAAGATTTGTAGAAAATATGGTTCCTTTGTAAACCAAAGAAACCATGAACAAAATAAATTCCAACTTTGGAATTTTAGTAAATATTGTAGAAATATTTTTGTAAGGTGGAAAAGAGTTATAGCATTATTCATGATCTCAAAGTCATTGATATTATTCATGTGTAATATTTATGCAAATGTTTTATAGCATTATTCATGATCAAAGTCATTTTTATAGCATTATTCATGATCAAAGTCATTTCATTTGTGATATTTTTGTTCCGAGCGTATGTAATGATATTTTCATGTGTAATATAAATTTTTGTTCATTGAGATGAGATGAGATGGAGATGGATGAGATGAGATGGAGATGGCTGAAATTTTTTGTTTGTTTTGTGTAGTTTTACTAGGTTTTTAGATACATATACTCAATGTGATAGATAGATGTTTTGGGAAGATGAGATGAGATGGAAGAGAATTTTTTTTAGGTTTTTGTGAACATAGAAATCTTTGTAACATGTATGTGTTTGATCACCGCGGGCTTATATAGTTGATTGGACTTTGGAGTGCATATTTAGTCGAGTCCAACATCAATATTAGTGAATGATTTCACATTGTTGGGCACCGCGGAGAGTTGTGAGAGGAGATTTCCCTTTGATTTTGAGGCATATGAAAACCTGATTTGCACGTCGGACAGGCATGAGAGAGGCGGTCCGCAAAGTATCCTCTCCCGAAAGATATAGGACGACTCATCAGATATGATTCTAGATAATGTCCAATGCCTCATATCGCGAACATAGTTATATTGGATAATTGATCTTCATATAAATGAAGCATAAAAGTTTAGCAATCACTTACAAATTTTCATGTTGTTCATTGACTTCGACATGAGGGGGGGGGGGGGGTCGTTAAAACATAACCCTGATAATTTCGGTATAACTTCGACATGAGGTGGGAGGGGGTCGTTAAAACATAACCCCGATAATCCACTAATCCATTGCTCATATGCATATGATTCCTTGTTGTGATTAGGTCTATGTTTGCCACTAATCCATCTCTCATGGTTGTATATTGCCATGTTGTAATATTTGCAGAAACTATGGAACACGACAGAAACTTAGAACAAGAAGAGGCGTTGGAGGAAATAATCCGCGACGGAGATGATGATATCATCACCTCATAGTTTCTCAATGACTCCGATGGTGAGGGAAGAGAAGATGACGGCTCCGCCAGTGTTGGAGCCTTAACTGTTGCAAAGTCCGGCGAGGTATATATATTAATTAAGCCTCTGCTGACTCTATGCATTAATTGTTTTGTATGTACATATATTAACACTTCTTTCTTCTTTTAGCCCTCCGGATCGAGCCAAACTTCTATAAGGAGATGAGGCCCGAAGAAAAGGTTGGGCGAGAATGAAAGGTTCACGATCGAAGAAGTCGATCCAGATGGCAAACCGACGGTTCCCAAGCGGACCCAAGACCGATTTATACATCAGTGCGGAGTTGTTGTTAGGGACAGCGTCCCGATCAGCATCCAAGAATGGAATAAGAAGAAGGACGATGGAGTTTCTTATGTCGACGATAGATGCAAAGATCAGCTTTGGAATTCGCTCATGATAAATTTCAGCCTACCGCCAGAGGAGGATCCAAATAACCCAGTTATACAACAAAAAGTCAAAAATGGGCTCTTAAGAAGATGGCAGAACAATTCAAGAACTGGAAGAAAAGATTGAACGAAACGTTTGTCAAGGAAGACGAGACTCCAGAATTCACCGGTCAATATGCAAAGATAAAAGATCACTGGCCCGCATTTGTGGCGTACAAGAAATCGGAGAAAGCTAAGAACAGGTCACAGACAAATAAGCTAAATGCTGCAAAGAAGCAGTATCACCATGTTACGGGGTCAGGTGGCTACAAGGTTGCCCGTCCTATGTGGGACAAAGCTGAGAACGACCTGCTTGCAAAAGGGATCCAACCAGCGACATCGAACTGGCCCGAACGGGCAAGGACTTGGTTTTTCGGGCATGGGGAAACTTTGGACCTAGAAACAGGGAAGTGTGTTTACACGAAAGAACAACTTGAAACACCCGTCACAAAGATTCAGGAAGCAATCAAGGACATGCAGGAAGGGAGGTTCCATCCCGACAGAGAGAAGGACGTGCTGTCACGCGCCCTCGGGAATCCTGAACACCCTGGACGAACACAAGGCACAACATGCTCCGTTCCGTGGGTGCATGGGTTTCCCGACAGCACTGGTTATAGAAGCCGAGGGAGAAAGAAGAAAGAGGAAGCAGACCGGATGCAGAATGTAGAACAAAGATTAGCGTTGCAGGAGAAGAAACTAGAGGCACTTACCAGTCAGCGAGCTACCGACCCACCATCTCAGCAGCACAAAGATCCTTCATTCGATACTGCCCACGAAGCTACCCCACCATCTCAGCGGAAAAGCACCGTGGCTTCCATGGAGCTCGTTCGGCCTGATATCACGGCTCCTCGCTACCCCGTGGATTATATCACGGAGAGGGAACATTGTGAGCTAATGGCGAAATGCATCAACCTAACCTTGAAGGTGGCGGTCGGCTATGTCTTACCTCCTAGACCTGATGGAACTTTCCATTGCAATCCGATTCCAGATGGCTTTGCTATTGTCGGGGTGGATGAAGTTACCAACGGATTTGAGGGGCTGGAGCTTGAGTACCCTACAGGTGAAGGGGAGACTCATCTGGTAGATGCCGTAAGGACTACCATTCTACGGAGAAAGGAAAACATCGTGGTTCCACAATGGACGCCGCGTCAGCAGACTCAGCCGGAGGAGGCCCCTCAGCAGACTCCTGACAGTCCAGCTCTATCTCCGCTGCCTCAGTCGTCTCCGCCGCGTCAGCACACTCCGCCGCCTCAGCTGTCTCCGCCGCCTCAGCGGACTCCGCCGGAGGAGGCCCCTCAGCAGAATCCTCCGCCGCCTCAGCTGTCTCCGCCGCCTCAGCGGACTCCGCCTCCTCCGCCACGTGAGCTGACTCCGCCTCCTCCGCCGCCTCAGCAACCGCGGAAGAGACCCGCCGCCGCTCCGGCGGCTAGCAGTACAACAACGAAGAAATCCAGAGCAGGTCCAAGCGTCAAGAAGGCTCCTCCCAAGTTACCATACGACATGACTAAGGAGGAAAACAACGAGATCGTGGCTGCCGATGTGAAACGCCAGCTTGCACCGAAACGTCCAGATCCAAAGGAGAAAATAGATCCGGTAAAAGCAAAGCACTGTCTGGATGCCCTTAAGCGACCACCACCTCCTCCGCTGCTCTCACACTATGACCGCTGTATTGTAAAGACATTTCATGAAGCGAAAAGGTCGGGAAGTACTAGCAGTGCTGCAAGAAATGGGAAAACAATTCCCCAGCTCGGCGAACAGGAAAAACAATCGTGCCCCCGCTCAAGATGTTTCCCGATATCGCTAATGATCGGGGGGTAACGGCCGCTCATCCTGGTTACACTCTTGGTGATTACTTAGGCGATGAGGTACAGTTCGAAATGGCTGAGGTAGCCTTTAGATACGAGCACGGGAAGCCTCTCGTCAGACCTGAGCAGCTCCCGCATCTATCAACGATGATGCGAACATTGCATGACTGGTACTTGAAAGCCTGCAAGGAAGGGACCGACAGTATCTACGTGGGAATTAAAGATGAGCACTACTTCAATGGAGTCGAGGCGTTGTACATTGAATTTGAAGAATTATTTCAGTTATACAATCAAGACGCCCTCGACAAAACTATCGTCAGTTGCTATTGTCTATAAGTATTTTTTTTCTGTAATTAAGTCTCTAGCTCAGTTCGTTCATTGCATGTATAATTATCCTCACACTATATTATGCAGATTGAAGATCCGAGAATGCAGAGGAAAAATCTATGACATTGGGTTCATTAACCCAAATACCGTAAATGAATATATGATACAAAAAAACCCCGATGATACAGAGGAAAACTTGCTAAAGGCGTTACTTGGACAACAAAACAAAAGGGAAATACTATTTCCTTACAACTTCCAGTGAGTGTTACTGTCTTGTGCACATTCTGTTTCGCTTACTCGAGGTTAAGTGTAATTGATGAGTTATGCGTGCGCAGGTTCCACTATATTCTGCTAGCCATTCAGCTTGACGCGGGAGTAATAAATGTCTTGGACTCGAGACGTAAAGAGCCTAGGAGTGGGCGGACATGAGTCAAATGCTCCAGAAGTAAGTTCAATCATTATCGCACTATATCGGCAACTTTCGTTCATTTCCTGATATCAAGTAATCATTTTCTTTGCCGGGCAGGGTTTGGAAAAAGTTCACCAACCAGGTTAGGGGTGAATGGAAAAAGGAGCTGCGATTTTCACGCCCCAAATTAGTAAGTACTACTAGCTAGTTCCGCGCATCTCTCATTGATTCTAGTTTCAATACCATTATCATGCTTGATTATCATTTTGATTGAACTCTATTCTCGTAAAGTGCTTGTGGCAGGAATCCGGGAATAATTTATGTGGATACTACGTTTGTGAGTTCATTCGCCACAAGATCTCTGAGTGGGGCAGATCTGAAGAACAATTTGAAGTACGTAAACAATATTCACATTTTTATTTTATTACCATCAATTGTGTTGAGTTTCATTCATATATATATATATATATATATATATATATATATATATATATATATATATATATATATATATATATATATATATATTGACCCCCTTCTTTAAATTAGATCTGGCGGAAGCGGAACCAACTCCTACCAACTGATCGCATACGAGCAATTCAAGAGGAATTGGCGGGATTCTTTGTTGAGCATGTCATACCTACAGACGGAGAATACCATCGGGATTTGCAAAGCGATTGTGGTAATTAGATATTAGGGATCGTAAGAGATGTTATATTGTATATATGCATGAACGTGTACTATATGTAGTAGCGTCGAATAGATATACGAAAACTTGTTGTTTGACCAAGCACCGAGAAAGAGAGGTCACTTCTCTCTATATATTGATCATGACGATGTTGTGTAATGGTTCCTTCATTACTATATGTAGTAGCTAGCGTCGAGTTGAATGAAAAGCATAAAATAAAAATGAAAACCCTAAATGTAAAGGAATTGAATGGTAAACACAAAAAGAAAAGGGGAAACACAATATGAAACCCATAAACTCTCCAAAACCCCTAAACCCCTCCTTTAAAAAAAACAAAAAAAAAACCCAACGCCTGGCAGGTGCTGACGCATGGCTGCCTTCTAGTCCCGGTTGGTGTTACCAACCGGGACTAGAGGTCCTCCTGCCTGGGCGCCCACAGCGGACACGTGAAGCTCCTTTAGTCCCGGTTCGTAACCCAACCGGGACTAAAAGTGGGGGCCTTTAGTCCCGATTGTTCAGTCCCGGTTGCAGAACCGGGACTAAAGGCCCTCTAGAACCGAGACTGATGCCCTGTTTTCTACTAGTGTAAGTTGAACTGGTCAAATCCTTTATTATCTGCCACAGTTTAGCCGAGCAGTTTTAACATAGTTCCTCTTACCTCCCCCTTTCACATGAGAGATAACATTATATAACAAGAAGTCACTAACGCCCAATAGCTCTAATGGCTAGCTAAAGGCGTGCCTCTATAAGAGGTCTTGTGTTTGATTCCGAGGGCCGTATTTTCTTTTTTTGGAATTTTTTACGCTGCACTATCCACCATCTCGCCACGCTTGCTAATGGGCCAGCCCAGTCGGGGGCTCCCTGTGCGGCGTGTGACAGTCAAACGCAATGCCCAGCAGTTGCACAACCAAACAAAAAAACTAAGACAAACAAACAGGCCCAAGACAAACAAAAGAGAAACAAACAAACAAAAAGAGGCCACAAACAGTGCTGACGTCATACTTAGATGTGAGGTATTATCTCACATCTAGATAAGATATAGTCAGACCCATTCTCTTTAAACGTAGAGGTTCATGTTGAACCATGACACCAGGAATCCATTGGATTATTTTTTTGCTCAGCACCATCTCGAAACAAGTTGAATGAGAAAATTCATGACATTTCGATCTTTGAAAGTTTTATTTATTTTTCTCCAGCGCCAAGCGAAGGGCCCATCCACTTGCTACATTCTTACTAGCAAAAAACACAGTTGGCTTAAGTCGGCGTCCTCGTTCATGCGACACTTCTTCTCCACGAGCGCGGCGACAACCATTGAGAGGATGTCGAGGATGAGTCCAGTGCCCATGTGTTGGAGCAAGGAGAGGCCACACGAGTTCTTTGTGATGGGCCTGACTAGCGGCGCCATGAGATACTTGTACATAAAACTCACGTGAACTATCGAGATGTGGACCCAAACTGGGTATGTAAAGAGGGTGCATCTCGAAGATGGAGTTGACATCCAAATTCGAGTAGCCAATCTCGAGGATGGCGAAAGTGATCTTCTGGTCGTAGGTCCAACAAAGACCGTTGTTGAGCCAGAAGGATAAGAGCCTCACCAGAGTTTTCACATCTTCCATATCCGTGACAGTTGACACCAATGCAGGGGTGTCAACCAAGATGGCGACTTTGTCGAGCCACCTGCACATGGTAGTAAAGCTCATAAGAACATGAAAACATATTAGACTAAAACAATGGACAAGCAATTGTAATCTACCTAACTCTATCAACCATGAAAGACTAGTTAACTTAGGACTATCGGGGCTTGAACCCTTGCCCCACTTTATGTTAGAGCGTGGGAGGGGGGCACTAGCCCCCTCCCCCGTGCGTCACCGCGCTATATTTATGTATTATTTCTTTACATTTGATGGACGCGGTTTTTTAGCATCTCGTTCCATTCACAGGGGAAATCTCACCCATTCTTTCGCCCATTGTGATGAGCGTTGCACGCACGCTGTGGCGATAACTGCATCGTTCATACTATTCGTCATTGCTAGACAGCATTCTTCATTACGCGGATTCTTACCATCTCGTACTTTCGCCCATTGTGATGAGTGCTGCATGCAGACCCGGACGAGGTGGGTCCACTCCAGCGTCTCGTATCTCATTTGACTAGTTTTTTTCTCCCACAACATTTCCATCCTGTGGCCCCTACCCTTATCTTCAACCCTCCTATTATGCCTTCCTACAAATACAGGAGAGAAGCCAACGAGGAGCTCTGCTTGCTCTCAATCAATGGCGACGAGGAGTGGCTACAATGGAGAAGGCGGAAGCTCAAGAATGTCTTTGGATTTTGGCGACGGCACTGTCAAAGGAAGGAGATATTAATATATTCCCTTTGTCGAAAAGAAAAAAAAGGAAGGAGATATCTCTTCAGGTTAATTATTAGTATGAGTTTTTATTTTTTTTATTTTTTATGTTTTTGAGCTATGGGAACGTTCTGTATGACTTTAACTGAACTTTTTTTGTGGGGAGCTAAGTTGAACTGGTCAAATCCTTAATTATATGCCACAGTTTAGCCGAGCAGTTTTAGCATAGTTCCTCTTACCACCTTTTTCACATGAGAGATAAGAGTATATAACAGATCTAAGCCGTTGATTTCATTAAGTAGTGAGTCTGAGTAACTCTTACCTTCTTACTTCCCATGTAAAAAGGGGAGGTAAGAGCGGCCATATTAAAATTTGCCTAGCCTCAAAGTTTCTGCTTCTAGCCCGGGTTGGGCCATCTCACTCATCTCGGGTGCTTATTTCTCGACCTTTCCGGAGGGAACACAGAACATGGGTGGAGAGAAACTCCAACCATGTATGATCTCTTGCCGTCCATACCATCAGCTGGCTACTAATGGATAATCATGGTCACACCATATAGAGTTTTTTTTTCGAAGACACTTCCGAACTATTCATAATTAATCTTGGTAGTACGAAGAACACAAGAGGTAACAAAAATTATAACCAGGTCCTGGATCCCCTAGCGATGACTACAAGCACCGAGCTAGTCAAACAAGATCATGGTAGTACGTAGAACACTAGAGGTAACAGAAAAACAACCAGGTCCGTGGATTACCTAGCGACGACTACAAGCACTGAAGCGAATCGAAGGCGCGTCGCCCTCATCGCCCCTTCCTCACCAGAGCTGGGCAAACCTTATTGTAGTAGACAGTCGAGAAGTAGTCGTGCTAAACCCCAAAGAACCAACGCACCAGAGCAACAGTCATCGCCGATGAAGAGAGTTCTAAATCGAAAGGATCACATATGTAAACACCCAAACAAAAACGAACGAAGATAAGATCCAAACAGAACCACCAAAGACCAGCACCGACTGAATCCCGCAAGATCCGACGCACCTCCGCATGCCTTCCAACGATGGTAGATGCACCATCGTGACGGGGATCAAATGTGGGAGACATTATTCCTACCGAGGGACATTGCCGCAGCCACACAACCTTAACCAAGATGCTGAACTTAACATAATCAAGAGCAAGGTCCCTCCCACCATATCTAGTTGATCTCAAAAGAATCACCACAAAGCGATCTAAATAATAGAGTACAACAAACACCGTCAAAGAAAGACGCGACAAACCACCTCTGACTTCATCAAGTCTCCCTTTCTTTGGTCGAAGGATTGGCCCATGCGAATAACTTGATGCACAATCTCCCTTCAACCCTTTGAGCGAAATGTAGCAAAAGGAGGGAAAATCCATTGAAGGTCGCCTCGCCGGGGAGGTGGATCAACGAAAAGTTGCACTGGTTGCTTCTCATGTTCGAGCTGTCTACGCGACGAGTCAGCTGCGGAAGGAATTAAGGAGCATCGTCGCGTTTAACAAGTCGACACACATATCGAACAAGGGTAACCGGATTTTGATTTTCAGAGACAGCTTGGCTTTCCAGAAGATCTGTCTGGTCCGTGGTCTCTGCTTACATATGGTTGTACATCAAACTAACATGTGAGAGAAGACACCACATACGCCAAGTCCAGTTCCAATTATTCTAAAAAATATAAAAAAAAATTAAGTGCCAATTGGGATGGTCTGCCTCATTATTCAAGGCCACTCTCATCAGCTCAGCTTACTCTTCTCCAACAGACCAGTTGCAACTTGCAACCGCAAAAAATCCTCACCCCAACCATTTCCCACAAAATTGCAACTTGCCATCTCTCCGTCATCATCAGCAACTTGCTTAACATTGCATCCCAGATCATTTTATTTACGCGCAGAATCCCACATCATTATTGGCATCAAACATGCCTGGATACTCATGTCGCAGGGCAGTTGATATGATCATCAACCACACCAAGCTTTGCATGCATCCTCCCCAGAAATCAGAAATCAGTCTGTCTCCCATATGCAACTACCGTACGTAGCTTAGCCCCGTCCAACAGATATAACGGCTTTGACTTTGATCAGATCTGCTGCCCAACAAAGCAAATACGTACTAAGTAGCTTTTCTCCTCACATGCATGACAGATTCCATTCCGAATCTTATAGCTTATGCTAACGATACCTTCTCACATGCCATCTGCACTGTCTGTCCCCAATCTCTTTAAATCTTTTAAGATTGTGAATTCCAAGACCGGCCTTTTTTAGGCCCATAAACTCCAGGCCATCTCACCATATTATATTTTTCCATGTAGTGATATTTTTCCAGTTTTTTTTAGGGGGCTGCTAGGCGTCAGCCGACTGATTTTGGGGAAAATCAGTCGGCTCGCCAATCGTCAGATCTAACACGTGTAGTGTGGATCAGAACACCAGCTCAGGTTTGACCCGTCGTCCTGTGCAACTGCACGCTCTGTCGCTAGAACACCTCGGCCTCCGTGGCTCCATGCAGCCATGCCGGCAAGTGCATCGTCGCTCCTCCCGGCGGGGAGAACCGCGCGTTGCACCACCACCCGAGTTGCATTGCAGCTCCGCGCGCGACGAATCTGGCTCGCAGCACCACCGAAGTTGCATTGTAGCCCCGCCGCCGCCGAGTTCCAGGTCGTAGCACCAGCCGAGTTGCATTGCAGTCCGCCGCCGGCGAGATCCGAGACACAACACCACCGAGTTGCATTGCAGCTCCGCCGCCGGCGAGACTGGGGTCGCAACACCACTAGCAGCATCCGCCGCAGGCGAGATCCAGATCGCAACACCACCCGAGTTGCATTGGAGCTCGGCCGCCGGCGAGATCCAAGTCGCAGCACACACGAAGCATCCGCCGCAGATGAGATTTGGGTCACAACACCACGAGTTGCATTGCAGCTCCTCTGCCGACAAGATCCGGGTCCCTGAAGCAGCTGGTGGCGAGTGGCAGCTCCCCACGACGGTGGGTCTCTGGTGATTAGCAGGTCTTTGCAGTACCAACGACCCGACTCCATGGCAGCAACGATGACGCTTCCCTGAAGCTCCACTGGTCACCACCCTTTGCAGCAGCTCACGTCCTTGGCTTGCCGCACGGACGGTAGGGCCTCGTAGCAGCACGGCGAGCTGCGAGCGGCGCATCTCATTGCAGCACCGGCGGCCGGGCTGCAGGCATGCAGCAGCTGTGCCTTGGTCGTCTCCCGGGCTTGCATCAGGTGGGGGCTCTCTCCTCCAACACCCTCCATGGCGCGTCTTCGTGTACGGCTGCGTCAAGGTCCCCCTCGATGCGCCGGTGATGTGGACGACTGGGAGAAGATAGTGACGGTGGGGAAATATCCAGAGAAA
Source organism: Elymus sibiricus (assembly GCA_039707655.1). Taxonomy (NCBI): domain Eukaryota; kingdom Viridiplantae; phylum Streptophyta; class Magnoliopsida; order Poales; family Poaceae; genus Elymus; species Elymus sibiricus. The sequence goes on along the minus strand of CM077668.1, from coordinate 35,896,709 downwards.
TGAGCATCGGTGGGAACGAATGGATAAGACCGAAGCAGGGGAAGAAACAGTGTGCGTGTCGGTGGGCTACGTGGCGTTCGCGGGGAGCGACTGATTTTCCAACAAAAATCAGCCGGTTGATTAAAAGGGATTCCCTTTTTTTTAACATTGGTCTTAAGCAATCTATACATGGACATATGGTATTGGTAGGTGTGATCAATTTTTTCAGTTCAAAAAAGGTACCCAGTCTATTTGTGCAACATGTAACTTGCTGCATGCCACACACACACAGCCAGGCACACCTCATTCGTATCATGATAATTAACCTGAAAATTTGGGCATCCAAACTGGACCCGTTGACCTGTCTGTCTGGTGATTATTTCTTGGTCTTTCATGGAGGAACATCAACACATGCAAGGGGAAAAAACCCGTACCATGCCACCTCCATCCCTCTTTGCTGTCAATCTTATTTATTGATCACAATTCAGACCACTCATGAATTATCATGACCACACCATCCCACAACACACATGAATCATGATGATCTCTTGCCGTCCATGTCACCAGGATCAGACTGCTCATGAATCATCATGATCGTCTCAAGTTGATCGATCCCAAGAGAATCATGGATGTATCGCAAGACGATCAAGAGGATAAACTAAAATAGATCACTCCGAGAAGGATGCAAGAAGCATCGCATTGAAGTGGACAGGGATAGAACAGGGGTGCAGGGGGAGCCCTCCTGTTCACTGATTGCGGGCTTGAAAACCCAGCATCCTGACCTGTCACGAACCCACTGCCCATCTACGAAACCATTTCATCAAGTGGCAACGGCATGCATCCAAAATCCCTCCATACCCACCAAGAACATGGAGTCAAAACCGCGCTCATGGTCGATCGTACAGTGCGTCGCACGCACACCGACAGCGAGAAGAAGAGGGATCGATTGAAGGGGATGGGGATGGGGATGTGGCATGAGCATGAATGATCAACATTCAGAATATAAAACTGAATCTGAACTTGTGTTGCTGCTGCTGCTGCGATCTCAGTGCTAAGTAACTGTTGGCATTTTATAATCTCCTGTAGGCCACAGCACATCTCAGTCAGTACTCTCTATTGAAAATGGTCCTAGAGAATCAAAGTAGAGTATCTGGTGAAGGTATAAAAGGCAAACAGTAGGTTTGTACTATGTCTAAGTGGACGCTGAGTGATGAACAGGTGTAGTACTAATTAACTAGACTGAATTAGAATGTCTGCACTTATGACCATGACTGAATTAGAATGTATGTACACATCATGTACTACTAATTAGCAAACAGTATATATATGTGCTAGTACTTCTGTGTGGATTCTGATTCAGAATGTAGACTGGGTCAAGTAGGATGTTCCTGGCTGCAATAACTATGTGCCCTGCTTGCCTACATGGACAGGTGTACTGATTAACTGTTGGTATTTATTTATGGTCTCCTGTAGATCACAGCGCATTTCTGTTAAAACGTCCCAGAGAATCAAAGCAGCAGGTGTGTCTGGTCAAGGAATAAAAGGCAAATAGTATATGTGCATGTCTGTGTGGATGCTAGGCGATAGAACATGGCACCAATGCATCCCCTTAACATTTATGCTGCTGAGAATCAAATTAAGGCGATGCATCATGGCCCGCTGCAATTAGGCAGGCGGCGAGGGATCAATTTCAGCTGCGCTGTTGCTGGCTCGCTGCTGGTAATCCGGCGTGCACGTGACGGGTAATGAACGGATTAAAGCGATTGCATCATGGGCTTTGATGCAACGCAATTATGTGAGGCATTAGGCCATGGATCAATTCAGTTGCTGCTAGAGAGAGAAGCATTCATGCACTTGCCAGGTCTCTTTAGCTAGCGGTCGAGTTACCAGGACCATGGTTGTCTGTCCTGTGTCTGTCTACTGCTCCAGGACAGGACAACCACACCGGGATAGGTAGGAGAGGCCACCAGAGGATGATGCACTAGTGGCGGCAACAATGGCGACCACTATATATAGCCCTCCACCCTCCAACTCATCCCAACAGAAGCACAATCAGTTGGTAATCTGCATTGTTTCTCTGTAGATCACTAACTAGAACAGGGTGTGCGGAGGAGGGAGGGAGGGAGAGATGGGGAGGGATCAGCAGGCGGGCGCGGTGGCGGCGCACCGGGAGAAGGTGAAGCTGTTCATGGGGGTGCTGGCGCTGCAGTTCCTGCTCGCCGGCTTCCACATCGTCAGCCGGGCGGCGCTCAACATGGGCATCAGCAAGCTCGTCTTCATCGTCTACCGCAACGTCATCTCCCTCGCCCTCCTCGCCCCCTTCGCCTACTTCCTCGAGAAGTACGCTCGCGCCTCCATTCTTCTCTGCTTCCTCTTCCAACAGTTTCAAGAAAGCTTCTGTCAATCAGTCAGACAGCAATGGTGGACGGTTTTCTGAATGAATCCTGGTGTCTCTGTTTTTCTTCTTCTTCAGGAAGGACAGGCCGCCGCTCACCTTCTCGCTGCTGGCCGAGTTCTTCGTGCTGGCGCTCATCGGGATCACGGCGAACCAGGGGTTCTACCTGCTGGGGCTGTACCACCTGTCACCAACCTACGCGTCGGCGATCCAGAACATGGTGCCGGCCATCACCTTCGTGCTGGCCGCCGTGCTCCGGCTGGAGCAGGTGGACCTGGGCCGGCGGCACGGGGTGGCCAAGGTGGTGGGCACGGTGGTGAGCATCGGCGGCGCCACGGTGATCACGCTCTACAAGGGCCTGCCGCTCTTCAGCCACAACCTGCACGTGCAGGCCGTCCTCTCCTGGACCTCCGGCAGCCCCATCTTCAACTGGACGCTCGGCTGCGTCTTCATCCTCGGCCACTGCCTCTCCTGGTCCGGCTGGATGGTGCTCCAGGTGCCCGTGCTCAAGCGGTACCCGGCGAGGCTCTCGGTCATCTCGCTCACCTGCGTCTTCGGGCTGCTCCAGTTCCTCGTCATCGCCGCCTTCACCGAGGAGGACCTGAGCCGGTGGAAGGTGCGGTCCGGCGGGGAGCTCTTCACCATCCTCTACGCGGGGCTGGTGGCCTCCGGCGTGGCGTTCGCGCTGCAGATCTGGTGCATCGACCGCGGCGGCCCGCTCTTCACCGCCGTGTTCCAGCCCGTGCAGACCGTCGCCGTCGCCGTCATGGCCGCCGTCATCCTCGGCGACCAGCTCTACACCGGAGGGATCATCGGCGCCGTGCTGATCGTCATCGGGCTCTACTTCGTGCTGTGGGGCAAGAGCGAGGAGAAGAAGACGAGGAGCCTGCAGGACCCGGAGATGGCGACGCACCTGCTCGGGCAAGACGGCGGCGCGGCGGCTGACAAAGATCAGCAAGTGAGCACCACCGTCCTGGCGTGATATCACAGAGCTGAAAGCTGCTGCTGGATTTGGAGATGTGTGTACTGATGTGGGTGTTTGTACCTACGTTTTTAACTACTGTTTCGCGTGCGACCAAGAAGAAGAAGACTCGTACTAGTTGACGATGTGAACTGCCAAACACACTCAGTCATATTTGGTACCTACTGTGTATAGCCCTCGTCTTCGAGTTGTGTGTGTGTCTATAAGTACACTATGCTCCCTAATTTTGAAGCTCTCCCATTCTATTGGGGTGTTCAATTTAGAATTTGGTTTATGATTTTGACTGGGTCAACGGTTTTGATTGAGGTTATTTTGAATTTGGTTCATAGTTTTTATTCGGTTGTGGGGGGGAGGGAGTACAATCCGACTGTTGACAATTTTTTTTGAATAGTTTAGATTGCTTACCACATGTGTCATGTGGTATCCGACTGTTGGCACTTAGTCTTGCCATGAAGTATCCATTGGATGATGACCTTTTGGTTTGTAAACTTGACGGTCCTGGGCCTTTGACTGGGCCATATGTATCCATGGGCTTACCCCGTAGGTATCCCCCGTCTTTTAATCATGGCACGTTGCTGGTGAATGCAGAAGGAAGGTGGCGCTGTTTCCTTTAAGGACTTGCGTGCAATTTATTATTCCTGTAAAGAAGTTCTTGTAAGGTTGGTTTCATCTAATATGTGGCTTCGGCCTTTCCGAAAAAGGGATGCGCGGGATGGGCGTTTTAACTTTTGAGGACCCTGTTTGATCATGTGTTCACAGTCCTGAGTAGTATCAGTAGTTTCCCTGTTAATGGGATGCAGTTTCACATCAATCAAGCCTTGTGTGACAAAATGCTCTTACCTACCGTATGTCCATGTATAGATTCACTGCCAAAGACTGAGATGACCTGGAATTTGTAGGCCTGAAAAAGGGTGGTCTTGGGATTCACACTCTAGAAATATATAGTATTAGCTTGTTGTTTAAGCCGTGGTGGAGATTGTTTAGACAGGAGATGGCATGTGACAACGTATCGTTAGGCAAGAATATAAGTTCCAGAATGGAATCTGTCATGTGAGCAGAAAGGCTACTTGTTCTGCTTCCCTAGCATATCTGATCAAAGTCAAGGCCGTTATAGATGTATGGCAGTTGCAGATGGGAGACAGGCTGATCTCTAGGAGGATGCTTGGTGTGGTTCAACTGCCCCTGCGACATGAGTATCCAGGCATGTTTGATGTCAATAATGAAGTGGGATGCACTTGTTAAGAAAATGGCTGATAATACAAGTATAACTAGGAGATGGTTGGGGCTTGGGGTTAGGATTGGCAGCAGATGCTGGTCTCTTTGAGAAGTAAGCTGGTGAGAGTGGTAGATCATACCATGTATCAGATCACCGAGCAACTTTTTATTTTTATTTATCCTTTTGATCGTATTGTGATGATTCTCTTGGGATCAAACTGTGATGATGATTATTCATGAGTATCCCAGGCGAGCATGGCGATCTGCTCCTCCATAGCTACTGCTTGTCTGGCTTGTTTGGTGTGGTAGTGGGGTTTTCGGTAGAGCGGATCCAGATCTACTGACCTCTGATACCAGATGTAACGGGCATGCCTCGATCTAGAGTTTGAGAGGGGAGGAGGAGCAAGGTAGGAGAAAGGGGATCGACATGAGGAGGACAAAGAGCAGCTTCTCTCTCGGCCCACGGGTCATACACAGAACATCACACGCTTACTTTTCCATGGCCGCGTCGCCCGTTGCGTGCTCCTCCTCCTTGTCCAGTGCGGCGGTCATGGCAGCTGTTACATGGTCTCGGTCAGTGGCGGAGCTTCATGGGGGCCAAAGGGGGCCATTGCCCCCCTACTCTAGGAAAACTCTTAAGTGTACCCCTAATATTATTAGGCTTGAATATTAAAGATTTCTCAGAGTTCTTGCATAACTTATCTTCTTCGCCCCCTCAACTCTGATTTTTCCCCTCAATAATCTCCATCAAGCTCCGCCATTGGTCTCGGTTGTCTCCTACCTTATATATCTGTCCCCATTGCCTGTAGTTTAGGTCCTCGCTGTGTCATGGAAGGGTTGGCGTTCCACATTCCGGAGCGAGAGGGCAGGCGACCCTCTCTGAAGATAGCTTGGTGTAGTGGGTGCAATGGAGATCGGTGGGTTTTCCAAGGCGGCACGGTTCCATTCTTGCTGGTAATCTTGGATACTCATGTTAAGTGGAGCGTCTCCTGTATTGTGTCTCGACTGTGAGTGGTGGCCATTGCTACTCTTTCAAATGTTGTTTTTTTTTACCCACTTGATTGAAGATTTCATCATCACTTTGTATCGGTTCCACTGCGAGTGCTTTATTATATATAAAGCGAGGCGAAAGACCGCTTGGATAACAATGCAGTGCACGAACGGGAGCCGAAGCATGGGCATTGGGCAGGGGAAATAGGGAAGCAGGCACACGTACGTGTGGGACGCGAGACGACAAATCTGCTGTCCATCGATGGCCCTAGCTATCTACTGTAGGACGACAGCGCCCATCCAGACCCAATGCAACTTCTCTCCTCCTCCTTGTAGTCCCTTTGCGTTTTGCATCCTGATTAGCAAGCTAGCTAAGGTGACTCGACTAATCAAGTTGTGTGCTGCATGCGTGCGTGCGTGCCCACAGCGTGATTGATTGGCGGATCATGAATGGCTGTTATACGGACAGAAATCATCAAATGAGAAGGGTCCATGCAGGCAGGCAGTGCACCCACACAGGCGCTGTCGTCTTGGCCGAACGTGCGTGCGTCCATCGATCTGGTGCATGCAACACTGCACATGGCGTGTGGGCCTGCATGCATGCATGAGACACTTAACCGAGTGATCCAACGTTTCGCGTACCAGTACTACTACCATACTCCCCAGACCAAACTACTCTAGGTTAGAGCTCTTGTTGTACCTAGTTAAGTTAATTAAACATGGGTCCATGAGTCCATGGTCCATGGAGCTCCCGGGCTGTTCCATCTCTGTCGACTTAGAATGCGATGCTTCCTGGCCTGCATCTTTCTCGGAAAGATCTAGTCGTCTCAGAATATAAGATCATTTTTCACACTATCATAATATCAATAAATGGTCTTCCATTTTGGGACGAGGGAGTATTTTAGATTATCCTTGTGATCGTCTTGCGATCCATGCATGATTCTCTTGGGTCAGCTCCAGATGGATGTATGGTGTGATCATGACAATACGTGAGCGATCTGCCTGTCGACATGGACGAACATGCATGATTCATGTCCGTGTGGTATGATTTTTTTTCCAACTTGAGATGGTGTGACCATGATGATTGTTGAGTGGTCTGATGAATGAGATTGACAGCGAGAGGGGAGGAGGAGGTATGGGTTTTCCCTCTTGCATGCATGTGTTGGTGTTCCTCCATGAAAGACCAAGAAAGAATCACCAGACAGACAAGTCAAAGGATCCAGTTTGTATGCTAAATTTTTTCATGCTGATTATCATGATACACTTGGGGTGTGCCTGCCTGTTTGTGGCGGCAGGTTACATCTTACAGATTGGGCACCCTTGGAAGAGAAATTAAAACAGAGACTAGGTGGCTGGAAAGTTCTCCCGCCGTTCCATATTACTTATCGTTGATTTAGTACAACGTGTAAATTAAAATTGATCAAGGCTTGTATGACAAAATGCTCCGACCTACCATACGCCCATGTATAGATTGCCAAAGACTAACGTTGAAAATCTAGGACACTCTTTCTGGCAGGGAATACAAAATACTCCCCTCTGATCCATAATAAGTGCGACCTTAGTTCAAAACTGGGACACTTATTTTGGATCAGACGGAGTATTATTATTTCATATAGTGAGATGGCTTAGAATATATTGTAGGACTAGAAAAAGAAGTGGTGGTCTTGGAATTCACGACCTAGAAAGATTTTAAAGTTAGTTTTGTTGTGCAAGTGGTGGCGGAGATTGGAGGCAGGGGAGATGGCTTGTGATAAGGTATCGTTAGGAACGAATATAAGTTTCAGAATGGAATCTGTCATGCGAGCACAAAGGCTGCTTATTCTGCAGAGCTGATCAAAGTCAAAGCCGTTATATCTGTTGGACAGAGCTAAGGGAGTTGCATACGGGAGACAGACAGATTTCTGGGACGATGTTTGGTGTGGTTCAACTGCCAGTCTGCCATCCATGCGACATCAGTATCGAGTCATATTTGATGCCAATAATGAAATGGGATGCACCGTACGTTAAGAAAATGGCTGATAATAACAGTTTTGGCAGCGTAGTTTCAGAAGATAGTTGAGTTAGAATCTGCAACCGCTTGTGTTCTGTTTGAGAAGAAAGCTGATGAGACCATTTTTTTTTAATTTCATTTTGTTCGCACTGTGATGATTCTCTCGGGTGGGATCAACCTGTGATTGTGTGATGATGATTATTTATGAGTAGCCTAATGACATGGACGGCAAAGTGGATCATGGTTCATGTGTGCAGTATATGAATCTCCTCTTCCGTGTTTGAAAGAATCACATGGTTAGTGAAATGGCCTCGTTTGGAAGCAGAATCTGTCAGGTTAAATCGTGTCAGAATTCGTATATATCTCTGAACTAAAGCTTGAGCACGCAATCCTCACCTGCCGATCGGAATGAGTCAATGCTAGATCAAATTAAAGCTTTTGCTAGGTTGAGACGAACCCAACACCTGAAACTCTGAACTTGTGAATCCCCGTGTCAGCCTGGCCGGCAACCTTGGATGAGGACGCGCGTCAGATGAATGGACGAATGGTCTGAAGGCCATCGCATTAACAATGTAGTGCATCGACGAGGGCTTGAGTAATCGATCCGTAGTACTAGTACGCTTGAAATTCAACCTTGAGTTTGAATGCATCGATCGCGACACTGCATGGTAATCGATCCCATGCCAGAGAAACCAACAAGCATGGGCAGGGCAGAGCAGTGGCGGAGCTAGCATTTGAGAACAGGGTGGTCCGCCCCAAAAAAAAAATTGATAAGAAATTTGACATGTGAACGTTCTAACTAATTACCAATATCACATAGAAATTTATCAATATGGTCTTACAAACACACTTAAATTCTCAATTAAAGCTATTTGGGGCAGAAATGATGTGCAAAATTATGCATGTGTTCGGTTCATCTACTGGATAGCATAGAACATAAAAAAAAAAACCTAAATCAGAAATGGGAATCAGAAATTGGGTAGTTCATACCTTAAATCAGAAATTGGGAAGTTCAAAAAGACCATGTTGTTGCCGCCGACTTGGGCACTGGGGCACTGGGCTGCCGCCGCCGGCTTTGCAAGGCGTCAGGCGGGCGGGGGCAGGGGTGCAGCGCCGCAGCCGTGCAGGGCAGGGGCGCACGAGCACGCAGCTCGCAGGGGGGGGGGGGGGGGGGGGGGGGGGGGGGGGGGGGGCGGGAAAGGGAGAAGGGATCCTCCTCGGCCGCTGGGCTCCGGCCGGCGACCGGCGAGGGCGGCGAGCGGGCGATGGCGAGGGCGTCCGGCGTCGGGACGAGGGCAGGAGAAGGCTGGTTGCCTGGTTCTGCTCGATGCAGTCCCTGTCTCGATCTGGACGAGGGCGTGTTGTGTCTGTGTTCGGGCCAACAGGTAAGTGTTCTTGGGCCATTTTTTTTTCTCTGGCCCAGTAACAGATCCATAGGTATATAGGCTGATCCAAAATCCCAGGGTGGGCCGCGCCACCCTGTAGCTCCGCCCCTGGGGCAGAGTAAGCACTAAAAGCAGCAGGCACAGCACACGTGTGGACGTACGGGGACACTGGGACAAATTATATCCGCTGCCGATCACGACACTGTAGGACGACAGCGCCCATGCATGCATGCATGATGCATCCGTGATCCATCAGGTGCAACACGGCCAACACCGCAGTTGCAACCTCTCTCCTTCCTCACCTTTGTCCCTTCGCGTTTAGCTTTAACATCGTATCATAGCAATTATCAACTGCGGTGTCAAGCTCAAAGGATTCTTCAGTTTTGTTTGTAATTTTACTTCTTGGCTGGCGTTTCTTTGTGCAAAGTCTAGCAATCTGCTCTCTTTTCAGTTTTGTCAGGTTAGTATGTACGTGACTCTTGTACTTTGATCCTTATGATATAAACGAGACACGTATTACCATGCAAAAAAAAAAATCATTCCTATATAGTATGTACATAACCAATCCTTTTATTTACTAGCACACAAAATATACAAACATGCATTCTAGAAACCTCGGTCAACTTTATATCTCCATCTATTATGATATTTCACGAAACTATAATAGACATGGATGCCAACATACGCTTTTAATCCATCTATGTGGCACAAGTTAATAATTGATGATATACGCTATTTTTTTTCTTTCGTAATGTTCTCCGATCTACATAAGTTAATCATTGAAGATATATGCTATTTTTTCTTATCTATTGTTCTCTGATCGAAAAAATTGGTTAAACCAAAAAACATAGTGGTGCCTCTAGTAGGAAATAACTCGATCAAACTCATGTGATATAATATAGTTCAAATTTAGTAAATTTTATTTCCAAGCCTAATATTAAATCTATATAATAAACACATTGTATCTTAATACTTAGTTGTACCATTATTAAGTAAATTGTACTAGTTAATATAACATGTTGAAAAGTTAAAAAGTGTAGTCTAAATGAAGAAGAGAGTGTCCAAAAGCAGGGGCATTCACGATAACAGTTACTCATGCCACGATGTCAGAAGAGATGTTGGCAATCATTTGTCCATAGCAAGAACGCACGGGCGGTAATGGAAGGACCCATGGGTCACCCTTTACTGCGAGGGAAGTTGTCTGACCCTGCGCATGTCTGAAGATTGAAGCTACAAATACATTGAAGTTCTATTATCCAATGGTAAGAGTAGTAGTCTCAACTGCAGAGATCTATCTACATTGTTTCACCTCATACTGTTAATTGGTCGTTAAATAATGTTACCTCTGTCCCGCAAAATAAATGTTTACCTCTCACGCGTTGTAATGATACTTACTGAGACCATCTAGCTATATAATGCTCACCTCTGCCGATGTATCATATATTCCCCTTTTGTCAAATCAAAATCCTAGTATACCAATGCATACACTTGATACTCTATAATTCTTATGCTCAATACAATTTCTCTGAGTGAAATTGGGTGATAATTTCCACTAGGTGTCCATTTGAGAATTGTTGATCATGTCAATCCCGACCAGGACCTGACAAATTGGTATCTAGGACGTGGTTTTCCCTGGAGGCATACGTGTGGGGAAGAGAGCATGGTGAAACTTCTCCATCCCTCCCTCCCTCCCTCTCGTGGCGGTGGTGCGCTCCTACGGTAGCGATTTTCCAACGGTTGTTTACTGTCAGATCTATGTATGTCTTATTCATGGATTCATATGAGTTCTTTGTTGCATAATTTATAGACATGTATGCTCTCTGATCTATTAATCTTGCACTAACCATGTTTACATGAGTGGTTTTCCAAGAGGAGTTGTATGTTAGTTGGATTCAATTTGCAAGTAATCTATACCGCAGTGACAGAAAGTGGAAAATGATTGTATTGTGTTGTTGCCACCAAGGATAAAAAAGGTAGTTGTGTCGTTGTCCTTTTAACGCAGGGTGAATACAATATACTATGTACATCATGTCATCATACTTAATGCAATACTCTATTTACATAATACCTTGAGATGCATGCTAGATAGCGGTCATGGGGTGGAGTATTAGATATAGATGTTCTTGGACTAATGCTCTATGGATGTTTGGGCGTGATGCCTGTATGCAATTATGCCATATATCAAACAACTAGTGAACTATGGATCCCAGTCCATTCATGCCTATTGCTTTCAATCTTGATCAACGTACTTTTTATTTCAGCTTCAATGTGAATTTTATTTACTTCCGTTACAATCAATACTTCCAAACACAAGTTGTATTAATCCTTGTAACTAGCAAGGCTATTAAGACCGTCAATCTTACTAGTTAGGTTGGGGGCCAAGGCAAAGTTATGCATTTGTTGTGCGGGTGCTGATCACTGTTCATACTCCAAATACTCCTACTGGTTTGGTAAGTCTTATGGTCATCTACTTGAGGAAAATTGTTGCTTGCTACAAACCTCTGCACTTGGTGTAGGGGAACGCGACAGAAAACAAAAAAATTCGATACAGCGAGCACGCCCAGGATCACTATGGAGATGCATACAAGGTTGGATCTGATCGTTACCGACTCGTAGCGCAGCGGAAGTATAGTCGATGCAGATCGTTGGTGCAGATCCCCGCAACTAGGATTTACAACCTCCCAACCGCGAGGATGTACTCCCTCGCCTGCCCCTTGGACAGTCCCTCGGACAGCCCTCCGGGAGGCGGTCGGACAGTCCCCCGGACGATGTCACGAACAGCCCTTCGGGAGGACCCTCGAAACTCAGACAGTAACTCGGACAGCCCTTCGGGAGGCACTCTCGAACAGCCCCTCGAGCAAAAAAGGTCGAACCTACGACCTCTCTACGGGGTTGCACACATACAGTGTCATCTATCCGGCAGGGCTTCGCCGTCCAGAACTAGTTCCCACCGGAACCCAGACAGCCTTTCGGCTCTACGAAACTATTTCGCGGGGAGGGAGAGAGAAGGCCAGATCATGCATGGCATTTGTATGCGAGAAAGAGTGTGTTTTGGGCAGCCCCCTCCACCCCTATTTATAGGCCAAGCCCAAGGGTGGCTTCTCCAAGAAGACACTAGGGGAAAAAAACCAAAAGGCCCTCAAGGTGGCTTCTCCAAGAAGCCACCAAAAAGTGCTCTTTACTATTCATGGAAACATTTTTCCGCGACTGTTAAATCCGAAAATATTTTTGTAGGTCTTAGAATAATTCCAGTACCCACTAAAATAATTTTGGACGCGTTCTGAAACAATTCCGGATTAGTGAGTTTCATCTGCGAAAAGCAACCAAAGCGGTTCCGGCAGCTCCGGAACATTTCCGGGTTTTTTCTCTGGAAAAATCCCAAAAGTTCCCAGAACAATTCTGGCACCCTCCAAGAATTTCCATGCGTGTGCCGAAACCAATTTGACTTATTGGTATACTCCGAAACAACTTTTTGGTTTTACCGAAACAATTCCGGTGTTCTCTCTCCGGAACTTTTCCGTTGTCTCCGAAACTTTTCCGGTGACTTTCTCTCAGACTCCTTGTCTAGTATACAACAGATAGATGACCCTTAAGTGTGTGACCCTATAGGTTCGGTGAAGTATAGACATGACCCGGAACACTTTCCGATCAATGATCAACATCGGAGCCGTGGACACCCATATTGACCCCTATACCCACACGAATAAATATTCGAGTGTACCTCCAATTGCCGTGTGCTATTCCTGTTGCTTCGCGATATGTTACAAATACCCGAGGTGAGATTTATCGGCATCCCCGTGGATCAACACTTGTCCATAATGCCAGTTACCTCGTTACCGGTTTTGTTCTCTTTTCTCGTTCCCGTGTTCCGGCATCGCTGTGATCAAATCACATTGTGTCTGGCCAGACGATGATGGATACCGTAACACCGAGAGGGCAAAAAGAATATCTCTCCATCGTCGGAGGAGCAAATCCCAATCTTGAGATATCAAGTCCCTTGACATACTTTTCCATGAACCCGTAAGCCGCCGTAATAGCCACCCATTTACGGATGACGTTTAACAAACCCCAAAGTTCATGAAGCAAGCATGAAGAAACTCGATACTCTAATGGTCTAAGAAATTATGTAAACGTTAACTTTCTCTGTGTTATTAACCATTAACTTGTGACGAATGTATCTCATAGCATAACATCAATTCGGGTCGATTCAACACAAATGTTCTTCTAATATTGTGCCCTCAAAGTTGCCGGCATAGTCATACCCATGATCAGGAAAACAGAACCATCATGCAACACTTGAGCTAGTCTTAGAGGCCAGACTAGGAATACATTTTACCATTTATTATTCCACACGTGCATATGAGTCTTTCTTCGAGCCTCGTGGTTATTGCAGACTTGAGAACCACATCAGTTATAGCATGGAACATAAACTTAATCAGGAACATGCGGATAAATAATAACATTTATTATTGCATCTAGGGCATATCTCCTACAGACTCCCACTTGCATTAGAGTCAATAATCCAGTCAATGCTAAAACACTTTACACCTATGGCATACCCGTGTAAAATATGCTTCGCTTGTGGTATAGCCTGATGTCCAACGGACCTGACAACTTCAGTTCCGTGTGTATCTTTGCATGTCCTCGCGTTTTCACGCTTTCACAAAATTCATATTTTGTGTGGACTTGGCTTTGTATATATGTGAATCACTGGTCGAACCTTGATTCCTCAGACTGACCTATGGAGTAACTATCTACAATAGTGTCCCCTTAACCAAAGACTTCTTGGAACCATACTGAGTTCATGAATGAACTATATGATTCAACATCTTCTTTGTCGCTTCTAAAGCGTCAACATACTTGGCCTTTGTTATAGAATTCGCCACAGTAACCTGTTTGGAACAATTTCCAACTACCGTGCCACCATATCGTGTATTACACAAAACCCTTAACTTAAATTGAAAATCGCATGGAGCATTGATGAAGACCATATCGATGTAATTACTTACAACGAGCACTTCATAATCTCTGCTTGCGAGAAAACATGTCATCAGTGCTACTTTAGTACTCAATGACATTTTTCACTGTTGTCCCATGATCAGTGCTTTGATCACTTTGGTATCTATACTCGCAACAGCTTGGGAGTATCGGACATATCTGGTTGTTTTACATACCATGGAATATATGATTAATCCAAACACAAGAGTGTGTGAAATCTCCATCATGTATTTTACTCATCAGTGTTTTGGGACACCGAGTCTTGCAAAACTCTTTCCATGTGACTTCGGCAAGAATCACTCCTTGGCGTTTTAATGCTAAACTGTTTTAGCATCTTGTCAATATGTATTTAGGCTTAGCCCTATTAGGCAATTCTATCTCGTAGATAATTATGTCTAATATCAAGACTACTTAGCCCAAGCACTCCATCGAAAAACTATTTTCAATGAAGTCCTAATTCGTGTCAAGAAATTTATATTATTTCCAATCAACAATGTGTCAAGCACACAAGGTTTTTAAAAATATTATTATGCTCCCACTTACTTTCTTGTAACCACAAGCATCTTCGTTATCCATTGATGAAATCAAACTCTTTTGACTATTTAATCAAAAACGAAGATTCCAACTCCATTTTGCTCTCTTCTGTCCATTGCTTGAACTCTGAAGTTTGCACATTCACTAGCATCCTCTGGATTGACAAAATACCTCGGACTGTATCACATGCAAGTCCTAGGTTGTATTTCCATCACATGGAAATGTAGGGTAACGTAGCAGAAAACAAAAAATTTCCGACCTACGCACCAGCCCAGGACCACTATGGAGACTGCATACAAGGTTTGATCTTTTTCGTTACCGACTCGTAGCGCAGCGGAAGTAGAGTCGATGACGATCGGCGGTGCAGATCCCCGCAGCTAGGATTTACAACCTCCCAACCGTGAGGATGTACTCCCACATCTGCCCCTCGGACAACCCTCCAGGAGGCGGTCGGACAGTCCCTCAGATGGTGTCGCGGACAGCCCTTCGGGAGGATCCACGAAACTCGGACGGTCACTCGGACAGCCCTTCGGGAGGACCCTCGAAACTCTGACAGTCACTCAGACAGCCCTTCGGGAGGCACTCTCGAAATAAGACCGAAACTACGACCTCTCTACAGAGTTGCACACATACGGTGTCATCTTTCCGGCAGGGCTTCGCCGTCCAGAACGAGTTCCCACCGGAACCCAGACAACCTTTCGGTTCTACGAAACTATTTCGCTTGGAGGGAGAGAGAAGCCAGACAAGTCAAATGGCATGTGTATGAGAGCAAGCATGATCTGATTTTGGAGAGCCCTCTCCACCTCTATTTATAGGAGGAGCAAGGGGTAGAGGAAAGAGGTGAAAAAGACCAAAAGGACCTTCCTAGGATCTTTCCACCACATGCCACATAAGGGTGTGTAGAACATATCCACCATGAGGTGGAAGGACACCTCAAGGAGGGCCCCCCCATGCCATGGCCGAAATTGTGCAGCCCCTTTGGGGGGCTCCACCTCCCTTTCACACACCAAAAGTGGTTTTCTTCTAGAAGAAAAACCCCATTTGCAAATCAGCCCAAAAAGTGCTTTTCACTATTCACGAAGACATTTTTCTGCGTCCGTTAAAACCCAAATTATTTCTGTGTGCCTAGAATAATTCTAGCACCCACCAAAACAATTTTTAACGCATTCCGAAAGAATTTCGGAACAATGTTTCTTCAGCGAAAAGCAACCAAAGCGGTTCCGGCTGCTCCGAAACATTTCCGGTTTTTGTCCCGGAAAATTCCCAGAAGTTTCCAGAACACTTCTGGCATCCTCCAAGAATTTCCAGGCGTGTGCCAGAACCAATTTGACTTAATGGAATACCCTGAAACCACTTTTCAGTTTCACCGGAACTATTCTGGTGTTCTCTCCGGAACGTTTCCGTTTCGTCCGAAACTTTTTCGGTGATTTTCTCTCAGACTCCCTGTCTTGTATTCAGCAGATAGATGACCCTTTAGCGTGTGACCCTATAGGTTCGGTGAAGTATAGACATGACCCGGAACTCTTTCCGATCAATGATCAACATCGGAGCCGCGGACACCCATATTGACCCCTATACCCACACGAATGAATATTCGAGTGAACCTCTAGTTGCCGTGTGATATTCCTATTGCTTCGCGATATGTTACAAATACCCGAGGTGAGAAACATCGGCATCCCCGTGGATCAACACTTGTCCACAATGCCAGTTACCTCGTTACCGGTTTTGTTCTCTTTTCTCGTTCCCGTGTTCCGGCATCCCTGTGATCAAATCACATTGTGTCTGGCCAGACGATGATGGATACCATAACACCGAGAGGGCCCAGAGATATCTCTCCATCGTCGGAGGAGAAAATCCCAATCTTGAGCTATCAAGTTACTTGACATACTTTTCCATGAACCCGTAAGCCGCCGTAATAGCCACTCATTTACGGATGACGTTTAACAAACCCCAAAGTTCATGAAGCAAGCATGAAGAAACTCGACACTCTCATTGTCTAAGGAATTATGCAAACATTAACTATCTCTGTGTTATTAACCATTAACTTATGACGAAAGAATCTCATAGCATAACATCAATCGGGTCGATTCAACACAAGTGTTCTACTAACATTGTGCCCTCCAAGTTGCCGGCATAGTCATGCCCATGGTCAGGAAAACAGAACCATCATGCAACACTTGAGCTAGTCCTAGAGGCCAGACTAGGAATACTTTTTACCGTTTATTATTCCACACGTGCATATGAGTCTTCCTCCGAGCCTCGTGGTTATTGTAGACTCGAGAACCATAGCAGTTATAGCATGGAACATAAACATAATCATGAACATGGAGATAAATAATAACATTTGTTATTGCCTCTAGGGCATATCTCCTACAGACTCCCACTTGCACTAGAGTCAATAATCTAGTCAATGCTAATGCACATTACACCTGTGGCATACCGGTGTAAAAATGCTTCGCATGTGGTATAGCCTGATGTCCAACGGATCTGACAACTTCAGTTCCGTGTGTATCTTTGCATGTCCTCGCATTTTCACGCATTCACAAAATTCATATTTTGTGTGGACTTGGCTTCGTACATATGTGAATTACTGGTCAAACCTTGATTCCTCAGACTGAGCTATGGAGCAACTATCTTCAATAGTGTTCCATTGACCAAAGCCATCTTGGAATCATACTAAGTTCATGAACGAATTGTATGATTCAACATCTTCTATGTCGCTTCGAAAGCGGCAACATACTTAGCCTTAGTTATAGAATTCGCCACAGTTACCTGTTTGGAACGATTTCCAAACACCGTCCCACCATATCGTGTATTACACAAAACCCTTAACTTAAATCGAAAATCGCATGGAGTATTGATGAAGACTATATCTATGTAATCACTTAGAACCAGCACTTCATAATCTCTGGTTGCGAGAAAACATGTCATCAGTGCTACTTTAGTACTTAGTGACATTTTTCACTGTTGTCCCATGATCAGTACTTTGATCACTTTGGTATCTATACTCGCAACAGCTTTGGAGTATTGGACATATCTGGTTGTTTTACATACCATGGAATACATGATTAATCCAAACATGAAAGTGTGTGTAATCTCCATCATGTATTTCGCTCATCAGTGTTTTGAGACACCGAGTCTTGCAAAAACCCTTTCCATGTGACTTCGGCAAGAATCACTCCTTGGCGTTTTAATGCTAAAATGTTTTAGCATCTTGTCAATATGTATTTTTGGCTTTAGCCTATTAGGCAATTCTATCTGGTAGATAAATATGCCTAATGTCAAGGCTATTTAGCCCAAGCACTTCATCGAAAAACTATTTTCAATGAAGTCCTAATTCGTGTCAAGAAATTTATATTATTTCCAATCAACAATGTGTCAAGCACACAAAGTTTTTAGAAATATTATTATGCTCCCACTTACTTTCTTGAAACCACAAGCATCTTCGTTATCCATTGATCAAATCAAACTCCTTTGACTATTTCATCAAAAACGAAGATTCCAACTCCATTTTGCTCTCTTCTGTCCATTGCTGGAACTCTGAAGTTTGCATACTTACTAGCATCCTCTGGATTGACAAAATACTTCGGACTGTACCACATACAAGTCCTAGGTTGCATTTCCATCATATGGAAATCCTTTTGGCATCCATGTATCATATCCCAAGATTGAAATATGTATTAATTGCTAGTTTAACCCGATCTGACTTTAAGCATCGCTACGGTGAGAGAACCTCATCGTAGTCAACTCCTTGAACTTGTTATTGCAACAAGTCGAGCTTTATGGATAAAACATTTTATCCAAATCAGTTTATAGTTCCATTAATGTTCGTTAGACTCTAAGTCTTCCGAAGGGTTTATCAAGATATAATCTTGAATCATTTATGGAAACTATCTCGGATTATATTGGCATTTATCCAATTCCGGAGTCAGGTCCCATCAACGCTTCCTTGTGTATCGTAGGTATACTGTTGTCTAACAACAATATCTCGCTTGCGCACCTGAGAGGTTTGCACGAGTTTTGCCTACGTGGTTCAGCTGCAAGTTCGACCGAAGTCCATACATTTTATTGTAGAGACTTTCGTATCAGTCGCAGTAGGAAACTTTGGAATTACTTCCAAGGTTCCTTTCCTTTGATCTGATGACGAAGATACTGTTTATCTCGTCGAGTTGCACTGTTCTCCCACTCACCTTTTTGCAAGAACTATTCTCTTTAAAAGCATACCATTCTCGGTGGCAAACCTTTTGCCTCGGTATAGTGGTAGAGGAATTCCCAATTACTTGGGATAACCTACAAAGTAGCTCTTGTCTGATTTGGAATAGGTTTGTAACCTTTTACACAAGCCCCATATTCCAAATGTTAAGGAAAGACCAAGCATGGTTGGGCGTACCATACCATGGCGTCATTTCAATAGACCTGATGGCGCTCTTTTCAGTGTAAAAGCCGCAGTCACTAAAGCATTACTTTAAAAGGGATAATGGCAAATTGATTTATGTCATCTTTGATCTTACCATGTCACAAATGGTTTGAATACATCTTCACAGACATTCCACTCACAGTGGTGTTCTGGGAGGTGTAAGTTATGAAAACTCTTTTCACAACTCATCAGACATTCGCTAAACTTGTAACTCAGATATTCCTTTCTGCAATCTAGTTTGCAGAAACATAATCTTTCTTGTTACAATAATTTCTACTTCATGTTGAAAAACCTTTCGAATGATTTAAAAAGATCCAGACTTACGTCTCATCAAGCAAATATCCATATATCTACTTGAGTCATTTCTGAAGATAGATAAAATCCACTGCTAGCAACAACATTTATCGGACTACATACATCAAAATGTATGATCACCAATAAGTTCGTTGCTCGTTCCTTATGGCCCGTGAATGGTATTTCAGTCACTTCACCTTTCCGGAGGAAAGTTGCAAGTGTCAGATGATTCATAATCAAATGACTTCAAAATCCATCATAATGGAATTTCTCCATGCGGGTTTCTCCAATGTGACCAAATGCAGTGCCACACATGTGTGGAATTCTCTTAGTCTTGCGACATTTAGCGTCAGTGTTATGGATGTATCATGTTATTCATAATCCTGAACAACAATTGATCTTTTATGAACAACACCCTTGCAATAAACATTATGCAAATGGGCTAGAGTGTATAAAACTCTAAAATGATTTATGAAAGTAAATACAGAGGTAAAGTATTATTATCAATATTCATAACATACATCTCATTCATAATGAAAGTATGGCCCTTATGTTATTCATAACACCGAACATCAAAAGTTCTCTTATGAACAACCTTCTTGCAAGATACCTTATACAATGGGCTAGAGTGTATAAAACTCTATAATGAATTATGAAAATAAATACATAGGTAATACCTCGATGGAAGGTATAGTAACTTTTACTAAGTTCCCAATATGTATTTAAACCTCATTCCTGGCTTAGTCTTTCAGGCCATAGTAGTTCTTGCATCGAGTCGCAACAGAGTGCAATCGAGCGGGTATCTCTGTGATAAACTCACAATACCCAAGAATCAATGATTAACATGTTTAATCATAATTCCTAAGAACTATTTCTTTAACCAGCCTTCTATACATCAATAACTTGTATGACTTTCATACATGAGCTGGATATTCCAGTCTTCTCTCTTTTTGCCTTTATACTTCTAACAGTTTAACTTTCAGTATTTCTCCTACTCTCAGAAGAAGCATCCAACTTAAGAGTAGCGTAAGCCCCGGACTTCCTAGGTGTGTAAGTCATACTAACACCCTTCGGACATTTCCTTTAAGTTGTTGTTTTATTCACCTTCATCATATGACAGGCGTTCTACTGGATCCCTCTGTTATTAGTCAAATGCATAGTAAACACTTTTACTAATAGTTTGCAAAACAAACATTGCTTTGGATATCCCATATCTTTTAGCCTTTGTTTGTGTTTGAAAAATGATTTTCAGTTCCATGAATATCACATAGCTATCCCTAAACTTTTGAAGTTCGGGTCTCATGGAAGCAAACATATTGCACTTGACCGTAACGGAATTCTAGCTTTTGGATCGAAGGACGAGAGTCACATTATCCATAGCATTAGCGGGAGAATACCAAAAGCATGCGATAGGACAAAATCCTTCTCGGCACTCTTGAGGACAATCCTCACATTATGTTACCAACCGTAAAGTTTTAACCAGATATTTAACAGCTTATTCAATTTTAACAGGGAAGGTGGAAACACGAGCCATTCTTCTATAACTATTATGCAAATTTTCACTTAGACAAAGTTCATAATTAATTGCACTAAGAATTAAAAGAATTAATTCTAAAGTGCGCTCCCACTCAAATCAATATCTCTCATAATTGATTGTGAGTGATTCAAGATCCACATTTCAATTCAACGCCATTGATGTGGACATCACTGATGACGAGAATTTCAATCGGTAGGCCAACTTGCCAATCACATCTCTATGTGATTCTTGTTCATCTTTCGATGCGTGTGTTCCGAGCTCATGACGGTCATGCCAGAACGTCAAGACAACCAAGTGATCTTGCTGCGAGGTCTGACCTCACCCGCCTCACACTTCCTAATCGTTTGTACTCATGTGGACATGACGCACTCCGAGAAGTTAGGTGCCGTGACGGTGCTACACTTGGGAGAACACTAACTACTTGATATTTTTGTGAGAGATCACCCTAATAAAAAGCGACAACCGCGCAATCAAGAAGGGTGCATCATAAGGGATAAACATCTCAGGCAATTCATAATAGCATGATATGGTATAGCCCTTTCTGACGGAGAAGTCTTGTATTTCTTCGTCTTCAGCATTCGCGTCGGTGTTCACCTTCGCGAAGATTGCCACCACCTTGTCGTTGCACCAGATAATATTGCTATCTTTATAGCTAATAAAATAAGTGCATTACAAAAGGTTGACACGCAGGTCATTAAAGTGACAATCATATGGCTCCAGCCATCATGTCGAATCATGACACGCAGGTCATGTTAGTTTACATCATATAGTCATCTCATACATAATCAAATTAATATGAGCACTGCTATACCACATCATATGCACATGCAAACCATCCTGCAAAACCAAGTTAGACGCCTCTAATCGGTTTATGCAAATTTTCAATTTACGTGGCTTCTAAGGTTTCGAAACAAACCGAAGCTACCTACGTATTATCATCAAGTATGATTATTCAAGTCGCTAGATTAACATCGCGGGGTGTATGAAACACGAGATAATAAAATCTCGAGCCCCATACTAAACTTCGTCATACACATGACCCCCGTGCAGATCATATCTGCATTGCCCTTTTGTCTGCAAAATTTCATCTTTCTTTTTAACTACGGTGGAATTCAAAGAACTGTTAGCACTTCGTTGATCAATCAGGATCGCGGATTGCCAGAACTTTGAAACTCCACCATACCGTTATCAAGATCAGAAATATGCAAATTCCAGGGAAGCAACAAGAACATCGGGTAACAGATTTCATCTGCTACCAGCACAAATAATTATCAGCAGTAGAACTCATCTACTACAAATTATATTGTGCAACACCCATACATCTCTATGTATTCTAGATCGCAACCTGCATCTACGCATAGCACGGCTCTTGATGCCACTGTAGGGTAACGTAGCAGAAAACAAAAAATTTCCGACCTACGCACCAGCCCAGGACCACTATGGAGACTGCATACAAGGTTTGATCTTTTTCGTTACCGACTCATAGCGCAGCGGAAGTAGAGTCGATGACGATCGGCGGTGCAGATCCCCGTAGCTAGGATTTACAACCTCCCAACCACGAGGATGTACTCCCACATCTGCCCCTCGGACAGCCCTCCGGGAGGCGGTCGGACAGTCCCTCGGACGGTGTCGTGGACAGCCCTTCGGGAGGATCCTCGAAACTCGGACGGTCACTCGGACAGCCCTTCGGGAGGACCCTCAAAACTCTGACAGTCACTCGGACAGCCCTTCGGGAGGCACTCTCGAACTAAGACCGAAACTACGATCTCTCTACAGAGTTGCACACATACGGTGTCATCTATCCGGCAGGGCTTCGCCGTCCAGAACTAGTTCCCACCGGAACCCAGACAGCCTTTCGGCTCTACGAAACTATTTCGCTGGGAGGGAGAGTGAAGCCAGACAAGTCAAATGGCATGTGTATGAGAGCAAGCATGATCTGATTTTGGAGAGCCCTCTCCACCTCTATTTATAGGAGGAGCAAGGAGTAGAGGAAAGAGGTGAAAAGGACCAAAAGGACCTTCCTAGGATCTTTCCACCACATGCCACATAAGGGTGTGTAGAACATATCCACCATGAGGTGGAAGGACACCTCAAGGAGGGCCCCCCCATGCCATGGCCGAAATTGTGCAGCCCCTTTGGGTGGCTCCGCCTCCCTTTCACACACCAAAAGTGGTTTTCTTCTAGAAGAAAAACCCCATTTGCAAATCAGCCCAAAAAGTGCTTTTCACTATTCACGAAGACATTTTTCTGCGTCCGTTAAAACCCAAATTATTTCTGTGTGCCTAAAATAATTCCAGCACCCACCAAAACAATTCTGAACGCATTCCGAAACAATTTCGGAACAATGTTTCTTCAGCGAAAAGCAACCAAAGCGGTTCCGGGTGCTCCGGAACATTTCCGGTTTTTGTCCCGCAAAATTCCCAGAAGTTTCCAGAACACTTCTGGCATCCTCCAAGAATTTCCAGGCGTGTGCCAAAACCAATTTGACTTAATGGAATACCCTGAAACAACTTTTCAGTTTCACCGGAACTATTCCGGTGTTCTCTCCGGAACGTTTCCGTTTTGTCCGAAACTTTTTCGGTGATTTTCTCTCAGACTCCCCGTCTAGTATTCAGCAGATAGATGACCCTTAAGCGTGTGACCCTATAGGTTCGGTGAAGTATAGACATGACCCGGAACTCTTTCCGATCAATGATCAACATCGAAGCCGTGGACACCTATATTGACCCCTATACCCACACGAATAAATATTCGAGTGAACCTCCAGTTGCCGTGTGCTATTCCTATTGCTTCACGATATGTTACAAATACCCGAGGTGAGAAACATCGGCATCCCCGTGGATCAACACTTGTCCACAATGCCAGTTACCGGTTTTGTTCTCTTTTCTCGTTCCCGTGTTCCGGCATCCCTCTGATCAAATCACATTGTGTCTGGCCAGACGATGATGGATACCGTAACACCGAGAGGGCCCAGAGATATCTCTCCATCGTCGGAGGAGCAAATCCCAATCTTGAGCTATCAAGTTACTTGACATACTTTTCCATGAACCCGTAAGCTGCCGTAATAGCCACCCATTTACGGATGACGTTTAACAAACCCCAAAGTTCAAGAAGCAAGCATGAAGAAACTCGACACTCTCATGGTCTAAGGAATTATGAAAACATTAACTATCTCTGTGTTATTAACCATTAACTTATGACGAATGAATCTCATAGCATAACATCAATCGGGTCGATTCAACACAAGTGTTCTACTAACATTGTGCCCTCAAAGTTGCCGGCATAGTCATGCCCATGGTCAGGAAAACAGAACCATCATGCAACACTTGAGCTAGTCTTAGAGGCCAGACTAGGAATACTTTTTACCGTTTATTATTCCACACGTGCATATGAGTCTTCCTCCGAGCCTCGTGATTACTGTAGACTCGAGAACCATAGCAGTTATAGCATGGAACATAAACATAATCATGAACATGGAGATAAATAATAACATTTGTTATTGCCTCTAGGGCATATCTCCTACAGGAAATCCTTTTTGCATCCATGTATCATATCTCAAGATTGAAATATGTATCAATTGCTAGTTTAACCCGATCTGACTTTAAGCATCGCTATGGTGAGACAATCTCATCGTAGTCAATTCCTTGAATTTGTTATTGCAACAAGTCGAGCTTTATGGATAAAACATTTTTTCCTTATCAGTTTATAGTTTCATTAACATTCGTTAGACTCTAAGTCTTTCGAAGGGTTTATCAAGATATAATCTTGAATCATTTATATGAAACTATCTCGGATTATATTGGCTTTTAGCCAATTCCAGAGTCAGGGCCCATCATCGCTTCCTTGTGTATCGTAGGTATACTGTTGTCCAACAACAATATCTCGTTAGCGCACCTAAGAGGTTTGCACGAGTCTTGCCTATGTGGTTCAGCTGCAAGTTCGACCGAAGTCCATACATTTTATTGTAGAGACTTTCGTATCAGTCGCAGTAGAAAACTCTGGAGTTGCTTCCAAGGTTTCTTTCCTTTGACCTGATGACGAAGATACTGTTATCTCGTCGAGTTGCACTGTCCTCCCACTCACCTTTTTGCAAGAAACATTTTCTTCAAAATCACACCGTTCTTTGTGGCAAACATTTTTGCCTCGGTACAGTGAGGGAGGAATACCCAATAAATTAGGATAACCTACAAAGTAGCACTTGTCTGATTTGCAACAAGTTTGTAAATATTTTACACAGGACCCATATTCCAAATGTTAAGAAAAGACATAACATGGTTGGGGTTACCATACCATGGCGTCATTTCAACAGATTTGATGGCGCTCTTTTCAGTGTAAAAACCGCAGTCTCTAAAGCATAACTTTAAAAGGGATAATGGCAAATTGATTTATGTCATCTTTGATCTTACCATGTCATAAATGGTTTGATTGCATCTTCATGGACATTCCACTCACAGTGGTGTTCCGGGAGGTGTAAGTTATGAAATTCTTTTCATAACTCATCAGACATTCGTTAAACTTGTAACTCAAATATTGCTTTCCGCAATCTAATTGCAGAAACATAATTTTCTTGTTACAATAATTCCTACTTCATTTTGAAAACCTTTTGAATGACTTCAAAAGATCCAGACTCATGTCTCATCAAGTAAATATCCATATATCTACTTGAGTCATTTCTGAAAATAGACAAATCCACTACCAGCAACAACACTTATCGGACTACACACATCATAATGTATGATCACCAGTAAGTTCGTTGCTCGTTCCTCATGGCCTGTGAACGGTATTTCAGTCACTTCTCTTTTCGGAGGAAAGTTGCAAGTGTCAAATGATTCATAATCAAATGACTTCAAAATCCAGCATTATGGAATTTCTCCATGCAGGTTCCTCCAATGTGACCAAATGCAGTGCCACACATGTGTGGTATTCTTTTGGTCTTGCGACATTTAGTGTCAGTGTTATGGATGTATCAGGTTACCATCAATATTCATAACATACATCCCATCCCTGATGGAAGTATGGCCCTTATCTTATTCATAATACTGAACAACAATTGTTCTTTTATGAACAACACTCTTGCAACAAACATTATGCAAATGGGCTAGAGTGTGTAAAACTCTAAAATGAATTATGAAAGTAAATACATAGGTAATGTATTATTATCAATATTCATAACATACATCTCATTCATAATGAAAGTATGGCCCTTATGTTATTCATAACACCGAACATTAAAATTTCTCTTATGAACAACCTTCTTGCAAGATACCTTATGCAATGGGCTAGAGTGTGTGAAACTCTAAATGAATTATGAAAATAAATACAGAAGGTAATACACCGATGGAAGGTATAGTAACATTTACTATATTCCCAGCGCGTATCTAAACCTCACCCCGGCAAGTCTTTTAGGCCGTAGTAGTTCTTGCATCGAGTCGCAACAGAATGCAATCGAGCGGGTATCTTTGTGATCAACTCACAATACCCAAGAATTACGGACTAACAGTTTAATCATAATTCCCAAGAACTATTTCTTTGACCAGCCTTCTATACATCAATAACTTGTATGACATTCATACATGAGCTGGATATTCCAGTCTTCTCTCTTTTTGCCTTTATACTTCTAACAGTTTAACTTTTAGTATTTCTCCTACTCTCAGAAGAAGCACCCAACTTTAAGAGTGGCGTCAGCCCCGGACTTCCTAGGCGTGTAAGTCACACTAACACCCTTCGGACATTTCCTTTCTCTTTAAGTTGTTGTTTTATCCACCTTCATTTACATGACAGGCGTTCTACTGGATCCCTCTTGTATTAGTCAAATGCATAGTAAATACTTTTACTAATAGTTTGCAAAATAAACATTGCTTTGGATATCACATATCTTTTAGCCTTTGTTTGTGTCTGAAAATGATTTTCAGTTCGATGAATATCACATAACTATCCAAAAAATTTGAAGTTCGGGTCTCATGGAAGCAAACATATTGCACTTGAATGTAACGGAATTCTAGCTTTTGGATCGAAGGACGAGAGTCACATCATCCATAACATTAGCGGGAGGATACCGAAAGCATGCGATATGACAAAATCCTTCTCGGCACTCTTGAAAACAATCCTCACATTATGTTACCAACCGTAAAGTTTTAACCAGATATTTAACAGCTTATTCAATTTCAACAGGGAAGGTGGAAACGCGAGCCATTCTTCTATAACTATTATGCATATAACACTTAGACAATGTTCATAATTAATTGCACTTAGTGAATAAACAGTTTTATTCTAAAGTGCGCTCCCACTCAAATCAATATCTTTCATAATTGATTTTGAGTGATTCAAGATCCGCATTTCAATTCCACGCCATTGATGGGAACATCACTGATGACGGGAACTTCAATCGGTAGGCCAACTTGCCGATCACATCTTAATGTGATTTTTGTTCATCTTTCGATGGGCGTGTTCCGAGCTCAGGACTTTCCTGCCTGAACGTCAAGACAACCAAGTGATCTCAATGCGAGGTCTCAACTCACCCGCCTCACACTTCTCTAATCGTTTGTACTCATGGAAACATGACGCACTCCGAAAAGATAGGTGCCGTGACGGTGTTACACTTGGGAGAACACTAACTACTTGATATTTTTAAGTGAGAGATCATCCTAATAAAAAGCGACTACCGCGCAATCAAAAGGGTGCATCATAAGGGATAAACATCTCAGGCAATTCATAATAGCATGATATGGTATAGCCCTTTCTGACGGAGAAGTCTTTAATATTTGAACCGCTATACCACATCACATGCACATCCTGCAAAACCAAGTTAGACGCCTCTAATCGGTTTATGTAAAATTTTATTTTACGTGGCTTCTAAGGTTTCGAAACAAACCGAAGCTACCAACGTTCATCATCAAGTATGATTATTCAAGTCGCTAGATTAACTTTGCGGGGTGTATGAAACACGGGATAATAAAATCTTGAGCCCCATACTGAACTTCGTCATATGCATGACCCCGTGCAGATCATATCTGCATTGCCCTTTTGTCTGCAAAATTTCATCTTTCTTTTAACTATGGTGGAATTCAATGAACTGTTAGCACTTCGTTGATCAATCAGGATCGCGGATTGCCAGAACTTTGAAACTCCACCATGCCATTATCAAGATCAGAAATACGCAAATTTCAGGGAAGCAACAAGAACATCGGGTAACAGATTTCATCTGCTACCCGCACAAATAATTTTCAGTAATTGAACTCATCTACTACAAATTATATTGTGCAACACCCATACATCTCTATGTTTTCTAGATCGTAACCTGCATCTACGCATAGCACGGCTCATGATGCCACTGTAGGGGAACGCGACAGAAAACAAAAAATTTCGGTACAACGATCACGCCCAGGATCACTATGGAGATGCATACAAGGTTTGGATCTGATCGTTACCGACTCGTAGCGCAGCGGAAGTATAGTCGATGTAGATCGTTGATGCAGATCCGCGCAGCTAGGATTTACAACCTCCCAACCACGAGGATGTACTCCCTCGTCTGCCCCTCGGACAGTCCTTCGGACAGCCCTCCGGGAGGCGGTCGGACAATCCTCCGGACGATGTCATGGACAGCCCTTCGGGAGGACCCTCGAAACTCAGACAGTAACTCGGACAGCCCTTCGGGAGGCACTCTCGAACAGCCCCTCGGGCAAAAAAGATCGAACCTACGACCTCTCTACGGGGTTGCACACATACGGTGTCATCTATCCGGCAGGGCTTCGCCGTCCAGAACTAGTTCCCACCAGAACCCAGACAGCCTTTCGGCTCTACGAAACTATTTCGCGGGGAGGGAGAGAGAAGGCCAGATCATGTATGGCATTTGTATGTGAGAAAGAGTGTGTTTTAGGCAGCCCCCTCCACCCCTATTTATAGGCCAAGCCCAAGGGTGGCTTCTCCAAGAAGCCACTAGGGGAAAAATAACAAAAGACCCTCAAGGTGGCTTCTCCAAGGTCCTACAGGGGAAATATTTTCTACTACCATAGGTCCTACACTCATTTATTTTACTTCCATGTTATCAACTTTGCTTAGTTACTTTTTATTTAGCTGTTACCTTGCTTTTCGAAAAACTCAGAACTCACAAATAATTTTATTACAGTAACTAGTTACTTTTGTATTAGGCTTCAAATCATGTCTACTTCCGCCCTAAATACCAACTTATATGAATTTTCAAGTACTAACAATGATGATTTCATTAGTACACATGTTGCTGCGCAAACTAGTTGTCCATTTTAGTGTGCCGTGAGCAAAGCTCGATGCCATCTCTGGGCCTCAATCTCACCAGAGCAACCTTTCAATTGTTTCAAAATCTAGTCGTGAAGCCATTCCTCGACGGTGGGTTGGCGGCGAAGAGTTTGGGGATTACTCGGAGATCGACTCCTTAGCCCGCAAGGCGCTGAGAAGAATTCCAGGTTCCCAAAGATGAGAACCTGACGCTCGAAGAGCGGCGCGACTTGGTCAAGATGACCGGTCACGTTGGCGATGAAGTTCAGGGTGCCGAAAGTGAAGATGGAGCCCAAAGCTTGGTTACCGTAGATTAGATTTGACCCATCCAGATTCGTTCTCCGGCTAGTGCTTCCCATGCCTGACATCCCAACTGTTGGCTCGTCATACCGACAATAACCTCGATAGGGTGTCACGCATAGCCGGAAGTACCGAAGGCAATTCACACGACGGGATTACCAAGGTTCAAGCCCTCACAGTGGAGGTAAAACCGTAGGCCATGCTTATATAGGATATAAGGACTAGGGTTCATGAGATCGTATGAGACTATAATATGGATTACAATGGGGGGTTCATGAGACCGTAGGTGTATTGTGATTGGGTTAGAAGATTTCTATCGAGTATCGACTAACCTAGGACATGCTTATATAGGGGTTTACAGGAGTCTAAGTCGGTCACGGTCGACCCAGAGATCCTCCAAGACCTCTAGGAATCTTCCTTATGCACCAAGTTGGTGGCGCCGTCTTCAGGAGGCCGAAATGTTGTAAAGTAGGCCTGGGCCGCACCGGGGCTTGATGGGCCTTTCCCCAGTCTGGTGAGCCGACTTCCTGTCCCATGGTGTACCTCTGGTATATGGCACCGTCACATATCCTCTTGGCGGCAACAACCTTATTTTCGGGTTTGTATTTTTTCAAGAATAATGTGATTTTTAACAAAAAAAAGTACACTTCATCTCTGGTGCAGGTTGTCCATGCATGTACTCATTGGGTCCGTACATGGTCTATCCTGTAAAGGTCGAAGGATATGGACTTTTTTTACCATGCCATCTACCGGGTTGAAGCATACAGCCAGGGAGGTTTTCTTCAATCATGAATGATGTTGTAATCTCTGTTAGAACCTCCTCTATGCTAAGACATTTCATGTTTACTTTTTCAGTCGAACATTGTAACGTGTTGGCTGTGTGCATCATTCTATGCAGAGGCTGAACATTCACTCAGTGCGGCTATATCATATCTATTGATTGAGTGGAGTTCCCCTTTTGTAGAAACAATATGATTAGGCGTGAGAGTCAATGGTCACTAGCTTGATTCTTTTCCCAACTACTACTTGTGATGTGTATGCAAATTTGTATTCTGCGGGTTCGTTGTTTCATAGTTTATAGAAAGATGGATGCACAAACACACGACTATAATTACTTGTGATGTACTCCATCCATCCCATAATATAAGACATTTTTGCAAGCTAACATAGCTTGCAAGCCAAGCTAACATAGCTTGCAAAAGCGTCTTATATTGTGGGACGCAGGAGTAGTATGTAAATTTGTATGTGTGTTTGTTACTGGGCTTGGTTGTTGGGAAACACTACACTACTGACAAGCCGAAACAAGAAGTGTTGGGCCACTAGCTGAGCCACCAGCGGGTCAAACACAAGCAAGCACCACCTAGCGGACGGATGTAGCGGACGACTCAAAACAACACATCACAGAAGTCCAGCGACAAGACCCGAAGCTGCCGAAAGGGGCTGTTTAAGAGGGAAGTGATTGAGATTTTCGACGAGATGAATCGATATAATCTCAGCCGTTGATTCACCAATATACCTAACGGAAAGGCCGGCTGATGGAAAGACCATCAATCGACAGATCTTATCTAGTACCAGTAGCAAGTATCATTTATATGTTGCCCATGATGATGGTGTTGAGGTCCCCCACCTTGGCGCCGACGACCCTGGCATTCTCCACGCTTTGCTTGAGCAGCAGGAACGTCGGCAGCGCCTCCACTCGGTACCGCTCCACGATATCCTGTGTAAGTGGTATCAGTGCAGTACGCAGTGAGTTATATGTGCACACAGTTCGGTTATCCCATCCGGAATTAGTTTGTACACTCTTTGTAAAGAAATATAAGAGCATTTAGATCACTACTTAGTGATCTAAATGCTCTTATATTTCTTTACATAGGGAGTAATATCCACGCTCGCGTACGTTGTCATACTTTGAACATGTCGACGTCCACCTGGCAGAATATAGCCTCCCTCCTCTTGGCCACGGCCATGGCCCTGAAGGGTCTCATCATCACCCTGCATGGCTCGTTCCAGCTCGCCCAGAACATGAGCACCACCTGTATTTCAAACAGAAAATCAGAGCTTCACAAATGCATTAATTTAAATCCAAAGAGAAACACAAGAGTTAAAATGGTTGCGTACGTACCGGATAGGTTTGCGCTAGAGGGTGCGCCAGGGCGGATTCTAGCTCTTGAGAACTTGTAATGATGTAATAACTCCAGTAATAGCCTCTGCGGGGCTGCTTAAACACTACACCACACAACAGTTAAAATTACCATTACCGCGGGACAAATATTCCGTCGGCAAGATCGAGCACCACCATCCCCAATCTCCCGCCTCGCCTCGGAAGCAACAAAAGAGGGGAAGTTGGAAAGTGGTCATACGTACGTACCATCGATATTGGTGGTCAATGACATGATGCCGCCTTTGCTCCCACGGCGCGTGTGGGGAAAGGCACTACATATGATCGATGCCAATATATAGATGGTTGTAGCTTAGGCCTCAAGGTGGTAAAGTTGAGATGCCAACATATACGGTAGCCACATTTCAATGTTTGGATGGGACGGAATAGATGCTCGCCGGCCGCTTTTTGCCGGTCACGGTGATTAAAGTAAAGTTTTTCTTAGAACTGATTAAAGTAAAGTTGAGATGGATGTTCACATGCAATCACGGTGCGTCTTTCTCTCCTTCCTTGTCCTTGGTATTATCACCGCTACAACCTAAAGCAGCTCGTCGCTCGCTATTAATCATTTCTATATATGTGGACCGAGGGAGTATTTATTTCTATATAAAGATTATTAATTCAGCTGTTTCCTCATTTTATTTAGCATTAGCTGCATTAAGTAGTAGTAGTAGTAGTAGTAGTACAAACGCTTAATTACATGTTGGGGCTTGTTTGGCCTCAAAAGTTACAAAATTAACCACTCGGTATGGATGGATAGCTATCTTATGAACCAAATAAACAAATAAATAAATAAATAAATAAATAAATAAATAAGGCGCTATAGTTTGATAAAACGTCAGAATCCTATTATCAAACCTAGGTAGCCAGATGCTCATTTGCAACCGTTGATTTTTCATTCGATCCTTCCTATGCATGGGTGCAAATTTGAACTTCGCTAGATCAGTAACCAGAGTCGGCGAATATTTGGCAATGGGTCGGCATCGTGAAAGAGAACCGAACGAAACTTAGCGCCATGAAAAGAGAATCAAAGAGTTACCTAAAGATTATTCAACACCTTGTCCTTTAAAAAGGGGAAGGGATTCCACCTCCACTTCCGGTTCCATTTACACCGTGAAGATTCTTGCCAACTCTTACAGCCATGCATTTCGGGATTCCTTTTCGTAACGTCGCATTTACTCTCGAAGCAACCTTTCGCTCCACATTATAATTTAAGCTCAAATGGACGAACCGATACAAAGTGTTGAGAAAATTCTCATACGAAAAGATCGAAAGCGATGATATTCTTAAGAGTAGCAACGCCAACTACTCAAAGCCGAGCAATAATACAGGAGACGCACACCTAACAAAAAGCTACGAAGAGTACCAACCCGGAAAGGAATCACACCGCCTTAGAAAACCATCCGTCACCGTTGCACCGAACACACCAAGCAATCGCTGGAGAGGGCCATCTGCCCTCGCGCTTCGGACCACAGAGCGCCGTTGCTGCCAAAAAATCATGACGACTGAGAACGATGGCAACAAGATGTAAAAGATAAGAGACAATCGAGACCACCTCCAGAGTCGAGAAAGCTACACGCCAAGATCAAAGCATGACCGAAGTCGCAAGCGAGCTGCAACCGGAAGGTACCGAAGCTCCACGACTCCGCCCCCAAGTGGGTAATCGCCGAGCCCAAAAAGAGAGACTAAAGTTTTCACCCAGAACCCTAGCACAAGGAGGGGACACACAATGACACCACCAAGAGGGAAGCGACACTCAGATGCATTGCCAACGACGGTGCCGTAGCGCGGAGCTTTCACTCGGAGCCGCACCCGTGTCACCCATGGTACCAAGGTTGCCAACCCTACCAGAGAAGAGGGTTTCCACTGCCGCCGCCAAAGCCACGATAACACACCAGAATCACCGGCCACCCTTTCCCTCACTACCTTTGATTTGTACTCTACTTAATAAAAATAATTAATAAAAATAGTGGTGTGTATCATAATGATACAGAGGTCAGGGTTTTAATCTTCTTCTTTGAAAAAAGGAAAACCTAACAGCTAATATTGTTACTTTTAAGTCTTCACTTTTCATCCTAAAAGATTTCTGGTGAGTAGTATTGGAAAGACTTTGTAGTTGCCACCTAAATAATATATGTTCCTCTGCAGCCATATTAGTCAAATTTCATTGAAGCGGGAGCTAGAGCCAGACAAGTCAATCTACTTGTCAAACCTTTTTTCTTTTTCTTTTTGCAAATATTGTCACACCTTTTATTGACTTACCAAACAAATTTTGTTTTCTTTGGTAAGCCAATAAGTGATTACAAAATAAATTCTAAAATATATTTAGGTATGTATATCATTGGCAGAATTTGATACTCGCTCCGTTCCTAAATGTAAGTCTTTTTAGAGATTCCTCTACGGACTACATACAGAGTAAAATAAATGAATCTACACTCTAAAACATGTATATATACATCCATATGTAGCCTGTAGTGGAATATCTAAAAAGACTTACATTATGGAACGGAGGGAGTAATATTTATTTACACAATCACATAAATATGGATAGATAAATTATGGACTAATTAATGTACTAGAATATTTATATCCCGTTGCAACGCACGGACATTTGTGCTACTCAGTAATGATAATAAAGGTTTAGAAGTATCGTTGAGTCAGACAAATTTGAGGGTTGATGGTCGGCACAATTATTACAGCAAATATAAGGCACATTCATCGAGGCGGGAGAAGTCTATCTTTGGTGGCACATGTACGACAACAAATTAAACAAGCCGGTCAGGTAGCCGCACACCAGATCGACTAGCAAGCAGCACACAAAACAGAAGCAAGGGCAAATGCAGCACGCGGCGTCACACAAACAAGCAAATAGGGGCATAGAAAACAAGCAAGGAAATCAATCAACGGCACCACACACAGAAATAGAATCAAGTCATCGGCGCGTTTGGTTTGGCTGTGTCAGAAGTCTCCGGCGGCATCTGCAGCTTGTCGGCCAGGCTCTTGGCCCCCTTGAGCGAGAGCACGAGCCAGACGAAGGAGAGGAACTCGCCACCTTCACCCAAGCTCTTGGCGTGCAGGTAACCCCTGCACATGCTGGCGGAGTAGCAGAGCATGCCCAGCCACACCCGGTACATGAGCATCCAGCGCGCCGTCGGGTCCCGTATGTCCAGCAGCTCCTTAGCGAGCTTGCATGCCTCCAGGATGTGGAAGACTTCTTGGGACGTGGTGCTCGATGGCGGCTTGTGCTCGCGGTCCAGTACGCCGGCGATGAGCTCGCTGACGTCCTTTTGGCTTACCTCGTCGACCTTGTTCTTGGAGAAAGAGGAGGATTTGACCTCCTCCACGGCTTCGGAGATGAGATGGTGCCTGCTGCCGGTCAGCAGCATCTCGGGGTTGAAGTTGAGCAGGTGTGCCATGTAATTGGATATTGCCACCGTGCACTCGATATGAAGCCGTAATGCCGGCTCCCTCCTCTTCCGTTCTTCTTCCTGTTCTTGTTCTTGTTCTATTTCCGCTTCTCCTCCTCCTCCTTGTTCTTGTTCTTGTTCCACTTCTTCTTCTTCTTCTTCTTCTGCTACTTCTGCTCCTTCTCCTTCATCTTTTTCTTCTGCTCCTCCTCCTTCTCCTTCCTGTTTGCCACCATCATCGACCAAGACGGCATCGTCAACAATGCAGCGGAAGCAAAGGTCGGAGGCCATGTGCCATAGGAGGACACTCCGGTCAAACGAGACGCGCAAGCTTTCTTTGATCTCCTCACCACAGTGCCTTTGCAGCTCCTCACTCAGAGCCCAATTGTTGGAATCCAAGATCCTGTAACTGGCAAGGTCGCGGTCTTGCGCATCCACCAGATCTGCGATCACGGTTTGCGCCACTTTCTTGTACAGCTCACCAAGTTGAGGCCTGCAAGAAAGACACCCCCCCTTGCAGTTGAAGCCCATGCGCCTGGCACACTTGTATATCCACCCGATGCTCTTGTCGCCCTCCCGAAGCGCCGCATCCATGAGGTTATAGCTGGGTACCGTCTCGCACAAGGCTGGAACTTTTGTCATGGACATGAGCCGGTAGAGCAGCTGCCGGACGAACACCGCCAGGACATCCAGTGCGGCAGTGAGGCACAGGATGATGTAGGTTATCTTCACGTCGGCGCGCCGATACGGGTTCTTGTCGCTCGCCGCGAATAGCGCCAGGGCGGCGACGTGCAGGATAGGGACCACCAATAGATGGTAGAGCAGGTAGAGAGGAGTGACAACCACCGTGGCTCTGGTGTAGATGAAGGCGAATGCACTGCGCAGCCAACGCGGCAAGGCCTTCTCGGCGACGGGTAGAGGCGGCAGAACATCCTCCACCTTGCCAGCCTTGTTTCGTGCCACCAGGTCCTTGGCAGCAGCTAGCAGTGACATGTCCGAAAGTACCATCAAGACCTTGTCTGCCTCCGTCAGGGCCACCACCGGTGGTTTTTGCTCCTTCTTCCCGCCGGCGTTGTGGGAAGAAAGCCACGACATTGCCATCTCCTCCCCGGTGAAGCAGTTGCTCTCCTCGAACAAGAAGAACTGGTTGACGCGCTTCCTCCATTTCGAAGGCTTCTTTGTCCCTTGCACCCAGGCCGACACAGCCGCCAGCCTCTTGATCTTGGCCCTGTTGAGAGCCAGCGGCTTCTCGCTGAAGCTGAGGACCCCGACGACGAAGAGGAGGACCGCCGCCGCCAGTAGCTTCCAGTCACTGGAGCTGCGCCACGACTTGCAGAAGGCGTAGAGGGCGACGGCGACCTGGGACACGAGGGTCACGGTGTGCCTCGTCCACAGCTCGTTGTCCTCGATCTCGTAGCCGGTCATCTCCTGCTGGCCGCCGAGGTGGATGAGGAGGACGGGGGCCCAGAGGACCTCCAGGGCGCGCGACCGCTCCACGCCGCCGCAGTCGCTGCTGCCCCTGGCGTGGCGGTTGAAGAGGGTGGCGAGCGCGTAGATGGCCAGCGCGTCGCTGGAGATGTAGGCCAGCCAGATGCAGGTCCTGAAGACGCGCGGGATGGTGTACTTGCGCATGGGCGCGGCCAGCAGGAGGAACCACTGCAGGCCCAGGCTGCCCAGGACCAGGATGCGCAGCTGCCAGTCGTCCCACCATCGCACGACGCTCCAAATGTCAGACATATCTGTGTTTTTGTGTGTGTTTTTACCGCTCCAATCACTCAAGGTACGTACTGGATTCAGGGCACTGGAACAAGAGTGGAGCTAGTTTCAAGGGTTGGCATTCCATCTTATTTGCGTCGCGCATGCATGCTGTCAAAGCCAAAAGAAAAAGGATAAAGGGAATGCTAAAACATATAGTCGACCAAGCTAGGTGCCATGTATGCAATGCATGCATGTATGATGTAATGTACGTACAACGTACGGCCACAGCTTTAGTGAGCCATCCTTTTCTACACTCACCCCTATGAACGCACACACGCACACCCTACCTCTATGAGCACCTCCGAGATACTGGGCCGGCATATCATCTTGAGACTTTACGAAGTTAACGTAGGCGTCTCGTAGTCGACAGAAACGTCTGCTTTAGTGAGCCATCCTCCCAGCCCAGGATGCATGCGCTTTGCGTGTCCACAATAATATTCTACGGGTGTGTTCAAAAAAATAATATTCTACGGCCACGATACGTCTCCTTTCGTGTACTGTAGCTATAGTGATACTGTATCTTACTGTAGCAACAAGGCTGAAAAAAGGCTGCCTGGCTCCGCCATTGTCTGCATGCATGCCTTTGCGTGTTATGTAATATTCGAAGCCCACACGCGCGTTAGCTAGAGATGATGCATGTGCTTCGATCTTCACTTTATTAATTCGGGCTCCAAACTTTGCATGTGTTGCATTGCGCCTTATATATTGTCACTTTATTAAGTCGCCTGAATTTTAAATTTGGGTAAGTCAATTTTTTTACCGTTAATTCTTTTGTCAAGATTTGTGCTATCTTTTTTCTTGTGTGTCTTTAGGCTGATTTTTGACTTGCCCATGTTTGTGGTAAGTCAAAAAAAAATTCATACACTAAATTTTTAACTTGCCCGTATTTGGTGCAAGTCGATTTTTTCTTAGGGAGAATTTTTGCCTTGCCCCTGTTTGGGGTAAGTCAATTTTTCTATCAGGCTTGAATCTAGTTACACACCACCTGCTTTTTTATGTATTTTTTGCTTTTTCTTTTATTGTTATTTTACGTGGTTTTCCTTTTTTCCTGCATGGGTATTTTGAGCAGATTGGATGAGTCGAAATGTATAGACGCAAATACTATAGACTATGTGTGTAAATTACATTAGAGTGTGAAAATTGCACTACATATGTTTATCCATTGCATATTTTAAAAGTGTAATTTCAGTGCAAAGTTGTGTGCAAGTTTTTTATTTTTATTTTCTTCTTAAAGGGTAATATCAATGCCACTAGTTCATTCTTTCTTAGAAAACTCCATTACGACTTTTTTTTTCATTTCTATTCTATTTTGTTCTTCTTTAAGGGTAAAATACCAATGCCACTAACTTATTCCTTCTTAGGAAACTTCTTATTTACAAAAATTCCACTATTATATGCTTATTGTTGCATATTATGAAAAAACACAATTTTTGTGTAAATTTTGTCCAAATTTTGCCATTATTTGTTTCATGTTTTTCATTTTCATTCTTCTTAAAGGGTAATACCTTTGCCACTAATTCTTTCTTTCTTAGAAAACTTCATTATTTTGATTTTGTATTTGTTTCTTATTTAAGGGCAAAATACTAATGCTACTAACTCATTAATCCTTAGGAAACTTTTTTTTTCCAAAAATTCCACTATTATATGCTTATTCTTGCATATTATGAAACATCGCAAATTTTGTGTCAATTTTGTGCAAATTTTGACATTATTTGTTTCATATTTCTCAATTTTCTTCTTCTTAAAGGGTAATATTAATGCCACTAATTGATTCTTCCTTAGAACGCTTCATTATTTTGATTTTTTTTAGTTTTTATTTCTTTTTTCTTCTTAAAGGGTAATATCAACACCACCAATTCATTCTTCCTTATAAACTTCATTATTTTGATTTTGTTTTAGTTGCATTTTCATTTTCTTTCTTCTTTGAGGGTAATACCAATGCAAGTAATTCATTCTTCCTAATACTTCATTTTTTATTTTATTTTCTTTCTTCTTTACGGGTAATAACAATGCGACAAATTCTTTTCCCATGTAAAATTCATCATTTTGGTTTTTTAATGTTCATTTTATTTTCTTTCTTCTTTAAGGGTAATAACAATGCCACTAATTAATTCCTTCTTGGGAAACTTTTTTTGCGAAACTTTCACTGTTATATGCTTATTCTTGCATATTTTGAAAAAGCACAAATTCCGTGTAAATTATCTGCTAATTGTGTCATTTTTCTATTTAAATTTTTATTTCCTTATTTTTAAGTGTAATACCAACGCCACTAATTCATTCCTTCTTCGAAACTACCAATTCATTGGTATTACCACTAATTCATTTTTTTTTCTCAAAAAACTTAATTATTTTGAATTTTTAAATTTTTTATTCTATTTTCTTTCTTCTTAAAGGGTAATACCAATGCCAATAATTCATTCTTCCTTATAATATTTCATTATTTTGATTTTGTTTTAGTTTCTTTTTCATTTCATTTCCTCTTTAAGGGTAAAACCAATGCCACTAATTCATTCTTCCTTGTAAAATTTCTTTTTTTTAGCTTTTTTCATTTTCATTCTTCTTTAAGGGTAATAACAATGCCACTAATTCATTCCTTTTTAGAAAACTTTTTTTTCGTAACTTCCACTATTACTCCCTCCGTTCCTTTATATAAGGTGTATTTTTTTTTCCAAAAGTCAAATGAGTGCATGTTTGACCGAGTTTTTAGAAAAATATATCAATATCCACAATACAAAATTTATATCATTTGATCCATCATGAAAAGTAGTTTCTTATTTTATCTATTAGGTATTCCAAATGTTGTTATTTTATTCTATAATATTGGTCAAACATTCAAATGGTTGACTTGCACGGAAATCAATACACCTTATATTCTGGAACGGAGGGGGTATATGCTTATTCTTGCATATTTTAAAAAAAGTGCAATTTCTGTGTAAATTAGCCATTATTTGATTTAATTTTTTATATTTTCATTTTTATGGGTAATTCCAATGCCGCTAATTCATTCATTCTTACAAAACTACTAATTCATTCCCTTCTAATGGTAATTTTCTTTCTTTATTTTTTTTGTTTGTGTATTCTTTAAGGTGACACCATCACAAGTATTAGAGTTTCATGCAACCAACCTTTTTTTCTTCTTTTGGTTATCTGGTTAACAACTCACTATAATTAAAACCATGCAACTCATGCAATCACCATCCTGATTAAGCTGCATCACTGTGATAAATTTGCTTGGTTGGCACTATGTATGTTACCATCTGTACAAGTACAACGATTTTCTATTGAAATCTTTGTACTAATTCGCAGGGAGTGTGCATGTGTTGTTGGGTTCTTTTCATGATTTTTTGTCGAAAGAGACCACCTGCGCAATCGAATTGCCAAAAAAGACCCCATCTGAGACGAATTGGCAGAAAGGACCCCCTCGGCCATGGCGGCAGGCGCGCCAGGCAACACGTGGCACCTGCCGCCATGGTGCGAGGCAGCAGCCCCTGCCGCCACGGCGCTAGGCGACAGGCTGGGCATAACGGCAAAAGGCTGGCGCGACGGAACGGACTGCGCGATGTGGGCCCCTGCCGCCTCAGGGGCTGGCGGCAGGACTATGCCGCTGGGCCCGGCCGCCTCGGTGGAAGGCGGCAGGACTGTTCCTGCGCGCTGCGGTGCACTGTGATGCGGCTGATTCCGTGCGCGCGCGAGCCGACAGATTCCGCTGCTGCTGCGGCTGATTGACGGCGCTGATTCCTATGTCCTTTTGTCACGTTGTGCTGACACTGATTGCAGTGTATTTTCCCGCCTAAACTTTCGTCTGTTCGCCCTTATTTTCCCGCCATCATTTGTCTTCTGGTCCTATAAAAAGAGGCACTGAGGCTCTCGTCATTCGTCGTCCAGCCACCCTCGAAATTACCACTGCGCAAAGTGTGTCACACTTTTTTCAGTCGGTATGAGTTTGCCTTGCTCGGATCAAAGCATTAGGCCGAGGAAAATGAAGAATGCAAGTTT
Source organism: Elymus sibiricus (assembly GCA_039707655.1). Taxonomy (NCBI): domain Eukaryota; kingdom Viridiplantae; phylum Streptophyta; class Magnoliopsida; order Poales; family Poaceae; genus Elymus; species Elymus sibiricus. Next base: position 35,856,124 of record CM077668.1, on the reverse strand, counting down.
GCCTCCGGGGGTGGCACTCCTGCGGTGTTGGTGTGGCGATCTGTGCAAGATGAAGGAGGTGACGGATTTTTCAGATTGGTTGGGCATGAAGTTTTTCATGTGCGCCAATTATGAGGAAGACCCACCCGTAGCTATTTCAGAGTACGACAAGCCTCCGGTATGCTTTAACCATCACGAATAGATATATTGTTGGTTTTTTGGTTGATTCTTTATTAACATAATTGTTCTTGTTGTAGTCTCCTCCGCCTCTGTGCATGTACTATCGTTGGATTGAGACGGAGATGCCGGGTTGGGCAGTGACTGAGATTCGTGAAAGAAGTCGCCATGCATGGGATAGTTTCTACGCGGAAGAGCGACGCGAAAAGGCGGCAGCAACGGAGAAAGCCGACCAAGAGAGAGAATTAAAGGGTTACTTTTAGGATTTACTGAAGAAAAACAGGGAAGACGCTCGTCTCAAGGAGGAGCAGGAACGGCAGCGAAAGGAGGCTCGGGAGGCGGAGAGACAGAGAAAGAAAGATAGGGCTCGTGAGAGGCCAAGGCAGCAGAAGAAGCTGGCGATGGAAAAGGAAAATATCCACGCTGGACTCAGTAGATTCCTGTGGTAGTATCTTAAATTTCGCAACCGTTTGTATCTTAATTTCGGCTCACTAGTTTAAATGTAGCTTTATTTCAGTAGTTCAATGTAGCTTTATTTCAATAGTTAAATGTATCTTACTTTTAGTTGTATCGTGTCGTAATGAAAAAAATGTAGCTTTGGAATAAAATGAGGATGACTTCATGTAGTTTCTGTATGACGATGCATCAACATTTTTATTTCCTCATACATAGATGTCTCTTACATACATCTGAAAGTCTGAAACTGTCATAGATAGATAGAATAGGCCGCACACATAGATAGACGAATCACCCTACTCGACGACGGCCAGCTGGCCTTTCTCGACGACCGAAAGGCGACACGCGATTAGGTGCTCGGTGTGGACGAAGACCACGGCCGTACTCCCCCTCGTCTCCCTATGTCTGCGACTCCTACAGTACCACTCCTTGTACGCTTGATTTGTAGCATCATCGTACAGTCTGCATAATTAATTAATTTCATGAACCTGTGTATGTACATAAAATAGCTTAAATAAAATATTTACCTATGTTCATGCACTATATTTGCTAGTGCTTCATTTTCCCACTCGTCTATCCATTGAGCGTTGTGTGCCTTCCAATTGTGACCACCTTTGCCCGAATTGCTCAGCCTGAAAATTATGTAACAAAGTGTGAGTTTTGTAAATTAAAAAGACGTAAACTATTTAGGGAGGTTCGAACTTACTTATGAGTTTCATCATCGATACATCTCGGAGAAGGTGGTGGAATATACTGATAGAGATCAAACTGTCTCATGACACGCTTTGGGTTGTAGGGCTCAACAAACCACAGGTATAGTAAGTTGCAGCGAGTCAGCCAGAAGCCACTATCTCTCACGCATTCGACTGGCATAGCTTGTCCATCGAAGACCATCTGAATGTCTTGCTCAGTCAACGGGTTCCATGTGATTAGTGACTCATCAAGAAGCTCAAACTACTCGTGGTATATAGGGTAACAACTTCTCGCAACACTTGGAGACCACTATTTCCGTGCGTGTGTCTACCGGCTAGACATAGTTACATTGCCGCCTGCACCACAGTTGTATGGGTGTATGGGATGCAGGATACGGGGTCGTCCAACAGGGAGGTATTCCAGGACCACAACTGCAGAAACTCGTAGGACACACAAAGTAACGGAGCTTTCGTTGCCAACGAAGATTTTTGTGTGGCATCACACAACCCTCTATATGTATGCGAAAGCATAGCAGAACCGAAGCTGTATTTTGGATGCTTAGGTAAAGATTCATCTACTATCTGCTCGGCAAAGTAGATGAGACCAGGGAGAACTACGTCACCGTGTGAATTTGGAAACATCATACCGAGGAGCCACAACAAATACGCAAACATATGCTTCTTCCTCGTCTCAGGAGTAGCATAACGAGGTATATGCTCAAAATGCGCATGAAGCCATGTGAGTGGGACACCACGGGACGGCCCAGAACGGTGCGATTCTGTCATTGTCAGACCAAGACGGGCTGAAACATCGTCTCGCCAAGATGCAGAGACTCGTGGAGGGACCAACGGCTCACCTCTAATTGGTAGGGCAGTGATCATAGACACATCTTTCAATGTAGGTGCAAGCTCCCCACAACGAAAGTGAAAGGTGTGGGTTTCAGGTCTCCACCGGTCAACGAGAGAGGTCAAAAGAGATGGGTCCAAAGTGAACTCGGGTTTGCCAGATGTGAGCCTAGCAAAACCAAGTAGTCTGTAATCCTGAAGAAGTGCAACGAAACAATCATGTACTACCCATGTGTTCTTTACGGTTCGAAGCCTGAAGGTTTGGGGATGATTATCATTATTTGGGTTTAAGAAAAGGTGGCAACGGTGGCCCTTGTCGTGCTGGCCCTGCAAAAGGAATGGCAGTTCGGCCATAACCTGCAAACACATAGTCATCAGAACAAATAACATTGAGCATCATAAAATACAAATAAAAATTAACATCACAAATACAAATAAAAATTAACATCACAAGTAATATAAAAATTAACATCACAAATACAAATAAAAATTAACATCACAAGTAATAAAAAAATTAACATTACAAATACAAATAAAAATTAACATCACAAGTAATAAATATTCGAAGTTAACTGAACGATTACAAATAAAAGGTAACATAACGAGTACAAATTTAACAACATCATACGGTGTTGTTGGCTCGATACGGGCATTCCCTACGTGAATGCCCAGGGCACCTGCAAACGCGGCATCACCTTGGTTCTCCCATCTGGCTATGGTCCATGTAATTGCGATGACGCCTAGACCGGCGTCATCCCTTGCTGGTTCTCATCAACTCGGCGTTCGGAACCCATTTGGGCCCATCTGGCCATAGCATTTTGTAGTTCATATCAATGCCCCAGGCCCAGAATTCACCGTTCCAGGTGTTGTATAGATTGTACATGTTGAAGTACGGCGATATGTATGGTTCGACACTGATTTTTTGATCTGCAGCAGCACGGAGGACATGACTGCAAGGGTAGCCCAGAAGCTTGGGCTTGTTGCAAGTGCACTCACACGACGTTGGGCCGAGCGTGACAGCTTGCTTTTTTTATCCTCTATGGTGACCCTTAACAAACTTGGCTCGAACGTTGACCTCCCACTTATTCCTAAGTGCGTCCACTTTCCTGCAACCATGCCTTTGAGACTTCTTTGCTTTGTCGTCCAGATGTCTTTGCTTCTTCTCGGACCATGGCTTGTTCAATTCAACTAGTGCTTTGGCGACGGTGACTCTATCTGCAAAGTATGACAGAGTCCGATTCCAAATTTCTTCGATTAGAGCTGTGATAGGCAGGGCTCGTGTGACACCCTGGTTTTCGCTCCTTGTGTTTTTTCTTTGCGGGATTTGACTCCCGTCTTTTTTTCAGTGTTATCAAATTTTTCTCTTGCCTTTGGGTATATGAAGATGGTCATTTAGCCTTGCCTTTCCTATCCACCAGAGATTCTCTCCAGACCAACCTTGCCATCCAAGAATTATTCTCAGGATTTTTCCGCTGAAACCCTACTCTCCAGTCTACCTGAAGGGAAACCCTAATTCCTTCCGTTACAAAGGAACCCCAATCTTCTTTGATCTATTGCCCCCCAAACTTTTCCCAGTGATCATCCCACATCCATAAGCCCTGGATATGCTAAAATATTGCCAAGTCATTTGCAATATTTTTCATTTAGAATTAATTCCTTTTTCTGCCAGTTAAAGGAATTAAATCCAAGAAAATATCTATCTATCTCCAAAGTTCATGAAAACGTGTGGAGATATTCTTTGTGATTATATTGAGCTCCCATAAAAATATTGGCAATAATTAAATAAGGGAAATTGCCTTTTCCTATTTAAAGCCAATATTGCAATTTGGGCACTTTCCAAAGGAGCTACTATTTTGGTAGCCAGGAAAAATCCCAAATAATTTGTGGAGCTTCTCCTATCCATATCTTCACCATTTCCATCAAGATACCAAGTTCCATAGCTTAACTTTTGAGAGCATCATCCAATTCTTGTTTCTGGATTTATTTTGAGGTTGTGAAGCAACTATATTTTATAATGCTTGAAAAATTCTCAAATTAATCCAGGACCTCAAATTCCATATATGATGTGAGTATGCCATAATTCACATCATTTTATCTAGCCAGTTTCTCTAAAAAATTCCATCTAGTTTCTGTCCAGATCCAAGCTCTGTGAAGGAACTACCACTTTGGAATTTCCAAATGAGCTGAAAATTTTCCAGTACCTTCATATCTCCAAATCATTCCCCTACACCAAAATTCAGCTCATTTCACCAAGCCAGTTGAGCACAACATCAAAATCCATTTTCTGGACCAGAATTTGCATTGCAAAGGAAGTATATGCACACTTGGTCCAAATGCCTTCAAATTTTTCCAGCAGGTGCTCCTTCTTATCTCTTTCCCCTGTGACAACCTGGACGGCTCATTGGCACCTCTGTTTGACTCCAGCATCGTGTCCAAATTTCTGACCAGGACCTATCTCAACTCAAATCAGTCAACCTCATGTCTTCACTTCCATCCAAACCCTCACATGTCAACTCATTGACCTCTAGTGCATCCATTTGACAAGGTTCCAGGACCATCTGGTGCCCTGGACACGCGGAACCCATGGTGACCACGCGGTGGCCACGCCAAACAAGAGATATGCCCTAGAGGCAGTAATAACAGTTATTTTGTATCTCCGAGTTTGTAATGAATGTTTATGATCCATGCTATAACTGCAATGATTCTCGAGTCTGCAATAACCACGAGGCTTGGAGGGAAACTCATGTGCACGTGTGGTATAATAAACGGTAAATTGTATTCCTAGTCTTGCCTCTAAGACTGGCTCAAGTATTGCAGGATGATCCTGTTTTCCTGATCATGGGCATGGCTATGCCAGCAATTTTGAGGGCACGATGTTGGTAGAACACTTGTGTTGAATCGACCCAAATTGATGTTATGCTATGAGATTCATTTGTCACAAGTTAATGGTTAAATAACACAGAGATAGTTAATGTTTGCATAATTATTTTAGTGGGTACTGGAAATGTTCTAAGCCCACATAAATATTTTCAGTTCGATCAGACGCTGAAAAATGTCGTCGTGAATAGTGAAAGTGCTTTTTGGATATTTTTGGGAAAGCACCTTTTTGGATATTTCCAAAAAGGTTTCTAGAAGAACTTGGGAGCCAAGGAAGCCCCCCTTGGGGGCCCCCCATGAGGGCTTGGCCGGCCACATGTGGGCTCCATGGTGGAGCCCCACTTGCTCCATTAGTTCCCTAAAATGCCCTTATGGAAGTGTTCCTTCATGGGTATTTTTGGGTTTTTGGAATGGCCACTTTACCCCTTGGTTTTCCTATAATTAGGAGGTGAGGGGGCTGCCCCAAAGTTCATGCTTGCTCTCATACACATTCCATAGACATTTCTGGCTTCTCTCTCCCTCCCAGCAAAATAGTTTTGTAGAGCCGAAAGGCTGTCTGGGTTCCGGTGGGAACTAGTTCTGGACGGCGAAGCCCTGCCGGATAGATGACACCGTATGTGTGCAACTCTATAGAGAGATCGTAGTTTCGGTCTTAGTTTGAGAGGTCCTCCCGAAGGGCTGTCCGAGTGATCGTCTTAGTTTGAGAGGTTCTCCCGAAGGGCTGTCCGAGTGACCGTTCGAGTTTCGAAGGTCCTCCCGAAGGGCTGTCTGTGACATCGTCCGAGGGACTGTCCGACCGCCTCCCGAAGGGCTGTCCGACGAGGGAGTACATCCTCGCGGTTGGGAGGTTGTAAAATCCTAGCTGCGGGGATCTGCACCAACGATCTCCACCGACTCTTCTTCCGCTGCGCTTCGAGTCGGTACGGATCAGATCAAACCTTGTATGCAGTCTCCATAGTGGTCCTGGGCGTCCTCGCTATACCGGAAATTTTTGTTTTCTGTCGCGTTCCGCAACACCACCCAGCGCTCGCCAGCTCGCCGCAAGCTCCAGTGCGCGGCTAAGCTCGCCACGGCTGCCATCCCCATCCGCACGCCACGGCCGGCTATAAATAGCCACGGCCATGCCCTCCCCGAGCCACTCAACCTCTCCCGCAGCCTCTCCTTCATCCCAGCTTCCCCCTCACTCCACTGGTTCGAGCTCCCGCGCTCGATTTCCCCTCCCATGGCCGAAGCCTTGCCGCTGCCCTCCTCTCAAATTCGCGCGCCCAGCCCAACCCCGGCTCCATTCGAGCCCACCGCTAGCCTCCCCAGTCGCCGGAGATCACCCCCGCATCCTTTCCCAGCTATCCCCGCCACCGGAGCACTCCCTTCGCACGCGGCCGCCGCCCACTGCCGCCCTTCGTCACAGCATCCACAACCAACTCCGGCGCCCGCGCGACCCACCCCCGGATGAGGTCGTCGTCGGCGAGCCCGTTCGTCCAGTCGCTGGGCCCCAAAGCTCGCCGGAGCACCGGAAAGCTGCCGGAGCCGAAGCTCTGTCGCCGCGTCGGGGAGGGAAGCAGGGGAGGAGGAAGAAGAGGTGAGGAGGAGAAAGAAGGAGGCGTGGTGCCCGTCTGTCATTGACCGCAGCCGCCGCCACGTCGGATAAGTGGAGGCGCCCTCCCGCGAAGCCGTCTCCCTGCGTTGAAGACGTATTTTGAAAATACGCCTTCTGCTCTCAGGCCAGCCCCAGGCTCCAGCCGCTTTCGGCCCAGGGAAGCCCAGTGCAACAGTGCACTTTAATCTTTTCCGGCCTAATTCCAGTCAGGGGCTTGTTTGTGAATATTTTCCTTACAGATAGGTCCCTGGCAGGTGAATCCAACGCCCACGTCTTCAGTTCGTCGAGCCCGTTCCGACCGGTTAGGCGAGTACGCGTGCTCCTACAGTACCACTCCTTGTACGCTTGATTTGTAGCATCATCGTACAGTCTGCATAATTAATTAATTTCATGAACCTGTGTATGTACATAAAATAGCTTAAATAAAATATTTACCTATGTTCATGCACTATATTTGCTAGTGCTTCATTTTCCCACTCGTCTATCCATTGAGCGTTGTGTGCCTTCCAATTGTGACCACCTTTGCCCGAATTGCTCAGCCTGAAAATTATGTAACAAAGTGTGAGTTTTGTAAATTAAAAAGACGTAAACTATTTAGGGAGGTTCGAACTTACTTATGAGTTTCATCATCGATACATCTCGGAGAAGGTGGTGGAATATACTGATAGAGATCAAACTGTCTCATGACACGCTTTGGGTTGTAGGGCTCAACAAACCACAGGTATAGTAAGTTGCAGCGAGTCAGCCAGAAGCCACTATCTCTCACGCATTCGACTGGCATAGCTTGTCCATCGAAGACCATCTGAATGTCTTGCTCAGTCAACGGGTTCCATGTGATTAGTGACTCATCAAGAAGCTCAAACTACTCGTGGTATATAGGGTAACAACTTCTCGCAACACTTGGAGACCACCATTTCCGTGCGTGTGTCTACCGGCTAGACATAGTTACATTGCCGCCTGCACCACAGTTGTATGGGTGTATGGGATGCAGGATACGGGGTCGTCCAACAGGGAGGTATTCCCAGGACCACAACTGCAGAAACTCGTAGGACACACAAAGTAACGGAGATTTCGTTGCCAACGAAGATTTTTGTGTGGCATCACACAACCCTCTATATGTATGCGAAAGCATAGCAGAACCGAAGCAGTATTTTGGATGCTCAGGTAAAGATTCATCTACTATCTGCTCGGCAAAGTAGATGAGACCAGGGAGAACTACGTCACCGTGTGAATTTGGAAACATCATACCGAGGAGCCACAACAAATACGCAAACATATGCTTCTTCCTCGTCTCAGGAGTAGCATAACGAGGTATATGCTCAAAATGCGCATGAAGCCATGTGAGTGGGACACCACGGGACGGCCCAGAACGGTGCGATTCTGTCATTGTCAGACCAAGACGGGCTGAAACATCGTCTCGCCAAGATGCAGAGACTCGTGGAGGGACCAACGGCTCACCTCTAATTGGTAGGGCAGTGATCATAGACACATCTTTCAATGTAGGTGCAAGCTCCCCACAACGAAAGTGAAAGGTGTGGGTTTCAGGTCTCCACCGGTCAACGAGAGAGGTCAAAAGAGATGGGTCCAAAGTGAACTCGGGTTTGCCAGATGTGAGCCTAGCAAAACCAAGTAGTCTGTAATCCTGAAGAAGTGCAACGAAACAATCATGTACTACCCATGTGTTCTTTACGGTTCGAAGCCTGAAGGTTTGGGGATGATTATCATTATTTGGGTTTAAGAAAAGGTGGCAATGGTGGCCCTTGTCGTGCTGGCCCTGCAAAAGGAATGGCAGTTCGGCCATAACCTGCAAACACATAGTCATCAGAACAAATAACATTGAGCATCATAAAATACAAATAAAAATTAACATCACAAATACAAATAAAAATTAACATCACAAGTAATATAAAAATTAACATCACAAATACAAATAAAAATTAACATCACAAGTAATAAAAAAATTAACATTACAAATACAAATAAAAATTAACATCACAAGTAATAAATATTCGAAGTTAACTGAACGATTACAAATAAAAGGTAACATAACGAGTACAAATTTAACAACATCATACGGTGTTGTTGGCTCGATACGGGCATTCCCTACGTGAATGCCCAGGGCACCTGCAAACGCGGCATCACCTTGGTTCTCCCATCTGGCTATGGTCCATGTAATTGCGATGACGCCTAGACTGGCGTCATCCCTTGCTGGTTCTCATCAACTCGGCGTTCGGAACCCATTTGGGCCCATCTGGCCATAGCATTTTGTAGTTCATATCAATGCCCCAGGCCCAGAACTCACCGTTCCAGGTGTTGTATAGATTGTACATGTTGAAGTACGGCGATATGTATGGTTCGACACTGATTTTTTGATCTGCAGCAGCACGGAGGACATGACTGCAAGGGTAGCCCAGAAGCTTGGGCTTGTTGCAAGTGCACTCACACGACGTTGGGCCGAGCGTGACAGCTTGCTTTTTTTATCCTCTATGGTGACCCTTAACAAACTTGGCTCGAACGTTGACCTCCCACTTATTCCTAAGTGCGTCCACTTTCCTGCAACCATGCCTTTGAGACTTCTTTGCTTTGTCGTCCAGATGTCTTTGCTTCTTCTCGGACCATGGCTTGTTCAATTCAACTAGTGCTTTGGCGACGGTGACTCTATCTGCAAAGTATAACAGAGTCCGATTCCAAATTTCTTCGATTAGAGCTGTGATAGGCAGGGCTCGTGTGACACCCTGGTTTTCGCTCCTTGTGTTTTTTCTTTGCGGGATTTGACTCCCGTCTTTTTTTTCAGTGTTATCGAATTTTTCTCTTGCCTTTGGGTATATGAAGATGGTCATTTAGCCTTGCCTTTCCTATCCACCAGAGATTCTCTCCAGACCAACCTTGCCATCCAAGAATTATTCTCAGGATTTTTCCGCTGAAACCCTACTCTCCAGTCTACCTGAAGGGAAACCCTAATTCCTTCCGTTACAAAGGAACCCCAATCTCCTTTGATCTATTGCCCCCCAAACTTTTCCCAGTGATCATCCCACATCCATAAGCCCTGGATATGCTAAAATATTGCCAAGTCATTTGCAATATTTTTCATTTAGAATTAATTCCTTTTTCTGCCAGTTAAAGGAATTAAATCCAAGAAAATATCTATCTATCTCCAAAGTTCAAGAAAACGTGTGGAGATATTCTTTGTGATTATATTGAGCTCCCATAAAAATATTGGCAATAATTAAATAAGGGAAATTGCCTTTTCCTATTTAAAGCCAATATTGCAATTTGGGCACTTTCCAAAGGAGCTACTATTTTGGTAGCTAGGAAAAATCCCAAATAATTTGTGGAGCTTCTCCTATCCATATATTCACCATTTCCATCAAGATACCAAGTTCCATAGCTTAACTTTTGAGATCATCATCCAATTCTTGTTTCTGGATTTATTTTGAGGTTGTGAAGCAACTATATTTTATAATGCTTCAAAAATTCTCAAATTAATCCAGGACCTCAAATTCCATATATGATGTGAGTATGCCATAATTCACATCATTTTATCTAGCCAGTTTCTCTAAAAAATTCCATCTAGTTTCTGTCCAGATCCAAGCTCTGTGAAGGAACTACCAATTTGGAATTTCCAAATGAGCTGAAAATTTTCCAGTACCTTCATATCTCCAAATCATTCCCCTACACCAAAATTCAGCTCATTTCACCAAGCCAGTTGATCACAACATCAAAATCCATTTTCTGGACCAGAATTTGCATTGCAAAGGAAGTATATGCACACTTGGTCCAAATGCCTTCAAATTTTTCCAGCAGGTGCTCCTTCTTATCTCTTTCCCCTGTGACAACCTGGACGGCTCATTGGCACCTCTGTTTGACTCCAGCATCGTGTCCAAATTTCTGACCAGGACCTATCTCAACTCAAATCAGTCAACCTCATGTCTTCACTTCCATCCAAACCCTCACATGTCAACTCATTGACCTCTAGTGCATCCATTTGACAAGGTTCCAGGACCATCTGGTGCCCTGGACACGCGGAACCCATGGTGACCACGCGGTGGCCACGCCAAACAGGAGATATGCCCTAGAGGCAGTAATAACAGTTATTTTGTATCTCCGAGTTTGTAATGAATGTTTATGATCCATGCTATAACTGCAATGATTCTCGAGTCTGCAATAACCACGAGGCTTGGAGGGAAACTCATGTGCACGTGTGGTATAATAAATGGTAAATTGTATTCCTAGTCTTGCCTCTAAGACTGGCTCAAGTATTGCAGGATGATCCTGTTTTCCTGATCATGGGCACGGCTATGCCAGCAATTTTGAGGGCACGATGTTGGTAGAACACTTGTGTTGAATCAACCCAAATTGATGTTATGCTATGAGATTCATTTGTCACAAGTTAATGGTTAAATAACACAGAGATAGTTAATGTTTGCATAATTATTTTAGTGGGTACTGGAAATGTTCTAAGCCCACATAAATATTTTCAGTTCGATCAGACGCTGAAAAATGTCGTCGTGAATAGTGAAAGTGCTTTTTGGATATTTTTGGGAAAGCACCTTTTTGGATATTTCCAAAAAGGTTTCTAGAAGAACTTGGGAGCCAAGGAAGCCCCCCTTGGGGGCCCCCCATGAGGGCTTGGCCGGCCACATGTGGGCTCCATGGTGGAGCCCCACTTGCTCCATTAGTTCCCTAAAATGCCCTTGTGGAAGTGTTCCTTCATGGGTATTTTTGGGTTTTTGGAATGGCCACTTTACCCCTTGGTTTTCCTATAATTAGGAGGTGAGGGGGCTGCCCCAAAGCTCATGCTTGCTCTCATACACATTCCATAGACATTTCTGGCGTCTCTCTCCCTCCCAGCAAAATAGTTTTGTAGAGCCGAAAGGCTGTCTGGGTTCCGGTGGGAACTAGTTCTGGACGGCGAAGCCCTGCCGGATAGATGACACCGTATGTGTGCAACTCTGTAGAGAGATCGTAGTTTCGGTCTTAGTTTGAGAGGTCCTCCCGAAGGGCTGTCCGAGTGATCGTCTTAGTTTGAGAGGTCCTCCCGAAGGGCTGTCCGAGTGACCGTTCGAGTTTCGAAGGTCCTCCCGAAGGGCTGTCTGTGACATCGTCCGAGGGACTGTCCGACCGCCTCCCGAAGGGCTGTCCGACGAGGGAGTACATCCTCGCGGTTGGGAGGTTGTAAAATCCTAGCTGCGGGGATCTGCACTAACGATCTCCACCGACTCTTCTTCCGCTGCGCTTCGAGTCGGTACGGATCAGATCAAACCTTGTATGCAGTCTCCATAGTGGTCCTGGGCGTGCTCGCTATACCGGAAATTTTTGTTTTCTGTCGCGTTCCGCAACACCACCCAGCGCTCGCCAGCTCGCCGCAAGCTCCAGTGCGCGGCTAAGCTCGCCACGGCTGCCATCCCCATCCGCACGCCACGGCCGGCTATAAATAGCCACGGCCGTGCCCTCCCCGAGCCACTCAACCTCTCTCGCAGCCTCTCCTTCATCCCAGCTTCCCCCTCACTCCACTAGTTCGAGCTCCCGCGCTCGATTTCCCCTCCCATGGCCGAAGCCTTGCCGCTGCCCTCCTCTCAAATTCGCGCGCCCAGCCCAACCTCGGCTCCATTCGAGCCCACCGCTAGCCTCCCCAATCGCCGGAGATCACCCCCGCATCCTTTCCCAGCCATCCCCGCCACCGGAGCGCTCCCTTTGCACGCGGCCGCCGCCCACTGCCGCCCTTCGTCACCGCATCCACAACCAACTCCGGCGCCCGCGCGACCCACCCCCGGATGAGGTCGTCGTCGGCGAGCCCGTTCGTCCAGTCGCTGGGCCCCAAAGCTCGCCGGAGCACCGGAAAGCTGCCGGAGCCGAAGCTCTGTCGCCGCGTCGGGGAGGGAAGCAGGGGAGGAGGAAGAAGAGGTGAGGAGGAGAAACAAGGAGGCGTGGGGCCCGTCTGTCATTGACCGCAGCCGCCGCCACGTCGGATAAGTGGAGGCGCCCTCCCGCGAAGCCGTCTCCCTGCGTTGAAGACGTATTTTGAAAATACGCCTTCTGCTCTCAGGCCAGCCCCAGGCTCCAGCCGCTTTTGGCCCAGGGAAGCCCAGTGCAACAGTGCACTTTAATCTTTTCCGGCCTAATTCCAGTCAGGGGCTTGTTTGTGAATATTTTCCTTACAGATAGGTCCCTGGCAGGTGAATCCAACGCCCACGTCTTCAGTTCGTCGAGCCCGTTCCGATGGTATCATTTTCATAATGTCTCCACACTGTGAAAATGACCATTTTGCCCCTGCCCTCTATTTAGCCTTTCCGGAGGGAACCTTTCCCAGCGAATTTTCCGCGAGGTGATTGTACTTCTCTCCGGTGAATCCGTCGACCCCCAGGCAAGCCGACCATCTGATATATGCCCTGAAGCATTGCTCTGTGTTATTCTTGCGTGTTTAATTAATGATTATGCCTGTGATAGAAATAATTAAACCCCTGCTAGTTTGAATTTGCTATTTACATTACCGGCTAATGCTCATCATTTTATCGCACTAGTGACTCGTAGATGACAATGTGGAGATAGGTTGTTATGTTGATATACTAGTGTACATCTTGGATTATCATTATTGTTGCTATGATAAATAATCGGATATAATGACAACAACCTCCTCCGTCTGGATCGAGTTATAGTGCCACCGAACCGAGCTCCTCAAGTGCAACCACATTTGCCGGTATAGGACGGCCCTAGCTTGGTCTATTGTCCTGCCTCTTGTCGGTACCACCAAATAGGGATGGTTATGCGCGCGCTACCCTGGCCTGGTAGGCGGCGATAACCTTGTGAGCCCAAGTTGAGTTATTTGCTGGTGTCCCTGTTTGGGACAGTGTTTGGCCACGACGGAGGCAGGTGTCACGGGGTGACACAGGGGCCACCCAGGACATGACCCTGGGAGGGTATGATTGTCGGTGGGACCGTAAGAGTGCCGGGCAATAGACAAAGTTTTGTTGGAGCAGCACCGGTCCACCCGAATGGGAACAAGTACTAATGTACGAGGCCAGACGCTCCATGGTGTGGGTAAAGTGCGCAACCTCTGCAGACTGTAAATCTATTCGAATAGCCACGTCCTCGGTTATGGGCCACAGTTCGTACTAGGTATCACTATTTGGTCTGTGTCGAGTCTGGAGGAACAAACTATATGATGTTAATAATGAACCAGAGTAAGGTATGATTTGTCAGACTTGCAGTAGGGATGCCTGCACATCAGATGATGTCAGGGATATGAATGATAGCCATGCGATGGCTATGAGATGAGCAGTTGGATGACCGCAAAGTTTGGATCGGACTTGGATCGTGAGAATACTCGGAGTATGAATTATTTACTTGATATGCTTTACCCTACTGTATTTACTCCAATAGTTAGTATGATAGATAATCCTGCTATGACATGATGATTAAGGCTACTAGATGATTAACCTTGCTAGATAATCCCGCCATAATATAATAGTTAATACTATTAAGATAATAAGTACACGCTTGAATGCCATGGATTGCTTTGCTTGGTGTATATGTTGGTTTGGTTTGCTTGCGAGTACATTCAAAAGTACTCAGCGGCCATCAATGTGGCCAGGTTCACCTAAGGATTTGACGTTCGCTAGCAAGGAGCCGGAGTGTTCGTGTGCTAGAAGAGTAACCCAGTCAGATCCCTGTGGATTGGAGCCGCACCAGGACTATGCTGCCTTAGATAAAACTTTTCTGCTGCCATCACCCTTGTAATATATCATGTAAGACTGATATATTCATTAATAGAAATGCTTGTGTTCATGATACTTGTTGTAAAAGCGCATGCCAGAGTGATTCTCCTGGGCTGGTATGTGCGGTGACCGTCTGACTACAGTGGTATTCAGGCGGGGCGCCACAACGGATGGTATCAGAGCCAGGCTGACTGTAGGTTACCCTAGCCAGATTTCATTGTCTTGTGCTCAGCAGAAAGCCCAGATGGATTTCAGCCATCTTTGCCAGACAGGCACGGCTACTATTGATCATAAGGCAACCCTATAGGTTTTGGCTCCATCAGACCCCAACTCTCATGGCCTTTGCCTCCGGTGGGAAATGTCCGCACCAAGCAACGACCCGTGAGCCCTCAACCCCTAGGTGAACCAGATATCCCCACCTTGCTTGCTAACCATGGCATTTCTCTTCTCAATTCTAGTTTCCATTGGGAAACGCCGTCAAATTCCATCTTTTCTCTGACAACCCTAGGATCGTTGACTAAGCCACTTTGGCTATGGTCGTGCGTTGAGTTTGATGTTCCCTAAGGAAGTAGTAGGAGCTTGACCCCAATTGCTACCAGGAGCATTGTGTGGTTTTGCTTCTAAGTCCTTAGAGGTGCATCGAGTGCGCTAGGCTAGTTATACTAGTGGATCTTCGGCCACAAGTATAAGGTCCGCAAAATTTGAGCTTTATTTGCTTTTTGGTATTTTTGGTTTTTTGCGGTTCTTGGTTCTTTTCGTCGGTTCCGTTCTGTCGCTCTGACTGGATCCATCCGCAAGTGCTGTCTAGAAGACCAGCATACAACTTGGATAATACCCAATAATCCAAATTCAGTAAGAGTCAAGCCAAGCCAACTGCCCGATATTCAGAACATTGTCACCGGATCTGTCAAGAATGAAGGATGGGTCAGAAGCAGAATATGAGTGCAACCGACAAGGCCAGACTAGATCTAAGAGAGTTCGCCTCAGAAACAGATCACACTAAAGGAACAAGTGAGATGAGCTACCAAGAATGGACACCAGTAAGAGCAAAATATTCCATCCTCGGTACAAGGATTATTTTGGTCAGTGGAGTGAATCTTGAGTTCTTCTCAATGGACTCAAGAATCATTTATTATCCACAGAAGACATATTTCGAGAACGTGAAGGTGCCGAGAGCAACAACAAGACTCTGGTATGTTGAGACAAATTTCAAAGCATATTTTGGAATTCCTTGGTGCATATACAAAATTTTCCGGGCCCTGTGAACAAGGTTTGCGATGAATATGTATAAGTTCACGGTTGCCCAGAATCAATGAGGATTTCACATGCTTGGAAGCTCAGCTGAACCGGATGGAATTATCAGTCAACTATTTACTACTGGCAACACTTGGTTTGAACACAAAGGGTATTTTGAATTAATTGTCAACATGAAGTCTGCATCTGTTGTGCATCCTCTACAGCAACAATGATCGGGCCAGCAGAAGGACAAGCGGTGTGCATAACCAATGGAATATCTTCAAACAAGGTATGGCCTACACCAAGTTTTGGCTCCACTATGGGTAAATTTCGGATACTTCGGAAGGAAACCAGAAACGGCCACAGGTCCGACTGCATATCCTAGTGCAAGGCTTTTGGTACACGGAACCCAGCCCTCCTCCGTAAGCTATCGAAAGGAGCTTACGACGCAAGACTTCCAACCTTTCTCGCTACACCCCTTGGTGAGAAAATCTTCTGGAGTACGGCACTCCAATCTTCCTCAGCATGCTACCACAGAAAGCTTCCGGCATAGGGCACCTGACCTTCCCCAGTAAGCAACCTGAGGGGAAACTTCTGAGGTACGACACCCAGCCTGCTTCAGCACACTACCCTCGCAAAAGCTTCGAGCATAAGGAATTCAGTCTTTTTCAACACACCACCGTGTCCACAACAATCTTGCCAGAAGCACGAACTAGTCCAGACACACGTCCGCTTCAGAACTCGGTGGTTATGAAAGGATCTATCCTACCTCCGCATATGTTGTGAGCATATAGTCCAGTGGATCAGTTCATGCGAGCCACTCGTACACAGGAATGACTGTGTTTAGAGGAACATTAGCCCCATGCTTCAGAGAAGGATATGAACGCAGCAATCCCTATGAGATATGCAAGAGTAAATTGTGAATACAAGCCCAACAAGCTGGGATATGGCTAAGGAGCCATGATGGTAGGTCATGAAAAGTTCCCCAAAAAGGAACCCCCAAGAACAAGGAAGTCTTGAATAAACAACCTCCGCGACGGTCAATGAAGTAAAGCTCCACAGATAAGGTGATATTTCCAATCCTTGTCAGACTCTTGCATATACGGCCACAACAATGCAGCCAGCATGCTATACTCATCATGAATCTGGGCCATCAACCAAGATAAGAGGCTATGCTCCGAAGAATGCACGGAATGATAGCCATACTATGTCAGCTCAGCGGTCATAGCAAGGACGACCACAGAGGCTATATATATGGTAGAGCCATCTCAGAGATTACCGTCTATGATTACTTTGTGATCATGCCCGACATTTCAGCTGGGAACCTCCTGAGAATGAAGTCAGAATGCAAGAGACAAGAAGAAAGCATCCTTATAGAACACACAGCCAGATTGACCATTCTGACAAGGCAAAAGAGAGTCACTCCTAGTCACTCGAGGCCATACGAGCACATGAGCCCTGTATTAAGAAAAGATGACTTGCCCTTGGCAGGCAGTGTACGAAGTATCGCAATAAAACTCGAAGCAGCTACTTCCGGGCCTTGAAAACCTAGCTATCTGTCGGTACCACGAGCTACCCACCCAGCCTAGGCAACAAACTACCAGCACAAAGGGTTTGCCTGACAGGAAAGAGAAGGATTCAATGTAGCCGTCTGAAAAAGATAGCACCTGAGCCATCAAAAGAGGGAGTTAAGAGGTCAGTAAACAAATGAAGACAAGATAGCTGATGTATCCAAGTCGCACACAGGTAAGTCCCCTTCACCGGGAGGTAAGCCCGGAAATCTCGAGGACGAGATTTTCTTAAGGGGGGTAGGTTTGTGACACCCTGGTTTTCGCTCCTTGGTTTTTTCCTTTGCGGGATTTGACTCCCGTCTTTTTTTTGGTGTTATCGAATTTTTCTCTTGCCTTTGGGTATATGAAGATGGTCATTTAGCCTTGCCTTTCCTATCCACCAAAGATTCTCTCCAGACCAACCTTGCCATCCAAGAATTATTCTAAGGATTTTTCCGCTGAAACCCTACTCTCCAGTCTACCGGAAGGGAAACCCTAATTCCTTCCGTTACAAAGGAACCCCAATCTCCTTTGATCTATTGCCTCCCAAACTTTTCCCAGTGATCATCCCACATCCATAAGCCCTGGATATGCAAAAATATTGCCAAGTCATTTGCAATATTTTTCATTTAGAATTAATTCCTTTTTCTGCCAGTTAAAGGAATTAAATCCAGGAAAATATCTATCTATCTCCAAAGTTCATGAAAACTTGTGGAGATATTCTTTGTGATTATATTGAGCTCCCATAAAAATATTGGCAATAATTAAATAAGGGAAATTGCCTTTTCCTATTTAAAGCCAATATTGCAATTTGGGCACTTTCCAAAGGAGCTACTATTTTGGTAGCCAAGAAAAATCCCAAATAATTTGTGGAGCTTCTCCTATCCATATCTTCACCATTTCCATCAAGATCCCAAGTTGCATAGCTCAACTTTTGAGAGCTTCATCCAATTCTTGTTTATGAATTTATTTTGAGGTTGTGAAGCAACTATATTTTATAATGATTCAAAAATTCTCAAATTAATCCAGAACCTCAGATTCCATATATGATGCGAGTATGCTAAAATTCACATCATTTTATTTAGCCAATTTCTCTAAAAAATTCTATCTAGTTTCTGTCCAGATCCAAGCTCTGTGAAGGAAGTACCACTTTGGAATTTCCAAATGAGCTGAAAATTTTCCCGTACCTTCATATCTCCAAATAATTCCCCTACACCAAAATTCAGCTCCTTTCACCAAGCCAGTTGAGCACAACATCAAAATCCATTTTCTGGACCAGAATTTGCATTGCAAAGGAAGTATATGCACACTTGGTCCAAATGCCTTCAAATTTTTCCAGCAAGTGCTCCTTCTTATCTCTTTCCCCTGTGACAACCTAGACGGCTAATTGGCACCTCTGTTTGACTCCAGCATCCTGTCCAAATTTCTGACCAGGACCTATCTCAACTCAAATCAGTCAACCTCATGTCTTCACTTCCATCCAAACCCTCACATGTCAACTCATTGACCTCTAGTGCATCTATTTGACAAGGTTCCAGGACCATTTGGTGCCCTGGACATGCGGAACCCGTGGTGACCACGCGGTGGCCACGCCAAACAGGCGCTCTGCACACTGTCCTCGTCGGGTAGCTCACTCCGGCAGCTCCGGCGTGTCCCGACGTGTCTAGTGGCTTCGCGGAGTCCACCTTCCCCTCTCCTGCACCTTCTCCCCTCCAGTTTCTTCCTCTCCACGCCACGACGGTCGCCGCCGCAGTACTGCCCGCCCGTGAACCGCCGTCGTTTTCCTCTCCATTGGCCTCTTCCTCCCGAGCCGTCTCGTCATCCGAAGCTCGTCAGGTCGGCACCACCCAGCGCTCGCCAGCTTGCCACGAGCTCCAGTGCGCGGCTAATATCGCCACGGCTGCCATCCCCATCCGCACGCCACGACCGGCTATAAATAGCCACGGCCATGCCCTCCCCAAGCCAGTCAACCTCTCCCGCAGCCTCTCCTCCCTCCCAGCTTCCCCCTCACTCCACTGGTTCGAGCTCCTGCGCTCGATTTCCCCTCCCACGGCCGAAGCCTTGCCGCTGCCATCCTCTCAAATTCACGCGCCCAGCCCAACCCCGGCTCCATTCGAGCCCACCGCTAGCCTTCCTAGTCGCCGGAGATCACCCCCGCATCCTTTCCCAGCCATCCCCGCCACCGGAGCGCTCTCTTTGGTCGTGGCCGCCGCCCACTGCCGCCCTTTGTCGCCGCATCCATAGCCAACTCTGGCGCCCGCGCGACCCACCCCCGGATGAGGTCGTCGTCGGCGAGCCCGTTCGTCCAGTCGTTGGGCCCCAAAGCTCGTCGGAGCACCGGAACGCTGTCGGAGCCGAAGCTCTGTCGCCGCATCGGGGAGGGAAGCAGGGGAGGAGGAAGAAGAGGTGAGGAGGAGAGAGAAGGAGGTGTGGGGCCCGTCTGTCATTGACCGCAGCCGCCGCCACGTCGGATAAGTGGAGGCGCCCTCCCGCGAAGATGTCTCCCTACGTTGAAGACGTATTTTGAAAATACGCCTTCTACTCTCAGGCCAGCCCCAGGCTCCAGCACTTTAATCTTTTCCGGCCTAATTCCAGTCAGGGGCTTGTTTGTGAATATTTTCCTATAGATAGGTCCCTGGCAGAAGAAATGCAATATCTTTTCAACCACAACTCCGATTCAGGTGAATCCAACGCCCACGTCTTCAGTTCGTCGAGCCCGTTCCGATGGTATCATTTTCATAATGTCTCAACACTGTGAAAATGACCATTTTGCCCCTGCCCTCTATTTAGCCTTTCCGGAGGGAACCTTTCCCGACGAATTTTCCGCGAGGTGATCGTACTTCTCTCCGGTGAATCCGTCGACCCCCAGGGAAGCCGACCAATCTGATATATGCCCTGAAGCATTGCTCTGTGTTATTCTTGCGTGTTTAATTAATGATTATGCATGTGATAGAAATAATTAAGCCCCTGCTAGTTCGAATTTGCTATTTACATTACTGGCTAATGCTCATCATTTTATCGCACTTGTGACTCGTAGATGACAATGTGGAGATAGGTTGTTATGTTGATATACTAGTGTACATCTTGGTTTATTGTTATTGTTGTTATGATAAAGAATCGGATATAATGACAACAACCTCCTCCGTCGGCTGGATCGAGTTATAGTGCCACCGAACCGAGCTCCTCAAGTGCAACCACATTAGCCGGTATGGGACGGCCCCAGCCTGGTCTATTTTTCTGCCTCTTGTCGGTACCACCAAATAGGGAAGGTTAGGCGCGCGCGCTACCCTGGTCTGCTAGGCGGCGATAACCTTGTGAGCCCAAGTTGAGTTATTTGCCGGCGTCCCCGTTTGGGACAGTTTTTGGCCACGACGGTGGCAGGTGTCACGGGGTGACACAGGGGCCACCCAGGACATGACCCTAGGAGGGTATGATTGTCGGTGGGACCGTAAGAGTGCCGGGCAATAGACAAAGTTTTGTTGGAGCAGCATCGGTCCACCCGAATGGGAACATGTACTAAAGTACGAGGCCAGGCGCTCCATGGTGTGGGTAAAGTGCACAACCTCTGCAGAGTGTAAATCTATTCGAATAGCCACGTCCTCGGTTATGGGACACAGTTCGTACTAGGTATCACTATTTGGTCTGTGTCGAGTCTGCAGGTACAAACTATATGATGTTAATAATGAACCAGAGTAAGGTATGATTTGTCAGACTTGCAGTACGGATGCCTGGACTTCAGATGATGTCAGGGATATGAATGATAGCCATGCGATGGCTATGAGATGAGTGGTTGGATGACCGCAAAGTTTGGATCGGACTTGGATCGTGAGAATACTCGGAGTATGAATTATTTACTTGATATGCTTTACCCTACTGTATTTACTCCAATAGTTAGTACGATAGATAATCCTGCTATGACATGATGATTAAGGCTGCTAGATGATTAACCTTGCTAGATAATCCTGCCATAATATAATAGTTAATACTGTTAAGATAATAAGTACATGCTTGAATGCCATGGATCGCTTTGCTTGGTGTATATGTTGGTTTGGTTTGCTTGCGAGTACATTCAAAAGTACTCAGCAGCCATCAATGTGGCCAGGTTCACGTAAGGATTTGACGTTCGCTAGCAAGGAGCCGGAGTGTTCGCGGGCTAGAAGAGTAACCCAGTCAGATCCCTGTGGACTGGAGCCGCACCAGGACTATGCTGCCTTAGATAAAATTTTCCGCTGCCATCACCCTTGTAATATATCATGTAAGACTGATATATTCATTAATAGAAATGCTTGTGTTCATGATACTTGTTGTAAAAGCGCATGCCAGAGTGATTCTCCTGGGCTGGTATGTGCGGTGACCGTCTGACTACAGTGGTATTCAGGCGGGGCGCCACAACGGATGGTATCAGAGCCAGGCTGACTGTAGGTTACCCTAGCCAGATTTCATTGTCTTGTGCTCAGCAGAAAGCCCAGATGGATTTCAGCCATCTTTGCCAGACAGGCACGGCTACTATTGCTCATAAGGCAACCCTATAGGTTTTGGCTCCATCAGACCCCAACTCTCGTGGCCTTTGCCTCCGGTGGGAAATGTCCACACCAGGCAACGACCCGTGAGCCTTGAACCCCTAGGTGAACCAGATATCCCCACCTTGCTTGCTAACCATGGCATTTCTCTTCTCAATTCCAGTTTCCGTTGGGAAACGCCGTCAAATTCCATCTTTTCTCTGACAACCCTAGGATCCTTGACTAAGCCACTTTGGCTATGGTCGTGCATTGTGTTTGATGTTCCCTAAGGAAGTAGTAGGAGCTTGACCCCAATTGCTACCAGGAGCATTGTCTGGTTTTGCTTCAAAGTCCTTAGAGGTGCATCGAGTGCGCTAGGCTAGTTATACTAGTGGATCTTCGGCCACAAGTATAAGGTCCGCAAAATTTGAGCTTTATTTGCTTTTTGGTATTTTTGGTTTTTCGCGGTTCTTGGTTCTTTTCGTCGGTTCCGTTCTGTCGCTCCGACTGGATCCATCCGCAAGTGCTGTATAGAAGACCAGCATAGAACTTGGATAATACCCAATAATCCAAATTCAGTAAGAGTCAAGCCAAGCCAACTGCCCGATATTCAGAACATTGTCACCGGATCTGTCAAGAATGAACGATGGGTCAGAAGCAGAATTTGAGTGCAACCAACAAGGCCAGACTAGATCTAAGAGAGTTCGCCTCAGAAACAGATCACACTAAAGGAACAAGTGAGATGAGCTACCAAGAGTGGACACCAGTAAGAGCAAAATATTCCATCCTCGGTACAAGGATTATTTTGGTCAGTGGAGTG
Organism: Elymus sibiricus; assembly: GCA_039707655.1. Taxonomy (NCBI): domain Eukaryota; kingdom Viridiplantae; phylum Streptophyta; class Magnoliopsida; order Poales; family Poaceae; genus Elymus; species Elymus sibiricus. The sequence continues at coordinate 35,833,680 of CM077668.1, read as the reverse complement.
AATCTTGAGTTCTTCTCAATGGACTCAAGAATCATTTATTATCCACAGAAGACATATTTCGAGAACGTGAAGGTGCCGAGAGCAACAACAAGACTCTGGTATGTTGAGACAAATTTCAAAGCATATTTTGGAATTCCTTGGTGCATATACAAAAATTTCCGGGCCCTGTGAAAAAGGTTTGCGATGAATATGTATAAGTTCACGGTTGCCCAGAATCAATGAGGATTTCACATGCTTGGAAGCTCAGCTGAACCGGATGGAATTATCCGTCAACTGTTTACTACTGGCAACACTTGGTTTGAACACAAAGGGTATTTTGAATTAATTGTCAACATGAAGTCTGCATCAGTTGTGCAACCTCTATAGCAACAATGATCGGACCAGCAGAACGACAAGCGGTGTGCATAACCAATGGAATATCTTCAAACAAGGTATGGCCTACACCAATTTTTGGCTCCACTATGGGTAAATTTCGGATACTTCGGAAGGAAGCCAGAACCGGCCACAGGTCCGACTGCATATCCTAGTGCAAGGAGTTTGGTACACGGAACCCAGCCTTCCTCCGTAATCTATCGGAAGGAGCTTACGACGCAAGACTTCCAACCTTTCTCGCTACACCCCTTGGTGAGAAAATCTTCTGGAGTACGGCACTCCAATCTTCCTCAGCATGCTACCACAGAAAGCTTCCGGCATAAGGCACCTGACCTTCCCCAGTAAGCAACCTGAGGGGAAACTTCTGAGGTACGACACCCAGCCTTCTTCGGCACACTACCCTGGCAAGAGCTTCGAGCATAAGGAATTCAGCCTTTTTCAACACACCACCGTGTCCACAACAATCTTGCCAGAAGCACGAACTAGTCCAGACACACGTCCGCTTCAGAACTCGGTGGTTACGAAAGGATCTATCCTACCTCCGCATAAGTTGTGAGCATGCAGTCCAGTGGATCAGTTCATGCGAGCCACTCATACACGGGAATGACTGTGTTTAGAGGAACATTGGCCCCATGCTTCAGAGAAGGATATGAACGCATCAATCCCTATGAGATATGCAAGAGTAAATTGTGAATACAAGCCCAACAAGCTGGGATATGACCAAGGAGCCATGATGGTAGGTCATGACAACTTCCCCAAAAAGGAACCCCCAAGAACAAGGAAGTCTTGAATAAACAACCTCCGCGACGGTCAATGAAATAAATCTCCACAGACAAGGTGATATTGCCAATCCTTGTCAGACTCTTGCATATACGGCCACAACAATGCAGCCAGCATGCTATACTCATCATGAATCTGGGCCATCAACCAAGATAAGAGGCTGTGCTCCGAAGAATGCATGGAATGATAGCCATACTATGTCAGCTCAGTGGTCATAGCAAGGATGACCACAGAGGCTATATATATATGGTAGAGCCATCTCAGAGATTACCATCTATGATTACTTTGTGATCATGCCCGACATTTCAGCTGGGAACCTCCTGAGAACGAAGTCAGAATGCAAGAGACAGGAAGAAAGCATCCGTATATAACCCACAGCCAGATTGAGCATTCTGACAAGGCAAAAGAGAGTCACTCCTAGCCACTCGAGGCCATACGAGCACATGAGCCCTGTATCAAGAAAAGATGACTTGCCCTTGGCAGGCAGTGTACGAAGTATCGCAATAAAACCCGAAGCAGCTACTTCCGGGCCTTGAAAACCAAGCTATCTGTCGGTACCATGAGCTACCCACCCAGCCTAGGCAACAAACTACCAGCACAAAGGGTTTCCCTGATAGGAAAGAGAAGGATTCAATGCAGCCGTCTGAAAAAGACAGCACATGAGCCATCAAAAGAGGCAGTTAAGAGGTCAGTAAACAAATGAAGACCAGATAGCTGATGGATCCAAGTCGCACACAGGTAAGTCCCCTTCACCGGGAGGTAAGCCCGGAAATCTCGAGGACGAGATTTTCGTAAGGGGGGTAGGTTTGTGACACCCTGGTTTTCCCTCCTTGTTTTTTTCCTTTGCGGGATTTGACTCCCGTCTTTTTTTTCGGTGTTATCGAATTTTTCTCTTGCCTTTTGGTATATGAAGATGGTCATTTAGCCTTGCCTTTCCTATCCACCAGAGATTCTCTCCAGACCAACCTTGCCATCCAAGAATTTTTCTCAGGATTTTTCCGCTGAAACCCTACTCTCCAGTCTACCGGAAGGGAAGCCCTAATTCCTTCTGTTACAAAGGAACCCCAATCTCCTTTGATCTATTGCCTCCCAAACTTTTCCCAGTGATCATCCCACATCCATAAGCCCTGGATATACAAAAATATTGCCAAGTCATTTGCAATATTTTTCATTTAGAATTAATTCCTTTTTCTGCCAATTAAAGGAATTAAATCCAGGAAAATATCTATCTATCTCCAAAGTTCATGAAAACTTGTGGAGATATTCTTTGTGATTATATTGAGCTCCCATAAAAATATTGGCAATAATTAAATAGGGGAAATTGCCTTTTCCTATTTAAAGCCAATATTGCAATTTGGGCACTTTCCAAAGGAGCTACTATTTTGGTAGCCAGGAAAAATCCCAAATAATTTGTGGAGCTTCTCCTATCCATATCTTCACCATTTCCATCAAGATCCCAAGTTCCATAGCTCAACTTTTGAGAGCATATCCAATTCTTGTTTCTGGATTTATTTTGAGGTTGTGAAGCAACTATATTTTATAATTCTTCAAAAATTCTCAAATTAATCCAGGACCTCAAATTCCATATATGATGTGAGTATGCCAAAATTCACATCATTTTATCTAGCCAATTTCTATAAACAATTCCATCTCGTTTCTGTCTAGATCCAAGCTCTGTGAAGGAAGTACCACTTTGGAATTTCCAAATGAGCTGAAAATTTTCCAGTACCTTCATATCTCCAAGTCATTCCCCTACACCAAAATTCAGCTCATTTCACCAAGCCAGTTGAGCACAACATCAAAATCCATTTTCTGGACCAGAATTTGCATTGCAAAGGAAGTATATGCACACTTGGTCCAAATGCCTTCAAATTTTTCCAACAGGTGCTCCTTCTTATCTCTTTCCCCTGTGACAACCTAGACGGCTCATTGGCACCTTTGTTTGACTCCAGCATCCTGTCCAAATTTCTGACCAGGACCTATCTCAACTCAAATCAGTCAACCTCATGTCTTCACTTACATCCAAATCCTCACATGTCAACTCATTGACCTCTAGTGCATCTATTTGACAAGGTTCCAGGAGCATCTGGTGCCCTGGACACGCGGAACCCGTGGTGACCACGCGGTGGCCACGCCAACAGGCGCTCTGCGCATTGTCCTCGTCGGGTAGCTCACTCCGGCCAGCTCCGGCGTGTCCCGACGTGTCTAGTGGCTTCGCGGAGTCCACCTTCCCCTCTCCTGCACCTTCTCCCCTCCAGTTTCTTCCTCCCCACGCCACGACGGTCGCCGCCGCAGTACTGCCCGCCCATGAACCGCCGTCATTTTCCTCTCCGTTGGCCTCTTCCCTCCCGAGCCGTCTCGTCCATCCGAAGCTCGTCAGGTCGGCACGACCTAGCGCTCGCCATTTCGCCGCAAGCTCCAGTGCGTGGCTAAGCTCGCCACGGCTGCCATCCCCATCCGCACGCCACGGCCGGCGATAAATAGCCACGGCCGTGCCCTCCCCGAGCCACTCAACCTCTCCCGCAGCCTCTCCTCCCTCCGAGCTTCACCCTCACTCCACTGGTTCGAGCTCCCGCGCTCGATTTCCCCTCCCATGGCCGAAGCCTTGCCGCTGTCCTCCTCTCAAGTTCGCGCGCCCAGCCCAACCCCGGCACCATTCGAGCCCATCGCTAGCCTCCCCAGTTGCCGGAGATCACCCCCGCATCCTTTCCCAGCCATCCCCGCCACCGGAGTGCTCCCTTTGCTCGCGGCCTCCGCCCACTGCCGCCCTTCGTCGCCGCATCCACAACCAACTCCGGCGTACGTGCGACCCACCCCCGGATGAGGTCGTCGTCGGCGAGCCCGTTCGTCCAGTCGCTGGGCCCCAAAGCTCGCCGGAGCACCGGATCGCTGCCGGAGCCGAAGCTCTGTCACCGCGTCGGGGAGGGAAGCAGTGGAGGAGGAAGAAGAGGTGAGGAGGAGAGAGAAGGAGGCGTGGGGCCGTCTGTCATTGACCGCAGCCGCCGCCACGTCGGATAAGTGGAGGCGCCCTCCCGCGAAGCCGTCTCCCTGCGTTGAAGACGTATTTTGAAAATACGCCTTCTGCTCTCAGGCCAGCCCCAGGCTCCAGCCGCTTTCGGCCCAGGGAAGCCCAGTGCAACAGTGCACTTTAATCTTTTCCGGCCTAATTCCAGTCAGGGGCTTGATTGTGAATATTTTCCTTACAGATAGGTCCCTGGCAGAAGAAATGCAATATCTTTTCAACCACAACTCCGATTCAGGTGAATCCAACGCCCACGTCTTCAGTTCGTCGAGCCCGTGCCGTTGGTATCATTTTCATAATGTCTCCACACTGTGAAAATGACCATTTTGCCCCTGCCCTCTATTTAGCCTTTCCGGAGGGAACCTTTCCCGGCGAATTTTCCGCGAGGTGATCGTACTTCTCTCCGGTGAATCCGTCGACCCCCAGGCAAGCCGACCATCTGATATATGCCCTGAAGCATTGCTTTGTGTTATTCTTGCGTGTTTAATTAATGATTATGCATGTGATAGAAATAATTAAACCCCTGCTAGTTTGAATTTGCTATTTACATTACCGGCTAATGCTCATCATTTTATCGCACTAGTGACTCGTAGATGACAATGTGGAGATAGGTTGTTATGTTGATATACTAGTGTACATCTTGGATTATCGTTGTTGTTGCTATGATAAAGAATCGGATATAATGACAACAACCTCCTCCGTCGGCTGGATCGAGTTATAGTGCCATCGAACCGAGCTCCTCAAGTGCAACCACAATTGCCGGAATGGGACGGCCCTAGCTTGGTCTATTGCCCTGCCTCTTGTCGGTACCACCAAATAGGGAAGGTTATGCGCGCGTGCTACCCTGGCCCGGTAGGCGGCGATAACCTTGTGAGCCCAAGTTGAGTTATTTGCCGGCATCCCCGTTTGGGACAGTGTTCGGCCACGACGGTGGCAGGTGTCACGGGGTGACACAGGGGCCACCCAGGACATGACCCTGGGAGGGTATGATTGTCGGTGGGACTGTAAGAGTGCCGGGCAATAGACAAAGTTTTGTTGGAGCAGCACCGGTCCACACGAATGGGAACATGTACTAAAGTACGAGGCCAGGCGCTCCATGGTGTGGGTAAAGTGCGCAACCTCTGCAGAGTGTAAATCTATTCGAATAGCCACGTCCTCGGTTATGGGACACAGTTCGTACTAGGTATCACTATTTGGTCTATGTCGAGTCTGGAGGAACAAACTATATGATGTTAATAATGAACCAGAGTAAGGTATGATTTGTCAGACTTGCAGTACGGATGCCTGGACATCAGATGATGTCAGGGATATGAATGATAGCCATGCGATGGCTATGAGATGAGCGGTTGGATGACCGCAAAGTTTGGATCGGACTTGGATCTTGAGAATACTCGGAGTATGAATTATTTACTTGATATGCTTTACCCTACTTTATTTACTCCAATAGTTAGTATGATAGATAATCCTGCTATGACATGATGATTAAGGCTGCTAGATGATTAACCTTGCTAGATAATCCTGCCATAATATAATAGTTAATACTGTTAAGATAATAAGTACATGCTTGAATGCCATGGATTGCTTTGCTTGGTGTATATGTTGGTTTGGTTTGCTTGCGAGTACATTCAAAAGTACTCAGCGGCCTTCAATGTGTCCAGGTTCACCTAAGGATTCGATGTTCGCTAGCAAGGAGCCGGAGTGTTCGCGGGATAGAAGAGTAACCCAGCCAGATCCCTGTGGATTGGAGCCGCACCAGGACTATGCTGCCTTAGATAAAACTTTTCCGCTGCCATCACCCTTGTAATATATCATGTAAGACTGATATATTCATTAATAGAAATGCTTGTGTTCATGATACTTGTTGTAAAAGCGCATGCCAGAGTGATTCTCTTGGGCTGGTATGTGCGGTGACCGTCTGACTACAGTGGTATTCGGGCAGGGCGCCACAACGGATGGTATCAGAGCCAGGCTGACTGTAGGTTACCCTAGCCAGATTTCATTGTCTTGTGCTCAGCAGAAAGCCCAGATGGATTCCAGCCATCTTTGCCAGACAGGCACGGCTACTATTGATGATAAGGCAACCCTATAGGTTTTGGCTCCATCAGACCCCAACTCTCGTGGCCTTTGCCTCCGGTGGGAAATGTCCGCACCAGGCAACGACCCATGAGCCCTGAACCCCTAAGTGAACCAGATATCCCCACCTTGCTTGCTAACCATGGCATTTCTCTTCTCAATTCCAGTTTTCGTTGGGAAACGCCGTCAAATTCCATCTTTTCTCTGACAACCCTAGGATCATTGACTAAGCCACTTTGGCTATGGTCGTGCGTTGAGTTTGATTTTCCCTAAGGAAGTAGTAGGAGCTTGACCCCAATTGCTACCAGGAGCATTGTCTGGTTTTGCTTCTAAGTCCTTAGAGGTGCATCGAGTGCGCTAGGCTAGTTATACTAGTGGATCTTCGGCCACAAGTATAAGGTCCGCAAAATTTGATCTTTATATGCTTTTTGGTATTTTTGGTTTTTCGCGGTTCTTGGTTCTTTTCGTCGGTTCCGTTCTGTCGCTCCGACTGGATCCATCCGCAAGTGCTGTCTAGAAGACCAGCATACAACTTGGATAATACCCAATAATCCAAATTTAGTAAGAGTCAAGCCAAGCCAACTGCCCGATATTCATAACATTGTCACCGGATCTGTCAAGAATGAAGGATGGGTCAGAAGCAGAATATGAGTGCAACCGACAAGGCCAGACTAGATCTAAGAGAGTTCGCCTCAGAAACAGATCACACTAAAGGAACAAGTGAGATGAGCTACCAAGAATGGACACCAGTAAGAGCAAAATATTCCATCCTCGGTACAAGGATTATTTTGGTCAGTGGAGTGAATCTTGAGTTCTTCTCAATGGACTCAAGAATCATTTATTATCCACAGAAGACATATTTCGAGAACGTGAAGGTGCCGAGAGCAACAACAAGACTCTGGTATGTTGAGACAAATTTCAAAGCATATTTTGGAATTCCTTGGTGCATATACAAAATTTTCCGGTCCCTGTGAACAAGGTTTGCGATGAATATGGATAAGTTCACGGTTGCCCAGAATCAATGAGGATTTCACATGCTTGGAAGCTCAGCTGAACCGGATGGAATTATCCGTCAACTGTTTACTACTGGCAACACTTGGTTTGAACACAAAAGGGTATTTTGAATTAATTGTCAACATGAAGTCTGCATCAGTTGTGCAACCTCTACAGCAACAATGATCGGACCAGCAGAAGGACAAGCGGTGTGCATAACCAATGGAATATCTTCAAACAAGGTATGGCCTACACCAAGTTTTGGCTCCACTATGGGTAAATTTCGGATACTTCGGAAGGAAGCCAGAACCGGCCACAGGTCCGACTGCATATCCTAGTGCAAGGCTTTTGGTACACGGAACCCAGCCTTACTCCGTAAGCTATCGGAAGGAGCTTACGATGCAAGACTTCCAACCTTTCTCGCTACACCCCTTGGTGAGAAAATCTTCTGGAGTACGGCACTCCAATCTTCCTCAGCATGCTACCGCAGAAAGCTTCCGGCATAAGGCACCTGACCTTCCCCAGTCAGCAACCTGAGGGGAAACTTCTGAGGTACGACACCTAGCCTTCTTCGGCACACTACCCTCGCAAAAGCTCCGAGCATAAGGAATTCAGCCTTTTTCAACACACCACCGTGTCCACAACAATCTTGCCAGAAGCACGAACTAGTCCAGATACACGTCCGCTTCAGAACTCGGTGCTTATGAAAGGATCTATCCTACCTCCGCATATGTTGTGAGCATGCAGTCCAGTGGATCAGTTCATGCGAGCAACTCGTACACGTGAATGACTGTGTTTAGAGGAACATTGGCCCCATGCTTCAGAGAAGGATATGAACGCAACAATCCCTACGAGATATGCAAGAGTAAATTGTGAATACAAGCCCAACAAGCTGGGATATGACCAAGGAGCCATGATGGTAGGTCATGACAAGTTCCCCAAAAAGGAACCCCCAAGAACAAGGAAGTCTTGAATAAACAACCTCCGCGACGGTCAATGAAATAAATCTCCACAGACAAGGTGATATTGCCAATCCTTGTCAGACTCTTGCATATACGGCCACAACAATGCAGCCAGCATGCTATACTCATCATGAATCTGGGCCATCAACCAAGATAAGAGGCTATGCTCCGAAGAATGCATGGAGTGATAGCCATACTATGTCAGCTCAGTGGTCATAGCAAGGATAACCACAGAGGCTATATATATGGTAGAGCCATCTTAGAGATTACCGTCTATGATTACTTTGTGATCATGCCCGACATTTCAGCTGGGAACCTCCTGAGAACGAAGTCAGAATAAAAGAGACACGAAGAAAGCATCCGTATAGAGCCCACATCCAGATTGAGCATTCTGACAAGGCAAAAGAGAGTCACTCCTAGTCACTCGAGGCCATATGAGCACATGAGCCCTGTATCAAGAAAAGATGACTTGCCCTTGGCAGGCAGTGTACAAAGTATCGCAATAAAACCCGAAGCAGCTACTTCCGGGCCTTGAAAACCAAGCTATCTGTCGGTACCACGAGCTACCCACCCAACCTAGGCAACAAACTACCAGCACAAAGGGTTTGCCTGACAGGAAAGAGAAGGATTCAATGCAGCCGTCTGAAAAAGACAGCACCTGAGCCATCAAAAGAGGTAGTTAAGAGGTCAGTAAACAAATGAAGACAAGATAGCTGATGGATCCAAGTCGCACACAGGTAAGTCCCCTTCACCGGGAGGTAAGCCCGGAAATCTCGAGGACGAGATTTTCTTAAGGGGGGTAGGTTTGTGACACCCTGGTTTTCGCTCCTTGTTTTTTTCCTTTGCGGGATTTGACTCCCGTCTTTTTTTTGGTGTTATCGAATTTTTCTCTTGCCTTTGGGTATATGAAGATGGTCATTTAGCCTTGCCATTCCTATCCACCAAAGATTCTCTCCAGACCAACCTTGCCATCCAAGAATTATTCTCAGGATTTTTCCGCTGAAACCCTACTCTCCAGTCTACCGGAAGGGAAACCCTAATTCCTTCCGTTACAAAGGAACCCCAATCTCCTTTGATCTATTGCCTCCCAAACTTTTCCCAGTGATCATCCCACATCCATAAGCCCTGGATATGCAAAAATATTGCCAAGTCATTTGCAATATTTTTCATTTAGAATTAATTCATTTTTCTGCCAGTTAAAGGAATTAAATCCAGGAAAATATCTATCTATCTCCAAAGTTCATGAAAACTTGTGGAGATATTCTTTGTGATTAGATTGAGCTCCCATAAAAATATTGGCAATAATTAAATAAGGGAAATTGCCTTTTCCTATTTAAAGCCAATATTGCAATTTGGGCACTTTCAAAGGAGCTACTATTTTGGTAGCCAGGAAAAATCCCAAATAATTTGTGGATCTTCTCCTATCCATATCTTCACCATTTCCATCAACATCCCAAGTTCCATAGCTCAAATTTTGAGAGCATCATCCAATTCTTGTTTCTGGATTTATTTTGAGGTTGTGAAGCAACTATATTTTATAATTCTTCAAAAATTGTCAAATTAAGCCAGGACCTCAGATTCCATATATGATGTGAGTAAGCCAAAATTCACATCATTTTATCTAGCCAATTTCTCTAAACAATTCTATCTAGTTTCTGTCCAGATCCAAGCTCTGTGAAGGAAGTACCACTTTGGAATTTCCAAATGAGCTGAAATTTTTTCAGTACCTTCATATCTCCAAATCAATCCTCTACACCAAAATTCAGCTCATTTCACCAAGCCAGTTGAGCACAACATCAAAATCCATTTTCTGGACCAGAATTTGCATTGCAAAGGAAGTATATGCACAGTTGGTCCAAATGCCTTCAAATTTTTCCAGCAGGTGCTCCTTCTTATCTCTTTCCCCTCTGACAACCTGGATGGCTCATTGGCACCTCTGTTTGACTCCAGCATCCTGTCTAAATTTCTGACCAGGACCTATCTCAACTCAAATCAGTCAACCTCATGTCTTCACTTCCATCCAAACCCTCACATGTCAACTCATTGACCTCTAGTGTATCTATTTGACAAAGTTCCAGGACCATCTCGTGCCCTGGACATGCGGAACCCGTGGTGACCACGCGGTGGCCATGCCAAACAGGCGCTCTGCGCACTGTCCTCGTCGGGTAGCTCACTCCGGCCAGCTCCGGCGTGTCCCGACGTGTCTAGTGGCTTCACGGAGTCCACCTTCCCCTCTCCTGCACCTTCTCCCCTCCAGTTTCTTCCTCCCCACGCCACGATGGTCGCCGCCGCAGTACTGCCCGCCCGTGAACCGCCGTCGTTTTCCTCTCCGTTGGCCTCTTCCCTCCCGAGCCGTCTCGTCCATCCGAAGCTCGTCAGGTCGGCACCACCCAGCGCTCGCCAGCTCGCCGCGAGCTCCATTGCGCGGCTAAGCTCGCCACGGCTGCCATCCCCATCCGCACGCCATGACTGGCTATAAATAGTCACGGCCGTGCCCTCCCCAAGCCACTCAACCTCTCCCGTAGCCTCTCCTCCCTCCCAGCTTCCCCCTCACTCCACTGGTTCGAGCTCCCGCGCTCGATTTCCCCTCCCATGGCCGAAGCCTTACTGCTACCCTCCTCTCAAATTCGCGTGCCCAGCCCAACCCCGGCTCCATTCGAGCCCACCGCTAGCCTCCCCAGTCGCCGGAGATCACCCCCGCATCCTTTCCCAGCCATCCCCGCCACCAGAGCGCTCCCTTTGCTCGTGGCCGCCGCCCACTGCCGCCCTTCGTCGCCGCATCCACAGCCGACTCCGGCGCCCGCGCGACCCACCCCCGGATGAGGTCGTCGTCGGCGAGCCCGTTCGTCCAGTCGCTGGGCCCCAAAGCTCGCCGGAGCACCGGAACGCTGTCGGAGCCGAAGCTCTGTCGCCATGTCGGGGAGGGAATCAGGGGAGGAGGAAGAAGAGGTGAGGAGGAGAGAGAAGGAGGCGTGGGGCCCGTCTGTCATTGACCGCAGCCGCCGCCACGTCGGATAAGTGGAGGCGCCCTCCCGCGAAGCCGTCTCCCTGCGTTGAACACGTATTTTGAAAATACGCCTTCTGCTCTCAGGCCAGCCCCAGGCTCCAGCCGCTTTCGGCCCAGGGAAGCCCAGTGCAACAGTGCACTTTAATCTTTTCCGGCCTAATTCCAGTCAGGGGCTTGTTTGTAAATATTTTCCTTACAGATAGGTCCCTGGCAGAAGAAATGCAATATATTTTCAACCACAACTCTGATTCAGGTGAATCCAACGCCCACGTCTTCAGTTCGTCGAGCCCGTTCCGATGGTATCATTTTCATAATGTCTCCACACTATGAAAATGACCATTTTGCCCCTGCCCTCTATTTAGCCTTTCCGGAGGGAACCTTTCCCGGCGAATTGTCCGCGAGGTGATCGTACTTCTCTCCAGTGAATCCGTCGACCCCTAGGCAAGCCGACCATCTGATATATGCCCTGAAGCATTGCTCTGTGTTATTCTTGCGTGTTTAATTAATGATTATGCCTGTGATAGAAATAATTAAACCCCTGCTAGTTTGAATTTGCTATTTACATTACCGGCTAATGCTCATCATTTTATCGCACTAGTGACTCGTAGATGACAATGTGGAGATAGGTTGTTATGTTGATATACTAGTGTACATCTTGGATTATCGTTATTGTTGCTATGATAAATAATCGGATATAATGACAACAACCTCCTCCGTCGGCTGGATCGAGTTATAGTGCCACCGAACCGAGCTCCTCAAGTGCAACCACATTTGCCGGTATGGGACGGCCCTAGCTTGGTCTATTGTCCTGCCTCTTGTTGGTACCACCAAATAGGGAAGGTTATGCGTGCGCGCTACCCTGGCCCGGTAGGCGGTGATAACCTTGTGAGACCAAGTTGAGTTATTTGCCGGCGTCCCCGTTTGGGACAGTGTTTGGCCACGACGGTGGAAGGTGTCACGGGGTGACACAGGGGCCACCCAGGACATGACCCTAGGAGGGTATGATTGTCGGTGGGACCGTAAGAGTGCCGGGCAATAGAGAAAGTTTTGTTGGAGTAGCACCGGTCCACCCGAATGGGAACATGTACTAAAGTACGAGGCCAGGAGCTCAATGGTGTGGGTAAAGTGCGCAACCTCTGCAGAGTGTAAATCTATTCGAATAGCCACGTCCTTGGTTATGGGACACAGTTCGTACTAGGTATCACTATTTGGTCTGTGTCGAGTCTGGAGGAACAAACTATATGATGTTAATAATGAACCAGAGTAAGGTATGATTTGTCAGACTAGCTTGCAGTACGGATGCCTGGACATCAGATGATGTCAGGGATATGAATGATAGCCATGCGATGGCTATGAGATGAGCGGTTGGATGACCGCAAAGTTTGGATCGGACTTGGATCGTGAGAATACTCGGAGTATGAATTATTTACTTGATATGCTTTACCCTACTGTATTTACTCCAATAGTTAGTATGATAGATAATCCTGCTATGACATGATGATTAAGGCTGCTAGATGATTAACCTTGCTAGATAATCCTGCCATAATATAATAGTTAATACTGTTAAGATAATAAGTACATGCTTGAATGCCATGGATTGCTTTGCTTGGTGTATATGTTGGTTTGGTTTGCTTGCGAGTACATTCAAAAGTACTCAGCGGCCTTCAATGTGGCCAGGTTCACCTAAGGATTCAACGTTCGCTAGCAAGGAGCCGGAGTGTTCGCGGGCTAGAAGAGTAACCCAGTCAGATCCCTGTGGATTGGAGCCGCACCAGGACTATGCTGCCTTAGATAAAACTTTTCCGCTGCCATCACCCTTGTAATATATCATGTAAGACTGATATATTCATTAATAGAAATGCTTGTGTTCATGATACTTGTTGTAAAAGCGCATGCCAGAGTGATTCTCCTGGGCTGGTATGTGTGGTGACCGTCTGACTACAGTGGTATTCAGGCGGGGCGCCACAGCTCGCACCCCTTTAAGAACACCATTGTACACCTCTGACATGTTGCTGGTCATTATTCCGTACCGAGCCCCGGTGTCGTGAGCCAGCGCCCACTTGTAAAAATGAGGGCAATTCTCGCCGATCCACTGGCTCAAATTATGGCCGTCCTACGGCCCTTCCGGTCTTCTCTCTCCGGCAAGGTCACGCGCTGAATCTCACCATTGATACCTGCCCATATCGCATTCATTTTGGCTTCAGTTTTCAGCATGCACATCCTCTTGGATAGCTTGAACCAATCCTTGTTTTTGAATTTGGAGTAAAAATTTGCTGCCAAATGCCTCATGCACCACCTTCCCTCTAGATCGGACCACCCCCACTCTTCTGACGACTCCTTAATTATGTCGAGAGCGCTTAATAATCATGTGTTGCGATCAGAGATGATGCAAACACCTTCACGGTCTTTCACGACACCCATCTTCAGGCAGCTCAGGAACCACAACCAGCTATCTTTGTTCTCGCTCTCGACCAGTGCATATGCAATTGGAAGAAGCTGATTATTTGCATCTGCTGCAATCGCCACCAATAGTGTGCCCTTGTACTTTCTAGTGAGAAAGGTACCATCAACTGATAATACCGGGCGACAGTGCCTGAAGGCTTGTATAGTCTGGGCGAATGCCCAGAATAAGCGGTCCAGGATTCGCTCGCCCGGGTTCATTGGGTTTGGACGATCTTTCCGCCAAACTTGAGTCCCCCTGTTAGCACTTGCTATCTGATGAAGCATTCTGGGGGCATAAGAATAGGCCTCCTCATAGGTTCCGTACAACCTCTGGAATATCTTTTCCTTTGCACGCCTAGCCTTACTGTAGCTGACAGGGAAGCCAATCTGATCTGCTGCAGTTTCCTGCAAAGCCCTAATACTAATGTTGAGACTTTCTTGCACAATCGTTTCCATCAGCTGTGACACATATCTTGCAGTCACATTGCGGTGATCTGAAAGAGTCCCAGTTTGCTCACAACTATGCTCCACTATTTTTGTGATATGCCATGGCTGACATACCCCACGCTTTAGTTTAGCGAGAACTCTTCCACGGCAACCCTTCTCGGAATTGATGGAGATGACCTTCAACTCTTTTTTATCAGACTGCTTCACTCTATGCTTGCGGTGGAGGGAGATTGCATAGCTATCTATTGCCTGGTAAGCAGATTTCTTGTCTGGAAAAATCTGCCCAACCTCCAGGCTTCCCGCTTCTAGGCCAGAAATAGAGTGAAATTCATTGGTGATGCTCATGTCCTGTAAAAACCCAGGTTGCAGTGGTGCCGCAACCGCCCTCTGAGGAGGAACAACTTCTTCTTCACCTGAGTCCGAAGACGCAGAAGAATGACCATCATCGTCATCATCTAGCGCCTCCGGCAATCCCTCCACGTGTTCGCTCAAGTCAATGGTCGTAGACCAATATCCTGTGTCATACACTTGCTGGCCGCCTGTCGGTTCCGATGGGCCGGCGCTAGGGGCTGCTGTGATGGCCAACTCCACCTCACCACCACCGCTACTGCATCCGGCACCATCAGTGATAGAAATGAACTCCACATACACCATCTACTGTCCAAACATAGAGTTCTTGTGATTGCTTGCAAACCTCATGTACGACCCCCACGAGTTATCACCTGTGACCGGCCGCAAACCCCAACGGGCAACTGTCCCATCATTTCCTCCGTCAACGACGAAGGCCACCATTGTCATTTTTTTTCCCTGCATCGTTGTGCCAAACACCGCTCGGATGCACCTTCTGACTGCTGCATAACTTATGTTCACCATGTCTCTCACTACAACTGTAGTCGACCCGCACAAGGACACATCCACCCCGTAAGGACCGTCGCGGACGACGTCCCCATAGAACACTAACAAATTTTCCATAGTACCTAACCAACATCCATATTTACATTTCAAATAATTAGTAACCGAATATAATAATAAGGAGAAAAACATTTTAACATCCGTATTTACGTTTGAAATAATCAATTTTTATTAATATCATTCGGTTCGACCTTAAACATAATATAAGTATTTTTGTTACAAAGTAATCAATTTTTTAAACATAAGACATTAATATCCGTATTTTTGTTAAAAACTAATCAATTTTTTAGTATCATTTGCTTAGACTTTTAACATAATAGTTTGTTTAAGAATAATAAAACGCCAAATATTCATAGCAGCGGTAACATCATTCACAACAATACATCAATATAAAAAATATTCACAATATTACACGGCGTCATTTATACCTCAGCTTCAATATGAATGTCGTTCCGAATAAAATTAAGCGTCACAATAGTTCAAAAAAAAATCCGTCAGCATTAACATATCACCAGTAATATATCAACGGAGTCAACCTATTATCACATAAACATAAATATTAGACACAAAAATTTTCATGCTATCAAAAGCATCAAAATAGCACTTGCATGTATGTGGTCATCACCTCAAAAGGGACAATTTCTTCAATCACGTCATCTCCTCCTTTGCTTCTCACATGATATATTTTTTACCTAATTACATACATTATTAAGGATATTAGCATCTAATCTTAATATACAAAATTTAGATTATTGCAAGATAACAAAGTAGACCTACGGTTTCCTAACTATAGAACTTATTAATAAACATAGCACATGAAATAACATACCACATGCAATGACCAATTACAGTACAAATTTTTTCTTAATTAGCATATTAAGAACTTCTTGCATGTCAAACTAAATTGATGCATTTGAAAGGCCTAACGCTGATCTACAATACCGTCAAATATTAGCTGTCCAAATTCCGGCTCTAACCCAACCTAAACGTTCAACATAAATACGCCCAAGCCTTAATGACAAAAGTAACGACATCTTGCATGTCAAAAAAATTAGTACTAATGGACACAGCTAACATTCATCTACAACATCTTCAACCTACTCTTCTGAAAAAAATTACTATAAATGCAACATATCTCGTCTCAAAACTTTTCTAACTTCTAAGCTGTAAACATCGCATAGCTAATGACGAGCTAAAAAACTAACTAATTTCCACCGTGCATGCACAAAAAAATCCATGTATTGCAAAGCTCATACCTCGATCTTCAACTTTGTACTTCACTTCGCACGGCAAATCCTACTCCACAACCTCCGAATGACTCCGCAAAGTGAAGAAATAATGCCTAAAACAACAGAGAATACATACTTATGAACTAATCAAACAGAGTAAAAACATCATGCATGCGAACAAAACCACCAAAAATGGATAGATCTTACCTTGATCTATCTTTTCTTCAACTATAACATCTTCTGAATCCAAATCTAAATCGCCCAAAATCACGAGTCAAAGTGGCTACCGAGCTTTTCTTTCTCAGTGCTCTTGGTCACTTAGAGAGTAGAGAGGCACTGAGGCAACCAGAGATTAGAGCTCGAGACAGAGTGTCTACGCACGGAGCAGCAAAGCGTATAAAAAGAAGAGGAGTACTGGAGTGTCGGCACAACGGACAAACATCAAAAAATCAAACGACAGACTGTGGAATCAACGCCGTCTGCAACGAAATCAGCGCCGTCTGCAACAGGGGAACCTGCCGGCTCGGCGCAGCAGCGCACAGGCCTGCCGCCACACGCCCAGGCACTTAAAATATTCACACACCTAAATATTTGACATCTAAATATATTACAGAATATTACCGGATCAACTAAAAATATTCGCACACCTAAATATTTGACATCTAAATATATTACGGAATATTACCGAACCAACTAAATAATCACACACCGTAATATAGACTCAGATGACAAATGATGGCGGGAAATACACGTGATCCAAAACTCACCTACCGCAGCGTCGGATTCCTGCGTAGTGCTGTCTCCTCAGCCGCAGCAACAGCAAAGCTGTCGGGCGTGCAATGTGAGTGGCATCGTCCAGGGAATCACGCCTCGGTGCTGTCGCGTCGGCCGCAGCAACAGATGGACGAAAATTTAGGCGGGAATCACGCAATGCTTTCACGAAACACAGATAGACGAAACACAGACCGGCCCGTGAGCAGGAAATAGGCAGATGCATAGGAATCAGCGTGCGCCTAGTAATCAGCACCAGGAAATGACGAGCGGAATCAGCGCCAGGAAACGACGAGCGGCACCGCAGCGCGCAGGAACAGTCCTGCCGCCATCCAGCGAGGCGGCCGGGCCCAGCGGCACAGTCCTGCCGCCAGCCCTGAGGCGGCAGGGGCCCACATCGCGCAGCCCGTTCCGTCGCGCCAGCCTTTTGCCGTTATGCCCAGCCTGCCGCCTGGCGCCGTGGCGGCAGGGGCTGCCGCCTCGCACCGTGGCGGCAGGTGACACGTGTCGCCTGGCGCGCCTGCCGCCACGGCCGAGGGGGTCCTTTTTGCCAATTCGTCTCAAAGGGGGTCTTTTTTGACAATTCGATTGCGCAGGTGGTCTCTTTCGACAAAAATTCTCTTTTCAGGGCCCATCACTATGCACTGCGTGCTGTGATGCATGTGGTTAGGTTGCATGTGGCAAAGCTGGCACGTGACATATAGGTAAGAGCGGTCGGGCCGGGGTTGGACGCGACCATCCAGTCCACCCGAGCTACTACTTGTGATAGATTTCACAGGTTTTTCAGGTCTGTAAAACACAGGAGCAGGCTGGGTTGCGATTCGGCAAACACGACAATCATTGGAGAAACGAAAATGATGCATTCCACTTCTCCTTGCCGCTCGACTGAAATGAATATGGGGTCGGTCGACTGACATGTAGCCGCTCCCATATATTGTGCCAATGACTGTAACGACTACCTGTCCCTTGAAAGTGCACTCGGTAATTACCATTTGGTCCGTACAGATAAAATAATCCTGCCACCTCAAAAACCAATTTTTTTTTTTTTGCGAGGGAAAAAAACTTCCATTACTCAAGGAGGCCTCTCGGCCTTAACCAAGTTTACAAGAAAGTCTGGTCCTCCTGCGAACCAGACTGCCGTACGTGGGGTGCTACGGCCATACGCAGCCAACTCATGACTCGCAGTATTCTGCCAACGGCTACACTGCACGAATACAATCTCTCTAGCATGACGTCGTGCTAAGCTGCTAATCCCTTCGACGAGAGAGCGGTGTTGTGATCTATTTGTCGTTGGAGTTTCGAGCATCGCCACCGCCTCCGCGCTATCTAACTCCACCATGATAGGCATCATGGTCCTGTGTAGAGCAAGGTCTATGCCTTCTCTACAAGCTGAGAGCTCCGCCTCCAGCGCGCTATCGCATGTGCGGATTTCTCTACATGCGCTGAAGATGATATCTCCTCTATCGTCTCGGAGGATCATACCTCCGCCCGCTGCTCCTGTGGCTGCCACAAAACTGCCATCCGTGTTAAGCTTGGCCCATCCCACGTGAGGGGGGATCCAGCGTGCCCACACCCTGTCCATCCTGCTGGGTTCCGCGCGCTGCGGGGTGGCGCATACAACCATCTTCCCCTTCTCCATGTTAGCTACCGGGTGTTGCTGAATACATAGCAGGGAATTAATGTACCCCTGTAAGAACCGACGAGAGGCCTCGGCAGGGGGTGGTGGTTTGTCATGGGTAATCTCATTACGAACATGCCACACTCTCCACATGATCATGAGTACCACCAGCCTCGCCGTCTCATCCAGGGGATCCAACAGAGCGAAAAGCCACTCTGGCCCAGTGTCACGGATAGTCTCCACCTTGGGGATGTTCCAGTCCAACGCCATGACTCTCCAAAGCTCCCTTGCCAGTGGACACCTGCATAGCGCGTGGAATCCATCCTCGCGTTCAACACCACACAGGGGGCAAACGTCAGTAACCTCGAGGTGTCGTGAGGCTTTGTTTGCCCAAGTAGCAAGGGAATTTGTGACGACCCTCCATGCAAACACGCGTACCTTTGGGGGAGCAGGGCACCCCCATATGATCTTCCAGATGGCGCGACGACCATCCGGTGCCCTGCTCGTGGCGGTGGTCAATGGACGCTCGCGCTCGTCCATTGCTAGGCGATACGCGGATCGAACGGTGAAGATACCGTTTTTCTCCGGTGCCCAGGCGATGATATCGTCGGTGACGCGTGGGGAAGTCCTGATGGTGTTGATGACGGCGACATCCGCCGGCAGGAAGTATCGCTGTAGAAGATCGGTGCGCCAAGATCCCCCTCCATCGAGGAGCTCAGCCACCCTCCTCAGGCGGCAAGTGCCCTGCTGAGTGATGGGCTGGCGCGAGGGCTCCCGCGGCAGCCATCGGTCCCGCCATATGCGAATGTCCTGCCTGTTTCCAACACGCCAAATGATGCCCTTTTTCAGGAGCTCAAGGCCATGTTGGATAGCCTGTCAGGTCGGGGACGCGTTCCCCGAGAACACCGTGTCCTCCAGGCGACCATCATGATAGTATCGGGCCTTTAAAACCTGCGCACATAAACTGGTGGGTTTAGTCAGCAACCGCCAGGCCTGTCTCGCTAGGAGAGCCTGGTTAAACAGACGGAAATCTCTGAAGCCCAGACCGCCCTTGCTTTTCTGAGCCTGGATCTTCGGCCAGGCCAACCAGTGCGTCTTCCTCTTACCCTCAGACGCGCCCCACCAGAAATTGCGAACCATTCTATTCAGGTCATCACACACTGACATTGGGAGCTTAAAAACACCCATAATATACGTGGGAATAGCTTGAGCAACTGCTTTAATCATGGTTTCCTTACCCGCCAGAGAGAGGGTGTCACCCCAAGCAATAATCCTCTTCAATAATCGAGATTGTAAATTCTGAAATTTACCTCGTGACATGCGACCTTCGGGCGTTGGGAGTCCCAAATATTTCTCCTCAAATGTAACAGTGCCTATGTTGAGAGTTGTTCTCACCGCATCCTGTTTGTCCAAGGCACACGCAGAACCAAAAAGGGCACTACACTTGGCCGGATTAATAAATTGTCCAGTGGCATTAGCATATGTGTTTAGCACTTCCTGAACCTTTTGGGCTTCTTCCTCCACTGCTTTAAAAAACAGTAATGTATCATCTGCAAACAAAAGATGAGAGATACCCGGAGCTCTGCGGCACACCTCAAAAACCAATTATTTCCACATCGAGTGTCTTCTTAACACTCCAATTTTAATAATGGAAAAGGGGGGGGGGGGGGGGGGGGGGGAGGGGGAGGGGGGGGAAGAAAAACTTGAAATCTATATACCAATATAAAAAGACCCAAAGGGGCAGATCCAACAAATCCCGGCCGTCAAATCAGGTCAATCCAACGACTCAAGCTGCTCCAATGGTGAGCGCTCAACACGTTTAGTGTGCAGTTAATATCATACCAAATATTAATGCCAATGCTAATCACATAATTAATACGCAAATAATATCCTACCTAATATTTACGTGTAATTAATATATTACCTAATATCAACGTGCATTGCACGTACACATTTACTAGTAAAACGGAAAAGACACATAAAACTGATAAAAAAGTTCTTTAAAACCAACCAAAACCCACACAAAAAAAATGTTCCCAAAACCAAAGAAAAATTGCCCCACCCCTGACGTTGCTGGGCTGGCCAACATCACGCGTCATGTAGGTCAGGGCTAAAGATCGCTCCCTTAGTCAGCCAATCATCGCCGCCAGGAGAGGAAGGAACCCTAGCAACCACTGCAAGGAATTTTAGGTCCCCTCGCCTCCAGAAGCCATCTTTGCGATAGGAGGTGCCGGATCTTCAAGAATTTAAGTCTTAGCAGTCTTCGTGCTCTTTTTTCAAATAAATTACTCCAGTTCTATGTGGCAGTGTCAAGGAGACAGGGATTTCTGTGTCCTCGCAGAGCCCATCATTCGGATATGATGAGTTTATATTATTGTGTCATGTTGCTTTTGTTGGTTTGATTTTTGGTGTGTTTGAATCTTTACACGCCATTATGGTGAAGTTTTTGTGGTTCGACGGCCTAGGGGATCACATCCCCGGTCCAAGCATGTATCGCTCACGGCTTCCCATCTTTTTGGATGTCGACTCAAGGGGCTTTTAGAAAACTTTAGTGGTAATCAAGTTCATGTAGGTGAACGAGTAGCAGTAGCGCTGCTCCAGTCCAATTGCAGTCTCTTTACTGAAGTCTTCGTGGTATTTCATCTTGCCAAAACTAATAACATGGAGAAATTGTCTTTAGATAAACCTGCAAAAAGATTCTTTAGATAAATATGTGAAACTAAAGGTCGTATAGTTGGTCAAGCTTATCATTTATAAGTGATACTAAACCTAATTACATCTCTATATAAATATCAACTATGCCCGAGCCAATACAAAGTTACATATGTTTAATATTATTTATTTGAAAGTATCTACTTTTATGAAGCATTAAAGTTTATCTATTTATAAAATTACATATTGTAGCATATGAAAATCATTTATTTCTAATTTCAAGTTTTGTTATCCAATTATTTCATTATATCTGGCGTTGAATCGCTCCATACGGGTAAACCAAGCAACCACTAAATCTAAACAATACCAAAGAGAGATGATCACATATATCTATCTATCTATCTATCTATCTTCTATTCTATTATATATTAAAAGTAATATACGGTGGAACCAGAAGCAAGAAAATTAGGCTAGAAAATCTCACATTAATTAGAAAATACTAGCCCTTGATCTGGTGGGTCTCTTAAAATTAAGATTATCTGACCGTTCAATTTGTGTAACATATATAACACATGGTGGGCCTAACAGCACTTACGTGACACATGTATAAGTACACATATGTTCAAGGGGAAGCCTAAAACGAAGCAGAATTACATATACAATCTTTTGGGGACAGCTGCAACAAAGCAGCGGAGACCTCCTCTCTCGCTGGAATGATCGGATGCATCAGGGACTGAGAAGCTCCAAGACACACAGCTTGCGGAGCAGCCATCACGGGTGCCCTAGCGTGGAAACAAGAGGCAATCGTCTATGCTCATAGGCTGCATGATGGTGTTTCAGGGACGCCTATGTTGCGAAGCTGGGGTCTTTATAATCGCTCGGGCGTCATCGGCAGACGAGGCCACAACGACCCAGACCTTGCCAAGCTACAGGTACATCGGCGGCATGGCGAGTATTGCCTGCCAAGCTCCAAGATGCAGAACTCGCCAAGCTGCAAGATTGAAGCATAGCTTACGCCGCTAGCCGCTGCATCTAGCTAAGATGAACGGAGACATATCCGTGGTAATTCCTCCCTGCATGCTTTAATTTTAGCAATAGTTGACTTGAACACATGTATGTTGGAAGAATGACGAGTCATTAACTGTTCGCCTTGCAAATACCTGCTAAAAGGATCGTGAAAGCTCTACCAACGATTCCACATAGTATATAGTCTTCTAAATGATGTAGACATCTGAGAAGCAAGAGCATCCCAGCTGCATGCATCCGCACATCAAGAGGCAATTTATCATCAGCATGCAAGTATGATATCTGCACAATGTACAGTACTATAGGGACATATTTCTCCTTTTACAGTTACGAACAAGTATATATACGAGTCGCCTCAGAGGCGCCGAGGAGACAAAATGAACCAAAGCCTAATTTTCTATGTACTACTACACCATAGAACCGAACGAGTTATAAACATAGCTGCACACTGATGGAAATTAGCACATCAATTAGCCTTTGGGGCTGACTGCTTTGTGCGTCCGTATGTTGAAGATTTACTGGGAGTGGATCGGTAGTTTAAGTTCCGGCGGGCCGTGGGAATCAATTAGCATTGCGGCTAGCTGCAGTGTATGTGTGTATGTTGAAGATTGATTGGGAGCCGATCGATTTTTTGCCGTTCAAGATTACCCTAATTTTACCTATTAAAATAATAGTATATAACTAATTTATATTTTCTATTTTAACAGTTCTTTATTTGTGCTTGGCGTACATAGATTATATATCTCAATTTTAATTTATTCCATGGAGTTGGTTTAATAATTTTAAGATCATATCACTTAATATTGATTTCAGGAAATTTTACATCGTGATTGCTAATCCGAAAAAACTAAGTTGTCCCTATCGATGATGTGAATTTTTTTTTAGTAGTCCAAAGATATGATTAACCATACTTGAGGAAGCATTTGCGAGTTTCATCTTAAAAGGTAGAATCTGAAGTTTCTTATTTTTCTCTGCTATTAGTTTAATATTTATTGGATATATTTTTGAGAAATAAACACTAGCTTCGCCACAGTTGTGAGCAAACCAATATGTATATCATAGGGCTAAGCTTGATTTCATACTATAACTTTACTGGAATTTTGAACCTCTTCATGGAGAACCATGAAGAGCAAGCACTATCCTAAAATATAGTTTGTATATACGTATGCATAATTTCCCCTCTCAGTTATATAAAAAATAGCTTATTTTTTAAGAAATTCTTTAAGTTCTTACCGATCCATGGGTGGCAAAAATGAACATAAAATTCGATGGGTGAAGGGCTATTGAAAGTATAATTATTAAATGAGTCAGTGATGCTATATTCAAAGACTATTTCATTTTTTTCCTATAATCAAATAATGAAATATAAAAATCAGTTCTAGATGGATCGTCGGTGAGAGTTTCAGCAAGTGTACAATGTACATGCCCTCTAATTTTATATTCATGACCTATGAAGAAGAAAAACTCATGATTCAAAAAATCTAGGATTCAACAATCCTCTATTTTTTCATCCTCTAAGCTGCCCCCTTTCTAATCCAGATTTTTCATCCGCCCATCATTGGTCTGTAAGGTTTATGAGATGTGCTGATTTCTGCAAATTAGAATTTGTGTTGTTGTTGACCTTTTTCATGCAGTGTTCATCTGGCGTGCAATCGAAACATACAGGTTTATAATTTCCTTTACTACGTTAGTTTAGGTTCACTAAATGGGCAAAGAAAATCCATGAAAATGTAGGGTATATGCAGTTTTGATTTCCTTTTGTCGAAAGGATCAAGTCTTTCCAAGCAAAACTGAATTTGTGGCTAACCAAGTAAACCAAGTAAAGATGTGAGAAGGGGTTGACTGAAACAAATGTGTGCTTATATTATCCTTTGTAGGAGCAAATTAACTAATTATACAGGGCAAAAGGTAGTGAGATGATCCACACATCGTTATATTTTATATGGAGAATGCAATGACAACTATTTTCATAATCAGTTATTAAAACATAATATGGGAAATAATAAAACTATAGATAATCACAAGTACACTAATCCTATATACCTAAATAGTTGATCACCACTATCTCAATTCTCTCAACATGCACACATGCCACCTCACCAGACATGCACCTCATCACCCCACTACCTATTTCTCCTAACATGCATGTAAATTGCTATTTATATTCTCTCTCAACATGCACATATTCCAACTTAAATCATTCAAATTATATTTCGCTCAACGTGCATGAAAAATAGTAGTGATATTATATATATATATATATAACTATATAATAATAAAATACAATATATTATATCTATTTTAATTTTTATTTAAATTTCATCAAAAAGTATTGCAACCAATCCCCGTAGCATTTCTTTAGTTTGTTGCACATTAATGTGGGTAGGGGGCCTAACACTGCCAATGTTGATCCCAAGCCAGGTAATAAAGTGAAGGAGGCAGAAACAAAATAAAACTACACCTTAAGTTGTATTTGACATTTAAAACTTGATATCATCATTTAGTTCTTTGATGATTATAAGTCAACCAGTTGAAAATGCATATCAACCAATACACAAGATAATAAAAATAACATGCTTATTATTAAACTTTTTAAAGTTCTAGCCCGCGCATTGAGCGGGCCACTTTGCTAGTTATATATTAAAAGTACATTACGGGATAACCAGAAAAAAGATCTCACAAAAATTAGAAACGTCTATCCATTAGTTTTGTGGACATTTATTTAACTTGCTATTACAACCGTTAGGTCTTCGTAATAGATTCACTTTATCTAATGTGTAAACAAAATCCTCACGGCAATCCATTGACTATACATACGTGCAATCTATCAACACATACACGTGATGTGCAAGGAAACTCCATCCAAATAGAGCATATACGATACGATGGAAATTCTCATACCCAAAATCAGAAACATCTGACCATTAGATTAGGGGACCTTTATTAAACTTGCTACTACTACCATTAGATCTTCGTAATAGATCTTCTTAATCCAATGTGTAAACAAAACCCTCACGGCTATCCATTGAATATAGGTATGTGAAAATCTGTCAACGAAACTCCGTCAAAATAGAACATGTACGCTGTGATATAAATTCTCATATATACATCTGCCTTTAGGAAATCGATCCTTTTATTTTCAAAAACAGAATTCAATCCTCAATTGCATCTGCTGATCCCACGCATGCATAACAGTAATAATTTTCTCACATCCTCCTCAAGAGTCCGCCAATCTTGTTCGAGATACGACACGCGATAAGAGCGACGAAGAACGAAATCAATCACAGGGGACACAAGATTTTAACGTGGAAAACCCCTCCAATGCGAAGGGGAAAAAACCATGGGCGCCAGCCAGCGAAACTTCACTATATCGGGAGAGGTTACAAAGGAAGGGGATTTACAACTAATCAACTTATCTCATGCGGCGGCTTACAAGAGGTATATATAACAGCGGTAACCTAGGTCAATATGGATCTGTATAGCGGGGTGGCTTCGCCCCCCCCTCCCCCGGGCGCGCACCCCAGGTGTCCCTGGCACGAGGCGGTCAATATGGGCAAACTTTAGTCTTCGCTACGGCCCAAGCCTCCCGACAACGGGCCTCCGTTCCATTCATCGGAAGTTAGCCTTTATACTTTATAATTGAATTTGGATCACAACATAACAAACTCCAATTTGAGACAAATTCTATCTTGTACCATGAAAGAGAACCATCTCCTTGAACAGCAAAGAAAACATTTGTGGGCCCTGGGGGGGTAGGCGCACCCTGATGCCTTGTGGGCCCCACGTGGCTCCGTCTGACGTAATTCCACTTATATAAATTCTCAAATATTGGGAAACCAACAGAGAGCCACCCAAAATAACTTTTACACCGCCACAACCTTCTGTTCTTCCGTGATCCCATTTGGAGGCCTTTTCCGGTGATTTGCAGAAGGCGGAATCGATCCCGGAGGGCTTCTACATCAACCTTGCTGCCCTTCCGATGATGTGTGAGTAGTTCACCACAGACCTATGGGTCCATAGCTAGTACCTAGATGGCTTCTTCTCTCTCTTTGATCTTCAATACAAAGTTCTTCATGATCTCCATGGAGTTCTATCCGATGTAATCTTCTTTTGTGGTGTGTTTGTTGGGATCCGATAAATTGTGGGTTTATGATAAGATTATTTATTGAAAGTAATTGAATCTTTTCTGAACTTTATTATGCATGATTGTTATAGCTTTGTATTTCTTTCTGATCTATCCATTTAGTTTGGCCAACTAGATTGATTTATCTTTAGTGGGAGAGGTGCTTTGTAATGGGTTCAATCTTGCGGTGTCCTCACCCAGTGACAGAAAGGGTAGAAAGGCACGTATTTGTATTGTTGTCATTAAGGATAAAACGATGGGGTTTATTCATATTGCTTGAGTTTACCTTGTCTACATCATGTCATCTTGCTTAAAGTGTTACTCTATTTGTTATGAACTTAATACCATAGATGCATGCTGGATAGCGGTCAATTGATGAAGTAATAGTAATAGATGCAGGCATTAGTCGGTCTACTTGTCATGGACGTGATGCCTATATATATATATATATATATATATATATATATATATATATATATATATATATATACATGATCATTGCCATGAATAACATCATAACTATACGCTTTCTATCAATTGCCCAACAGTAATTTGTTCACACACCGTATGCTATTTTTCGAGAGAGAAGTCTCTAGTGAAAACTATGTCCCCCCCCCCCCCCGGGTCTACCTTAATCATATTACTAAAACCCTAAATTCCTTTTCTGCAATTTAGTTACTCTTTATTTACTTTGCATTTTACACTTCTACCACTATCAGTTTTAATCCTTGCAAATAACGAGTACAAGGGGATTGACAACCCTCTTGCCCGCGTTGGGTGCAAGTATTTGGTCTGTTTGTGTGCAGGTGTTGTTTGACTAGGATTTTCTTGGTTCTCCTACTGGTTCGATAACCTTGGTTCTTGCTACTTGTAGTCTGCGTTGGTACTTCCCCGAAGAGGAGTGGATGATGCAGTACAGTAGAGATAAGTATTTCTCTCAGTTAAGAACCAAGGTTATCAATCCAGTAGGAGAACCAAGCAAAATTTCGTTAAGTGCACCTGCACACACAAGAGCAAACACTTGCACCCAACGCAAATAAGAGGGTTGTCAATCCTCTTAGCGGTTAATTGCAAGGATTAAATCTTATCGAGGTAAATAGATAAACTAAAATACTAATTAAAATAAAAGTAAATAAATTGCAGCAAGGCATTTTTAGGTTTTTTATATGATAAAGATAGACCCGGGGGCCATAGTTTTCACTAGAGGCTTCTCTCTTGAGCACATAAACATACGGTGGGTAAACAAATTACTGTTGGGCAATTGATAGAAAAGCAAATAATTATGACGGATTCATGTCAATGATCATGTATATAGGCATCACTTACAAGACAAGTAGACCGACTCCTACCTGCATCTACTACTATTACTCCACTCATCGACCGCTATCCAGCATGCATCTAGAGTATTAAGTTAATAAAAACAGAGTAACGCCTTAAGCAAGATGACATGATGTAGAGAAGAAAATTCAAGCAATATGAATAAATCCCATCTTTTTATGCTTAATGGCAATAATACAAATACGTGTCATGTCCCCTTCTATCACTGGGATTGAGCACCGCAAGATTGAATCCATCACAAAGCACCTCTCCCGTAGCAAGATAAATCAATCTAGTAGGCCAAACCAAATCGATAGATCGGAGAGAAATACAAAGCTATAACAATCATGCATAAAAGAGTTCAGAGAAGACTCAAATATTTCTCATGAATGATCTGATCATAAAGTCACAATTCATCGGATCCCAACAAACACACTGCAAAAGAATATTAAATCGGATAGAACTCCAAGAACATCAAGGAGAACATTGTATTGAAGATAAAAGAGAGAGAAGAAGCCATTTAGCTACTAGTTATGGACCTGTAGGTATGTGGTAAACTACTCACACATCATCGGAAGGGCAGCAAGGTTGATGTAGAAGCCCTCTGTGATCGATTCCCCCTCCGGTAGAGTACCGGAAAAGGCCTCCTGATGGGATCGTGGAAGAACAGAGGCTTGCGTCGGCGGAAAGGTTTTTTCTTCTGACTCTCTGGGGTTTCCCAATATTTGTGAATTTATAGAAGTGGAATTATGTCAAACGGAGTCACGTGGGCCCCACAAGGCAACACGGCGCCTCCCCCGCCCCCCCCCCCCCCGGGGCGCGCCATGTTGCCTTGTGAAGCCTCCGTGAGGCTTCTGGCCTCCTCCCGAAGCTTCCAAGGTTTCTTTGTCCAGAAAAAAATCTCCAAAAAGTTTAGTGGCATTTGGACTTCATTTGGTACTGTTTCTCTGAAAAATCAAAAACAAGTAGAAAACAGCAACTGGCACTGGGTACTAGGTTAATAGGTTAGTCCCAAAAAAATGATATATAATTGCATACAATTGCATATAATAACATCCAAGATTGATACTATAATAGCATGGAACTGTTGACACACGAACACGTCACGTGTACCCTCGACGCCGGGGGTGATGCACCGCAGCTCACGTCGAAGGAGGTCCGACCAGCAGCGCGATACGCAGGACAGCCGGCGGACGCTTTTGAAGACCCGAAACCCCACACGCCCAGGAGAGACCCCGTCAGGGAGTGCGGCGGCTATGGGCTGCTCTAGGTCGATTCGCTCGCCCCTAGAGCCTCGGGATTCGCAGCTCTCCAACTTGAAGAACGACGAAGAATGAGGAAGCAATAATGAGGGAGAGACAAAACGAAGATGAAAAAGTAGTATATTGATTTGTTCGATTGTGTGTTTTTCAATCGGCCGTCACCCCTAACATATATAAGAGGCGGCCGGACTTCCCATACAAATAAATGATTCATCTAGGCTTTCCTTACAAGAATATTACATCAATTCATGTCCTAAATATTCCTAGTTCTAGTCCAACTCGGATTTGGCTCGGATCTGTCCCATACTTCTGTCCTGCTTCTTCCGTGGGCTGTATAAATCGCATACTAACTCGGATGGAGTCGAGTCCAACATCAAACTTGTCCGCCTCGACGATCTGCATAATACAGCGCAGGACACTTATCTTTTTAAGGCCGTCTTGATGACTTTTAGGGCCCATCTTTATCTTCTGGTCGCCGGCAAGGTTTTCATGCCGGCAAGCTTTCACGCCGGCAAGCTTTCATGCCGGCAAGCTTTCCACACCGGCAAGCTTTTCACGCCGGCAAGATTTTCATGCCAGCAAGCTTTCCACTCCGGCAAGATTTTCACTCGACCGGCAAGCTTTCCACATCGGCAAACTTTTCACGCCGGCAAGATTTTCACTCGGCCGGCAAGCTTTCATGCCGGTAAGCTTTCCACATCGGCAAACTTTCATGCCAGCAAGGTTTTTACTCGACCGGCAAGATCTCATGCCGGCAAGCTTTCCACATCGGCAAACTTTTCACGCTGGCAAGATTTTCACTCGACCGACAAGCTTTTCACTCGGCCGGCAATCTTTTCGCTGGTAGCTCCATTCAACCAGCAAAGGCCGAATAACTCACGCAACCCATCAGACACCACCTAGGTGGGTCTCTGGTCAAAATATGGTGTCAACACATGCCCCCCTGTTTTTCGGCAAAGCTTGTGTGCCGAAAAATAACTCGCACAACATTTGTTCCAAGGACGATGTCAACACTCCATCGGCCATTTTAAATTTTCTTAGGGCGATAAGTATATATCGGCCATGTTTTATCCTAAGGGCGATAATCATATATCGGCCATTGCCTTTCTAGGCTTCTTGCCACACACTTGGGTGGTACTTCTTTAAATATTTGCCATTGAGAGCTCGAGGTAACAATGTCCCTTGTATAGACTCCACCAAATATGAGTTTCCGGGAACTACTCTTGTAATCTTAAAAGGACCTTCCCAACTTGGGGACCACTTCCCGAATTTTCTGTCTTTCGAACCAATTGGTAGGATTACTTTCCACACGAGGTCGCCAACTTGAAAATTCTTCAACTTGACCTTCTTATTGTAAGCTCTTGCCACCCTCAACGTATCTCTCTCTATGGCCCTCAAAGCATCCAAACGTTTGTCGGCGACTTCATCAATATTATCCATCATCAAGTTATAAAAGTCCACCGCCGATAAATTGTTTTGTTTGGCTATTCTCAAAGCATTCAAATTAACCTCCACTGGTAAAATGGCCTCTTGACCATATACGAGCTCATATGGAGTTACCTTTGTCGCACCATGCCTTGAGATTCTATGCGCCCACAAAGCCTCGGATAATAGCTCATGCCATCTCCTTGGATTATCCTCAATCTTCTTATTGATGAGCTTGATCAATATTTTATTGCTAGACTCGGCTTGTCCATTGGCTTGGGCATAATACGGAGAGGAATTGAGCAACTTTATCTTATATAATTCGGCAAATTCTCTAACTTGATGTGATATGAAAGATGAACCTTGATCTGTAGTTAATGTCTGAGGAATGCCGAATCTATGAATAATGTGCTCACTTATGAATTGAATTACCTCTGTATGCGTCATATTTTTGAGAGGTATTGCTTCAGACCATTTAGTGAAATAATCAGTTGCCACCAACACGAACCGATGCCCCTTTGAAGAAGAAGGATGAATCTCTCCAATAAAGTCTAATCCCCAACCTCTAAAAGGCCACGGCTTGATAATAGGATGTAACATAGCAGCGGGAGCCAACTGAATATCACCAAACTTTTGACAAGCTTCACATCCTTTATAATACCTGAAGCAATCATTAATCATCGTCGGCCAATAAAACCCAGCCCGTCGCAATAACCATTTCATCTTGGGAGCCAACTGATGAGTGCCACAAATTCCTTCATGAACCTCTCCCATAGCAACTCTTGCTTGGTCCTCATCCAAGCATTTTAAAAGAACATCATCCACCGTTCGGCGATAAAGATTATCATCTCTCATTGTATATTTGAAAGCCATACGCCGAACGGTCCTGTCCACCCTTTTACTAGGATCACGCAAATAATCAATAATGGGTTCCCTCCAGTCTTGATTTCCACCTGCACTAGAATTTTCGTTGGTGGCCGAAGCAGTGAGCTCTGGTTCGGCCTCTACATTGGCGAAGCTAGTCATCGGCCTTTGAGAAATATGAAACATGCCATGATCAACATGATAGCCGGATGCTTGCTGTGCCAACTCATTTGCTCTCCAATTATCATGTCTAGATATATGAGCAAAGCTAAAATAATCTAAAGTAGAAATTATATCTGGACACTTATCAAGATAAACATTAAGTGATTCGTCCAAACACTGAAAAACTTTGGATACTTGTTGTACTACTAATAACGAATCACCGAAAGCCTCAATATGTGTAGCACCTATGGCCAGCAACATCTCCAAACCGAATAATAATGCTTCATATTCGGCCTGATTATTTGTGCAAAAATATTCTAAGCGGCATGAGGCTACAAAAACAGCACCATGAGGAGATATATAAACAATACCAACACCTTGGCCATTGCTACAAACTGAACCGTCAAAATATAATCTCCATGGTACTAACGAGACAAGGTTTATATCAATATCTTGCTTTTCATCAATCCGATGCTCAACAATAAAATTAGCAACGATTTGGCCTTTCATGGATTTCAAAGATTCATAAGCCAAATCATACTCAATTAAAGCATAAGCCCACTTGCCAATTCTACCACTAAGAATTGGTCTATGCAACATGTACTTAATGACATCGGTTTGACAAGCTACTATGCAAGCACTCGGCACTAGATAATGTCTCAATTTTGTGCAAGCATAATATAAGCATAGACATAAATTTTCAATAAATGTATACCTTGTTTCAGCATCTAATAGGCGTCTGCTCAAATAAGTAATAGCATGCTCTTTTCCTTCGGTCTCTTGAGTCAAAACAGCACCAATAACACCTTCCTCTGCTGCAATGTAAAGCCTAAAGGGCTCTCTATGCTTAGGCGCTTTCATCACCGGAGGAGTGCACAAATAATTCTTGATCATATCAAATGCTTCTTGCTGTTTTGCCCCCCAAGTAAAATTAACATCATTCTTTAACCGAAGTATAGGAGTAAATGCATCAACTTTCCCTGACAAATTAGCTATGAACCTCCTCAAATAATTGACCTTGCCAAGGAGTTTTTGCATATCTCTCTTGCATGTTGGAGCCTCCACTTTTTGTATAGCTTCTATCTTTTTGGGATCAATCTCTATGCCATCTTCATGAATAATGAAACCCAAAAACTTGCCAGCCGACACGCCAAATGCACACTTCAAAGGATTCATTTTCATTCCATATTTCTTCATCCTTTCAAAAGCTAAACGCAAATCGGCTAAGTGAGACTCAAAAGCATCCGATTTGACAACAATATCATCAATATAGACTTCAAGTATAACACCGAGTAAATCATGAAAAATTAAATTCATAGCCCTTTGATATGTGGCGCCGGCATTCTTTAATCCAAAGGTCATCACTGTCCACTCAAATAAACCAAGGAAACCGGGGCACTGAAATGCCGTTTTGGACATGTCCTCTTCGGCCATAAAAATCTGGTTATACCCCGCATTGCCATCAAGAAAGCTAATGACCTTATGTCCAGAAGCATCATTAATAAGCATATCAGCTATAGGCATGGGATACTCATCTTTGGGTGTAGCTCTATTTAAATCTCTGAAATCAATGCACACCCTCAACTTGCCGGAGCCTTTCTTTTCCACTGGTACAATATTAGAAATCCACTCGGCATACCTGCAAGGTCTAATAAAATTAGCTTTAAGCAAATGACCGATCTCTTCCTTGATCCGGTCATATGCTTTTGGATTAAACTTTCTAGCCGATTGTTTGTACGGTCTAAAACCGGCCTTTATAGGTAACCGATGCTCCACTAGCTCTCGGCTTAAACCTGGCATTTCATGATATTCCCATGCAAAGCAACAAACATATTCTTTCAATAGCCCGATTAACTTGGCTTTACAATCGGCTTTCAAATTTTTGTTTACAAATGTCGGTCTAGGAACTGAACCATCTCCAATATCTATTTCTTCTAATGGATCAACCGATGTAAAACCTTGTCCAAGTTTATCCATATCATCTAACTCTTCTATAGACTCATACATATCGTTCTTACTAGACCGATATTCTGTAAGTCGCTTTTGTAACCACTCAGAGTTACGATCCATTTAAATACATTATACTTTGGAGCCGATTGCCACCAACCGGCTTTAAAGAAACGAGCACAAAACCACTTTTGGTGGCGCTGAGAAAATCAAACTCTGATAAGTCCCCTCCCGTCAAGTAAGCAGCATTGGGGTGTTGCCAGTCTACCGATGCATCGGCTAAAGCAACGCAAGCCGAATTATCCGCATGAATGACTTCCACTTCATCATCAACCCACTGAATTAAAAACTGGTGCATAGTGGATGGCACACATTGGTTTGCATGAACCCAATCACGGCCTAGTATGATGTTGTAGTTACCTTGTACCTCGGCGACAAAGAACGCAGTAGCCAAAGTTTTGCTCCCAACCGTAAGCTCCACGTACATCACACCTTTGGCTTCGGTTTTCTCTTTGCCTTCAAATCCATTAAGCACCATATTGGTCTTGATCAATCCTTCATCGGGCAAACCCAATTTCTTGAAGACCGAATAGGGCATGAGATTCACCACAGCACCACCATCAACAAGCATCCGAGTAATTGGCGATCCATTAATATGACCTCTGAGGTACAACGGTTTCAAGTGTGTCACTGGCTCTTTTGGCTTCTCAAATATTGCATTCTTAGGGCCAAAATCCAGCTGAGCCACCTCCCCTTCTTCATCTTCAGCACGAAACTCAGCGGGTAAGTAATACACCATATTGATATCCTTACCTTCGTGTACCGATGTAGGCTCATAATCCAACATATCGTCTTCCTCCTCGAGCTTGTTCATCGATTCTGAAATCTGTCCGAGCGAAGTGGAATCAATAGGTGTTGCGGACGATGTAATAGCGGTGACATCGTCTTCCTTTGGTGGTGTAGGTGCTGCTGTGACAGATGTAGAAACCACTGCACCTTGTATTTGTTTAGGCATCCATACTTGTTTTGTAGGTACCATGGGCCGAATGTCATTGAACAATTTATCTCTTTGCTTCTCGGCCTCCTGTTCTGCCATCTCCTGACTCCTTAACCTCTGTAGTTTCCTCTTTTGTGTTTTTGTTAGCCCTGGAGGACACCACTTAGGTTGCATATATTTTGGATCTTTGGGCTTGGCTTTGCTTGTGCTAGCTTCATGATCATTAGCCGAGTGCTTTGGCCCGATAGCAAGTATCGGCTCAGCAGGGTTGATATGCACAGTCGGCTGTTGTATGATGAATGTTTCAGTGCCCAAGATGAGTGAGTTGGCATCGATTTTTTATTTGCCTTTTCCAGACTCGACCGCTGCACTTGGTGATTTAGCACGCCACACTTGCTTGCTGATCCTTTATTGATTGTTCTGCATCGGCCGATTGACACCATTGTTCAAACAGCCTCGTGTGGGATAAGAAAGCCTCTCACGAATAGGCCTCCTTGGTTCTGCCCACCCTGGATGAAAAGCATAAGGGGTCATTGGGGGCTGCTCCCATCCTCCATTGAATCTTCCCATGTAGTATGGCGCATAGGGAGGTGGCGCCATCCATGGTCCTGGTGCCCACGACCCATATGGCCTTGTGTGATGCCGAAATTCTTGCCTTGGAGGTGATCTTGAGCGCTTCAAATTTGATGACCGGTTAGAGCTAGAACTGGCCGCTTGATTAGCATATTTCGACAGCAACGTATCAAAAGTTGGCTTGATTCTCTTGCGTTGTACTCTAGCTTTATTCGTCTTCCACTTGCCAATTTCTGGACTCTTGGGCTTAACAAATTTAACACGAGTATTTCCTTGCACTTGTGGTTGCCCCCCGAGTGTAGGATTCTTGATGGTGACCTTGATTACTTCCTTGCCATCGGGTTGCTTGTCAAGCACAACCTGTCTCCCCAAGACCTTGATGTCCTCTTTGCTTTTCCTGGGCTCACCTATGACAACATTGGACTTATTAGCAGATTCGGCTACTTCCGGCCGAATGAGCAACTTCTTCCCCTCCATATCCATGGTGTTCATTGGAAAGGGCTGTTTATCAACTTGCATCTCAGAAAAGTTCAATCGTCCGTCATTAATGGCCGATTGTATCTGTCGTCGAAAAACATTGCAATCGTTAGTAGCATGAGAAAAGGAATTATGATACTTGCAATAAGCTCTCCGTTTTAGCTCTTCAAACGGCAGTAAAGTATGAGATATCCTAATAATCTTAGCCTGCAACAAAGCATCAAATATTTTATCACACTTAGCAATGTTAAAGGTAAACTTCATTTCTTCATCACGATTTTTATGAATCGGTTTCAGATCATTGCAAGTAAATGGTTTGGCCTTGGATGGCCAAACAAATTCAGTAGCATAAATATCACCCTCATCGTCCGAGTGATCACTATCATATTCAACCATATTAATCTTAGGACGATCAGCTTTATATCTATGCACTTCTTTGAGATCTTTGCTTCGGCTTTCCTGAGCCAAAGCCCTCTGTAAGACTAGGTTGATATTTAAGAACTCGTAGCCTTCTAGCTTCTCTCTAATGTGAGTCTTTAAACCATTAAGCACAAGGTCTGCCAAGTCTCTCTCGGTTATCACCAAACTATAACACCAGTTTTTTGTCTCTCTAAATCTCTTGACGTAATCGGACACCGATTCATCATGCTTCTGCTTAACCGATGTAAGATGTGACAACTTAAGTTCATTGTCGCCGCTATAAAAGTGATCATGAAATTTCTGTTCTAGTTGCGACCATACACGAATAGAGCCATGCGGCAAAGAAGAAAACCATGAAAATGCAGTGCCAGTCAATGATAAAGGAAATAAACGCACTTTCAATTCATTTAGTGAGCCTGCCTCACCTAATTGTGCCAAATATTGACTAACATGCTCCCATGTGGTTTTCGTGCCCTCTCCATTGAACTTAACAAAATCTAGAATTTTATATCCTGGAGGGCATTGGATTGCATCAAAGTACTCGGGATACGGTTTTTGGTAAATCCAATTCCTAGGTAATTCAACACCAAAATTTTCCCGAAGAATCTTAGCCATCTCTTCTCTAAAATTAGCTAAAGCATCGTCCGTAGTAGACGATGAAACTTGCTGCAGTGGCATAGATGGAGTAGGATTGCTAGCTGTAGGTAGGAGTTGTGGCACGTTTGTCGAACCATAGTTCGGCAATAATCTAGCAGCGTTTGCACCAATAGGTAGGGTTTGGTTTGGTGTTGCCACCGAACTTGGCACATTCATGACAGGACTAATAGGTGCAGCCACAATTTGATTTGTATGGGTAGGATAATAATTCATCGGCATGGGAGGTGCCGATGAAAGAGGTAAAGCTTGACTAGGGTTTTCTGCACTAGCATGCATGCCAACATTACCACTAGATGATTGAGGCATATTTTTCTGAGCATTGGTATTCTCTAAGAAAGTTTGATAAACTAGATTATTACCATCAGCATTACGACTCTCAATCTCAGCCCACTGCTCAGGAGAAAAGGTAGTACTTACAGCGGGTTTAACCTTCTCGTCATGAAGAGGAGGGAGCTTGATTTCTCCAATCGGAGTGATATTGCCTTGGCGATCCTGCTTGAAGTTTCCAAGAAATTCCTGCAGCTCCTTCTCTTCACGTGCCTTCTTGTACTCCTCATAGATTCAGCGATGGTCGGCCGATAGCTCATCAAGACTGGGCTTAATGATGTTACCGGCATCTACCTCAGATGGCTTGGGCATGATGGATGATGATGATGATTGACCTTCGGTCCCCAACGGAGTCACCAAAAAGTGTGTTGACACACGAACACGTCACGTGTACCCTCGACGCCGGGGGTGATGCACCGCAGCTCACGTCGAAGGAGGTCCGACCGGCAGCGCGATACGTAGGACAGCCGGCGGACGCTTTTGAAGACCCGAAACCCCACACGCCCGGGAGGGACCCCGTCAGGGAGTGCGGTGGCTATGGGCTGCTCTAGGTCGATTCGCTCGCCCCTAGAGCCTCGGGATTCGCAGCTCTGCAACTTGAAGAACGACGAAGAACGAGGAAGCAATAACGAGGTAGAGACAAAACGTAGATGAAAAAGTAGTATATTGATTTGTTCGATTGTGTGTTTTTCAATCCGCCGTCACGCCCAACATATATAAGAGGCGGACGGACTTCCCGTACAAATAAAGGATTCATCTAGGCTTTCCTTACAAGAATATTACATCAATTCATGTCCTAAATATTCCTAGTTATAGTCCAACTCGGATTTGGCTCGGATCTGTCCCATACTTCTGTCCTGCTTCTTCCGTGGGCTGTATAAATCACATACTAACTCGGATGGAGTCGAGTTCAACATCAAACT
The DNA here is from genome assembly GCA_039707655.1 of Elymus sibiricus. NCBI lineage: Eukaryota > Viridiplantae > Streptophyta > Magnoliopsida > Poales > Poaceae > Elymus > Elymus sibiricus. Next base: position 35,795,900 of record CM077668.1, on the reverse strand, counting down.
TGTTCGCCTCGACGATCTGCATAATACATCGCAAGACACTTATCTTTTTAAGGCCATCTTGATGACTTTTAGGGCCCATCTTTATCTTCTGGTCGCCGGCAAGGTTTTCATGCCGGCAAGCTTTCACGCCGGCAAGCTTTCATGCCGGCAAGCTTTCCACACCGGCAAGCTTTTCACGCCGGCAAGATTTTCATGCCAGCAAGCTTTCCACGCCAGCATGGTTTTCACTCGACCGGCAAGCTTTCCACATCGTCAAACTTTTCACGCCGGCAAGATTTTCACTCGACCGGCATGTTTTCATGCCGGTAAGCTTTCCACATCGGCAAACTTTCACGCCGGCAAGGTTTTTACTTGACCGGCAAGCTCACATGCCGGCAAGCTTTCCACATCGGCAAACTTTTCACGTCGGTAAGATTTTCACTCGACCGGCAAGCTTTTCACTCTGCCGGCAATCTTTTCGCCGGCAACTCCATTCAACCAGCAAAGGCCGAATAACTCACGCGACCCATCAGACACCACCTAGGTAGGTCTCTGGTCAAAATCTGGTGTCAACAGGAACAATCAAAAATTATAGATACGTTGGAGACGTATCAGTTCTCACTCAGGGAAATACTATTGGCTACTATATTGCTTCATCCTACTTGTAGTCTGCGTTGGTATTTCCCTGAAGAGGGGAGGATGATGCATTACAGTAGAGATAAGTATTTCCCTCAGTTAAGAACCAAGGTTATCAATCCAGTAGGAGAACCAAGCAAAATTCTGTTAAGCGCACCTGCACACACAAGAGCAAACACTTGCACCCAACGCAAATAAGAGGGTTGTCAATCCTCTTAGCGGTTATTTGCAAGGATTAAATCTTATCGAGGTAAATAGATAAACTAAAATACTAATTAAAATAAAAGTAAATAAATTGTAGCAAGCTATTTTTAGGGTTTTTATATGATAAAGATAGACCCGGGGGCCATAGTTTTCACTCGAGGCTTCTCTCTTGAGCACACAAACATACGGTGGGTAAACAAATTACTGTTGGGCAATTGATAGAAAAGCAAATAATTATGACGGATTCATGGCAATGATCATGTATATAGGCATCACGTACGAGACAAGTAGACCGACTCCTGCCAGCATCTACTACCATTACTCCACTCATCGACCGCTATCCAGCATGCATCTAGAGTATTAAGTTAAGAAAAACAGAGTAACGCCTTAAGCAAGATGACATGATGTATAGAAGCAAATTCAAGCAATATGAATAAACCCCATCTTTTTATCCTTAATGGCAACAATACAAATACATGTCATGTCCCCTTCTGTCACTGGGATTGAGCACCGCAAGATTGAACCCATCACAAAGCACCTCTCCCATTGCAAGATAAATCAATCTAGTAGGCCAAACCAAATTGATAGATCGGAGAGAAATACAAAGCTATAACAATCATGCATAAAAGAGTTCAGAGAAGACTCAAATATTTCTCATGAATAATCTGATCATAAACTCACAATTCATCGGATCCCAACAAACACACCGCAAAAGAAGATTACATCGGATAAAACTCCAAGAACATCAAGGAGAACATTGTATTGAAGATCAAAGAGAGAGAAGAAGTCATCTAGCTACTAGCTATGGACCCGTAGGTCTGTGGTAAACTACTCACACATCATCGGAAGGGCAGCAAGGTTGATGTAGAAGCCCTCCGTGATCAATTCCCCCTCCGGCAGAGTACCGGAAAAGGCCTCCAGATGGGATCGCGGAAGAACATAGGTTTGCGGTGGCGGAAAGGTTTTTTCTTCTGGCTCCCTGGGGGTTACCCAATATTTGTGAATTTATATAAGTGGAATTAGGTCAAACGGAGTCACGTGGGCCCCACAAGGCAACATGGCGCCCCCCCCGGGGCGTGCCTTGTTGCCTTGTGAAGCCTCCGTGAGGCTTCTGACCTCCTCCCGAAACTTCCAAGATTTCTTTTGTCTAGAAAAAAATCTCTAAAAAGTTTCATGGCATTTGGACTTCATTTGGTACTGTTTCTCTGAAAAGCCAAAAACAAGCAGAAAACAGCAACTGGCACTGGGCACTAGGTTAATAGGTTAGTCCCAAAAAATGATATATAATTGCATATAAAAACATCCAAGATTGATACTATAATAGCATGGAACAATCAAAAATTATAGATACGTTGGAGACGTATCAAGCATCACCAATCTTAATTCCTTCTCGTCCTCGAGTAGGTAAATGATAAAAAATAGAATTTTTGATGTGGAATGCTACCTATCATGTTTCATCATGTAATCTCTCTCTTACGGTATGAATAATAAGATCCAAATGATTCAAAGCAATAGTCTATAATTTGATATAAAGACATCAATACTCAGGCATACATGCAAACAATCATGTCTTTCAAAATAAAAATGCTAAAGAACGTTATCCCTACAAAATCATATAATCCTGTCATGCTCCATCTTCTTTACACAAAGTATTTATCATGTACTACCCCGATGACAAGCCGAGCAATTGGTTCATACTTTTTAACGCGCTTCAGATTTTTCAACTCTCACTCAATACATGAGCACAAGCCATGGATATAGCACTATGGGTGGAATAGAGTATGGTGGTAGAGATAAATAAGAGAAGTCAAAAATGGAGAAAGTCTCACATCGACGAGGCTAATCAACGGGCTATGGAGATGCCCATCAATTGATGTCAATGCGAGGAGTAGGGATTGCCATGCAACGGATGCACTAAGAGCTATAAGTGTATGTAAGCTCAACATGAAAACTAAGTGGGTGTGCATCCAACTTGCTTGCTCATGAATACCTCGAGCATTTGAGGAAGCCCGTCATCGGAATATACAAGCCAAGTTCTATAATGAAAAATTCCCACTAGTATATGAAAGTGACAAAATAGGAGACTCTCTATATGAAAAACATGGTGCTACTCTGAAGCACAAGTGTGGAAAAGGGTAGTAACATTGCCCCTTCTCTCTTTTTCTCTCTCTCTCATATATATATATATATATATATATATATATATATATATATATATATATATATATATATATATATATATAGGAAAATAGGTGTGTACTCCTGGGAGTATGTACTCCCGCTCCTCATATACCACATAGATGAATCGTTTATACCTCTTTATTATTTTTAATATACTTCATTAATAATTATTAGATACCCCAAAATGACTTTCATGAAAAAGAAATCATGTGAGTCTCATATTTTTGAAGGTTTACGCATATACTGATTTGTTTGTACATGAAAAAGGTATATTACAAAAAATACGGCGCAAATGATATTTTTTCAACAAAACTTGTATTGGGGTATCTTAAAATATTTAATGAAGTATATTGAGAATGATAAAGAGGTATAATCAATGCGTATATGAGCTATATTGAGGATGGGAGTACATACTCCCAGGAGTACAAAAAATTAGTCATATATATATATATATATATATATATATCGTGGCTCTTTTTCGCCTCTTTTTTTTTCTTAGAACGATCTCAAGGACCTCATCCCCACTTTTTCGAGAACTCATTAGTCTGCATCATTCTTTCCTCACCGGGACAATGCTCTAATAATGATGATCATCACACCTCTATTTACTTACAACTCAACATTACAACTCGATACTAGAACAAAAATATGACTCTATATGAATGCCTCTGGCAGTGTACCAGGATGTGTAATGATGCTAGCGTAACATGTATAACAATGTTGAACGGTGGCTGAGCCACAAATACTATGTCAGCTATATGATCATGCGAAGCAATATGACAGTGATGATGTATGTCATAAAAAACGGAACGGTGAAAGTTGCATGGCAATATATCTTGGAATGGCTATGAAAATGCCATGATAGGTAGGTATGGTGGCTGTTTTGAGGAAGATATAAGGAGGCTTATGTGTGACAGAGCGTATCATATCACGGGGTTTGGATGGACCGGCGAAGCTTGCACCAACTCTCGATGTGAGAAAGGGCAATGCACGGTACCGAAGAGGCTAGCAAATTGTGGAAGGGTGAGAGTGCGTATAATCCATGGACTCACATTAGTCATAAAGAACTCACATACTTATTGCGAAAGTTTATTAGCCCTCAAAGCAAAGTACTACTACGCATGCCCCGAGAGGGATAGATTGGTAGTACAAGGTCCATCACTCGTCCCCGACCACCACTCATAAGGTAGACAATCAATAATAAATTATGCTCCAACTTCTTAGCATAACGACAGATTATACGTGCAAGCTTCGGGAATCACAAACCTTAATACAATTATTCTTACTAAACCACAATTATCTACTAATACCTCCCCCATATTACCATCTTAATATCGCAAAACTATTGCAAGGAATCAAATTTATCATATTCAGTGATCTACATGAAAAAAATTATTATATCCCTCTTGAATACCTATCATATCAGGACCAAATTCATAACCCGTGCATATTACCATTGCTATCATAAGACTCTCAAAAAGATATAAGTGAAGCATGAGAGTGCAACTATTTCTTTAAAATATAACCACCGCCGTGCTCTAACAGATATAAGTGAAGCACTAGAGCAACTGCTTAGCTCAAAAGATATAAGTGAAGCACATAGAGTATTCTAACAAATCACGAATAATGTGTGTCCCTCTCAAAAAGATGTGTTCAGCAAAGATGATTGTGACAAACTAAAAAGCTAACAAAATCTAACAAACTATTTCGCAAGACGCTCCAAGTAAAACATGTATCATGTGATGAATAAAAATATAGCTCCAAGTGAGTTACCGATAGATTGTAGACGAAAGAGGGGATGCTTTTCGGGGCATCCCCAAGATTAGACGCTTGAGACTTCCTTGAATATTACCTTGGGTGCCTTGGGCGTCCCTAAGCTTAGGCTCTTGCCGCTCCTTATTCCTTTATCCATCGTAGTCTCACCCAAAACTTGAAAACTTCATCACACAAAACTCAACAAAAACCTCGTGAGATCCGTTAGTATAACGAATAAATCTTTAACTTTAGGTACTGTTGTAAATTGATTCATATTTAATATTGGCATAATGCTACTGTACTCCAACTTCTCCATGACTCATACCCCCCGATACTATCCATAGATTTATCAAAATAAGCAAACTATGCAACAAAAACAGAATCTGTCTAAAACAGAATAGTTTGTAAAGATCTATTTCAAAGCCATACTTCTGTAACTCCAAAAATTCTGAAAAATTAGGAAAACGTAAACAATTCATATACCAATACTATTTAAAAAAATAGATTTTTCTGACACTCCAGTACAGAAATAAAATTCCAGCACTAGATGCAAAACTTTATGTTTTCCAAACAACATCAATTATACTATCATCAACATCATCCCAAAGGCATTACTTGGCACAAACACTAATTAAAACATAAAAACACAATCATAACAGAAGCTATAATCATGCAAACACACAAAAACAGTAGGTAAAAGCAAAAAAAATATTTTATTCATTGGGTTGCCTCCCAACAAGCGCTATTGTTTTATGCCCCTAGCTAGTCATAATGCATAGTTTCAAGTGTTGTCATCCTTCATCCCCAAGTCCTTTTTGATTAAATCTTCCAAAACTTTTCTCATTCATTCTCTACTCTCATGCTCTTCTTTTCTAGTGGGTGAGCTTAGGTAATTGAAGGGGCTTTGATTGGTAACCTTAACATTCATAACTTCAAACTCAGGATCATCACCATAAACATCCTCATACAAAACATGTATCTCATCATCAATAGGATCTCTAGCCGTACTCTCGAACCATTCTTCACTAAATCCCTCATTAATTCCTTTAGTAACCCATTCAAATTTGTCACAAGCATGGTGGTACATAGTTTTAATTACTTAGGCGTATGGAACTCTCCTTCTAATATTTTTACCATAAGCAAAATAATCTTTAGATTCCAACCTACGAATAGTATCTTTATCATGAAGAATCTCCTCTATAGGAGGATGCTCAAAATTTATTTTGTAAAAGGAGAAAATATCCCTAGCTTCTCGGATAATGTAGTCAAATTCATGCATAAGGCATATAGTGGCAATTTTCTTAGCCCTAGGATTGTGGATGTTGGGAAGTTCATAAAATATCTTTTGTAAGGCGGGATGGATATGTAAAAATTTTATTTCTAATTTAACCACAAGCATTGCAATAGCATCCACATAGCAATTTGTTTTATCAAGAATGGATTCATTAATTATTGGTATAACTCACGCGCAATTAAAGAATTCCTGAATAATGTTTTTCCCAATAATATTACCACTTCCCACATGATAGACTTTAGTTTTAAAATTAGTGGGAGAGTTATTCTCCGGGGGGTCATGATTAAGATCAAAAGAATGTGTTTTATCCACAAAAGATTCAATACCACTATCCTCACTAGCACTTTCAACCACAACTTTTTCAAATTCAGACATGATAACAGTTTCAAGCAGAGCTAGCAAACAAGTAAATAATTTTTTTTTGTGTTTTTGTAAAAAAAATAGAAGTGGGGGAGATGAAAACGAGAGGCAAAAGAAAATGAAAGGTAAATAAAGTAAATGCAAGTGAATGATAATTTGTGCGAAGGTACTTGGTAATTTTGATGATGTCTCCCCGATAACTGCGCTAGAAATTCTTCCTACTACTTGTAGTCTGCGTTGGTATTTCCCCGAAGAGGAGAGGATGATGCAGTACACTAAAGATAAGTATTTCTCTCAGTTAAGAACCAAGGTTATCAATCCAGTAGGAGAACCAAGCAAAATTCCGTTAAGCGCACCTGCACACACAAGAGCAAACACTTGCACCCAACGCAAATAAGAGGGTTGTCAATCCTCTTAGCGGTTATTTGCAAGGATTAAATCTTATCGAGGTAAATAGATAAACTAAAATACTAATTAAAATAAAAGTAAATAAATTGCAGCAAGGTATTTTTAGGTTTTTATATTATAAAGATAGACCCGGGGGCCATAGTTTTCACTAGAGGCTTCTCTCTTGAGCACATAAACATACGGTGGGTAAACAAATTACTGTTGGGTAATTGATAGAAAAGCAAATAATTATGATGGATTGATGGCAATGATCATGTATATAGGCATCACGTTCGAGACAAGTAGACCGACTCCTGCCTGCATCTACTACTATTACTCCACTCATCGACCGCTATCCAACATGCATCTAGAGTATTAAGTGAATAAAAACAGAGTAAGGCCTTAAGCAAGATGACATGATGTAGAGAAGCAAATTCAAGCAATATGAATAAATCCCATCTTTTTATCCTTAATGGCAACAATACAAATACGTGTCATGTCCCCTTCTGTCACTGGGATTGAGCACCACAAGATTGAACCCATCACAAAGCACCTCTCCCATTGCAAGATAAATCAATCTAGTAGGCCAAACCAAATCGATAGATCAGAGAGAAATACAAAGCTATAACAATCATGCATAAAAGAGTTCAGAGAAGACATCATAAACTCACAATTCATCGGTTCCTAACAAACACACCGCAAAAGAAGATTACATCGGATAGAACTCCAAGAACATCAAGGAGAACATTGTATTGAAGATCAAAGAGAGAGAAGAAGCCATCTAGCTACTAGCTATGGACAGGTAGGTCTGTGGTAAACTACTCACACATCATCGGAAGGGTAGCAAGGTTGATGTAGAAGCCCTCCGTGACCGATTCCCCCTCCGGCAGATTACCGGAAAAGGCCTCCAGATGGGATCGCAGAAGAACAGAGGCTTGCGGCGGCGGAAAGGTTTTTTCTTCTGGCTCCCTGGGGGTTTCCCAATATTTGTGAACTTATAGAAGTGGAATTAGGTCAAACGGAGTCACGTGGGCCCCACAAGGCTACACGTCGCCTGATAACCCACAAGTATAGTGGATTGCAACAGTTTTCGAGGGTAGAGTATTGAACCCAAATTTATTGATTCGACACAAGGGGAGCCAAAGAATATTTGCAAGTATTAGCAGTTGAGTTGTCAATTCAACCACACCTGATACTAAATATCTGCAGCAGAGTGATCAGTAGCACAGTAGTATGATAGTTTGATAGCAATAGCAATAAGAGTAACAGTTGCAGTAACGGTAGCAGCAATAGTAGTAGCAATTGTAACAATGGTAGCAACAGTAGTAACTTAGCAAGAACAATATGTGAAAAGATCGTAGGCATTAGATCGGTGATTATGTTGGATAACATTCATCATATAACAGTCATAACCTAGGGCGACACAGAACTAGCTCCAATTCATCAATGTAATGTAGGCATGTATTCCGTATATAGTCATACGTGCTTGCGATAATAACTTGCATGACATCTTTTGTCCTACCCTCCCGTGGCAGCGGGGTCCATAAGGAAACTAAGGGATATTAAGGCCTCCTTTTAATAGAGAACCGGAACAAAGCATTAGCACTTAGTGAATACATGAACTCCTCAAACTACGGCAATCACAGGAAAGAATCCCAATTATTGTCACCTTGGGGTATGCGGATCATAACACGTAGCAGGTGCATACAACTTGCAAGATCGGATCAAGAACACAAATATATTCATGAAAACATAAAGGGTACAGATCTGGAATCATGGCACTTGGGCCCTAGTGACAAGCATTAAGCATAGCAAAGTCATAGCAACATCAATCTCAGAACATAGTGGATACTAGGGATCAAGCCCTAACAAAACTAACTCGATTACATGATAAATCTCATCCAACTCATCACCGTCCAGCAAGCCTACGAAGGAATTACTCACTCCTGGCGGTGAGCATCATGAAATTGGCGATGAAGGATGGTTGATGATGACGATGTCGGAAGATCCCCCTCTCTGGAGCCCCGAACGGACTCCAAATCTGGCCTCCCGATGAAGAACAGGAGGTGGCGGTGGCTCCGGATCATGAAACGCAATAAAACTTCCTCTCCTATTTTTTTTTTCTGGAATTGTGAATTTATAGGCCTGGGGGGGTGGCGCACCCTGGTGCCTCGTGGGCACTGGGTGGCCCCCCTCCAGTGGGTCTTGGTTCCAGTATTTTTTATATATTCCATAAAAAATCTCCAAAAAGTTTCATCCAATTTCAAGAACTTTTATTTCTGCACAGAAAACAACAACATGGTAGTTCTGCTGAAAACAGCGTCAGTCCGGGTTAGTTCCATTCAAATCATGCAAATTAGGGGCCAAAACAAGAGCAAAAGTGTTTGGAAAAGTAGATACGACGGAGACGTATCAACTCCCCCAAGCTTAACTCATTGCTTGTCCTCAAGCAATTCAGTTGACAACCTGAAAGTGATAAAGAAAAACTTTTATAAACTCTTTTGTTCTTGTATCTATATATATGCTTAACTAGTACCCAAGTTTTCAGCAAAGATTATAACTAACCATGCAAATGATAACTCTTAGAAATTATATTAACTCATATCAATGGCATAATCAACTAGCGAGCAATAATAAGATATCTCAAATGCCAACATTTTGTCAAAACAATCATGATATGATATGACAACATGGTATCTCGCTAGCCCTTTCTGAGACCGCAAAACATAAATGCAGAGCACCTCCAAAGTTCAAGCAGCGACTAAACATTGTAATTCATGGTAGAAGAGATCCAGTCATGATGCACACAACATTAACTATACACAATGCATGAGAATGACAATAGTGCTCTCAGGTCTGGTGCTTGTTTGAGAAGGTGATGACTCAACAATAAAAGTAAATAGATAGGCCCTTCGCAGAGGGAAGCATGGATTTGCAGAGGTGCCAGAGCTCGAAGCTTAAATCAAGGATAAATAAAATTTTGGGAGGTATGCCTTTCTTGTCAACGTCATGACTGAGAGTTTTCAATATCTTCCATGCTAAACACATTAGCGGCGGTTCCCAAGCGTTAAAGTAAAGTTTACTCCCCCTCCACCAACAAACACAAGCCATGGCTAGCCGAATCCTCGAGTGCCCTCCATACCAACAACTTTCCGGGGGAGTTTGTTTTGTTATTTTGCAATTTTAATAATGGGACTGGGCATCCCGATTACCAACCCCTCTCATGCAAGGACTAGTGAATAATCACTCATCATGAGAATAACCCGCTTAGAATGGCAGATACTGACCGCCCCATGTCGCTCCATGAGCGGTACGGGCACACAAAACAGATGTTCATTTGAATATTTAGAGGTGGCACATGCAAATTTACTTAGAACGGTAGAATAATACCGCATATAAGTAGATATAGTGGACCCATCTGGAATAACTTTGGTTTAAAGGTTTTGATGCACAAGCAGTATTCCCGCTTAGTATAGGCGAAGGCTAGCAAATAGGTTGAGAAGCGACCAGCTAGAGAGCGAAAACGGTCATAATCATGCATTATGAATAATCAACATTGAGTACTAGCATGAGTAGGATATATGCACCGTGAACATAAATATCGTGAAGGCTATGTTGGTTTTGAATCAACTACAAGTGTGAACATGTGCCAAGTCAAGCCACTCGAAACTTTCAGAGGAGGATACCATATCATCATACTACATCACAATCATTTTAACGCATGTTGACACTCAAGATAAATCATTATCCACTCCTAGCTACTTAAGCATGGCATGAGCAACTATAATCTCTAATTGTCATCATAAATTTGTTTAATCATAACATGTTGAATCATGGATACTGAGTTAAACATATTTACAAAAACAAAGAACAAGTTGAGTTCATACCCACTTTTCCTTGCCACAGTCACTTCATCAAATCATCGTCATTATTGCCTTTCACTTGCACGACCGAATGATATGAAAATAAAAATTGTGCAAGTGTGCCGTGGACTAAGCTGGAATCTGCAAGCATTTTATTCAAAGGAGAAGACAAGGTAAAATGGGCTCTTTGTTAGATCAACAATAATGCATACGAGAGTCACTCATCATTTTCATCATGGTCTTCTCCTTACAATGACTCAACAAAAGAAAAGAATTTCAGAGAAACACACTGAAATATTTTTGGAGTTTTCAGTTTTTTTGAAGAAGACAAATAAAAAAAATTAACGAGAAAAGAAAACTATTTACACGGGAGAACTCCCAACAAGCAAAAGAAGAAACAAGAAATCTTTTTGGGTTTTCTTTTAATACTACCACTAATTAAGCTAGGAAGAAAAACCGAAAAGAAACGAGAAATATTTTTTGGATTTTCTCAAAGTTTTGCAAACACACAAGAAGAAAGCAAGAAAATAAAACTAACATGGATTATACAATGAAAAAGTATGAACACCGACAACTGGCATGAAATGTGTGAACATAAATGTAATGTCGGTGGGAAATACGTACTCCCCCAAGCTTAGGCTTTTGGCCTAGCTTGGTCTACGGCCATTCGTAATAGCCATCCGGTCCCATGTGAAAGTCCTGAGGCGGGGGCACCCGAGCGTCCCAATCCTAGGCCTCCTCCTCTACCGCTACCAAGGCGTTACAGTAAGCAATGATGTCCGGCGACATCATGGTATATCCGTTCCTGGCATGAGAATCAAACAAAGCAGGTGCAGGCAACGGAATAATATCATGAGTATCCTCACTAAAAACCAAGTTATAACGAATGTGGTGAGGAGGCTCAGGAGCATCAAGAAAGTGGTGGTCCCTCATAGACTGGTGATCTAGATAAACTCTAGGCAACAAGTAATCATAAGGGCGAATGTTAACATTAAAATGTCTCGCTAGGCGAGTAGCATAAATACCACCATGAATTTTACCCTTAGTCCTATTAGTGTGCAGGCGGCGTGCAATGATAGCTCCCAAGTTATAAGTGTTGTCATTATAAAGTGTGTGGCGTAAAATAGCAAAGTCAGGTGCACATAGCGCACCACCTTGCTCTCTAGCAGTCAAACATTTCCCTATGAATAGAGCAAAGTAATGAACGGAAGGAAACTGCAAGCTAGTGGCTCGGGCTCTCGACACGCCCCTTGTCTCCCCCACAGTTAAAGTGTGGAGGAAGCCCTCAAACTCTTCCAATCGAGGATCTCTGATTTCCCCATCAAAGGGAATCAAACATATCTCACAAAATTCAGCTAGAGGTATCTGATAATGTTCAGCATATAAATCAAAGCGCACCTCAGGGGGTTCGAGCCTATTCAGAAAATGAAAGTTTTGCACAAAGGAATTTGTAAGGATGTGGTGTTGGTCACACTCATCTGTGAGGAAGTCGGTCAATCCGGCATTTGCAACGAATTGCGCAAACTCTTGGTACAATCCGGCTTCGTTCATGAATGCATTGTGCGGCCATTCGCACGGCCGGACCTCCGTCCTCCCCGGGATGTTGAGGTCACTGTCCGAGGAGTCCCCAAGAACTCCCTTGGCGTTCCTGTTCGAAGAACTCCTCCAGAAGATATTCATTTTCCTAAGAACAATTTTCTGAAAATTTTAGATCACAAAATGATATCAATAAAACTTCACAAGATTGATAGCAACTACTCATATGGATGTCTAGAGGCTATATCAAGCATTCAAACTACTTGGAACTCAAAGAATTCAACATGCAAGCTCATTTTCAATAACGCCAAGAGTATCTAATTATGCAAAATATAGTCCACTAAAGCAAAAACTAATTGGAGCAATGGAGGAGTCACATACCAAGTAGCAATCTCTCAAAACAGTTTCGGAAACGGAGCTCCGAGCAAAGAGATCGAAAATTTCAGGTTTATGAGCAAGAACACTAGAGAGAGAGCTACCAGGAATTTTTATTCTAGAGGTAAGAGATGAAGTGGGCTGAGGGTATAAGTGAGGGGGTCCCTGTGGGGCCCATGATACGTCTCCAACGTATCTATAATTTTTGATTGTGCCATGCTGTTATATTATCAATCTTGGATGTTTTTATATACATTTACAGCAATTATATATCATTTTTTGGGACTAACCTATTAACTTAGTGCCCAGTGCCAGTTGTTGTTTTCTGCTTGTTTTTAGTTTTACAGAATATCAATACCCAATGAAGTCCAAATGCCGCGAAACTTTTTGGAGATTTTTTTCTGGACAAGATAAACACTAGAAGCTTCGGGAGGAGGCCAGAAGACCCTGGAGGTGGCCACGAGCCACCAGGGCGTGCCTGGGGGGGGCAGGCGCGCCCTGGTACCTCATGGGCCCACCTCTGACTATTTTGACCTAATTCCACCACTATAAATTCCCAAAAATCGGGACACCATTAGGGGAGTCCACGAAATACTTTTTCCACCGCCGCAAGTTTCTGTTCTCAAGAGATCCCATCTAGAGGCCTTTTCCGGTGCTCCGCCCACTACTATGAAAATGCCTATACGTAGAACTTTACCAGTAGCGCCTATTTGAGCCCCCACGCTACTGGTAAGTACCAGTAGCGCTTGGTACAAAACGCGCTACTGGTATAACTTAGCAGCAGCGTTGGTTTTGCTCGGACGCGCTACTGGTAAGTGTACCACACCACACCCCCCAGGTCAAGATATATTAGCAGCGTGGGTGATCTACCCAGCGCTATTGTTAAAGCATTATCTGTAGCGCCTGGTCTACAAAGTGCGCTACTGCTATTTCTTCTGCGTGTAAACTTGTGGGTCCACTTAGCAGTAGCATGTTTTGCAACCAGCGCTATAGCTAGTGCAGATACCAGTAGCGCGCGTTGGGTGACAGCGCTACTGCTATGGTCGCCAGCCAAAATATCTGTCACCTTCCCCCCCCCCCTTCTCCCTCCCCCTTCCTTTCTCCCCCTCCTCTTGCACTTGCTTGTTGGTTCTTCCTCCTCCGCCTCTCTTCTTTGCCCCTCCACCCCTCCATTAATGCCCTCCCTCCTCCCTCTCTCTTTCTTTGCCCCTCCACCACCTCTCCATTAATTAATGGCCCCCCTCCTCCATCTCTCTTTCTTTGCCCATCCACCCATCTCCACTAGCTCTCTATCTCTCCCTAGTTAGAGCTATATGTAGGTACCTCACTATCTAGAGCTACTAGCTAATTAAGAAGGTGCTCGATATCCCTCTCGACACATAGGTGAGCAAAAAAAGAGTTGTGCAAGAATGGAAATATGTGTGTGTGCAATTAGGACCGAAACTATGCGCGATATGAATATACCGAATTGTGTGTGGCATGTGAGTGACATGAGTTGCCTATGTTTTGCCGAAATGTCGATTCAATTCCGTTTCGGCGAATTTCGGGCAAACTCAATATGTCCTATGTTTAGGGAAGGTCATGTCGAATTTTTGTATGAATTTGATCCATGCATGCGTACGTGGTTATAATTCTTTTGCTCCGCGCATGCAGGTGATCATGAAGGTCAATGGAAGGATGGTGGAAAGATACTGGCAATGCGCGGTGGATGACATGTATGAAAAAAGACTGAAGTATGTTTTATGTCTGTGTCGAAAATGCAAAGGAGGAGTCAGGCTCGACCCCTTTAAGGGTGGTAAATTCAAGGCGCACCTGCTCATGCATGGTTTCATGGATGGCCATGCTCGGTGGATAAGTGAAGATGATGATGATGAGGACGTCGACGGGGCAGGAAATAACGACATGGGGCCAGACGAAGAGATGACCGATTATGGGCCCGAAGAAGAGGGCCTTAGAAATGGTGATGGCGAAGAGGCAGTACAAGGCGGAGAAGACGCGGACACACCGCAGCCTTCGTCGCTACTAAGTTCAGCCATGCGGGACCCGCATGTTCGAGACCTGCTTCGCAAGGAGACGACTAGCGACAGAGTTGCTTCTAGAGAGGAGGCCAAACTGGCGCAAATGGATGTAGACTCGATGACTCCATTGTATGATGGTTGCGATCCCGAGGTGACCCGCTTGAGTTTCATGCTAGAACTTCTAAAGACGAAGGCAAAAAACAAATGGACGGATGCAAGCCTGGATGAGCTTCTGAAGTATCTAAAGAAGGTTCTTCCCGCGGGAAGCCGTTGTCCTACTAGTGTCGAGGAGGCAAAGAAAATCGTGTGACCTCTTGATCTGCCACACATTAGATATCACGCATGCATCAACGATTGCATCATATATCGGAACGAGCACGCGGAAAAAACCATCTGTCCAAAGTGCAATGCTTCACGATATAAGAAGGCCGGAAAGAAGGCGCCATAGAAAGTTGTATGGTACTTTCCGATCACTCCGCGTCTGCAGCGGTATTTCGTAGATCCTAAGGAAGCAAAGCTTATGCGCTGGCACGCGGAGAGGGTGAAGCCAGATGATAGAGATGATCCGAAGCTGAGACACCTCGCAGATGCTAGCCAGTGGAGAGCATTAAACGCTGAATTTAAATTTTTCACAGATGATGCAAGGAACATCATGCTTGGCGCTAGTACTGATGGCATGAATCTGTTTGGCAACCAGAACACCAATCATAGCACATGGCCCGTGTCTGTATGGATGTACAACCTCCCCCCTGGAAGTGCATGAAGGAAAAATACATACACATGACTATGCTTATTCAAGGGCCGAGACAACCGGGAAATGATATAAATATGTATCTCGGGTTACTGAAAGAGGAGCTACTGACCTTATGGACAACGCCGGCCAAGACATGGGACGCAAGCAAAGGAGAGTATTTCTACATGAGAGCCGCGCTGATCACGACGGTGCAGGACTATCTCGGTTACGGCTATATCTCCGGCCAGGTGTGCCACGGATATTGCGGATGCACCAGGTGCATGGATGATACAACTTCTCAGCAGCTATCGAAAGATGGCGGGTCTTCGAAAACCGTGTACATGGGGCATCGAAGATGGCTCGAGAAGGATGACCCGTGGAGAAAGCGTGGAAATATACTCAATGGTAAGGCTGAGCATCGAGGTCCTCCGCGTAAGCGTAGGGGTGCCGAAATATATGAGTTATTGAAGAACTGGGAAGAGTGCCCCTCGCCGGGAAAGACGAAGAAAAAGGCGCCGGAGCCGCTGCTGAAGGTATGGAAGACAAGGTCTGTTTTCTGGGACTTAGAGTACTGGCCCAAACTCAACACGCCTCATAGCCTTGATCAAATGCATATCACGAAGAATATCCTCGAGAGCTTGCTTGGAACATTGATGAACATGCCGGAGAAGACCAAGGATGGGCCGAAGGCAAGAAAAGACTTGAAATTTTTGAATATCAGGAAAGATCTCCAAATGCCCGGTAAAAAGTCATCGGAGGATACGGAGATGGAGACGGAAGATAGGGGGAAAAGGTAAACAAGAAGGAAGAACAATATTGCCCCCCCCCCTCTTGCTTCACCTTACATCCGAAGGAGGTCGATCAATTGTTCAAGTGCCTTGCCGGAATCAAAGTTAGTTCCGGATACTGTGGGAAGACTAGCAGATATCTGGACACCAAGAAAAAAAGGTTTAGCGGGATGAAGTCTCACGACTGTCACGTGATGATGACGCAGTTACTCCCGGTTGCACTTAGAGGGATTATGGACACACACGTCCGTGAGATGCTTACTGACCTATGCCACTTTTTTGATGCTATCTCTCGAAAGTCGATCAGTGTCAAGCAACTCCATAGGCTACAGGAAGAGATCGTTGTCATACTAAATGAGCTAGAGATGTACTTCCTGCCCGCGTTCTTTGATGTCATGGTGCATCTATGTGTCCACATCGTGGACGACATCATCGACCTAGGGCCGACATTCCTGCACAGCATGATGCCGTTCGAGAGGATGAATGGGGTCATCAAAGGATTCGTTCGTAACATGTCCCGTCCGGATGGAAGCACAGCCCAGGGATATCTGACCAAAGAGTGCATCTCTTTCTGCGAGAGTTATCTAGGCACCAGAGACCCTGTTGTTGGTTTGCCCGTCAGCAAGCACTGTGGAAGGCTCGAAGGTGAAGGTCACACCAATGGTCGGAGGGATGTGAATGTGTTCTGCTCGGGCCGACAAAACGACTTTGACAGGGCAAACTTAGTAGTGCTACAACACCTAGATGTGCTAGAAGATTTCGTGACACTGCACAAAGAGAACATCGCAAAGAACTACCGTGACCGTGGGGTCCACAGGACGGACGCTGAAGTTATTAGAGAGCACAAATCCACTTTCTTGCGTTGGTTCAAAGAGTGAGTTCTGGATAATCCCCCGGAAGAGGGCTGTCCGGACGGAACGCTCATATACGCCTTAGCACATGGCCCGTCGGTCAACCTCGCGACTTATCAAGCATACGATATCAACGGATACACGTTCTACACGGAGGCCAAAGATATAAACAGTGATAACCAGAACTCAGGGGTGACGATGGAAGCCATGACCGGGAACGTAATTGAAAGATATTATGGAAGGGTCGATGAGATCTGGGAGCTTGACTACTCTGGATTGCATAGCGCGACGATGTTCCGTGTCAGATGGGCTAAGAACGTACAAAGAGAAAACCGACATTTCACTACCATGTGTATACCCGACTCCGATAGCGGTACCGTCAACGCCACCACCAAAAATGAGCCATGGGTACACGCTAAACATGTGACACAATGTTTCTTCATAACCGACCAGAGCAATCCCAGCCGTGTTGTCATGAGGAGAGGCAAAAGGAGCATCGTCGGAATGGATGGAGTCGCCAACGAGGAAGACTACGACCAGTACGGTGACCCGATGAGGGAAGATGATGCTGATGACGATGAAACATACGTCAAAAGAAGGATGAAGACTACATTACCTACGAAAGATCGTACTCCCTGGAAAAGGAAAAGTCACAACCATGGGCTCAATTATTCGACAACGAACAAAAGAGGAAAGAAGAAGATCAGTCTGAAGCGTCGTCGACCAAGCTGACAAACTATCATAATTTGTCTATATCTATTTTGTATACGTACTTAACACACCGTTAGCGGTCAAATGATGTAATATATATTATACACTAATTATTATCCGGAGGGTACGGTATTATTGTTCCAACGGACCTAACCCTAGCTATACCCCTGCTACAACTTATACAACAAGGAAATGAAAAAGAAAAATGCAAATGAAAGATAAAGAAAAAGAAAAAGAAAAAAAGAAAAAGAAAAATGAAAAATAAAAATAAAAAAGAAAAAGAAAAATGCAAATGAAAGATAAAGAAAAAGAAAAAAGAAAAAGAAAATGCAAATGAAAGATAAAGAAAAAGAAAATGAAAAATGAAAAATGAAAAATACTATCAGTAGCGCTTTTTAGATGGATAAGCGCTACAGATAACTGGCCACAAAATTAAAAAAAAAAGATAGCAGTAGCGCTTGTTGGCTCGGGCCGCGCTATAGCTAACTTAGCTATAGCGCATTTTCTAGACCGGCGCTATAGCTAAGTTGGGTATAGCCCTGTCCAGCGTTCCCCACTCCTTCCTCTATCTCTCACTCTCTCTCGATCCTGACCCTCTCTCTCCCGCCGCGCTGCCCGCCGCCGATGCCGCACCCGCCCTCAACCCCGACCCCGACGCCGGCCGTTCTCCTCTGCCCCGGCCCCCCAACGCCGACTCCGGCCCGCCCCTCTGCCCTGGCCACGCCGACGCCGACCCCGGCCCGGCCCTCTACCCCGGCGACCCCGACGCCGACCCCCTCTGCCCCGGCCACCCCGACGCCGGCCGACCCCCTCAACCCCGACGCCGCCCCCTCTGCCCCGGCGACCCCGACCCCGACCCCAACCCCGAGGTGCGCCACCCGCTCTTCCCTCCCTCTTCATATGCTTGTTGTTCAAATGCTTGATGTCCAAATAAATTTGGAGTCAATTTCATATTGCTGTTAAAATGCATGTTGTTAGAGTGGTCAAATGCCTGTTGTTAGAGTGTTCATATTGCTGTTAAAATGCCTATTGTTAGAGTGTTCAAATGCTTGCTGTTAAAATGAAATGCAACGACAGTTTGGTTCATGATTCATATTGTTGCTAGAGTATTTGGAGTCAATTTCTAGTCCATTTCGAGTTGCTAGATATAACATTCTACTCTACTTATCATGATGTTCATTGGAGTCCATTTGGAGTTGCTGTCCATTTGGATTTTGTTGCTAGAGTAAATGAAAATGAGTGTTCAGTTTGTTGATAGAGTAAATAAAATGAAAATGAGCATTTATTAGGCAGATTGTAGGTCTACAATTGATCTTGTGTGTCTACAATAATTGATCTTGTGAATGCTTGACGCACAGGTAGATCACCGACGTGCCGCTCGACGACGCCGCGAGAAGATCATTGACACCACACCCGCATCCTCGACAGGCAGATAGTGAGCATCGCAAAACCCACACTATATATAGCTCTCTCCATGCAGATGCTAGAGGAGAGTGATGACATGTGCATGTGGTTGTTGTGCTGCTATAGAATGTTGTTTGGACAGATGCTATAGAATGATAGTGAGCATCCTATATTGGTGTGCTGCTGTAGTTGTGCCAGACTTTGGTTGTTTGCAGGGAAACCGATTCCGAGTGGCCTATGTTTTGCCGGAAATGTTGATTCATTTCCATTCTGGCAAATTTCAGGTGCTCTATATGTGCACTTTCTAGCATAGGTCATGCCGAAATTTTCCGTGAATTTCGGCATGACTTGTGCTAGAAAGTTGGACATATCGAGTGCTCGAGATTTGCCGCCACGGGAATGAAACGACATTCAGGCAAAACAAAGGTCACTTTTTTTTGTCATTATTCACTTTATTATATAAAGCTCGATAACTAAACGACTACGACATTGAACCCTATCTAGGAAACATGACCAACAATGATGAGGCCGGAGGTTCTCACACCCAAGAAGGACATGCACACACCTACCTCGACTTTCTGGCGGCTCAGGAGAAACAAGGGTGGCAGGACCCCCTTGTCATGACGGACGACGACGGTGGTGGCGCCAGCGCCGACACTGATGCCACCAACACCGGCACTGAGACGGGCCCTGATGATGTTGCTAACGACAGCACGGAAGGTGGGACCTCCCAAGCCAGTGAAGGAAAGAACGCAAAGAGGGCACGACGCCCAAATGAGCTCGGCACTGGAAGACTGGTGGTCACGGCGGTGCACCCCGGCGAGTTCAAGCCTGTAGAGCCGCGGGAAGTGGCAGCGTGTTACGGCAACCAACTAGCATGCATCCTATGGGATACCGCTAACATCAACACCACAAAAATACGGAAGAATGAACATTTGAAGCAGCTGCTCCTAACTAGGTTGCACGCAAGATTCATGTTCCCCGGTCGGAAAGACGACGTTGACCCATGGAAAGATGATGCCATGAAAAAAATCAACAACAAAGCCCTAGGGAAGTTCAGCAACGCATTGAGCGCCTGGAAAACTAGGGTGAAAAAGGCGATTGAAGTAGACCATGAAACCTACGCCGAGATTGTTGCAGACAATCCGACAATTACGCTAGAGGACTTTGAAAAGTTCAAGGCGACTTGCAATGAAGAAGCTGCCAAGGCCAGGTCGGAGAGAGGCAAGCAGCTGCAGGCAAAGAACATGGGGAACCACCGCCTCGGAAGTCGTGGTTACACGGGAAAGAGGCCCGTGTGGGCTAAGGAGGACGCGGAACGTGAACGTCTGGGGATCCCAGACCCCTTGGCTGAGTTCACCGACCAGCAGGAGCACGACTTCATCAGGGCCCGATTCTCGTGGGACCCCATAAAAAAGATTTTTTTCACTGACGGGCCGACTAGGCAATTCATGAGATTACTGATAATTATCCTTTTACCACCTTATCTTTTAGCTTCCGATCAATGAAGTCTACTACATTCTAGTCACATTCGTAAACGATTCACGCTCCATTTTGCAGAGAGAGCAACACAAGATTGCGGCCGAAAGCGACTCGTCGACTCAGTCGACTCAGTCGACTCAGTCGTCGTCGAAGTACAAGTGGGACACCCCTTTCAACCGGGCCATGAACATAATGATGGGACACACGCCGGGCTAGCGGCCGCAATATGGACGTGTGCACGGCGCCGGAGACAGTGCCACATGGAAGTACTATTATAGCGAGGACCCCGAGGCCAAAAGACAGAGAAAGAAGTTCAGTCAAGTGACTATCGTAGAGAAGGTGGCGCGGGCGATCGAAAAAACAAGAGCTGATACAGTCCGGGAAGCGGTAGCTGCCTGCAGAAATGATATGGCAGCTGCCTTTACAAGCTTGATTCCAAGTGTGATCAGCTGGTTGCAACAATATCCAAACGCGGCACCAACTGATTTTCCCATGCCCAGCTTCACCGGGAGCAACTCAATGAACACCACACCCACACCCGTACCTGATATGGCAACCGCACCCGCACCTACTCCAGCACCTGCTCCCGCACCCTCTCACAGCAGCCCTAGCTCCGTCTCTGGCTTGAATGCCGGGCCGTCGACATTGGCTGAGCTTGATGCCTCACGGTAAATACGCTTCACACCCTCATCAACACAACTAATTAATCTTCAGTTCCCGTTCTTTTTGGATCTCTGACGCCGCACACGTACATGTCTTCGCAGGCCGACTCCACTCCGTGCACCCTCCTTCACCACATGAAGGGCGGGTTGGTGGATGTGGGGAAGGGTACTATAGTGATGGCCAAGGATCGATTGTTCCACAGCTGGCAGATGCATGATAATGCCTTAAGGGTCTCTGTGGCGAGTGTGAAAGTGGGCTACGAGGGTTTTCCTCGTCCCATACAAACCGGTGGAGAGGATGACGAGACCCCCACGGAGCTTGGCCAATGCAAAAATTGGCCGATCCTGTGGCCGAAGAATCTTCTTCGTGTGGAGGTGGCCGGGAGCACACCAACGGGACCTCATCAGGAAGCAGGTATGACCACAACCCCACCTACACAACTACAACAACCATCGTCTGTGCTGCTGGGTGAGATCGAGAGACACGAGGAAGGAGGGCCAACCGTTCCGGCGGATGATGGCATCGGCCCCATGGAAGAGGATATGGATCATGACATGGAGGAGGATGACCCTCTCCAGTATCTCAATACTGGCTTTGACCATGAAGTAACGATGAGTCAACCATATGAGATGCATGGTGTACCAGAGACGGAACGTCCTCGGGAGTGCAAGAAGTCTTTGTTCATGCAATCCTCGCAGGACACGCCTCCAGATGCCGGTTCCACCCAAGCTCAACTAATTATCCAGAGGCGTTCAATGCTGAGCCCAACAACACTAGGGGCAGTGGTCAGGGAGGGTCTGACAGACCCACCAGCACCTGAGCCCACCAAGAAGAAGCAGAGGAAGAGACCGATGAGAAAAGGCCATAAAGCTGCCAATGTTGCTTCTAGCAGCCAGCCGCCTCCGCAGACCAGGGTTGACAGTGTACCGATGAAACATGCGCCATTACTCCATGTCGCGGGAAAGCCAATGGTACCGGCGGATGCGCTAGCTGCCATAACAGGGGATCTCAGGAGACTCCATGACCATGTGCTGTCGACAGAGAGAAGCCTCCTCGCCTCGGATGATCCAGGATACCCACTTTATACGGTTAGGGTGCCGTGCAATGGCAAGATGTACGTCAGCACATGCCCCGCGGACCTGTTCTTCCTGCGATTTGATTACATCTTCAAGATGTTTCAAATGAGGAGACTCAATTTTACGTTCGTCCGCCTGTATGCGCTGCACATGAACTACATCGTCAGGAGAGAGCAAATCTCTGGTCTTGCGGTCGCGGACCCATACTACATGCATGAGGGCTTCTTGTCAATCAACGAAGCCAACCGTCAATATGCGAGGGAGTACATCGAAGAATTCTTGGTCATCAATAAGGACAAAGAAAAGATTCTCCTACCTTATCATCCCGGGTAAGTCATCCGCGGATAGCCACTATAACACATACATCCTTTCGTGCATTTCAATAATTACTTTGCACGCATGGAGGCTAACTTGATCATGTATTTTGCGCAGCAGGGGGGGCGTACCGTTCTCATCATTCTTTACCCGCGTTTCTCCCACGCTCTATATTTGGACCCATCGAAGAACATAGAGAAGAAAGAATACACACACATAAAGTATGTTCTGGACAGAGCTCTCATGGGCTTCAACATGCGGGGTGGCTACATCCAAGTCAAAAAAACAAGTAAGGCTGGGCTGTGTTTCGGCCATAAGACTGACTTCTGTTGCCTCCAGCGACCGGCAACAAGTGAGAATGATGGATTCTATGTCATCCATATAATGATGGAGTACAGAAGGGATGTGCAATCACTTTGCATGACATCTTCATCCGGCGATGCCCATATCCGGAGATGGGCCGAAGCCTTTGGAACCGTGCCGGATAATCAACTTCGAAATGATTTCTACCGGATCCAGCAGGAAATTGCGTCCATCATCATGAAAGACGTCCTCGAAGAGAATGGGATGTTCTACAATAGCCCAATATCACGAGCTGACATCCGAACCCGCATAGCCCTACAGTGTCAGGACATGACGCCTTTCACTAAGCTTGGGTGCATCCTCCCGGATATGGCCGGATGGCAAGAGTGCACTGCTTGAAGACAATGTGTCTGTTTAGTTAGTTGTTAATTTCTGTACGACGAAACTTTTGAATGTCTCTGTACGACAAAACTATTAGATGTAAATGGTGCTGCGCTAGTTAATTAGTTTTGGTACGATGAATTTTGTTAACTATGTTTACTATATGTTGCTTCTATTTCATAACTGTTTCTCTCCACAGGCCGACGTATCTTACGCTGCATATTATATATCGTTGAATTCGCTTGATGATATATGTGCATCTCTGACAGGTTTATAGATCAACGATGGCGAGGAAGTGGTATGCCGTGTATGTAGGGCATGTTCCGGGTGTGTACGATGAGTGGCCGGAGTGTCAGGCCCAAGTGTACCGCTTCCCGGGCGGAAGCCAGAAAGGGTTTGATAGTAGAATGGAAGCCGAAGCTAGTTACTTGAGATTCATAGCGCAACAGAGGATTCAGAACCGGCGCTGCAAAAACTACTACATAATCCCGCTTTTGCTCATCGTGATCGCTCTTCTCTTCTATGAGATCATATCATAGTCTACATAGATGATGAAACATGAGTATGTGACCATGTAGTTGCATGTATTCGGAACTTCTAATAACTTGTAACGCTATTTCAAGACATGTGTTCACCGATGAATGATGATGATGATATGAGATGAGATGAGAGACTTCTAATAACTTTTGCTCATCGATACCGACGATTAGACATTTTTATCTTACATCTCTTTCAATAAATATGCATGTTGTTATTGTACAAAAACTCTATCTGTTTAAATACAGTGTAAAAACGTAAAAAAAACATAAAACATTAGCAGCGGCGCGGGGCCAATGTTTACCAGCAGCGCGCTTTTAACAGTAGCGCTTTCCTCATACACGCGCTGCAGATATGTATCAATAGCGCTTGTAACAAGCACGCTACTAGTATGTTAATTTACCAGTAGTGTTGGTCAAAAAGAGCGCTACTGCTAAAAAATAGCTGTAGCGTCGTACCAGTAGCGCGTTTGCCAGCGCTACTGGTAGCTCAAAATCCAGCGCTACTAGTAAGGTTTTCCCTAGTAGTGGCCGGAGGGGGAATCGATCACGGAGGGGCTCTACATCAACCTTGCTGCCCTTCCGATGATGCATGAGTAGTTTACCATAGACCTTCGGGTCCATAGTTAGTAGCTAGATGGCTTCTTCTCTCTTTTTGATCTTCAATACAATGTTCTCCGCGATGTTCTTGGAGTTCTATCCGATGTAATCACTTTTTGCGGTGTGTTTGTTGGGATCCGATGAATTGTGATTTTATGATCAGATTATCCATGAATATTATTTGAGTCTTCTCTGATCTCTTTTATGCATGATTATTATAGCTTCGTATTTCTTCTCCGATCTATTGATTTGGTTTGGCCAACTAGATTGATTTATCTTGCCATGGGAAGAGGTGCTTTGTAATGGGTTCGATCTTGCGGTGCTCAATCCCAGTGACAGAAAGGGACATGACACGTATGTATCGTTGCTATTAAGGGTAAAAAGATGGGGTTTATTCATGCGTGAGTTTACTTTGTCTACATCATGTCATCTTGCTTAAGGCGTTACTCCATTCTTTATGGAGTTAATACACTACATGCATGCTGGATAGCGGTCGATGTGTGGAGTAATAGTAGTAGATGCAGGCAGGAGTTGGTCTACTTGTCTCGGACGTGATGCCTATATACATGATCATTGCCTTGGATATCGTCATGATTATTTGCTTTTCTATCAATTGCCCAATAGTAATTTGTCTACCCACCGTATGTTATTTTCTTGAGAGAAGCCTCTAGTGAAAACTATGGCCCCCGGGTCTATCAAAGTCGTATACAAAAACCCTAAAAATACTTGCTGCACTTTTTCTTTATTTATTTTATTTTGTATTTTTGTTTCAATATATCTATCTATCACATACAATTTAATCTTGCAACTTACCACCGAGGGATTGACAACCCCTCGTTTGCGTTGGGTGCAAGGATTTGTTGTTTGTGTGCAGGTACTGCTAACGAGGTGTTGTGTGATTCTCCTACTGGATTGAGAACCTTGGTTTCATAACTGAGGGAAATACTTACCTCTACTGTGCTGCATCATCCCTTCCTCGTCGGGGAAAATACCAACGCAAGCTACAAGTAGCAGGAAGAATTTCTGGCGCCGTTGCCGGGGAGACATCATCAACATCTATCAAGTACCTTCGCATAAACTCTCATCTCCTTGCATTTATTTTATTTGCCTCTCATTTTCATCTCCCCCACTTCTAAAAAGTTTTTACAAAAATACAAAAATATTTTCCGTTTGCCTTTTTGCTCGTTTGCTATCTTTGCTTGTGTGCCATGTGCCTTCTATTTGCTTGCATCTTCGCTTGCTAGAAATCTATTGATATAGATCCTCATCCACTTGCTAATCTTTTCAAAAGATCCAATTATGATAAACCAATTGCTAGTGAGTTGAGTGCAATTGATTATCTCTATGAAGTTTTGCTTGAAAATCATGAACCGGAAAATTGTGATGAAGTGTTGAAAGAAGAAATTTATAAAGTGATTCATGATAGCTCCTTCAATGAAAAGCATGATTGCAATAATGTTATTATAAATTTTATTAATGTCAATTGTGCTAATAATATGCAAAACTACAAGCTTGGGGATGATAATTTTGTTATATCCACTACTTATTGCAATGATCATGATTGGGGTGATAATGCTTCTTATGATCATGAAAATTTGTTTAAGCCTCATGATGAATATGCTACTGATAATAATGTTTGCAATAATATTGAAAAGGTTTGGAAGAGTGTCAACTCTAGGTAAAAATAATCCCACTATTTCGGAAGACTATAAAAAATTTATGCATATGGATCATAAAGAGAGTATTGTTTATGATAAATATATTGTTGAATTTGAGTATGACCCTACATGTAATTATTATGAGAGAGGAAAATATGGTTGTAGAAATTTTCATATTACTAAATTACCTCTCGTTATGTTGAAATCATCATTTTTTTATTCTTCTCCTTTGCATATGCTAGAAATTGCTTGCCTTGATAATTTGTTTGCTTATAAAATGCCTATGCATAGGAAGTATGTTAGACTTAAATATGTTTTTCACATGCTACATGATGCTCTTTTGTGTTTCAATTATTATCTTTCATGTGAGCATCATTGAAATCTCAAGCCTATCTTAATGGCTATAAAGAAAGAGCTTGTTGGGAGGCAACCCAATGAATAATTTTTTTTTACTTTTTGTTTCTCTTATGGTGTGTTTTCATATTTATGCTAATGTTATGATTGAGTTTTTATGTTTTAATTAGTGTTTGTGCCAAGTAAAGCCTTTAGGGTGATTTGGAAGATAGTATAATTGATGCTGTTTGGAAAACAGAAAGTTTTGCGTCCAGTGCTGGAATTTTGGTTCTGTACTGGAGTGTCAAAAAAATCTGAAATTTTTACACAGTATTGGTATATGAATTTCCCACGTTTTCCTAATTTTTCAGAATTTTTGGAGTTACAGAAGTATGGGTTTTAAATAGATTGCTACAGACTGTTCTGTTTTTGACAGATTCTGTTTTTGATGCTTTGCTTGCTTGTTTTGATGAAACTATGGATTGTATCGGGGGGTATAAGCCATGGAGAAGTTAGAATACAGTAGGTATAATGAAAAATAAAATATGAATGGGTTTGCAACAGTACTTAAAGTAGTGATTTGTTTTGTTATACTAACGGATCTCACGAAGGTTTTGTTGAGTTTTGTGTGATTGAAGTTTTCAAGTTTTGGGTGAGATCATGATGGATGAAGGAATAAGGAGTGGCAAGAGCCTAGGCTTGGGGATGCCCGAGGCACCCCAAGGTAATATTCAAGGAAGACTCAAGCGTCTAAACTTGGGGATGCCCCGGAAGGCATCCCTTCTTTCTTCTACCAACCATTGGTAATTTTACTTGGAGCTATATTTTTATTCGTCACATGATATGTGTTTTAGTTGGAGCGTCTTGTATTATATGAGTCTTTGCTTTGTTTGCTTTTTAGTTTGTCACAATCATCCTTGCTTAACACACCTACTTTGAGAGAGCCACACGTCCATCATAATTTGTTAGAATACTCTATGTGCTTCACTTAAATTTTTTGAGCTAGGCAGTTGCTCTAGTACTTCACTTAAATCTTTTTGAGCACGGTGGTGGCTATATTTTGAAGAAATGAACTCTCATGCTTCACTTAAATTATTTTGAGAGTTGACAAGATTAAAATTTTGAAGAAATAAACTCTCATGATTCACTTATATTATTTTGAGAGTTGATAAGATTAAAATTTTGAAGAAATATTTGCACTCTCATGCTTCACTTACATCTTCTTGAGAGTTGATAATAGTAATGGTAATTTGCACAAGATATGAATTTGGTCCCAAAGTGATGAATATTCAAGAGGGATATAATAAAAACTTTCATATAGATCATTGGATATGATAAGTGTGATTCCTTGCAATAGTTTTGAGATATGGAGATGATGATATGTGAGTCATGTTAGTGAGTAATTGTGATTTAGTAAGAATATTCGTGTTAAGGTTTTTGATTCCCTATGCATGCACGTTAAGTCAATAGTTATGCAACGAAATTATATCCTACTTATGGTGCATTATTCGGTGTTAGTTATGTTCAATGCATGTTTATGACCGTTTTCCTTTTTTGGTTGGTTGCTTCTCAATCTATTTGCTAGCCTTCAATTGTACTAAGTGGAAATACTGCTTGTGCATCCAAAATCCTTAAACTCAAGTTGTACCAAATGAGTCCACTATATCTACCTATATGCGGTATTTCAATGCCGTTCCAAGTAAATTTGCGTGTGCCAACTCTAATTTTCAAAATAATTATTCCATTTTGTGTGCCCGTACCGCTCATGAAGCGGCAGGGGGTGGCCATTATTTTCCAGGCTAGGTGTGTTATTCTCACGATAAGTGTTTATTCACTTGTCATTACACGAGAGAGTGGCTGGTAATAGGGATGCCCAGTCCCACAATGAAATCAAAACTAACAACAACAAAATTCCTTGGAAAGTGTTGGTATGGAGATCACCCGTGGATACGGCTAGCCATGGATTGTGAAAGAATGGTGGAAAGGAAATAAACTTTACTTTCTGTTTGGGAACCGCCTATGATGTGTCTAGAATGGAAAATATTGGGAATTCTCGGTCGTTTTCGTTGACAGGAAAAGCATGCCTCTCAAAATATTTTCATCTCTCTAATTTAAGCTTTGAGCTCTGGCACATTAGCCAATCTCTCCTTCCCTTTGCGAAGGGCCTATCTATTAACTTTTATGCAATTTTTATTTTTAATTTGAGTCTTCATCTTCTCTTATAAAGCACCAACTAGAGAGCACTATTGTCATACTTGTGCATTGGATGTAGCTAATATTGAGTGTGTTTCATGAATGGATCAATGATTGAGCATAATGGGCTAGGGATAACTTTCTTTAGCATTGATATTTTGAAAGACATGATTGCTTGTTAGTATGCTTGAGTATTTATATCTCCATGTCAAATTATAGACTATTGCTTTGAATCATTCAAGTCCAAATGTCCATGCTATAAAAGAAAAGAATATGTGATGAATATGATAGGCAGCATTCCACATCAAAAATTCTGTTTTTATCATTTACCTACTCGAGGACGAGCAGGAATTTAGCTTGGGAATGCTGATACGTCTTCAACGTATCTATAATTTTTTATTGTGCCATGCTATTATATTATCAACCTTGGATGTTTTTATATACATTTACAGCAATTATATATCATTTTTTGGGACTAACCTATTCACTTAGTGCCCAGTGCCAGTTGCTGTTTTCTGCCTGTTTTTGGTTTTACAGAATATCAATACCAAACGAAGTCCAAATGCCACGAAACTTTTTGGAGATTTTTTTTTGGACAAGATAAACACTAGAAGCTTCGGGAGGAGGCCAGAAGACCCTAGAGGTGGCCACGAGCCACCAGGGCGCGCCTGGGGGGGGGCAGGCGCGCCCTGGTGCCTCGAGGGCCCACCTCTGACTATTTTGACCTAATTCCACCACTATAAATTCCCAAAAATCAGGAAACCATTAGGGGAGTCCACGAAATACTTTTTCCGCTGCCGCAAGTTTCTGTTCTCGAGAGATCCCATCTGGAGGCCTTTTCCGGTGCTCCACCGGAGGGGGAATCGATCACAGAGGGGCTCTACATCAACCTTGCTGCCCTTCCGATGATGCGTGAGTAGTTTACCACAGATCTTCGGGTCCATAGTTAGTAGCTAGATGGCTTCTTCTCTCTTTTTGATCTTCAATACAATGTTCTCCTCGATGTTCTTGGAGTTCTATCCGATGTAATCACTTTTTGCGGTGTGTTTGTTGGGATCCGATGAATTGTGAGTTTATGATCAGATTATCCATGAATATTATTTGAGTCTTCTCTGATCTCTTTTACGCATGATTATTATAGCTTCGTATTTCTTCTCCGATCTATTGATTTGGTTTGGCCAACTAGATTGATTTATCTTGCCATGGGAAGAGGTGCTTTGTAATGGGTTCGATCTTGCGGTGCTCAGTCCCAGTGACAGAAAAGGACATGACACGTATGTATCGTTGCTATTAAGTGTAAAAAGATGGGGTTTATTCATGCATGAGTTTACTTAGTCTACATCATGTCATCTTGCTTAAGGCGTTACTCCGTTCTTTATGGACTTAATACACTAGATGCATGCTGGATAGCAGTCGATGTGTGGAGTAATAGTAGTAGATGTAGGCAGGAGTCGGTCTACTTGTCTCGGACGTGATGCCTATATACATGATCATTGCCTTGGATATCGTCATGATTATTTGCTTTTCTATCAATTGCCCAACAGTAATTTGTCTACCCACCATATGCTATTTTCTTGAGAGAAGCCTCTAGTGAAAACTATGGCCCCCGGGTCTATCAAAATCATATACAAAAACCCTAAAAATACTTGCTGCACTTTTTATTTATTTATTTTATTTTGTATTTTTGTTTCAATCTATCTATCTATCACATACAATTTAATCTTGCAACTTACCGCCGAGGGATTGACAACCCCTCGTTTATGTTGGGTGCAAGGATTTGTTGTTTGTGTGCAGGTACTGCTAACGAGGTGTTGCGTGATTATCCTACTGGATTGATAACCTTGGTTTCATAACTGAGGGAAATACTTACCTCTACCGTGCTGCATCATCCCTTCCTCTTCGGGGAAAATACCAACGCAACCTACAAGTAGCAGCCCACAAGCCACCTGGGCGGGCCAGGGGGGTGGCGCGCCCTGGTGCCTCGTGGGCACCTGGGGCACCCCCCCTGGTATGTTTCAAGTGCCAAAAATTCTTAAATATTTTATAAAAATTCATATCAAAATTTTATTGCATTCTGAGCACTTTTATTTCTGGGCCATTTTTTATTGCACGGATAAATCAGAAAACAGGATAATCATGGCATTTTATTTTATTTAACAGAAAACAAAAAAGTGGGTACAGAAGGTTGTGCTTACTAAATTCATCGACCACATGCCTCTCAAAAAGAATCCAGTAATAAGGTTGATCAATTCTTATTAACAAACCATTTCAGAGTAACATGAAACCAAAGAACTTTCGTATAACACTAAGTTACCTCAACGGGGATATGCATCTCCCCAATAATAAGAATTTCATATTTCTTTTTAACAGTAGGAAGAGGGAGTTGAAAACTTCCAATAGTGACTGTCGGAGTCTTTTCAATAATATGAATACCATTTACTTGAAATTGCCTCTTCAGAAAGTGCGCCATATGTTCATTACCATTGATATGAAAAGTGACCTTGCTTTTGTTGCAATCAATAACAGCCCATGCAGTATTCAAAAAGGGTCTACCAAGGATAATCGACATGTTGTCGTCCTCGGGCATATCTAGTATAACAAAGTCTGTTAAGATAGTAACATTTGCAACTACAACGGGCACATCCTCACAAACACCGATAGGTATGGCAGTTGATTTGTCAGCCATTTGCAATGATATTTTAGTGGGAGTGAGTTTATTCAAATCAAGTCTTTTATATAAATAGAAAGGCATAACACTAACACCGGCTCCTAAATCACACAAAGCAGTTTTGACATAATTTTGTTTAATGGAGCATGGTATAGTTGGTATTCCTGGATCTCCTAGTTTCTTAGGTACTCCATCCTTAAAAGAATAATTTGCAAGCATGGTGGAAATTTCAGCATCAGGTATCTTTCTTTTATTTGTGACAACGTCTTTCATATATTTAGCATAAGGGGCCATCTTTAAAATATCAGTCAAACGAGTACGCAAGAAGACTGGCCTAAGCATTTCAGCAAAGCGTTCAAATTCTTCCTCATCCTTTTTCTTAGATGGTTTAGGAGGAAAGGGCATGGGTTTTTGAACCCATGGTTCTCTTTCTTTACCATGTTTTCTAGCAACAAAGTCTCTTTTATCATAACGTTTGTTTTTAGAAGGTGGGTTATCAAGATCAACAGCAGGTTCTATTTCAATGTCATTATCAGGTTCTTTATCATTACCTGGTTGGGTACCCACATGAGCATCATCATTATTATTATCATCAGGTGAATGTTCATTACCAGATTGTGTCTCAGCATCAGAAATAGAAACATCATTACTATCCTCCAAGGGTTTTTCTACCTCGGGTTCACTAGAGTATGCAAAGTCCTATCATTTTTCTTTTTCTTTTTAGATGGACTCGGTGCATCTACATTAATTCCTTGAGAGTCTTGTTCAATTCTTTTTGGGTGACCTTCAGGATAAAGTGGCTCCTGAGTCATTCTACCTCCTCTAGTCATTACTCTAACAGCATGATCATTCATATTGTTATTCATTTCATTAAGCAATTCACTCTGAGATTTAGCAACTTGTTCTAGTTGGGTTTGAACCATAGATGCATGTTTACTTACACCCTTAACATCGTTAGCAATTCTAAATAACAAGTCACTCAATCAATCAATCATATAGGCATTTCGTTTCAATTGTTTCATAACATTTGCATTGAAGTGATCTTGCTTAATAATATAATTGTCAAATTCATACAAGCATTGACTAGGAGGTTTGTTATAAGGAATATCACTTTCATCAAATTTTATAAGAGAATTTACCTCTACTACCTATGGCGGTGTGTCAAGACCATGTATTTCTTCAATAGGTGGCAAATTCTTAACATCTTCAGCTTTAATACCTTTTCCTTCATACATTTCTTTGCTTCTTGCATATCTTCAGGACTGAGATATAAAATACCCCTCTTCTTCGGAGTGGGTTTAGGCGGTGGTTCGGGAAGTGTCCAATCATTATCATTCTTCAATATATTATTCAATAATTCCTTAGCTTGTTCAATAGTCCCTTCCCTGATAACACAACTCGCACAACTATCTAGGTAGTCCCTAGAAGCATCGGTTAGTCCATTATAGAAGATATCAAGTATTTCATTTTTCTTAAGAGGATGATCAGGCAAAGCATTAAGTAATTGGAGAAGCCTCCCCCAAGCTTGAGGGAGATTCTCTTCTTCAATTAGCACAAAGTTAAATATTTCCTGTAGAGCAGCTTGTTTCTTATGAGCAGGAAAATATTTTTCAGAGAAGTAATAAATCATATCCTGGGGACTACGCACACAACCAGGAGCAAGAGTATTATACCATTCCTTAGCATCACCCTTTAATGAGAAAGGAAACAACTTAAGAATATAATAATAGCGATTTTTTTCCTCCTGAGCAAATAGAGTGGCTCTATCATTTAATTTAGTAA
Source organism: Elymus sibiricus (assembly GCA_039707655.1). Lineage (NCBI taxonomy): Eukaryota > Viridiplantae > Streptophyta > Magnoliopsida > Poales > Poaceae > Elymus > Elymus sibiricus. Next base: position 35,762,835 of record CM077668.1, on the reverse strand, counting down.
GATGTGCCACAACGGTTTCAGTTTCATAACCATGGAAAGTATCAGATTCAACCAAAGTAATTAACTCGGGATCGACGGAGAATTCATAATCCTTATGAGTAACAAATATAGGAGAGGTAGCAAACTTAGGATCATATTTCATTCTTTCCTTCATAGATTTTTCTTTCATCTCAGCAAGCAATTTTATAACATCATTTCTATCATTACAAGCAAGAATGGCTCTAGCCGTCTCCCTATCAAAGCAATGTTCATCAGGTGTTTCAACTCTAGTAGGAGAGTTAGGCATAATAGGTGAATCATAATTCTCAAGAGTTTCAACATTTTCAGTTTCTTTAGCTTTAGCAATTTGTTCAGCAAGAAATTCACCAAGTGGCACAGCATTATCAAGCATAGTACTAGCATCATCATGAGTATCATTCATAGTAGAAGTGGTATCATCAATAACTTGCGACATATCATAATTAATAGCATGTGGTGGTGTTGCAAGTTTACTCAAAACAGAAGGTGAATCAAGTGTAGAGCTAGATGGCAGTTCCTTACCTCCCCTTGTCTTAGAGGGGACGATCTTGGTCTTAACGTCTTTCAGATTCTTCATAGTGATCAACAGATATAAATCCGAAGTGACTCAACAAATAAAGCTATGCTCCCCAGCAAAGGCGCCAGAAAAAGGTCTTGATAACCCACAAGTATAGGGGATCGCAACAGTTTTCGAGGGTAGAGTATTCAACCCAAATTTATTGACACTACACCACAACACTTTTGTAAGGACAGAAAAACTGCCGGGAGAAGGCACTTTGCAGGGCAGACAAACTGCCGGGACAGTGGTTCTCCCGGCAGATGGAACCGCCATGAGAACGGCTGCCGGGGATTACTTCTCCCGGCAGATAAACTTCTCCCGGCAGTTTTTCTGCCTTGACCCATGTATTTACCGGCAGTTCATTTTCTCCCGGCAAATTGGTCAGGGCATGTGAAACTGCAGTTACCGGCAGTTAGACTGCCTGCACAAGCATGTTTACCCGGCAGATATTATGCCGGCATGTTGATTTCACTAGGGAATTGTTTCTAGGCATCCCTATTATGTAATATCCATCCATTATATATGTCTAGGCAATCAGGACATATCATACAATTTATACATGCACTTCAATCAAAGTATCATATAGGCCTCATCGAAAACCTTAAACTTCATTCGATAAACATAACGACCATATATAAGTAGGTTGTGCCACAAAAGGAGTACATATATATGTTTGCCACACAACCAAACTAAAGTAGTGCCACAAGAGATGTACATATGCTTCTGGATGTGTGCCACACAACCAAAATGAGCTTAACAACCACCAAAATGAGCAGCGCAAGTCTCTAGGTTCAGCAAACAAGACACATGACATTATCACTCTAGCAACTTAATTGTAGGTCTTCCAAATCTTCAGCGGCTTGAATATCTTCCAAACCTTAGTGAACTTGTGCACCTATGGGAAACCTGCAATAGATCGGAAGATGTTACATACAACAGTTGCATTCAGAACTTAAGGAAGATGTTACAACAATCACATACAACAGCCGCATATTTTCTAAAATATAGAGCAACTAGTAACATCTCTAGAGTAATCTCTACTATAGTAGAGAACATGTCCATTTTTTATCATCTTAACAGTAGCAAAGCTTATCTTCTCATCAAACTGTAGTGTGCAAAGTCTGTACAAATATTAACAGGAAGATGTTACAACAACCACATACAACAGCCGCATATGTTCTGAAACATAGAGCAACTAGTAACATCTCTAGAGTAATCTCTACTTTAGTAGACAACATGTTCATTTTGTATCATCTTGATAGTAACAAGCTTATCTTACTTCTCATTCAAATATAGTGTGCAAAGTTTGTACAAATATTAACAGTAACTAGTAGGTGTACCTATCTTTTATAGCAGAAGTGAGGCTATTCCTGTACCAAACTAAAGCCAATAGTATTGATGACCATTTTGATTGTTTTCTGCATTTTGAAACACAAGCATGAGGCCACGATCACACACTGAACACTACACAAGTGCATTTTGAAGCTACTGTACTGAACAAGCACATATGCAAAGTTACAGCTGCAGCTTCAAGCAGGATCAGGAAATTCAGTGATATAAGCAGGTTACAAGCGCAAAGTTACTGTACTAGCCAGTGAATAAAGTTAGCTTGTATTTGGGCTTGCTTTTCCTTCTAAGCTCTCTGCATCTACTACACAGAATAAGAGGGGAACTAGCTGGAGCATATATTTCGGGATCTTTTAATGGGGAGCTGTTTAGTTTCCTGGTTCCATGCTTTTGTTGGACAAGTTACAAATGAAGGTCCCCTAAATGGTATCTGATTAGTGGACAAGCCCACAGATTTATAAATCCAGTGAAACACTACGAACATTTGGTTCACTTTAATAAAACATCTCGCATAACAAGTTGAATTAGCCTAGAAAATTAAACCAAGGCTTTCTACAAAAAAAACAAGCTGAAATACTTCATGTACATGAAACAAAGAGGATCCAATTATGAGAAATGAATCAAATTAAAGTTGTGAGCATGGAATCCAATGAAACTCATTTCTCTACATGGCAGAGTCTATCGTGTACATGAAAGAAAGATGATCCAATTGCAGTTTATATTTGTAATGGACGAAAATAAGTACTGTAGGAGTATCTTTTTTATACCTGCTGTAGGAGTATCTATATATACAGAAGTTAATCATTATCCTTGCGAGATCAGAGTAACCAGATTTATTCAACTGACCTCTCTACAAATTCATGGCTGATGGACACAAAAGCCCACTTCTAAAGAACTATAATAATTTGTTTGAATTACAAATTTATAATATAAACTGGAATCAGGAGCTCAAGTTTCCTAGACACAAGTTAAGCTTGATACAAAATGTTTTGAACTCCAGAGAAAATAGAATCAACTTTGAATATTTTCTAAGTACAAACCAGCAACATCTACGAACTATCAAAACTGTAACATCAAAACAAGAAATGATAAAAACACTGAATACAGGACAAAGCAAAGGATATGGCAGCTGACATGTACATTCACTAGAAAATTTTCAGACTTTCAGTGTGTATTATCTATAGCAATATTAATATGGCTGATTATAAATGACAAATTTTGACACTTCCAAGTACAATTCTGGATGTATAGTAAATAGGAAGTAGTAAAATGCAAGGTCAAACAATTTGTACACATGAGATGCTTGCTTTTTTTTCCCCCAAAACTGCATGCCAAGCATAGCATGTTTATATTTATGAAACATAGCACGATGTAGTGTACAATGAAATAAACTAAATAACCATCATAAATTCACACCAAGAAGTAGAGCTAATTTTGTTGGCTGCTACACACTGGCATTAATGACAACAGACAAGAGCTTACAATATCACGGAAGACCACTAGCATGTGAGTGCCTATCTAGTTCATTATAATTAGAATCCACAATTATAAGTTAGTACAATTTATATCAAAACTTTGACATCTTTGTACTGAAGCTTGTTATTTGCAAAGCTGTTATATTATTAAACAAAGAACAAGAGCTTGTTATTTAATTATACTTTGACATCTCGTACATGAGCTTGTTGTTTATACTTTGATATCTAGTTAAGCAAAGAACAGCAAATAGTAGCTGCCAGAATACCTATTTCTGTTGTACAAAATACTAAACAGTGTAATGCCAGCTCAACCACTTTTTACACATGAAAAAGAAGTACTAGACTATGCGTAGGAATACAAGAGAAGGCAACACCTATCCTCTTCACAAATGGTTCTATGGCAGGCAGACCAACGACTCTACTCTGTGTCAAGTACTGCCCAATAACAAAAAACTAAGCTTCAGAATACACAGGGGATGCAAAAGCTCAGTTCTGAATACACAGGGCATGCTCACCAGAAGATGCACGCTAATCACAGAACAAACAATCTAAAAAGGTTATTCCAGTGAAAGCACCAAGTGAAAATTAGAGTACAGTTTGTAATAATTACATGGAAAAAAGAGCAAGGTACTCAGCTTGCCTCATTACCCATTTCTTCCATTTTTTCTACTTAGGAGCATAGCACCCAATTTCCATTACTGAAAACTGATAAAACACAACCACATGTCTCAGGTTTGTCCCCCTCTAGGGGTACCCTCAAAACATCAGAAACTACGCCACACACATCAGCACTACTACCAAACCCGGACGCAGAACCTAAAATACGAGCATCCAAAAAGTTCTAATTATCAGCAACAAAAAACACAGTGTTACTGCAGAGCAAATTTATTGCACTTGTAGATTCCAAAAAATGTAACTAAACTACAGGAGAAAAGTAGAAAAGAGGGACTAGAATTTTGCACATTATGCAGTTTTTACAAAAGAAAATCTACAATCCTACGGATCCACAAGCAAAAGCTAAACCACAGCACTATAAGGTCCACAGAGTACAATGATATTTTCCATCTGAAACTTTGCCTTTGGCACTTGACAAATTGCCATTAGTGAGTCATGCATCTCAACAAAAAGGGGAAATAATTGTAAACCCCACAAACCAAACATCATATCACCCTAAGTTAGATACTAAACTAAGTAACCTTTCTTGTCAGGATTCTCCAAAGTCCAAATACACACATGAGAACTGGAATAGGCAGCAATTCATCAGTCGAAACTACCTATTGGTTGGTCAATCGCACAATACCCCTCTAGTTTGCTTGTATAGCCCTACTCCAAAATCCAAACTGATCTCCATGCTCCCACAGTTTATATTTGATAGATAGTAGCCTTAAAACATTCAGATGTCAATAATCATGCTGGTACAAGGTCAGCCATCACAATTAGTAGCACAACGGCAAAGGATGTCATAAGCCCCTGTAACTGTGCAGCACGTAGTCCAAAAACATGCATATATATTCTGCAGCCGCAAGACTTAAATCCTAGGAGTTGGCCGGTCGAGGGGATTACAAATGCGCAGAAATAAAGACCAACAATTATGTCAAGGGGAGAGAGAAGGGAAGACGGAAGGGGACGCTCACGAGAAGGTGGGAGGAGGGCTCCCGCTCGTCCGCTTGAGGTCGATGCTCTGCTTCTTGGGTAGAGCTGCTTGCGGGAGAGGAGGCGGACCAACTTGGTGCTCGGGTGAAGAAGTGGCAGCCTGCTCGGGGGAGGAATCTCTCAGGGTGGTGGCGAGGGAAGGCGTTCCGCAGAGGATAGTGGTCGCCGGTGGAGTGGCTCGGCGACAGTCAATCGGGTGCTCGGCGACGCCGCTCTGGAGTGGTTGAGGGCGACGACAGTAGTGGTCGGGGATGGAGGGCGGTATGCAGTAGTGGGGTGGTTGGGGGAGGCGGAGGGGCTGCGGTGGTGGTGGGCGACGGCGGCAGTGGTGATCTGGGTGGAGGGCCGCCGCCGACGCTGGGATGGTTGGGGGCGGCGGCGGGTACGATCTGGTGGAGGGCACGAGTGGATTGGGTCAAGATTTGGGGGCGGCGCTGCGGTCTGCTGGAACCGTGGTGCGTCTATTGTTCTTTTCGGGTGAAAATTTTCGTCAATCGCGCGCTTTTCCTGGTTAGCGCGCGCTGAGGCCCGATACAATTTTGGTCTCGCGTGATGCCCCGGTAGATTACGTGCCATGGTTTAATTGTCCCGGCAGACAATTTGCCCGTAAATGTACTGACAGTGCATGTGACGTCGTTATTCGAGTTCTCCCGGCAGTTTTTCTGCCCTGAGGTGTTTGTACCGGTGAAAACTAATGTCCCGGTAGTTCCTTTGCCCTTGGTCAGGTATTTCTCCCAGTAGTTAATTGCCCTCAATCAAGTGTTGTGGTGTAGTGTGATTCGACACAAGGGGAGCCAAAGAATATTTGCAAGTATTAGCAGTTGAGTTGTCAATTCAACCACACCTGAGACTAAATATCCGCAGCAGAGTGATCAGTAGCACAGTAGTATGATAGTTTGATAGCAATAGCAATAAGAGTAACAGTAGCAGTAACGGTAGCAGCAATAGTAGTAGCAATTGTAACAATGGTAGCAACAGTAGTAACTTAGCAAGAACAATATGTGAAAAGCTCGTAGGCATTGGATCGGTGATTATGTTGGATAACATTCATCATATAACAGTCATAACCTAGGGCGACACAGAACTAGCTCCAATTCATCAATGTAGTGTAGGCATGTTTTCCGTATATAGTCATACATGCTTGCGATAAGAACTTGCATGACATCTTTTGTCCTACCCGTGGCAGCGGGGTCCATAAGGAAACTAAGGGATATTAAGGCCTCCTTTTAATAGAGAACCGAAACAAAGAATTAGCACTTAGTGACTACATGAACTCCTCAAACTACGGCCATCACCGGAAAGAATCTCAATTATTGTCACCTTGGGGTATGCGGATCATAACACGTAGCAGGTGCATACAACTTGCAAGATCGGATCAAGAACACAAATATATTCATGAAAACATAAAGGGTTCAGATCTGGAATCATGGCACTCGGGCCCTAGTGACAAGCATTAAGCATAGCAAAGTCATAGCAACATCAATCTCAGAACATAGTGGATACTAGGGATCAAACCCTAACAAAACTAACTTGATTACATGATAAATCTCATCCAACTCATGACCGTCTAGCAAGCCTACGAAGGAATTACTCACTCCCGGCGGTGAGCATCATGAAATTGGCGATGAAGGATGGTTGATGATGACAATGCCGGAAGATCCCCCTCTCCGGAGCCCCGAACGGACTCCAGATCTGGCCTCCCGATGAAGAACAGGAGGTGGCGGCGGCTCTGTATCGTGAAACACAATAAAACTTTCTCTCCTATTTTTTTCTCTGGAATTGTGAATTTATAGGCCAGAAATTAGGGTCAGCGGAGCCACGTGGGCCCCACGAGCCACCAGGGCACGCCTGGGGGGGGTTGGCGCGCCCTGGTGCCTCGTGGGCACTGGGTGGCCCCCCTCCAGTGGGTCTTGGTTCCAGTATTTTTTATATATTCCATAAAAAATCTCCAAAAAGTTTTGTCCAATTCCAAGAACTTTTATTTCTGCACAAAAAACAACACCATGGTAGTTCTGCTGAAAACAGCGTCAGTCCGGGTTAGTTCCATTCAAATCATGCAAATTAGGGGCCAAAACAAGAGCCAAAGTGTTTGGAAAAGTAGATACGGTGGAGACGTATCAGCGCCCCCCTCAGGGTGCGCCCTGTTACCTTGTGAAGCCTCCGTGAGGCTTCTGGCCTCCTCCCGAAGCTTACAAGGTTTCTTTTGTCCAAAAAAAAATCTCCAAAAAGTTTCGTGGCATTTGGACTTCATTTGGTACTATTTCTCTGAAAAGCCAAAAACAAGTAGAAAACAGCAACTGGCACTGGGCACTAGGTTAATAGGTTAGTCCCAAAAAATGATATATAATTGCATATAAAAACATCCAAGCTTGATACTATAATAGCATGGAACAATTAAAAATTATAGATACGTTGGAGACATATCACTTCACCCTTCCTCTTCGGGGAAAACCCTAACGCAGATCACAAGTAGCACATACCTTCAGTTTACCTTGATCAACACTGTCTCAAATATAGTGGTATTTGACATCAATGTGCTTTGCCCTCTCATGGAACATCTGATCCTCTCGGTATGAACACTAGTAGAAAACAGGGCTTTGGTTCTGGCCAGATCAGAGCAATAGTCCTGGTCATGTTACGAACCGGGACTAATGTGAGCATCAGTCCCAGTTCGAGCGGCTAGGACGCCGGCCGGGCCTCGGCAGGCATCAGTCCCGGTTCGATTGGGACCTTTAGTCCCGGTTCCAGACACCAACCGGGACTAAAGGGCCTCGCTCCCTTTAGTCCCGGTTGGTGTCTCCAATCGGGACTAAAGGTTAGTCTTCCGTCCCGGTTCTAGACACCAACCGGGGCTAAAAAGATGCCTATATATATCCTCGCCCCTGCCCGCCCTCTCCTCTATTTTTTGGCCGTAGAAGGTGTGAGGTGTGTGTGCTGCTCTGTTCTCACTTCTTATGCACATGAGGTGTTCGATGAAATGCCCGAGCCACACTTAAGCTTTCTCCTCTGTTCTTCCTCCAAGCTCGACCTCCAAGCTCCATTTTTCCCAAGATTTGTCTAGATTTGGCGGTGCACCACCGTGGTGAGCCTCTTGTTCTTATCTTTTTTTAAAAGAACAAATTCTTACTTGTATGATTTAGGTAGCTACTTGTATAATTTTCTTACTTGTATTATTGTTTGTTATTATATAGTGCCATGGTTTTGGTATCCGCCCCCGTCGGCTCTCGTCCGGTCTATGATTCGGATGTGGTATATTATCTTTTATAACTATTTGTTTCATTTAGTATTTATGATAATTATGCCGACCAACTTGACATAGATGTTTTTATCTAGGAGGTATGTGAACCGGAAATTCCAACCGACCCTCTTGTCGAGAGGTTAAATTTAGTTGAAAAAGAAAACAATTATTTGAAACAAAAATTGAAAAGAATTGAAGAAGAGAAGATGAAATTGGAGTTGCATGTTGCCGATGTCGTCGATCTACACAAGATCCAGATGGATGCAATGCGCTTGAAGATTAGAAAGATTAGAAAATATGCCATTGATAAAGAGGCTTGGTATCATTATGTTGTTGGATCAATTGTTACCTTAGTTGCGATTTTGATCGCATTTGTTGTTGCATTTAAATGTTTTACATAGTTTTATGTTGTTATATGAGAACTATGTATGAACTTTATGTATTTATTTTTGCAGTAATAACATTTGATCGCTATTGTAGTTTGGTTTTAATGTGATGATGAACTTGTATTAATTTGGTCATTTCTCTATTCATGATGTTCTGTAATGGTTTTTGATATACTTAATTACATAATGCAGATGAACCGGCAATGGATGTACGGTGACCGACGCACTTCCGAGTACATTACGGGCCTGCATAATTTTATCGATGTGGCTGAGGCAAACAGTCAGAATGGTTTTATGTACTGTCCATGTGTTGTCTGTGAGAATACGAAGGATTACTCTTCCTCGAAAACCCTTCACTTCCACCTGCTTAAGAAGGGTTTCATGCCCCACTATAATTGTTGGACCAAGCACGGAGAAAGAGGGGTTATGATGGAAGACAATGAAGAAGAAGAGGATGATGACAACTATCCTATGTTCCCTGAATACGGTGATACTGCAACGGGGGAAGCTGAAGATCAAGAGGCACCAGATGTGCCCGTTGATGATCTTCGCCGGGTCATTGTTGATGCACAGAGAGAATGCGAAAGTGAAAGGGAGAAGTTGAAGTTCGATCGCATGTTAGAGGATCACAAAAAATGGTTGTACCCAAATTGCGAAGATGGCAACACAAAGCTCGGTACCACACTGGAATTGCTGCAATGGAAGGCAGAGAATGGTTTATCTGACAACGGATTTGAGAAGCTACTGAAAATAATGAAGAAGAAGCTTCCGAAGGATAACGAATTACCTGACAGTACGTACGAAGCAAAGAAGGTTCTCTGCCCTCTAGGATAAGAGGTGCAGAAGATACATGCATGCCCTAATGACTGCATCCTCTATCGCAGTGAGGAGTACGAGAATTTGAATGCATGCCCGGTATGCGGTGCATTGCGGTATAAGATCAGACGAGATGACCCTGGTGATGTTGAGGGCGTGTGCCCCAGGAAGAGGGTTCCTGCCAAGGTGATGTGGTATGCTCCTATAATACCACAGTTGAAACGTCTGTTCAGAAACAAAGAGCATGCCAAGTTGTTGCGATGGCACAAAGAAGACCGTAAGAAAGACGGGATGTTGAGAGTACCCGCTGATGGGTCGCAGTGGAGAAAAATCGAGAGAAAGTGGCCGGAGTTTGCAGGTGACGCAAGGAACTTATGGTTTGGTATAAGTGCAGATGGCATTAATCCTTTTGGGGAGCAGAGCAGCAATCATAGCACCTGGCCTGTGACTCTATGTATCTATAACCTTCCTCCTTGGTTGTGCATGAAGCGGAAGTACATTACGATGCCAGTGCTCATCCAAGGCCCTAAGCAACCCGGCAACGACATTGATGTGTACCTAAGGCCATTAGTTGAAGAACTTTTACAGCTGTGGAATATAAAAGGTGTACGTGTGTGGGATGAGCACAAACAGGAGGAATTTGACCTACGAGCGTTGTTGTTTGTAACCATCAATGATTGGCCTGCTCTTAGTAACCTTTCAGGACAGACAAACAAGGGATACAACGCATGCACGCACTATTTAGATGAGACTGAAAGTATATATTTGGACAAATGTAAGAAGAATGTGTACCTGGGACATCGTCGATTTCTTCCGACCAAGCATGCCTTAAGAAAGAAAGGCAAGCATTTCAAAGGTGAGGCAGATCACCAGAAGAAGCATGTCCCCCGTACTGGTATTGATATATTTGATATGGTCAAGGATTTAAAAGCAATCTTTGGAAAGGGTCCTGGCGGACAATCTGCTCCGAATGACGCTGACGGACACGCACCCATGTCGAAGAAGAAATCTATATTTTGGGACCTACCCGATTGGAAAGTCCTAGAGATCCGCTCTGCAATCGACGTGATGCACGTGACGAAGAATCTTTGCGTGAACCTGCTAGGCTTCTTCGGCGTGTATGGGAAGACAAAAGATACACCGGAGGCACGGGAGGACCAGCAACGTATGAACGAAAAAGACGGCATGCATCCTAAACAGTATCAAGGTCCTGCCAGCTACGCTCTTACCAAAGCAGAGAAGGAAATCTTTTTTGAATGCCTGCTCAGTATCAGGGTCCCGTCTGGCTTCTCGTCGAATATAAAGGGAATAATAAATATGGCAGAGAAAAAATTTCAGAACCTAAAGTCTCATGACTGCCACGTGATTATAACGCAATTGCTTCCGGTTGCATTGAGGCGGCTTCTACTAGAAAATGTTCGATTAGCCATTGTGAAGCTATGTGCATTCCTCAATGCAATTTCTCAGAAGGTAATCGATCCAGAAATCCTACCAAGGTTACAGAATGATTTGGTCCAATGTCTTGTCAGTTTCGAGTTGGTGTTCCCACCATCCTTCTTCAATATTATGACGCACGTCCTAGTTCACCTAGTCGACGAGATTGCAATTATGGGTCCTGTATTTCTACACAATATGTTCCCCTTTGAGAGGTTCATGGGAGTCTTAAAGAAATATGTTCATAACCGTGCTAGGCCAGAAGGAAGCATCTCCAAGGGCCACGAATTAGAGGAGGTCATTGAGTTTTGTGTTGAATTTATTCCTGACCTTAAGCCGATTGGTGTTCCTGAATCGCGGCATGAGGGGAGACTGGATGGAAAAGGCACGCTAGGACCGAAAGCAATAATATGTAGGGACAGGCATTCTTGGGCGCAAGCACACTACACAGTTCTACAAAATTCTACCTTGGTGGCCCCGTATATCAATGAACACAAGAATATTTTACACTCCAAACACCCGGAGCAGTCTGACGACTGGATTACACGTGAACACATGGGGACTTTCGGCGGTTGGTTGCAAACACATCTCATGGGTAACACCACTGTTGGAGATGAGTTGTACTTGTTGGCCAGGACACCATCTTCGACTGTATTAACTTTCCAAGGGTACGAGATAAATGGGAATACATTTTACACGATCGCCCAAGATAAAAAGAGCACCAACCAAAACAGTGGTGTCCGCTTTGATGCAGCACACACCAATAGGGCAAAGGACACATATTATGGTTACATAGAGGAGATATGGGAACTTGACTATGGACATGATTTTAAGGTCCCTTTGTTTCGGTGCAAATGGGTCAATCTGACAGGAGGCGGGGTACAGGTAGACCCGCAGTACGGAATGACAACAGTGGATCTCAACAATCTTGGGTACACAAACGAAGCATTCGTCCTAGCCAATGATGTGGCGCAGGTTTTCTATGTGAAGGACATGTCTACCAAACCGAGAAAAAGAAAAGATAAGGAAGCGAATACATCATACGATGAGCCAAAGCGCCACATAGTTCTTTCAGGGAAAAGAAACATTGTGGGAGTGGAGTACAAGACAGACATGTCAGAAGATTATGAAAAGTTTCATGAAATTCCTCCCTTCACACTGAAGACTGACCCAAGCATCCTGTTAAATGATGAAGATTATCCATGGTTATGGCGCAATAAGCAAGGGACACATGCGAAGAAATAGTTTTATACCCCAAAAGATCCCACTCTGGGATGTGACTGGCTTCACCGCCATCACTTTCTCTCTACTGTGAGTTTCCGGACTTATAGCTGGAAAGTGCCACTTCGGACAAACCGGAGGGAATCTTTGTAAGAGCTAGCTAGGGCATTTTGGTATTTGAAACATGATTTTAGAATAATTATTTATTAAGTTATGAAATTTCAATTATTCATATCCTTTTAGTATTTTAATTATATAGAGGAGTTAAGCAATGCAAATATTTAGACCATTTTAGCAGGTTTACCAAGTTTGAGCTCATTTGGACATGTTTAGCAATGTTAAGTTGCTCAAATTAGAAAATGGACAGAGATGGTTTCGAGGGAATTTGATGATGTTATCTTGTTCTCCAAGCCATGAGACTTGGCAAGATCATCAAATATGGCATTTGTGACATGCTAGAATTTTAGTTATGATCAACCAAAACAAAACTATAATATTCTTCAATAGCAAAAAGAATCAACTAAAAAGCTTTTATAAAACTCTAGTTATGATCAAAATAATATTAACTTAAAACTATATAAAACTCTAGTTATGATCAAAGTATTTTTTGTTAAAAACTTTAATAGCAAAAAGAATTAAATGAAAACTAGGCATGTATGCTACTGTTTTTGAATCTGTAGCCACCTTCCTGCGCTCCGGAGGACTCGCCGCCGCGGCCGTGGCCGCTGCGCCTGCCACCTCCACCTCGCGCAGACATGGACAAGCTAGGTCCGTACCCTACCTAAGGAGTTGGCAGTGGCACAGGACAGCGAAGCCAGAAAGAAAACCCCACTTTGGAGCTGAAGCGGCTTGGACGATGCTATATAGAAAGACCGAAAGACGGGCTTGCGGACATATCATGGAAAAGAGAAATGCCGATGACATGTGGAGCCAGGCAAACGCAAGCCCGCATGTGAGGGACTCAGAGCGAGGAGCACCTTGGTACACGTGTGCAGCGGCAATGATGAAGGATTGTCAGGGTGCGATCTTTTCCTTTTCCACGGAGTACGATCTTTCATAGGTAATGTAGTCTTGCTTCTTCTTTTGACTTATGCTTCATCGTCATCGTCATCTTCCCTCATCGGGACAAGTTATGAAAAGTTTTTGAATCTGTTTAAAAGAAAACTAAAACTAAAATATCCTAAAAAGGTCTAAAACCAAAAACAGATTTTACTTCACTGATTTTTAATACTGATTATTTGAACGAGTTTTCATTAAGTCATCGTCATCGTCATCTTCCCTCATCGGGTCAAGTTATGAAAAAAATTTGAATCTGTTTAAAAGAAAACTAAAACTAAAATATCCTAAAAAGGTCTAAAACCAAAAACAGATTTTACTTCACTGATTTTTAATACTGATTATTTGAACGAGTTTTCATTAAGTACTAAAAAAAGTAAAAAATAAATAAAAAAAGAAGCCCGACCGCAGCTGCTGGACCGTCGTTCAACCAGCGAATAAACCGTCCAAATCAAGCCCGCAGGCGACTCGGGCGGTGAATCGGGCCCACGAACGGCCCAGCGGCTGGGTCAACCACAGGGCAAGCAGGGGCATTGTGTTTCGAGGAGTTCGGAACGTCTGCACGACGCGGCTATTTAAGCCGGTCGGCGCGCCCTTCGCTCGGCGAGGTGGGACTAAACTTGCGACGCGCTGGCGCCGAACGAGAATTAGTCCCGGTTGGTGCCACCAACCGGGACTAAAGGCCTCCCTTTAGTCCCGGTCCGTGCCACCAACCGGGACTAAAGGCCTCCCTTTAGTCCCGGTCCGTGTCACCAACCGGGACTAAAGGCCTAGGTTTCGCGCCCTTTGGGCTGCTGAAATTTAGCTTTAGTCTCGGTTGGTGCCTCCAACCGGGACTAAATGTAGGCCTTTAGTACCGGTTGGTGCCACCAACCGGGACTAAAGCTCGGGCTATATAAACTTAGCGAAATTTTTCCTCCCCCAAACTTCTCCATCGCCTCTCCTCGCCTGGACGCGCTGCCCCGACGCCGTCGCCGACGCCCTGCCCCGACGCCGTCACTGACGCCTCCTCGCTGTGAGCGCCGCCCCGATCCCCTCCTCCTCCTCCTATTCCCCCCTCCCCCCCCCCCCCCCCCCCCGCCGCCGCCGTCGACCCATCCCCACGCCTGATCCGCGGCGACCCACCGCCGCTCCACCGCGGCGATTCACCAGCGCCCCCGCTCCACCGCGGTGCCCCCCTCCTCCACCGGCGCCCCCCTCCACCACCGCCGCGGTGCCCACCTGCTCCACGCCGGCTTCGTCGTCTCCTGCGCACGATGAGCTTCCACGCCAATTTTTTTTGTTACTATGAATTTTGTTTGTAGTATCATTTTATTTGTAGTATGAATTTGGTTAATTAGATAGATTATTAGATAGCTTCATATAGCTTAATTAGATAGTTTTTTTAAATAGTTTCATATACGTTAATTAGATAGGTTAATTACATATTTTTTTAGATAGTTTCATATCGGTTAATATGTATAGTTTCATATAGGTTAATTAGATAGTTTTTTTAGATAGTTTCATATAGGTTAACTAGATAGGTTAATAGATATTTTTTTAGATAGTTTCATATCGGTTAATATGTATAGTTTCATATAGGTTAATTAATCTTTTTTTTATTTTTTGGATAGGTTAATTGGATAGGGTTTTTTAGTTTAATATGTATAGTTTTATGTAGGTTAATTTTTTTAGATAGTTTCATATGCCAAGGATTGCGCGGTTAACACCACATTAACTGCCGTGACTAAAGATACTTAACTTTTTTTTTCATTCTTTTTTGCCTGAGTCACGCTATCGATATGAGGGGGGGTCGTTAAAACATAACCCCAATAACTTCGGTATAACTTCGACATGAGGGGGGGGGGGGGGTCGCCGGAGGAGTCGTCCCCGACAATCGCCGGAGGAGTCGTCCCCGATGATCGACATGAATAATTGATGATGAAGCTTATTTTGCAATTTGAGATGTTGTTAAAAGCTATATGATATGTGATGGTCTAAATTTTTAAATCGGTACAATTTACAGATTTGTGGTGTTGCATCTTCGAGGAGTGTTTATCGACGTCGGAGCTGTTGGTCCCCGATCTTCCCTCCGCTGATCAACTACTTCCTCTACAGCCGACGGTGAGCTACGAATCCCCCTTCACCTCCTCTTTTTTTTGTCACTAGATTTCAAAAATGTGAATCGTGTATTTGATAGGTGTATAAAAAATATAGACATGTGGTGAGAGAAAAAAAAGAAAAATATAGAAATCGTGTATTTGTTTTCATAGGAATTTGTTCTCGGCGACGATGCCCGGCCCGCATCCTCGTCGTCGACTCGGCGGCGACAACCAGTTTGAGAGGCGCCATGTCCGAGACTGGGCTCCGCCGGGCTGGCACTGGGAGGTGCTACCTTCCGGGGCGCACAGCTTGGTGAGGAATCGGGGTCTCGTCGTCGACCCGGAGCTTCTTTGGTGGCGGTCGCGTGGGCCACTATCGGTGCAGAGGGAGCCGGCCCCCGAGAGGGTGGTACGTCGCCGTGTCAGGGAGGAGGACAAGCACGTCCGTCGCTACATGGTTGCGTTGGACGACAGCTTCTCCAATACCTGGCAGTTTCTTCAGGGATCTCACCCGAGCTATGATCCTGTGATGGTTCCTTCTCTTTGGGTGTTCACCGCCCGCGGCTCAGGAACCGGGAGTCGACGTCCAGTTTGATTGGGCGAGATGTTTAATGATATTATGTGATATTATTGTTGCATTAACCAGATTATTCAAGATGTATTAGTGACGGAGGAGTCCCCAACGATCGCCGGAGGAGTCCCCGACGATCGCCGGAGGGTTACCTAACATGCAACTGATAAAACTTGTCATTTTTTTATTTTTGTGTGATTTAATGCAAGCATCATATGAATAAACTTTGTACATGTGTTTGGTGCATTTTCATGTCTATTTGCTGCTGGTATTTTTCCCATGCCATGGTAAACATGTTTAGGCACTGTAACAAGCTTGCAAACATGCTATGATACTGTTGTTGTTTTACACTTGCTGAAAAACTGCAAAGTCTGAAACTGACTGTTATAAAACTTGTCAACTTTGCATGATGTTTGCCACTAATCCATTGCTCATATGCATATGATTCCTTCTTGTGATTTGGTCTATGTAATGTGTACTTTGATGCCATGCCCTTGGTTGGCATGTAAAGTTGCTGTAGCATGATTCAATCTTGCTCTCAAGTTGTCATCATAATGTTACTGTTTTGCATTCCCAGATTTCATTAAGTCTGAAAAACAGCTTATCTCTCATGGTTGTATATTGCCATGTTGTAATATTTGCAGAAACTATGGAACACGACAGAGACTTAGAACAAGAAGAGATGTTGGGGGATATATATAATCCACGACAGAGGTGATGATATCACCTCACAGTTTCTCAACGACTCCGATGGTGAGGGAAGAGAGGATGACGGCTCCGGTGATCGAATGGAGGGAGAAGATGACGGCTCTGGCGGTGTTGGAGCCTTAACTGTTGCAAAGTCCGGCGAGGTATATTAATTAAGCCTGCTGACTAGATGCATTAATTGATTTGTATGTACATATATTAACGCTTCTTTCTTCTTTTAGCCCTCCGGATCGAGCCAATCTTCTGTAAAGAGACGAGGTCCGAAGAAAAGGTTGGGCGAGAATGAAAGGTTCATGATCGAAGAAATCACTGCAGATGGCAAACCGACTGCTCCCAAGCGGACTGCAGACCGATTTATAAGTCAGTGCAGAGTTTTTGTTAGGGACAACATCCCGATCAGCATTCAAGAATGGAATAAGCCAAAGGCGGACGATGGAGTTTCTTATGTCGACGATAGATCCAAAGATGAGCTTTGGAATACGCTCATGACAAATTTCCGCCTACCGCCAGAGGTGGATCCAAATAGCAATGTTGTAGAGCGAAAAGTCAAGGCGTAGGCTCTTAAGAAGATGGCCGAACAATTCAAGGACTAGAAGAAAAGATTGCACGAAAAGTTTGTCCTGAAAGAGAAGACTCCAACATTCACCGGTCAATATGAGAAGATGAAAGATCACTGGCCCGCATTTGTGGCGTACAAGACATCGGAGAAAGGTAAGAAAAGGTCACTGATAAATAAGCAAAATGCTGCAAAGAAGGAATATCACCATGTTACGGGGTCAGGTGGCTACAAGGTTGCCTGGCCTACGTGGGACAAAGCTGAGAACGACCTGCTTGATAAAGGGATCCATCCAGAGACATTGAACTGGCCCGAATGGGCAAGGACTTGGTCTTCGAGCATGGGGGAACTTTGCACCCAGAAACAGGGAAGTGTGTTTATACGAAAGCTCAACTTGCAACACCCGTCAAAAACATTCAGGATGCAATCCAGGCCGTGCAGGAAGGGAAGTTCCATCCCGACAGAGAGAAGGACGTGCTGTCACGCGCCCTCGGGAATCCTGAACACCCTGGACGAACACGAGGCACATCAGGTTCCGTTCCGTGGAAGGTTGGGTTTCCTGACAGCAGTGACACTTACAGAAGCCGAGGGAGAAAGAAGAAAGAGGATGCAGACCGGCTGCAGAAGGTAGAAGAAATAGTAGCGTTGCAGCAGAAGCAAATAGAGGCACTTACCAGCCAGCGAGCTACCGGCCCATCATCTCAGCGACACGAAGATCCTTCATTCGATACTTCCCATGGAGCTACCCCACCATCTCAGTGGAAAAGCAGCGTGGCTTCCACGGAGCTCGTTCGGCCGCCCATAGATGATATCACGGCTCCTGATCGCTACCCCGTGGATGATATAACGGAGAGGGAACATTGTGATCTACATGCGAAATGCATGAACATAACCTTGAAGGTGGCGGTCGGCTATGCCTTACCTCGTGTACCTGATGGAACTTACCATTGCTCTCCGATTCCAGATGGCTATGCTGTTGTCGGGGTGGATGAAGTTACCAACAGATTTGAGCAGCTGGAGCTTGAGTACCCTACAGGTGAAGGGGAGACTCATCTGGGAGATGCCATAAGGACTACCATTCTATGGAGAAAGGAACACATCGTGCTTCCATACTGGATGCCGCATCAGCAAACTCAGCCGGAGGAGGCCCCTCAGCAGACTCCTCATAGTCTAGCTCTATCTCCGCTGCCTCAGCCGTCTCCGCTGCCTCAGCCATCTCCGTCGCGTCAGCACACTCCGTCGCCTCAGCTGTCTCCGCCGCGTCAGCGGACTCCGCCGGAGGAGGCCCCTCAGCAGAATCCGCCGCGTCAGCTGACTCCGCCTCCTCCGCCGCCTCAGCATCGGCGGAAGAGATCCGCCGCCGCTCCGGCGGCTAGTAGTACAACAGCGAAGAAATCCAGAGCAGGTAGCGTCAAGAAGGCTCCTGCCAAGTTACCATACGACATGACTAAGGAGGAAACCAAGGAGATCATGGCTGCCGACATGAAACGCCAGCTTGCACCGACCCGTCCAGATCCAACGGAGAAAATAGATCCGGTAAAAGCGAGGCGCTTGCTAGAAAACCTTACAAAACCACCGCCGCCTCCGCTGCTATCAAACTATGACCGCTCTATTGTAAAGTCATATAGAGATCCACAGCAGCGGTCGGGAAGTAGCAGTAGTGCAAGGGGGAAAACAATTCCCCAGCTCGGCGAACAGAAAAACCAATCGTGCCCCCCGCTCAAGGTGTTTACCGATATCGCTAATGATCCAGGGGTAGCGGCCGCTGATCCTGGTTTCACTCTTGGTGATTACTTAGGAGATGAGGTACAGTTCGAAATGGCTGAGTTAGCCTTTAAATTCGAGCACGGGAAGCCTCTCGTCAGACCTGAGGAGCTCCCGCATCTACCAACGATGATGCGAAGATTGCATGACTGGTACTTGGAAGCCTCAAAGCAAGGGAGCAACTATATCATTGCGGGAATTAAAGATGAGCATTACTTCAATGGAGACGAGGAGATTTTCATTGAATTTGAAGAATTATTTCAGTTATACAATCAAGACGCCATCGACAAATCTATCGTCAGTTGCTATTGTTTGTAAGTATCATTTCTGTAATTAAGTCTCTAGCTCAGCTCGTTCATTGCATGTATAATTATCCTCACTATATATATTATGCAGAAAGAAAATCCTGGAATGCAAAAGAGGACAAATCTATGACATTGGGTTCATTAACCCAAATACTATTCATGAAGCTACGGTAAAATGGAACGCCAAGGATACAGAGAAGATCTTGCTAAGGGCGTTAATTAAACAACAAACCAAAAGGGAAATACTATTTCCTTACAACTTCCAGTGAGTGTTATACTGTCTTGTACACATCATTTTGTTTCGCTTACTCGATGTTAAGTGTAATTGATGAGCTATGCGTGCGCAAGTTCCACTTTATTCTGCTAGTCATTCAGTTTGACGCAGGAAAAGTATTTGTCATGGACTCGTTACGTAAAGACCCTGAGATGTGGGCGAACCTGAAAAAAATTCTCCAGAGGTAATTTCAATCATTATCGCACTATATCGGCAACTATCGTTCATTTACTGATATCAAGTAATTAATAACTCCTTTATTCATTTTCTTTGCCGGGCAGGGTTTGGAAAGAGTTCACCAAGCAGGTTAGGGGTGAATGGAGAGAGAAGCTGCGATTTGAACAACTCAGTGTAAGTAGTACTAGCTAGGTCCGCGCATCTCTTTGATTCTAGTTTCAATACCACTATCATGCTTGATTATTATTTTGATTGAACTCTATTCTCGTAAAGTGCTCGAGGCAGGGATCCGGGAATAACTTATGTGGATACTACGTTTGCGAGTTCATTCGCCAGACGACCTCTGAGACGGGCAGATTTTTGGAAAAACTTGAAGTACGTAAACAATATTCACAAATTTATTTTATTACCATCAATTGTGTTGAATTTCATTCATTCATATATATATATATATATATATATATATATATATATATATATATATATATATATATATATATATATATATATATATATTGACCCCCTTCTTTAAATTAGATCCAACGGAAGCGGGACGAACTCGTACCAAAGGCTCGCATATGAGCAATTCAAGAGGAATTGACGGGATTCTTCCTTCAAGAGATCATAGCTAAAACCGGACAATACCATCGAGAATTGGAAGTGAATGTTGGTAATTAGATATTAGGGATCATAAGAGATGTTACATTGTATATATGCATGAACGTGTACTATACGTAGTAGCGTCGAATAGATATACGAAAACTTGTTGTTCGACCAAGCATGGAGAAAGAGAGGTCACTTCTCTCTATATTCATGACGATTTGTGTAATGGTTCCTTCATTGCTATATGTAGTAGCTAGCGTCGAGTTGAATGGAAAACGTAAAATAAAAGCGAAAACCCTAAATGTAAAAGAATTGAATGGTAAACACAAAAAGAAAAGGGGGAAACACAATATGAAACCCCTAAACCCTCCAAAACCCTAAACCCCTCATTTCAAAAAAAAAAAAACCCCAGCGCTTGGCTGCCTTTTAGTCCCAGTTGGTGTTACCAACCGGGACTAAAGGTCCTCCTGCCTGGGCGCCCCACAGCGGCCACGTGGAGCTCCTTTAGTCCCGGTTCGTAACACAACCGGGACTAAAAGTGGGGGCCTTTAGTCCCGATTGCTTAGTCCCGGTTGCAGAACCGGGACTAAAGGCCCTTAGGAACCGGGACTAATGCCCTGTTTTCTACTAGTGGAAGCTTTTGAACAGAATTCTATACCATTGTCAGTACAAAGTATTTTTACCTTCCTCTCAATTTGCCTTCCTACCATAACTTTCCATTCCTTAAAGGCATCAACAAAATCATATTTATTTTTTAGAAAATAAGGCCACACTTTTCTGGAGTAATCATCTATGATTGTAAGCATATAACAAGCACCAGCTAGAGAGGGTTTACGGGAAAGTCCCCACAAATCAGCATGTACATAATCCAATATACCTTGTGTAGTATGAACAGAAACATTGAATTTTACCCTCTCGTGCTTACCACAAACGAGTGTTCATAGAACTCCAACTCACTCACATTGTAGCCATGCAGAAGTTCTTTGTCAATTCTTCCATGCCAGGTTTAATTATATGCCTAAGGCGCATATGCCAAATATTAGTTTTACAAGATTTATCAGAAGTAACAGCAGCAGCAGCAGCATTACCAATAATAATGCTTCCTCTTGATGGTTTCACTAAAGCTCTGCCAGTCAAGCCATTTGAAGAATTCAAGAGAAAACTTAATTAGGATAGTTAAGATTAAGGAAGGGTGTTAGATAAACATAAAATTATCTCAATGTAATCTCAACCTATTCTATCTCTATCCTCTCCCTGTATCTCTCCCCAGTAACATATCGTATCCAAACGATCAACAACTTCTTGTACACCAAGGCAAGGTTGTTTTGCCAGAGATAAATAAACAACACGCGGCTCCCTACAGAGAGTAGAAACGCTTCCATGCATCTAACAGTGATCAAAGGGGAGAAGCAGGAAAGGGTCGAAATCAGATGAGTTCCACGGCTTGGTTTGGCTTGCAAGAGAGCGTTCGATTTGGCTACAAAAGACGGACCCGGTTGGTGAGAACGCGACTGCTCCTATCTGCAAGGAGGCTGCAAGGTCCATTAGGAGATGGTAACTCTTGGTGCGGAGTACGTCAAGGAGGCAATGTTGCGCACGGTTGACGAGGAATCGTGTGTTTGGAGGTTGCCATTGTCCTTTTCTCCCCTCCCTTTTCTGATCCATCCAAGAAACTGAAGCATAGTAAACAAGTCGGCTCGAGATTCGCTGGCACGGCAAGTCAATGAGAGAGCATTGGCATGTGTGGTGTGTTTCCTCACTAGGCATCGACAACATGAAGCACACGTATTCCCGAGGACCTGATGTGCTACACCGCCAGTAGGAGTGCCAACACGTGGCGGGGGCTGAAAGGACCCTACTGATGGCGGTTCGGTGGGACGCTCCCAGGAGGGAGCTGCTCACGTGGGCGCTTGCGAAGGCCGCCCACTAGTTACCACTTGTGTTTTTTTTATCTCAACCGAACACCTTGTAACTCATTCAAGTTTGACCAACTGTATATAAAAATATGTGAAGATCAACAACCTCAAATACATATAGTTTAAAGACATATACTCCCTCGGTTTCAAAATAAATGTCGTGGATTTTGAAACTAAAACCACGACACTTATTTTAGAACGGAGAAGTAAAACCACAACACTTATTTTAATCTGACTTAACACATAAGAAAAACTTTGTTTATAATTTGAAACAGACGGAGTGGCTGAAAAATGAAAGAAAAACACGTATCTTCCTCGCTAAGACATCATCGCCTTTTGATAAAAAAAAAAAGACATCATCGCCTTTGCCGCGGGCACCACCACAGGCCCACAGCACGCCACCCCGCCTGACATGTGGCCCCATCGCACGCCTGCAACGGCACGCCACGCCGTGCGCGTGCCGCGTGCCCCACCCCGCTGACACTGCCAGTGGGCCATCCAGCGTCCCCCACTCTCTCTTCTCCGTCCTCGCCGCCTGGCGCCACCTCTCTCCCCGACCAAAAACCCCAACCAACCACCCACCGCCGGACTAAACCCTACCTCCTCTGCCACCGCCGCGGCCGCGCGATGGTCGTCTCCTTCAAGCTCTCCCGCCGCGGCCGCCGCTTCTACCCGCCGCCCCCGGCCTCCACCCCCGCCGCCGACGCCTCGCCGAAGCCGCCGCCGACACCGTGGGAGGTGAGCACCCTCGCCGCGTCCCCACCCCCTCCCCGTCCCCGTTCATGATAAGCGCTGCCTCTCTATATCTCCTTCGTACTGTGGGATTTCGTCGTGGCCGCGAGCGTACGGAACACTCAGCGTCTGAAACCGTGCCGCAGGCCGCCGCGGCGGCGCCGGGGCTCGGTGGCAACGGCATCGTCGCCCGATCATCCGTACACGGCGGAAATGGAGCCGATCCTGCCGATTTGGGTGAGGCCCCGACCTATCTGCCCGATTGCGCGGGGATTTGTTCAGTTAATCTGTTATTCCGTACTTACTCAAATGTTGCTCAACGACAAGTTGGTGATGCTGAAAAGTGAAAACTCTCGTGCTGCAGGCCTCGAGCCGTCCTTCGCGCTGAATCTGTTTTCGGATGGGTACTCGGTCGGTGGGCTCGACAAGGTCTGTGTGTGGATCGCTGCTATATGTTTGTTTGCTGCTTGCTCTGTTGTTCATGGCAGAACCTGTTGGTTTCGGTGCAGGGAATGCTTGTGTTTCTGATTGGTGATGATCCAGAGAAGAAGCCCTATACCAGGGCATCCAGAGCTTTGCTGTCTGTAAGTATGGGGCTCATTTCGTTTTTCTCTGTATTGCCAAGGGGGGTGGGGGGTGGGGGCCGGGGGTAATTAATCATGAGTCGATTTTCAAGTTACAGAAACAAGGTAAAAAAGGAGTGAGTAATTGCACTACGGCGTGGGTGCTAGACTTTGCAGTCCATTCCTGTGCAACAAATTTATGGGCGCGCCGGAGGCGAACACATGAGACTACAGACTGTGGCAGGGCATTTTGACTGTCGCAATTCGTTGTCCACATAATTCTCTTTTGCTGATGAGATCAGAGTAAAGTATTACTGTGCACGGATTTCATAGAGCCACTGAACATTTCATATTTTTGGGATTGTACATTTTGTTTCTTTTATGGTATATTCTTTCTGTGGGGGAACCACCAGATAGCTTTGGCTGCATATTTATTCCCAGAAAGGAATATTTCCATTCAGAGCATCCTTAACAAGTTATGTTGTCCTGACTCCGGATGGCCTTCTTATTTCTGTTACAGTTTCTTGTAGTGCATCATCTGTGGATTTTATACTTTTATAAATGTGTTATTACAGGATATTGAGTATGGCTGCTTGCCTAAAGATATATTGCACGGTATCCCTTGCAAATTCCAAAATGGAATTGTTGTTTGTGAGGTTAGCTGAAGTCGTATCTTCCAACTTCAGTGTCTGTATTATCTCTGCTTATGTGGGCTTTCTTTACATTGTAATGTACGTAGGTGCGGGACTACAGGTCCTTCCTGTCGAATGGGGATGATTCTTCAGAATACGACTTCCCCATAATGAACAGAATTGCTCTTAGATTGGGCACTGAATGTGTTGTCAATGATCTATCTTTGATTGTGGATGCTTCGTGGACTTATCACGAGCAATTGGTCAGCACTTCTGTAAACCTGGAAAGGCAAGGTTTAACTGTCATCTACTATTTCCAAAATCCCACCTGATTTATTTTTCTTATGCATATTTCAGATTGCCGAGTCGACCATCATTAATTCCTTGCAACCCAGGCTTAATTTGGATCCTAAGCCATGCCTTGAAAAGCTTTGCAACTCTGTTAAGAAGGTACCCCCGCTTTCAGTTCCTGGATCCTACTCAATTCTTTTGTTAACTTTAGAAAGTACTGCAACATAGCTTGTGCTTTTGTGCCAAATTGTATGCAAATAGATCGATTTAGGTCTACATAAGGGAAGACAACGAATGAAAGAGACATCTCTTCTCAATACTTCTCCTGGCCCTCCTGAACAATGCAAGCCCAAGGAATGTGACGCCTGTGAAGGTGCAGCAGTATGCATTGAGAATTCAGCTCTAGAAGTCTTGCCAAGCGGAATACTGAGCTGCTCGCCAGTGAACTGTCCATCACCTCCCCAAGTTAACAGTGCCAAATCTACTGTAGTGTCTGATCCCGAAGATAGTACGCAATGCTCTTCGTCCATTATCAACAGTTCTGCCTTCTGTGACAGAGAACAAAGTGCATCAAGTACTCCTGCTTCTGATAATTTTTTTCAGAATCATGATCAGCAGGTGGACTTAGGTATCATGAAGGTTGATCATAAAAAGGGACGATTGCTAACAGAGACAGTTCTACCACAAAAGAGAAAGGAGTGCTCAAATCTTCAACATGAAAGGCTGTTTTCAGACAAAAGTGCAAGGTTGAGCTCCCAAAGTTCCGATGACCAGTTTCAAAAGTCAGTGGGGGCTTCACATAAAGAAGGTCTTATGCTAGGATCTCCAAAAGAACCGTTGGTTGAGGACAAGGTAGATCAAGCAATAGGTAACAAGGACATGGAAGTACATCAACAGAAGTCCTTGTCAACTCCTTCCTTGAACATAAAGGATCCATGTTCAGAAAAATTCGCCGAAAAGGTTAAGCAGGGATCTCGGAAAGAACTGCCAGTTGAGGTTATGGTTGATCAGACCATGGGCAAACAGGACATGAGATTACAGGAACAGAAGTCCTTCTCAGTTATCCCAACAAATCACCCACTTCCTTCCTTCAACAGAAATGATCCATGTTTAGAACAGTTCCCTGAGAAGGTTAAGCTGGGATCTCGAAAAGAGCTGCCGGTTGAGGTCAAATTAGAACAGAGAATTGGCAGAGAACAGGAAAATGAGCCCCTGTCAATACTCCCGATCAGTCTTCCACAGTCTTCCTTGAACAGAAATAGTCTGCATGTAGAAAAAATCCCTGAAAAGGTTTACTCTTCGGATACAAGGATGAGAGAAAGTCATCTGGTCTCATTTGTAGATGTGGACAATCACGGAGGAGAGCTCAAAGACAGTTCAGTGACCTCTGTAACCTCCTGTAATGCAAGTTCAAGAAATGCAGATGCCAAACCTCACGAGGATAAAGCTTCTACGGAGCCCCAACCTACTACTTCAAACATAAAAATATCAGGAACTTCTACCATTTCTCTGAACGAGCAAATCAATTTCGAAGGGAACGGGCAGAAACAAGCTGATATTCTGGTCAGGCGTTTGTGTGAGGACAGAAGCTCAAAAGAGCCAGGTGTTACTGATGGTGCTAGCTGTCAATTTGGTATTTCTCCAGATATTGAGTTGTGCATTGGACACCCTTTATATAACATTGAACCTAACATAGAAAAGATTCTATCAGAGGTCATCCTGACCACCCAGAGGTGTTGCTTTGACAACTTCACTCTGTAGTTTTCATTTTAAGTTGGACTTTTTTGGGTACAACTGGTGCCAGAATTATAGCAGTTCTTTACAAAAGAATTTACTTGTTCATTATTCTTTATGTAGGCATGCACCAGATGGAAATGCTGCTAAAATTGATGGTGTTGAAACATTGGCGCCATTGAATTCCTGCTCACCATCTTGTTTTGTTCGGTATGATGGTGCTGAGGGAAGTCCATACACGCGGGAAGAGACCATTTCATGCTGTCCAACCAGGAGAACGAAACATACTCGAAATATTAGAAGCCTTGTTTTTCACCGTGTACAGTATTTCTGTAGAGGTGGGTTTATTTCTGCTTGTGCACACATAATCTTATTTTGCGCTTAGTTCTACTCTTGTTCTAAAGCATCACACATGGCAGGTATAGTTGATCAATCTCATTACATACTTTGCCTTCTCGAGTCTGAATCACCGGATGACCATCAAATAGCTGTTGAAATGATATCAGGAGATGAGCGTTTTCACATCGCTACTCTTCCCACTTCTGTGAGTACTATTTTAATTCAGTTTTACAATGCAAGAATAATACTGTAATACCTCTTCATCTCTGCCTCCTCCATGGTATGCTTTTGCAGGATCAAGCAAAGAAGTTTGTGGATCAATTCATTCTTCTGGTAAGCAAGCATTGTCTTCCAAGGCATTCATTGTTTTGACAATAAAAGTATTGTTTATTGTTTACCGGTTGTGCATATTAAACTAGTTGCTGCCCTGGATGAATTTAATTTTTAGCAACTGTTGTCTTGGTATACTGAAATAATATCTTAGCTCTATTTCTGAGTTTTGGGTTGTATGTGCAGATGAAACGGGAAGGCTACACACTATGCAATTCTACGGTCTGTAATGGATTCTCTGAACTCAGACAGGTAAGATGAGGATTCCTTTTAATACTCAACAATTTCACTAGCACTCTTTTCTCGAATATTAAGATTTCCCAGATATTTTCCCATATTGGCACACCGCCTTTTGCATCACTTACTCGAATCCGCCATCGTTTTTCAGGAATCTGCAGATGTATCTCAGCCGGACTATCTAACTGGAGAACATCCACCACACCAGGGGTTCTCACCTTGTGTTGCAAAAAGCGTTGTGATTAATGAATGCAAGGATACAGGTTTTGCCTCGGAGAAGAGGCTCCCAGATGTACATGCAAACGCTCGGCAGCAAGGGAGCCAGCACTGGGGACTGCCAGATGTACATGCAGCTGTTCTGCATCAAGGGAGTCAGCAGTGGGGACTGCCAGATGTGCATGCAAGTGCCTCGCACCAAGGGAGTCAACAGTGGGAGATGCCAGCTGCACACACAAATGTTATGCAGCATGGGAGTACCCAGCAGTGGGGACAGTCATATGCACACGCAAATGTTCAGCAGCAAGGGAGTACTCAACATTGGTGGCAACCATATGCACACGCAAATGTCTC
Source organism: Elymus sibiricus (assembly GCA_039707655.1). Classification (NCBI taxonomy): domain Eukaryota; kingdom Viridiplantae; phylum Streptophyta; class Magnoliopsida; order Poales; family Poaceae; genus Elymus; species Elymus sibiricus. The sequence goes on along the minus strand of CM077668.1, from coordinate 35,735,249 downwards.
GCAGCAAGGTGGTAACCAGCAATGGGGGCAACCATATGCACACACTAATGTTCCGCAGCAAAGGAGTAGCCAGCAGTGGGGGCAACCATATGCACACGCAAATGGTCTGCAGCAAGGGAGCAATCAGCAGTGGCGGCAACCATATCCATATGTACATGCAAATACTCTGCACCAAGGGAGCCAGCAGCAATGGGGGATGCCAGATGCTCATGCGAATCTTCGGCATCAAGGGAAACAGCAATGGTGGCTGCCAGATGATCATAGTACAAATGCTATGCACCAAGGGAGCCAGCAGCAATGGTTACAGCCAGAGCAGCAACCCTCAGCCTCGGCTAATGTCGGCACACCCCACTTCTCGAATCCCGGTTACCCAGCCGAGCAGCAGTACACCAGCAGAGTCTTCCAAGGCCAGAGGCCACCATTTTCAGCCGGGACGTGCTCAATGGATCAGCACCAGCACCACTACTACCCCCAAAGCAGACAGGATATACCAGGAGGGTCTGTCGAGAGATACGCTACGACTACGACCACAAGCATGGGCGCCGGCAGCTATGGCCAGTGGCACCAGGTTCCTCCCCCGCAGCAGCTCGGCGGCAGGACGTACCAGTGGGGTTTCCAGGATTTCGGCAGGCAGGTGCAGATCAGCAACCTGCCTCCAATGCAGGCCGGGAGGAGCGTGCTGCTGTCGGGGCAGCTTCCCGCTGGAACTGGAAGCCCGCAGACGAGCTCCCCGACCACCGGCTCCGATGGCAGCGTCACCAGCACGTTTCTGGTGCCTCCCAGCGGCTACCACCAGTACCCGCCGCCGCCGCATGGGATATGCTGAAGGGCGATGTTATCCAGCATGGTTTCATCGGCGCTCTTTTGGTGCAGGTTAAAAGTACAGGTAGTACTTGCATGCAGCATATAGATTACGGATACTTTTGTAGAGATGAATGAAGTCCCTTCTTTTGTTTCGCGCTTCGCCAGTGGATATATAGGCCCTGGTAGCCTTAGCTAGGCTGATGCCATATGCAATGTTTTTGGTTGCAGCATTCTGTTGTCGTCAGCAGTTTGGTTGCTTGAGGCTCCTCCTGGGCAGTATCACTGAAACTTGGTGTGACCGAACCGAACCAACGATGTTTGTTCTGTGGTACTGCTCTTGGTCCGTCACATTGCATATGGAAAAGATGATGATGAAAACTCTCTGTTTATCTGGGCGGAAACCTACAGCGAATTTTTTGAACTTGAGTACATAAAAAAACTATTTAAATCTCAGTAAAACTTCAGTTTTGCAAATTTGGCTTCTACATGTACATAAAAAGGACAGCAACTTTCTATGACAGTTTGGGTGAAGATGAAACGAGCATTCTCGATACGCCTAAAAGTTTGTAATATCAACTGATGCAAATTAGCGTAACTTGCGACGAAATAAATAAACAAACAAATCCATTTAGAAGTTTTTACAACACTTTGCAAATGGCCTGAAACTTTACATGGACATGTTTGGATAGTTGCGTCCATCTAACTACAATTTGACAGCGCAGCGTGCAGTATCAGATTTTTTTTTCTCCACCAAGCGGGCAGTGCACCAGTAGCCGAGAGCCCGGCTACAGCATGAACCAATGCAAATTCTGGAGCAACTCCCTGGCATTCACAGTTAGGGCCGTTCTTTTCAAACCAAAGCTGAGGAGCACACACACACAAGCATACAAATACATGGGGCAGAAACCCTCCTGGCTAAAGGCAGGAGCTGCCAAGCACACGCACGTAGAAAAGGCAAAGACAGGATCAAATCCGCCTTGAAATAATACTAGGATAGTTAAGCTGAAATTCCCCGGATCAGGTACTCAAAAGCATCTTCATACATTACATACTTGGCTAGACTAAGGTACGATAAGTTTTTGCAGACAAACATACAAACACCACTGTTCGTCAGTGACAACTAACAACTGCATCATCCCTTCTTCGGCTGGAGAAAACCAAAGCGTTAAAATGTTAGTACCCTCATACGGATAACGACAAAACTTAATAGTAGGCACCTAGGAGCATGTAATAGTGTATGAACAAGGCGAACCTAACAGGAGTATGTAATAGTGTACGAACAAGGGGTGCCTCATGATAAATCAGCTCAGCAACATGGGCTACTAACATTTAGAGCTATATCATATCTCCTTGAAAAAGAAGACTCATATCATATTACTAGCTATGTATAACAACAAAATAAATCCTTCAGCCTTCTCACACAAATTTTTTTAAGGTGATGGAAGCAACACGAGAGAGTTCCAGATATATTGCTTTCAACAAAAAAGAATGAGGTGACTGATGTTTGTAATAGCAAAATGGGCTACTAACATATTGCTTTCAGCTTACAGATTATGAAACAACAAAAGCAAGGGAGAACAACATGTGGATCATCTGCATATCATTTATGATCCGACACTCGGCCTCGGCACCATTTTAATGGTTTGTCTGTGTTATTAGCATGTGTGAATCTAAATCTCTTCCACGTGGACAGTTGTTTGAGGGTGCATGCTACCCACATTGGCCACCACATATATCCTCCAAAGAGAAAATCAAACAGTCCCCAAATCTCATAAATTATATTCAGGAGATCTTCTTACCTGTTGAACCGTTTCAGCACAGTAGCACATCAAATCATCCTAGCATTTCAGCTCCATTAGTTCCACCAACAATGGTTGTGCCTAGAAGCATAAGAATTACGACAATTAACAACAGTTCCACAATAAAAGACAAATGGATAAGAGAAGGCAACATGAGACTGTTAGAAAGATGAGCTGGCAAATATAGCTCAAGCAAAATAATTCACTTTTGTAACTTGTTTTTATAAATGTGTTAAAAGTCACTTTCGGTACTCACAATACATAAACAAAACCACATCTCTTGCAAAATGCAAGCAACATTCATACAAAGCAATATAAAAAAAACTTATCATTTGACATTTCAAATGATATTTTCAAATACATAAAACAAGCACATTGAAAGATAACATATAATAAAGTAATACAGCTATAAATACGTCCATCCAGCAAAAAACATAATTGCTAACTACTCCCTCTGTAAAGAAATATAAGAGCGTTTAGATCACTACTTTAGTGATCTAAACGCTCTTATATTTCTTTACGGAGGGAGTAAGTTTTATCGTCGAAAATCGCTTACTAAGTTCAACTTGTAAGTGTAACATTTAAGTGTCACAATAGCCGTATGAGAGCAATCATGTATAAAAACAAAACAAGATTGGGTTATTTCCTCAAATATAAAGACCAAGGATGAGCAATCACCTAGTGGGTAGAAACTCCTGAAAGCATAACAATAATATGGAGACGGGGTTCCATCAAGTTTTCTGGATTGCATTGACTTGATTTGAACCATATGGACACCGTCGTGTCTAGCTAAAAAGATTACATCGGTATCCTCATCATACCCCACCAATTTGAGAGACTCCGTGCTCCTCCCAGTCCGAGGAGGGATGTTAAGAATGTTACGCAATGCAACAATCTTGCCCCGAAACCATATGGCAACACCCTCAGAGTTGACCTCCCTCTGCCACATTTGAAGGTTATCGTAATGCAAGATGGCAACACCAACAGTTCCGTCAGCTGCCTGGATGATCTGAAGTTTATCAAAATAATACGCACCAGGAGGCCCGTCAATCACGGTAATTTTCTGTGTGTCCAAATCAAACCGAAGTATGTTGATGCTCAAAAACCAAATTAACGGCCAATAAAGTACATTACCAACAAGGGTGCTAGGACAAAGCAAAGGAAAATAGGGATGATCTCTAGAGATTAGACCACCCCATGTGTCAGTCTCGGCGGAGTAAACGCTGGCGAGGAGTCGGCGAGAATCAGAATCATAGGACACCAAGACCACTTTGAAGGGGCTGGAGTGGCAGGCGCCGTGCACATGGCCCTGTTGGCCGGCAGCACAGAGCACCGCCCCCCGTAGCTGGTACTCGGTACTGTCAAACAGAGCCTCCGGAACCGCCACCTGGCGCACCTTGCTGGAAATGGGGTCGCACACAAGGAGCTCTCTCCCGTGAAGGACGAGGAGGCGGCCGTGGCGGCAATCGAGCACAGAGGAGGGGGAGCGGCTGTGACGTTGTCCAAGGGAGAAGAGCTCAGCGGGGATGCGGTTGGGAGTAGTGGCCAGGGTGGGGGTGGGGGTGAACACGAGCTCCACCTTGGGGAAGGAGCACTTCTCATAGACCCCGAGGAGGGGCGGCTTGCGGTGGTGTGCATAGAACCGGCGGAGGAACTTGGGGTCGACGAGGATGCCCCGCCAGCGCTTGCAGACGGCCGAGGCGCGGGGGGGCGAGCATAGGTCCAGGGGGAGGCGGAGGAGGATCTCCCGGAGCATATCTTCGCCGTCCAGGACGGAGGCAGGCGGCTCCGGCGAGGTGAGGCGGCGGCGACGGGGCACGCCGTCGCCCTCCTCGCTCGCGCGGGTCTGGGGACGGAGGCGCTTGGTGCGGTGGCGAGTCACTCCGGCACCCTCCTCAATCGCGTGGATCTGGGTGCTCCGGCGCGAGCTGCGGCGGTGGCTGGCCGCTCCGGCGCCATGCCCAGTGGCGTCGGTTTGGGGACGGAGGCGCGCGCTGCGTGGGCGGGCCGGCCCGGCGCTCTCGTCGCCCGCGTGGATCTGGGAACGGAGGCGCGCGCTGCGGCGGCGGGGGGGCGCTTCGGCGGCACCCTCGCCGGGGTGGAGGTGGCTCATGTCAGCGCCGTCAAGACCTAGCTAGCAACGCACGAGATGAGTGGGGAGTGGATCTGTCACTCGTTGCCTTGCAGCATTGGGTTGGGCCCTGAGCCCCTGACCGATCCACCAAGTGCAACTGGTATTTATTGGGCCATCCAGCGAATCAACCATTTATTACTCTCAAATAAACCTCAAATAAAATATTATTACTCTGAAATCAAAGAAAAAGAATAAAAGAGTGAATGAACCATGGAGACATACATAGTCACATTGTTGGATGTTAGCGTAAACCTGACGATTGCTGTTATCAAAATAGCGCGAGCTCGGGTTAACACCTTTTAAAAGCTATATAAACCCCTAGGTTAGACCGAGGGTTTCTCAAGTCCTCCGCCGGCCATAGACGAAGTACCTCTGTCGCCTCGCCCCGTCCTTTCTCTTACCCTTCGCCTCCCTCCTTCCCTCTCGGGCTGGCTATGAGAGTAACATGGTTGCCTACCTAGCCTTGATGGTGTGTGGCGGCGGCGCTCGAGCGATCGGCTTCTCATGGCAAGTCAAGCGGGAGGAAGCAGCTTCGAGCCGTGGGAGAAAGGCGATCCGGCGGTTTTGCTAGAGTGCCTGCATCTGAAAGACAACAACGTGGATAATCTGATTTGGGAAGAGGAAGTAGATGATCCAGGAGAGGCGCCGAAGTGGCTTGCGCGGGCTCGGCTCCTGGCCACAAAAAGTTGTAGTCAATCAACATTAATGGCGAACATAAAAGCTGCTTGGAATCCTGTGAGGGAGGTCGTCTGGAGAAGAATTGAGGCAAATCTATTCTCTGCGCAATTTCAATACTTTGGCAGATTGGAATAAAGCCCTTCAATTCATCTAGAGCCATGGGACTTTAGGGATGTTGGCTTGATCATTTGATGACTCAGGTGTTTGTCTACACTCCGGTAGTCTTAGCCTAATGGCTACATTTTTGCGAAGTACAAGGGGTAGACATGCTTAGGTTGGGCTACTGATGTTTTGGGCTGCAGCATTATGTCGTGAGCAGTTTGGTTGCTTGAGGCTCCCCCTGGGTGGCTAATATTATACGGTGTTGTATGTGAAAGTTCACTGAAACTTGCTATAATTGAACCAATGATCGTTTGTTCTGTTGTATTGCACTCTTGGTCTGTCACATTGCATATGGGAAAGAAAGATGAACACGCTCTTGCTGGTGCATCACGTTGGTCTGTTGACAGTCCGCAGCGTCCAAATGGGACAGAAAACTAGGGTGAATTTTTGGAAGTTTAGTACATATATAAACCGTTTCATAATCAGGGTAAAATCTCCTATCAGTAATGAAAAAAAAACGCAAAATGGATCTTCCATGTAGAGAAAAGACAACAACTTTCTCAAAAGGCACACAAAAAATATAGCGACTTGTCTATGAAAGTTTTCGTAAAATGATAGGAGCATTTTCTCGAACCGTGCAAAAAATTATAAAATCACTTGATGCGAAATGTCGTAATCTGCGATGAAGAAGATAAATCCCTTTCATTAATTCTGCACAGTTTGAAAAATGGCCCGAAGCATCACATGGACATGTTTGAAGTGAATAGTTTGGGGTAAATATATTTTGAAAACGGATACCAGGCGCGGCGGCCGACGAGAGTCCTATTCAGCGCTCTCAGTGCCGCTTAGTGCTGCTGACGCTCGCACGTGGCGCATTGCGCCCTGGCCCAGCAATCTGCTCAAAAAACAAACACGAAGAAAAATAATTCCACCAACGGCTGGAGACTTGTTGCAATAACCACTAGATCAAGAGCACTTGGTTGTCTACAATCCGAAAACAATACTATTTGACCCTTCTTTTAGTACAACATTACCATATATTATCCCAGTATAAATAATTTGAAAAATTAAAACCTAAATTGGAAAAAGAATTCAGAAAGCTTTATTTTGGTTCCGCTTCTTGCTCTAAGCAGAAAGACTCGTCGGAGGAAAAACCTACAAATTTGATAAAAGTTCAATAATTAGAAATGGTCTGTACAAACTGAAAAAAGTTCACGAAATTAAGAAAAGTTCATGAATTTGAAAAGGTTCGTACTTGGCAAAAGTTGGCGAAAATGAAAAAAAATCATGAATTTGGAAAAAGTTCACGAATTGGAAAAAAGTTCACGAATTAGACTTTTTATTAAATCTGGAAAACTTCATGAATTTCTTCTAAAGTTTGCAAATTTCAAAAACAATTCACGAGCTAAAAGTTCATGCATTTGAAAAAAAGTTCACGGCTGAGATATTCATGAATTTAAAAAACATTTCCCAATTTGAAAAAATTAAACGAATTTGGAAAAGATTTCATGAAATTTTGAAAAGTTCATGGCTAAAAAATTCACAAATTTAGGAAAAAAATAGCGGATCAAAAAAATTTAACGAATTTAAAATTGTTCACAAAAAATTTGAACAAAAATGTAAAAAACAAAAAAAATCGAAAAAGAAAAAGGAGAAAGGGAAAATAAAAATAAAAAACCCAACAACACTCATCCTTGAAAAAACAAGGAAAACCCGCCCCCAAAAAACCGTTGGAAACTTGTAGATGTTTCGCAAAACCAATGAGAGAGAAAAACTGCACGCACTGACCAAACTAGCGTACAGGAAGTGCGCGTACTGTGCGAAAACGAAAAAGAAAACGCTAAATGGGCCGAGCCCAAGGGCGAACAGGGGGTGTGCGCCGGTTTGGAGAATGAACTGTCACCGACGCTTAAGGTGCCATATAGGGTCTGGGGGCGGCCAACAACCTACAGTTTTCTCCCGCGGTGCGCGAGTGCCGCCCAGTAATCTCTTTGAGCCCCTTTGATCCATTCATATTGTTACCCATGGCCCGTTTCGAACGCCACTCTTTTTTGCAGGGAAGCCCGACCCATCTCACCCATTGGCCCAACTATGGCTCTTCATCGGTTATTAAAGATATACCGTACTAACGCATTGGCCATTTCTCAAAAAAAAAAAAACTAATGCATTGGCCCAACTATGACTCTTCATCGGTGGGATCGGGAGGTATTGAAGAGTCAGAAGAAAGGGATAGCCTTGCCGAAGTTGAAGAAAGAACTAGAGAAATGTGGGAGGGGGTCCTTTAACCGGATACTCGTGCAAGGATGTAAGAATTACAAAAAAATTATTGAAAATTTGCTAGATCAGGAAGAGCTGGTGTGGCTTCAGAGAGGCCAAGCTAACTGGCCACTTCACGGCAACAGAATACTGCCTTCTTCCACAATGTTGCGCAACCACATTAATTAAGAAACTCTTGGATGACACGAGTGTTTGGAGACAAGGAACAGACAAACTGATGGTCAAATCACAGGGTATAGTCTCTATTTTCAGATTGCATGTCGTAGTGGACAAAGACGCTCCCCTCGGTCGCTCCCGCGGGCGACCAGGGAGCGAACCCCAGCCCGCCGCCAGCGCCTCTCACCGGCGTTACCCTCCCCTCGCCGCCGCTGGCAGGGTCGCCGGGCGAAGCCCGCGCGGCTCGGTGGCGGCGGGGCCCTCTTCCTCCTCCTCCTGGTCGAGCGGCGCGGGCCGTCACATCGGGGGGAGCTCGAGCTCGTGGTCGCTACGGGCGGCGCAGCGCGGCGGCAAGGCGGCAAGGCGAGGCGGCTGGGCGGCGACGCTCGGTGCGCGGGCTGGCGCGGCCGGGTGTGGGGTCGCGCGGCGTGGGGCGCAGGCCCAGGGGCGGCCGGTGCGGCGAGCGGGCGTGGCGGATCTGGCGCTGTGCGGGCTCGTGCCGGTGCGTGCTCTGGCAGGGGCGGCCGCGTTCGAGCGCGGGGAGGCGCGCGCAGGGCGGCGCAGCGCGGCTGCGTCAGGGAGGCCGCGGATCTGGCGGCTTCGGGCCAGCGGCCTTGATTCGCGCGACGGCTTCGGGCTCGCGGGGATCCGGCGCTGGGGGGCGAGGCAGTCACACGAGGTGGTCGCGTCGGGTGGCCAGGTGTGGCTGCGCAGGGGGGCGCAGCGGGCGCGCGCAGGGCGCGTCGTGGGCGCGAGTGGGCTTCGAGCGGCGCGGATCTGGTGCTTGGGGGCGCGGCTCGGAGACCCAGGGCGGCGCGGTGAGGTGGCGTCGTGGTGGTGGCCGATCTGCCGTCTCCGGCGGGCGCGTGTGACAGCGGCCAGGAACCGTGGTGGTTCGTGGCCCGGGCAGTGCTCCGCCATGCCTTGTCGGCGTGGTGCTCGGTTTGGCGCGGTGGCTCGTGCTGCGTCCAGCGGTCTTGCTCCTGGTCTGGCGATGGTGGATCTGCTGGCCTGCGCGGTGGGTGGGCTGCCGGTGGCCTTCGCGAGGTGCGGGTGGCTGCGGCGGCTCCGATGTGGCTTGTCCGGTGGTGGTGGCAGGGGTGTTGTGGTGGGCCCTCGTGTTGGAGGTTGACCGCCGGTGGGCTCCGCGAGGTGCGGTTGGCTGCGGCGGTCTCGACGCCTCTTCGTCGATGGGCAGCTTCGATGGTGGTGGCGGTTGGCGGGCTTGCCGACGCCGGTGCGGGATGATGTGCGGCCGAGGTGGTGTGGGAGCTTGGGTGAAAACCCTGTCTCGGCCTTGTGCCGTGACCAGTGATGGCGGCGGCTGTGGCCGTCGTTGACCTTCCTGGAGGCATCGCTGTTTTGCTGCCGCACCCCTCCCGCACGGATCCGGCCTTTGCGGCCTCTCCAGGGGAAACCCTTGATCTTGTGATCGGACGTTGGCGGCGCTTTGGTGTGTTGTTTTCCCTCTTGGGGGCCTCGTCTCGGAGCTCGGCTTCGGCAAGCGGGACTGGTGGTTTGCGGCGGTTGTGGCGGCCAGGCTTCTGTGGCAACGTTGATGGTGGGAGCGATGTCGGCAACGCGGCAATGGTTGCGGTAGTCGGCTCTTCTCCGGCGTGTCCGCGGTATTGCCTCGGTTTGTTTCTTGCTGTGGAGTCGAAGCTGCGGCGGCGGGGCCCTGTGGTATACGATGACTGGCGGGAGGTGGCCCGTTCGGTGATCTTCCGCGGCGCCAGCCGTGTCTGGATTTGTCCTTCAGTGCTCTCCGTCAGAGTCGGAGCTGCGCTGTCTGGCCGCAGGTGGCTGAGCTTTGGCGCAGATCTTCTTGCAGCTTCACGCGTCCGCTACGGTGTGGGTTGGGTCGACGATCGCCGACGGCGGAGTCGGAGTCGCTTGCTCAGAGTGTTAGGGATGGCGAGGACACCTCTAGGGGAGGAGTGATGATGATGACGCCTGCGTGCTGTCTCGGCGAGGCCCTCTTTGGAGTGGTGTGCGTGGGGTTTTTTCATGTGTGCCGCTCAGCGGTTGTGATGGTTTTTGCCCGGTTCTCCATAATTAATTGGGCAATCTGGTTTTCGCTCGGTTTTCCCTAATTAACTGAGCAACTCTCTTCTGCTTAATTAATCGATGAGGCAAAGCTTTTGCCTCCGTTTCGAAAAAAATCACAGGGTATTTTGCAGATTTGTTTACGTCGCAGGTGCAAGTGTCGAACGTCAATGTTCCATCTAAAGTCCATCGCCGGTGGTTTTAATACTAGAGTATTTGCCAAACCACAGTATTTTCTCTAAATAATAAAAAGAACCCCAGACCTCTTTTTTTTTTTTAAACTGAGTACGGTGAGAAAACGGGCACGTTTGCTTCCTCCTTCTCAAGCAGCACAACTCGATCACCTCAATTCAGCTTCGCTGCGTGGTGCGTCGTCACCGCCGTGGATGTTCCCATGGTGACCTTCGACGGCGACGCTGAAGACGGCCGAGTGTTCCAGCCCACGCGCAGCCGTCGCCCTTGGTAGTTCAACTGCCTCCGCTTTTGGTAAGCTAGCTTTGTGCATGTCCGTTCAAGTTTATGTACGCGGCTGTTTGTTGGTTGTCCAAGTGTGCAACAACTAGGGAGCTTGGTACATGCGTGTTTTCGACTGTGAATAGTTGCTAATTTACGTTATATGTAAGCAATAGCCAAACATGCATGCTTGCAGTATTCTCAATACTCTAGAATACTTCGGTATATCAAAACTGTGGTATCTTGTGCCTATAGGTTTAAATACTGTAGTTTTCAAATACTTTGGGTTTTTCAACCTCTGTAAAGAAATATAAGAGTGTTTAGATCACTAAAGTAGTAACCACTCTTATATTACTTTACGGAGGGAGTACTTTGCTATCAAACGGGGCCTTAATGTTGTACTTACAAATTAAGATTATTAGCCCTACCCAGAGTGTCTTTGTCCCAAAGCGTTTAATTACATATAATGTTCTAGTTGCGTACGAGAGCCTTCATGCTATCAAGAAGAAGAAGGTAGACATGGGATTTTATCTAGATAATCAACATGGGACTGATAAACACCATTATATATACCTTGTCAACAAATTGTTGGGGGAGACGCGTCCAAATAATCCCAAGACCGACTACTAGCCGCATCGAGATTCTGTTTTCCAACCAAGGCCCTTCCAACTCACGAGGTTACCTTGGTTTATTAAAGATATACCGTAGTAACACATATGGTGTTTAAGGGTTGCACCGTATGTATCCCCATAGACTTGACTCCAGTTGCCGTACTAATCATACCGTCACTAACTTTTAGCACAGTCTTCCACTCCTCTCCTCCAGCTTTCTTTTGTTTCGATCTTCTGCATCTCAGGTGTACCCGCGAGCCCTAGGATTGAGTAGAGACAAGAGACCAAATCGTTGCACAAACATATATAGTAATAACATTCTCTTAAAGTAAGCAATAATCCCTTCATGCACGTACATGGGGCTGCGAGGCTATGCCTCGGTCCTTAGCCCGAGGGGGCTACTCACACATCACGAATAGATCACAAACAAAAGACATTGTAGACAAAGATACCTTAAGATGAATGATTAAAAGTCTTACAATGCCTCTGATCGTGATTTACCCTCCATTACAAGTAATATGACTAATGGAGCTGGAGGAAACGGTGGTGGAGATTATGATGGCTATGGAGATGGCGAGAGTTGTAGATGAGAATGGTGACAGTAGCTGCTAGGGTGAACTTGGCGAAACTCCGGAACTCTTCTTTCCGAAGGATTTTCTTCTCCTTGTAAGTGTAGACAGATGGAATTGGGTTTGAGAGCGATGATGCCGAGTTTCCAAGGTTCCCCGAGTTCCTTTTGTCGGGAGCTCGGCGGTGTAAGGTGTCTACCGAGTTTCCAAGAAATTTAACTCTGTAGTGCCACAAAACTCGGCAAATATCATTGTGTGCCCAGTGGCCGTAAAAAGGGACTCAGCGACAAGGAGAAACTCAATGATGTCGCACATTTGCCAGGTTTCGCCTATTAGAAACTAGGCAGTGCCCTGACAGGTGGGCCCCACTAACGACCAGGTGATGGAGACGTGACGGCAGTCTATGTTTACTGGGTTTGCACTAATGAAAAAATGGCATTCTTTTTGCCTTTTTATTTTTCTGCTATGGAATTTCAGGGGTCACGTCGATGCCGAGCTCCTGTGAAAAAAAACTCGGCAAAGACCTGGCAGGCGGGCCCGCGGGAGACGTGGCAACGACTATTGGACGATTGGGCTTCCTATGCCGAGCTTCGAACTCGGCAAAGCACTGACCCATTTTCTACCCCACGCATATAAACGTGGGCGTGCATGTCCCTCCTCCACCATCTCCCTCCTCCGCCTCATGTCAAAGGAAAAAAGTTATGCCACAAACACTCCTTTGCTTGCCAAGCTACATGTCTGAATTTGACTGCATTCCAACATTTGTTTGAATTTTTATTACTGCATTCTAAGGTCTGTCTGAATTTGATAGATTTATAAATGTTGTTGAGCAAATGTACATTTACATGTTTTGGCCCACTACACAACACAACCACACAAGTGCTGATCATCATCTATTCTGAATAAGCTACATCAGTAAGTACATTCGCATATAATTTTTTGGAGAGTCTACAGTAAGTAATTGGCAGAGCATGCTATTTCATTTACAACTTCTGTTATTCTTCCAGGTGTTGAATGCATCTTTCTGTTATGATGCTTCAGTAAATACTGCATGCTATTATCAGATGAGCTACCATGCAATTTTGATAGCCTTCTCGGCAGCAAAGAATTAAAGGTTGGACCAGATCTGACTAGGGCCGATGAAAAATTCTTAGCATATCGTCATGTTCTGAGATCCATATGCACAGGAGAGGGGTCTTTACTTGCACACGGTTTGTCGTAACCATGCGTATCAGCTCCATGAATGGCATGTCCACTTATTCGGCGCTGGGAGGGCGTGTGCCGATGTACTCGAAACCGATGACGAGGAATGCTAGGCCTTGAATGAAGAGGTAGATGTAGTACCCTTTGTTTGCGTAAAACACGTCATAGCAACCGCATATAATTATGCAGGTTCCAACAAAAATCTCTGAGCAGTTGTACCTGATAAAAAGAACACACAAATCAGGCATTATTTGTCAAAACTAGAAAACGTTCAAATCGGCAGTTTATATATAGTAAACTGAAGTAGTATATATCATAATGTATTAGCTTAGAGAAAATAGACTTTGCTTACTTGTCCCATAATCGTGTTCGCCTCTTTTCGAGCTTTGGTACTAGGGGCGTCGATAGGTCGACATCTATCACTTGCACATCATCTAATCCTTCCATGGCTGGATCTGTCTTGTTTGCATCTCCCAATTTCTCAGTGACAACCCACTCCTTGACTCGTCTAGCGTCGAGAAGACCAGTTATTGTGGCCTTTATCCGGTGCAACGACATCACATTCTCAAAGAGGACCCAGAGGATCACCAGATGAAATGAACTGAAAGAGTGGCTTTCAGGTGTTAACTGAATGTAATAAACAGTACAACTCTCATTTGATCTTGGGGTGCGTGTTACCTTGGTGATCCAAGAGCCTTGCATAGGGTGATAACAGTTGGAACGTAGACCACACCCCAGAGAGGTATCTGAATCTCAGGGAAGAAAACGGACACCGGGATCGCAAAGCAATAGTAGATGAATGTCACTGTATGAGCAGCGATCTTCCCAACGAAGAAGAAGTCATACAACAGGTGGAGTTTGCTCCAAAATGACACTTCCTGAACATAGTAAATTAAATTTCAGGCAACAAGATGGTGTGTGTGGTGATGCATCCTCCCATGTCAAATAAATATAGACCTTGTTCTCTATAATCTCTACCAACATTTTCTTGAACAGGTTTGCTGGTCCACATGACCACCTGTGCTGCTGAAATCGGTATGCCTTGAATGTGCTTGGCAGCTCACTCCTGACCTAACCACACACAGATTCGAGCATCGTTAGGTTTGTTTCTCGATGGGTTTGACTATTTCTGACAGAGAAGCAAGTAAATAAAAGAGCATTATTTTTGGCTTACTTTTACGGCGCCAACATACACGAACTTCCACCCCAGCAGCGCCGTGCGAACAGCCAGGTCCATGTCCTCCACCGTCGTCCGGTCCTTCCACCCCCCGGCATCATTGATCGCCGAGATCCTCCAAACACCGGCTGTCCCTAGAAGATGCAAAAATCCCCAATAAATCACTCACTCAACATGCTCATTTGGATGCTTTGAGTGTGTGTGCATCACAATGATGCAGAGGCCTGGGTTTGACCTTCTTTTAAAAATCATATATATATATATGATATGATGGAACCGAGTTTACATACCATTGAAGCCAAAAAAGGAGTATCCTATGGACCCAGCCTCCTGCTCAAACTTGAAATGGTAGTCCAGTGACATCTCCTGGAATCTTGTCAATAAACACTCATCCGAATTAACTGCACAACAAACAGTACAAAATAAGCCTTAGATCCTGCATATAAAGTTATAAACAGTAGTATTAGAACATAGTGCACGAGGGTTGGCTGACAGAATTTCCAGCGGGTCTGGACGAGGGCGATGTCGGGGTTGTGCACGAGGAAGGGGACGGTCCGAAGGAGGAAGTCGGACTCGGGCTGGAAGTCGGCGTCGAACATGGCGATGAACTCGCACTCCCGCACGTAGTCGCGCGTCAGCCCTTCCTTGAGCGCGCCGGCCTTGTACCCCTTGCGGTTCCCTCTGACCTCATACCTGATGTTCACGCCCTTGCCCTTCCATCTCTGGCACTCGATCTTCACCAAGTCCTGATAAAAATGAAACAGAAAGTACGATCGGTTTTTATCTGGCAAAATTGTGCTGTTGGGTAATCTTTTGTCCAAAACTCCGCAGCAGAAACACTGAGCATGCCTTTCGAAACTGCATCTACCACTGACAATTTGTCTCAAATAATTGCATTTTCTCTGTAAAAAACCAAGGGTGTAACTAGCTCTCAGAATTAACCAAGTCTCATTTAACTCCTACACACTATTTGAATTTACATGAAAATCTTAAGAATTGTTTTTGACTAATTTTCATCGTAAACCAGGCTAGTCTTGATGATGAAACTAACCATGATCAAGAGTGTAGTGCTCGTGATTGATATATTCGGGAACGAGTCCTCCAACATATAGTACCCTTTTCATTTCAAAATAGTTGAAGTTCTAGATTTGTTCTAAGTCAAACTTGCTTAAGTTTTACCAAATCTATAGAAAGATGTGCTAAGATCTAGTACAACAGTAAATGTGCATCCTAGGAAAATAAATTTCATAAAGAATCACATGAGACTAATTTGATGCTCTAGATGTTACTAAATAGACGAACTTAAACAAGCTTGATTTTTTGATAAATCTAGAACTTGAATTATTTTAGAACGGAGGCAGGACTATTCGACAATATTTGAATGTGGCACCCCGAACTTGATAAAGTTATTTTCTTTCTTTCTTTTTTTGCTTTTGTGTGAGGCTCGAAAAGACAAGTGAAGCGTTGACTAGGAGGCCGATCAAGGTAGATCCAGCCACCTAACCCACTGTCACGTCTCCTCACGTTCCTTGTTGGTCACATGACCGCCAGGTATTCTGGTTAGTTATGCCAAAGAATTTGGGAACATGCATGTTCTGGCGATCCCAGATTGATTGTGTGCACTGCACATGCATGTTATTGGCCACTGCTTGCCTACGATCGATCGACGTCTATGCGCAGGACTTCATCTCCACTTATCACGGCCGGCAAGAAACTAGTAGTTCGCCCAGCAAATTGCAAGCAAAAAAATATGTGTACGTTTTGTCTGCTACTACCTCCGTTCTGGTTTATTGGTCCTCTTTGTATTTTATGCTAAATTTTAACCTTACATTTAACTAACAAAATGTTAGTATCGTTAAATTCGTATTTAAACATTGAACACTATGGTCAAAATTTGACACAAAAGATGATGAAGACCAATAAACCGGAGGTAGTAGATGCTTGCGCCTGGTTAATTGATAGATTGATTGATTGATTACCTTTACAACGGGGTCGGTGGAGTCGTCAAGCACCTGGATCACCATGCGGTCCGACGGCCACTCCAGCGCACATGCCGCTCCGATTGACACCTTGTACACCTTCATTCATTCCATTCATCCGTCGATACAATACAACCAAACAAGACAACAAATTCATCAGTAAACAAAACCACCACAGCACCAGCTTGCCGCCGGTCAAAATCGATCGATCAACATTTTCCTAATGAGCAAGCACTAGGATCGTAGGAGCTCACCTCGCGCTCGTTGTACATGGGGATCTGCACCAGCACCACGGGGAACGCCGCGCTGCCGCTGCCGCTGCCGACGACGACAATGCCGTCCTCCTCATCGTCGCCGCCAGTTTCGCAGGCTGATGCGGCGATCGGCCGCCACCGGTACCGGCGCTCGGGCCTGTGCCCGGAGGCCTTGGCGGCATAGCACACGGCGGCGACGAAGAGCTTCTCGAGCAGGATCATCACGGTCATGGCCAGCGACAGGAGCACCAGCAGCCGCACGCCCGGCACCACCAGGAACGCCCGCGCTTGCTCCCCGGCCCACGCGCATTGTGCGGCAATGGCCGCCCAGTCCACCCGCACCTGCACCGGCACCGGCACCTCCGGCCACAGCCCCGCTGTCGCCGCCATGACCTCCTCGCCGGCGCCCGATCTAGCTAGGAGGACTGGGTGCAGATGCTAGCACGACTGGCTAGACTAGGTAGGTAGATGGAATAGTACAGGCTTATATAGATAGTGTGGATGGATGGAGGATGCATGCACATGGCGAGGTAGTGATGCACCTCCATATGTCTGCATGCTTTTGCGATGTGGTTAGAGCATCTCTCTAGCAGATCCGTGAAAATCTCGTACCGTAAAATCTGTTTAGAGGATACCGTAAAACGTTTTTTCACGTTTTTACAGTATGACTTTTATTTGGCCAGAACAGGTTCTGTAAAAAACAAAGCATGCTCCCGGCAAAATTGCATAAACCCCCTAAAAGCGTAATCTCAATTACAATTGGGTCCTTTGGGTCCTCATGTCCAGGCCAGCGGCACGAGCAGTCGATTCCAGCCGCGCCCGCGCCGGCCGAGCTCTTTGCTGCCGCGCCTGCGCCAGCCAGCCGAGCACCCGCGGCGTGAGCTGCGCGACCAGGGCAGCAGCCGGACAGAGGAGATGCCTCGTGCGCGCGGTGACGGGCGGGCCTGTGTCGTAATTGGGCTGAGGGAAAAGCCAGCGCGTCGGTGGCGCACGTGGATGCGTCATATGCAGCACTGGATGACGGCGGGACAACGACTTCGATGCATAGCAAGCGCGGCACGACCGCCGGCTACGCAGCGGTGTAGCTTTGACCTTACAAGCGCGACTACCTGTGCCAATGCGGCCCGGCGCAACACAGCACGCGGCAGCCTCGACCGGCCTCCGGCGCTCGGCCCATCGGCTCCATGCGCGTTAGTGGTCCCTGGCGTCCGACGAAAGTGGTGGCCTACGGCAGCGGTCGCTCACGGCGGCGGCGGAAGACCATGGCGGGAGCTGAAAGTTCCCTTCCGCCAACCGTTTTTTGTTTTGCAGGTCCTGTAAAAAAAGGCTCCAATCATGGTTATCTACGGAGCGAGGCCCGGACTATGCACGATCCCGCATTTTTTTTTTTACAGAATAACCGATTTTGCAGGATCTGTTCGGGGCGGACAAAACACCCTCATCCGCTAAATCGGTGGTTATTATTTCGGATGGCCCCTTTTACGGGATCTGCTAGAGATGTTCTTACGTGTTAGAAGTTCGGGACGGCTGAAACTCAGTCAGTTAGTCCACGAAGTTCTAACGAAATCATGTACTTGACCTTTGATCATTTTTAGCTTTAAGATTCACGATCGTCGTTTCCTTGTGTGGCATGTTTTGGTGGTGGGGCCGACCCATTGCCTTGTTTTTCTTTTCTTGGCTTCTCTTGTGTTGTTTGAGAGCAACTAGTCAAGGGGTATCCCTAACAAAAGGGAATGAACGGACATCTCGGTAGCGCTCCCACGCGTGAAGCGGTTTTGTTCTCGGTTTTCCCTTTCTGGTTTCTGATTTTCTACCTTTTACAGTTCGACCCTCCCTACTTTCTAGATTTTCCGCTTTTACTTTTCTCGCGCGACCTAGGCCAAAAATTTACGTGAAAAATAGCGCGCATAAGATCAAAGTTGGTCGGTAGGTACAAAATTTCCCCTCCTTTCCTTTGTTTTTCCCATTATATTTCTGGGTAATGGAGTTTTATGGGGTAATTACGGGTGAAGGCTTTCAACACTATCAAAAGTCAGCTTTGAACTAAGAAAAATGAAGTTTCTAGTAATATTACAGCACCTACGGCGCGACCTGCTCGCCTCCGTCTCGTTAAAATTTCATAAACATCTTGAAGGGGGGCATAGGTCAAAGCGCTTGTTGGCCGTACAACGTGTTTGTCGTAATAACCTCATGACAACGGCGCCTACGGCGCAGCTCCTGCTCACCTCTGGCTCGTTAAATTTTCATAAACATCTTGAAGCGGGGCATAGGTTGAAGTGCATGTTGGTCGTACAATGTCTTTGTCGTAATAACTTCGTGACAACGACGTCTACAGAGCGGCTCCTGCTTGCCTCCTACTCGTTAGATTTTCGTAAACATCTCGAAGGGGGCATAGGTCGAAGCGCGTGTTGGCCGTATAGGTGTTGGTCATACAACGTGTTTGTCATAATAACCTTGTGACAACGGCGCCTATAGCGTGGCTCCCGCTCTCCTTTGGCTTGTTAAATTTTCATAAACATCTTGAGAAAGGGGCATAGGTCGAAGCACATGTTGGTCGTACAACGTGTTTGTCATAATAACCTCGTGACAATGGTGCCTACGGCGCAGCTCCTACTCGCCTCTGTCTCGTTAAATTTTCATAAACATCTTGAATGGGGGCATAGGTCGAAGCGCGTGTTGGTCATACAACGTGTTGGTCGTATAACGTGTTTTTCATAATAACCTCGTGACAGCGGCGCCTACGGAGCGGCTCCTGCTCGCCCCTGACTCATTAAATTTTCATAAACATCTTGATGGGGGGCATAGGTCGAAGTGCGTCTATCGTATAACATGTTTGTCGTAATAAACTGCTGACAACGACGCCTAAGGCGCGGCTCCTGCTCGCCTCCGGCTTGTTAAAGTTTCATAAACATCTTGAAGGGGGCATAGGTCGAAGCGCGTGTTGGTGGTATAGCGTGTTTTTCGTAATAACCCCGTGACAACGGTGCCTACGGCGTAGATCCTACTCAATTACTCCCACCCATCAATTAATTTAGATGTCGTCAACCTCATAGACATTGTCTATCATCCTATTGTTGTCATTGGCCACGTGCACCACGAGCCATGTCATCCGTGAATGTGAACCAGATGTTGTAAACCCCGTCATCACCTCAACGTGGTCATGGGAATGACGTTTCGATGCAAACTTTCCATGTCACTTAGCTAGCCTCATCTTAAGTATTCGTATTAGTGAGCCGCAAGTTAATCCGCTCTTTAATGCTCTCTACCCGTCACATGAACTGAATGTCGAATTTTGACATTAGCTTGTTCAATAAATTTAAATTCTGCTACCTCCCTTTTCATCATCCTTTGGCAACTAGCTTGCACGTTGACTAATGAGCATGTGTTGCTGATTGTACCCTAGCGCCTCTTTTTTCTTACCAGGTTATTCAAAAAAGAAAAAACAGGTTCTTTGTTGTAGTTATCATCTACGAGATTTTTTTGATATAGCTATCATGTTTTAGAAAATATAATTATCATGTTCTTCGATTTACTCCCTTGCCAGATTGCTTCTTGATACACTTACCAAAATTTATGAGAGCAATTAACAGGCACGAATGCATGCCCGGTATATAAACAAACAATACAAATAATCTGGTTGTCAATTGATCCATCATTTATGTCATCATCAAACTTATCAACAAACCCAGCAAACTTGCTTAATGAGAATCTATTTTTACATCGCAACGGAGCACATTATTTTTCTCTCCCGTTGCAACGCATGGGCATATGTGCTAGTATTTATATAAAACCTATAGCTAACTACACATGAATTGACCTACATATACCTATATTTTTTATAGCATTCACATATATACATATACCAATATCCTATATATATATATATATATATATATATATATATATGGTGGGTCTATTCTACCAACACCCTTAAGACCATATTCTACCCACAAAAGTCTTATTCTGCCCACACCACCCACCCCACCAAAACCCACCGAAACCACCCATTTCGCCCCCACGACCCACCTTCCTCCCAGTGCTCCCCCAACCTGACCCCTCCCCAGCCACCTTCTACCACCGCTGCAGCCCCGCCACCACCGCGCCCCCTCCCCCCCACCCCCCACCTCTCCGTCGACCTCACCCACACCCCCCACGTCTCCCACCTCACACCCCAAACCCCTCCACCTTCTACTCCAGTGCGCCGCAGCCAACCTCCCACCGCGCCGCCAGCTCCCTCCCCGCGCTGCACCAACCTCCCACCGCGCCAGCCATGGATCGACCAGCCCCGCCTCCCCAGCGTCAGACCTGAGAGGCCCTGGCCACTCCGCGCCGCCCCCGCCACGGATCCAGTGAGATCCACCATCAACTCTTCTTCCGGCGCCCTCTCCCACCACCTTCCTCACCGTCGCCGGATCGGACGCGCGCCGCCACGCCGCCCCCGCCCTGAGCTTCCCGGCGCAACCGCGGCCGCCTCCGACCACTACCGGACCTCTCCCGCGCCAGATTTGGCCGCCCGTGGCCCGCAACGCCGCGCGCGACCGCGGATCCCCGCTGAACGCCGCCGCCCTGGTCAACCCGCGCCGCCACCGCCTAATTCCCCCGGGTGGTCTCCCACCTCCCTACTTCCATCCTCGGCGGCAGCACCACAACCGAGGACGCACGGTTCCCGGCCGCTCGCCCCTCCCAACGCCGACGCGCCGAACGGCCACAGCACAGCAGCCATCCCCATGGTGGTGTAGTCTGTCGTCACGCCGTGCTACAGCTCCACGGCGCTGCGTGTGCGGTGCACCATCATTGCTGCTGCAGCTCGGTAGCTCGCCCCCGTGCAGTTCGGCCCATGGGGGTGGACGGCTTCAGGCTACCGCGACTCTGCACACCGGCGTGCGGTTTTGCAGTCCATCGCAAGGGCACCTGCAGCTCTCTCTCCCCCTCGAGGAGGTACATCGCCAGCAAATGGCTTTTTCCCCAGTGAAAAATTCTGGTGAACTCTCGTGCGATGCAGCACTGTCATGAGCCCGATTGCAATCGTGCAGTTCATTTTTGAGGGGTTTTGGGTGCATTCAGTGCAGTGTATTCCCTACAGCGCCTCAGCCGCATCGTGGGGAGATCCTCGCCGGTGGTGCCTCAATTCGCGGGAGCGGGTAGTTGCAGTTTGCCTGGGTGGCTTGCGCAGTTCATTGGATTGGGGTAAAACGGAGTTGTGAAGTAGGCGGGCGTGCAGTTCGCTAGCGTAGCGCGTGTTGGGGAACGTTGCATGGGAAACAAAAAATTTCCTACGCACACACAAGATCTATCCATGGTGATGAGCATCTACGAGAGGGAGAGTGAATCTACATACCCTTGTAGATCGCTAAGCGGAAGCGTTTAAGAAACGCGGTTGATGTAGTCGAACGTCTCCGCGATCCAAATCGCAAGTCGTCCCTCGATCCGATCACGAACTAGCGCCGAACGGACGGCACCTCCGCGTTCAACACACGTACGGCTTGATGATGCCTTCACCTCCTCGATCCAGCGAGCGATGGTGAAGTAGTGGTTGAGTTCCAGCAGCACGACGGCGTGGTGATGGTGGTGAGGAACAATCTCTGCAGGGCTTCGCCAAGCGCTACGGAGATTATGACGGAGGAACTAGAGGGTTAGGGTTGCCGCACATGGCTTGGGGAAATCTTGATGTGTCCCGTGTGCTAGCCCTGCCCCTCTATTTATATGTTGAGCCTTGGGGTCTAAACTTGGAGCAAAAGCCTCCTCCAAGTCGGTTTTGCCCGCACAAGGTCGGTTTGGCCCGCAGGAAAAGAGTCCAACTCGGATCCCTGCCGAACCGTGCACAGCCGCACACAAGCGGTAGTACCGCTCACAAGCGGTAGTACCGCTTGGGCGGTAGTACCGCTTCACACAAGCGGTAGTACCGCTCGGGCGGTAGTACCGCTTCACACAAGCGGTAGTACCGCTTACGCGGCAGCAAAACTACTTTTGCACTTTCCAATACCTCGTGGGCTTTGTCCCTTTGGCTCATATAAAGTGTTGCTGCACCCGAACACTTCGGTAAACATCCGGAACCCCTTCCGGTGAATTCCGGAACCCTTCCGGAGACCAAAACACTATTATCACATATATCAATCTTTACCTCCGGACTATTCCGGAGATCTTCGTCATGTCCGGGATCTTATCCGAGACTCCGAACAACTTTCGGTCACCAACATAATAACTCAATTATACTAATCGTCACCAAACGTTAAGTGTGTAGACCCTGCGGGTTCGAGAACTATGTAGACATGACCGAGACACCTCTACGGCCAATAACCAATAGCGGGACCTGGATGCCCATATTGGCTCCTACATATTCTACGAAGATCTTTTATCGGTCGAACCTCTATGTCAAGGATTCAGTTAATCCCGTATGCTGTTCCCTTTGTTCTTCGGTATGTTACTTGCCCGAGATTCGATCGTCGGTATCACTATACCTAGTTCAATCTCGTTACCGGCAAGTCTCTTTACTCGTTCCGTAATACAAGATCCTGTGGCTAACACTTTAGTCACATTGCTTGCAAGGCTCATTGTGATGTTGTATTACCGAGTGGGCCCTGAGATACCTCTCCGTCATACGGAGTAACAAATCCCAGTCTTGATCCATGCCAACCCAACAGACACCCTCGGAGATACCTGTAGAGCACCTTTATAGTCACCCAGTTACGTTGCGACGTTTGATACACACAAGGTATTCCTCCGGTGTCAGTGAGTTGCATGATCTCATGGTCAAAGGAACAGATACTTGACATGCAGAAAACAATAGCAATAAACTGACACGATCAAATGCTACGTTCTTAGTTTGGGTCTTGTCCATCACATCATTCTCCTAATGATGTGATCCCGTTATCAAATGACATCTCATGTCCATGGCTAGGAAACCTTAACCATCTTTGATCAACAAGCTAGTCAACTAGAGGCTTACTAGGGACACAGTGTTGTCTATGTACCCACACATGTATTTGAGTTTCCAATCAATACAATTATAGCATGGATAATAAACGATTATCATGAACAAGGAAATATAATAATAACCAATTTATTATTGCCTCTAGGGCATATTTCCAACAGTCTCCCACTTGCACTAGAGTCAATAATCTAGTTCACATCACTATGTGATTTACATTGTAATGAATCGAACACCCATGCAGTTCTGGTGTTGTTCATGTTTAGCCCTTGGAAGAGGTTTAGTCATCGGATCTGCAACATTTAGATCCGTGTGTACTTTGCAAATATTTATGTCGTCCTCCTTGATGTAATCGCGGATGGAATTGAAACGTCGCTTTATGTGTCTGGTCCTCTTGTGAAATCTTGGTTCCTTGGCTAGAGCAATGGCACCAGTATTATCACAAAACAGAGTCATTGGGTTAAGTGCACTAGGCACTACTCCAAGATCTGTCATGAACTCCTTCATCCAGACACCTTCCTTCGCCGCCTCCGAGGCAGCGATGTACTCCGCTTCGCATGTAGAATCAGCTACCACGCTTTGCTTGGAACTGCACCAGCTAACCGCACCTCCATTAAGAATAAATACGTATCCGGTTTGAGACTTAGAGTCATCCGGATCAGTGTCAAAGCTTGCATCGACGTAACCCTTTACGACGAGCTCTTGATCACCTCCATAAACGAGAAACATGTCCTTAGTCCTTTTCAGGTACTTCAGGATATTCTTGACCGCCGTCCAGTGTTCCATTCCTGGATCACCTTGAAACCTTCCGACCATACTTATGGCAAGGCTGACATCGGGTCTTGTGCACAGCATTGCATACATGATAGAGCCTATGGCCGAAGCATAGGGGATGACACTCATCTTTTCTCTATCTTCTGCAGTCACTGGGCATTGAGTCTTACTCAACTTCACACCTTGCAAAACAGGCAAGAACCCCTTCTTGGACTGATCCATTTTGAACTTCTTCAAAATCTTATCAAGGTATGTGCTTTGTGAAAGTCCCATTAAGCGTCTTGATCTATCTCTATAGATCTTGATGCCTAATATGAAAGCAGCTTCTCCTAGGTCCTTCATTGAAAAACTCTTGTTCAAATATTCCTTTACGCTTTCCAGCATTTCTATATTGTTTCCAATCAGCAATATGTCATCCACATATAATATTAGAAACGCTATAGAGCTCCCACTCACTTTCTTGTAAATACAAGCTTCTCCGTAAACTTGTATAAACTCGAACGCTTTGATCACCTCATCAAAACGAAGATTCCAACTCCGAGATGCTTGCACCAGTCCATAAATGGATCGCTGGAGTTTGCAAACTTTGTCAGCATTCTCTGGATCGACAAAACCTTCTGGTTGCATCATATACAACTCTTCCTTAAGGTAACCGTTAAGGAACGCTGTTTTGACATCCATCTGCCAAATTTCATAATCGAAAAAGGCAGCTATTGCTAACATGATTCTGACGGACTTAAGCATCGCTACGGGTGAGAAGGTCTCATCGTAGTCAACTCCTTGAACTTGTGAAAAACCCTTTGCCACAAGTCGAGCTTTATAGACGGTGACATTACCGTCCGCGTCCGTCTTCCTCTTAAAGATCCATTTGTTCTGAATGGCCTTACGCCCTTCAGGTAATACTTCCAAAGTCCATACTTTGTTTTCATACATGGATCCCATCTCGGATTTCATGGCCTCTAACCACTTCTCGGAATCCGGGCCCATCATCGCTTCTCCATAGCTCGTAGGTTCATCGTTGTCTAACAACATGACCTCTAAGACAGGGTTGCCGTACCACTCGGGAGCAGTACGCGTCCTTGTCGACCTACGAGGTTCGATAGCAACTTGATCCAAAGCTTCATGATCATCATCATTAACTTCCTCTTCAGCTAATGTAGGCTCCACAGAAACAACTTTCTGTGCTGCGCTACTCTCAGGTTGAAGTAAAGGTTCAACAACCTCATCAAGTTCTATCTTCCTCCCACTCAATTCTTTCGAGAGAAACTCTTTCTCAAGAAATGTTCCGTTTTTAGCGACAAACACTTTGCCTTCGGATCTGAGATAGAAGGTATACCCAACTGTCTCTTTTGGGTATCCTATGAAGACGCATTTCTCCGCTTTGGGTTCCAGCTTTTCAGGCTGAAGCTTTTTGACATAAGCCATCCCCAAACTTTAAGAAACGACAGCTTTGGCTTCTTGCCAAACCAAAGTTCATATGGCGTCGTCTCAACGGATTTCGATGGTGCCCTATTTAAAGTGAATGCAGCTGTCTCTAATGCATAACCCCAAAACGATAGTGGCAAATCGGCAAGAGACATCATAGATCGCACCATATCCAATAAGGTTCGATTACGACGTTCGGACACACCATTACGCTGCGGTGTTCCAGGCGGTGTCAATTGTGAAACAATTCCACACTGTCTTAAGTGACTGCCAAACTCATAACTCAGATATTCTCCTCCTCGATCAGATCGTAGGAATTTAATCTTCTTGTTACGATGATTCTCAACTTCACTCTGAAATTGTTTGAACTTTTCAAATGTTTCAGACTTGTGTTTCATTAAGTAAATATACCCATATCTACTTAAGTCATCAGTGAAGGTGAGAAAGTAACGATAACCACCGCGCGCCTCAATGCTCATCGGACCGCACACATCAGTATGTATGATTTCCAATAAGTCACTTGCCCGTTCCATTGTTCCAGAGAACGGCGTTTTAGTCATCTTGCCCATGAGGCATGGCTCACATGTGTCAAGTGATTCAAAATCAAGTGACTCCAAAAGTCCATCAGCATGGAGCTTCCTCATGCGTTTTACGCCAATATGACCTAAACGGCAGTGCCACAAGAAAGTGGTATTATCATTATCAATTCTACATCTTTTGGCATCAATGTTATGAACATGTGTATCATTACTATCGAGATTCAATAAGAATAAACCCCTCACATTGGGTGCATGACCATAAAAGATATTACTCATATAAATAGAACAACCATTATTCTCTGATTTAAATGAGTAACCATCTCGCAATAAACAAGATCCAGATATAATGTTCATGCTTAACGCATGCACCAAATAACACTTATTTAGGTTCATCACTAATCCCGACGGTAATCGAAGAGCGAGCGTGCCGACGGCGATCACATCAACCTTGGAACCATTTCCCACGCGCATCGTCACTTCGTCCTTTGCCAGCCTCCGTCTATTCCGCAGTTCCTGTTTTGAGTTGCAAATATGAGCAACCGCACCGGTATCAAATACCCAGGCACTACAACGAGAGTTGGTAAGGTACACATCAATAACATGTATATCATATATACCTTGTTTATTGTTGGCCGCCTTCTTGTCAACCAAATACTTGGGGCAATTCCGCTTCCAGTGTCCAGTTCCCTTGCAATGAAAACACACAGTTTCTGGTTTGGGTCCAGCCTTGGGTTTCTTCACGAGAGGAGCAACTGCTTTGCCACTCTTCTTGGAGTTACCCTTCTTACCCTTGCCATTTATCTTGAAACTAGTGGTTTTATTGACCATCAACACTTGATGCTCCTTCTGAATTTCAGACTCAGCGGCTTTCAGCATCGCAAACAGCTCGGCGACTGACTTGTTCATCCCGTGCATGTTATAGTTCAACACGAAGCTCTTGTAGCTAGGTGGCAATGATTGAAGAACTCTGTCAGTGATAGCCTCTGGCGGAAGGGGCATCCCTAACTCAGCCAGACGGGTGGAGTACCCAGACATTCTGAGCACGTGATCACTGATAGACCCGTTCTCCTCCATCTTGCAAGCATAGAACTTATCGGAGATCTCATATCTCTCGATCCGGGCATTCTTCTGAAAGATAAACTTCAACTCCTGGAACATCTCATATGCTCCATGACGTTCAAAACGTCTTTGAAGTCCCGGTTCTAAGCCATACAACATTGCACATTGAACTATTGAGTAATCATCAGAACGAGCCTGCCAGTCGTTCACAACGTCTAGAGACTCAACTGGAGCGGGTGGATCACCAAGCGGTGCATCAAGGACATAAGCCTTCTGGGAAGCCGTAAGGATAATCCTTAGATTACGGGCCCAGTCCACAAAGTTACTTCCATCATCTTTCAACTTAGCTTTCTCTAGGAACGCATTAAAATTCAGGGGTGCTACTGCGCGAGCCATGATCTACAACATAAATATAGCAAAGACAACTTAGACTATTGTTCTAGATAATGAGTTTAGTTAATCATATTATTTAAAAACTCCCACTCAAATTGACATCCCTCCGGTCATTCGAGTGTAACATGATCCAAATCCACCAACTCAAGTCCGATCATCACGTGAGTTGAGGTGGTTTCAATGGTGAACATCTTCATGTTGATCATATCTACTATATGACTCATGTTCGACCTTTCGGTCTCTTGTGTTCCGAGGCCATGTCTGTACATGCTAGGCTCGTCAAGTTTAACCCGAGTGTTTCCGCACGTGCAACATGGCTTACACCCGTTGTATGTGAACGTAGAGTCTATCACACCCGATCATCACGGCGTGTCTCGAAACGACGAACTTTCGCAACGGTGCACACTTGGGGAGAACACAATTTATCTTGAAATTTAAGTGAGGGATCACCTTATAATGCTACCGTCGTCCTAAGCAAAATAAGATGCATAAAAGGATTAACATCACATGCAAATCATAAGTGACATGATATGGCCATGAACTTGTGCTTTTGATCTCCATCACCAAAGCACCGGCATGATCTCCATCGTCACCGGCATGACACCATGATCTCCATCATCTTGATCTCCATCAACGTGTCGCCATGAGGTTGTCGCGCCGACTGTTGCTTCCACGACTATTGCTAACGTTTAGCGATAAAGTAAAGCATTACATAGCGCTTAATGATTGACACGCAGGTCATACAATAATTAAAGACAACTCTATGGCTCCTGCCAGTTGCCGTACTCATCGACATGCAAGTCGTGATATTCTATACAACACATGATCATCTCATACATCACATATATCTCATCATGTAATTGGCCATATCACATCACAACAAACCCTGCAAAAACAAGTTAGACGTCCTCTAATTGTTGTTGCAAATTTTACGTGGCTGCTACGGGTTTGCAAGAACTGTTCTTACCTATGCAAAACCACAACGTGGTGTAGTGATTGCTTTTTGATCTTCTAAAAGAACCCTCTTCATTGAAATCGATTCAACTAAAGTGAGAGAGACAGACACCCGCTAGCCATCTTTATGCAACGAAGTTACATGTTAGTTGAAGGAACCTGTCTCGCGTAAGTGTACGCGTAATGTCGGTCCGGGCCGCTTCATCTCACAGTACCGCCGAATCAAATATCAACTAGTAACGGCAAGCAATATGTATACACTCACGCCCACAACTCGTTTGTGTTCTACTCGAGATCTCATCTACGCATAGACCTAGCTCTGATACCACTGTTGGGGAACGTTGCATGGGAAACAAAAATTTTCCTACGCACACACAAGATCTATCCATGGTGATGAGCATCTACGAGAGGGAGAGTGAATCTACATACCCTTGTAGATCGCTAAGCGGAAGCGTTTAAGAAACGCGGTTGATGTAGTCGAACGTCTCCGCGATCCAAATCGCAAGTCGTCCCTCGATCCGATCACGAACTAGCGCCGAACGGACGGCACCTCCGCGTTCAACACACGTACGGCTTGATGACGCCTTCACCTCCTCGATCCAGCGAGCGATGGTGAAGTAGTGGTTGAGTTCCAGCAGCACGACGGCGTGGTGATGGTGGTGAGGAACAATCTCTGCAGGGCTTCGCCAAGCGCTACGGAGATTATGACGGAGGAACTAGAGGGTTAGGGTTGCCGCACACGGCTTGGGGAAATCTTGATGTGTCCCGTGTGCTAGCCCTGCCCCTCTATTTATATGTTGAGCCTTGGGGTCTAAACTTGGAGCAAAAGCCTCCCCCAAGTCGGTTTTGCCCGCACAAGGTCGGTTTGGCCCGCAGGAAAAGAGTCCAACTCGGATCCCTGCCGAACCGTGCACAGCCGCGCACAAGCGGTAGTACCGCTCACAAGCGGTAGTACCGCTTCACACAAGCGGTAGTACCGCTCGGGCGGTAGTACCGCTTCACACAAGCGGTAGTACCGCTTACGCGGCAGCAAAACTACTTTTGCACTTTCCAATACCTCGTGGGCTTTGTCCCTTTGGCTCATATAAAGTGTTGCTGCACCCGAACACTTCGGTAAACATCCGGAACCCCTTCCGGTGAATTCCGGAACCCTTCCGGAGACCAAAACACTATTATCACATATATCAATCTTTACCTCCGGACTATTCCGGAGATCTTCGTCATGTCCGGGATCTTATCCGAGACTCCGAACAACTTTCGGTCACCAACATAATAACTCAATTATACTAATCGTCACCAAACGTTAAGTGTGTAGACCCTGCGGGTTCGAGAACTATGTAGACATGACCGAGACACCTCTACGGCCAATAACCAATAGCGGGACCTGGATGCCCATATTGGCTCCTACATATTCTACGAAGATCTTTTATCGGTCGAACCTCTATGTCAAGGATTCAGTTAATCCCGTATGTTGTTCCCTTTGTTCTTCGGTATGTTACTTGCCCGAGATTCGATCGTCGGTATCACTATACCTAGTTCAATCTCGTTACCGGCAAGTCTCTTTACTCGTTCCGTAATACAAGATCCTGTGGCTAACACTTTAGTCACATTGCTTGCAAGGCTCATTGTGATGTTGTATTACCGAGTGGGCCCTGAGATACCTCTCCGTCATACGGAGTAACAAATCCCAGTCTTGATCCATGCCAACCCAACAGACACCCTCGGAGATACCTGTAGAGCACCTTTATAGTCACCCAGTTACGTTGCGACGTTTGATACACACAAGGTATTCCTCCGGTGTCAGTGAGTTGCATGATCTCATGGTCAAAGGAACAGATACTTGACATGCAGAAAACAATAGCAATAAACTGACACGATCAAATGCTACGTTCTTAGTTTGGGTCTTGTCCATCACATCATTCTCCTAATGATGTGATCCCGTTATCAAATGACATCTCATGTCCATGGCTAGGAAACCTTAACCATCTTTGATCAACAAGCTAGTCAACTAGAGGCTTACTAGGGACACAGTGTTGTCTATGTACCCACACATGTATTTGAGTTTCCAATCAATACAATTATAGCATGGATAATAAACGATTATCATGAACAAGGAAATATAATAATAACCAATTTATTATTGCCTCTAGGGCATATTTCCAACAGCGCGTGCGGTACACTGGGTACGGTGCTGCAGTTCGCTTCGCTGGGGAGGCGATGGCAACGACGACTCCACAGAGAGAAAGGAAGGTCGCCGGAGCCCAAAAACAAAGCGGCGATGCAGCTCCTTTGTTCTTCAGTATGCAGTTCGGTTCTCTTTTTTGCTTTCAAATTTATTGTATTTCCGAAGTGCAGTTTGTTAATGGGTGTATCTTGCATGCAGTTCGGTGATGTTCTGTAAAAATTACAATTGTTGCTGGTAGTATAAGAAATTCAGACCGGTAATTCGCCTTTTGCAGTTCACTGCTCCTCTCCGGGCAGCACGCTATATCCTTTTTTCCGTTCAGGGGGTGCTCATACAAAAATGCAAGATTTAGTTTGTACTAAATTATTGAAGAAATCTGATGTAGTTCATTTGTATGAAGGCTTGTGGTTTGTTGTGTAAAAAGAAAAGGAAAAAACCACGATGAAGCCCTTCTTTTCTAATAGCACTTCATCCTCGTCTTGTGTCAAAACTACAAACAATATAAAAAAATGTTGTAGTTCTCTTGACCGCGCCACGCACTGCAGACTTGTTAAAAATAGAAACAATGTTACAAAATGAAAAAAACAAAAACAATGCAGTACACACTAGCCTCGAGAGAGTGTGGTCCGAATGCATTAGTAAAAAGGAGTCAGGAGAAAAAAAACTAATGCAGTACTCTTGGCTCATCCACACAATTCAAACCGCAAAAAAAGAAATATCCTTTTTTAGAAGTTCACTCATGCGGTTCACTTTCGGTAGTGTTGCGGTTCACTTTTGATACTGTCGCGGTTCACTTACGCCCAATGTGAAGTGCATAAAAATTGTTACGGAAACGACAAAAAAAAGTAATGCGGTTCACTTCTCAATAGTGTTTGCGGTTCACTTACGCCCGATGTGAAGCGCGGTCCACTTCCTCGACTAGGAAAATTTACGTCTTACAAAAGAAATCATGCAGTTCGCTTGCCCGTTAGATGCAGTGCGGTTTTTAGTCTGAAGCAGTGCGATTTTTTGTCCGATGCGGTTCACTCGTCGATTTTGGTGTCGCGAAAAACAGAGTGTCCGCATTTCGGTAAAATCAAAACTGCTCTTAAACTGTAAGGAATTAGAGAGAGTGTTCTACATGAAAAAGTTGCGCATCGTCGATATCTTTCCAATGGCGTATCATTTGAATCATTTCGACCAGCGGTTTATAAAAATTCGCGAAAAAACGGCCGCTGCCACTCGTCGTCCGCCGCACCATTTTCAAAATTAATTTAAAACCGTAAGGAATCTCAAAATAATTTCTACATATCAAAGTTGTGCCTCGTCCGTACCTTTCCAACGGCGTATCACACGCCTCGTTTCGACAAACGGTTGAAATACTGGAGGGAAAACAGTACCGAAAAATTAGAAAAATTAGAAAAACAGAATTCCGCGATTTAGTAAATTTGAAACTGCTCTTAAACCGTAAGGAATTAGAGAAAGTAATATATATTAAAAAGTTGCGCCTCGATGATATCTTTCCAACGGTGTATCATTTGCTTCATTCCGACAAGCGGTTTGCGAAAATACGTTTGCTGCCACTCGTCGGGTGCCCACCGTTTTCGAAACTGTTCTTAAACCGTGAGGAATCTCGAAAAAAAATTCAACATGGAGAAGTTGTGCCTAATTCATAGCTTTCCAACGGTATATTACACGCCTCATTCCGACAAACGGTTAAAAACTGGAGCGAAAATAGTACCGAAAAAGTCGCGTGCAGTTATTTCAACAAGAAGTTCACTCGTCTCAGTATGGCAGTGCGCTTGCTTCAGAAAGTGCAGTGCCCTCGCATTGAACGTGCAGTTCGGAAGTGTGGGCAGAATAACTATTCTACCAATATTGGCAGAATAGACCGGCTATATATATATATATATATATATATATATGTGTGTGTGTGTGTGTGTGTGTGTGTGTGTGTGTGTGTGTGTGTGATTCCATAAATACTAGTAGAAGGTCCGTGCGTTGCTACGGGTTACAACGCATATACTTTAGAAAGCATCTTTGGTCTGAAGTCTTAATCCAATTATGCTCCTTAAAAAATTATGTGTGTCTTAGGATCTACTATAGATTTGTTTCGCTGGGCGCTGGCTAGTGGCCGACATCTTATCATGGGATCATAACATTCTTTTCTTTAGTTTTTCATTTTCATTTCCATTTTCTTTCTTTTCCATGTACAATTGTGTGCTCTCACCCTTCCTCTATATATGAAAACATAGCTCTCCTGTGTACTTTCTATGTTGCTTTCCTGTGTGTTTTTCTTTTGTTAGAGAGAAAGTTCTTGTGTTAGCGAGATAAGTAGAACTGCCTTATGGAACTGCAACTGATCATGCAAAAGCAACATAATAGGTCAAAAGAAGCTCATGTCACAACAGTTGTCCCTGATATTTTTTATATAATATGCGAGAAAGAACCCATCGATAGTAAAACCCTGCCGCCTCATCTCCTCATCAAGTGTGCGGATTATTTTTTATGTTGTGAACCTACAGTCACATACATCTAACAGACATCAAAGCATATATTACAGACATGTTCATTTCCATGTTCTCTGAAGCCTGAAGGTCCTAAAGTGGGATCTATGAACTAACAAAGCAATGATACATTTCCAACATCAGTACAACAAGCAACTACGTGGGCCTAACAATCCTACACCAGCAATGAACTTAATAAAACTCCATTCCTAAGTATCGTCTACAATGTACACCATTCGTATATGTTCCAAAGAGCAGCCACTACAACAGGACAGAGCTTTGGTAACACCATGTTATGTTACTATAGGCCCAAAAAGGTGTTACTAGGCCATGCAGAAACACATTTTAAAATGTGTTTCATTAGACCGTGTTACTAGGTCGTGTCCATTGTCACACATAATAATTGTTACCATATTTTAAAAATTGTGTTGCAATTAAGTTGCAGTAACATGCATACCATGTGTTACTAAATACACTGGTAACACATTATTGTAGCTATAGTAACACCCGTAGTAACATATTTTCATAAACATAGAACCTTGGTGGTAACATACTTTGTAACTGTAGTAACACAACTGGTAACACCTTTTTTTAGCTTCAAAACATAACTAGTAACATAATATCCAAATATTGTAACACTATAATTTATAGTCGTCACTACCCCAGTAGCACATTTTGTCACTCTAGTAACACCATTATTAAGAATACTATATTAGTATCTCATCAAAATTAATGTATTTCTTTATTAAACACAAAATTTGGTACATATTTTATGAATGTACATTTATTTAATAAAATTGCCGCACTTGCTCAAATAATTAATTGTTTTACTATGATGCTTGTCATCATTAAATGATATAGAAATTGAAGTGCAACACATACACAAATTGAAAATTTCAAGATATTTATTACAAATATACAGAAGTGTAGGACGCATTAGCATTACAATAAATAAATACCAATAGTACTGGTGCAACAATATATCATCCATACCAATGACTAGGAAACACATTTACGAAGAATATTACACCATACCATTTGCAGCAATTTGACCAAAGAAAAAGATGTTATGAATGATATTACATTTATCAATCTATGAATAAAAACTAAGTAATATCTTCAAATTATATTTGCTTCTTGATCCAACCAAAGAATTCAGCTGCAACTCAGTCATCCTTCTTTCTAATCTGTAAAATAAAATTGGACCTTATAGTTATGATTAAATGTATACATATATGATTTTAGAATATAGAAGAAAAACAACTTACAAAAGCTGAAGGCCAAGAAGTTAAGTATCCTGAAGAAAAAACATCACCAATTGTCTTGCAATCACATACTTCCCTTAATAACTCCTCATTATCCAGCATAGGTTCATATATGCTCACAAGTGCAAATGCGGCACCTAACACAATACCCCCAGCCTGGGATTAGTATTCTGCTTGGATATGTCAAAGCCTTTAGAACTACTTTGGAACCAACCATATGATGAATATTAGCATTCAATGACAATGATGATATAATATGCATGAACAATATGTCGGTAAATACACATGGTCATAGTTCCGGAAGATTGTCATGACCATTCACTACGTTACAGATACACTGGTTTTTAAAAGAAAAAGGCCAACAACGCAAACACCGGTTAACATGCACCATCACTAGTTGATGCTAAACTCTTGCTAGTATACTAGTTTTCTAAAGTGTACTCACGTCTCACTCATACTACTTGCTGACGTGAACAAGCAAGATCAGAATCCAGCATAACAATCTAACAATCAACTGCCTCAACATGAGCACAACATGTTTCTAGCCTCGCATCGACTTTAAGTAATTATTATATACAAAGCAATACATTTGTGAAAAAGCCTACCTTAAGTATTATTGGATCAGCATAGTGCTTGCCGAGAAAATATAGCCTTAGGAACTACTTAAAAAAACAAAGTCGGTTGTCTAAAAGTCATATACCTAGTTGGAAGAGAGAAAACATGATTTGTAATCAAGCAAAGATAAGTCAATTGCCCTTTTCTAGTAGTACTAAAAAATTGATGCATCATCGGGCATCATAATGTCGGTAGACCTAAAGTTCCACATTTAGAACCTAGCGTGATCATATTGGTTCTCTTCTCGTACCTTCTAGTTTCCATTGCCAAGCCCTCTGAAATTAAAATTAGAGGCACAAGTATGCAAGGAAATCTTGCAAAAAGCACATAAACAACGGCATCAGGGCACTTGAATCCCTCTAGACTGGCAAATTTCACAAATGCTAGTACTAAAATAACAAGAGCAAAACACTAGAACATCCCCGAATTGCAGATTTTCATACCCCATACTTACAGGCTTAACAACAAGAAACAGAAGCATCAAGTTGCAGATTGTCTACCAAGCAACCTCGCCGACAGTCGCTTCACAGCAATCTCTGCGGCACCGTCCAGAAAACCCTGAAATCAACCGTGCAACATGAATCACAACCAAGTTAATTAGGAGATCTCACAAGCAAGGGGATATTAAGAACAGTACTATGTATCATTTGAGAGCATAACTAGCTAATTAGGATTTGTCTGTGTGTGTACCGTGTAGAACATAACTAGCTACTTAGCTACTAACATCACGCCCAACTAGTACAATTGTACAAAAACAACACGTAGCAAGGATAGAAATAGAGGTACTGCCTCATAGCGGGTCTTCGTCTCGTTGTCTAGGGAGACAACAGCAAAGGCGCTCGTGCAGGACACACTCAGGGGAGGAAGAATAGCTGCGGACGGGCACACATGTGGGTAGCAGCAGCGCACACAGGGTGTGCAGCAGGTGGACAAGTGCAATGAGAACACATGCGCTAGGACGGGACGGAGGCAGCAGCCGGCGAGGATCAGCCTGGACGCGGCATCGGTCTTGCTAGGAGGAGTATAGCAACATGGAGTCAGTCATCAGCTTTGCAAATTCGGAATTTTACTGATAGCATTACTCAATCAGTTACAGTTTGTTTTATTTTCTGAACAAAACTTGCATCATATTGCAAAGTGGTAGCAGAGGCTAGCACCATGGAGAAACTAGCTATAAGCTTTTTTGGTTGAGAGATCAATCAATAGTGTAGCTCTATGGAGACTACAAACAATGTTTGATTTTTTTTTTAGTGTTGTAAGCTTAAGAATCTGTAAGCATAATGGCAGTGAGTGAGCATGGACGGGTGTTTGGGCAAGTGCTCACCTACAGATTGGCTATTGCCATTGATTCAGTTGTAGCAGCTGTTAGGATATATGTGATGGTAATTAATGTGTAGGTTGCCTGAAGCTGGTCCTACATTTTAATTTGTCCTAGTCAGGTTGCTCTGTTATTAGTGGGCAAGTCCTCACCTGCAGATTGACTACTGTCCCCAACAGTTGCTGATCAGCAGATTGCCCAAACCTGGAGGTAAGAATTATGGGAATCAGGTAGAGAATTGTGCTACACTGCTACTAACTTGTTGGATGCTATCATGTCAAGGGCTGCAAGAAGTACAAGGTTCAATGTTGCAACCAATATGTAGTTTCCAAAATCGCAGAAATATTGAGCAACTAGCATTAGGCATATTGATTTATGGGTTCTTGGATGGTAGCAGCAAGCATCATGTGTAAACATTTGCCATCACCAACCACGTGAGTGACCAGGGTATTGAACAAAAACAAAATTGTATTAGCCAAAAAGGGGCACCTCTGATAATAGCAGCACATACAAACCTGAGCTGGATCTGTGTAGTCATCGTCCAGAAGTGCGCTGCCACACGGCTGTGTGGTTGTGGTGTGGCGTGCTCGGAGGGAGGCGGAGAGGGAGCCCATTGTCGGATCTCACCCGAGCCCGATGGTTCACGCCGGGGCACGGGGAGGAAGAGAGGCAGCTGATGTAGTGCATGGGGAGCACGACGATGTGCTCGCCGTTGCCTCCCTTGAGTCGCACATTGACGTGCCTGCCAGATCCGTCGGAGGAGCACGTCGGAAGAGCCAGCCCTCGCAAAGCGACGACGGGAGGAGGAGGCCGAGGTGCTCGCCGCGTCAAGCATGAGGAGGCCGC
Source organism: Elymus sibiricus (assembly GCA_039707655.1). Lineage (NCBI taxonomy): Eukaryota > Viridiplantae > Streptophyta > Magnoliopsida > Poales > Poaceae > Elymus > Elymus sibiricus. The sequence goes on along the minus strand of CM077668.1, from coordinate 35,698,220 downwards.
TATCGTCGTGATGTTCGCGTGACAGAGATAGAGAGGCACCGGATCCGTGGATCCCGATGGCGACACACGCGGCCACAGAGCAACGACCTCGTCGGAGATCTTAGCCAGCTCGGGAGGGATGTTAAAGGGAAGGAGTGAGCCAAGGGGAGGGGCGCGGCGGCCGTCGTGGCGCTTTGTTGCCTCAGATCTAACTGCCTTCGCCGCCACACGAGGGTGAGAGGTAGGAAATATCACGGTGGAGGGAGAGAGATAGGGTTACAGGGCAGGGATTTAGCTCCAAAAAGTTACAGTATTTAGTTGCTTATATGACCCCGGCACTTCAATTTTGGATCTCAATGGCGCGCCCTCTAAAATATTTCATCTGTTGATTATGAAAATTAATGGCGGATTTTAGAATTGATAGATCTAAAATATGTGGCATAAGTACATAACACATGTATGTACATAAGTGTTGATTCTTGAAGGCACATAAGTGCGATGGTTTGACTCAAGGGATTCCATCCATTGTAAATTGTGGCCTGTTTCTACATAAAGAATTCTTGGCGCGTTTAAAAAAAATGCCGCAGAATGATTGTACATTTTTAATTCGTATATGATTTTTAATGTTTTATAATTTTATAATTTGAAATGTTGTCTAAAATAATCATTATTAATAGTGAATCGATACTTTGTTAACCTAGTGCATTTGTGTTTGCATCCGCCACTCGTCCCCCATTGGCGAACAACCTGCACCGCAGCAACGCCTCACACCTTGCCAGTGAGGAAAGGCGTCGAGATAATTGATTGGCTCACGGTACGTCGAGGACGTAGCTGGATCTGAAAAGACCTCGAGTCCTGATGATCCAAGCCTTTCAAGTTCCCTTGGATCTCGGAACGCAAGCTCCTCATTCGAACCTGCTATTTAATCATGGGACACATGATCTCTCTCATGTAGGTCGTTTGATGTCCCCTTCACCTCCACCTACGATACCCGGCTGGGAAGAAGAACACAGTATCACGTTCGACCAGCATATGTAGTTTTGTTCATGTTTTTTTACAGAAAGACTGTAAGAGGGGGCCCTACGGTATAATTGGTGCAACAAACCCAAATTGCAAGTACCATGCCTTGAACCTGTGCGCTACATGGACCTGTGAGTTTTCCTTTTTTCGTAGATTCGTTTATTTAAGATAACGTGTTTTTGTTTAATTTTTCATTGAAATATACATGTAGTGTCATTGACATATTAAAAAGCAATTGATCTATAAAGTCTCAATGCTGATCAAACACCAGCCTAATGGCAAACCTCTCTATAGATGATGCTCATGGCCACAGTTCAAATCTCACATGTAGCACCTCTTTTTTTCTTCAGATTTTTGAAAATAAAACAAGATAGGTGGTTCCGCTTTTTAATTAGACTAGTTTCGAAGTAACATATTTTTTATTTTACTAAATGTACATGTATTATCATTGGACATACTACAAAATAATTGAGCTACATAGTATAATCATTAATGACACACTAGCCTAGTGGTAAACCTCTTAGTCGAACGCGTATGTAAGAGCGAGGTTATGGGTTCGAATCTTGCAAAGTCAATTTTTTCTCTATTTATATTTCCTTCACTAACACGTTCAACATTTTCTTTTTTCTTTTGGATGAAAAATGTCTTTTAAACCCTAAAAAGTGGCAGATGAGATCTTGAAAATCACAAAAATTGATTTTTTTTCTAGTGTTTTGTCTAGTTCATGTGAAAAAATTATGGAGTGTATTGTTAAATATTTTAGCATTGTGCTTCACAAGGTACCCATTTTTAAGTATTTACAAAGTAGGAAAAATAATTTATGACATGACAATCGAGAATATGAAGTTAAGTTTGTCAATAGTAATGATGAAGTAGATGATGTATTCCAATTTCTAAGTTCCATGTACAAAGATGATGATTGGTCAATGAAAACCTCATAGTTGGACTTGAATGTCTAAGAAACATCATAGTAGATCCACCAACTACAAAGAAAAGTACACGAAACCTTTTTCCAAATCTCTTGATACTTTTTACCCTATCTCATAATACCATGACATGAGCGCATGCAGAAATACCATGATATGAAAACCTCATAGTTGGACTTGCAAAGTCAATTTTTTCTCTATTTATATTTCCTTCACTAACACGTTCAACATTTTCTTTTTTCTTTTGGATGAAAAATGTCTTTTAAACCCTAAAAAGTGGCAGATGAGATCTTGAAAATCACAAAAATTGATTTTTTTTCTAGTGTTTTGTCTAGTTCATGTGAAAAAATTATGGAGTGTATTGTTAAATATTTTAGCATTGTGCTTCACAAGGTACCCATTTTTAAGTATTTACAAAGTAGGAAAAATAATTTATGACATGACAATCGAGAATATGAAGTTAAGTTTGTCAATAGTAATGATGAAGTAGATGATGTATTCCAATTTTCTAAGTTCCATGTACAAAGATGATGATTGGTCAATGAAAACCTCATAGTTGGACTTGAATGTCTAAGAAACATCATAGTAGATCCACCAACTACAAAGAAAAGTACACGAAACCTTTTTCCAAATCTCTTGATACTTTTTACCCTATCTCGTAATACCATGACATGAGCGCATGCAGAAATATCGTCATTTTGTACTCATACTTTTTCAAATTCGGACAAGTGGGTCTAAAATTTCGTGCTGGCCAAAGGCTGTCACATTATATCAGTTGTGGAGATTGCATATGATCTCGAATCAAGATGATCCAAAAAGCAAATTTATTTGTTTCGACGAGGCCAACTTTCATGTTGAACACTTTTTCATTTGAAGCCATCTGGATGCTGAAATACTTCAAGTATTAATAAGATACGTACTCAAGTAGGGTAACTTCATTTAGATGAACACAAAGCCAACATCGCTCAAGACCTGGGTTCAAAATCCCATATCGCCTACTTTTTCTTTAGATTTAAAAAAATAATAGAACGTGATTGGTAGGGTCCGCTTTTTAATTAGAATAATTTCAAGAAAACGTGTTTTTTGTTTAATTTTTCATTGAAATATACATGTAGTGCCATTGGACATACAAAAAAAGAATTAATCTATATATTCTTACCACTAATCAAACATTATCCTGGTGGTAAACCTCTCTCTAGATGATGCACACGACCATGGTTCAAATCCCACATCTTGCACTTTATTTTTACGGATTTTGGAAAATAAAACATGATAGGTGGGTCCGCTTTTTAATTAAAATGATTTCAAGAATATTTGTTTTTTGTTTAATTTTTCATTGAAATATACATGTACTGCCATTGGACATACAAAAAAAAGAATTAGTCTATCTAATCTTACCACTAATCAAACAATGTCCTGGAGGTAAACCTCTCTCTAGATGATGCCCATGACCACGGTTCAAATCCCGCATCTAGCACTTATTTTTTCGGATTTTGGAAAATAAAACATGATAGGTGGGTCCGCTTTTTTAATTAGCCTACTGGTAAACCTCTTAGTCCAACGTGTACACAAAGGACGAGATCATCGCTTCGAATCTTGCAGACTCATTTTTTATTTATTTGTATCTCCGTTACTAACTCGTCCAACATTTTATTTCATTTCATTACGGTTCAAAAAAACATTTTAGTTCATTTTTACTTTTTTGAATCGACCCGTCCAGCATTTTCTGTGACAATAAAAGTTGTCCTAGAAAATTCACATGCGTAGTGACGGTCAAATGCATCGCCTAAAATCAGGCCTGAACGTCACCAAAGTTGCTGAGGGGCTGCCCCGGGAGGTAATCAGCTAGTGACGGTTTCTGTCACAAAAATGATCTTAGGAGACCGTTTTTCCATCATGAGGATTTTCATCACAAAGTATCACAGATTTTGTAGTGCATACACGATACATATAAATTTATGGCCAAAAAAGCATGGGTGCAGTACACCCATGCCCCTTGGCGGAACTTTACCTTGACTGAAGAAGTACGCCTTCTTTTCGAGGGAACTAAGTGTGGACGTATTCTAGTCCTCTAGTCTAGTCTCTCAAAAAGATTCATATGTCCAATCCCTCGTTGCCCTCACCTACAAAGAGACAATAATAGTACACATGATTGATAATAATATCCTGGAGTTACATAAAGCTGCAACTTCAAAACTCAAAAGAACACAAATATTACTTCTCGCACAGAATCAATAACAAGGTGTTGTGCCGATGACGAATTTTATTGAATTGGTAACTGATTGACATTATCATGCTCACCGTCCATGATCCGTGACACAACAATGCTCTACATGTTAGTGCTTGATTGATGCTTTAGTTGTACTACTATAAAATTCAACAATTATGCTCTCGTTTGTTGCTGGTATTTTGTTTGTTCCTGAATACGAGCATTTTACATCAATTGCTTAATTTTGTATGACCAGTTTAAAGTGTGTGCATTTGACATGTATGGTCGTCGAGTCATCCTAAAATTTGCGTCAAATTTGATTAATATTGTTTTTACCAAAACTGTGTCGAAATAGTTTGGTATTTACCAAAACCAAACCATCTGTTGTTTCGTATTTTATTTGCCAAAGATTCTATTTATCATTTTTTATTAAAGAATTTCATGTTGGCACGTGGGCCCTATATATACTCATGCAATTGATTTTAGTTTTTCTATTTCCCCTTATAACAGAGACTATAACACTATGGATCAACACATGATTATGTGTTCTAACGTTTGTAACACATCATGGCAACACATATTTAGATGTTACTAAGTCAATATCTCTGTAACACACTGATGCAACACATAATTATATGTTACTCGGTTGATATCATTGTAACATATTTTCGGGCCTCATAATGTATGTGTTACTATCTGCCATTGCAACACAAATCGTGTGTTACTGGAATTTTAGTTGTTACATATTTTACTATGTGTTACCAAACCTCTGTCCTGTTGTAGTGAGCATAGCAATCCTAGATTTGTTGCATCTATTTTCTTTAGTGCTCCCTAAAACAGAACTATCTATACCTGAGACATTGGTGTCGCTTGATAAAAAATATCCTCTAATTAAATGTCATGATGAGAAATGTCACCCAATAGCATTCAGCATTCTGCAAAATCAGACAAAGGTAGAAACAAGTATTATCTATTTAAGTAATCATATTTTTTTAATTTAAATTTTAGATGAGCACACACACCCTCCTGTAATATTTTCGGGATACCAATGTCAATCTTTTCTTCAACGTTAACATCTGAATCATCTAGATCTAGGCAGAAACTAAATCGTACAATAAGTTTTAGAGTTTTTAAACTATATGACCAGATCATCCATCCTGGTTTCTTGCTACTCACCTCAGTATCAAGGAATCTATTTTGCTCTTGTATGTATCCATGTGCCAGATCTGTACCATGGGCCAGAAAATTGCAGGTATAAAAAATTAAATTCTTCAAGGTAGGGATCTAAGAAGGATTGCACAAAGCATTAATTGAATGATATAGAAACCAAACTATGCGTGAGTAATTGGAGTGGGGAATTGGTTTGTTACCTTCATTTCATGCAAAGAATCTTGTGGTCCGAGTGGAACACAAGGCATGCAGCCACAACCTATAGCCACCATCTTCATGAGGATGTGCTCTCATTGTTACGGAGCCTCTTCTGCAATTGCTCTTGGCCTGCTGTCTAGCCCATTCACCTCAGGTCCAAACAGCGCCGTCTTCGAGTCGCCACTACTCGCAACCAACCTAACCCCTCCCATATATGTTTCTTTCAAATAACCAAATGATCAATTACGCAAAAGGGTAAATAACTTTAGGGATCTTAAAAAAAACACATCAGTAAAATTTACAATGCCATAATTGCATATCCACTGCCAATGTTATCCTTATTATTAAACCATAATTCTTGACACACATACAACTCTGAAATCTTCTCTTAAAGGTAAATTGATGTTCTGGGTGTCAATGCCACTTTTGCTTAATTAGCGTAACAATATAGAGTTTAGTAACGTTCTAAGCACCATACAAAATGAAAATCAAGCAAATGCATGTTGTCTATAGTTGGAGGTTTAGATAGGGCTATACTAAACTGCATATTTATTTGGCATATGACACCATAGTAATCATTATCTGCTACCAATCCAAGAACCCACGTAATGCAGGTTACCAACATTTTATCAAACGAACAATAAGAGTTAACTTTCAGTTATCATACACAAAAAATCACATCGAGATCAAAACTTTTCCTATTTGTTAGTTTATGTGCAAACACTTCAGGTGCAATTAGAGCAGGCAACAATTGAGGGTTCGGGCATACAATCATCTTATAAATCATCACTGCAGGCTAGGCTTAGAAATAAAGTACGAGACCCCCTTAGCCATTGGTCTTTATCATATTTTGAATATACTGGTAATACTAATATGTTAAACTTCATCTTAGAGGTTAAAAAATGTTAAAATTCTAAAGAAGATCAAGAAGCAGGCCAGTGAAAAAAACAAGTTACCCTTATATTCTATTAAGTCTGAGCATACTTTAAGAAGAAGTGACTGGTTTTTATGCAGGAGTAACTGACTGGTTCAGTTTGTATTTTCTGCTTAGCAACCAGAAGTACAACAACAACATGTTTATCATTGTAGCTAAATGATGTAGAAGTTACCCTTATGAAGGTCAAGTCAAGCATACTTTGATGCAGAACAATCCTGCGTAATGCATGATTATTTTGTTTTAAATAAATGGATAGACAGAGTATGCAAAAGTTTGCCTGAGGTAGTGCCTTGACATAGCTACAATATGTGTAAAGCAAAGATGCCTCTTTTCCCTCTTAAATCAGAGTAATCTGCTATTGATCTACATTAAGATGGACATGACAAAGAAAAAAAAGGAGAAGTGCGATCTGAATAAGTTGAGCTATAAGCCTATAACCACTTCTTTCAAAATGACCAAAGGAAAATTACCGGAGCATATAACAATCGATAGAAAAATTAGCATGTAGACACTCGAACAAGAAAAACAGCTGAACAAAAAAGGTGCCTGGAGGAGTGGTATTTTTCATAATAGCATCTCCTCTCTAGTCCAGTACAGTATTTGCAGCGAGCAGCATATCAATGTCAGGCCATAACTGTGAACAAACACACTCGGAAGCCCCCATGTGTTGCTGAACTTGTGACCAATTATAGGACTTGAACTACCAAGCGACGGAATATATACATGATAACCACATAACTGATCGAACCCAAATCCGTGAAGTACCTGGTCAATTGTTTAGAATTTGGATCGTTTCCAATGGACGCATAATTAGATTTTTCTGCATAGGATCATTACCGATTACCGATCAAACAATCACAGTAAAATTGCAAAATGTCAAGATTAGTTAGTATAAAAATATAACTAGATTTTTCTGCAAAGTATCATTACCGATCAAACAATCAACCAGTGATCTCAACTGACCCTCCCTTGCTTTCCATGATAGAGACTTTTAAATCGTGTACTACACTTTCGTGCAACTATATCTGAATGACTGAATCCTCTAACATGGATGGAATCCTACGTGTGGGTGTATATGAGCAGATCATGCAAAGTTGGGACTTGAGTACTAATTAAGTTAAGGATCACACTAACCTCTCCGTCCATCCAGTAGTTGACTGCTTGGACTCAGCCAGCCCATTGTCTCGCAAGCGGTCAAGTCTTCCATTCTTCCCACAGTTCATCCAGCAGCCTCGATGAAGGGATGAACACCGGATCTGCCACAACCTCGCCGGCTCTCTAGGTCGCGACAGCCAAAGCAATCATCCACGTGGAATCTGCAGCGCTCCACTTCATCACCCCCACGCTCGCCGCCATCAGCGTCATGCCTGGCAACATGTAGGTCCGATAAAGCGGCAATGGCAGGCGGTAGTGCTTGAGAGAGGGAGTCCGCGGGGGGCGGCGATGGGCGGGAGAGAGAGAGGCGGTGACTGTGAGAGAGGGAGAGGCAACGACGAGGGCGCACGCGAGAGATTGGGGCTGGCGTGATTTGATCTGGGCGAAGAGAAAAATAGAGGCGAAGGGTCGTCTGGCTATCGAGAGAAAGAGATGTTGGCGAGGGAGGGATCGGAGGCGATGGAAGGAATTAGAGTCTGGCGGCGGGCTGGACCAACGTGGAGAGAAAGGAGGAAGACGAGACATGCCGCTGCCAGATCCGTGGCCGCCACTGCCATCTCCCATCGTTGCAAGTAGAGGATTGTCGATGCGCTCCGGGTGAACGGGGGTGTGTGGCGGTTGTGCTTAGGAGGAAGAGGAGGATGAGGCAGTGCCCACGTCGGAGATGGAGATGAGGTGAGCCGGGGTCAATTCAAATTGGATCGGTGTTGAGGGATTGCGTGCCGATGATTCCGGGAGCGGTGATTGCGCGTGAGAAAAAATCGACAGAAAAATGGGTGGGACGGGTGATCGAGGCCAACGATGTATGAGCACTTGCGTCTGTACTGTGTTAAAAAAAAACAGGAAAAAAGAAAAACAGAAAACGAAACATAGAAAAAAAGAAAAAGAAAAATGCGCGCACGCGTCAAATGGGTCGGCCAACTTTGATCATAGTTGATATTTTGATAAGATTTGATTTGGATATGAGTAGGGGAAGGAAAGTTTGGATTTAGTTGAGATTTTCTGAAGATTTGATTTGAATTAGTTAATGCATGACGTTGTTTTGGAAAAGTGCCGATTTGATTGAGTTAATGCACACGTGAAATGAGCCGGTCCAAATTGGCTGCGCTTGAGCAAAAAATCGCCGGTAAGACGCATGCGGGCGTGATATAATGTTTTACTAAGGGTTGGTGGGAGTGAGGCGAGACTACCAACTCCTCCTTGAGAAGTAGAGACTCCTTTAGGAGTAGAGATTATGTTGATTCACCATGTAAAAAATTGTGAATCATTAGCATAGAAAAAAACCGAGCGGCCATAGCTCACCTCAGGGTTGTTGGGGATGTCGTCGTCAAGGTGGTAGGGGTGGCCGGCGGCAAGCTTGGGCAAACTCGCGGCAAGGCGTGACTGATCGGGGAGGAAGGTGTCTCGCGGCCTCGGGCGGCGACGGAGCCGGGTACTTCGGCGACGGCAGGCCGATGTGGAGGCTCGGCGGCAGCGCCGGAATCCTTCTGGGATGAGCGGCGGCGGCCATAGGATTTGTGTGCCAGCGGTCAGCGGCTAGGGTTGGATGAAACACGCAGGCGTGGGGTTTAAACAATACATAGATTACCGAGTTCTGGACCACGGGATCTCGACAAACATTGCCCGTCGTCACAGATCCATCAACTGCAAACGGTTGTGGCATGTGGCACCTATTTGCCGTGTGCTAAGAAAGATGGTCTCGGCATACATACCATAAACCGAGTTTGCTTTGTTTGCCGAGTATATTTGGCCGGGCGCTCGGTAACATATGACGTGTGCTGTGTCCTTACTGTTTGCCGAGATACATACTCGGCTTACATAACTTTTGCCGTGATCCCGTGCGTCGGCACTCGACAAACACGAAAGAACTCGATAACTACCATTTTTCCTATATGTTTAATGCCAAAGAGTTTGATTTGACGAATGCATATACGTACTATCTATACCTAATAATAAATGGGCTATTGCTTCTGCCGGTACGTCATCAAAATTACCCCCAAAGTTACAAAATATTACCCACCGATGCCACCTATAAGTGATAAAAAACGTTTCACACAGGGAATCCCCGCCTGGGCCGGCCCATGCAGCAGGAACCTTATACTGCGCTCTGCGCGCAGGGAGAAGACACAGCGCGCTTGTTGGGCCCGGCCCATGTCCTGGTGGCCTGTTTTTTATTTTTTATTTTTTGTTTTCCTTTTCCGTCTTTGTTTTTTTCTACTTTAAATAATTTAGGACTTCAAAATAAATTTCGAAAATTTAAAAAATGAAAATTTTGAAATTATTTTTAAATAATTCATAAATGTTTGTGGATTCAGAAAATGTTCGCGATTTAAAAAAAATACTTGCATATTAAAAAAAAATCGCAATTTTGAAAAACAATGTTTGGGAAATCAAAAAATGTTCATAATTTTTTTTAAATGTTGGTGTTTTATAAAATGTTAATGAAATTGAACAAAATTTTGCCAATTCAAAACTGTTCATGAATTGAAAAATATCCTAAAAATTCAAAAACTGTTCGTGACTTACAAAATAGTTTATTGACTCATAAAATGTTCGCTGATTCAAAAAATGATCATGCATTTCAAAAAATGTTTGTTAAATAAAAAAAATGTTCGTGAATTTGAAACATTATTCCACCAATTTCCAAAAAAATGTTCGCCGATTCTAGAATTGTTCGCCTATTCAAGATTTCTTTTTTGAAAATGTTCACAATTTTAGAAAAAAATGTTTGCAGATAGTATAAAATGTTCATGAATTCAGAAAATGTTCATGATTTTAGAAAATGTTCGAAAATCTATAAAAATGTTCACGAATTTGAAAAGTGTTCACGATTTGAAATGTGTTCACGAGTTTAAAAAAATGTTCATAATTTTTTGAAAATTGTTCACGATTTCACCAAAATGAGAGTTATAGTTTATCTCGGTGATGCAGCAAAATGTGATCATGGCCATTGGAGATTATGATTTTGTTTTTCTCCCGTTGCAACACACGGGCCCTTTTGCTAGTTTAATCTAAAAGTCGTATCTGACTCCGTAAGCATCGAAGCGGTCCAACGTAACTGACACGGCAACTCAGCTCATAAATAAAAGGGAGTAACAAAGCAAAAGATCCCACTCATCCCCGACCACGCTAACGGTGGTTCCAAATGGCAGGCGGCGGCCGGCTCAAGTGGAAGTCGTTGGTTGTGGACACGGAGGAGCTTGTGAGGCGGCACAGCAGCGTAGACCCCTTGGTGGAGGCGGCGCGGTGGCGGAAGCACTCCATCTATCAGGTGCCGGCGCACATGAAGAACATCAGGTACGTCTCGCCCTATGAGCCGCAGCTGGTGTCCTTAGGCCCCTTCAGCCACGGCAGCCCGGAGCTGGAGCCGCTAGAGGAGCTGTTACACGCAAGATATTGAGGTAGTAGGCATGGAAATTTTATTGTTACTGTAAACTTGAAAGCACTGATATGATACAAAATGCTATGTTCAGCCGTGCTCTGCACCTTGAGGAAGTTTTGTATGTCCATGGATTGTTATGCATTATTTCTCAATAATTGTACCAAGCATACTTAGAGGTTGAGTTTGTAGTTGTGCTTTGGATTATTTACATTTTTTTTCTTCTAAAAGTGTGGAAATATATTATTATTTGATAAAAAAGGGCATAGTTTAATAGGCTAAACTCAACTTGCTGATTGCAAAAGCAATCAAGCATATTGTGCAAGATTTCAAGTACAAACTTGGGCCATTGGACATAGGAGGGGTTAATTCTTATTCATTTGATTTAATGTCGTGTGAGCAGATTTGACTTTGTGATCACTATGTCAACTTATGTCTGCCACAATTCCTCGTGTTATAAATCTAATTTCTGCTTCTTGAGTATGCTGGGATCAGAACTAAAGCGGATAGCAACTGCTCTATTACTTGTCTCTCGCTTCAATGTTGGTTCCTCTGCTCAGACTAGCATGGCTGGTGTTGTAGCCCTTCAGATGCACAATGCTTCGTCGCACCTACACAAGTGGTTGCACATTCTGTTTTCCTTGATGCTGATATAACAAAGGGAAAGGTTGCTAGAATTAACGAAGAACGGGACTAATGGAGGAATGAGTTGGATGACGAGTACAACAAAGAGGAATGGAGCTGAAGGTGGCATGACGGCCAGATTGCGAAGGAGAGCAAGATGATATTGGTGTTTGCTGAGTCAATAGCATGTACATAACTCTCCTGTAGCAGTGCGCCTTACTATTTTGTTAAATTTGTAAGTGAAAGACTGAAAATTCAATTTGGCCCTCGGGCACCTATGCTCTTGCTTTCAATTTTCAAAATTTCCATTTGTAAAAAAACACCACAAAATTCACACGTGTAGTAATCTACATGTTTGTTGAGCCTATAAATCTTCATAAAATAATTGAAATTAATGCAGCTTGTGCAAAAATAAGAGGTTTGTCGTGTTTCTACATATTTCTATTTGCATTTCGTTCACTGGTGCTTGTTATTTTTGTACAGAATGCATATCTCATTATTATTATTGTTAACCTTTTGAGATGGTAACGAAGATCCAGATATGCATACATGATTTTTCGGATGATTTTTTGTAGCCTGCACCAGGAGTGCCCAAGAGCAAAAAGATTGGGTTTGTACAAGATAATATTTGTTTGAACATACTCATAACCTGCATGCGACATACATGATGCAACTTAAAGTGATAATTCGACAAATGTCTCTTTGTCTAAGTTTGTTATATACCCCGTGGCAACGCACGGGCATTCGGCTAGTATAATCTAAAAGTCGTATCTGACTCCGTAAGCATCGAAGCGGTCCAACGTAGCTGACACGGCAACTCAGCTCATAAATAAAAGGGAGTAAAAACGATAAATCGCGTGTGGTCATGCAGCCACGCGAGGTCCATATTGTTAAGAAATTAATTAGATATAGTTAATTATGGATAATCTCCTCCTTGTAAACCGACAGGCAGTTAGCCTGTTCTAACCGTCGCGTCTCTCCCGAATGGAATCGTTCGCGTCCCTTCAGGGATATATAATGTACAGACATCATCTATGAAGTAGACAGAGATTCATTTGTCTTCCTTTTTTCACATCACGTTATCAGCACGAGTCTCTCCGCTGAGAGAGAAACGCCGGAGGCGCCCGACGAGGCGCAACGCAAGGCGAGACGGTGACAAGAGGTGACGGAGCGGTGCGGCACGGCACTCACCGGCGTGTGTCGAAGCGGCGGTCCAAGTAGGCGCTACAGCATCCTCGCACGGCTCTCCGGGTCGCGGCGCTGGCGGCTGTGAACGGCCGGCGCTCGGCGCGGCTTACTGCTACAAGGCCAAGCCCGGCGAAAAGCAGGATGTCGACTACACGGCTGCCGGCTGCAAGGGCGGCGTCAGATCGGGCATGCATGTACAATTACAGGAAATCAATCAGGAGCAAGAATCACTTCATCCAATCCAACAGATGCAAATGAAGAAAGGATGAAGCGTACTACAAGTAAGAAACTACTCACGATTGATTGCGTTTTTCATGCACATGGTACGGCAGGACCGCAGGACCCATGTACTTCGGCGTCGACGACGGTCTCTGTAGTACTAGCGTAGACGGAGCCGCGGAAGCAGACCGAGCGTCCTCAACCACGGCGACAGCGGATAACACGACCCGGCTCACGTCCTCGTGACATGGCGGCTTCTTGCAGAGGCGGCTTTGGGCGGTGGCCTAGCTGGCGAGGCGCAGCAGCGCTCCCTCCGGCCAACTGGCGGCGTGCCACGCGTGCGCGGCGCACGGCTGTCGCAGCGCTGCTAGGCCGGCGGCCTGGCATGACCGTCGCGGAGGCCAACGAAGCAGCCCTTGGCCGGCAAGCGCGGCCTCACTACCGGGCACCGGCGGCGGCGGTCACGGGATATCTTCCGATTGGTAACCGGAAAGAGGAAGGAGATAACCTTATCTTCCTTGCATTCTATTGTTTTGGTCCTTTGAGATTCTGTTATTTAAGTATGTGGAATAGCCCTCAATGCTATGTTTATCCCGAGTAAGTCCCTACAGTTTACATTTGGTCCATTGGGGATCTGAATTTTGCAGTTTTAGCCACCATGCTTGTTATTTTGAGCACTTTTAACCATTTGATTGTGGTTATTATGATTGATCGAAGCGGCGGCTCGATCAGGAGGACTGACTAGGGGATGTCGTGGCAGCTGGATAGGGTAAACCCTAACCGTCCATGCCTCAAATTTCGTTGTGAATAAAAAGAAAAGAAAAACTTGGGTCGAACTGTTTCGACGTTTTCTTCTTCTGTTTTAGCTTTTAGCTAAGAAGTTTTTGCTCCTATGTGTTTTTATAGTAATTTATGGTCTATATTACTATATTGTAAAGCACATTAGTATATCAACATATTCAATTAAGCAATTGTATTATTACTATATGTTGATGATGCTTGAAAATTAATTTACTAGAGAGTAAATTAATGGGCATGAAGATTTCATGCAGGATATGTTGAACATATCCGGAATGAATTTGCTGAGTTTGCCTGAATCTTAGTTCCACCATAACCGCACATGCTCACGAGGCTTTTGCTATAGCTGATATAGCATAGTATGCTGCATTGCACTTCATCTCACACCACCTACACCCTGATCTGTTGGGATCAATAGAGAGTGGTGATGATACATGAAGCGCATAGGGAATGGGCATTGGTCCGATTCCATGACTTTGAGTCTGTGATACCATGCAACTCTGATGGGCATCAAATCTACTCAAAGTTTGAGATTCTGAAATTGCGCAGTTTTAGATGCCAATCTCATTGATGAAATGCTCTCCACTTTCAATCCTTCTACGACGATTTTGGCTGAACAATATCGTCAGCGGTATAGGAAAATGGAGATGTGATGAGAAGAAGAATAAGAGTGGTGTTCAAAAGGGCAAGTCATTTCAAGGAAAATGACGAGGCTAGCAACTCTGATGGTTGCTATAAGTGTGGTTGTATAACCCAGATTGCAAGGAAATGTGATATTCCCAAGCATCTGGTGGATCTATACACGCAATGAATTGCGAAGGGCAAAAGGTTCATGGGAGCCAGTGTGAAGCTTACTTCACTAGACATAACAATGATGTCCCGATGGTTAAAAGTTCCTAGATGTTCCTTAGAACATGGGCAACCAGGAACATGCTCAGCAAAAGGAGGGTCCACTACTTAGTGTCGATGACATGCTAGTGGACTTCGCTACCAGTGACATACAATGTATGTATTTCTATATGAGTTTATATGTATATTGAACTATATAGAAACCTATGGAAATAATCCAATTGAGAAGGAAACATGTTAAGTGGAAACTGGGTCTACTAACATGAGTTAAGGGAGATAAGCATTTCCATACTCCTGAGAAGAGTAGTGGAAGTGTCATGACAATTGTTGGTCGTGATGTGGTAATTGTTGGTTCTGGTCAAGCCGCAATTGCACTCCCTGTGGGTACTACATGCTAATCATGGATGCATTGATATATCTAGATTCTACTCGTACCTTGCTGAGTTTTAAGGATATCCTCAATGGTTTCATAATGAAACTCATAAAGTGAGTGAGTGATGTCTACTACACAACTTATTCTTGTAGACTCGTGTTGGGCCTCCAAGCGCAGAGTTTTGTAGGACAGTAGCAATTTTCCCTCAAGTGGATGACCTAAGGTTTATCAATCCGTGGAGGCGTAGGTTGAAGATGGTATCTCTCAAACAACCCTGCAACCAAATACAAGAAATCTCTTGTGTCCCCAACACATCCAATACAATGGTAAATTATATAGGTGCACTAGTTTGGCGAAGAGATGGTGATAAAAGTGTAGTATGGATAGTAGATATAGGTTTTTGTAATCTGAAAATATAAAAACAGCAAGGTAGCAAATAGTAAACGGGCATAAAAAGGTATTGCAATGCTTAGAAACAAGGCCTAGGGTTCATACTTTCACTAGTGCGATCTCCCAATATTGTTGACATAGTTGAATCATATGTAAATCCCTCACGTGCGACAAAGAGTTCACTCCAAAGTCACAAATAGCGGAGAACAAACGAAGAAATTGTTGTAGGGTACGAAACCACCTCAAAGTTATCCTTCCCGATCAATCTTATGAGCCATCCCCATTAATTGTCACGAACAGCCCTAGAGTTCGTACTAGAATAACACCTTAAGATACACATCAACCAAAACCCTAATGTCACCTAGGCACTCCAATGTCACCATGAGTACCCACGGGTTTGATTATACGATATGCATCACACAATCTCAGCTTCATCTATTCAAACCAACACAAAGAACTTCAAAGAGTACCCCAAAGTTTCTACCGAAAAGTCAAGACGAAAACGTGTGCCAACCCTTATGCATAAATCCCCAAGGTCACGGAACCCGCAAGTTGATCACCAAAACATACATCAAGTGACTCAAGTGAATATCCCATTGTCACCACAGATATCCATATGCAAGACATACATCAAGTGTTCTCAAATCCTTAAAGACTCAATCCTATAGGAAAACTGCAAAGGGAAAACTCAATTCATCACAAGAAGATAGAGAGCGGAAAACTCCATATGATTCATCTATATCAACATAGCTCGCGATACATCAAGATCGTGCCATCTCAAGAACCCGAGAGAGAGAGAGAGATCAAACACATAGCTACTGGTACAAACCCTCAGCCCCGAGGGTGAACTACTCCCTCCTCGTCATGGAGACCGCCGGGATGATGAAGATGGGCTCCGGTGATGCTTTCCCCCCTCCGGCAGGGTGCCGGAAAAGGGCTGTAGATGAGATCGTGGAGGTACAGAGGCTTGCGGCGGCGTAAAAACTCATCTAGGTTAACTTTCGGGGGTTTCTGAATATATATGATTTTTCAGCGTTGGAATCACGCGAAACGGAGCCATGTGGGCCCCACGAGGTACCAGGGCGCGCCTGGGGGGGGGGAGGGTGGCGCGCCCTGGTGCCTCGTGGGCACTGGGTGGCCCCCCTCCAGTGGGTCTTGGTGCCAATATTTTTTATTTGTCCAATAAAAAATCTCCAAAAAGTTTCAACTCATTTGGAAAACTTTCATTTCTGCACAAAAAACAACACCACGGTAGTTCTGCTGAAAACAGCGTCAGTCCGGGTTAGTTCTAATCAAATCATACCAAAACCATATAGAATTGTTATAAATATGGCATGAATACTTCATAAATTATAGATACGTTGGAGACGTATCAGCATCCCCAAGCTTAATTCCTGCTCGTCCTCGAGTAGGTAAATGATAAAAGAAATAATTTATGAAGTGTGAATGCTAGCATAGTGCAAAAGTTTGATCAATGATAATTTCAATCACTTTTCCTAGCATCATAACAACAACTTTTTCTCATAAAAGTCATCATGATAAAGTAGCAATTAAAAACAAAATTTTTGATGTGGAATGCTACCTATCATAATCATCATATAATCTTTTCTTTTGTTGCATGGACATTGGACTTGAATGATTCAAAGCAAAATCATTATTATAACAGCAATATTTATTATCATAAAACTTCTCATGAGCAAGTAATAATTCATCACAACAATGAAGTATAAGGCATAAACTTTCTTGGAAACTAACAAACTATTCTAGTCAACAATGCAATTGCAATTCATCATATCTTCAGTAAGGGTTTCATGTAGGAGCTTTTTAGCAAGTCCACATACTAAACCATCATTTAGTCTTCTAGGATTGCTAACACTCACGACATATATATGGAGCAAAAGTTTCAGCGAGACACATAGAAAGATAGGGGCTTGTGATTTCGCCTCCCAACTTATTCACCTCAAGGGTGATGTCAACAATAATAACTCATGATCACTCATATCCAACTGGATATATGTGCCTAGATCTTTCCCCACCACATGATGCTTGCTAAAGAGAAAAATAAAAAGGAAGTAGAGGAGAACACTATTGACTCTTGCATAAAAAGTAAATACATAAAAGTAAATGCATAAAAGTAAAAGATGGGCCCTTCACAAAGGGAAGCAGAGGTTGTCATGCGCTTTTTATTTTTGGATGCACAAGCCCTTAATGCAAAGGAACATCACGTTATATTGCCCCTTGTGATAGCAACCTTTATTATGCAGTCCGTCGCTTTTATTTCTTTACCATCACAAGTTCGTACAACGCTTATTTCCCTTACAATAAAAGATCATACATATTTTAGGAGCAATTTTTATTGCTTTTTGCACCGATGACAACTTACTTGAAGGATCTTATTCAATCCATAGGTAGATATAGTGGACTCTCATGGCAAGAAACTGGGTTTAAGGGTTTTGGATGCACAAGTAGTATCTCTACTTGGTGCGGATTTTTGGCTAGCAAAGATATTGGGCAAGCACCACATGTTGGAGGATCTATAACAATATAACTTCTATGTGAATATGAACAAACATAATTCATTACGTTGTCTTCCTTGTCCAACGTCAACACTTTGACATAACATACTTAATGGGGGCTCACAATCATAAAAGATGTCCAAGATAGTATATTTGCATGTGAATCTTCTCTTCCCTTATTAACTTTTTCATGAATTGCATCATTGACTAATGCTATGCTTGTCAACCTCCAATAAATTTTACCACTTATACTTTTGTTTATGTAATGTCATTACTTTCCATAAGATTAGCACATGATCTCTTTCATTATTTTCGTTGCAAGGAATCACACTTATCATATCCAATGATCTATATGAAAGTTTTTATTATATCCCTCTCGAATATTCATCATCTTGGGACCAAATTCATATCTTGTGGAAATTACCATTACTATTATTAACTCTCAAAAAAGATATAAGTGAAGCATGAAAATTAATTACAAACTACTCCAAAATATATAAGCGAAGATCAATGAGTAGTGAAACAATTAAGTAGCTATGTGAGGACTCTCTCTCATTTAAAAAGTTTCAGATCTTGATATTTTATTCAAACAGCAAGCAAAACAAAGACACAACCAAGTATAGCACACATTATGTGAACAAGTAAAAACTTGGGTTTAATCGAGACTAACCGATAGTTGATGAAGAAAAGTGATGGGATGCCTACCGGGGCATCCCCAAGCTTGAATGATTGATACTTCTTGGAATATTAACTTGGGGAGCCTTGGGCATCCCCAAGCTTGAACTCTTGTGTCTCGTTAATTCTTCTCATATAATAGTTTCCCTAAGTTTCAAAAACTTCATCCACACAAAACTTGACAAGAACTTGTGAGATATGTTAGTATAAATCCACTCAAAACCTAAACATTCTCTACTGTAGCAAATCACTAAAATTATAATTAAACATTGAATACTAACTGCCTCTGCATATTTAATACTCCTATCCTCAAATAGAATCATTAAACAAGCCAACATATGCAAACAATGCAAACATAACAGCAATCTGCCTAAACAGGACAGTCTGTAAAGGATAATTAAGAATCCATACTTAGATAACTCAAAAAATTATGAAAATTTACCACACTGGAAATAATTTATCAAAGTTGACTGTATCAAAATTTCAAGATTTTATCACATTCTGACATTTCTGGGCAATTTAATAAATAGCAGCAAACTTTCTGTTTTGAAACAGCAACTCATGAACTTGCAAAATAAGCATGGTAAAGGCTATACTTGGCATTTTATTGAACTAAAAGACACAAAATATGATTATTGATAGCAGCAAACAAATATCAACAGAAGAAAATGACGCTCCAAGCAAAACTCATATTATGTGACGAATAAAAATATAGCTCCAAGTGAGGTTACCGATAGTGTTGAAGACGAAAGAGGGGATGCCTTCCGGGGCATCCCCAAGCTTAGTTGCTTGGGTATTCCTTGAATATTACGTTGGGGTGCCTTGGGCATCCCCAAGCTTAGGGTCTTTCCACTCCTTATTCTCCTCATATCGACACCTCACCCAAAACTTGAAAACTTCAATCACACAAAACTTAACGGAACTTCGTGAGAACGGTTAGTATGATAAAGAATAAACCATCACTTAGGTACTGTCCAAGACAAGATTCACAATTGTTCCCATATAATGCCTACTGTATTCTATCATTTCCAAAATTTATATCTCGTAATATAAGCTATGGAAACATTAAAACAAGCAAACTATGCATTGAAAACAGAATCTGTCAAAAACAGAACAGTCTGTAATGATCTGAGCAACTACCATACTTCTGGAACTCTAAAAATTCTGAAATATTAGGACAACGTCAAAAATTTGCATATCAATACTGTGTAAAAATTTCAGAATTTTTTGACCCTCCAGTAAAATCTGGGAAATTAAACACTGGAGGCAAAAGTTTCTGTTTTTGCACAGAATTGAATCAACAAGTATCCACACTACCCCAAAGGCTTTACTTGGCACTTTATTGAAAGAAAACTTGTAAAACATGATTAATACAGTAGCTTAATCATGTGAACATACTAAAATAGTAGGTATAAATATTGGGTTGTCTCCCAACAAGCGCTTTTCTTTAAAGCCTTTTAGCTAGGCTTGATAATTTTGAATGATGCACTCATAGAAGTAAAGGATTGAAACACGAAGAGGGCATCATGAAGCATATGACTAGCACATTTAAGCCTAACCCACTTCCTATGCATAGGCATTTTTTGAGCAAATAGTTTATGGGAGCAAGAATCAACTAGCATAGGAAGGCAAAACAAGCATGACTTCAAAACTTTCAACACATAGAGAGGAAACTTGATATTATTAAAATATGTAGAAGCATATATTCCTCTCTCAAAATAATTTTCAGTAGCATCATGAAGAAATTCAACAATATATCCATCACACAAAGCATTCTTGTCATGATACATAAGCATAGAAATCTTACTACTCTCCACATAAGCAATTTTCTTTTCATTCATAATAGTGGGAGCAAACTCAACAAAATAACTATCATGAGATACTTGATTGGCATAATCAATTTGAGCATTAAAATCATGACGACAATTTTCATGGTTATTATTATTCCTTATAGCATACATGTCATCACAATAATCATCATAGATAGCAACTTTGTTATCATAGTCAATTGAAACCTCTTCCAAAGTAGTGGAATCATCATTAAATAAAGTTGTGACCTCTCCGAATCCATTTTTATCAATATAATCATCATAAATAGGAGGCATGTTATCATCATAATAAATTTTCTCATCAAAACTTGGGGGACTAAAAATATCATCTTCATCACACATAGCATCCCCAAGCTTGTAGCTTTGCATATCATTAGCATCATGGGTATTCAAAGAATTCATACTAGCAACATTGCAATCATGCTCATCATTCAAATATTTTATGCCAAACATTTTATTGAATTCTTCTTCTCTCAATTCAGCACAATTTTTCTTTCCATCATTTTCACGAAAGACATTATAAAGATGAATAATATGAGGCAACCTCAATTCCATTTTTTTAGTTTTCTTTTATAAACCAAACTAGTGATAAAACAAGAAACTAAAAGATTCGATTGCAAGATCTAAAGATATACCTCCAAGCACTCACCTCCCCGGCAACGGCGCCAGAAAAGAGCTTGATGTCTACTACACAACTTATTCTTGTAGACTCGTGTTGCGCCTCCAAGCGCAGAGTTTTGTAGGACAGTAGCAATTTTCCCTCAAGTAGATGACCTAAGATTTATCAATCCGTGGGAGGCGTAGGTTGAAGATGCTATCTCTCAAACAACCCTGCAACCAAATACAAGAAATCTCTTGTGTCCCCAACACACCCAATACAATGGTAAATTGTATAGGTGCACTAGTTCGGCGAAGAGATGGTGATAAAAGTGTAGTATGGATAGTAGATATAGGTTTTTGTAATCTGAAAATATAAAAACAGCAAGGTAGCAAATAGTAAACGGGCATAAAAAGGTATTGCAATGCTTAGAAACAAGGCCTAGGGTTCATACGTTCACTAGTGCGATCTCCCAACATTGTTGACATAGTTGAATCATATGTAAATCCCTCACGTGCGACAAAGAGTTCACTCCAAAGTCACAAATAGCGGAGAACAAACGAAGAAATTGTTGTAGGGTACGAAACCACCTCAAAGTTATCCTTCTCGATCAATCTTATGAGCCATCCCCATTAATTGTCACGAACAGCCCTAGAGTTTGTACTAGAATAACACCTTAAGATACACATCAACCAAAACCCTAATGTCACCTAGGCACTCCAATGTCACCACGAGTACCCACGGGTTTGATTATACGATATGCATCACACAATCTCAGCTTCATCTATTCAAACCAACACAAAGAACTTCAAAGAGTGCCCCAAAGTTTCTACCGGAAAGTCAAGACGAAAACATGTGCCAACCCTTATGCATAAATCCCCAAGGTCACGGAACCCGCAAGTTGATCACCAAAACATACATCAAGTGACTCAAGTGAATATCCCATTGTCACCATAGATATCCATATGCAAGACATACATCAAGTGTTCTCAAATCCTTAAAGACTCAATCCGATAAGAAAACTGCAAAGGGAAAACTCAATTCATCACAAGAAGATAGAGAGGGGAAAACTCCATATGATTCATCTATATCAACATAGCTCGCGATACATCAAGATCGTGCCATCTCAAGAACACGAGAGAGAGAGAGAGAGATCAAACACATAGCTACTGGTACAAATCCTCAGCCCCGAGGGTGAACTACTCCCTCCTCGTCATGGAGACCGCCGGGATGATGAAGATGGCCTCCGGTGATGCTTTCCTCCCTCCGGCAGGGTGCCGGAAAAGGGCTGTAGATGAGATCGTGGAGGTACAGAGGCTTGCGGCGGCGTAAAAACTCATCTAGGTTAACTTTCGGGGGTTTCTGAATATATATGATTTTCAGCGTTGGAATCACGCGAAACGGAGCCATGTGGGACCCACAAGGTACCAGGGCGCGCCTGGGGGGGGGGGTGGCGCGCCCTGGTGACTCGTGGGCATTGGGTGGCCCCCCTCCAGTGGGTCTTGGTGCCAATATTTTTTATTTGTCCAATAAAAAATCTCCAAAAAGTTTTAGCTCATTTGGAAAACTTTCATTTCTGCACAAAAAACAACACCACGGTAGTTCTGCTGAAAACAGCGTCAGTCCGGGTTAGTTCTAATCAAATCATACCAAAACCATATAGAATTGTTATAAATATGGCATGAATACTTCATAAATTATAGATACGTTGGAGACGTATCAGTGAGGTTGGAAGCCTACTCATGACTCGGCTAAAGGGATTTGCATGAAATCCTAGAGTAAATGTCTTCTCTATATTTGGATTGTATTATACATACATTAACTTGGATACGCATTGGGCGTATAAGATAATTTTATAGAATTTTGATGAGTTCAAGATATGGCATAGTTGCCTTGGTCATCCTGGTATTGTGATGATGAGAAAATTATTGGGTTCCACAATACACAATCTAATGGTGTGAATTTTCCAAATTCACTGGTTTTTTTTATGCACGGTATGTGCAAACTGGGAAATTTGTCACACGGCCATCTTATCTCAAGAAAGAGGATGCGCCACTAGATTTCCTTAAACATGAGATATATGTGATCCAATCCAACCGTTATATGGAATATTCAAATATTTCATAGTGCTTTTGGATGCATCAGCAGGATGTTCCAATGTGTGTCTTACTTAAGGAACCATGCTTTTTACAAAGTTGATTGCTCAGATCATTAATTTGAGAGCAAATCATCCCGAGAATGGGATAAAATCCATCAGACTTGATAATGCTGCGGAATTTAGTTCGTGGGCATTTGATGTTTACTGCCTAGATTGAGGCATAGCTGTGGAGCATATTGGTACTTTGTGTACATACCCAGATTGGTCTTGCGGAATCACTTGTCAAGAGGACAAGTTGATAGCAAGATTGCTCCTACAGAATTGTAATCCCCCAACATCTAGTTGGGGACATTGCAGTTTTACGTACTGCATATACAAATTCGACGAACTGCATATTATACTGTCTTCCCGTTGCAGTTAGTACGTGGAAGTCGGCAAGTATTTCCCATCTGCGATAATTCGGTTGCGTTGGATACGTACCGATTTCACCACCGCAACGTACATCTATGGGCCCTCATAGATAAATGGGGATCTATGTGAGGTACAATTCTCCGTCAATCATAAAGTACCTAAAGTCTCTAGAATGAGACTTGTTTAATTATGGCCCAGTACGTTGTTTATATTTCGACGAGGACATTTTTTCCGGCATTAGGGGGAGACAAGAACCACATTGAATGCCAGGAAATAGAATGAGGTGTGAATAGACATCTAGTCCTTAGGTCCACGTACGAATGAATCTACACAGGAGGTTCAGAAGATCAATTTGCAAAGTATCGCAAATAATCTGCCAGTTGCATTTACTGAATATAAAGGTGTCACAAAGTAAAATGTTCCCGTAGTGAATGCGCCAGAGAGAGTGGATGTGACCTATAGGTCCACTCGGCCACCCATGATGGGGAGGAATCTGGACACAAGAGGACAATGCTTCACGGAGGCGTCCGAGGGGAATGAAGAATCCTCAAACAGTAAATGCAGGTCAACTTCATGTTGACATTCAACCTAGGGTTGAAGGACACCTGAAGGATGTTGGACACATCCAAGACCCAACACGAGTGTGCACGCAAATATTGGTGTTGGGACATCGGAAGACCTTGACTTAATTGTTATGGGAAATCACGAGGAGTCAAAAGGTAATGATGAAATATCCACTATGTATATGGATTCGGGAGAATCATATAATAAAGACTACATTATGTCGACATTTATTTCTCCTCGAGAATTGCAAAAGACCTTGAATTGGATCTAGAACTTAAGTCCATGCATGGCTGAGTGTCTTGAACGCTCTGATTGATCCAAAGGAAGGCAGTAATTGAGGAGGCGCTCGCTCTCAAGAAGAGGAGGTATTGACCTGATCAGTAATACCCACTCCTCTAAATGTGTTCTCTAGGGGAACACAATGGGTTTCTGTTCATGAGATGAACGAAAACAATGAGGTGGTGAGACATGAAGCGAGGCTTGTAGCACAGGGGTTCACGCAGAAACCCGTCATCGTTTAAGATGAAACATATTCTCTTGTTGTGAGTGGAATAACATTTCGATATTTAATATCACTGGCAGTGAATAATGAATTTGTATATCCAACTGATGGATGTTGTGACTACATAATTATATGGGTAACCTAATTCGGATATCTATATGATAGTTCCCGAGGGAACGAAGATTCCGAGTTTAATCGCAACATGTGTTGCGTAAAGCTTCAGAAGTCATTATGGCTTGAAGTAGTCGACAATGATGTGGTAGAACCGACTGAGTGAGTTCCTTTATTAGAAGGTTACTCAAACATTGATGATTGTTCATGTATGTTCATCAAGAAATACAAAGAGGGATTTTGTACAATTCCGTGTATGTTGATGATCTGAGTATCATTGGAGCTACACAAGAGATACATGATACAATCACATCATCTTGAGACGGAGTGTAAGATGTAAGATTTGGTTGAGGCCAAACTTTTCTTGAGTTTGTAACTTGAGCGTATTGCTTTGTGAATACTTGTTCATCAGTCTGTATTTATCCAAAAGATTGTTGACAAGTTCAACATGGATAAGTCATATCCATCAAAGAATTATGGTGTGTGAGATCTCTTGAGTAATAGAGATAAATACCCATTTGCACCTTATGACGGTGATGAAGAGATATTGGAACCGAGTCTCCATATCACGGTGCAATTGAAGCACGAATGTATCTAGAGAACTGCACCAGGCTTGGTATATTATTTGCAGTGAATTGATTGGCTAGACACAATGCATCACCAATAAAAGTTATTGGGTTGGTGTGAAGAATATTTTTAGATATCTTCTGGACACCATAGATATTGGTTTGTTCTATGAGAAAAATCAATATATGACCATGGTTGGATGTAGAGATGCTGGGCATGTATCAAATCCCCATAACCCCACATCATAGACTGGTTTGTCTTCTCGATTGAAGGTATAACCTTCTCTTGGAAGTTGAGAAGATAGTCTTTAGTGACTGCATCCACTAATCATTCTGAAATCATTGATTTGTATGAAGCATCACATAAATGTGTATGACTTTGCAGAATGATGAACTTTGTTGAAAGTTCAAGTGGGATTGGTTGGTAGGAACCACCCACCATTATCTATGAAGATAATGTTGTTTGTATTATGCATATGCAGACAGGTTATAAAGAGCAACATTAGAATGTGTATGGCTCTAAAAGTAATTTATTCCCCATGAGTTGAAGAAAGGTTGAAGATAAATATATTGCAAATGAAGTCATGCGATAATTTTGGTGATTTATTCACAAAATCTTTACCAAGTTCTTCATTCCAGAAATATGTTAATGGAATTGGTATGAGATGACTTTGTTATTTGCAAGGTTAAGGGGGAGTGTACTCCTGAACGATAACCTGTTCAAGATCGCCGGATCTTTGATATTGCACTCTTTTCCTTTATGAGTTTTTCCTATATGGTTTCTCATAGAAGGTTTTTAATGAGGCAATAGTAATACAAGCATTGTGATATGTCATTTTCTCCTTATTTTCCCATTGGGTTTTTGGAAGAAGTTTTTCATGGCATATTATGTATATCTCCTCATATTTTTCTCATAGGGTTTTTGGAGGAGCATTTTTCAAGATGATGACTCTACATAATCAAGGCGGAGATTAGGGGGAGTGTTAAGAAATTAATTAGATATAGTTAATTATGGATAATCTCCTCCTTGTAAACTGACAGGCAGTTAGCCTGTTCTAACCGTCACGTCTCTCCCGAATGGATATGTCCATTCGTTCGCGTCCCTTCAGGGATATATAATGTACAGACATCATCTATGAAATAGACAGAGATTCATTTGTCTTCCTTGTTTCACATCACATATCAACACCACTCGTTCCCACGTGATTCGAGCAACATAAATACAGCGAGCGCGTATAACGTTTGACAGCGACCGTAGACAAGCTCGTATAGTTCGGGTATTACCTATGTCCCATCCAGCATATGGCCCGCAAGGCAGGCTCACGCATTGAAGCTAGACCTGTGCACCCACCCAACGGCTGGCTGCACCACGCGGAAAGGAGACGCTGGTTAATTACACGTCAGCCCCAACGGCTAGCTGGACCCTTTGTCTTTTTAAACGTCCGGCGATATTGTTTCCGCTGCCCATTCTTCTTCTCCATTTCTGAAAGCCTCGCCGGAGCTCACAAGCATGTGTTCATACATGTCCCCGCGTAGCTCCACACGAGCCGCATCACACCACACCACCAACCAGTTGCCCCCGCTCCCTCTCATACGCTGCCCCGAACGCAACGCAGGCTACGTAATCTGGTATGTCTCAGGAAAGGAAGAAAACCCAGGGAGTCATTTCTACAAGTGTGAACTCCATGGAGTAAGTTTCTCAACATCCTTTCCACCCGTCTTCTTTTCAATTCGGGGCCATCTGATTTCGCTTGCATCGGTCCATCGCCACGTCTCGCTTCTCGAACAGAATCAAACATTGTTGAAGAACATCTTCATCCTAGGCCTCGTGAACCTGCTGGCCATGGCCATCATCTTGATGCAAAAATTCTGAAGCTTAGGGCCTCTGCGAAGGGAATGCAGTAGATTTCATACGTATTTCTTTTACTTTTGCGTGTTTTGCATGCATGTATCTGTTAGAGCATCTCCAACAGGCGCGCTATCGTAGCCGCGCGCTGAAAAAAAGCGCTTTATTGCGCGCGCGGGACCGAAACGGACGCTCCAGCAGCCGCGCTAAAATCGCGCGCGCGGTAAAGTTGGTTCAGCGCGCGGAGGAAAACAGCATTGTGCGCTGCTTATTTGGTGCGCCCGCTCGCGCGCGTTGCAAAATCTGAGCTGCTGCGGATGGGGCCGCCGTGTTTTTGCGCTTCGCGCCGCGCAACCGCGCGTCTGTTGGAGATGCTCTTAGTACGTGTTGCTTGTTCATGCGGTCAGACAGTTGACCTATCAATAATACATCTCCAACGGTTGTGTGAATGCAGCCCCATCATGGCAAGCCGTATTTGAGCTATACGTTATTAACTGAACCGTAACCACCAGACACACTGCAAAACAAATGCAAATACACCAAACAGCACCGACGTCATTAATGCTCTGCGTTACGTGTGCACCACAGCCACCGAACCTCCATAAATCACCAGTGGACAAGAGTTTAATGAGACCCAGTCCCCCCATGCGCGCATTAATTCGGCCCTGCTATCCAGTAGTCATGGCACCCAGCATGAATTAATTTGCCATCAACACATCGGGTCTTCAAGAGCACAATGGCACCCTTTCAGCACTGGTTGTTCTCTCATCTGGCATCACTGCTCTCCTTTTCCTGTAATCATCAAGCAACGACAAGATCATGAGTTCCAACTAAATGTGCAAAAACAAATGATGTGGCGAGAAAAAACTTACCTCCTGGCCCATCCAACCTTATAGTCAAGGCCTCAAGGGCTACGTATCTGTTCTCTATCCTCATATTTTTTTTTTCTCTTCTGAATCCACAAGATCTGTCCCTTGCATAATATCAACCGAATCCAACAAATCTGCGAATCTGCCTCTCGTTAGGTTTCCTAAACGTTATCATTGATAGTGGGGGATCTCATTGGTAGCGTCGCCAGGTCTCACTTCCCAAAAGCAGTCTTGCCGAGCCTCACAGAATGCTTCCAAAAACCAACAAATCAGGGTAACCAGGCAAATCCCGCGTTCCACTGGAGCACCAAGATCCAGGACTCGTCGCGATAAATTTCGTCATGGTGCTGGGTTGAGGAAGACAGAAAGATGATTACAGGTAGGCTCGTAAGCAGAGAAAAGAACCAACGGCGGGGAGGACAAAGTCTGGAATGGCTAACCTGTTGAACTCCGTTTCTGCAGAAGCCATCTCGTCTTCTTCCTCCGCTTCTTCCCAGGGCGCGGTGTGGAGAAGATCTACAGTATGCGCAGCCAACGAGCACGAGTGCTTAATGATGGCTGCCCTGCGTCCATAGCAGCTACCAGCCAGACCTGTATACATACGATTATTAATGCCGTCTGGTCCACTGGCTGGGCGTATAGCACACCGTATTTGGGAGGGACAGTAATTTAGATGCCAGGTATTGCAAATGAGACTATATAAAGTAACAATCCTGATGCGCGCGTGGACGAACGGGATTTCGGCAGCGCGTGGCTGCATGTCCCAAAAATCCGCGTCCGGAGTAAAAAAGCAAAAGATCCCACTCATCCCCAACCACGCAGACGGTGGTTCCAAATGGCAGGCGGCGGCCGACTCAAGTGGAAGTCGTGGGTTGCGGACACGGAGGAGCTTGTGAGGCGGCACGGCAGCGTAGACCCCTTGGTGGAGGCGGCGCGGTGGCGGAAGCACTCCATCTATCGGGTGCCGGCGCATGTGAAGAACAGCCGGTACGTCTCGCCCTATGAGCCGCAGTTGGTGTCCTTAGGCCCCTTCAGCCACGGCAGCCCGGTGCTGGAGCCGCTAGAGGAGCACAAGCAGAGAGCTCTCCTTCACCTGCTCCGGCGCACCGGGAGGTCGGCGCGGGAGGAGCCGCTGCCTGTCGAACAGACACAGCTCGCCATCCTCTATGACAGACTTGCACCCGTGCTCGTCCAGCTGACCAAGGCTTATGATGTTTGTGCGCAGCTGTGGGATGAGATACACATCTGAGAGCGCGCGGTGCTCCCCGTTGCGGCACGAGAACATGACGGCGCCGCGACCCACGATCTGCACGACGGACCCGTCCCCAAACCGGACCGTGCCGCGCACCGTCTCGTCGACCTCTGTGAGCACGTCACGGCGCCCGGTCATGTGGTTGCTCGCCCCTGTGTCAAGATACCACTGGTCATCATTTGTCGCCACGGGCACGACACGCTCTTCGTTGAGGAACACCTGCTCCGTGCGTGCGATCGGCACGTCCACGGTGCCCTCCATCTCGGAAGTGTCGCCGGGGTCACCCACCACGCATGTGGCGAGCAACAGCCCCGGCTGCTCGACGTCCGCCTGCGCGACGTGAGCCTCTGGGCCTTGCTGGCACTCCTCGCGCGCCTTCTTGCGGCACTCTCTTGCCTAGTGGCCGGGGATGCCACAGTATTTGCAGTCCCCCTTGCGTTTGGGCATCGCCGAGCCGCCTTGGCCGCGGCCACCCCCGCCCTGGAGGTTCTTTGGCTTGCCGTTGCCGCGCCCACGCCGGTCTTCGGTACCCGACGAGCCGCCGCCTTGATCTAGCAGCTTCTGGCGCGCCAGCCACTCGTCAGCAGTGAAGAGAAGTTGCGCGCCGGGCGCCGGCGTTTCCTCGCGTTCGCGCTCCTCGACGACAAGCAGGCGTCCGCAGAGCTCCTCGAGCGAGAGCTGCTTGGTGTCGACCAGCGACTCAATTGCCACGGCCATCTCTCGATACGGTCGCGGCACCGTCCGCAGGACCTTGAGGACCGCCTTGTGTTCGTCCACCGGATCGCCGAGGACCTGGAGCTCGTCGATGATCGTCCTGAGCCGCATCACGTACGACTCGATGCCCTCGCCATCCTTGTACCGGAGGCCCTCGTACTCCGAGCGCCGAGTCTGCGCCTTGGCCTCGCGCACGCGCTCGACCCCGACCCGCATGGTCTTCAGGGTGTCCCACGCCTCTTTCGCCATGGTCTTGCCGCCTAGGACGCGCATCAACTCCGGCGGCACCCCCCTGGGCAGGGCGATCATGGCGCGCCGGTCGTCACGGTCCGTGCCTTGGCCTGTTTCCACCACGCGCCAGAGCTCGTCAGCCTGCAATTGTAGCTTCGTGATCATGGCCCAATCAGTGTAGTTGGTGCGCGTGAGCATCATCGGGGCATGCTACCGCCACCGCCGCCATGCACGACACGCTCGACGACGCGCACCCCGACCCCTCCTCGGTAGAGAGACGCGCCTACGCCTTCTCCAGCGCCGCCGCCTCCGCAGCGGCCTCCTCCTCCTCCTGCTGCTTCTTCGCCTTCTCGTTGTCGCTGCCAGCCATCTCTCCGGCGGATCAAACACCGCCGGCGCCCAGGATGGATCGAACACCACCGAGGCTCTGATGCCACTTGTTGTTGCCGAGCGCTGCAGATCGAGCGAGAGAGGAAGAAGAGATGTCGCGAGGAAGAGGAAGAAGGAGTCTTGACAGTGTGTTTTTGCGCTGCTAACTGCCCGCAGCTTTTTCTTCTGTTTCTGTTAATTATGCAGAGCTAAATCATCTGCGAATTACAAGGAAACAAACACCCACGCCGGGTCAGCCTACTGATCGTGCCATCCCACGATGCTGATCATGCGCGAGCTAACTACGTCGCCGCCAAATCCGCTGGAGGTCATGCCATCCCATGAAGCGGTCTTGCCGGCGTAGCTACTGCTAACCACTAACTGAACTAACTGAAGAAAAGGGAGACAGACCCGTACGTGGACATACACACGCTATCGGTCTGATTATTCAGCTAAGTGACTGTTGTGTAAAATACTACGGACTAGCAACGGGATTACACATCACACCTGCCATGCGTGTCTGCGACGATGGTGACCACGCCAGAAACACTGGCGTCCGCCATCGCACTCGTGCTCGGCGAGGATGGAGGACGGTGTTGGGGTCGCTGTAGAGCCACCCGTGAACCAGCGGCGGCGAGCAGCAGTAGCAGCATCATGTACCGGGGAGGAGCAGCGGCGAGCAGCACGCACCAGCGGGGAGGAGCAGCGGATAGCAGCAGCAGCATGCACTCATGTAGTTCTCCTTGGAGCTGGACCGAAGCGGACGTCCTTGTAGGGGGCTCGTGGACAATGGCGCTGGTTCGTGCGGAGGACACAAATCACACCACCACTGTTTCCATGCTCCCGAGGCGCGACGCGTGCGGCAGCGGCTCCGGTGCTGACGGGAACACCAGGTTCTGATGCACCAGCGCCGCGACGGCCGCGCTGATCATTGGGCCGACCCAGTACACGACCTGGTTCTTGAAGTCGACGCTGACAACCGCTGGCCCAAACGACCGCGCGGGGTTCATGGACGCGCCCCTGAGAGCCCGCCGCCAGCACGCACGCGCCTGTCACGAGCGCGCATAGCGCCGTCGTCGCGAGCCCCTTCCTACTTTTTTTTTTTTTTTTTGCGGGGGGAAAGAGAATTTATAAATCAAGCAGCGGCCAAGTCTGCATTACAAAGAGCAGGTACCTCATCAGGTCCTGAGCGAAGCCACACCACAGTGCGCTTACTTATTCTACCAAAGTTCGCTAAGAAATGGCTAGCATAGTTTTGTTCACGCCTAATATGCTTGACTAAAAATTCTCTATCTCCTTTGAGGATCTCCTTGATCTCTTGCACCATCATTAAGTTTGCCGACCGGTTCTCCACTGAACTTGTGATTAGTTTAACAGCCTCCACATCATTGGCAGATCAGTCCATTGCATCGCTATGTTTAATCCTTCAAGGCCCGCGAGCCCCTTCCTACGTCCGGACTGAAGCTACGACATGGCCCGCGAGGCCGGAGGTCACCGGCGAGGTCGCCGCCATCGACAAGGGAGCTTCACGCGAGTCACCGGCCGGCCACAAGAAGGCCTATGCGCGAAGAAAATTTATCCTCGGCCGCCTCCAGACGAAGTATATTTAGGGATGGGATAGGCGCCGGAGGATAAATTATCATCCTCTATACGTTCATGGACGCGGCACAAGGGAGTAAAATCGAAATTATCCTCCACTAACGCTGGCTAGGGGTCGGTTAGAAATGCCCTTACAGATCATGAATCCCATCTTATATCCTATATACTACTTAAGAGGGTATCCCACGACTTCTAATTATCTCAACATGCATATTTTCACATCACCAAAATTATGGAAGAAATCCTAAAAAAATAAAATTATGGAAGAAACTAGCCCATTCAAACTGATAAATGCTCTCATCACGGAGAATAACCCGAGCATTTTCACGATAACCGGCTACAGGTCAATCAACTGAAATCATAATTTGGGTAAGTCGACTTGACCCAAATTTGTTTCAATCGAGCTTGCCCTCGACACTGCACCACGTTTTTCATTCTCGGAATCCCGGCCCTGCGCCTCCGAACGATTGACATGCACATCCTGACATCCATACAGTTCTTCGGTGACCCCGTGCGTCCGTTCTCAACCACCCGTTTCTATCACACACACACACACACATACACGCGTGTTGTCACCACACATGCATGGCTGTCTGATTAATTGGGGCGAACCGAACAACCGAATGGCCCAACAAGTAATGTACACGTATAGTTTTAGAGGAAACCAGTGTAGTACATGTACATCGGAGCATCACCATAAAAAACCACAGTGGATTACCAGGGCGTAGGTGAGGAATGGTGCACACTTGCCAAACTTGAAATCCATACCGGCTACAGGCCGGTTGACTGACCATAAAACCGTTTCAATCGATTTACAGTGGTGCGCACTAATCAGGATGCGATGCACTCATGCATTGCCTAAAATTCTAATACTTGTGGTGGTGCCGCCTTAAAGAAAATAATGACAAAGTTTCCACATAATCTACCCGGAAATTGCGCATTTTTATAATATGAAATAGTAAGAATATAATATTTATTTTTTTACAAAAAAGGAAGATTCCTATGAAGAAATGAATTAGTGGCATTGGAATTTCCTTTAAATAAGAAATAAAATGATATAAAAGCAAAAAAAAATCAATATATTAAAGTTTTCTAAGTAAAAATGAATTAGTGCCATTGGTATTACACTTTAAGAAGAAAGAAAAAAATAAAAATAAAAAATGAAATAAATATTGACAAAATTTGCACATTAATACGCAAGAATAAGCATATAATAGTGGAACTTTTGCGAAAAAGTAGAGATTCCTAAGAAGGAATGAAATGCTAATAGTGTATTACAATTAAAAAAATAAAGAAAAAAAATACTAAATCAAAATCAAAATAATAAATTTTCCTAAGAACTAATGAATTAGTGGCATTGATATTACCCTTAAATAAGGAAGAAAATAAATGAAGGTTTCTAAGGAAGAATGAATTAGTGAAATTGATATTATCTTTTCAGAGGAAAGAAAATGATATAAAAACTAAAACAAAATTAAACTAATGAAGTTTCCTAATGAAGAATGAATTAGCGGCATTGATATTACACTTTTCAAAGAAACAAAATAAAGAATATAAAAATATAAAAAATGAATTTTTACTAAAGAAGTATTAGTGGCATTGGTACTACCCTTTCAAAAGAAACGAACAGATTTTTTATGGAAGTTTGAATTAGTGGCATCGATATTACCCATAAAGAAAAATAAAATAATGAAAAATTAAAAAATCAAAATAATGAAGTTTTATAAGAAAGAATGAATTAGTGTCATTGGTTTACCCTTTAAGAAGAAAGAAACTAAAAAAAAAATCAAAAAAGGCAAACAATTTACATGAAAATTATGCATTTTATAATATGCAATAATAATCATATAATAGTGGAATTTTCAAAAAGAGGAAGTTTCCTAGGAAGATATGTATTTGTGAAGTTTGTATTATCATTAAGGAAGAAAGGAAATAAAAATAAAACTAAAATAAATCAAAATACTAAAGTTTTCAAGAAAGAATGAATTAGTGACATTGGTATTAACTTTTAAGAAGAAGGAAAATAAAATAAAATAAAATAAAATAGAATCAAAATAATGAGATTTTCTAAGGAAGAATAAATTAATGGCAATTGTATTACACTTTAAGCAGAAAAAACAAATAATGACAAAATTCGAACACAATATTTACAAAAAATGAGAATGAATATAATAGTGAAAGTTTCGTAAAACAATTACTAAGAAGGAATGAATTAGTGGCGTTGGT
Source organism: Elymus sibiricus (assembly GCA_039707655.1). Lineage (NCBI taxonomy): Eukaryota > Viridiplantae > Streptophyta > Magnoliopsida > Poales > Poaceae > Elymus > Elymus sibiricus. The sequence continues at coordinate 35,663,830 of CM077668.1, read as the reverse complement.
TTTACCTTGAAGAAGAAAGAAAATGAAATAATAACTAAAAAAATAAATCAAAATAGGGAACATTGAATTAGCAGCATTAGTATTACCCGTTAAGATGAAGGATAACGAAAAAAGTTAAAAACACTTGCACACAACTTTGCCCTAAAATTGCACTTTTTTAGTATGCAAACAATAATCACATAATAGTGTAATGTTCGCACATATTGCATAGTATATATGTGTATACATTTACGCTCACCCAACATCCCTAACATACGCACACAAAACAACCAACTAAGAAAGAAAAAAAAGCAAAAACACTTGAAACAGGAAAAACACAAAAAAAACAAAGGGAGGGAGAGAGGAGGGATGGATCGTATAGGTAATGGCCTTGAGGCTATTAAAAAAGCTGCACAAATCTCAGAGCATAAATCAACGGTCAAGAAATAGACTAATCCAAATTCAAAATTCAGTTGATTGACATATAGCTAAAGTGTTTCATGATAAGCTATATCACCGAACCTTCCAGGAGACACAAGAACGTTAGAGTTAAACACGGCTTAGAAATTAGACCCTGATAAGTACCAAACATCAGGTACAAGCACATGGCAACTCCGAACGTTTTCGACGGCAAGTTGAGTGACGCGAGGATGAAAACTTTAGTTGTCAAGCATGGCAACTTTCGTGCTCCGATTTATTTTTGACAGAAACTTGCCATGTGTCACTGAAATTGTCATCCTTGCGTGACTGAAATTGCCATCGAAAAAGGTCACGGCCGGAGTGTTACACACCTGACGTGTGGCAAATTATCATTTTTATAGAAATTCCATATATTTACGTGTACATGTGTGTCCGAATAGGAAATGGACGCTGCTAGTACAGGATTAATAATGAAATTTAGAAATTTTGGATTTATACAAGGTTGCTAAGCTATACAACATTTCATTTTAGCAGCGTGCATGTATGGCAAATGCTGCTACTATGACAATTAGCAGCGTCCACACCTAAGCGTACACATTGCTAGCTCCATTTTGGGGTTTTGGGGTTTTAGGGTGACAAGCACAAATATGTCTTTAGTTATGTGTTCCCAATCTCATGCCACCTAATTTGGTGATGTCCATTTTGTTTTGTTTCATGAATGGAATTCATAAATCAAAATATTTGTGTGTGTGATAAATTCAAACTGTTAGAAGGGATAGAGAGGGATTGGTGGAATCGTTGGATATATTGCTTGAGCCTCGTAGGCGTATATATAGTGAGTACATGACCTTCTTGGAGTACAAGGCAAGGTAGAACAAATCCTACGCTATCCTATACTACCTAAATAATCACGATACTCAACATGCCCCCGTAGTCACAACGGTAGGGACGCAGATGGTGAGACTGGAGAAGAATCCGAACGTAAGCCGACGGACACCCCCCACAGTCGTAACGGTCGATGCAGCGCGGAAGTCATGGCTGGAGTGGAAACCGACGAGGTTTCTCAAGCAAGGCGGTAGCCCTTTGTGCCGTTTGTCGAGGTAGCTGAGAGCGTAGGGTGGTGTAGCCGTGGTCGAGGTAGCCGTGCGAAGAACGCCGTGGTCGATGTCGAGTCGGGGTTCCCGGTGTCGAGTAAGTCGCCGTGGAGCCGCGGGCGCAAGGAGGCGCCGAGTTAGTCATGGGCGCAGTGGTATCGAAGTAGTGGTGCGCCGGAAAGAAGATGATGTTGACGAGGCGTCGCGCCGGGTTTGCCAAGCCCGGGGACACAACGTGGACGAAGGCACACATCGGTGTTGCCAGCACCAGGCATGCGTAGACGGACGAAGGCGATGTTGACGATGCGCCGCACCAGGCTTGCCAGGCCCGGGGACACGTCGTGGACGAAGGCACGCGTCGGTGTTGCAAGCACTGGGCATGCGTAGATGAGGGACCTGCACAAGCTGTCTGCCATGTCGAGGAGTCGGAGGGGCCAGCAGAGAAAGAGACTCGACGACGGCTGTGGCGCCAGTCGACGTGGGGTAGAAGGTGCCGATGTCGACCGCGGTTGTCGGAGTAGATGAAGTGGTCGGGGAAGATGACGGCGACACTGGCGATGACCTGGTGCTGGACGAAGACGAAGGGGGTGGACGGGCGGCGCGGCTCGTGTGAGCGAGCGGCAGCGGCGCCGAAGAAAAGCGGTGGCCGTGGCCTGACGGCGGCGGCTAGGTTAGGAGCACGGTGGCGGTGCTCGAAGTGAGCGAGGAACCCGACAACGTGACGTAGACCGGCCGGACGGTGGCGTTCCCACGCCATGGGAGGCGGCGCGACGCATACCACGGGAAGTTGACGCGCGGGGATGGCGGAGTGGACCACGGGCTGCGGCGCTACAGCCCAAAGGGGCGACGCAGCGGCAGCAGGCGGGTCGGGGCCACGGCGGGAAGACCTCGGGGCGGCGGCGGGGACTGTCAGTACCAAAACCGGCAAATCTCTGGTAGGGGATCCGAACTGTAGGTCTAGGAATCAATGGGTAACAGGGAACGTAGAGACGGCGATTTACCCAGGTTCGGGCCCTCTCGAAGAGGTAATACCCTACGTCCTGCTAGATTGTATTGATGTGATTGTATGAAGGTTACAGAGTTGATCTACCTCGAGATCGGATGGGCTAAACCCTAGGCAATGGATATGATGATCCTCTACGGACTAAACCCTCTGGTTTATATAGACACCAGAGGGTCCTAGGGTTACATACGGTCGGTTACCATCAGGGGATAAACATGCCGGCCACACCAGTTATTCCTTGGAGGGGAGGCCAAGTCTTCGGAGGTTTCCGTCTGATACACGGGGTCGCCCACAATCCGGCCTTCCATCGACGAGTAGAGAGCGGCCCACCGGCCCGTCCTACGAGAGATAGGCCGGCAGCCCGAGTACCCCCTAGTCCGGGACACCCTCAGTAACCCCCGAATTAGCCTCCAATGCCGAGTTTGATGGTCTTCGGCCGCTTCATGCTTCAATGGTCTTCGGCTTGGGTGGCGAGTTCCTCCCTTTACCTGTATTTGGTTTAACAATAGTTCGGCCACCAATGGCTCGGTTGCCGAAGAATCCTCCAATTGGCGAGGCCCCGTGGGGCCCGTCATACCGCCTTTCTTCGCCCAGAATCAAAGTACGACCCTCGATTTCTGCGCACCCACAGAATGCGAGTGGCCCGATGGGTTTTTACAAAAATGCCCCTCTTCCGGGGGGAGTCAATGCCCCTTTAATAGGCCAAGGGCGCGGAGGTTGACGCACCCCACCCCTACCATTCTTCCTCACGTCCTCGTGAGGTCGCGACCAGCAAACAATGGCGAGCGTCCCAGGCTCTTCCTCACACCCTCACGGCCCCCGTCAAGGTGATTGGGCGAGCTGCTCCGTATCCCTCATGCGTTTACGCAGGCTCGAGACGCATGGATATCTCCCTCCTTCAGATCTCGCACCCACCCGTCCCGGATTAACTTCCGCAGACGGGGAGGCCCTCGTAGAGAACTTTCCTTCCCCCCACGGGGAAGAAAGGGTGTGCTTCGTGCCCTTCCTCTTGCAGGATGGGTTTCCCCATTCATCCTTCATTGAGTGGTCTACTAGAGTTTTACGGGCTTCAACTCCACCACCTTACCCCAGGATCGATTCTTCATATATCGGGCTTCGTCGCTCTCTGCGAGATGTTCCTGGGCTGCGAGGCCCACTTCGAGTTGTGGAGGAAGTTCTTCTGCCTCGTCCCCCGTACCCGAGGAGGGACAATCTACGAGGTCGGCGGGGCCGAAGTATGGCGGATCGCCGGAACCGGATACCCCGTAGGGACTCCGAAGAAAGATGCCGAAGAGTGGACTTCGGAATGGTTTTATATCGAAGACGTCCCCCTATTTGATCCAGTCTGGAGGGGGCTGCCCGAGTTCTCATTGGTCCCTCCGAAGAAGCGGTTCAACTGGCGCCCGAAGAGTCCTTCTCAAGAGGAAAGCGCCGAAGTAACTCGGCTGGCCGCTCAAGTGAGGTGGCTAGCCCACAATGGGCTAACCGTCATTGACGTGATGGCCGCAGCCATTGCTCGGTGCGTCCAACGTATCCAACAGAGAATGCACCCGCTTTGGTGCTACAACGGGGAAGATGATGCAACCCGGTACACACGGATGGGACCTGCCGACCAGGCGGCGATAGCAGTCATACTGGCCGATCTCTTCAAGGGAGAAGAGCAGGAATTTGCTCGGTTAAGGCCCAAGGAAGGCTTCTCGAGCTACAAACCCATTGAAATGGTGAGTCCGACCATGTTTTATAGTCCGGAAGGTACCCAAAATTTTTCTTAACCAGATTCCTATCCTATCAGTACAGAACTAGAGGCGCTGGATCGAGACAGTGAGCTGCCCTGCTCCTCAACCGGAGAATTACTCTCGTGATGATGATCCTGGGTTCCATGATGACCCTGAAACATCGATTAATTACGAGGAGGGGGTCTTCTACCAGGAGAGCCTCGATGGTTCTAAGGTGGCCCTTTTGGCCAATCACCCCAGGGCGCTTCCCTCCTCCGCTGTAAGTGGCCAACGGGCTTCCTCTCGAAAGAAACACTCAGCCGCTGCTGCCCCGAATATACTGAAACCTACTCCCAAGGGCCGCCGCACAACGCGCCGAACAGCCGCAAGAGCGGCACCAGCGGCCCCAGTGACGAGTAGTCGTGGGGTGACCAAACGCGTGGCCCCAACAGGATCATCATCTGTGCCCCGCCCGAAGAGGTAACCCGTCCGCCGTATCATCATAGCATCTATCTTCGACATCCACCGAATATGCCAATAATTTTCTCCACGGTGTCCTGTAGACGATATGTGGAAACGCCCTCGGCTGGGGATGTTGAAGAGGCGCCGAGGGGTGACTCAAACCCGAGTTCGGCAGCTGTAGCCGGAGTTACTCCGGGGGTCCCTGCCGAGGACCAACATCCCGAGGACTCAGGTGGCGTCTCGTTCACTAACTCCGAGGTTGAAAGTGTGATGAATCATCGACGGCGTAAGGCGTCGCTTCGGCACTCCACGTTTTCTGATCAGGAGTTTAATGCCCTTAGCTCGGTAGACGCGTACCTTGGCGCTGCCCGAACAGGACTTGAAGGGGCCGTGAAGCTCATGTCTACTAATATGCAGGTATGGTATTAGTTTTGACAACTAGTATCTAACCCAGTAGCCCCCGAGCCTTAATTTGGGTGGGACGGCCGAGTTAAGGGTCTGACATTTATAATGCCCTGCTATTGTGCAGACTGTTCGGGAGCAAAACAAAAAGCTGTCCGAGGACCTCAAACAGGCGCGAACAGAGTTAGAGTCTGTGAAGGCCGAGCTAGAGGGTGTGAAGAAATTCACCAGAGAGGCACATGGTAAGTGCCGGGCTCAAAGTTATTCAAGAAAAATTTGATGGAACACCTTTGCTAATGAAAGATGATTCCGTAGCAGCCGAGTCGATAAATCAGCTGCAGAAGGATCTAGATATTGCCAGGGAAGCTCAAAGGTATGCGGAGTCACAGCAAGAGGCTGGCTACCGGGTGCTTTCCCGAAGTTATGAGGAGAGGGAAAAGCTTAAGGCGAAGGCGAACAACAAGCTCAAGAAATCAAAAGTTTGAGAGCTCAACTGACCCTATCCCAAGAGGAGAACCAGAGACTGAAAGCGGGCATGTTCGGTAAGTGCAATCTGATTTGCCACTTCATAAACCGCACGTATTAGGCAGCAATATGAATAATGCCACGTCTCGTTATAGTTCTTCTAACCGGACATCCCGAAGAGGAGGCCGGCTCATTCGGGCGGGACCTCCTGAAGGAGCTGTCCGCCGTACATGAGCGGGCCCGGAAAGCCATGAAGAGCATGTTCAAAGCACTGTGGCCTGGCGAAGTGGCTCCGGAAGGGATGGCCGAGCTCGCGAATCGTTTCAAAGGAGCTCGGCGCCACTTGGAGCTATGGAAGATATCATCTTGTCATGAGGGAGCACGGGAGGCTTGGGCGATGATCAAGACCCGTTTCACCAAGCTGGAGCCGGAGCATTTAGCTAGGGTTGGGTTGGTAGGGCCAGATGGGCAGGAAGTGCCCGTGCATCTGGTATATGACCAGGTTATGCCCGCAGCTCGGCTGTCCCAAGCAGATTGTGCTCTGGAGACCATAATAGATGGTCTTGAGCAAGATTAACAGTTTGATTCTATGTATCTATGTACTTTACATCGAATAGTCTCCGAACCGTGCATAAAACATTGTCTTAACCAGCCATCAGCTTCCGCCTCCTCGACCAGGAGCCGAGGAGTGTTTCCTAGTATGTGATCCGAAAACATCGGAAAATACTTCGGAGAACTAGGCAATTCGGCCATTTGGTGCAAACAGACAAAAACGTGCTCGGGGAGTTATGTTATATTACTGTTTAACGTAAGAAACATCTTCCGACGAAAATAGTTCCTCGATGGGTCCCTTTCATCGGGTTACCACGTTAACCTTGGATGGATAACCGAATACCCGAAGTAGACGGGGATGGTTACTTCGGGAAAATACCCCAGAAACTTGGTGATAGTTACCAATTATTTTCACTTCCCCCGTGGCAGACCAACTTGTGTTCTTAAGAACGCTAGCTTTTGGCTTCACCCGTCTAAGGTACGTACCCGGGAAATCCGGACGTAACAATCACAGAGGTGCTCCCTTTACTCCCTAGCCGAACAATCGGGAACGTAGGGGGTAAACACAGGAGCGAGGCAACCCAGCTTGGCCAAATCTTAAGTCAAATTGATGCATATAGTGGCTTTAAAACGATGCAGGAAGGTTGCAAACTCGTAAAAGACGGATCATTGCATAAAAAATATGATTGGCTCCGTAAAACAAGCCCCCAGGTGGCAGCGTGTGGTACATTCAAAGATGTTTGCCTTAGAAAAAACTTAACGTAGTTCGGCATATCCGAACACAACCCGGGAGAGACTATTGACTAGAAAAATATAGATCCTAGAAGGATAAACCGAACAAGGTGAGGTCGTGGAGGTTAGCCGTAGAAACGTCAAAGCCGAGCTGCGTTCCATGGGTTTGGTTCGAGGCGGTCGTCCTTTGGGTCGCGGAGACGATATGCTCCGCCCGCGAGTACTTGATCGATTATGAAGGGCCCCTGCCATTTGGGCGACAACTTATGCTTCTGCTTCTCCGGGAGGCACAGGACTAGATCGCCGACGTTGTAGGCCTTCGCCCGTAATTCCCTGCTCTGCTAACGTCTGGCCTGCTGCTGATAAAAATAAGAACGAGCCCGAGCTATGTCGCGCTCGCCCTCCAAGGCATCCAGGTCATCTTGCCGATCCAGTTCGGCCTCCTTTTCTTCATACATACGCACCCGGGGGGTGTCGTGAATAAGGTCGCAGGGGAGGACGGCTTCTGCCCCATACACCATGAAGAACGGTGTGTAGCCCGTGGATCGATTAGGGGTGGTGCGTAGGCCCCACAGTACGGAGTCAAGCTCCTCGACCCAATGGCAGTCGGATTCTTTTAAAGATCGGACCAAACGGGGCTTGATGCCGCTCAAGATCAGTCCATTAGCTCTCTCGACCTGTCCATTAGACTATGGGTGATACACCGAGGCATAGTCGAGCTTAATGCCTAACTTAGCGCACCAGTCTTTGACTTCCTGGGCGCTAAAATTGGATCCGTTGTCCGTTATTATGCTATGGGGGACACCGTAACGGTGTAGGACGCCGGATATAAAATCGATGACCGGTTTAGACTTGGCTGACGTTACCGGTTTTGCCTCAATCCATTTAGTAAATTTGTCTACCATGACGAGTAGATATTTCTTTTTCTTGGTCCCCCCTTTAAGTGGTCCGACCATGTCTAGCCCCCTGACCGCGAAAGGCCAAGTAATCGGTATCGTCCGAAGGGCCGTGGGGGGCATATGGCTCTGATTCGCGAAGAGCTGGCATCCAACGCAATGTTTTGGACCAATGTTTGGGCGTCTGTTCGGGCAGTGGGCCAGAAGAACCCAGCTCGGAAAGCCTTGCTGACCAAGGCCCGAGTTGCCGCGTGGTGACCGCCCATGCCAGCGTGAATCTCGGCCAGGAGCTGCCTTCCCTCCTCTTCGGATATACACCTTTGGAGGATGCCAGTAATGCTTTTCTTATATAGTTCTCCCTCGTGGAATTTATAGGCTTTAGATCGTCGAATGATACGCCTTGCCTCAGTCTGGTTGGCCGGTAGTTCTTGGCGGAGGAGGTAGGCGAGGAAGGGCTCGGTCCATGGCGCGATTACCACCTTGACTTCATGAGCCAAAGATGTCATTTCAATTGCCGAGCCCCCGATAATTCCTTCGTCTGGTTCGATAGGCGGAGGGATGAGCTCTCCTAAGGTATTGGCTTCCGAGCCCTGGGCATCCTCCTGCCACACCACGGACGGCTTGAAGAGTCGTTCTAAAAAGGTGTTCTCAGGGACACGGTCGCGCTTGGCGCCCATTCGAGCAAGGATATCGGCAGCTTGATTGCTTTCTCTAGGTATATGGTGAAACTCCAGTCCTTCAAAACGGGCGGAGATTTTTAGGACGGCGTTGCGGTATGCTGTCATTTTCGGGCCTTTTGTGTCGAATTCGCCGTTGACTTGGGAGATGGCGAGATTAGAATCTTCCCGTACCTCGAGCCGCTGTATGCCCATTGACACCGCAATCCGAAGTCCATATAACAGAGCCTCGTATTCGGCTGCGTTGTTGGAGTCGCTGTACATGATCTGGAGTATGTACCGAATATTGTCACCGGTGGGGGATGTGAGGACCACTCCAGGCCCCAGCCCGGCGAGCATTTTGGAGCCGTCGAAGTACATCGTCCAATGCGAGTATGTATTGTACTCCCTAGGGAGTTCGGCTTCCGTCCATTCCGCAATGAAATCAGCCAAAACCTGAGATTTAATAGCTCGGCGTGGTCGATATATGATTTTGAAGGGGAGGAGTTCTATAGCCCATTTGGCGATGCGGCCGGTGGCATCTCGATTGTTGATTATGTCATTCAGTGGTACTTCGGATGCCACCGTAACCGAGCACTCCTGGAAGTAATGGCGGAGCTTTCGGGATGCCATGAAAACTGCGTAGGCGATCTTCTGATAATGCGGGTACCTCGTTTTACACGGGGTGAGCACTTCGGATACGTAGTACACAGGTTTCTGCACCTGGAGCTTGTGACCGTCTGCCTCTCATTCGACGACGAGAACCACGCTGACCACCTGATTCGTGGCCGATATATATAGCAGCATTGGCGCCCGGGCTGGGTGCTGTCAAGATTGGGTTGCTGGCCAGTAGAGTTTTTATTTCTTCGAGTGCTGCCGCCGCTTCACTGGTCCATTCGAAGTTCTTCGTCCGTTTGAGCAATTTATATAGCAGGAAGGCCTTTTCTCCGAGGCGTGAGATGAAGTGGCTTAGGGCTGCAACGGTGCCGGCAAGTTTCTGGACATGTTTGAGCTCAGTGGGGATAGCCAGCTCAGACAATGCCCGTATTTTCGCTGGGTTGGCTTCTATTCCTCTATGGGAAACGATGAATCCGAGCAGCTTACCGGCCGGCACTCCGAAGACGCACTTTTCCGGATTGAGCCGTATATCGAAAGTCCGAAGACTATCAAAGGTTTGCCGGAGATCGTCCACCAGCTGGCTGACACGTTTGGTTTTGATAACCACGTCGTCCACATATGCTTCGACTGTTTTGCCGATTTGTTTTTCCAAACATGTTTGAATCATGCGCTGGTATGTAGCCCCTGCGTTCTTTAATCCGAAGGGCATTGTGTTGAAACAGAATGGTCCATAAGGAGTGATGAATGCAGTGGCCGCTTGGTCGGACTCCTTCATTTTAATTTGATGGTATCCGGAGTAAGCGTCGAGGAAACACAGTGAGTCATGTCCGGTAGTGGCGTCTATGATCTGGTCTATGCGGGGCAAGGGGAAAGGATCCTTGGGGCAGGCCTTGTTTAAATCCTTGAAATCGACACACAACTGCCAGGACTTATCCTTCTTTGGTACCATGACCAGATTGGCCAACCACTCAGGATGTTTGATGTCCCGGATGAATCCGGCTTCGAGCAACTTTGCCAGTTCCTCGCCCATAGCCTGACGCTTGGGTTCGGAAAACCGACGCAGAGTCTGTTTGACTGGCTTGAAACCCTTAATGATGTTCAAGCTGTGCTCGGCTAATCTACGAGGGATCCCTAGCATGTCTGACGGGTGCCAGGCGAAGATATCCCAGTTTTCACGCAAAAATTTGCGCAACTCTTCATCGACCGCGGGGTCCAGCTGAGCTCCAATGGATGCCGTCTTGTTGGGATCTGTTGGGTGCACTTGGAATTTGACGATTTCATCCGCTGGTTTGAAAGATGTGTATTTTGGCCTTTTTCCGAGGATTACGTCATCCTTATCCACCATTGAGCGGAGCGCGGTCAGTTCTTCAGCTGCGAGGGCTTCGGACAACGCTTCGAGGGCGAGGGATGCTGTTTTGCTCTCGGCCCGAAGAGCTCTATCCGGATTACTTATTATTGTGATCACGCCGTTTGGCCCTGGCATTTTAAGCTTCATGTACCCGTAATGTGGGACGGCATGGAATCGTGCGAAGGCATCGCGCCCTAATAAGGCATGGTAGCCACTGCGGAAGGGCACGATGTGGAAAAACAGTTCTTTGGATCGGTAGTTCTCGGGAGTTCCGAAGACCACATCAAGAGCCACTCGGCCACTAGAACGTGCCTCCTTTCCGGGGATGATCCCTCGAAAGGTGGTGTGACTTTGCTCGATGCGGGATCTGTCAAACTGCATTTTGTCCAAGGTGTCCTCGTAAATGAGGTTTAGCCCGCTACCGCCGTCCATTAACACTTTTGGAGTCAGAATCCATCCACTATGGGATCAAGGACAAGGGCGGCAGCAGCTCGAGTAGGGCGGGACCTCGGCTGGCCTTGCTCGCTGAAAGTGATGGGTGTGTCTGTCCATGAGTCTGTCTCTGCCACATGGTGAACTTGAGCGAGCTCTCGAAGGGCTCTCTTCCTCTGATTCTTCGAGGAATACGTCTCGTAGATTGTTAAGATCTCGGCGTTATCATCAAAGGGCGTTGCTGGACTTTTATTTGAGTACAGGCCTCCGAGGATGACTTCGCCGCTCTTGGCGACTTGCCTGACCACCCAGCAAGCTCGAAGGCTGTGGGTTGGGTTTGTGTTGAGGAGGACGGAGTGTATGGGGCATGGTTTGTCCAGCAGTTCGTCAAGGAACGTTCTGGATCTTGTCAGGGGTTTCATCCTTTTCTCGGATGGCTTGTACTGAGGTGTCCGGCGAGGATGTGCTTGTTTTTCCCGAGCTCGGTTTGGTTCCTCTGTACGGATGGACTCTGTTTGCTCGAGCTGAGCCTGCCAAGCATACTCCATGGCACAGTATTTGGACACCAGATCCGATAAATCAGAGAAATTTTGGATGTGGCGGCGGGCGAGGGCATTTAAGACGCCCTCGTCTCGTGTCGGAAGATCTCCAGAATGTCCTTGTTGCAGCCGTCCGTCATCTTGTTTTTGGCGATAAGGAATCTGGCCTAGAAGTCCCGAGCTGTCTCTCCGGGCTGCTGCTTTACGTACATTAGGTCCCATATGTCGGGCCGTCCTGAGTTATCTGGACAGCAATCAATATGGGGGGTGGGCGGGATAAAAAACTTGATCCCGGCGGAGTGTGAGTCCGGAGTTTTGGCGGCCGCGTCTTGGACTGAGACATGGAATCCAATGCGCCAAGCTCTGGATAGTTGGCCGGGCGCGGGTGCGTGGATCCGGAATCGCGTGCTGAACCAGGCTTCAGCTCTAAACCCTATCCGGAGCGGAGTTCGGCTGCCGTGCTGGAGGATGAAGCCTGCTGGTCAGAAACTTGCACCTCATGCGCTTTCGGTTTTGGGGGAAAGGGTGAGCCCTCCGTGGGGCCTTCGATAGTGGCGACCAAGTGAGTGGTGGCAGGGGCGTGAATTTCCCTGTCGTCGGTTTTAAGCCCGATCTGATCGTACACCGAGGACTGGCCGTCGGTGATTCCCAGGGCCTGGATCCGATCTAGTATCCCGTTTAATAACGAGAGATCCGTCGGCTCCAAGTTCTGGCAGTTTGCGGGGTCAACCCGCAGTATGGCCGTGACGGGGGCGTCTGAATTCGCCCCGTAATCATGTTCGGCCGAGGCTGATCTTCGGCAGCCGAGCGCGGAGATTAGGTCCGGGCTCAAGGCTGGATCCGCAGTGGCGGCCGTCTCGGTAGTGGGGTTGGCCGTACTCGAAGTCGGTGCTTCAGGATTTGTGGGTCCTTCAGGCGAGGCTGAGGACCTCGTGAGGATAAGATCTCCCTGGGAGTCGGCGACGAACTCTAAGTTTCCGAACCTGATCTCCTGGTCGGGGGTGAAGCTGTCGACCCGGCTAAGGTGACCGGCCGGATCGGCGTGTAGCATGACGCTGCCGAACGCAAAGAGCTGGCCGGGAACGAAAGTGTCCCTGCGGCTAGCGCTGTTGCTGATGACTAGGCGAGCCATTGATCCTTGATGACCCACGGCGGAACTCTCAATGAAAGCACCAATGTCGGTACCAAAACCGACAGTTCTCGGGTAGGGGATCCGAACTGTAGGTCTAGGAATCAATGGGTAACAGGGAACGTAGAGACGGCGATTTACCCAGGTTCGGGCCCTCTCGAAGAGGTAATACCCTACGTCCTGCTAGATTGTATTGATGTGATTGTATGAAGGTTACAGAGTTGATCTACCTCGAGATCAGATGGACTAAACCCTAGGCAATGGATATGATGATCCTCTACGGACTAAACCCTCTGGTTTATATAGACACCAGAGGGTCCTAGGGTTACATACGGTCGGTTACCATCAGGGGATAAACATGCCGGCCACGCCAGTTATTCCTTGGAGGGGACGCCAAGTCTTCGGAGGTTTCCGTCTGATACACGGGGTCGCCCACAATCCGGCCTTCCATCGACGAGTAGAGAGCGGCCCACCGGCCTGTCCTACGAGAGATGGGCCGGCAGCCCGAGTACCCCCTAGTCCCAGACACCCTCAGGGACCGCGGGCCGTGACGCTAAAGCCCGAAGGGGCGGCGCAGCGGCGGAGCGCGGGTCGGTGCAACCGCGGGGACGGCCTCGGGGCGGCGGTGGGGACCGCGTGTCGTAGCACTATGGCCCGAATGGGCGACGCGGCGGCGACGCGCGAGTCGGTGCAGCCGCGGGGAGAACCACGGGGCGGCGGCGCTGCGGCCTGACTGGGCGACGCAGCGGCAGCTCGTTGCTCGATCGGTGGAGGGGGCGCGCTGAACTCGGGGACGATCTTCACATGACCTGCGGAGGCGCGCGCAAGCGACTAACTTGGTCGGTCGCGAGGTGCGGATTGAGCGGAGCGGCGACCAGGTGATCAATCTGGGAGCTCGCAAGGTCGGGGTCGCCGGTCGGTGATGATGTGGCCGAGCCCCCGAGGCCACGCGCGAGGGACGCGCGAACAGCCGACGAGTGCATGCGGCCCATGCCCAAGAGGGGCGCAAGCGGCACATCACAACGCTGCCGGTCCACGGATCATGTGTGGCGCGGCGCCAGGGCCGGCGGACAGATGCAGCCGAGCGGGGTGTAGGTGAGGTGATGCAGGATCCTAATCAGATGAGGGCGACGACGGGCGGCGCAGAGAGACGGGCGGGCAGACACGCGAACAACGGCCGGGACGGGCCGCCGCATCGCGCGAGGCCACCGGGTCGGGGAGGAGGCCGGGTGGTCGTGCCGGTGTCGGAGTAGAGGCGACGACAGTGTCGACGGCGGCGGCGGGAGAGAGAAAAACCCGGATCAAAGGATCGGGAAAAAGACTCTCTAGGGCAACCGGTCAACACGACCGGCGGACAAACCCTAGGTACGGGCGGCGCGGCCTCCGGCGGCGGTCATGGAGGCCGACCGCCCCGGGGGCGGCGCGGAGCGGAAGCGGCGGGCGGCGGCTAGGGTTGGATCGGTTAGGCTGATACCATGTTAGAAGGGATAGAGAGGGATTGGTGGAATCGTTGGATATATTGCTTGAGCCTCGTAGGCGTATATATAGTGAGTACATGACCTTCTTGGAGTATAAGGCAAGGTAGAACAAATCCTACGCTATCCTATACTACCTAAATAATCACGATACTCAACACAAACACGTACATATATGTAGTTTATTTACAAATGCTTGTTGAATTATAAAAGTGTGAAACATTGTCAGAAGAAATTGAGACCTTGCATGGGGTAAATATTTTACCACATGAACCTGTGGTAAAATTGTCAAAGTGCCAAACAGAAGTTTTGATACACATGGCTTTGGACCCGACAGGCCGGATATCTCGCTAGCTAGCACGATACAAAAGAGGAGGGGGGGGGGGGGGGGGGGGGGGAGCGACATGATGGTGGTTTTATTTCCTTGACATAACAGAATTTCTTTGACATGTCAAAATTTTGGATTTATACAAGGTTGCTAACCAATTTTGTAAGAAATTAGTACTTTTGTGCTTAGCAGCGTTTGGCTCATACGAACGCTGCTAGTAGGTACTCTTGCAGCGTTCAGTGCCTTCATTGATGCTGCTAGTTTGTATTTGATTCATGATATTAAGTCATAAGTCCAAACATTCGCGTGCGATAAATGAAAACCATAAATATAGTTTATTTGGAAATGCTTTTTGAATTATGAAAAAGTTGAAAACCATGCATATCTTTTTGAATTATAAACAATGAAAAATAAGAAATTTCCGCAAGAATTACCATTTCCGCAAGAAAATAAGTTGTCGCTCGAATCGATGACAAACATTTCCGCAAGAATTACCATACATACGATTCCCTACATTCAAGAGTGACTCACCAAAAAAGACATCGTCGGACCTACGTGCATATATAGCTCGATAGGGAGTGAGGACGAGTACGTACGCGTCCCCAGCCCTATGCATACAAATATAAAAGTGTGACATAGCTACTATAACCAAGAGCGACATCACTCAAGAGGACTTAATTTGCGGGGGGATAATTATGCATAATATACTTTATTAATTTATTGCACGCGATAATTATGCACAACATATATAAAAGGTGTGTGGAGTGAGAGAGAATAGCTAGCTAGCACGAAAGACGTGACAGAGGAAGAAGAAAGTGAGGTGAGGGAGGGGGGGGGGGGACAACTCCCCAGGATGTGGCTGACGAGGATATGCACTTAGGGTAGGGTGCTAGGCCCGTCCTACATACCCCACCTAAGGACACCACATTGGAGGACTACAAGACTACGAGAGAGATTCCGACTGAACTAGCCATGGCGTATGAGTCACTCGGAATACCCCCCCCCCCTCCACTCGACGGTCAGCTCTCACTCGGAGGGGCCGCCAATCACTCGACCGCAGAAGACCAAGAGTCTCCCCAGGGAGGCCAACGGGCAGGCGTTACGCTCGCCGCCTTAACTGGCATTTATTGTATACGTTACCAGTAACGTCCCCCCCCCTTTATTACCTACAATCAAACCCCTAAATGCCAGACGTTTATGAGGGGCAGCGCACTCTATATAAGCCACCCCTCCCCACTGGCATAGGGGTTCGCAATCCTTTGTAAACACAACGCACGTATCACTCGACAGAGTAAGCTCCCCGGAGCACCTGAGACGTAGGGCTGTTATCACTTCCGAGTGAGGCCTGAACTCATACATCTGTGTGTACACCCTCGCCGTAGCTAGGACTCTGCCCTCTCCTTTCGTACCCCTACCATCTACTGTCAGGCACGTTCCCACGACAGTTGGCGCCCACCGTGGGGCCGGCGTCTAAGCGACTTCCGGCGAGGTTGCAGTTTTTCTTCTTCACCATGTCTCCCGACGGCGGTTTGATCCTGGGCTGCGAGATCCGTCTCGGTGCGTTCACCTTCATCGCCGACGACTCCGCATGGCTCCAGGAAGCCCCTCTCGACGTTGAGGCTCTCCCCGTCCGCGGGGCGACGCACTTCAGTGCGAGTTCATGCGGCGTTCTCCTTCGTCAGCCGTCGACCCCGTACATGTCGGCTCCAGCGTCGTCCACTCTCCCCGCTGTTCGTCGCCACAAGCGATCCGGTCGTTCGTGGCTCCAGCGATGGGTGAGGCACGCGGCGGCGCGCCAGGCGTCGACTCCGCAGATCGCGGCTATCGAGCCCGCCGAGCCACTTCACGGCGCGTTCGACTCGGCATCAGATTCATCCGAGCTCCCTTCCGAGTGCGAGAGCTGCGATCCTGCAACAGAAGTTTTCATGGCGGGTTCTCATTAGAGCCCACCCGGCTATGGCCGTGGCGGCCGCGAGCGTGGCGGCCCGTCGAATGATCAGCAGCGCAGGGATGAGGAGGTCCTCCAAACCCCCATCGTCGGCACGACTACAGAAGCCCAGGCTCTGGAGGCTGCGCGTCTCGCCACCTTGGCAGAGCGCACGCGCCTCGAGGAGATGCAGAGGTCACTCGACGAGTGCACTCGACAGCGCCGCGAGCGTCAGTTGTTCCCTCCAGTCGACGACAATCGTCAGGTATACCGTACTCCGATCCAGAATGTTGCAGCGACGGCTAGGATTGCAGATTCTATACAGCCGTCCAATTCAGAGGCCGGCAGAGGACTCGAGCAGATCCGAACCCTGCTTGGGGCGGCTCGACAGCAGAACTCCGCTGTCTCTCAGTCCCGCAACAGGATTCACAGCAAATCAGTTAGAGCAGACACAGTCCAATCGGCCCAGAGTCCAGGGTCACCTCAGCGTCGCAGAGGCAGAGATTACCGCAACGATCAGTACAGAGATCAGAGGCGAGATCAGTTTGCTCCTCGGCATCACCGTGATGACCACCGTCGAGTGCCTACTCCTCCGCGGAGTGGTCCATACGTGCCCCGGCACTATGATGACAGGCGCCCGTACGGTGATGAGCGGGACCCTGGGTTTGACGCGAGATCCGTTCTCGTTCAGAACCGGGTCGACAGAGGCAGATACAACAGAGGTGGCTATGACAGAGATTTTCCGAGTGGCAGTGGTACAGCTGTTTCTGGTCCAGAGTGTTTCAGCAGAGCCATCCGATCTGCTGAGATCCCCCCCAACTTCAGGTTGGCGGCTGGGATTAGCAAATTCACCGGCGAGTCGAAGCCGGAAACATGGCTAGACGATTACCGAGTGGCTGTTCAGATCGGAGGAGGCAACGACAACGTGGCTATGAAGCATCTGCCCCTGATGTTGGATGGTCCGGCCCGGGCGTGGCTTAATCAGTTGGCTCCTTCTAGCATCTATTGCTGGGAGGATCTTGCCCGAGTGTTTGTCAAGACCTTCGAAGGCACCTGCAAGCGCCCTGCCGGTTTGCTCGAGTTGCAGCACTGTGTCCAGAAGCCGAATGAGACCTTGAGGGATTACATTCAGCGGTGGACCACTCTTCATCACACGGTGGAAGGTGTTTCCGAGCACCAGTCAGATACAGAGAGCTCTATTTGAAGTTTGGTCGGATAGGAGATATGTCCCTGAGCAAGATGATGGAGATTGCCACCCCATACGCCAACGGCGAGGAGGAGGATCGCCTCCGCAGTGGCAAGGGTAAAGCAGTCGACAGTAATCCCGGCGGCGGAAATTCCAGTCGGAAGCAAAAGCGTAAAGCTGACGGCTCTGTCCAGGCGGAAGTAGCCGCTCTGGCGGCGAAAGGGAAAGTGAAGCCAAAGGGGTAGTTTGTTCAGAACAAGTCCAAGAACCAGTCGACAGATGTCCTGGATATGCCATGTCCCATTCACTCACGGAAGGATGAAGAAGGCAACTTGATCCTGTCAAAGCATACCACTCGACAGTGCCGATTGCTGATCCAAGGGTTCAAGGGAGAGCAGTCGAGTGACAAAGATCCTGAGAAAGAAGAGGACGAAGATAAAGAAGACTTTCCTGAGATCAATGCCACATTGGTGATTTTGGCCGATGTAGAAAGCAAGAGTCGATTGAAGGTCATCAACAGGGAGGTCAACATGGCTGCTCCAGCTACCCCCGAGTACCTCAAGTGGTCCCAGACAGCTATCACCTTCGATCAGTCGGACCATCCCGCTCATGTCCCTACCCCAGGTCGACAGGCGCTGGTGGTGGATCCGGTGGTAGGAGGCACTCGGCTCCGCAAAGTTCTCATGGATGGAGGAAGTGGCCTGAATATTCTATACGCTGATACCCTCAAAGGGATGGGCATTCCGATGTCCAGGCTCAGCGAAAGCAATATGCAATTCCACGGGGTCATCCCTGGGAAGAAGGCCAAGTCACTCGGACAGATTGCGCTGGATGTGGTGTTCGGCACTGACAAGAACTTTCGCAAAGAGAAGCTGACATTTGAGGTTGTAGACTTCAAGAGTGCATATCATGCCATCCTTGGCCGTCCAGCGTATGCACGTTTCATGGCCCGCCTGTGTTACGTGTATCTCAAGCTGAAGATGCCCGGGCCCAAGGGTGTGATCACAGTCACAGGCAATCGACAGAGGGCTGAGGAGTGCCTCCAACAGGGCTCCAAGATCGCCGACATGCAGATGGCTGTAGTCGAGTTAGAAGAGTACAAGAAGACTGCTGATCCCGCTGATCTGTTGCGTTCCAAGAAGCCCACCACCGAGTCAGCTTTTCAGTCGGCAGGAGACTTGAAGCAAGTGCACATTCACCCGACAGATCCTACTGCTGCTCCGACCAACATCTCAACCACACTCGACAGCAAATAGGAAGCCGAGCTCATCCAGTTCCTCCGTGAGAACTGGGACATCTTTGCATGGAAGCCCGCTGACATGCCTGGTGTACCTAGGGGACTGGCTGAGCACCGTCTGAGAGTTGATCCGAAGGCCAAGCCTGTAAAAGAACACTTGCGCCGGTCGGCAACAGAGAAGCGGAAGGCAATCGGCGAGGAGGTGGCTCGACTCTTGGAGGCCAAGTTCATTCGCGAGGTCTACCACTCCGAGTGGCTTGCGAATGTCGTCATGGTCCCAAAGAAGGACAAGTCGCTCCGAATGTGTATAGACTTCAAGCATATCAATCGGGCCTGCCCGAAAGATATCCCGCTCCCCCGCATCGACCAGATTGTAGACTCGACTGCAGGGTGCGAGCTTTTGTCTTTTCTCGATGCATACTCTGGCTACCATCAGATCCGTCTGTTTGGTCCAGATGAAATAAAAACGGCCTTCATCACCCCTTTCGGGTGTTTCTGTTACATCACCATGCCTTTTGGTCTGAAGAATGCTGGCGCTACTTTCATGCGCATGATTCAGAAGTGTCTCCTCGACCAGATCAGTCGGAATGTCGAGGCCTACATGGATGATATTGTAGTCAAGTCTCGCAAAGGTTCCGACTTGCTGACTGACTTGGCGGAAACATTCGCCAACTTAAGAAGATAGGACCTCAAGATGAATCCAACCAAGTGTACTTTTGGAGTTCCGGGTGGAAAGTTACTCGGTTATCTCGTTTCCGAACGAGGAATCGACATCAACCCCGAGAAGATCGGTGCCATCGTCCGAATGAAACGCCCCGAGCGTATTCACGATGTCCAGAAGTTTACTGGTTGCCTGGCAGCGCTGAGCAGATTCATTTCTCGTCTCGGAGAGAAGGCACTCCCTTTGTACCGACTGATGAAGAAATCCTATACGTTCGAGTGGAATTCAGAGGCAGAAGCAGCGTTTGTCCAGCTCAAAGCCCTGCTCTCCACCCAGCCGGTGCTTGCCGCTCCACACAGCAAAGAACCCCTGCTCCTGTACATTGCAGCCACCAATCAGGTCGTCAGTTCAGTTCTTACTGTTGAGTGAGAAGAAGAGGGCAAGGCCTACAAAGTCCAGCGCCCAGTTTATTACGTCTCTGAAGTGTTGACTCCTTCTAAGCAAAGGTACCCACATTACCAGAAGCTTGTCTATGGTATATATCTATCAGCGAAGAAAGTGGCACACTATTTTCAAGATCACTCAGTCTCAGTCGTCAGTGATGCGCCTTTGAATGAAATCCTCAACAATCGAGACGCGACTGGTCGAGTGGCCAAATGGGCCATTGAACTTCTTTATTTTGATATCAAGTTTGAAGCGAAGAAAGCCATTAAATCTCAAGCACTTGCTGACTTCATGGCCGAGTGGATAGAACAGCAGCAGCCAGTCCGGATCCACTCGGAACACTGGACCATGTTCTTTGACGGCTCGAAGATGCTGAACGGTTCTGGTGCTGGTGTGGTATTGGTGTCTCCCAAGGGCGATAAACTCAGCTATGTCCTCCAGATTCACTTTGATTCCTCCAATAATGAAGCTAAGTACGAAGCACTCCTTTACGGGTTGCGTATGGCCATCTCGCTCGGCGTCCGTCGCCTGATGGTATACGGTGACTCAGATTTGGTGGTCAATCAAGTGATGAAGGAGTGGGATGTCAGAAACCCCGCCATGACCGGATATTGCAATGCAGTAAGAAAGCTTGAGAAGAAGTTTGAGGGTTTGGAACTCCATCACGTTCCCCGAGTGAAGAATCAGGCAGCTGACGAACTGGCAAAAATCGGTTCCACTCGGAAGCCTGTGCCCAGCAAAGTGTTCCTGGAGCATTTGCACTCTCCTTCGGTACAAGAGGACCCCTTCACCGAAGAGCCCCCGCAGCCTATAAGCGCCTCCAATCCGACTGAAGTTGATGTCCCAGCAGTCATAGATCTGGTCAGTGAGATTCTGGTGATAACTCCCGATTGGACGGTGCCCTACATCGCGTACATCCTCAGGCGAGAACTTCCAGAAGACGAAGTTGAAACTCGACAGATTGTCCGCAGATCCAAAGCTTTCACTGTTATGAATGGGCAGCTCTACAGAGAGAGCGTAACCGGCGTGGCTCAGCGATGCATTTCTCCCGAAGAAGGTCGACTGATTCTGGAGGAAATTCACTCGGGAACTTGCGGCCATCATGCGTCCTCTCGGACGATTGTTGCCAAGGCCTACCGAGCTGGTTTCTTCTGGCCGCGCGCCAATGAGATGGCTAAGGATATTGTGCAGCACTGTGAAGGATGCCAATTCTATGCAAACTTGTCGCACAAGCCTGCGTTTGCCTTGAAGACCATCCCACTCGTCTGGCCATTCGCTGTATGGGGATTGGATATGATCGGACCTCTCCGCACGGGCCAGAGTGGTTTCACGCACCTTCTGGTAGCAGTCGACAAGTTCACTAAATGGATTGAGGCCAAGCCTATCAGGAAGCTGAATTCTCGCACAGCCATCAAATTCATGAGGGAAATAATATTCAGATACGGAGTTCCCCATAGTATCATCACGGACAATGGTTCTAATTTTGATTCGGAAGAGTTCAGAGCCTTTTGCTCCTCTCAAGGCACTCGGATGGATTACGCATCCGTTGCGCACCCCCAGTCAAACAGTCAGGCCGAGCGAGCAAATGGCCTTATCCTTCAAGGGTTGAAGCCTCGACTCATGCGCGAACTCGATCACGTAGCTGGAGCTTGGGTTACAGAATTACCGTCTGTTCTGTGGGGCTTGAGGACAACTCCAAATCGGTCAACTGATCGCACTCCTTTCTTCATGGTGTATGGGGCTGAAGCTGTCCTGTCGAGTGATGTTCTTCACAATTCTCCTCGGGTGGACCTTTACTCGGAGGTAGAAGCTGAGCAAGCACGCCAGGATGCTGTGGATCTCCTTGAAGAAGAGCGGGAAATGGCTTTGATCCGGTCGACTGCATACCAGAAAGATCTGCGTCGCTTTCATGCAAGGCACGTCAGGAGTCGGACCTTCCACGAAGGTGACCTCGTGCTCCGAGTGGATCAGCAGCGGCCTCACAAGCTAGCCCCCGCGTGGGAAGGCCCTTTCGTCGTCACCAAGGTGCTGAACAATGGAGCCTACCACCTCTTCAATCTCAAGAAGAACGCTGACGAGCCACGGGCCTGGAACGCGGATCTGCTTCGTCGGTTCTACACCTGAAGGTTGATCTGTCTGATGTAATAAGAGTAAACTGTTTTGATTATCAAGGATACGACTCCTGCAGTCTTTTGTCGATTCCGATCGCACAATTCTGAGTTCAAGAATACTCCGAGTGCGAGCGATTTTCCACTCGGGAAGCTTAGCCGCGATTCCGCATCGCCTAAGTTTAAATCTACTCCGAGTGATGGGCGATCCTCACACTCGGGGGCTTAGCTGCGACTCAGTGTCACCTAAGTTCAGAACCTCGTCGAGTGAATAGCATCACTCGAAAGCTTAGCCGCAGTTCCGCATCGTCTAAGTTTAAATCTACTTCGAGTGATGGGCGATCCTCACACTCGGGGGCTTAGCTGCGACTCCGTGTCGCCTAAGTTCAGAACCTCGTCGGGTGAATAGCATCGCGTTCACTCGAGAGCTTGGCTGCGAATCCGCTTCGCCCAAGTTAAAACGCTACTCCGAGTGACGAGCGATCCTCTCACTCGGGGGCTTGGCTGCGAATCCGCTTCACCCAAGTTAAATCGTACTCCGAGTGACGAGCGATCCTCTCACTCGGGGGCTTGGCTGCGAATCCGCTTCGCCCAAGTTAAATCGCACTCCGAGTGACGAGCGATCCTCTCACTCGGGGGCTTGGCTGCGAATCCGCTTCGCCCAAGTTAAATCGTACTCCGAGTGACGAGCGATCCTCTCACTCGGGGGCTTGGCTGCGAATCCGCTTCGCCCAAGTTAAAACGTTACTCCGAGTGATGAGCGATCCTCTCACTCGGGGGCTTGGCTGCGAATCCGCTTCGCCCAAGTTAAAACTCTACTCCGAGTGACGAGCGATCCTCTCGCTCGGGGGCTTGGCTGCGAATCCGCTTCGCCCAAGTTAAATCGTACTCCGAGTGACGAGCGATCCTCTCACTCAGGGGCTTGGCTGCGAATCCGCTTCGCCCAAGTTAAAACGTTACTCCGAGTGATGAGGGATCCTCTCACTCGGGGGCTTGGCTGCGAATCCGCTTCGCCCAAGTTAAAACTCTACTCCGAGTGACGAGCGATCTTCTCGCTCGGGGGCTTGGCTGCGAATCCGCTTCGCCCAAGTTAAATCGTACTCCGAGTGATGAGCGATCCTCTCACTCGGGGGCTTGGCTACGAATCCGCTTCGCCCAAGTTAAAACTCTACTCCGAGTGATGAACGATCCTCTCACTCGGGGGCTTGGCTGCGAATCCGCTTCGCCCAAGTTAAAACGCTACTCCGAGTGATGAGCGATCCTCTCACTCGGGGGCTTGGCTGCGAATCCGCTTCGCCCAAGTTAAAACTCTACTCCGAGTGATGAACGATCCTCACACTCGGCGGCTTGGCTGCGAATCCGCTTCGCCTAAGTTATAAACATACTCCGAGTGACGAGCGATCCTCTCACTCGGGGGCTTGGCTGCGAATCCGCTTCGCCCAAGTTAAAACGCTACTCCGAGTGATGAGCGATCCTCTCACTCGGGGGCTTGGCTGCGAATCCGCTTCGCCCAAGTTAAAACTCTACTCCGAGTGATGAACGATCCTCACACTCGGCGGCTTGGCTGCAAATCCGCTTCGCCTAAGTTATAAACATACTCCGAGTGACGAGCGATCCTCTCACTCGGGGGCTTGGCTGCGAATCCGCTTCGCCCAAGTTAAAACGCTACTCCGAGTGATGAGCGATCCTCTCACTCGGGGGCTTGGTTGCGAATCCGCTTCACCCAAGTTAAAACGCTACTCCGAGTGATGAGCGATCCTCACACTCGGGGGCTTAGCCGTGATTCTGCATCACTTAAGTTATAAACTACTCCGAGTGACGAGCAATCCTCTCACTCGGAGGCTATCTGCGAACCAGTCTTCGCCTAAGTTCTGATACTCACTCCCGAATGACGAGCGGTCCTCTCACTCGGGGAGCTTAGCTGCGAGTCAGTCCTCGCCTAAGTCCGAAATCAATCAAACAAATTTAATACCCCTGCCGATGTCGCCGCCACTCGACAGCGGTCTCGGGGACTACACCCAGTGGGTGCACTCCGCGTGCCCCCACTGGACCAGAAACCACTCGACAAGACCTGATCTACTCAAGAGGAAATCAAGCAAAGGACTGAAAAGCAAATTCAGATAAATCCAGAGTATTCAGCATGGATAAAAGTTGCCGATGCAAATGACGAAAGTACTCGGGCCCAAGACCCGAAAGAAGTTTTAACGATACACCACTACTCGGCATACCGAGGCAAATTAAAGTTTTTGATCACCAGCAAAGTTTTTTCAAGCTCCAGTGGGACTTGCTGGCTCGACGAAGGTGTCCAGGTCGATCCCGTCAGCGATCCGAGTGGCCGCTTCGATGAAGGTCTCCATGAAGTCCTGGAACTGGAGCTTCTTTGTGTTGGCCACCTGAAGTGCTTTCAGTTTCTCCTCCTTGACCTCCTTGCAATGGACCCTGACGAGTGAGAGCGCTATGTCAGCTCCGCAGCGTGCAACAGATTTCTTCCATGCCTGCACTCGACCAGGGAGCTCGTCAAGCCGAGTCATCATTGACTCGAGGTCAGCCTGAAGTGAGTCTTCCGGCCACAGCTCCTTGTCAACCTTCTCCATTGCACCTCGCAGTCGAGCGACGTACTCTCGGACGCCTGCGACTCGAGCTTCAAGCCGGAACATGTTCATAGCCACAGCATCTCCGACAGGTGACTTGGAAGGGTCCAGATTGGGCTCGACCGCCTCGGTCTCCTTCTCGAAGTCCTTGCAGAATTCTACATGAAGAAGATGGAAAGAATTAGTCATGATACTGTTCCCTGAAAATCAACGGAATTCACTCGACTGGATGAAGTTGGGATTAACGGAATTCACTCGACTGGAGAAAATTACCTTCAAGCAAAACATACATTTTCTGGGCGTAATCCCCCAGATAGGTCTCCAAGCCCTTTGCTCTCTTGGTTGCATGGTCAAGCCTTTCGCTCCAGTCAGCTCGCTCCTGCTTCAGCTTCGTGTTCTCTTCCTCAAGCTTGCTGGCCGCGGCGAGCTTCTTCTCGGCAGCTTCAGTCTTCTCCCTCCCCGTCTTCTGAGCATCGGCGAGTGATCTGTCTTTGTCCTCCAGCGCCTTCTTCATGATATCTAAAGAAATAGCATTGTTGAGTCGCGCTCGGAGTCGACGGTTTTCAGCACGCACGTCTGCTCGAGCGGAGTCACTCGGTTCAAAGATAGAAGAAACAAATAATGAAGTACTCGGTCAACAAAGTTTACCTCCTGAAGTCTTCAGATCAGCTTGCGCACGCTCCAGGTCTCTCCTCGCCAGTTCCAAGTCGAGCTGAAACTGAGTCTTCTCCTTCTCCAAGTCAGCGTATCGAGTACCGAGCTCGCAGGCCTTCTGAGATCAACGACAAAAACAATTCAGTGGACAGAAATATGGGCTTCGAGTCCAAGTTCTAAGACTCCCGCCGACTGCCCGCAGTCGATGGCAGTCTCGGGGACTACACCCAGTGGGTGCACTCAGCGTGCCCCCACTGGAACGGTATCCACTCGGAACGGTCCGCCCGATCCGAGTGACGGCCGAACAAAAAAAAAGATTGTCCACTTGACCAGGTCAGCCCTAGCCGAGTGCGTGACAAGCGATTACCAGTCGACAGACAGAAAACTCCCAGCGGGTGCAGAAGTCAAGTCATGGTAGACGGAAAGCGACACAATCAAAAAGCGCACTTACAAGTGCACTTACTTGGACGTTCGCCCGAAGCGCTGAGCTAGCGTCGTAAGCCAGCTTGCTGGCCTCGTACGCCTCCTTCGTACGCCGCATCATATGTTCGGCCTGCATCATCGCCTCCTTAGCAGCTCCAGTCTGATCTTCTGGAACACGGTGCAGAGAGAAGATGGTCTGTGAAGGGAGCGGCGATGTAGTCGGAAGAACTGGCGCTTGCGAGGCTGGCGCTTGGGAGACAGGCGCTTGTGGCGGACTGGCGAGCTCCACGGCCATCTAGGTCGGTGCTGTAATCGGTTCAGTCGGTGACGGGGCTGCGGGGTCGGTATCCATTGGCTCTGCATGTCACCAGTCGACATATCACATGACTGTCGAATGGTTTGAGAAGAATGTCAAATGGCAATATGCCATACCTTGGCGAGAAGTAGCTGCGTCCGGCGTGTCCTTCTCCGCGCTTTCCTCTCCTCGCCCCGGTGATGTCACCGAGGTAGCGGCCCAGACGATCAAGATCCACTCGGTCAGCAAAAATATGAAGTTCAGCAACAAGTTAAGCGAAGAGCAAGGATACTTACGTTGAAGCAATCGGCACGTCAACCTTGATTCTGGGGAGAGCCTTCCGGGGCTTGGTGGTGGTGACCTTGGGTTGCTTGGCAACCTTTTCAATCGGCTCTGGCGTCGATGTCCGACTGCGCTTGGAGCTCCTGGTGGTCGACCCCCCGGCCCGACCCCGGTCGAGTGTTGGGTCGTGACGCTGCTTGGAACGCCCTTCAGTACGCGGAGGAGACACGACTTCAACTTCATCGCTCCCCGACGAATCGTCACCGTTGCCTTCGCTGTCCTCGGCGCAGCTGATGCTGTCGCTGTCGCTCTCGCTCCCCGCTCCTTCAAGGTTCTGACCGCCATTCGACACGGGTGAATACATGTTCGTGAGCTCCTGCAAAGATTCAAGTCAGTCAGCTGAAGACATATTCACTCGACAAGATACAAAAGCAATCGACAATGACATGACTCACCACATTCGGCGGGTTCGCAGCTGAGAAAGGCGATACTCTTTTGGAACCCCGGGGGTTGTCTCGCGCACCAGTGATGCCGCGTAGCCATAGCGTGATGGTTTCCTCTGAGACATCTTCCGGGTGGGTACGAGTGGTATCGTCGACTCCTGAGTAATGCCACATCGGATGGTCCCGCGCCTGGAGCGGCTGGATCCGTCGACCCAGGAACACCTCCAACAGATCCAAGCCGGTCACTCCATCACGAATTAGATTCACAACACTGTTCATCAAGATCCCCACATTGGCCTTCTCTTCCTCGGCCACGGTCAGAGATGGGGGCGCAGTGGGTCGATCCAGCGTGAAGGGAGGAAGGCCGGTCGACATGTTTGGGGACGCGACGTCGTGGCAGTAGAACCAGGTCGACTGCCAGCCCCGCACTGACTCCGGAAGGGTGAGCGGTGGGAATGCACTCCCCGTCCTCTTCTGAAGACCCAAACCCCCGCATAGCTGGATGACGTTGGTCCTATTATCACTAGCGTGGGCCTTCTTTACCGACTGAGAACGGATGGTAAAGATGTGCTTGAACAGACCCCAGTGGGCGGAACAACCCAAGAAACACTCACACATCGTCACGAACGCAGCGAGATACGCAATTGCGTTGGGGGGAAAATGATGCAACTGAGCCCCGAAGAAATTCAGAAAACCGCGGAAGAAGGGATGCGGGGGCAGAGCAAAACCTCTCTCCAAATGGGTGGTCAGGAGGACCCGCTCGCCCTCGCGCGGCTCCGGCTCCGCTTCCGTCCCCGGCAACCTCCACGACCCGGCCGCAACCAGGCCGTCGGCGACGAGCTTCTCCACGTCCAACGCCGTCACTGTTGACGGCAGGAAATCGCCCTGCATCCATCCGGGTGGCGCTGCGGCCCGGGCGCTCGAGGGCTTCTTCCCCTTCGTCGTCTTCTTGGGCGCCATTGTCGCAGCGGCGAGCGGACTCGATCTGAGCAGCGCAGCGGCAGAGCAGAAGAAGCGGAGGAGACGAGGGGAAAATGAGCGCACTGTCGCAAATTCCCCTCCCCTCTCGTTTTTTATGTCCGTCGAGCCGAGTCACTGACTCGTGCGCCCGCCAAATCCCTGTGTATCCCACTAACGGAGGAGCCGCGATATGTGGCGATAAAGGTGGCGCGAGGATCGAGGAGCCGCTTCCCCGTCGGTTGCGTCATCCCTGCTCGGCGCGCGTTCCCCAAAATTTCGAATCCCGCGAAATCCGGGCCGGACAGAGCGTCCAGTCGCATCTGAAGATCCTGTTGACCATTCGGACTCGAACCTACATCTAAATTCACTCGGAAGAAATGACAAGCTGAATAGATCAAGGCAGACGTTGGAAGGCCCAGTCGTCACAGGTATCGGAAAGATCTCGAAGCTCATTCAGAACGCTGAGTTCGACAGAACCTGCACTGCACCTTCTCCACTCGAGCCCTGATCCATTCGGGGGCTAATGACGAGGATATGCACTTAGGGTAGGGTGCTAGGCCCGTCCTACATACCCCACCTAAGGACACCACATTGGAGGACTACAAGACTACGAGAGAGATTCCGACTGAACTAGCCATGGCGTATGAGTCACTCGGAATACCCCCCCCTCCACTCGACGGTCAGCTCTCACTCGGAGGGGCCACCAATCACTCGACCGCAGAAGACCAAGAGTCTCCCCAGGGAGGCCAACGGGCAGGTGTTACGCTCGCCGCCTTAACTGGCATTTATTGTATACGTTACCAGTAACGTCCCCCCCCCTTTTATTACCTACAATCAAACCCCTAAATGCCAGACGTTTATGAGGGGCAGCGCACTCTATATAAGCCACCCCTCCCCACTGGCACAGGGGTTCGCAATCCTTTGTAAACACAACGCACGTATCACTCGACAGAGTAAGCTCCCCGGAGCACCTGAGACGTAGGGCTGTTATCACTTCCGAGTGAGGCCTGAACTCATACATCTGTGTGTACACCCTCGCCGTAGCTAGGACTCTGCCCTCTCCTTTCGTACCCCTACCATCTACTGTCAGGCACGTTCCCACGACAGTGACCATTGCCGTTCTTATTAGAGGCGTGTACCAGGATCTAAACGATCCTAAATGCAGAACTACTTGCAGCGTGTAAATAGCTCGAACGCTGCCAAAACTAGGGCCGGAGTGCCGTCCAATCGACCTGCGATGTTTCCCTAGGGACTGAACGCGGAAAATAATTTCAGACGGGGAATCATATGGGCACCGAATAGTAGCAGCGTTCGGAGGTGGCGAACGCTGCAAGTACTAAATTATTAGCAGCGTCCTGCTTTTCTCTGGACGCTGCTACAACTTTGCCAAAATAGTTGCGGCCTTTGGTTTTGCTTGCACGCTGCTGTTACCAAAATCCTATAAGGGGTTTTCCTACTAGTCTAATAATGTTCTGTTCTGGAGAACATGACACGTTCGGAACGGAATTGTTTATCACAAAGCTCCACCTCCAACTGAAGTATCCCGTAGGTTCTTGCACAGCTACATCTCATCGCTTCTTTGCATTAAACAACACCCCCAGGAGAATGTAGTAAAGGGAAAGATGGTGCTCCAGGATTCATCATACCCCGCTACACCCTTCGCTAGTCCGAGCAGAGAGCCTACACGGGGGCGAGCGACGGAGTCACGGAAGCCACCACCAGAAGGCTGGCTAAAAATGAACGTAGACGGTGCATTTTAAGAACATGCAGGCAATGGTGGCACTAGGATGGTGCTAGGGGACTGCAATGGCAAGATCATCTTCAGCTCCTGCAGGCACTTGTTTACATGTGATAACGCCTTAACGGCTGAACTTGAGGCATGCCGTGAAGGAATTCAGTTAGCACTCGAGTGGAGTTCGCAGCCTTTCGTAGTGGAGATGGATTGCGCGGTTGCCATAACAATGGTATGCGACACTTCAATCAACAAGTCCTGTGATGCTTCTTTAGTCCAGGAGATACAAAAATTGCTAAATAGTGAATGGAAGATTGAGATGGGAGCTATTAGGCGTGAGTCTAGTAGAGTTAGTCATGAACTAGCTACAGTAGGACGTACGGAAGTAAAAACCCTTCCCCCTCCCCCCCGGACAAAAAAAAAGAGGATTCGTATCGACAAGCCTAACCTCCTAGTGTTGCGTATTCAATTTCAGCTTGTTGGACAATTTCCTTTTGACAAACTCGATGAACGGCCTTTATCTGGTGCTTGTAATTCCTCCATAATGATCCCAACATTGTTCATGCCATCGTGCTAGTCCATGGGAGTTCCAAATCACCTAAACACAAATAAAACAAAGAAAACTAGTAAAAAATAAAGATTATGCAATGCTCATGTTAAAATTAATGCAAACTGAAAATCATGCATAAATGGTAATAACTGTCAAAGGCATATACCCAGGTGTGAAATTCTCAATGCTGGATTGCAAACCAAAGACCGTCGATGGAAAGTTACTTTCTGTAATTTGTGATCGAACCTCATAATTGTTACCTTAAATCTAATCGTGTATCATAAAAGGTTACATTTCACTACTTGATGCTAGAAGCATTTCTGATGTTTATCATGCTACTGTTCCTGCAAGGACAAAAAATAATAAAAAAAGGCTCATAATTTGATTCCTTCCAAAAAGAACTCAATTTTTTACATCATTTTGACTTCAAACTTTTCTATGTTTCATACACAACAATACCATACTCAAATTTGTCCATTTTTTAGTTGGTTTCCTATTTTTCAAGCAATAACTGATTTTCCTGGCACTGAAAAGGTCAAAACGCTCTTTGCTCCCAAATAATGTGCAAATGAGCTTGGAAAGGGATGAAAGTTGGTGTGGTGTCTTCATAGGGCCCCTGTAGAACGTGGTAAAACTTTGAGACCGTTACGGCAAAAACATGATGCACTTCGTGTGCAAAGTGAACACTGCCCGGAGAATTATCAGAGTTTTGAACGAGAAATATTGTCTTCCATAGACAACTCAATTTTTTACGCCATTTCGACTTCAAACTTTTTCTATGTTTAATACACACCATTGTAAGTCAGATCCTCAAATTTGGCCATTTTTTGAGTTGGTTTCCTATTTTTCAAGGATTAACCGATTTTCCGGCAAGCGCGCAAACGAGCTCGGAAATGGATGAAACTTGGCATGTTGTCTTCATGGGACACTTGTAGGATGTGGTAAAACTTTGAGACCGTTATGGCAAAAACTTGATGCACTTCATGTACAAAATGAACACCTTCCAGCAAATGTAAACATTCACCTTTCCAGATATAACTTACTTTTACAACATTTCTCCGTTAAACTTTTTCTATGTAGAATATACACCGTTGAAAGCGCCATGCTCAAGTTTGGAACAATTATGTGTTAATAAACATGATTTGTTCAATCATTTTCCTTACTTACAATAACTGTGGCGGGAGCTAGCGGATACCCACTACTACTAAATTTAGAGCGAGTTGTAATGCCGTCTCCAAGAGACTTTCTGAGATTGTTAGGTGGGTCAGGTTTTAATAAAGTAGTATATATTTATAACTAACTATTATACATGCTCCCTATTAGGATGCTATAGATGACATGGCAATAAGATATAGCGAAAAGTTGGGAAAATTCGTTTATAAGCCCAGGCTCATCTGCTCCCAAAATCGGGGGAGAAATGAGTTCTGCTCTGCGACTGACCTGTTCGCTGACAAGAGTTTTGATTTTTGGCCGAAAAACTCCAATTTTGGCATCTCGGCCTGTGGCGAAAATGTCCCTTTCGGCCAAATAATTTCGGCCCCATCAAAATTTTGGTCAAATTTCGTCATAGTTTTTGCCAAATTTCATTCAAAATTTAAATTTGGTTTTGCAATTTCGTCCAAGATTTTGCCAAAATTTGGCCATCTGGGACTGGGCCGAAATAAAACTAAACTTTGCGACAGCCACCCCTCGGCCACCGCCAGTCTTGTTTCGACAGTTTGGGCCAAGGCTCGGGCATAAAGTCAGGCAACCTGTTCCACCGGTCAGAATCTGACCCAGATGGAGCGGTCACCCCGTTGTTCGAACACTGCTCCCCCTCATCACACCGGACCCACGGTAGACAACTGTTCATATGTGTATACAGCCAGTATTCGATTTACCCGCAGTCGTAACATGTCCCATCATCCCACATTTCACGCATCCCAAAAGGCACATCAAGGGACAGGATTTCGGGAGCATATTGGCCTGGGCACCAAAACGCCCTGCCCGAAATGTTGGCTCTACTATTATCTTTGCTCCTGTCGTTACTCAAGTGCTCGGGCCGGGGTAACCATTATTTAATGCACATGGTACAGAAGTGACAATAAGTTGGAATTATCCAAAACGATCGTTAGGTGAGCCAAGGAGTACAGCTTTACTTATTACCTACCGAGAGTAGTACGCAACACCCGATTGCTTGGTCTTGGTCCTTTCCTGCTCCAAGTAGACAAACACAAACGTACAATGGAGATTGAGCCCAGAGACAAGGAATAAAAGCTGTAGTAATATGTTGTTCTTAATGGACACGCTGATTAGCTACTCCCCATAAATTGGATTACTGAGCCGTACGTGGTTGGTGAGCCGTTGACGAAAGCTTGCAACTAGTTATCACCCAATTGGTACACGAAAACACAAAACGTACACGAAAGAGAGATGGAACCCGGAGACGAGGAATAAAAGATGTATTAGTATGTTTTTCTTAACTCATGGACATGCTGATTAGCTACTCGGGTAAAATCACATTACTAAGCCGTGGTTAGGTGAATCGTTATCAAAAGTTTGCAACTAGCTATAGTTATCACCCAGTTGCTTAGTCCGTTTCTTCCTCCAGTTCTATTCTCTATTATGAGAACATAATCACAAACGAACATGATGGGGTGCAAAGACAAGGAAAAATATGCATAGATTAGGGGTGGAAACTGGTAGTGGATAATCCAAAATATCCGATATTCGTATTCGAGAAAATTTCTATTGATATCTAAAACATCCGCATCCGAACTAAAATGAAAATGGAAATTATTTGTGTCCGGATTTATTTAAAAAATTAAAAAATAAATATGGTATGAGATTTTGATACAAATATGGATGTGGAAGTGGATATATCCATATCCGAAGAAGATTATGGGAGGTAATTTTCAAAGTTCTAGCCCCAATATACCAATTATCCAACATAAAAGTCAAATAAGTGGTCAATTTTACTCTTTGTATGATTTACTTAGAAATTATTATGCATTACAGTAGTATTTATTCATAAACCTATTTATCATTGACCAATTGTATGTCACAAGTTTATTATTTCATGTCACATAACTATCGACTAATTTTCTTAAGCAATATGTCGCTATTATTCGTATCCGTTCCGAATCGAGTAAACATCCGATATGTATCCGTATTCGCATTCATATTCGTTTTGAAAATATGAAAGTGGAAGTGGTAAGACTACTATCAGATCCGTTTCCACCCCTAGCATCGATGCATATGAGTGGCTGTTCGACATTGCCGAGGTGTAGACGACAACCATCGGAAAGACGGTGGTGCAGCAACGATCGAAGGTGACACAATGACAATTTTTCTTTCAATGTTTTCTCTTTTACAAGATGTAAGAAAGAGGTGTGGGTGTCTGTGTGTGTGTGTGTGTGTGGGTGTGTGTGTTATCTTTGAGTAGGAGGACACATGGTAACGACTGTGGCCGCAAAGCTAGGTCAATTTTGAGAGCATCGCAAGGAAGAAGACTGATGAGATATCATTGGCGCAATGAAGGATGATGGCTCGGACAGGAGATGGTCCTAGACGCAGCATTAGATTAACACATCTCCTGGGAGTGAGGGCGTGCACGAGATCTAATGAGGAGGCCAACATCGCCGTCCGTGGATCTCGAAGCCGCTCCCGTTTAGCCCCTTATCCTATGGCTGTTGAGGGAGCAACAACAACAGTGACAAAGGGAATGCTATGGTTCAGCTAAGGCTAGGGAAGACAGGCCGCCGCCAGATGCAAATGAGAGAGATAGTTATGATACTTCGCGAAAAATAAAGGCCGAGAGGGAACTTCCGGGCGGTTAGCAGGAGGACCTCGATTGTACCATAAAATGAAACTCTTGAATTCAATTTTTCCAGAAAACCATGCATGATAGACCCATTTTTCCAGCCGGCTCATTCCTGGAGCTTACTGAGAAACTTTTACAAATGACATGTAAAAAGAACCGACTCCTTGTACCCACTCCATAGCTGGGTTTCCTTCACTCGTCACTGTTGCTCCAACTACGATGGTCACATCTGTAGTAGTGAAGTTTTGTTTGCTAATAGCAAAACGATTTAATTCTAGTTGCGAAATGTATACAAGCTAAAGACAATCTTGAGCATGCACCTCCTTATTAAGCACATTAATATCCGAAATACGGCACAAAGCAAAAAAAGTTTGGACAATCACAACGGTTTCAGTCTACTTCCGTGAGAGCAACGTACAAAGTTTTCATCTACATTCAGATACAACATGTCAGATGTATCATGATAACATATTAAAACCTTTACATGTACTCATAGTTTAGAAGCATTATTGAAGGACAACAGTTCATTTACTACTACATTATATGTAAGCGATTTCTTTTGCAAACCAATTCACTCACATTAAAATCCCACAAAATAGAGTAAACAAAGATCGTCTACCATATTAATTATATTTTCAATTACCAAACGGATAATCATCTTCCTCCCGAAAGATAAGTTATGGTCGTCACCACAGAGCCGGAAGACAGGTTATATTGATCAAATCCTTCATCCTTGCCGGTAAGTCTCAAAAAACTAGGTTCGAAATCTGGGAGCGGTGCATCCTTTCCAAGATATTGCATAATTAGGCGCATGGATGGCCTAGCACTAGGTATGGAGTGTGAGCATAGCAAGCCAAGCTTTAGTACTAGCTCTACCTCATCCATGATATAAACTTCCATTCTTGAGTCTACTGCAGAAAAGGATTGAATCATTATCCCATGCATGTCGCACCGAATCTTTCAGCAGAATCGGCTCGCCAGAACGATTCACTTCTATAGGATGCCTCCCGCAAGCAACCTCCAACATGAAGACACCAAATGCGTATACATCAGTTGCCTTTGTTGCCCTACCAAGTGTAGCTAGCTCGGGAGCTATGTAGCCCCGGGTACCAGCCAAATGTGTGGTCTGGGCTTCTTGACATGTTCCATGGCTGTGCAATCTCGCAAGGCCGAAATCACCAAGTCTTCCATTCATTTCGCTATCGAGGAGCACATTGCTTGTCTTGATGTCACGATGGATCACAACTTTCTCCCAGTCCTCATGGAGGTAGAAGAGACCAGATGCAATGCCTTTTATGATGTTAAATCTATAAACCCAGTCTAAGGCTTGCCTATCTTGACCATGCAAAAATCTATCAAGACTACCATTTGGCATGTAATCATAAACTAGAAGAAGTTCATTTTTGTGATGAGAATAACCGAGTAACTGTACAAGGTTACGATGGCGGAGATGGCCAAGGATCATAATCTCACATATGAACTCCTTCATCCCTTGCTTTGACTCTGGCGAAACCCGCTTGATCGCGACGTATTGCTTTAAGTTTTGTAGCACCCCTTTGTACACCTTTCCGAATCCTCCTTCCCCTAGTAGCATGGTGCTATCGAAACCTCTTGTTGCAGTGGCTAGCTCTTTATATGTGAAAGATGGTGGCCCAGCTTCGATTTCCCAGTCAGAATTTTTCCTCCTGTTCTTCCTAAGAACATAGAGAACAACAATGGCAACAAGCACAATTAACACTGATATGGTGACAACTGGTACAATAATGGCCTTGGGGATGTGGTGGGGATTTCGTGCTTTCTGCCTAACATCTTCTATAACTTGAGACAAGGCTGTGTAATTAAGTGGCTGAGCCTTCCCAGTTGTGTTGAAACTCCAGCCAATAATGCAATGCTTTGACTTAAGGAGGCCAGTTGAAGATGAAAATCCAGCATAGAACGAGTTGTTTGCGAACACGGATGTAAGATCTACAGTGCTTGACATCAGTGGAAGCTGAGGCTTGCGCTCTAAGTAAATTGCAAGGCTGACATTAAGATTGTGTGAGATGCCATCATAGTCCACCCATACTTGCATTGGTAAACCACTGGCAAGCTTCAAGGTAGAGAACGTACCATTTGAGGCATAGTAACCAGCAGTGTGGGAGTTGATAGATACCATGTTGTTTACATCGACCCCGACATGGTTGTCATCAATATCAGCAAACTGCGGATTCTTAATGGTATCAAGCTCAATAGCAAAGAGTTGATTTGTTCCATTTCCGTTGCCTTTGATGTTGGTCAGGCCCATGTATGGACCTGGGTGGGCATCAAACTGAAAGTCCGTCATGGATGAGAGCGCAAAGGCCAGCCCATGCGCACTCACCCCTTTACTGCTGCCCGGGGGAATAATGAGGAAGACAAAGGTTGTGGAGAATGAGGCGATGGAGCCGAACACACGCCTAGAGAAAGCTCGTCCACTCCCTTGGGCATCGCTGTTGGTTAGCATAAGTGCTCCGCTTGCGACAGAAGCCAGACCATCAAGCTGCAGCATGCCAGAGCGGATGCCGTCGCCATGGCTGAAGCCATTTTCATCAGAGGTGCGGGACATGGACGTGGGGATGGTGTAGAGGACAAATAGCAACAGGAGGAAGTTATAAGGTAGCATAGAGAAACGAGGGGAGGAGCCCTTTCCTCTCATGTCTCGGCTGGGATGAGTTCGGTGGTATATGTCTCTCATAGTAAGGTAGCAAGTAGTAGATTATATATGCAGCAGACGCTTGATTTTCTTTGCCATGAAGGCCACACTTCACCGCAAAGCAAAAGATAGAAATTTATTACTAGTACCATATAAAAGGGAGAATGTCTCCATTGGGTAGGCAGAATGAAACTCACACGTACGTCACTCTGTACAAAATGAAGACAAACCTATGCAAAAATTTGGTAGGTACAGCAGACATACATACATACATTTGCCTCACTCCCACCTCGTATTGAAGCAAAAACAAGGGCATGCATTTCAGACGTACTACGTACGTCCACCACGTGGACACAAACACACAATACTCACGCCGTTGACTTCGCCAAGACGTGAAAGCACATGGAGAGAAAGCATGAGCCGTTTTAACAAGTCAAGTTTTTACTTGCTCGTCATGCTGCCGTAGGCATCACGGCTGTCACACTACGACACTTCGCCACACGTATACTAGGGAACCTCATGACAACTTCTCTACAACGGCAGTCACCAGTACGAATACCGTGCAAAAAAAGGTCACCAGTATGAATACGGTCTATTAACCGCTCCTCACCCCCACCCCCTCCCCCTCCCCCCAAATAGTACATGCTTTGACAAAAAATTGTGTGTGACAATCACATTATACTCAGTTGGAAAAGGTAAACAGCGTGCCCCATTTCAACCGTGCGCGATTGTGATGTATGGTGCTATGCTATAATGACTTTTATTGGTCAAGGTTCAAGTTGGAAGAGTTAACCTGACGCTTGTAGTTGAAGTTTGTTGTACTGAAGAAACCGAATGGTTCGTACTGGAATTTCTATGGTTGATACCATCACATACACGTCACAGCACAAGGTTCAAGTGCTTGCGGAAATAAAACTTGACAGGAAAGGCGCTTTCACCCGGTAAATAAACAAAAAGAGAGCACAAAACAATATAGAGAATTATTTTTTTACAAAGTTTGAAGGTAATTAGGCAAACGGTGCTGCTAAAAATCAGTCGACTAAGACTTCGCGAAGTCTCAGTCGACTCCTGGACCGTCAGATCTACTGCTGCTTTTAGATGTGTGCGACCTTCGTTTCGTTGTAAATTGGCCCGTGTAGATGGACAAACTGGGGTGGGCTGCTTTCGTGTATGTTGTTTCTGCCGGCTTTGGGCGGTGGGCTGGGCAGGGGAGTGGCAGGCTTCGGACGGTGTGTCTTTTTTTTTCGGCAT
This sequence comes from Elymus sibiricus, assembly GCA_039707655.1. Classification (NCBI taxonomy): domain Eukaryota; kingdom Viridiplantae; phylum Streptophyta; class Magnoliopsida; order Poales; family Poaceae; genus Elymus; species Elymus sibiricus. Next base: position 35,626,368 of record CM077668.1, on the reverse strand, counting down.
GTAAATTTTACAAAGTGTAAGAGCGATCCCTGACTAGGAAAATAACTGTACACTTTCCTAAGAAAAAAAGGAAAAGAATTGTATACTGCAGTAGCATCTTTTGTGAGTATTTCTCCTTATTTTTCTAGAATCTGCGTGCATATGTGTGGCTGTTGTTGATAGATTAGATTCCTATTTTTTTGGATGTAGTTTTTCTAGTGTAACATCCATGTCTTGGTTTTTGAAAACCAGAATTTTCTTTTTTGAGATGTGTGTGCGAGCACGGGTTTTTGAATAGAAGAAGCATCCAAACTAGTAGAAAACAGGGCATTAGTCCCGGTTCCTAAGGGCCTTTAGTCCCGATTCTGCAACCGGGACTAAGCAATCGGGACTAAAGGCCTCCACTTTTAGTCCCGGTTGTGCTACGAACCGGGACTGAAGGAGCTCCACGTGGCCGCTGTGGGGCGCCCAGGCAGGAGGACCATTAGTCCTGGTTGGTAACACCGACCGGGACTAAAAGGCAGCCACGCGTCAGCACCTGCCAAGCGCTGGTTTTTTTTTTTGAAATGAGGGGTTTAGGGGTTTCATATTGTGTTTCCCCCTTTTCTTTTTGTGTTTACCATTCAATTCTTTTACATTTAGGTTTTTTGTTTTTATTTTACGTTTTCCATTCAACTCGACGCTAACTACTACATATAGCAATGAAGGAACCATTATAGAGAGAAGTGACCTAGAGGCAATAATAAAGTTGTTATTATTTTATATTTCCTTGTTCATGATAAAGTTTTCGTATATCTATTCGACGCTACTACGTATTGATGGAAATATGCCCTAGAGGCAATAATAAAGTTGTTATTATTTTATATTTCCTTGTTCATGATAAAGGTTTATTATTCATGCTAGAATTGTATTGACCGGAAACTTAAATACAAGTGTGAATACATAAACAAATACCGTGTCCCTAGTGAGCCTCTACTAGACTAGCTCGTTGATGAAAGATGGTTAAGGTTTCCTAACCATAGACATGAGTTGTCATTTGATAACGGGATCACATCATTAGGAGAATGATGTGATGGACAAGACCCATCTGTTAGCTTAGCATATGATCGTTCTGTTTATTGCTACTGCTTTCTTGAATGTCAAATACATGTTCCTCCGACCATGAGATCATGCAACTCCCGGATACCGGAGGAATACCTTGTGTGCTATCAAACGTCACAACGTAACTGGGTGATCATAAAGATGCTCTACAGGTATCTCCGAAGGTGTCTGTTGAGTTGGCATGGATCGAGACTGGGATTTGTCACTCCGTGTTTCGGAGAGGTATCTCTGGGCCCTCTCGGTAATGCACATCATAAGAAGCTTGCAAGTAAAGTGACTAAGGAGTTAGTTACGGGATGATGTATTATGGAACGAGTAAAGAGACTTGCCGGTAACGAGATTGAACTAGGTATGGAGATACCGACGATCGAATCTCGGGCAAGTAACATACCGACGGACAAAGGGAATTACGTATGTTGTCATTGTGGTTCGACCGATAAGATCTTCGTGGAATATGTAGGAACCAATATGAGCATCCAGGTTCCGCTATTGGTTATTGACTGGAGAGGCGTCTCAGTCATGTCTTCATCATTCCCGAACCCATAGGGTCCGCACGCTTAACGTTCGTTGACGATATAGTGTTATATGAGTTATGTGAATTGGTAACCGAATGTTGTTCGGAGTCCCGGATGAGATCCCGGACATCACGAGGAGTCTCGGAATGGTCGAGAGGTAAAGATTTATATATGGGAAGTCATATTTTGGGTTCGGAAAAAAGGTGCAGTTTTTTCGGTATTGTACCGGGAAGCTTCCAGAAGGTTCCGGAGGATTCCGGAGGGGTCCGGAAGTCCACAAGTGGGTCCACCACGTCCCAAGGGCTGGCATGGGCTAAGGGGAGGCGCCCTGGCCTTATTGGGCCAGGCGCACCAAGTCCTCAAAAGCCCACGCAGCTAGGGAAGGAAAAAAAAGGAGAGTCCTAGTACGAATAGGATTGGACTTTGGAGTCCAAGTCCACGTGTGTACTGTTCACATGGTACTGTTCACGTGGTACTATTCATGTGCTACTGTTCACGTGGCACTATTCCGTCTACTCCAAGTCCCTACACATATATAAATAGAGGAGAGGGGGCGCCCCAAAGAAGACACAACATTGTCTTAGCCGTGTGCGGCGCCCCCCTCCACAGTTCCGTCCCTCGGTCATATTTTCGTAGTGCTTGGGCGAAGCCCTGCGGAGATAGCATCACCATCACCATCACCATGCCGTCGTGCTGCCGGAACTCATCCACTACCTCGCCGTCTTGCTGGATCAAGAAGTCGAGGACGTCACCGAGCTGAACGTGTGCTGAACGCGGAGGTGCCGTACGTTCGGTACTCGGTCGGTTGGATCGTGAAGTTGTTCGACGACATCAACCGCGTTGTTCTAACGCTTCCGCTTACGGTCTACGAGGGTACGTAGACACACTCCCCCTCTCGTAGCTATGCATCTCCATGGATAGATCTTGCGTGTGCGTATAATTCTTTTTTGTTTTCCATGCAACGTTCCCCAACACGTATAGTATACTTTCATGCATATATACAATGTAACATCTCTTATGATCCCTAATACCTAATTACCAACATTCACTACCAATTCTCGATGGTATTCTCCGGTTTTAGCTATGATCTCTTGAAGGTGTTGGAAATATGCCCTAGAGGCAATAATAAATTGGTTATTATTATATTTCCTTGTTCATGATAATCGTTTATTATCCATGCTATAATAGTATTGATTGGAAACTCAAATACATGTGTGGGTACATAGACAACACTGTGTCCCTAGTAAGCCTCTAGTTAACTAGCTCGTTGATCAAAAGATGGTGAAGGTTTCCTAGCCATGGACATGAGATGTCATTTGATAACGGGATCACATCATTAGGAGAATGATGTGATGGACAAGACCCAAACTATAAACGTAGCATATGATCATGTCAGTTTATTGCTATTGTTTTCTGCATGTCAAGTATCTGTTCCTATGACCATGAGATCATGCAATTCACTGACACCGTAGGAGTGCCTTGTGTGTATCAAACGTCACAACGTAACTGGGTGACTATAAAGGTGCTCTACAGGTATCTCCGAGGGTGTCTGTTGGGTTGGCATGGATCAAGACTGGGATTTGTTACTCCGTGTGACGGAGAGGTATCTCAGGGCCCACTCGGTAATACAACATCACAATGAGCCTTGCAAGCAATGTGACTAAAGTGTTAGCCACGAGATCTTGTATTACGGAACGAGTAAAGAGACTTGTCGATAACGAGATTGAACTAGGTATAGAGATACCGACGATCGAATCTCGGGCAAGTAACATACCGAAGAACAAAGGGAACAACATACGGGATTAACCGAATCCTTGACATAGAGGTTCGACCGATAAAGATCTTCGTAGAATATGTAGGAACCAATATGGGCATCCAGGTCCCGCTATTGGTTATTGACCGTAGAGGTGTCTCGGTCATGTCTACATAGTTCTCGAACCCGCAGGGTCTACACACTTAACGTTTGGTGACGATTAGTATAGTTGAGTTATTGTGTTGGTGACCGAAGGTTGTTCGGAGTCCCGGATAAGATCCCGGACATGACAAGGATCTCCGGAAGAGTTCGGAGGTAAAGATTGATATATGTGATAATAGTGTTTTGATCTCCGGAAGGGTTCCGGAATTCACCGGAAGGGGTTCCGGGTGTTTACCGAAGTGTTCGGGTGCAGCAACACTTTATATGGGCCAAAGGGGTAAAGCCCACGAGGTATTGGAAAGTGCAAAAGGAAGTTTTGCTGCTGCCTTAAGCGGTACTACTGCTGGTAAGGCAGTACTACCGCGTAAGCGGTACTACCGCTTGTGTGAAGCGGTACTACCGCTCAAGCGGTACTACCGCTCGTGAGCGGTACTACCGCTTGTATGCGGTACTGCTGGAATCCTAGTGGGACTCTTTCCGTGCGGGCCAAACCGACCTTGTGCGGGCAAAACCGACCTTGTGGAGGTTTTCTCTCCAAGTTTAGACCCCAGGGCTCAACATATAAATAGAGGGGCAGGGCTAGCACACGGGATATATCAAGATTTCCCCAAGCCGTGTGCCGGCAACCCTAACCCTCTAGTTTCTCCCGTCATAATCTCCGTAGTGCTTGGCGAAGCCCTGCAGTGATTGTTCCTCACCACCATCACCACGCCGTCGTGCTGCCGGAACTCATCTACTACTTCATCATCGCTCGCTGGATCGAGGAGGTGAAGGCGTCATCAAGCCGTACGTGTGTTGAACACGGAGGTGCCGTCCGTTCGGCACTAGTTCGTGATCGGATCGAGGGACGACTTGCGATTTGGATCGCGAAGACGTTCGACTACATCAACCGCGTTTCTTAACGCTTCCGCTTAGCGATCTACATGGGTATGTAGATTCACTCTCCCTCTCGTAGATGCTCATCACCATGGATAGATCTTGCGTGTGCGTAGGAAATTTTTTGTTTCCCATGCAACGTTCCCCTACAGAAGGAAAAATCCCGCCAATTCCTCTAATTGCTCGTATGCGAGCCTTTGGTACGAGTTCGTCCCGCTTCCGTTCGATCTAATTTAAAGAAGGGGGTCAATATATATATATATATATGAATGAAACTCAAGACAATTGATGGTAATAAAATAAATTTGTGAACATTGTTTACGTACTTCAAGTTTTTCAAAAAATATGCCCATCTCAGAGGTCGTCTGGCGAATGAACTCGCAAACGTAGTATCCACATAAGTTATCTCCGGATCCCTGCCTCGAGCACTTTACGAGAATAGAGTTCAATCAAAATAATAATCAAGCATGATAGTGGTATTGAAACTAGAATCAAAGAGATGCGCGGACCTAGCTAGTACTACTTACACTGAGTTGTTCAAATCGCAGCTCCTCTCTCCATTCACCCCTAAGTTGCTTGGTGAACTCTTTCCAAACCCTGCCCGGCAAAGAAAATGAATAAAGAAGTTATTAATTACTTGATATCAGGAAATGAACGATAGTTGCTGATATAGTGCGATAATGATTGAAATTACCTCTGGAGAATTTTTTTCAGGTCCGCCCACATCTCAGGGTCTTTACGTAACGAGTCCATGACAAGTACTTTTCCTGCGTCAAACTGAATGACTAGCAGAATAAAGTGGATCCTGCGCACGCATAGCTCATCAATTACACTTAACATCGAGTAAGCGAAACAGAATGATGTGTACAAGACAGTATAACACTCACTGGAAGATATAAGGAAATAGTATTTCCCTTTTGGTTTGTTGTTTAATTAACGCCCTTAGGAAGTTCTTCTCTGTATCCTTGGCGTTCCATTTTACCGTAGCTTCATGAATAGTATTTGGGTTAATGAACCCAATGTCATAGATTTGTCCTCTTTTGCATTCGAGGATCTTCTTTCTGCATAATATATATAGTGAGGATAATTATACATGCAATGAACGAGCTGAGCTAGAGACTTAATTACAGAAATGATACTTACAAACAATAGCAACTGACGATAGATTTGTCGATGGCGTCTTGATTGTATAACTGAAATAATTCTTCAAATTCAATGAAAATCTCCTCGTCTCCATTGAAGTAATACTCATCTTTAATTCCCGCAATGATATAGTTGCTCCCTTGCTTTGAGTCTTCCAAGTACCAGTCATGCAATCTTCGCATCATCGTTGGTAGATGCGGGAGCTCCTCAGGTCTGACGAGAGGCTTCCCGTGCTCGAATTTAAAGGCTAACTCAGCCATTTCGAACTGTACCTCATCGCCTAAGTAATCACCAAGAGTGAAACCAGGATCAGCGGCCGCTACCCTCGGATCATTAGCGATATCGGTAAACACCTTGAGCGGGGGGCACGATTGGTTTTTCTGTTCGCCGAGCTGGGGAATTGTTTTCCCCCTTGAACTACTGCTACTTCCCGACCGCTGCTGTGGATCTCTAAATGACTTTACAATAGAGCGGTCATAGTTTGATAGCAGCGTAGGCGGCGGTGGTTTTGTAAGGTTTTCCAGCAAGCGCCTCGCTTTTACCAGATCTATTTTCTCCGTTGGATCTGGACGGGTCGGTGCAAGCTGGCATTTCACGTCGGCAGCCACGATCTCCTTGGTTTCCTCCTCAGTCATGTCGTATGGTAACTTGGCAGGAGCCTTCTTGACACTACCTGCTCTGGATTTCTTCGCTGTTATACTACTAGCCGCCGGAGCGGCAGCGGATCTCTTCCGTCGGTGCTGAGGCGGCAGAGGAGGCGGAGTCAGCTGACGCGGCGGATTCTACTGAGGGGCCTCCTCCGGCGGAGTCCGCTGACGCGGCGGAGACAGCTCATGAGGCGACGGAGTGTGCTGACGCGGCGGAGACGACTGAGGCAGCGGAGACGGCTGAGGTAGCGGAGATAGAGCTGGACTGTGAGGAGTCTGCTGAGGGGCCTCCTCCGGCTGAGTCTGCTGACGCGGCGTCCAGTATGGAAGCACGATGTGTTCCTTTCTCCATAGAATGGTAGTCCTTATGGCATCTCCCAGATGAGTCTCCCCTTCACCTGTAGGGTACTCAAGCTCCAGCTGCTCAAATCCGTTGGTAACTTCATCCACCCCGACAACAGCATAGCCATCTGGAATCGGAGAGCAATGGTAAGTTCCATCAGGTACACGAGGTAAGGCATAGCCGACCGCCACCTTCAAGGTTATGTTCATCCATTTCGCATGTAGATCACAATGTTCCCTCTCCGTGATATCATCCACGGGGTAGCGATCAGGAGCCGTGATATCAGGCCGAACGAGCTCCGTGGAAGCCACGCTGCTTTTCCGCTGAGATGGTGGGGTAGCTCCGTGGGCAGTATCGAATGAAGGATCTTCGTGCCGCTGAGATGATGGGCCGGTAGCTCGCTGGCTGGTAAGTACCTCTATTTGCTTCTGCTGCAACGCTAGTATTTCTTCTACCTTCTGCAGCCGGTCTGCATCCTGTTTCTTCTTTCTCCCTCGGCTTCTGTAAGTGTCACTGCTGTCGGGAAACCCAACCTTCCACGGAACGGAGCCTGATGTGCCTCGTGTTCGTCCAGGGTGTTCAGGATTCCCGAGGGCACGTGTCAGCTCGTCCTTCTCTCTGTCGGGGTGGAACTTCCCCTCTTGCACGTCCTTCATTGCAGCTTGAATGGCTTTGACGGGTGTTGCAAGTTGAGCTTTCGTATAAACACACTTCCCTGTTTCTGGGTTCAAAGTTTCCCCATGCCCAAAGAACCAAGTCCTTGCCCGTTCGGTCCAGTCCAATGTCTCTGGATGGATCCCTTTATCAAGCAGGTCATTCTCAACTTTTTCCCACTTAGGCCGGGCAGCCTTGTAGCCACCTGACCCTGTAACGTGGTGATATTCCTTCTTTGCAGCATTTTGCTTATTTATATTTGACCTTTTCTTACATGCCTCCGATGTCTTGTACTCCACAAATGCGGGCCAGTGATCTTTTAACTTCTCATCTGCTCCGGTGAATGTTGGAGTCTTCCCTTTCAGGACATACTTTTCGTGCTATCTTTTCTTCCAGTTGTTGAATTGTTGGGCCATCTTCTTAAAAGCCCACGCCTTGACTTTTTTCTCCACCTCTAGCAGTATGGTAAAATTTGTCATGAGCGTATTCCAAAGCTCATCTTTGGATCTATCGTCGACATAAGAAACTCCATCCTCCTTTGGCTTATTACATTCTTGAATGCTGATCGGGATGCTGTCCCTAACAACAACCCCGCACTGACTTATAAATCGGTTTGCAGTCCGCTTGGGAGCAGTCGGTTTGCCATCTGCAGCGAGTTCTTCGATCGTGAACCTTTCATTCTCGCCCAACCTTTTCATCGGGCCTCGTCTCTTTATAGAAGTTTGGCTCGATCCGGAGGGCTAAAAGAAGAAAGAAGCATTAATATATGTAAATACAAATCAATTAATGCATCTAGTCAGCAGAGGCTTAATTAATATACCTCACTGGACTTTGCAACAGTTAAGGCTCCAACACCGCCGGAGCCGTCATCTTCTCCCTCCATTCGATCACCGGAGCAGTCATCTTCTCTTCCCTCACCATCGGAGTCGCCGTTGAGAAAACTGTGAGGTGATATCATCATCTCCGTCGCGGATTATTTCCCCCAACATCTCTTCTTGTTCTAAGTCTCTGTCGTGTTCCATAGTTTCTGCAAATATTACAACATGGCAAAACAGTAACATTATGATGACAACTTGAGAGCAAGATTGAGTCATGCTACAGCAACTTTACATGGCAACCAAGGGCATGGCATCAAAGTACACATTACATAGACCAAATCACAAGAAGGCATCATATGCATATGAGCAATGGATTAGTGGCAAACATCATGCAAAGTTGACAAGTTTTATAACAGTCAGTTTCAGACTTAGCAGTTTTTCAGCAAGTGTAAAACAGCAACAGTATCATAGCATGTTTGCAAGCTTGTTACAGTGCCTAAACATGTTTACCATGGCATGGGAAAAATACCAGCAGCAAATAGACATGAAAATGCACCAAACACATGTACAAAGTTTATTCATATGATGCTTGCATTAAATCACACAAAAATAACAAAATGGCAAGTTTAATCAGTTGCATGTTAGGTAACCCTCCGGCGATCGTCGGGGACTCCTCACCGGCGATCGTTGGGGACGACTCCTCCGGCGATCGTCGGGGATGACTCCTCCAGCGATCGTCGGGGCCTCCTCCGGCGATCGTCGGGGACGACTCCTCCGGCGATCGTCAGGGCCTCCTCCGGCGATCGTCGAGGACTCCTCCGGCGATCGGTAATAATAATTCCGCAATTACTCAATTGTTTGCTAAACTTATGACTTAGACATATTTCTTCATGAAAGAAGAATTACTATCAGTTGCATGTTAGGTAACCCTCCGGCGATCGTCGGGGACTCCTCCGGCGATCGTCGGGGACTTGTCACCGGCAATCGTCGGGGACTCCTCCGGCGATCGTCGGGGACTCCTCACCGGCGATCGTCGGGGACGACTCCTCCGGCGATCGTTGGGGCCTCCTCCGGCGATCGTCGAGGACTCCTCCGGCGATCGGTAATAATAATTCCGCAATTACTCAATTGTTTGCTAAACTTATGACTTAGACAATCTGAAATCATTCACTAATATTGATGTTGGACTCAACTAAGTACTCCAAATTGCAATCAACTATATAAGCCCGCGGTGATCAATGCAAACACATACGTACGTACATGTTACAAAAATTTCTATGTCACAAAAATATATATATAAGACCGATCGAGGGGAATTAAACGACGGCGGCTCACACAGCGGGGGCGGCATTGCCGGGGAGCGGGGGCGGCCAGGCTCGGGGAGGAGGGCGATCGAGGAGGTCCGGCGAGCGGGGGCGGCGACGACGAGGACGGGCTCGGGGGCGGCGATGAGGAGCGGGCTCGGGGGCGGCGACGAGGAGCTTGCTCGGGGGCGGCGATGCTCGGGGAGGAGGGCGAGGAGGTCCGGCGACGGTCAGCGGGCTCGGGGACGGCTCGGAGGCGACGGCGATCTCCGGCAGCCTGGCGGCGTCGTGGTGTGGTCGGCGTCTGGGGTTGGAGTGGAGAGGAAGATTGGGGGGGAGGGAGAACGCGCGGTTAAATACCCACAACTTTAGTCCCGGTTGGTGCCCCCAACCGGGACTAAAGGCCTACCTTTAGTCCCAGTCCGAGCCACCAACCGGGACTAAAGCTAAATTTCAGCAGCCCAAAGGGCGCGAAACCCAGGCCTTTAGTCCCGGTTGGTGGCTCGGACCGGGACTAAAGGTAGGCCTTTAGTCCCGGTTGGGGGAACCAACCGGGACTAAATCTGTTTTTCGTATTTTTGGTTTTAGACCTTTTTAGGATATTTTAGTTTTAGTTTTCTTTTAAACAGATTCAAAAACAGTAGCATACATGCCTAGTTTTGATTTAATTCTTTTTGCTATTGAAGAATATTATAGTTTTGTTTTAGTTGATCATAACTAGAATTTTATATAACTTTATTTGATGATATAGATTTTCATCAGATAGTGACAAATAGTTCTATCAAGTTATTTTTCATAGGTACCATTGCCGCAACATTTCGCATTGAAGGGCCAGCATCAGGTTTGTCAATATGTTTTTGAAAATATGACACAAGGCGATCAATGCTGTCAAAATCTTTCTTCCGGAATCTAAAGCCCTTTGAGTATAACCCAACATACTCATGATGTGGGTTTGTACTCCTGATGTAAGATAAATATAAAGGTGCCTGGATGTTCATGAGATATGCCAAAACAATAGACTATTCTCGAGAATGGCCATCTGATATGTTGTCCTCAGTTTCACCAGAAAGCAACCAGAGAACTCCTCATCTGGACCTCCATCTTTATGTCATATAATGTTTCTCTCTTATCATCTCCGATGCTTCTGCTGTATTCATCTATGTCAAGACGTTTAAGCCATGTCTATATTAACCTTGTTATTTTATATGGAGCCACCAACCGGGACTAACCGCATATGATCAACCTTCCAAAACTTGGGACTGAAATCACTACAACTGGTGAGGGTGTGTATGGCCTATGCCTGTCAACCTAAAGCGACTTATCTGGAATGCTCAGAAGACATTCATATTTTGTTTGGACATAATTGCATTGATTAACTCCTCTGTATAATTAAAATACTAAAATGATAGGAATAATTGAAATTTCATAACTTAATAAATAATTATTCTAAAATCATGTTTCAAATGCCAAAATGCCCTAGCTAGCTCTTACAAAGATTCCCTCCGGTTTGTCCGAAGTGGCACTTTCCAGCTAAAACTTTTTCTTCACGTGTGTCCCTTGCTTATTGCGCCATAACCATGGATAATCTTCATCATTTAACAGGATGCTTGGGTCAGTCTTCACTGTGAAGGGAGGAATTTCATGAAACTTTTCATAATCTTCTGACATGTCTGTCTTGTCCTCCACTCCCACGATGTTTCTTTTCCCTGAAAGAACTATGTGGCGCTTTGGCTCATCGTATGATGTATTTGCTTCCTTATCTTTTCTTTTTCTCGGTTTGGTAGACATGTCCTTCACATAGAAAACCTGCGCCACATCATTGGCTAGGACGAATGGTTCGTCTGTGTACCCAAGATTGTTGAGATCCACTGTTGTCATTCCGTACTGCGAGTCTACCTGTACCCCGCCTCCTGTCAGATTGACCCATTTGCACCGAAACAAAGGAACCTTAAAATCACGTCCATAGTCAAGTTCCCATATCTCCTCTATGTAACCATAATATGTGTCCTTTGCCCTATTGGTGTTTGCTGCATCAAAGCGGACACCACTGTTTTGGTTGGTGCTCTTTTTATCTTGGGCGATCGTGTAAAATGTATTCCCATTTATCTCGTACCCTTGAAAAGTCAATACAGTCGAAGATGGTGTCCTGGCCAACAAGTACAGCTCATCTCCAACAGTGTTGTTACTCATGAGATGTGTTTGCAACCAACCGCCGAAAGTCGACATGTGTGAACATGTAATCCAGTCGTCAGACTGCCCCGAGTGTTGGGAGCGTACAATATTCTTGTGTTCATTGATATACGGGGCCATCATGGTAGAATTTTGTAGAACTGTGTAGTGTGCTTGCGCCCAAGAATGCCCGTCCCTACATATTATTTCTTTCGGTGCTAGCGTGCCTTTTCCACTCAGTCTCCCCTCATGCCGCGATTGAGGAACACCAATCGGCTTAAGGTCAGGAATAAAGTCAACACAAAACTCAATAACCTCCTCTGTTTCATGGCCCTTGGAGATGCTTCCTTCTGGCCTGGCACGGTTATGAACATATTTCTTTAAGACTCCCATGAACCTCTCAAAGGGGAACATATTGTGTAGAAATACAGGACCCGGAATGGCAATCTCGTCGACTAGGTGAACTAGGACGTGCGTCATAATATTGAAGAAGGATGGTGGGAACACCAACTCGAAACTGACAATACATTGGACCAAATCATTCTGTAACCTTGGTAGGATTTCTGGATCGATTACCTTCTGAGAAATTGCATTGAGGAATGCACATAGCTTCACAGTGGCTAATCGAACATTTTCTGGTAGAAGCCCCCTCAATGCAACCGGAAGCAATTGCATCATAATCACGTGGCAGTCATGAGACTTTAGGTTCTGAAATTTTTTCTCTGCGATATTTATTATTCCCTTTATATTTGACGAGAAGCCAGACGGGACCTTGATACTGAGCAGGCATTCAAAAAAGATTTCCTTCTCTGCTTTGGTAAGAGCGTAGCTGGCAGGACCTTGATACTGCTTTGGAGGCATGCCGTCTTTTTCGTTCATACGTTGCTGGTCCTCCCGTGTCTCCGGTGTATCTTTTGTCTTCCCATACACGCCCAAAAAGCCTAGCAGGTTCACGCAAAGATTCTTCGTCACGTGCATCACGTCGATTGCAGAGCGGACCTCTAGGACTTTCCAATAGGGTAGCTCCCAAAATATAGATTTCTTCTTCCACATGGGTGCGTGTCCGTCAGCATTATTCGGAACAGATTGTCCGCCAGGACCCTTTCCAAAGATTGCTTTTAAATCCTTGACCATATCAAATATATCATCACCAGTACGGGGGACAGGCTTCTTCCGGTGATCTGCCTCACCTTTGAAATGCTTGCCTTTCTTTCTTGAGGCTTGCTTGGTCGGAAGAAATCGACGATGTCCCAGGTACACATTCTTCTTACATTTGTCCAAATATATACTTTCAGTCTCATCTAAACAGTGCGTGCATGCATTGTATCCCTTATCTGCCTGTCCTGAAAGGTTACTAAGAGCAGGCCAATCATTGATGGTTACAAACAGCAACGCTCGTAGGTCAAATTCCTGCTGTTTGTGCTCATCCCACACACGTAGACCTTTGATATCCCACAACTGTAAAATTTCTTCAACTAATGGCCTTAGGTACACATCAATGTCGTTGCCGGGTTGCTTAGGGCCTTGGATGAGCACTGGCATCATAGTGAACTTCCGCTTCATGCACAACCAAGGAGGAAGGTTATAGATACATAGAGTCAAAGGCCAGGTGCTATGATTGCTACTCTGCTCTCCAAAAGGATTAATGCCATCTGCACTTATACCAAACCATAAGTTTCTTGCGTCAGCTGCAAACTCCGGCCACTTTCTCTCGATTTTTCTCCACTGTGACCCATCAGCGGGTACTCTCAACATCCCGTCTTTCTTACGGTCTTCTTTGTGCCATCGCAACAACTTGGCATGCTCTTTGTTTCTGAACAGACGTTTCAACCGTGGTATTATAGGAGCATACCACATCACCTTGACAGGAACCCTCTTCCCGGGGCGCACGCCATCAACATCACCAGGGTCATCTCGTCTGATCTTATACCGCAATGCACCGCATACCGGGCATGCATTCAAATTCTCGTACTCCTCACCGCGATAGAGGATGCAGTCATTAGGGCATGCATGTATCTTCTGCACCTCTAATCCTAGAGGGCAGAGAACCTTATTTGCTTCGTATGTACTGTCAGGCAATTCGTTATCCTTTGGAAGCTTCTTCTTCATTATTTTCAGAAACTTCTCAAATCCCTTGTCAGATAAACCATTCTCTGCCTTCCATTGCAGCAATTCCAGTGTGGTACCGAGGTTTGTGTTGCCATCTTCGCTATTTGGGTACAACCGTTTTTTGTGATCCTCTAACATGCGATCGAACTTCAACTTCTCCCTTTCACTTTCGCATTCTCTCTGTGCATCAACAATGACCCGGCGAAGATCATCAGCGGGCACATCTGGTGCCTCTTGATCTTCAGCTTCCCCCGTTGCAGTATCACCTTATTCAGGGAATATAGGATAGTTGTCATCATCCTCTTCTTCTTCATTGTCTTCCATCATAACCCCTCTTTCTCCGTGCTTGGTCCAACAATTATAGTGGGGCATGAAACCCTTCTTAAGCAGGTGGAAGTGAAGGGTTTTCGAGGAAGAGTAATCCTTCGTATTCTCACAGACAACACATGGACAATACATAAAACCATTCTGACTGTTTGCCTCAGCCACATCGATAAAATTATGCAGGCCCGTAATGTACTCGGAAGTGCGTCGGTCACCATACATCCATTGCCGGTTCATCTGCATTATATAATTAAGTATATCAAAAATCATTACAGAACATCATGAATAGAGATATGACCAAATTAATACAAGTTCATCATCACATTAAAACCAAAGTACAGTAGTGATCAAATGTTATTACTGCAAAAATAAATACATAAAGTTCATACATAGTTCTCATAAAACAACATAGAACTATGTAAAACATTTAAATGCAACAACAAATGCGATCAAAATCGCAACTAAGGTAACAATTGATCAAACAACATAATGATACCAAGCCTCTTTATCAATGGCATATTTTCTAATCTTTCTAATCTTCGAGCGCATTGCATCCATCTGGATCTTGTGTAGATCGACGACATCGGCAACATGCAACTCCAATTTCATCTTCTCTTCTTCAATTCTTTTCAATTTTTCTTTCAAATAATTGTTTTCTTTTTCAACTAAATTTAACCTCTCGACAAGAGGGTCGGTTGGAATTTCCGGTTCACATACCTCCTAGACAAAAACATCTATGTCAAGTTGGTTGGCATAATTGCCATAAACACTAAATGAAACAAATAGTTATAAAAGATAATATACCACATCCGAATCATAGACCGGACGAGAGCCGACGGGGGCGGATACCAAAACCATGGCACTATATAATAACAAACAATAATACACGTAAGAAAATTATACAAGTAGCTATCTAAATCATACAAGTAAGAATTTGTTCTTTTAAAAAAAAGATAAGAACAAGAGGCTCACCACGGTGGTGCCGGCGACGAGATCGGCGCGGGCGATCGACGGTGGTGAGGACGGGGACGGGGACGGGACGGCATCCTACATATGTGCAAACTAAGAAGTTAATTTGAGCTCGAATTGTGCATCTAAATCAAATAAACTCCCACATACACTCCTCCACTAAAACCCACAAACCACTCTACTTCTAGAGCATATGAAATGAGCTAAACTAGCAGTGAGAGATGAAAGGATGAAATTGCTAACCTTTTATAACACTTGGATAGTTGGTGCACCGCCAAATCTAGACAAATCTTGGGGAAAATGGAGCTTGGAGGTCGAGCTTGCAGGAAGAACAGAGGTGAAAGCTTAAGTGTGGCTCGGGCATTTCATCGAACACCTCATATGCATAAGAAGTGAGAACAGAGTAGCACACACACCTCCCACCTTCTACGGCCAAAAAATAGAGGAGAGGGCGGGCAGGGGCGAGGATATATATAGGCATCTTTTTAGCCCTGGTTGGTGTCTAGAACCGGGACTGAAGACTAACCTTTAGTCCCGGTT
Organism: Elymus sibiricus; assembly: GCA_039707655.1. Lineage (NCBI taxonomy): Eukaryota > Viridiplantae > Streptophyta > Magnoliopsida > Poales > Poaceae > Elymus > Elymus sibiricus. The sequence continues at coordinate 35,610,962 of CM077668.1, read as the reverse complement.
GGAGACACCAACCGGGACTAAAGGGAGCGAGGCCCTTTAGTCCCGGTTGGTGTCTGGAATCGGGACTAAAGGTCCCAGTCGAACCGGGACTGATGCCTGCCGAGGCCCGGCCGGCATCCTAGCCGCTCGAACCGGGACTGATGCTCACATTAGTCCCGATTTGTAACAAGACCGGGACTATTGCTCTGATCTGGCCAGGTGGTATATGTCTCTCATAGTAAGGTAGCAAGTAGTAGATTATATATGCAGCAGACGCTTGATTTTCTTTGCCATGAAGGCCACACTTCACCGCAAAGCAAAAGATAGAAATTTATTACTAGTACCATATAAAAGGGAGAATGTCTCCATTGGGTAGGCAGAATGAAACTCACACGTACGTCACTCTGTAGAAAATGAAGACAAACCTATGCAAAAATTTGGTAGGTACAGAAGACATACATACATACATTTGCCTCACTCCCACCTCGTATTGAAGCAAAAACAAGGGCATGCATTTCAGACGTACTACGTACGTCCACCATGTGGACACAAACACACAATACTCACGCCGTTGACTTCGCCAAGACGTGAAAGCACATGGAGAGAAAGCATGAGCCGTTTTAACAAGTCAAGTTTTTACTTGCTCGTCATGCTGCCGTAGGCATCACGGCTGTCACACTACGACACTTCGCCACACGTATACTAGGGAACCTCATGACAACTTCTCTACAACGGCAGTCACCAGTACGAATACCGTGCAAAAAAAGGTCACCAGTATGAATACGGTCTATTAACCGCTCCTCACCCCCACCCCCTCCCCCTCCCCCCAAATAGACATGCTTTGACAAAAATTTGTGTGTGACAATCACATTATACTCAGTTGGAAAAGGTAAACAGCGTGCCCCATTTCAACCGTGCGCGATTGTGATGTACGGTGCTATGCTATAATGACTTTTATTGGTCAAGGTTCAAGTTGGAAGAGTTAACCTGACGCTTGTAGTTGAAGTTTGTTCTACTGAAGAAACCGAATGGTTCGTACCGGAATTTCTATGGTTGATGCCATCACATACACGTCACAGCACAAGGTTCAAGTGCTTGCGGAAATAAAACTTGACAGGAAAGGCGCTTTCACCCGGTAAATAAACAAAAAGAGAGCACAAAACAATATAGAGAATTATTTTTTTACAAAGTTTGAAGGTAATTAGGCAAACGGTGCTGCTAAAAATCAGTCGACTAAGACTTCGCGAAGTCTCAGTCGACTCCAGGACCGTCAGATCTACTGCTGCTTTTAGATGTGTGCGACCTGCGTTTCGTTGTAAATTGGCCCGTGTAGATGGACAAACTGGGGTGGGCTGCTTTCGTGTATGTTGTTTCTGCCGGCTTTGGGCGGTGGGCTGGGCAGGGGAGTGGCAGGCTTTGGACGGTGTGTCTTTTTTTTTCGGCATGTAAATTTTACAAAGTGTAAGAGCGATCCCTGACTAGGAAAATAACTGTACACTTTCCTAAGAAAAAAAGGAAAAGAATTGTATACTGCAGTAGCATCTTTTGTGAGTATTTCTCCTTATTTTTCTAGAATCTGCGTGCATATGTGTGGCTGTTGTTGATAGATTAGATTCCTATTTTTTTGGATGTAGTTTTTCTAGTGCAACATCCATGTCTTGTTTTTTGAGAACCAGAATTTTCTTTTTTGAGATGTGTGTGCGAGCACGGGTTTTTGTATAGAACAAGCATCCAAACTAGTAGAAAACAGGGCATTAGTCCCGGTTCCTAAGGGCCTTTAGTCCCGGTTCTGCAACCGGGACTAAGCAATCGGGACTAAAGGCCTCCACTTTTAGTCCCGGTTGTGTTACGAACCGGGACTAAAGGAGCTCCACGTGGCCGCTGTGGGGCGCCCAGGCAGGAGGACCTTTAGTCCTGGTTGGTAACACCGACCGGGACTAAAAGACAGCCACGCGTCAGCACCTGCCAAGCGCTGGGTTTTTTTTTTTGAAATAAGGGGTTTAGGGGTTTCATATTGTGTTTCCCCCTTTTCTTTTTGTGTTTACCATTCAATTCTTTTACATTTAGGGTTTTCGTTTTTATTTTACGTTTTCCATTCAACTCGACGCTAACTACTACATATAGCAATGAAGGAACCATTACACAAATCGTCATGAATATAGAGAGACGTGACCTCTCTTTCTCCGTGCTTGGTCGAACAACAAGTTTTCGTATATCTATTCGACGCTACTACGTATAGTACACGTTCATGCATATATACAATGTAACATCTCTTACGATCCCTAATATCTAATTACCAACATTCACTACCAATTCTCGATGGTATTCTCCGGTTTTAGCTATGATCTCTTGAAGGAAGAATCCCGCCAATTCATCTTGAATTGCTCGTATGCGAGCCTTTGGTACGAGTTCGTCCCGCTTCCGTTCGATCTAATTTAAAGAAGAGGGTCAATATATATATATATATATATACATATATATATATATACATATATATATATATATATATATATATATATATATATATATATATATATATATATGAATGAAACTCAACACAATTGATGGGAATAAAATAAATTTGTGAACATTGTTTACGTACTTCAACTTTTTCAAAAAATATGCCCGTCTCAGAGGTCGTCTGGCGAATGAACTCGCAAACGTAGTATCCACATAAGCTATTTCCGGATCCCTGCCTCGAGCACTTTACGAGAATAGAGTTCAATCAAAATAATAATCAAGCATGATAGTGGTATTGAAACTAGAATCAAAGAGATGCCCGGACCTAGCTAGTACTACTTACATTGAGTTGTTCAAATCGCAGCTCCTCTCTCCATTCACCCCTAAGCTGCTTGGTGAACTCTTTCCAAACCCTGCCCGGCAAAGAAAATGAATAAAGGAGTTATTAATTACTTGATATCAGGAAATGAACGATAGTTGCCGATATAGTGCGATAATGATTGAAATTACCTCTGGAGAATTTTTTTCAGGTCCGCCCATATCTCAGGGTCTTTACGTAACGAGTCCATGACAAGTACTTTACCTGCGTCAAACTGAATGACTAGCAGAATAAAGTGGAACCTGCGCACGCATAGCTCATCAATTACACTTAACATCGAGTAAGCGAAACAGAATGATGTGTACAAGACAGTATAACACTCACTGGAAGTTATAAGGAAATAGTATTTCCCTTTTGGTTTGTTGTTTAATTAACGCCCTTAGCAAGTTCTTCTCTGTATCCTTGGCGTTCCATTTTACCGTAGCTTCATGAATAGTATTTGGGTTAATGAACCCAATGTCATAGATTTGTCCTCTTTTGCATTCGAGGATCTTCTTTCTGCATAATATATATAGTGAGGATAATTATACATGCAATGAACGAGCTGAGCTAGTGACTTAATTACAGAAATGATACTTACAAACAATAGCAACTGACGATAGATTTGTCGATGGCGTCTTGATTGTATAACTGAAATAATTCTTCAAATTCAATGAAAATCTCCTCGTCTCAATTGAAGTAATGCTCATCTTTAATTCCCGCAATGATATATAGTTGCTCCCTTGCTTTGAGGCTTCCAAGTACCAGTCATGCAATCTTCGCATCATCGTTGGTAGATGCGGGAGCTCCTCAGGTCTGACGAGAGGCTTCCCTTGCTCGAATTTAAAGGCTAACTCAGCCATTTCGAACTGTACCTCATCGCCTAAGTAATCACCAAGAGTGAAACCAGGATCAGCGGCCGCTACCCCCGGATCATTAGCGATATCGGTAAACACCTTGAGCGGGGGGCACGATTGGTTTTTCTGTTCGCATAGCTGGGGATTTGTTTTCCCCCTTGAACTACTGCTACTTCCCGACCGCTGCTGTGGATCTCTATATGACTTTACAATAGAGCGGTCATAGTTTGATAGCAGCGGAGGCGGCGGTGGTTTTGTAAGGTTTTCCAGCAAGCACCTCGCTTTTACCGGATCTATTTTCTCCGTTGGATCTGGACGGGTCGGTGCATGCTGGCGTTTCACGTCGGCAGCCACGATCTCCTTGGTTTCCTCCTCAGTCATGCCGTATGGTAACCTGACAGGAGCCTTCTTGACGCTACCTGCTCTGGATTTCCTCGCTGTTGTACTACTAGCCGCCGGAGCGGCGGCGGATCTCTTCCGCCGGTGATGAGGCGGCGGAGGAGGCGGAGTCAGCTGACGCGGCGGATTCTGCTGAGGGGCCTCCTCCGGCGGAGTCCGCTGATGCCGGGGCCGGATTTCCGGGACATGATATCCCAGAAATTAACCCCTCGTGTTGTCACCAGCCTAGGATTACTGTTACAGATGGACACGTCCTTGTTACAGATTACCAAGCAATTACAAGAATTGGATACAAGACCATAAAGGTCTAATGAAACAACAATGATTTCTAATGAGGATGACGGAAGCGGCTCGTGGTTCTCCAACGTCGATGGGGCTCCATTCCCACAGGAACGGTTGACCCGGTAATTCCTTTCCCGCGTGGCTGCTATCCTAGGCTCCGCATGGACTTTGTGGTAATACTCCTTGTAAAAATCCTGACTTGGCCAATTAAATTGCCAGGGACAAGCCTGTGAGTACGTTTGAATGTACTCGCAAACATAATGAACAAAAGATATACCGAATGCATATGATCATGATGGGTTAAATTATATGCATATGCTGAACGAAATTAAAGCATGGCATGATGAATATTAATACGGTGCTGAAGAATAAATATGAAATGTTAGTGACAAACAAAGAAAATTAAAAGTGGACAATCGGGCGAGACGGGACCGCCCGAGAATCCAAAAGAAATGCCAAACGGGTGTCTAAAAGAGAATCGGGCGAGACAGACCGCCTGAGAACTCAAGCGACGCCACGAGAGGTCTTGAAAAGAAATGTCAAACGGGTGTCAAAAAGAGAATCGGGCGAGACAGACCGCCCGAGAACTCAAGCGACGCCACGAGAGGTCTTGAAAAGAAATCATTATCCCGGGTAGTCTAGCCAGCCCATGAGATACTCAGAAAATAGAAATAAGAGAAACGGTTAGTCCATAATCATGACAATAATAATATTCACATCCATAATATTCATGATAACAAAAACATCCATGACAGCGTTAGTCATGAAATAATAATATTCTGCAAAATAATTGATGCTCAAATTAATTATTTCCTCCGGAGACCGACACTTGACCAACCCAGACTATAGTCCTTAACCGCGGACACGGCTATTCGAATAGATATAACTCTGCAGAGGGTGTACTCTTTACCCACAAGTAAAGGATTTCTTTAGCCAGCACCGAGACGCTGACTAATTCCCATTACGACCTTTGGGTTGAAAACACACCTGACTAGCACACACCAGCTTAACTCACCAAAGCCAGGAATCACCCAAGGCAATGATAAAGTAAAACTCTAAGTGGGAAGGCCTCATTCAACGGCCTCCAATAGCATGGGATCAAAATATTTATATCGGCGTGCAAACAGGGGTGCTACCCCTCTCTGGCTACAATCGGAGACACCCATGCCCCCGGACCAAGTGACATGCCTACCATGGGCCAATGGTATCTTTCACTATGGCCTCTCTGTACGGTGTGTGTGGGAAAGGGGTTAACAACTTACTGGACCATACCCTACCAGCGGCAGGGACATGTTGTTGGAAATATGCCCTAGAGGCAATAATAAATTGGTTATTATTATATTTCCTTGTTCATGATAATCGTTTATTATCCATGCTATAATTGTATTGATTGGAAACTCAAATACATGTGTGGGTACATAGACAACACTGTGTCCCTAGTAAGCCTCTAGTTGACTAGCTCGTTGATCAAAGATGGTTAAGGTTTCCTAGCCATTAACATGAGATGTCATTTGATAACGGGATCACATCATTAGGAGAATGATGTGATGGACAAGACCCAAACTATAAACGTAGCATATGATCGTGTCAGTTTATTGTTATTGTTTTCTGCATGTCAAGTATCTGTTCCTATGACCATGAGATCATGCAACTCCCTAACATCGGAGGAGTACCTTGTGTGTATCAAACGTCGCAACGTAACTGGGTGACTATAAAGGTGCTCTACAGGTATCTCCGAGGGTATCTGTTGGGTTGGCATGGATCAAGACTGGGATTTGTTACTCCGTATGACGGAGAGGTATCTCAGGGCCCACTCGGTAATACAACATCACAATGAGCCTTGCAAGCAATGTGACTAAAGTGTTTGACACGAGATCTTGTATTACGGAACGAGTAAAGAGACTTGCCGGTAACGAGATTGAACTAGGTATAGAGATACCGACGATCGAATCTCGGGCAAGTAACATACCGAAGAACAAAGGGAACAGCATACGGGATTAACTGAATCCTTGACATAGAGGTTCGACCGATATAGATCTTCGTAGAATATGTAGGAGCCAATATGGGCATCCAGGTCCCACTATTGTATATTGATCGTAGAGGTGTCTCGGTCATGTCTACATAGTTCTCGAACCCGCAGGGTCTACACACTTAACGTTTGGTGACGATTAGTATAGTTGAGTTATTGTGTTGGTGACTGAAGGTTGTTCGGAGTCCCGGATAAGATCCAGGACATGACGAGGGTCTCCGGAAGAGTCCGGAGGTAAAGATTAATATATGTGATAATAGTGTTTTGATCTCCGGAAAGGTTCCGGAATTCACCGGAAGGGGTTCCGGGTGTTTACCGAAGTGTTCGGGTGCAGCAACACTTTATATGAGCCAAAGGGGTAAAGCCCACGAGGTATTGGAAAGTGCAGAAGGAAGTTTTGCTACTGCCTTAAGCGGTACTACCGCTGGTAAAGGCAGTACTACCGCGTAAGCGGTACTACCGCTTGTTGGAAGCGGTACTACCGCTCGTGAGCGGTACTACCGCTTGTGCGCGGTACTGTAGGGATCCGAGTTGGACTCTTTCCCTGCGGGCCAAACCGACCTTGTGCGGGCAAAACCGACCTGGCGGAGGCTTTTACTCCAAGTTTAGACCCCAAGGCTCAACATATAAATAGAGGGGCAGGGCTAGCACACGGGACACATTAAGATTTCCCAAGCCGTGTGTCGGCAACCCTAACCCTCTAGTTCTCCCGTCATAATCTCCGTAGTGCTTGGCGAAGCCCTGCAGAGATTGTTCCTCACCAACATCACCACGCCGTCGTGCTGTCGGAACTCATCTACTACTTCATCATCGCTCGCTGGATCGAGGAGGTGAAGGCGTCATCAAGCCGTACGTGTGTTGAACGCGGAGGTGCCGTCCGTTCGGCACTAGTTCGTGATCGGATCGAAGGACGACTTGCGATTTGGATCGCGGAGACGTTCGACTACATCAACCGCGTTTCTTAACGCTTCCACTTAGCGATCTACAAGGGTATGTAGATTCACTCTCCCTCTCGTAGATGCTCATCACCATGTATAGATCTTGCGTGTGCGTAGGAAATTTTTTTGTTTCCCATGCAACGTTCCCCAACAGTGGCATCTGAGCTAGGTCTATGCGTAGATGAGATCTCGAGTAGAACACAAACGAGTTGTGGGCGTGGGTGTATACATATTGCTTGCCGTTACTAGTTGATACTTGATTCGGCAGTATTGTGAGATGAAGCGGCCCGGACCGACATTACGCGTACGCTTACGCGAGACAGGTTCCTTCAACTGACATGTAAACTTCGTTGCATAAAGATGGCTAGCGGGTGTCTGTCTCTCTCACTTTAGTTGAATCGATTTCAATGAAGAGGGTTCTTTTAGAAGATCAAAAAGCAATCACTACACCACGTTGTGGTTTTGCGTAGGTAAGAACGGTTCTTGCAAACCCATAGCAGCCACGTAAAATATGCAACAACAATTAGAGGACGTCTAACTTGTTTTTGCAGGGTATGTTGTGATGTGATATGGCCAATTACATGATGAGATATATGTGATGTATGAGATGATCATGTGTTGTATAGAATATCACGACTTGCATGTCGATGAGTACGGCAACTGGCAGGAGCCATAGAGTTGTCTTTAATTATTTTCGCCGTTTTTGCTTTACTTTATCGCTATGAGTTAGCTATAGTCGTGGTAGCAACAGTCGGCGCGACAACCTCATGGCGACACGTTGATGGAGATCAAGATGATGGAGATCATGGTGTCATGCCGGTGACGATGGACATCATGCCGGTGCTTTGTAGATGGAGATCAAAAGCACAAGTTCATGGCCATATCATGTCACTTATGATTTGCATGTGATGTTAATCCTTTTACGCATCTTATTTTGCTTAGGACGACGGTAGCATTATAAGGTGATCCCTCACTTAAATTTCAAGATAAAATTGTGTTCTCCCCGAGTGTGCACCGTTGCGAAAGTTCGTCGTTTCGAGACACGCCGTGATGATCGGGTGTGATAGACTCTACGTTCACATACAACGGGTGTAAGCCATGTTGCACGTGCGGAACACTCGGGTTAAACTTAACGAGCCTAGCATGTACAGACATGGCCTCGGAACACAAGAGACCGAAAGGTCGAACATGAGTCATATAGTAGATATGATCAACATGAAGATGTTCACCATTGAAACCACCTCAACTCACGTGATGATCGGACTTGAGTTGGTAGATTTGGATCATGTTACACTCGAATGACCGGAGGGATGTCAATTTGAGTGGGAGTTTTTAAGTAATATGATTAAGTAAACTCATTATCTAGAACAATAGTCTAAGTTGTCTTTGCTATATTTATGTTGTAGATCATGGCTCGTGCAGTAGCACCCCTGAATTTTAATGCGTTCCTAGAGAAAGCTAAGTTGAAATATGATGGAAGTAACTTTGTGGACTGGGCCCGTAATCTAAGGATTATCCTTACGGCTTCCCAGAAGGCTTATGTCCTTGATGCACCGCTTGGTGATCCACCCGCTCCAGTTGAGTCTCTAGACGTTGTGAACGCCTGGCAGGCTCGTTCTGAAGATTACTCAATAGTTCAATGTGCAATATTGTATGGCTTAGAACCGAGACTTCAAAGACATTTTGAACGTCATGGAGCATATGAGATGTTCCAGGAGTTGAAGTTTATCTTTCAGAAGAATGCCCGGATCGAGAGATATGAGATCTCCGATAAGTTCTATGCTTGCAAGATGGAGGAGAACGGGTCTATCAGTGATCACGTACTCAGAATGTCTGGGTACTCCACCCGTCTGGCAGAATTGGGGATGCCCCTTCCACCAGAGGCTATCACTGACAGAGTTCTTCAATCATTGCCACCTAGCTACAAGAGCTTCGTGTTGAACTATAACATGCACGGGATGAACAAGTCAGTCGCCGAGCTGTTTGCGATGCTGAAAGCCGCTGAGTCTGAAATTCAGAAGGAGCATCAAGTGTTGATGGTCAATAAAACCACTAGTTTCAAGATAAATGGCAAGGGTAAGAAGGGTAACTCCAAGAAGAGTGGCAAAGCAGTTGCTCCTCTCGTGAAGAAACCCAAGGCTGGACCCAAACCAGAAACTGAGTGCTTTCATTGCAAGGGAACTGGACACTGGAAGCGGAACTGCCCCAAGTATTTGGCTGACAAGAAGGCGGCCAACAACAAACAAGGTATATATGATATACATGTTATTGATGTGTACCTTACCAACTCTCGTTGTAGTGCCTGGGTATTTGATACCGGTGCGGTTGCTCATATTTGCAACTCAAAACAGGAACTGCGGAATAGACGGAGGCTGGCAAAGGACGAAGTGACGATGCGCGTGGGAAATGGTTCCAAGGTTGATGTGATCGCCGTCGGCACGCTCGCTCTTCGATTACCGTCGGGATTAGTGATGAACCTAAATAATTGTTATTTGGTGCCTGCGTTAAGCATGAACATTATATCTGGATCTTGTTTATTGCGAGACGGTTACTCATTTAAATCAGAGAATAATGGTTGTTCTATTTATATGAGTAATATCTTTTATGGTCATGCACCCAATGTGAGGGGTTTATTCTTATTGAATCTCGATAGTAATGATACACATGTTCATAACATTGATGCCAAAAGATGTAGAATTGATAATGATAATACCACTTTCTTGTGGCACTGCCGTTTAGGTCATATTGGCGTAAAACGCATGAGGAAGCTCCATGCTGATGGACTTTTGGAGTCACTTGATTTTGAATCACTTGACACATGTGAGCCATGCCTCATGGGCAAGATGACTAAAACGCCGTTCTCTGGAACAATGGAACGGGCAAGTGACTTATTGGAAATCATACATACTGATGTGTGCGGTCCGATGAGTATTGAGGCGCGCGGTGGTTATCGTTACTTTCTCACCTTCACTGATGACTTAAGTAGATATGGGTATATTTACTTAATGAAACACAAGTCTAAAACATTTGAAAAGTTCAAACAATTTCAGAGTGAAGTTGAGAATCATCGTAACAAGAAGATTAAATTTCTACGATCTGATCGAGGAGGAGAATATCTGAGTTATGAGTTTGGCAGTCACTTAAGACAGTGTGGAATTGTTTCACAATTGACACCGCCTGGAACACCACAGCGTAATGGTGTGTCCGAACGTCGTAATCGAACCTTATTGGATATGGTGCGATCTATGATGTCTCTTGCCGATTTGCCACTATCATTTTGGGGTTATGCATTAGAGACAGCTGCATTCACTTTAAATAGGGCACCATTGAAATCCGTTGAGACGACGCCATATGAACTTTGGTTTGGCAAGAAGCCAAAGCTGTCGTTTCTTAAAGTTTGGGGATGTGATGCTTATGTCGAAAAGCTTCAGCCTGAAAAGCTGGAACCCAAAGCGGAAAAATGCGTCTTCATAGGATACCCAAAAGAGACAGTTGGGTATACCTTCTACCTCAGATCCGAAGGCAAAGTGTTTGTCGCTAAAAACGGAACATTTCTTGAGAAAGAGGCTGGTAAAGGCAGTACTACCGCGTAAGCGGTACTACCGCTTGTTGGAAGCGGTACTACCGCCCAAGCGGTACTACCGCTTGTGTCAAGCGGTACTACCGCTCAAGCGGTACTACCGCTTGTGCGCGGTACTGCAGGGATCCGAGTTGGACTCTTTCCCTGCGGGCCAAACCGACCTTGTGCGGGCAAAACCGACCTGGAGGAGGCTTTTACTCCAAGTTTAGACCCCAAGGCTCAACATATAAATAGAGGGGCAGGGCTAGCACACGGGACACATTAAGATTTCCCAAGCCGTGTGTCGGCAACCCTAACCCTCTAGTTCTCCCGTCATAATCTCCGTAGTGCTTGGCGAAGCCCTGCAGAGATTGTTCCTCACCAACATCACCACGCCGTCGTGCTGCCGGAACTCATCTACTACTTCATCATCGCTCGCTGGATCGAGGAGGTGAAGGCGTCATCAAGCCGTATGTGTGTTGAACGCGGAGGTGCCGTCCGTTCGGCACTAGTTCGTGATCGGATCGAGGGACGACTTGCGATTTGGATCGCGGAGACGTTCGACTACATCAACCGCGTTTCTTAACGCTTCCGCTTAGCGATCTACAAGGGTATGTAGATTCACTCTCCCTCTCGTAGATGCTCATCACCATGGATAGATCTTGCGTGTGCGTAGGAAAGTTTTTTGTTTCCCATGCAACGTTCCCCAACACATGTGGTAGCACGGATCAAGTTTGGGAGTTACCGAAACAAGACTCGATCTACGGTCGACTCAGGAGGTTTATATTTTCCTGCAGTGGTTAGCACAATATATTTCCTCGGTAATACCCAACAGGGTCACCATCTGGCATGTCCCAACATGCCCTCACTGATCATTCTCGTCACAACGAGATTTCAGTTTCACGGTCACGTTTCTCGTGACTGATTCTTTCCTGCAGATTAGTCCGAACCAACATGGGCATGTGAAAATAACCATACTCACTCATACTTCATATTTAAATGGAGATAAAATATTTTCTAGGGATCATGCATGCATGACTAGCAATATGCAAATTTTTATTTGACTTCAACATATTCATAATTCAATTTTTTTCTAGCAAACATTTAACCATGCAATCACCATATCAAGTGTTGAAGATGCTTGCCTTGAATATGCAGAAATATTGGGTGCACTCCAAAAGTTTTGAAATTTTTATCTTCCCTCCATTTCCTTTTTTCAAATATATTGAAATTACCACATAAAGCAAAAACAGTACTAAAAAGTTGATTGGAATTTTTTTAAATAAAATCTAAAATATACTAGAGGGAAAATAAGGAATAACAGAAAAAGAATCAAATTATTTGGAATTCATATGAATTTCCAAGAGAGTTTCTAAGCTGAAATAAATTACTAAATGGACTATTTAAAAGATCTTACAGAAACAAAGCTTAATAAAAATGTTCATCCGAGATGCAATAATAGAGAATGATTTTAGAAGTATTTAGAAATCTGAATCATCAAATTTGGTGTAGAGATAACTACTGCGGAATTATTTGAAATCTGCTGAAATAGAAAAAGGAAAAGAGCAGAGCTGCGCCCTGAGCGCGGTTTAATAGCCTGGCGCCACTGGGCGGAGCCCAGCCGCTCGGCTGCGCGGGAGGCTGATGACGAGGAAGGCGTATCCAGGAAATACGTGTTCCAGAGAGGAAAGCGTATCGAGGGGAATACGTCTTCACTAATAGCCACGGGCCGTGACCCCCAGTCACTGATGGTGGGTCCCGCGGGCCCACCAGTCAGGTTTGACTGGTCAGCCGCGCGCGCTCTTCTTCTTCGATAGAACAGGCGGGGCTCCGGCGACTGGCGCCGGCGAATGACGGCACCCCACGGCGAGCTGAGCTCACCATCGGGCTCAGGGGGCTAGCGCGGTTCCGCCGGTGGGCGGCACGTCCTCCGGGGAGCACCATGTCACCGGCGACGAGCTCACCCGACGAGCTCCGGCGGGAGGCAAATTGGGCGTTTCGTCCACCGTCCACCTCCGGCGAAATTGCCGATGGGGATGGATCTGCGGGTCTCTAGCGGAGCTATTGGCGAATGAATTGGGAAGGGGAAGGCTCTGGTTGGGTGGGAATCATCCTATCGGCAGCAGCGGTTGCCTCGGTTGGAGATGAGGGATGCGACCTCTTGTGGTTGTTTGGGTTGCTCCGAGAGCTTACAGAGGAGGGAGGGGATGTAGTGATCCTGGTCGAGACCTGGGGGTGGCTTATATAGCCGGTCGAGGTCGGTTCGGTGAAGAACTGCTCCAACCGACTCGGCGGAGGGCATTAATGGTGGTGCGTGGTCGGTGACGAGGTTGTTGGTGGATGGCTGGGTTCGGTGAGGGCAGTAGGGGTCGGTGGGGGAGTGGATGAGCTCGGGGAGCACCAGGTGGTCTGGTCCGTGCCGTCTCTGAGTGGATTGCGGTGGCGGCTTTTACTGCGGCGGTTGGAGTCGATGAGGACGGCGGTGGTCGGAGCTAGGGGACAAGGTGGGGTGTCGGCGAGGCGCTAGGCTTGCTCGTGAAGCCATCCGGAGTGGCTGGCGTGCGGGGGAGGCAGGAGAGCAGCGGCAGCAGCTCGGACGCCGACGAGGTGCCTCTGGGCATGCACCCAGGGTGTTCGGCAGAATGCCAGGGCACCCTAGAAGGACTTGTTGCAACTGAAACTTGACAGGGTGATGTCTCCTTAGATGGTAGATATGATGGTGGAGTTGGTTTGGCAAAAAGAGAAACTTGATAGTGCAAGTTTTACCAGAATTCAGTTCTGGACAGAAACTGCAGTGAACAATTTGGTGGATCAAAATGATGCAAATGGGGCTGATCTCCTGGACTTAAGTGTTTCTTAGGGAGGACTATAAGGTGGAATATTTACAGAATTTTTGGAGCAAGGAAAAATAGGTTTGTAGTTCAAAGCTGAATCTGGACCAGAAATGAAAAGTGGATGTTTTGCTCAAAATTTTCAAAAGGCCAAGTTGGGTTTTTCATAAAAGTGATCTATAGGCATCACTTGACTCCTCATAATTTTTGTGGAATTTTTAAATACTTATTTAAAATAGTTGTAGTGCAACAGAGACATTTAAAATATTGAAAATGCCTTTAAAATAAGTGCTAAACACAGCAACAACCCTACTCATGACCGTCTATGGCTCGAAGGTAAGACATACGTGGTCTCGTTGCGAACGATGGGGCCAGACATCTTGGTGGTTGGATTCCGAACTGAGAGTGACGTGTGATGTGCTGAATTGGGGCAAGGCTTCCTTTATAAGCTAGCAGAGTCTTCCATCGCACGCTTGTGGATGGGACAACTCAGGTGCCGGCCACAGGCACACGACCTATGGGCAGGACTGATAGGTTGGGCACCGACTGCCAAAAAGGTGTCGGCTGGCTACCGTGCAGACTTACCGGATGAGATGGGCTTGGCTACGGACAGGAAAGATTTGGACGGTGTGGAAACCTAAGGATAATGACCAGGCTAAGATAGGATTAGCCAATGGTCGGCCTGGCTCTGATACCAAGGCTGTCGGGGCCGGATTTCCGGGACATGATATCCCAGAAATTAACCCCTCGTGTCGTCACCAGCCCAGGATTACTGTTACTGGTGGACACGTCCTTGTTACAGATTACCAAGCAATTACAAGAATTGGATACAAGACCATAAAGGTCTAATGAAACAACAATGATTTCTAATGAGGATGACGGAAGCGGCTCGTGGTTCTCCAACGTCGATGGGGCTCCATTCCAACAGGAACGGCTGACCCGGTAATTCCTATCCCGCGTGGCTGCTATCCTAGGCTCCGCATGGACTTCGTGGTAATACTCCTTGTAGAAATCCTGACCTGGCCAATTAAATAGCCAGGGACAAGCCTGTGAGTACGTTTGAATGTACTCGCAAACATAATTCACAAAAGATATACCGAATGCATATGATCATGATGGGCTAAATTATATGCATATGCTGAACGAAATTAAAGCATGGCATGATGAATATTAATACGGTGCTAAAGAATAAATATGAAATGTTAGTGCAAACAAAGAAAATTAAAAGTGGACAATCGGGCGAGACGGGACCGCCCGAGAATCCAAAAGAAATGCCAAACGGGTGTCTAAAAGAGAATCAGGCGAGACAGACTGCCTGAGAACTCAAGCGACGCCACGGGAGGTCTTGAAAAGAAATGCCAAACGGGTGTCTAAAAGAGAATCGGGCGAGACAGACCGCCCGAGAACTCAAGCGACGCCATGAGAGGTCTTGAAAAGAAATGCCAAACGGGTGTCTAAAAGAGAATCGGGCGAGACAGACCGCCCGAGAACTCAAGCGACGCCACGAGAGGTCTTGAAAAGAAATGAGTATCCCGGATAGTCTAGCCAGCCCATGAGATACTCAGAAAATAGAAATAAGAGAAACGGTTAGTCCATAATCATGACAATAATAATATTCACATCCATAATATTCATGATAACAAAAATATCCATGACAGCGTTAGTGATGAAATAATAATATTCTGCAAAATAATTGATGCTCAAATTAATTATTTCCTCCGGAGACCGACACTTGACCAACCCAGACTGTAGTCCTTAACCGCGGACACGGCTATTCGAATAGATATAACTCTGCAGAGGGTGTACTCTTCACCCACAAGTAAAGGATTTCTTTAGCCAGCACCGAGACGCTGACTAATTCCCATTACGGCCTTTGGGTTGAAAACACACCTGACTAGCACACACCAACTTAACTCACCAAAGCCAGGAATCACCCAAGGCAATGATAAAGTAAAACTCTAAGTGGGAAGGCCTCATTCAACGGCCTCCAATAGCATGGGATCAAAATATTTATATCGGCGCGCAAACAGGGGTGCTTCCCCTCTCCGGCTACAACCGGAGACACCCATGCCCCCGGACCAAGTGACATGCCTACCATGGGCCAATGGTATCTTTCACTATGGCCTCTCTGTACGGTGTGTGCGGGAAAGGGGTTAACAACTTACTGGACCATACCCTACCTGCGGCAGGGACATGTGGTAGCACGGATCAAGTTTGGGAGTTACCGGAACAAGACTCGATCTACGGTCGACTCAGGAGGTTTAATTTTTCCTGCAGTGGTTAGCACAACATATTTCCTCGGTAATACCCAACAGGGTCACCATCTCGCATGTCCCAACATGCCCTCACTGATCATTCTCGTCACAACGAGATGTCAGTTTCACGGTCACGTTTCTCGTGACTGATTCTTTCCTGCAGATTAGTCCGAACCAACATGGGCATGTGAAAATAACCATGCTCACTCATACTTCATATTTAAAAGGAGATACAATATTTTCAAGGGATCATGCATGCATGACTAGCAATATGCAAATTTTTATTTGACTTCAACATATTCATAATTCAATTTTTTTCTAGCAAACATTTAACCATGCAATCACCATATCAAGTGTTCAAGATGCTTGCCTTGAATATGCAGAAATATTGGGTGCACTCCAAAAGTTTTGAAAATTTTATCTTCCCTCCATTTCCTATTTTCAAAAATATTGAAATTACCACATAAAGCAAAAACAGTACTAAAAAGTTGTTTGGAATTTTTTTAAATAAAATCTAAAATAAACTAGAGGGAAAATAAGGAATAACAGAAAATGAATCAAATTATTTGGAGTTCATATGAATTTCCTAGAGAGTTTCTAAGCTGAAATAAATTACTAAATGGACTATTTAAAAGATCTTACAGAAACAAAGTTTAATAAAAATGTTCATCCTAGATGCAATAATAGAGAATGATTTTAGAAGTATTTAGAAATCTGAATCATCAAATTTGGTGTAGAGATAACTACTGTGGAATTATTTGAAATCTGCTAAAATAGAAAAAGGAAAAGAGCAGAGCTGCGCCCTGAGCACGGTTTAACAGCCTGGCGCCACTGGGCCGAGCCCAGCCGCTCGGCTGCGCAGGAGGCTGATGACGAGGAAGGCGTATCCAGGAAATACGTGTTCCAGAGAGGAAAGCGTATCAAGGGGAATACGTCTTCACTAGTAGCCGCGGACCGTGACCCCCAGTCACTGACGGTGGGTCCCGCGGGACCACCAGTCAGGTTTGACTGGTCAGCCGCGCGCGCTCTTCTTCTTCGGCAGAACAGGCGGGGCTCCGGTGACTGGCGCCGGCGAACGACGGCGCCCCACGGCGAGCTGAGCTCACCATCGGGCTCAGGGGGCTAGCGCGGTTCCGTCGGTGGGCGGCACGTCCTCCGGGGCGCACCATGTCGCCGGCGACGAGCTCACCCGATGAGCTCCGGCGGGAGGCAAATTGGGCATTTCGTCCACCGTCCACCTCCGGCGAAATTGACGATGAGGATGGATCTGCGGGTCTCTAGGGGAGCTATTGGCGAAGGAATTGGGAAGGGGAAGGCTTTGGCTGGGTGGGAATCATCCGATCGGTAGCAGCGTTTGCCTCGGCCGGAGACGAGGGAGGTGACCTCTTGTGGTTATTTGGGTTGCTCCGAGAGCTTACAGAGGAGGGAGGGGATGTAGTGATCCTGGTCGAGGCCTGGGGGTGGCTTATATAGCCGGTCGAGGTCGGTTCGGTGAAGAACTGCTCCAACCGACTCGGCGGAGGCCATTAATGGTGGTGCGTGGTCGGTGATGAGGTTGTTGGCGGACGGCTGGGTTCGGTGAGGGCAGTAGGGGTCGGTGGGGGAGTGGATGATCTCGGGGAGCACCAGGTGGTCTGGTCCGTGCCGTCTCTGAGTGGATTACGGTGGCGGCTTTTACTGCGGCGGTTGGAGTCGATGAGGACGGCGGTGGTCAGCGCTAGGGGATAGGGTGGGGTGTCGGCGTGGCGCTAGGCTTGCTCGTGGAGCCATCCGTAGCGGCTGGCGTGCGGGGGAGCAGCGGCAGCAGCTCGGACGCCGACGAGGTGCCTCTGGGCATGCACCCAGGGTGTTCGGCAGAATGCCAGGGCACCCTAGAAGGACTTGTTGCAACTGAAACTTGACAGGGTGATGTCTCTTTAGATGGTAGATATGATGGTGGAGTTGGTTTGGCACAAAGAGAAACTTGATAGTGCAAGTTTTACCAGAATTCAGTTCTGGACAGAAACTGCAGGGAACAATTTGGTGGATCAAAATGCTGCAAATGGGGCTGATCTCCTGGACTTAAGTGTTTCTTAGGGAGGACTATAAGGTGGAATATTTACAGAATTTTTGGAGCAAGGAAAAATAGGGTTGTAGTTCAAAGCTGAATCTGGACCAGAAATGAAAAGAGGATGTTTTGCTCAAAATTTTCAAAAGGCCAAGTTAGGTTTTTGCATAAAATTGATCTATAGGTATCACTTGTCTCCTCATAATTTTTGTGGAATTTTTAAATAATTATTTAAAATAGTTGTAGTGCAACAGAGGCATTTAAAATATTGAAAATGCCTTTAAAAGAATTATCTTGGCCAAAAGTTTATTATGAAAACGTTTCCTATTGTTATTTAAAACATAATTGAATTGATTTAAGACAATTACCAAAACCCACAATATTTTACCAAAAAAATTTATATGGAGGGAAGAATTTTGGAAAACAGTAAACAAAAAGACCTGAAATAATTTAAAATTTTATTTCTGGCCAAATTTTACTTAACAAAAATATGGTTAAATTTTTGGGGTGTTACAAACTCTACCCCCCTTAAGAAAAATCTCGTCCTCGAGATTTGTTAAGGGCGGAAGAATTAAATGCATACCACAACAAACAATATTATGCAGAATGCAAACATAGCAATGCACTTATGACATACGCCCTAAAATACATCGCAAAGATTGCTCCAAGAAAAATAAGTGCTAAACACAGCAACAACCCTACTCATGACCGTCTACGGCTCGAAGGTAAGACATACGTGGTCTCGTTGCGAACGATGGGGCCAGACATCTTGGTGGTTGGATTCCGAACTGAGAGTGAGGCTGTGATGTGCTGAATTGGGGCAAGGCTTCCTTTATAAGCCAGCAGAGTCTTCCATCGCACGCTGGTGGATGGGACAACTCAGGTGCCGGCCACAGGCACACGACCTATGGGCAGGACTGATAGGTTGGGCACCGATTGCCAAAAAGGTGTCGGCTGGCTACCGTGCAGACTTACCGGATGAGATGGGCTTGGCTACGGATAGGAAAGATTTGGACGGTGTGGAAACCTAAGGATAATGACCAGGCTAAGATAGGATTAGCCAATGGTCAGCCTGGCTCTGATACCAAGGCTGTCGGGGCCGGATTTCCGGGACATGATATCCTAGAAATTAACCCCTCGTGTCGTCATCAGCCCAGGATTACAGTTACTGGTGGACACGTCCTTGTTACAAATTACCAAGCAATTACAAGAATTGGATACAAGACCATAAAGGTCTAATGAAACAACAATGATTTCTAATGAGGATGACGGAAGCGGCTCGTGGTTCTCCAACGTCGATGGGGCTCCATTCCCACAGGAACGGCTGACCCGGTAATTCCTATCCCGCGTGGCTGCTATCCTAGGCTCCGCATGGACTTCGTGGCAATACTCCTTGTAGAAATGCTGACCTGGCCAATTAAATAGCCAGGGACAAGCCTGTGAGTACGTTTGAATGTACTCGCAAACATAATGAACAAAAGATATACCGAATGCATATGATCATGATGGGCTAAATTATATGCATATGCTGAACGAAATTAAAGCATGGCATGATGAATATTAATACGGTGCTAAAGAATAAATATGAAATGTTAGTGCAAACAAAGAAAATTAAAAGTGGACAATCGGGCGAGACGGGACCGCCCGAGAATCCAAAAGAAATGCCAAACCGGTGTCTAAAAGAGAATCGGGCGAGACACACCGCCCGAGAACTCAAGCGACGCCACGAGAGGTCTTGAAAAGAAATGCCAAACGGGTGTCTAAAAGAGAATCGGGCGAGACAGACCGCCCGAGAACTCAAGCGACGCCACGAGAGGTCTTGAAAAGAAATGCCAAACGGGTGTCTAAAAGAGAATCGGGCGAGACAGACCGCCCGAGAACTCAAGCGACGCCACGAGAGGTCTTGAAAAGAAATGAGTATTCCGGGTAGTCTAGCCAGCCCATGAGATACTCAGAAAATAGAAATAAGAGAAACGGTTAGTCCATAATCATGACAATAATAATATTCACAACCATAATATTCATGATAAAAAAAATCCATGACAGCGTTAGTGATGAAATAATAATATTCTGCAAAATAATTGATGCTCAAATTAATTATTTCCTCCGGAGACCGACACTTGACCAACCCAGACTGTAGTCCTTAACCGCGGACACGGCTACTCGAATAGATATAACTCTGCAGAGGGTGTACTCTTTACCCACAAGTAAACAATTTCTTTAGCCAGCACCGAGATGCTGACTAATTCAGATTACGGCCTTTGGGTTGAAAACACACCTGACTAGCACACACCAGCTTAACTCACCAAAGCCAGGAATCACCCAAGGCAATGATAAAGTAAAACTCTAAGTGGGAAGGCCTCATTCAACGGCCTCCAATAGCATGGGATCAAAATATTTATATCGGCGCGCAAACAGGGGTGCTACCCCTCTCCGGCTACAACTGGAGACACCCATGCCCCCGGACCAAGTGACATGCCTACCATGGGCCAATGGTATCTTTCACTATGGCCTCTCTGTACGGTGTGTGCGGGAAAGGGGTCAACAACTTACTGGACCATACCCTACCTGCGGCAGGGACATGTGGTAGCACGGATCAAGTTTGGGTGTTACCGGAACAAGACTCGATCAACGGTCGACTCAGGAGGTTTAATTTTTCCTGCAGTGGTTAGCACAACATATTTCCTCGGTAATACACAACTGGGTCACCATCTGGCATGTCCCAACATGCCCTCACTGGTCATTCTCGTCACAACGAGATTTCAGTTTCACGGTCACGTTTCTCGAGATTGATTCTTTCCTGCAAATTAGTCCAAACCAACATGGGCATGTGAAAATAACCATGCTCACTCATACTTCATATTAAAATGGAGATAAAATATTTTCAAGGGATCATGCTTGCATGACTAGCAATATGCAAATTTTTATTTGACTTCAACATATTCATAATTCAATTTTTTTCTAGCAAACATTTAACCATGCAATCACCATATCACGTGTTCAAGATGCTTGCCTTGAATATGCAGAAATATTGGGTGCACTCCAAAAGTTTTGAAAATTTTATCTTCCCTCCATTTCCTATTTTCAAAAATATTGAAATTACCACATAAAGCAAAAACAGTACTAAAAAGTTGTTTGGAATTTTTTAAATAAAATCTAAAATAAACTAGAGGGAAAATAAGGAATAACAGAAAAAGAATCAAATTATTTGGGAAAGAAGTCCATATCACCCCCTAGGGTTTCACAAATAGGCCACTTTACCCCCTAAGGTCTAAAACCGGGTATTTGACCCCCTGAGCTTCTCTAAACCATATGAATCACCCCCCATCCCTGATCAGAGTGGTTTTTGTAGGCAGTTTTGGTGCTGTGGCAAGGTCGTTGTGCCACGTCGGCACAGTTCCTTTCTTCCCTTCCTATCCGTATGCCATCGCTGATTATATGGTGTCGCTCACGTCCTTGCACCAAACCACTCGTTGACCTTCGCACCGCGACACTTCCACATAGGCATAGAGGTCCCTTGTGAACAAAGGTGACGTTGAGGTACTGGTCCGACGCAGCACCAGCTAGCAGCCGTTTGTGTTCTACTCCAGCTTGCATGCAATCTCGGCTTGCCCATCGCGTGCCGTAGTCGCCTCGGCAGCGCTTTCGCCGGCCGCGTCCGCTTCTTCCTCCGTCAATAACAGTTCATCAAGCTCGCGCCCCATGCCACCTGCGGCTGCCGCCGGCAGTTGACGACGTAGAGTCACCATTAGGTCAGTCCTGTCCGGCTTGGCATGGTGGCACGTACTTATTGTGTGTACGCGTGCTTGCTTGTCCAGGAGGGAATAGATCCAACAGGTATGTACGTGCATATTGTATCCAATTGCATCGGACGAAGCTTGCGTTCTAGCCGGAAAGAAAGAAAAAAGTGCGCCTCACCAATGAAGGTCCCGCATCCGGTGCTAATGTCCTGCTCGTCACCCGTCCTCGACGACCTCGGCCGCCCCACCACCGTCCGTATCGGAGAGCTTGAGTACGAGGCACCACCTTACTGGGCACGCATGGCGAGGGGTCGTGAATTTGGATCGGTTGGCAGGTTGCGTGTGCACCTCGGCGCGGCCGCCGGCGTATGCATGCACACTTGC
Organism: Elymus sibiricus; assembly: GCA_039707655.1. Classification (NCBI taxonomy): domain Eukaryota; kingdom Viridiplantae; phylum Streptophyta; class Magnoliopsida; order Poales; family Poaceae; genus Elymus; species Elymus sibiricus. The sequence goes on along the minus strand of CM077668.1, from coordinate 35,588,844 downwards.
ACAGCAGGAGCCGCGACGGCCCAGACGGGCAGAAGGATCCCACGAACACCGGCTGCATGCGCTGGGCCGAGCGGCTAGTTCCACAAACGCGATCCGTCTGATCAATGGATGCCTTTCGAGTCTGGCATCCTAGTGTCCAAGGCGTTACTGGCCTCGTGCAGACTGCATGGCAACCTGGAGACAAGGAGGCTCACTGCCGAGGAGCTCGTAGAGTTAGAACAATTGCACCTGGCCAGCTACATACTAATCTCAAGCATCGAGGAGGTGCACCCCGAATGGTACGAGGATGGACGAGGCCAGGTGCGGGTCACCGAATGAGGTGCACCTTGGCCACGTCACCAAAACAGCTTGTGAAAACCACTCTAATCAAGGATAGGGGGTGATTCACATGGCATACGAAAGCTCGGGGGGTTAAATACCTGGTTTTAGACTTTAGGGGGTAACCTGGCCGGTTTGTGAAACCCTAGGGGGTTATGTGGACTTCTTTCAATTATTTGGAGTTCATATGAATTTCCTAGAGAGTTTCTAAGCTGAAATAAATTACTAAATGGACTATTTAAAAGATCTTACAGAAACAAAGATTAATAAAAATGTTCATCCTAGCTGCAATAATAGAGAATGATTTTAGAAGTATTTAGAAATCTGAATCATCAAATTTGGTGTAGAGATAACTACTTTGGAATTATTTGAAATCTGCTGAAATAGTAAAAGTAAAAGAGCAGAGCTACGCCCTGAGCGCGGTTTAACAGCCTGGCGCCACTGGGCCGAGCCCAGCCGCTGGGCTGCACGGGAGGCTGATGACGAGGAAGGCGTATCCAGGAAATACGTGTTCCATTGAGGAAAGTGTATCAAGGGGAATACGTCTTCACTAACAGCCGCGGGCCGTGACCCCCAGTCACTGACGGTGGGTCCCGCGGGCCCACCAGTCAGGTTTGACTGGTCAGCCGCGCGCGCTCTTCTTCTTCGGCAGAACAGGCGGGGCTCCGGCGACTGGCGCCGGTGAACGACGGCGCCCCACGGCGAGCTGAGCTCACCATCGGGCTCAGGGGCCTAGTGCGGTTCCGCCGGTGGGCTGCACGTCCTCCGGGGAGCACCATGTCGCCGGCGACGAGCTCACCTGACGAGCTCTGGCGGGAAGCAAATTGGGCGTTTCGTCCACCGTCCACCTCCTACGAAATTGACGATGGGGATGGATCTGCGGGTCTCTAGGGGAGCTATTGGCGAAGGAATTGGGAAGGGGAAGGCTCTGGTTGGGTGGTAATCATCCGATCGACAGCAGCGGTTGCCTCGGCCGGAGACGAGGGAGGCGACCTCTTGTGGTTGTTTGGGTTGCTCCGAGAGCTTACAGAGGAGGGAGGGGATGTAGTGATCCTGGTCGAGGCCTGGGGGTGGCTTATATAGCCGGTCGAGGTCGGTTCGGTGAAGAACTGCTCCAACCGACTCGGCGGAGGCCATTAATGGTGGAGCGTGGTCGGTGACGAGGTTGTTGGCGGACGGCTGGGTTCGGCGAGGGTAGTAGGGGTCGGTGGGGGAGTGGATGAGCTTGGGGAGCACCAGGTGGTCTGGTCGGTCCCGTCTCTGAGTGGATTGCGGCGGCGGCTTTTACTGCGGCTGTTGGAGTCGATGAGGACGGCGGTGGTCGGCGCTAGGGGACAGGGTGGGGTGTCGGCGAGGCGCTAGGCTTGCTAATGAAGCCATCCGGAGCGGCTGGCGTGCGGGGGAGGCATGAGAGCAGCGGCAGCAGCTCGGACGCCGATGAGGTGCCTCTGGGCATGCACCCAGGGTGTTCGGCAGAATGCCAGGGCACCCTAGAAGGACTTGTTGCAACTGAAACTTGACAGGGTGATGTCTCTTTAGATGGTAGATATGATGGTGGAGTTGGTTTGGCAAAAAGAGAAACTTGATAGTGCAAGTTTTACCAGAATTCAGTTCTGGACAGAAACTGCAGGGAACAATTTGGTGGATCAAAATGATGCAAATGGGGCTGATCTCCTGGACTTAAGTGTTTCTTTGGTAGGACTACAAGGTGGAATATTTACAGAATTTTTGGAACAAGGAAAAATAGGGTTGTAGTTCAAAGCTGAATCTGGACCAGAAATGAAAAGAGGATGTTTTGCTCAAAATTTTCAAAAGGCCAAGTTGGGGTTTTGCATAAAAGTGATCTATAGGCATCACTTGACTCCTCATAATTTTTGTGGAATTTTTAAATAATTATTTAAAATAGTTGCTGTGCAGCAGAGGCATTTAAAATATTGAAAATGCCTTTAAAAGAATTATCTTGGGCAAAAGTTTATTATGAAAATGTTTCCTATTGTTATTTAAAACATAATTGAATTGATTTAAGACAATTACCAAAACCCACAATATTTTACCAAAAAAAATTAAATGGAGGGAAGAATTTGGAAAACAGAAAACAGAAAATACTCTAAAATTAATAAAAGACCTGAAATAATTTAAAATTTTATTTCTTGTCAAATTTGACTGAACAAAAATATGGTTAAATTTTTGGGGTGTTACAGCTGACGCGGCGGAGACAGCTCATGAGGCGACGGAGTGTGCTGACGCGGCGGAGACGGCTGAGGCAGCGGAGATAGAGCTGGACTGTGAGGAGTCTGCTGAGGGGCCTCCTCCGGCTGAGTCTGCTGACGCGGCGTCCAGTATGGAAGCACGATGTGTTCCTTTCTCCATAGAATGCTAGTCCTTATGGCATCTCCCAGATGAGTCTCCCCTTCACCTGTAGGGTACTCAAGCTCTAGCTGCTCAAATCCGTTGGTAACTTCATCCACCCCGACAACAGCATAGCCATCTGGAATCGGAGAGCAATGGTAAGTTCCATCAGGTACACGAGGTAAGGTATAGCCGACCGCCACCTTCAAGGTTATGATCATGCATTTCGCATGTAGATCACAATGTTCCGTCTCCGTGATATCATCCACGGGGTAGCGATCAGGAGCCGTGATATCAGGCCGAACGAGCTTCGTGGAAGCCACGCTGCTTTTCCGCTGAGATGGTGGGGTAGCTCCGTGGGCAGTATCGAATGAAGGATCTTCGTGCCGCTGTGATGATGGGCCGGTAGCTCGCTGGCTGGTAAGTGTCTCTATTTGCTTCTGCTGCAACGCTACTATTTCTTCTACCTTCTGCAGCCGGTCTGCATCCTGTTTCTTCTTTCTCCCTCGGCTTCTGTAAGTGTCACTGCTGTCGGGAAACCCAACCTTCCACGGAACGGAGCCTGATGTGCCTCGTGTTCGTCCAGGGTGTTCAGGATTCCCGAGGGCGCGTGTCAGCTCGTCCTTCTCTCTGTCGGGATGGAACTTCCCCTCCTGCACGTCCTTCATTGCAGCTTGAATGGCTTTGACGGGTGTTGCAAGTTGAGCTTTCGTATAAACACACTTCCCTGTTTCCGGGTTCAAAGTTTCCCCATGCCCGAAGAACCAAGTCCTTGCCCGTTCGGTCCAGTCCAATGTTTCTGGATGGATCCCTTTAGCAAGGAGGTCGTTCTCAACTTTCCCCCACTTAGGCCGGGCAGCCTTGTAGCCACCTGCCCCCGTAACGTGGTGATATTCCTTCTTTGCAGCATTTTGCTTATTTATATTTGACCTTTTCTTACCTGCCTCCGATGTCTTGTACTCCACAAATGCGGGCCAGTGATCTTTTAACTTCTCATCTGCTCCGGTGAATGTTGGAGTCTTCCCTTTCAAGACATACTTTTCATGCAATCTTTTCTTCCAGTTCTTGAATTGTTGGGCCATCTTCTTAAGAGCCCACGCCTTGACTTTTTGCTCCACCTATGGCAGTACGGTAAAATTTGTCATGAGCGTATTCCAAAGCTCATCTTTGGATCTATCGTCGACATAAGAAACTCCATCCTCCTTTGGCTTATTCCATTCTTGAATGCTGATCGGTATGCTGTCCCTAACAATAACTCCTCACTGACTTATAAATCGGTCTGCGGTCCGCTTGGGAGCAGTCGGTTTGCCATCTGCAGCGAGTTCTTCGATCGTGAACCTTTCATTCTCGCCCAACCTTTTCTTCGGGCCTCGTCTCTTTATAGAAGTTTGGCTCGATCCGGAGGGCTAAAAGAAGAAAGAAGCGTTAATATATGTACATACAAATCAATTCATGCATCTAGTCAGCAGAGGCTTAATTAATATACCTCACTGGACTTTGCAACAGTTAAGGCTCCAACACCGCCGGAGCCGTCATCTTCTCCCTCCATTCGATCACCGGAGCCGCGTCAGCTTCTCTTCCCTCACCATCGGAGTCGTCGTTGAGAAATTGTGAGGTGATATCATCATCTCCGTCGCGGATTATTTCCCCCAACATCTCTTCTTGTTCTAAGTTTCTGTCGTGTTCCATAGTTTCTGCAAATATTACAACATGACAAAACAGTAACATTATGATGACAACTTGAGAGCAAGATTGAGTCATGCTACAGCAACTTTACATGGCAACCAAGGGCATGGCATCAAAGTACACATTACATAGACCAAATCACAAGAAGGCATCATATGCATATGTGCAATGGATTAGTGGCAAACATCATGCAAAGTTGACAAGTTTTATAACAGTCAGTTTCAGACTTAGCAGTTTTTCAGCAAGTGTAAAACAGCAACAGTATCATAGCATATTTGCAAGCTTGTTACAGTGCCTAAACATGTTTACCATGGCATGGGAAAAATACCAGCAGCAAATAGACATGAAAATGCACCAAACACATGTACAAAGTTTATTCATATGATGCTTGCATTAAATCACACAAAAATAACAAGATGGCAAGTTTTATCAGTTGCATGTTAGGTAACCCTCCGGTGATCGTCGGGGACTCCTCCGGCGATCGTCGGGGACTCGTCACCGGCAATCGTCTGGGACTCCTCACCGGCGATCGTCGGGGACAACTCCTCCGGCGATCGTCGGGGACGACTCCTCCGGCGATCGTCGGGGCCTCCTCCGGCGATCGTCAGGGACGACTCCGGCGATCGGTAATAATAATTCCGCAATTACTCAATTGTTTGCTAAACTTATGACTTAGACATATTTCTTGATGAAAGAAGAATTACTATCAGTTGCATGTTAGGTAACGCTCCGGCGATCGTCGGGGACTCCTCCGGCGATCGTCGGGGACTCGTCACCGGCAATCGTCGGGGGCTCCTCCGGCGATCGTCGGGGACTCCTCACCGGCGATTGTCGGGGACGACTCCTCTGCCGATCGTCGAGGCATCCTCCGGCGATCGTCGAGGACTCCTCCGGCGATCGGTAATAATAATTCCACAATTACTCAATTGTTTGCTAAACTTATTACTTAGACAATCTGAAATCATTCACTAATATTGATGTTGGACTCAACTAAGTAATCCAAAGTGCAATAAACTATATAAGCCCACGGTGATCAATGCAAACACATACGTACGTACATGTAACAAAAATTTCTATGTGACAAAAATATATATATAAGACCGATCGAGGGGAATTAAACGGCGGCGGCTCACCCAGCGGGGGCGGCGAGGCTCGGGGAGGAGGGCTATCGAGGAGGTCCGGTGAGCGGGGGCGGCGACGACGAGGACGGGCTGAGGGGCGGCGACGAGGAGCGGGCTCGGGGGCGGCGATGCTCGGGGAGGAGGGCGAGGAGGTCCGGCGACGGTCAGCGGGCTCGGGGATGGCTCAGAGGCGATGGCGATCTCCGCCAGCCTGGCGGCGTCGTGGTGTGGTCGGCGTCGGGGGTTGGAGTGGAGAGGAAGATTGGGGGGGGGGAGGGAGAAGGCGCGGTTTAATACCCACAGCTTTAGTCCCGGTTGGTGCCCCCAACCGGGACTAAAGGCCTACCTTTAGTCCCGGTCCGAGCCACCAACCGGGAATAAAGCTAAATTTCAGCAGCCCAAAGGGCGCGATACCTAGGTGTTTAGTACCGGTTGGTGGCTCGGACCGGGACTAATGGTAGGCCTTTGGTCCCGGTTGGGGGAACCAACCGGGACTAAATCTGTTTTTCCTATTTTTGGTTTTAAACCTTTTTAGGATATTTTAGTTTTAGTTTTCTTTTAAACAGATTCAAAAACAGTAGCATACATGAATAGTTTTGATTTAATTCTTTTTGCTATTGAAGAAATATTATAGTTTTGTTTTAGTTGATCATAACTAGAATTTTTTATAACTTTATTTGATGATATAGATTTTCATCAGATAGTGACAAATAGTTCTATCAAGTTATTTTTCATAGGTACCATTGCGGCAACATTTCACATTGAAGGGCCAGCATCAGGTTTCTCAATATGTTTTTGAAAATATGATACAAGGCGATCAATGCTGTCAAAATCTTTCTTCCGGAATCTAAAGCCCTTTGAGTATAACCCAACATACTCATGATGTGGGTTTGTACTCCTGATGTAAGATAAATATAAAGGTGCCTGGATGTTCATGAGATATGCCAAAACAATAGACTATTCTCGAGAATGGCCATCTGATATGTTGTCCTCAGTTTCACCAGAAAGCAACCAGAGAACTCCTCATCTGGACCTCCAACTTTATGTCATATAACATTTCTCTCTTATCATCTCCGATGCTTCTGCTGTATTCATCTATGTCAAGACGTTTAAGCCATGTCTATATTAACCTTGTTATTTTATATGGAGCCACCAACCGGGACTAACCGCGTATGATCAACCTTGAAAAACTTGGGACTGAAATCACTACAACTGGTGAGGGTGTGTATGGCCGATGCCTGTCAACCTCAAGCGACTTATCTGGAATGCTCAGAAGACATTCATATTTTGTTTGGACATAATTGCATTGATTAACTCCTCTGTATAATTAAAATACTAAAAGGATAGGAATAATTGAAATTTCATAACTTAATAAATAATTATTCTAAAATCATGTTTCAAATGCCAAAATGCCCTAGCTAGCTCTTACAAAGATTCCCTCGGTTTGTCCGAAGTGGCACTTTCCAGTTAAAACTTTTTCTTCGCGTGTGTCCCTTGCTTATTGCGCCCTAACCATGGATAATATTTATCATTTAACAGGATGCTTGGGTCAGTCTTCACTGTGAAGGGAGGAATTTCATGAAACTTTTCATAATCTTCTGACAAGTCTGTCTTGTCCTCCACTCGCACGATGTTTCTTTTCCCTGAAAGAACTATGTGGCGCTTTGGCTCATCGTATGATGTATTCGCTTCCTTATCTTTTCTTTTTCTCGGTTTGGTAGACATGTCCTTCACATAGAAAACCTGCGCCACATCATTGGCTAGGACGAATGGTTCGTCTGCGTACCCAAGATTGTTGAGATCCACTGTTGTCATTCCGTACTGCAATTCTACCTGTACCACGCCTCCTGTCAGATTGACCCATTTTCACCGAAACAAAGGGACCTTAAAATCACGTCCATAGTCAAGTTCCCATATCTCCTCTATGTAACCATAATATGTGTCCTTTCCCCTATTGGTGTTTGCTGCATCAAAGCGGACACCACTGTTTTGGTTGGTGCTCTTTTTATCTTGGGCGATCGTGTAAAATGTATTCCCATTTATCTCGTACCCTTGAAAAGTCAATACAGTCGAAGATGGTGTCCTGGCCAACAAGTACAGCTCATATCCAACAGTGTTGTTACTCATGAGATGTGTTTGCAACCAACTGCCGAAAGTCGACATGTGTGCACATGTAATCCAGTCGTCAGACTGCCCCGGGTCTTGGGAGCGTACAATATTCTTGTGTTCATTGATATACGGGGCCACCAAGGTAGAATTTTGTAGAACTGTGTAGTGTGCTTGCGCCCAAGAATGCCCGTCCCTACATAATATTTCTTTTGGTGCTAGCGTGCCTTTTCCACTCAGTCTCCCCTCATGCCGCGATTGAGCAACACCAATCGGCTTAAAGTCAGGAATAAAGTCAACACAAAACTCAATAACCTCCTCTGTTTCATGGCCCTTGGAGATGCTTCCTTCTGGCCTGGCACGGTTATGAACATATTTCTTTAAGACTCCCATGAACCTCTCAAAGGGGAACATATTGTGTAGAAATACAGGACCCGGAATGGCAATCTCGTCGACTAGGTGAACTAGGATGTGCGTCATAATATTGAAGAAGGATGGTGGGAACACCAACTCGAAACTGACAATACATTGGACCAAATCATTCTGTAACCATGGTAGGATTTCTGGATCGATTACCTTCTGAGAAATTGCATTGAGGAATGCACATAGCTTCACAGTGGCTAATCGAACATTTTCTGGTAGAAGCCCCCTCAATGCAACCGGTAGCAATTGCGTCATAATCACGTGGCAGTCATGAGACTTTAGGTTCTAGAATTTTTTCTCTGCCATATTTATTATTCCCTTTATATTCGACGAGAAGCCAGACGGGACCTTGATACTGAGTAGGCATTCAAAAAAGATTTCCTTCTCTGCTTTGGTAAGAGCGTAGCTGGCAGGACCTTGATACTGCTTTGGAGGCATGCCGTCTTTTTCGTTCATACGTTGCTGGTCCTCCCGTGTCTCCGGTGTATCTTTTGTCTTCCCATACACGCCCAAAAAGCCTAGCAGGTTCACGCCAAGATTCTTCGTCACGTGCATCACGTCGATTGCAGAGCGGACCTCTAGGACTTTCCAATAGGGTAGCTCCCAAAATATAGATTTCTTCTTCCACATGGGTGCGTGTCCGTCAGCGTCATTCGGAACAGATTGTCCGCCAGGACCCTTTCCAAAGATTGCTTTTAAATCCTTGACCATATCAAATATATCATCACCAGTACGGGGGACAGGCTTCCTCCGGTGATCTGCCTCACCTTTGAAATGCTTGCCTTTCTTTCTTAAGGCTTGCTTGGTCGGAAGAAATCGACGATGTCCCAGGTACACATTCTTCTTACATTTGTCCAAATATATACTTTCAGTCTCATCTAAACAGTGCGTGCATGCATTGTATCCCTTGTTTGTCTGTCCTGAAAGGTTACTAAGAGCAGGCCAATCATTGATGGTTACAAACAACAACGCTCATAGGTCAAATTCCTGCTGTTTGTGCTCAACCCACACACGTAGACCTTTGATATCCCACAGCTGTAAAAGTTCTTCAACTAATGGCCTTAGGTACACATCAATGTCGTTGCCGGGTTGCTTAGGGCCTTGGATAAGCACTGGCATCATAATGAACTTCCGCTTCATGCACAACCATGGAGGAACGTTATAGATACATAGAGTCACAGGGCAGGTGCTATGATTGCTATTCTGCTCCCCAAAAGGATTAATGCCATCTGCACTTATACCAAACCATAAGTTTCTTGCGTCAGCTGCAAACTCCGGCCACTTTCTCTCGATTTTTCTCCACTGTGACCCATCAGCGGGTACTCTCAACATCCCGTCTTTCTTACGGTCTTCTTTGTGCCATCGCAACAACTTGGCATGCTCTTTGTTTCTGAACAGACGTTTCAACCGTGGTATTATAGGAGCATACCACATCACCTTGGCAGGAACCCTCTTCCCGGGGCGCACGCCCTCAACATCACCAGGGTCATCTCGTCTGATCTTATACCGCAATGCACCGCATACCGGGCATGCATTCAAATTCTCGTACTCCTCACCGCGATAGAGGATGCAGTCATTAGGGCATGCATGTATCTTCTGCACCTCTAATCCTAGAGGGCAGAGAACCTTCTTTGCTTCGTATGTACTGTCAGGCAATTCGTTATCCTTTGAAAGCTTCTTCTTCATTATTTCCATTAACTTCTCAAATCCCTTGTCAGATAAACCATTCTCTGCCTTCCATTGCAGCAATTCCAGTGTGGTACCGAGGTTTGTGTTGCCATCTTCGCAATTTGGGTACAACCGTTTTTTGTGATCCTCTAACATGCGATCGAACTTCAACTTCTCCCTTTCACTTTCGCATTCTCTCTGTGCATTAACAATGACCCGGCGAAGATCATCAACGGGCACATCTGGTGGCTCTTGATCTTCAGCTTCCCCCGTTGCAGTATCACCGTATTCAGGGAATATAGGATAGTTGTCATCATCCTCTTCTTCTTCATTGTCTTCAATCATAACCCCTCTTTCTCCGTGCTTGGTCCAACAATTATAGTGGGGCATGAAACCCTTCTTAAGCAGGTGGAAGTGAAGGGTTTTCGAGGAAGAGTAATCCTTCGTATTCTCACAGACAACACATGGACAATACATAAAACCATTCTGACTATTTGCCTCAGCCACATCGATAAAATTATGTAGGCCCGTAATTTTCTCGGAAGTGCGTCGGTCACCGTACATCCATTGCCGGTTCATCTGCATTATATAATTAAGAATATCAAAAGCCATTACAGAACATCATGAATAGAGAAATGACCAAATTAATACAAGTTCATCATCACATTAAAAACAAAGTACAGTAGTGATCAAATGTTATTACTGCAAAAATAAATACATAAAGTTCATACATAGTTCTCATAAAACAACATAAGACTATGTAAAATATTTAAATGCAACAACAAATGCGATCAACATCGCAACTAAGGTAACAATTGATCCAACAACATAATGATACCAAGCCTCTTTATCAATGGCATATTTTCTAAACTTTCTAATCTTCAAGCGCATTGCATCCATCTGGATCTTGTGTAGATCGACGACATCGGCAACATGCAACTCTAATTTCATCTTCTCTTCTTCAATTCTTTTCAATTTTTCTTTCAAATAATTGTTTTCTTTTTCAACTAAATTTAACCTCTCGACAAGAGGGTCGGTTGGAATTTCCGGTTCACATACCTCCTAGATAAAAACATCTATGTCAAGTTGGTCGGCATAATTGTCATAAACACTAAATGAAACAAATAGTTATAAAAAATAATATACCACATCCGAATCATAGACCGGACGAGAGCCGACGGGGGCGGATACCAAAACCATGGCACTATATAATAACAAACAATAATACAAGTAAGAAAATTATACAAGTAGCTATCTAAATCATACAAGTAAGAATTTGTTCTTTTCAAAAAAAGATAAGAACAAGAGGCTCACCACGGTGGTGCCGGCGACGAGATCGGCGCGGGCGATCGACGGCGGTGAGGACGGGGACGGGGACGGGACGGCACCCTACATATGTGCAAACTAAGAAGTTAATTTGAGCTCGAATTGTGCATCTAAATCAAATAAACTCCCACATACACTCCTCCACTAAAACCCACAAACCACTCTACTTCTAGAGCATATGAAATGAGCTGAACTAGCAGTGAGAGATGAAAGGATGAAATTGCTAACCTTTTATAACACTTGGATAGTTGGTGCACCGCCAAATCTAGACAAATCTTGGGGAAAATGAAGCTTGGAGGTCGAGCTTGCAGGAAGAATAGAGGAGAAGGCTTAAGTGTGGCTCGGGCATTTCATCGAACACCTCATGTGCGTAAGAAGTGAGAACAGAGTAGCACACACACCTCCCACCTTCTACGGCCAAAAAACAGGAGGAGAGGGCGGGCAGGGGCGAGGATATATATATGCATCTTTTTAGCCCTGGTTGGTGTCTAAAACCGGGACTGAAGACTAACCTTTAGTCCCGGTTGGAGACACCAACCGGGACTAAAGGGAGCGAGGCCCTTTAGTCCCGGTTGATGTCTGGAACCGGGACTAAAGGTCCCAGTCGAACCGGGACTGATGCCTGCCGAGGCCTAGCCGGCGTCCTAGCCGCTCGAACCGGGACTGATGCTCACATTAGTCCCGGTTTGTAACATGACCGGGACTATTGCTCTGATCTGGCCAGAACCAAAGCCCTGTTTTCTACTAGTCTCATGTCTCGGCTGGGATGAGATCGGTGGTATATGTCTCTCATAGTAAGGTAGCAAGTAGTAGATTATATATGCAGCAGACGCTTGATTTTCTTTGCCATGAAGGCCACACTTCACCGCAAAGCAAAAGATAGAAATTTATTACTAGTACCATATAAAAGGGAGAATGTCTCCATTGGGTAGGCAGTATGAAACTCACACGTACGTCACTCTGTAGAAAATGAAGACAAACCTATGCAAAAATTTGGTAGGTACAGCAGACATACATACATACATTTGCCTCACTCCCACATCGTATTGAAGCAAAAACAAGGGCATGCATTTCAGACGTACTACGTACGTCCACCATGTGGACACAAACACACAATACTCACGCCGTTGACTTCGCCAAGACGTGAAAGCACATGGAGAGAAAGCATGAGCCGTTTTAACAAGTCAAGTTTTTACTTGCTCCTCATGCTGCCGTAGGCATCACGGCTGTCACACTACGACACTTCGCCACACGTATACTAGGGAACCTCATGACAACTTCTCTACAACGGCAGTCACCAGTACGAATACCGTGCAAAAAAAGGTCACCAGTATGAATACGGTCTATTAACCGCTCCTCACCCCCAGCCCCTCCCCCTCCCCCCAAATAGTACATGCTTTGACAAAAAATTGTGTGTGACAATCACATTATACTCAGTTGGAAAAGGTAAACAGCGTGCCCCATTTCAACCGTGCGCGATTGTAATGTATGGTGCTATGCTATAATGACTTTTATTGGTCAAGGTTCAAGTTGGAAGAGTTAACCTGACGCTTGTAGTTGAAGTTTGTTGTACTGAAGAAACCGAATGGTTCGTACTGGAATTTCTATGGTTGATACCATCACATACACGTCACAGCACAAGGTTCAAGTGCTTGCGGAAATAAAACTTGACAGGAAAGGCGCTTTCACCCGGTAAATAAACAAAAAGAGAGCACAAAACAATATACAGAATTATTTTTTTACAAAGTTTGAAGGTAATTAGGCAAACGGTGCTGCTAAAAATCAGTCGACTAAGACTTCGCGAAGTCTCAGTCGACTCCTGGACCGTCAGATCTACTGCTGCTTTTAGATGTGTGCGACCTGCGTTTCGTTGTAAATTGGCGCGTGTAGATGGACAAACTGGGGTGGGCTGCTTTCGTGTATGTTGTTTCTGCCGGCTTTGGGCGGTGGGCTGGGCAGGGGAGTGGCAGGCTTCGGACGGTGTGTCTTTTTTTTTCGGCATGTAAATTTTACAAAGTGTAAGAGCGATCCCTGACTAGGAAAATAACTGTACACTTTCCTAAGAAAAAAAGGAAAAGAATTGTATACTGCAGTAGCATCTTTTGTGAGTATTTCTCCTTATTTTTCTAGAATCTGCGTGCATATGTGTGGCTGTTGTTGATAGATTAGATTCCTATTTTTTTGGATGTAGTTTTTCTAGTGTAACATCCATGTCTTGGTTTTTGAAAACCAGAATTTTCTTTTTTGAGATGTGTGTGCGAGCACGGGTTTTTGAATAGAACAAGCATCCAAACTAGTAGAAAACAGGGCATTAGTCCCGGTTCCTAAGGGCCTTTAGTCCCGATTCTGCAACCGGGACTAAGCAATCGGGACTAAAGGCCTCCACTTTTAGTCCCGGTTGTGCTACGAACCGGGACTGAAGGAGCTCCACGTGGCCGCTGTGGGGCGCCCAGGCAGGAGGACCATTAGTCCTGGTTGGTAACACCGACCGGGACTAAAAGGCAGCCACACGTCAGCACCTGCCAAGTGCTGGGTTTTTTTTTTTGAAATGAGGGGTTTGGGGGTTTCATATTGTGTTTCCCCTTTTTCTTTTTGTGTTTACCATTCAATTCTTTTACATTTAGGTTTTTTGTTTTTATTTTACGTTTTTCATTCAACTCGACGCTAACTACTACATATAGCAATGAAGGAACCATTACACAAATCGTCATGAATATAGAGAGAAGTGACCTAGAGGCAATAATAAAGTTGTTATTATTTTATATTTCCTTGTTCATGATAAAGTTTTCGTATATCTATTCGACGCTACTACGTATTGATGGAAATATGCCCTAGAGGCAATAATAAAGTTGTTATTATTTTATATTTCCTTGTTCATGATAAAGGTTTATTATTCATGCTAGAATTGTATTGACCGGAAACTTAAATACAAGTGTGAATACATAAACAAATACCGTGTCCCTAGTGAGCCTCTACTAGACTAGCTCGTTGATGAAAGATGGTTAAGGTTTCCTAACCATAGACATGAGTTGTCATTTGATAACGCGATCACATCATTAGGAGAATGATGTGATGGACAAGACCCATCTGTTAGCTTAGCATATGATCGTTCTGTTTATTGCTACTGCTTTCTTGAATGTCAAATACATGTTCCTCCGACCATGAGATCATGCAACTCCCGGATAGCGGAGGAATACCTTGTGTGCTATCAAACGTCACAACGTAACTGGGTGATCATAAAGATGCTCTACAGGTATCTCCGAAGGTGTTTGTTGAGTTGGCATGGATCGAGACTGAGATTTGTCACTCCGTGTTTCGGAGAGGTATCTCTGGGCCCTCTCGGTAATGCACATCATAAGAAGCTTGCAAGTAAAGTGACTAAGGAGTTAGTTACGGGATGATGTATTATGGAACGAGTAAAGAGACTTGCCGGTAACGAGATTGAACTAGGTATGGAGATACCGACGATCGAATCTCGGGCAAGTAACATTCCGACGGACAAAGGGAATTACGTATGTTGTCATTGTGGTTCGACCGATAAGATCTTCGTGGAATATGTAGGAACCAATATGAGCATCCAGGTTCCGCTATTGGTTATTGACTGGAGAGGCGTCTCAGTCATGTCTTCATCATTCCCGAACCCGTAGGGTCCGCACGCTTAACGTTCGTTGACGATATAGTGTTATATGAGTTATGTGAATTGGTAACCGAATGTTGTTCGGAGTCCCGGATGAGATCCCGGACATCACGAGGAGTCTCGGAATGGTCGAGAGGTAAAGATTTATATATGGGAAGTCATATTTTGGGTTCGGGAAAAAGGTGCAGTTTTTTCGGTATTGTACCGGGAAGCTTCCAGAAGGTTCCGGAGGATTCCGGAGGGGTCCGGAAGTCCACAAGTGGGTCCACCATGTCCCAAGGGCTGGCATGGGCTAAGGGGAGGCGCCCTGGCCTTATTGGGCCAGGCGCACCAAGTCCTCAAAAGCCCACGCAGCTAGGGAAGGAAAAAAAAGGAGAGTCCTAGTACGAATAGGATTGGATTTTGGAGTCCAAGTCCACGTGTGTACTATTCACGTGGTACTGTTCACGCGGTACTATTCATGTGCTACTGTTCACGTGGCACTATTCCGTCTACTCCAAGTCCCTACACATATATAAATAGAGGAGAGGGGGCGCCCCAAAGAAGACACAACATTGTCTTAGCCGTGTGTGGCGCCCCCCTCCACAGTTCCGTCCCTCGGTCATATTTTCGCAGTGCTTGGGCGAAGCCCTGCGGAGATAGCATCACCATCACCGTCACCATGCCGTCGTGCTGCCGGAACTCATCCACTACCTCGCCGTCTTGCTGGATCAAGAAGTCGAGGACGTCACCGAGCTGAACGTGTGCTGAACGCGGAGGTGCCGTACGTTCGGTACTCGGTCGGTTGGATCGTGAAGTTGTTCGACGACATCAACCGCGTTGTTCTAACGCTTCCGCTTACGGTCTACGAGGGTACGTAGAAACACTCCCCCTCTCGTAGCTATGCATCTCCATGGATAGATCTTGCGTGTGCGTATAATTTTTTTTTGTTTTCCATGCAACGTTCCCCAACACGTATAGTATACTTTCATGCATATATACAATGTAACATCTCTTATGATCCCTAATACCTAATTACCAACATTCACTACCAATTCTCGATGGTATTCTCCGGTTTTAGCTATGATCTCTTGAAGGTGTTCGAAATATGCCCTAGAGGCAATAATAAATTGGTTATTATTATATTTCCTTGTTCATGATAATCGTTTATTATCCATGCTATAATTGTATTGATTGGAAACTCAAATACATGTGTGGGTACATAGACAACACTGTGTCCCTAGTAAGCCTCTAGTTAACTAGCTCGTTGATCAAAATATGGTGAAGGTTTCCTAGCCATGGACATGAGATGTCATTTGATAACGGGATCACATCATTAGGAGAATGATGTGATGGACAAGACCCAAACTATAAACGTAGCATATGATCGTGTCAGTTTATTGCTATTGTTTTCTGCATGTCAAGTATTTGTTCCTATGACCATGAGATCATGCAATTCACTGACACCGTAGGAGTGCCTTGTGTGTATCAAACGTCACAACGTAACTGGGTGACTATAAAGGTGCTCTACAGGTATCTCCGAGGGTGTCTGTTGGGTTGGCATGGATCAAGACTGGGATTTGTTACTCCGTGTGACGGAGAGGTATCTCAGGGCCCACTCGGTAATACAACATCACAATGAGCCTTGCAAGCAATGTGACTAAAGTGTTAGCCACGAGATCTTGTATTACGGAACGAGTAAAGAGACTTGCCGATAACGAGATTGAACTAGGTATAGAGATACCGACGATCGAATCTCGGGCAAGTAACATACCGAAGAACAAAGGGAACAGCATACGGGATTAACCGAATCCTTGACATAGAGGTTCGACCGATAAAGATCTTCGTAGAATATGTAGGAACCAATATGGGCATCCAGGTCCCGCTATTGGTTATTGACCGTAGAGGTGTCTCGGTCATGTCTACATAGTTCTCGAACCCGCAGGGTCTACACACTTAACGTTTGGTGACGATTAGTATAGTTGAGTTATTGTGTTGGTGACCGAAGGTTGTTCGGAGTCCCGGATAAGATCCCGGACATGACAAGGATCTCCGGAAGAGTTCGGAGGTAAAGATTGATATATGTGATAATAGTGTTTTGATCTCCGGAAGGGTTCCGGAATTCACCGGAAGGGGTTCCGGGTGTTTACCGAAGTGTTCGGGTGCAGCAACACTTTATATGGACCAAAGGGGTAAAGCCCACGAGGTATTGGAAAGTGCAAAAGGAAGTTTTGCTGCTGCCTTAAGCGGTACTACTGCTGGTAAGGCAGTACTACCGCGTAAGCGGTACTACCGCTTGTGTGAAGCGGTACTACCGCTCAAGCGGTACTACCGCTCGTGAGCGGTACTACCGCTTGTACGCGGTACTGCTGGAATCCGAGTGGGACTCTTTCCGTGCGGGCCAAACCGACCTTGTGCGGGCAAAACCGACCTTGTGGAGGTTTTCTCTCCAAGTTTAGACCCCAGGGCTCAACATATAAATAGAGGGGCAGGGCTAGCACACGGGATATATCAAGATTTCCCCAAGCCGTGTGCCGGCAACCCTAACCCTCTAGTTTCTCCCGTCATAATCTCCGTAGTGCTTGGCGAAGCCCTGCAGTGATTGTTCCTCACCACCATCACCACGCCGTCGTGCTGCCGGAACTCATCTACTACTTCATCATCGCTCGCTGGATCTAGGAGGTGAAGGCGTCATCAAGCCGTATGTGTGTTGAACGCGGAGGTGCCGTCCGTTCAGCACTAGTTCGTGATCGGATCGAGGGACGACTTGCGATTTGGATCGCGAAGATGTTCGACTACATCAACCGCGTTTCTTAACGCTTCCGCTTAGCGATCTACAAGGGTATGTAGATTCACTCTCCCTCTCGTAGATGCTCATCACCATGGATAGATCTTGCGTGTGCGTAGGAAATTTTTTGTTTCCCATGCAACGTTCCCCTACAGAAGGAAGAATCCCGCCAATTCCTCTTGAATTGCTCGTATGCGAGCCTTTGGTACGAGTTCGTCCCGCTTCCGTTCGATCTAATTTAAAGAAGGGGGTCAATATATATATATATATATATATGAATGAAACTCAAGACAATTGATGTTAATAAAATAAATTTGTGAACATTGTTTACGTACTTCAAGTTTTTCAAAAAAGATGCCCATCTCAGAGGTCGTCTGGCGAATGAACTCGCAAACGTAGTATCCACATAAGTTATCTCCGGATCCCTGCCTCGAGCACTTTACGAGAATAGAGTTCAATCAAAATAATAATCAAGCATGATAGTGGTATTGAAACTAGAATCAAAGAGATGCGCGGACCTAGCTAGTACTACTTACACTGAGTTGTTCAAATCGCAGCTCCTCTCTCCATTCACCCCTAAGTTGCTTGGTGAACTCTTTCCAAACCCTGCCCGGCAAAGAAAATGAATAAATAAGTTATTAATTACTTGATATCAGGAAATGAACGATAGTTGCTGATATAGTGCGATAATGATTGAAATTACCTCTGGAGAATTTTTTCCAGGTCCGCCCACATCTCAGGGTCTTTACGCAACGAGTCCATGACAAGTACTTTTCCTGCGTCAAACTGAATGACTAGCAGAATAAAGTGGATCCTGCGCACGCATAGCTCATCAATTACACTTAACATCGAGTAAGCGAAACAGAATGATGTGTACAAGACAGTATAACACTCACTGGAAGTTATAAGGAAATAGTATTTCCCTTTTGGTTTGTTGTTTAATTAACGCCCTTAGGAAGTTCTTCTCTGTATCCTTGGCGTTCCATTTTACCGTAGCTTCATGAATAGTATTTGGGTTAATGAACCCAATGTCATAGATTTGTCCTCTTTTGCATTCGAGGATCTTCTTTCTGCATAATATATATAGTGAGGATAATTATACATGCAATGAACGAGCTGAGCTAGAGACTTAATTACAGAAATGATACTTACAAACAATAGCAACTGACGATAGATTTGTCGATGGCGTCTTGATTGTATAACTGAAATAATTCTTCAAATTCAATGAAAATCTCCTCGTCTCCATTGAAGTAATACTCATCTTTAATTCCCGCAATGATATAGTTGCTCCCTTGCTTTGAGTCTTCCAAGTACCAGTCATGCAATCTTCGCATCATCATTGGTAGATGCGGGAGCTCCTCAGGTCTGACGAGAGGCTTCCCGTGCTCGAATTTAAAGGCTAACTCAGCCATTTCGAACTGTACCTCATCGCCTAAGTAATCACCAAGAGTGAAACCAGGATCAGCGGCCGCTACCCTCGGATCATTAGCGATATCGGTAAACACCTTGAGTGGGGGGCACGATTGGTTTTTCTGTTCGCCGAGCTGGGGAATTGTTTTCCCCCTTGAACTACTGCTACTTCCCGACCGCTGCTGTGGATCTCTAAATGACTTTACAATAGAGCGGTCATAGTTTGATAGCAGCGTAGGCGGCGGTGGTTTTGTAAGGTTTTCCAGCAAGCGCCTCGCTTTTACCAGATCTATTTTCTCCGTTGGATCTGGACGGGTCGGTGCAAGCTGGCATTTCACGTCGGCAGCCACGATCTCCTTGGTTTCCTCCTCAGTCATGTCGTATGGTAACTTGGCAGGAGCCTTCTTGACACTACCTGCTCTGGATTTCTTCGCTGTTATACTACTAGCCGCCGGAGCGGTGGCGGATCTCTTCCGTCAGTGCTGAGGCGGCAGAGGAGGCGGAGTCAGCTGACGCGGCGGAGACAGCTCATGAGGCGACGGAGTGTGCTGACGCGGCGGAGACGACTGAGGCAGCGGAGACGGCTGAGGTAGCGGAGATAGAGCTGGACTGTGAGGAGTCTGCTGAGGGGCCTCCTCCGGCTGAGTCTGCTG
This sequence comes from Elymus sibiricus, assembly GCA_039707655.1. Lineage (NCBI taxonomy): Eukaryota > Viridiplantae > Streptophyta > Magnoliopsida > Poales > Poaceae > Elymus > Elymus sibiricus. Next base: position 35,569,380 of record CM077668.1, on the reverse strand, counting down.
ACGCGGCGTCCAGTATGGAAGCACGATGTGTTCCTTTCTCCATAGAATGGGAGTCCTTATGGCATCTCCCAGATGAGTCTCCCCTTCACCTGTAGGGTACTCAAGCTCCAGCTGCTCAAATCCGTTGGTAACTTCATCCACCCCGACAACAGCATAGCCATCTGGAATCGGAGAGCAATGGTAAGTTCCATCAGGTACACGAGGTAAGGCATAGCCGACCGCCACCTTCAAGGTTATGTTCATGCATTTCACATGTAGATCACAATGTTCCCTCTCCGTGATATCATCCACGGGGTAGCGATCAGGAGCCGTGATATCAGGCCGAACGAGCTCCGTGGAAGCCACGCTGCTTTTCCGCTGAGATGGTGGGGTAGCTCCGTGGGCAGTATCGAATGAAGGATCTTCGTGCCGCTGAGATGATGGGCCGGTAGCTCGCTGGCTGGTAAGTACCTCTATTTGCTTCTGCTGCAACGCTAGTATTTCTTCTACCTTCTGCAGCCGGTTTGCATCCTGTTTCTTCTTTCTCCCCCGGCTTCTGTAAGTGTCACTACTGTCGGGAAACCCAACCTTCCACGGAACGGAGCCTGATGTGCCTCGTGTTCGTCCAGGGTGTTCAGGATTCCCGAGGGCGCATGTCAGCTCGTCCTTCTCTCTGTCGGGATGGAACTTCCCCTCTTGCACGTCCTTCATTACAGCTTGAATGGCTTTGACGGGTGTTGCAAGTTGAGCTTTCGTATAAACACACTTTCCTGTTTCTGGGTTCAAAGTTTCCCCATGCCCGAAGAACCAAGTCCTTGCCCGTTCGGTCCAGTCCAATGTCTCTGGATGGATCCCTTTATCAAGCAGGTCTTTCTCAACTTTCTCCCACTTAGGCCGGGCAGCCTTGTAGCCACCTGACCCCATAACGTGGTGATATTCCTTCTTTGCAGCATTTTGCTTCTTTATATTTGACCTTTTCTTACATGCCTCCGATGTCTTGTACTCCACAAATGCGGGCCAGTGATCTTTTAACTTCTCATCTGCTCCGGTGAATGTTGGAGTCTTCCCTTTCAGGACATACTTTTCGTGCAATCTTTTCTTCCAGTTGTTGAATTGTTGGGCCATCTTCTTAAAAGCCCACGCCTTGACTTTTTGCTCCACCTCTGGCAGTATGGTAAAATTTGTCATGAGCGTATTCCAAAGCTCATCTTTGGATCTATCGTCGACATAAGAAACTCCATCCTCCTTTGGCTTATTACATTCTTGAATGCTGATCGGGATGCTGTCCCTAACAACAACTCCGCACTGACTTATAAATCGGTTTGCAGTCCGCTTGGGAGCAGTCGGTTTGCCATCTGCAGCGAGTTCTTCGATCGTGAACCTTTCATTCTCGCCCAACCTTTTCATCGGGCCTCGTCTCTTTATAGAAGTTTGGCTCGATCCGGAGGGCTAAAAGAATAAAGAAGCATTAATATATGTAAATACAAATCAATTAATGCATCTAGTCAGCAGAGGCTTAATTAATATACCTCACTGGATTTTGCAACAGTTAAGGCTCCAACACCGCCGGAGCCGTCATCTTGTCCCTCCATTCGATCACCGGAGCCGTCATCTTCTCTTCCGTCACCATCGGAGTCGTCGTTGAGAAACTGTGAGGTGATATCATGATCTCCGTCGCGGATTATTTCCCCCAACATCTCTTCTTGTTCTAAGTCTCTGTCGTGTTCCATAGTTTCTGCAAATATTACAACATGGCAAAACAGTAACATTATGATGACAACTTGAGAGCAAGATTGAGTCATGCTACAGCAACTTTACATGGCAACCAAGGGCATGTCATCAAAGTACACATTACATAGACCAAATCACAAGAAGGCATCATATGCATATGAGCAATGGATTAGTGGCAAACATCATGCAAAGTTGACAAGTTTTATAACAGTCAGTTTCAGACTTAGCAGTTTTTCAGCAAGTGTAAAACAGCAACAGTATCATAGCATGTTTGCAAGCTTGTTACAGTGCCTAAACATGTTTACCATGGCATGGGAAAAATACCAGCAGCAAATAGACATGAAAATGCACCAAACACATGTACAAAGTTTATTCATATGATGCTTGCATTAAATCACACAAAAATAACAAAATGGCAAGTTTAATCAGTTGCATGTTAGGTAACCCTCCGGCGATCGTCGGGGACTCCTCATCGGCGATCGTTGGGGACGACTCCTCCGGCGATCGTCGGGGATGACTCCTCCAGCGATCGTCGGGGCCTGCTCCGGCGATCGTCGGGGACGACTCCTCCGGCGATCGTCAGGGCCTCCTCCGGCGATCGTCGAGGACTCCTCCGGCGATCGGTAATAATAATTCCGCAATTACTCAATTGTTTGCTAAACTTATGACTTAGACATATTTCTTCATGAAAGAAGAATTACTATCAGTTGCATGTTAGGTAACCCTCCGGCGATCGTCGGGGACTCCTCCGGCGATCGTCGGGGACTTGTCACCGGCAATCGTCGGGGATTCCTCCGGCGATCGTCGGGGACTCCTCACCGGCGATCGTCGGGGACGACTCCTCCGGCGATCGTCGGGGCCTCCTCCGGCGATCGTCGAGGACTCCTCCGGCGATCGGTAATAATAATTCTGCAATTACTCAATTGTTTGCTAAACTTATGACTTAGACAATCTGAAATCATTCACTAATATTGATGTTGGACTCAACTAAGTACTCCAAAGTGCAATCAACTATATAAGCCCGCGGTGATCAATGCAAACACATACGTACGTACATGTTACAAAAATTTCTATGTCACAAAAAAAATATATAAGACCGATCGAGGGGAATTAAACGACGGCGGCTCACACAGCGGGGGCGGCATTGCCGGGGAGCGGGGGCGGCGAGGCTCGGGGAGGAGGGCGATCGAGGAGGTCCGGCGAGCGGGGGCGGCGACGACGAGGACGGGCTCGGGGGCGGCGACGAGGAGCGGGCTCGGGGGCGGCGACGAGGAGCTTGCTCGGGGGCGGCGATGCTCGGGGAGGAGGGCGAGGAGGTCCGGCGACGGTCAGCGGGCTCGGGGACGGCTCGGAGGCGACGGCGATCTCCGGCAGCCTGGCGGCGTCGTGGTGTGGTCGGCGTCTGGGGTTGGAGTGGAGAGGAAGATTGGGGGGGAGGGAGAACGCGCGGTTAAATACCCACAGCTTTAGTCCCGGTTGGTGCCCCCAACCGGGACTAAAGGCCTACCTTTAGTCCCAGTCCGAGCCACCAACCGGGACTAAAGCTAAATTTCAGCAGCCCAAAGGGCGCGAAACCCAGGCCTTTAGTCCCGGTTGGTGGCTCGGACCGGAACTAAAGGTAGGCCTTTAGTCCCGGTTAGGGGAACCAACCGGGACTAAATCTGTTTTTCGTATTTTTGGTTTTAGACCTTTTTAGGATATTTTAGTTTTAGTTTTCTTTTAAACAGATTCAAAAACAGTAGCATACATGCCTAGTTTTGATTTAATTCTTTTTGCTATTGAAGAATATTATAGTTTTGTTTTAGTTGATCATAACTAGAATTTTATATAACTTTATTTGATGATATAGATTTTCATCAGATAGTGACAAATAGTTCTATCAAGTTATTTTTCATAGGTACCATTGCCGCAACATTTCGCATTGAAGGGCCAGCATCAGGTTTGTCAATATGTTTTTGAAAATATGACACAAGGCGATCAATGCTGTCAAAATCTTTCTTCCGGAATCTAAAGCCCTTTGAGTATAACCCAACATACTCATGATGTGGGTTTGTACTCCTGATGTAAGATAAATATAAAGGTGCCTGGATGTTCATGAGATATGCCAAAACAATAGACTATTCTCGAGAATGGCCATCTGATATGTTGTCCTCAGTTTCACCAGAAAGCAACCAGAGAACTCCTCATCTGGACCTCCAACTTTATGTCATATAATGTTTCTCTCTTATCATCTCCGATGCTTCTGCTGTATTCATCTATGTCAAGACGCTTAAGCCATGTCTATATTAACCTTGTTATTTTATATGGAGCCACCAACCGGGACTAACCGCGTATGATCAACCTTCCAAAACTTGGGACTGAAATCACTACAACTGGTGAGGGTGTGTATGGCCTATGCCTGTCAACCTAAAGCGACTTATCTGGAATGCTCAGAAGACATTCATTTTTTGTTTGGACATAATTGCATTGATTAACTCCTCTGTATAATTAAAATACTAAAATGATAGGAATAATTGAAATTTCATAACTTAATAAATAATTATTCTAAAATCATGTTTCAAATGCCAAAATGCCCTAGCTAGCTCTTACAAAGATTCCCTCCGGTTTGTCCGAAGTGGCACTTTCCAGCTAAAACTTTTTCTTCACGTGTGTCCCTTGCTTATTGCGCCATAACCATGGATAATCTTCATCATTTAACAGGATGCTTGGGTCAGTCATCACTGTGAAGGGAGGAATTTCATGAAACTTTTCATAATCTTCTGACATGTCTGTCTTGTCCTCCACTCCCACGATGTTTCTTTTCCCTGAAAGAACTATGTGGCGCTTTGGCTCATCGTATGATGTATTTGCTTCCTTATCTTTTCTTTTTCTCGGTTTGGTAGACATGTCCTTCACATAGAAAACCTGCGCCACATCATTGGCTAGGACGAATGGTTCGTCTGTGTACCCAAGATTGTTGAGATCCACTGTTGTCATTCCGTACTGCGAGTCTACCTGTACCCCGCCTCCTGTCAGATTGACCCATTTGCACCGAAACAAAGGAACCTTAAAATCACGTCCATAGTCAAGTTCCCATATCTCCTCTATGTAACCATAATATGTGTCCTTTGCCCTATTGGTGTTTGCTGCATCAAAGCGGACACCACTGTTTTGGTTGGTGCTCTTTTTATCTTGGGCGATCGTGTAAAATGTATTCCCATTTATCTTGTACCCTTGAAAAGTCAATACAGTCGAAGATGGTGTCCTGGCCAACAAGTACAGCTCATCTCCAACAGTGTTGTTACTCATGAGATGTGTTTGCAACCAACCGCCGAAAGTCGACATGTGTGCACATGTAATCCAGTCGTCAGACTGCCCCGAGTGTTGGGAGCGTACAATATTCTTGTGTTCATTGATATACGGGGCCATCATGGTAGAATTTTGTAGAACTGTGTAGTGTGCTTGCGCCCAAGAATGCCCGTCCCTACATATTATTTCTTTCGGTGCTAGCGTGCCTTTTCCACTCAGTCTCCCCTCATGCCGCGATTGAGGAACACCAATCGGCTTAAGGTCAGGAATAAAGTCAACACAAAACTCAATAACCTCCTCTGTTTCATGGCCCTTGGAGATGCTTCCTTCTGGCCTGGCACGGTTATGAACATATTTCTTTAAGACTCCCATGAACCTCTCAAAGGGGAACATATTGTGTAGAAATACAGGACCCGGAATGGCAATCTTGTCGACTAGGTGAACTAGGACGTGCGTCATAATATTGAGGAAGGATGGTGGGAACACCAACTCGAAACTGACAATACATTGGACCAAATCATTCTGTAACCTTGGTAGGATTTCTGGATCGATTACCTTCTGAGAAATTGCATTGAGGAATGCACATAGCTTCACAGTGGCTAATCGAACATTTTCTGGTAGAAGCCCGCTCAATGCAACCGGAAGCAATTGCGTCATAATCACGTGGCAGTCATGAGACTTTAGGTTCTGGAATTTTTTCTCTGCGATATTTATTATTCCCTTTATATTTGACGAGAAGCCAGACGGGACCTTGATACTGAGCAGGCATTCAAAAAAGATTTCCTTCTCTGCTTTGGTAAGAGCGTAGCTGGCAGGACCTTGATACTGCTTTGGAGGCATGCCGTCTTTTTCGTTCATACGTTGCTGGTCCTCCCGTGTCTCCGGTGTATCTTTTGTCTTCCCATACACGCCCAAAAAGCCTAGCAGGTTCACGCAAAGATTCTTCATCACGTGCATCACGTCGATTGCAGAGCGGACCTCTAGGACTTTCCAATAGGGTAGCTCCCAAAATATAGATTTCTTCTTCCACATGGGTGCGTGTCCGTCAGCGTTATTCGGAACAGATTGTCCGCCAGGACCCTTTCCAAAGATTGCTTTTAAATCCTTGACCATATCAAATATATCATCACCAGTACGGGGGACGGGCTTCTTCCGGTGATCTGCCTCACCTTTGAAATGCTTGCCTTTCTTTCTTAAGGCTTGCTTGGTCGGAAGAAATCGACGATGTCCCAGGTACACATTCTTCTTACATTTGTCCAAATATATACCTTCAGTCTCATCTAAACAGTGCGTGCATGCATTGTATCCCTTATCTGCCTGTCCTGAAAGGTTACTAAGAGCAGGCCAATCATTGATGGTTACAAACAGCAACGCTCGTAGGTCAAATTCCTGCTGTTTGTGCTCATCCCACACACGTAGACCTTTGATATCCCACAGCTGTAAAAGTTCTTCAACTAATGGCCTTAGGTACACATCAATGTCGTTGCCGGGTTGCTTAGGGCCTTGGATGAGCACTGGCATCATAGTGAACTTCCGCTTCATGCACAACCAAGGAGGAAGGTTATAGATACATAGAGTCACAGGCCAGGTGCTATGATTGCTACTCTGCTCTCCAAAAGGATTAATGCCATCTGCACTTATACCAAACCATAAGTTTCTTGCGTCAGCTGCAAACTCCGGCCACTTTCTCTCGATTTTTCTCCACTGTGACCCATCAGCGGGTACTCTCAACATCCCGTCTTTCTTACGGTCTTCTTTGTGCCATCGCAACAACTTGGCATGCTCTTTGTTTCTGAACAGACGTTTCAACCGTGGTATTATAGGAGCATACCACATCACCTTGGCAGGAACCCTCTTCCCGGGGCGCACGCCCTCAACATCACCAGGGTCATCTCGTCTGATCTTATACCGCAATGCACCGCATACCGGGCATGCATTCAAATTCTCGTACTCCTCACCGCGATAGAGGATGCAGTCATTAGGGCATGCATGTATCTTCTGCACCTCTAATCCTAGAGGGCAGAGAACCTTATTTGCTTCGTATGTACTGTCAGGCAATTCGTTATCCTTTGGAAGCTTCTTCTTCATTATTTTCAGTAACTTCTCAAATCCCTTGTCAGATAAACCATTCTCTGCCTTCCATTGCAGTAATTCCAGTGTGGTACCGAGGTTTGTGTTGCCATCTTCGCAATTTGGGTACAACCGTTTTTTGTGATCCTCTAACATGCGATCGAACTTCAACTTCTCCCTTTCACTTTCGCATTCTCTCTGTGCATCAACAATGACCCGGCGAAGATCATCAGCGGGCACATCTGGTGCCTCTTGATCTTCAGCTTCCCCCGTTGCAGTATCACCTTATTCAGGGAATATAGGATAGTTGTCATCATCCTCTTCTTCTTCATTGTCTTCCATCATAACCCCTCTTTCTCCGTGCTTGGTCCAACAATTATAGTGGGGCATGAAACCCTTCTTAAGCAGGTGGAAGTGAAGGGTTTTCGAGGAAGAGTAATCCTTCGTATTCTCACAGACAACACATGGACAATACATAAAACCATTCTGACTGTTTGCCTCAGCCACATCGATAAAATTATGCAGGCCCGTAATGTACTCGGAAGTGCGTCGGTCACCATACATCCATTGCCGGTTCATCTGCATTATATAATTAAGTATATCAAAAATCATTACAGAACATCATGAATAGAGAAATGACCAAATTAATACAAGTTCATCATCACATTAAAACCAAAGTACAGTAGTGATCAAATGTTATTACTGCAAAAATAAATACATAAAGTTCATACATAGTTCTCATAAAACAACATAGAACTATGTAAAACATTTAAATGCAACAACAAATGCGATCAAAATCGCAACTAAGGTAACAATTGATCCAGCAACATAATGATACCAAGCCTCTTTATCAATGGCATATTTTTTAATCTTTCTAATCTTCAAGCGCATTGCATCCATCTGGATCTTGTGTAGATCGACGACATCGGCAACATGCAACTCCAATTTCATCTTCTCTTCTTCAATTCTTTTCAATTTTTCTTTCAAATAATTGTTTTCTTTTTCAACTAAATTTAACCTCAAGACAAGAGGGTCGGTTGGAATTTCCGGTTCACATACCTCCTAGATAAAAACATCTATGTCAAGTTGGTTGGCATAATTGTCATAAACACTAAATGAAACAAATAGTTATAAAAGATAATATACCACATCCGAATCATAGACCGGACGAGAGCCGACGGGGGCGGATACCAAAACCATGACACTATATAATAACAAACAATAATACACGTAAGAAAATTATACAAGTAGCTATCTAAATCATACAAGTAAGAATTTGTTCTTTTAAAAAAAAGATAAGAACAAGAGGCTCACCACGGTGGTGCCGGCGACGAGATCGGCGCGGGCGATCGACGGTGGTGAGGACGGGGACGGGGACGGGACGGCATCCTACATATGTGCAAACTAAGAAGTTAATTTGAGCTCGAATTGTGCATCTAAATCAAATAAACTCCCACATACACTCCTCCACTAAAACCCACAAACCACTCTACTTCCAGAGCATATGAAATGAGCTAAACTAGCAGTGAGAGATGAAAGGATGAAATTGCTAACCTTTTATAATACTTGGATAGTTGGTGCACCGCCAAATCTAGACAAATCTTGGGGAAAATGGAGCTTGGAGGTCGAGCTTGCAGGAAGAACAGAGGTGAAAGCTTAAGTGTGGCTCGGGCATTTCATCGAACACCTCATATGCATAAGAAGTGAGAACAGAGTAGCACACACACCTCCCACCTTCTACGGCCAAAAAATAGAGGAGAGGGCGGGCAGGGGCGAGGATATATATAGGCATCTTTTTAGCCCTGGTTGGTGTCTAGAACCGGGACTGAAGACTAACCTTTAGTCCCGGTTGGAGACACCAACCGGGACTAAAGGGAGCGAGGCCCTTTAGTCCCGGTTGGTGTCTGGAACCGGGACTAAAGGTCCCAGTCGAACCGGGACTGATGCCTACCGAGGCCCGGCCGGCGTCCTAGCCGCTCGAACCGGGACTGATGCTCACATTAGTCCCGATTTGTAACAAGACCGGGACTATTGCTCTGATCTGGCCGGGTGGTATATGTCTCTCATAGTAAGGTAGCAAGTAGTAGATTATATATGCAGCAGACGCTTGATTTTCTTTGCCATGAAGGCCACACTTCACCGCAAAGCAAAAGATAGAAATTTATTACTAGTACCATATAAAAGGGAGAATGTCTCCATTGGGTAGGCAGAATGAAACTCACACGTACGTCACTCTGTAGAAAATGAAGACAAACCTATGCAAAAATTTGGTAGGTACAGCAGACATACATACATACATTTGCCTCACTCCCACCTCGTATTGAAGCAAAAACAAGGGCATGCATTTCAGACGTACTACGTACGTCCACCACGTGGACACAAACACACAATACTCACGCCGTTGACTTCCCCAAGACGTGAAAGCACATGGAGAGAAAGCATGAGCCGTTTTAACAAGTCAAGTTTTTACTTGCTCCTCATGCTGCCGTAGGCATCACGGCTGTCACACTACGAGACTTCGCCACACGTATACATCCAACGGCTGCAGCCGCTCGTCTGACGTGCACTAGGGAACCTCATGACAACTTCTCTACAACGGCAGTCACCAGTACGAATACCGTGCAAAAAAAGGTCCCCAGTATGAATACGGTCTATTAACCGCTCCTCACCCCCACCCCCTCCCCCTCCCCCCAAATAGACATGCTTTGACAAAAATTTGTGTGTGACAATCACATTATACTCAGTTGGAAAAGGTAAACAGCGTGCCCCATTTCAACCGTGCGCGATTGTGATGTACGGTGCTATGCTATAATGACTTTTATTGGTCAAGGTTCAAGTTGGAAGAGTTAACCTGACGCTTGTAGTTGAAGTTTGTTGTACTGAAGCAACCGAATGGTTCGTACCAGAATTTCTATGGTTGATACCATCACATACACGTCACAGCACAAGGTTCAAGTGCTTGCGGAAATAAAACTTGACAGGAAAGGCGCTTTCACCCGGTAAATAAACAAAAAGAGAGCACAAAACAATATAGAGAATTATTTTTTTACAAAGTTTGAAGGTAATTAGGCAAACGGTGCTGTTAAAAATCAGTCGACTGAGACTTCGCGAAGTCTCAGTCGGCTCCTCGACCGTCAGATCTACTGCTGCTTTTAGATGTGTGCGACCTGCGTTTCGTTGTAAATTGGCCCGTGTAGATGGACAAACTGGGGTGGGCTGCTTTCGTGTATGTTGTTTCTGCCGGCTTTGGGCGGTGGGCTGGGCAGGGGAGTGGCAGGCTTCGGACGGTGTGTCTTTTTTTTTCGGCATGTAAATTTTACAAAGTGTAAGAGCGATCCCTGACTAGGAAAATAACTGTACACTTTGCTAAGAAAAAAAGGAAAAGAATTGTATACTGCAGTAGCATCTTTTGTGAGTATTTCTCCTTATTTTTCTAGAATCCGCGTGCATATGTGTGGCTGTTGTTGATAGATTAGATTCCTATTTTTTTGGATGTAGTTTCTCTAGTGCAACATCCATGTCTTGTTTTTTGAGAACCAGAATTTTCTTTTTTGAGATGTGTGTGCGAGCACGGGTTTTTGTATCGAACAAGCATCCATATCTTTTTATTTCTAGTTTTTTTAGCTTTGGCTTTGCGTTAAGTATGTCAGTCTAAAAGAAGTATAGATGGAAATATCTAATTCAAAAAGTATCTATTTTATGTGGATTTGCTATTCTCAGTCGACCAAAAATTAGTCGATTCGGTAGCAATGGGACTTCTACTGCAAGTGTTGCCCCAGAATGCAATTCCATGTCTTCAAAGCGACCAAGAATTGGTAGTTTTTATTTTGTTTTGTTTTTTCTCTCATGTCCAATCAGTTTGTTTCCAGTCTTTTTGGTGACGGGCTGTTTTAGGGTCCGTCTGGCCCGCTCTTTCCTTCTTTTTTATTTTATGCGTGGGCAGGGATGTGTGATGGCCTGGCTTTTTCTGATTTTATTTTTGTGTTTTTTATTTTATTTTCCTGCTTCTTTTTTATCTTTTTGTAAGTGATTTTTAACAAAAAAATCGACATCCTCCTGACATTGATTTTATTTTGCATTTGTATTTTTACCATTTTTCTTGTTTCATTTTTATTTTTATTTTCTTCTTTTTATTTACTTTCTAAAAAAATTCCTTGTTTCTTATTTATTTATTTATTTATTTATTTATATTTTCTCCTTTTATTGCTTTTAAAACCTTTTTCTTGTATGCCTGCTATTAGGCGCAATTATAAGTGTCGCCATTGACTGTAATTTATTAGTCTTTTGTCGAGAGAAGGGCAGTTGCATGTCTGTCACTAGGCATCCAACTGTAAGTGTCCCTCCCGACTGCAATTGCATGCCCACACACCCAGCTGTAACTAACATTTATTTTTTAAGTGCGGTGGGAGAGGGAGGGGGAGTTGCATGTGCGATACCAGGTTTGCAACTGCAAGCGTCGCCTTCGACTACAACTGCATGTCCCCCTCTCGACTGCAACTGGCCTTGTGTTTTTGTCGGAGAGGGGAGGAGGGGCAATTGCATGTCCAACAGTAGTCTTGCAATTACAAATGTCGCCCTCGGCTGGAACTGCATGCCTTCAGACCCGAATGCAATTGCATGCCCACAACCCCACTGTAACTGACATTTTTTGATTTGTTAGTGGGCGGCGAGAGAGGGGGTGAGTTGCATGTCTGATACTAGGCTTGCAACTGCAAGTCTCGGCCTCGACTGGAACTGCATGTCCCCTATCGACTGCAATTGGCCTTGTGTTTTTGTCGGAGAGGGGATGAATTGCATGTCCGACAATACGCTTGCAACTACAATTGCATGTCCGACAGTAGGCTTGCAACCGCAAGTGTCGCCCTACACTGCAATTGCATGCCTACACATCCGACTGCAACTGAATTTTTTTGTTTTGTAAGTGAGCGGCAGGAGAGGGGTTGGGAGGTGCATGCATGGTACTAGGCTTGCAACTGCAAGTGACGCCCTCGAATGCAACAACATGTCCCCTACCGACTACAACTAGCCTTTCGTTTTTGCCGGAGAGGGAGTGAATTGCATGTCTAACAATGGACTTGCAACTACAAGTGTCACTCTCAACTACAATTGCATGTCTGACAGTAGGCTTGCAACTTCAACTTTTGCCCTCGATTGCAATTGCATGCCTACACACCCGGCTGCAACTGACCTTTTTTTTGTAAGTGAGCGGCATGAGAGGGGGAACTTGAATGTCCGACAATAGGCTTGCAACTACAAGTGTTTTCCCTCGACTGCAACTGCATGGCTACACACTCGACTGCTACTGGCCTTTTTTTGTTTTGTAAGGGAGCGACATGGAGGGGGGAGTTGCATGTCTGATACTAGGCTTGCAACTGCAAGTGTCGCCCTCGACTGCGACTGTATGCCTACACACCCAATGCAACTGACATTTTTTGTTTTGTAAGTGGGCATCGGGAGAGGGGGGTAGTTGCATGTCCGACACTAGGCTTTGCAACTACAAATGTCGCCACCTAATGCAACTACATGTCCACACACCGCTACTACAACTAACCTTTGTTTTGTAAGAGTGGCGGGAGAGGTGGGTGAGGGTGGAGTTGCGTGTCCAATACTAGGCATGCAACTACAAGTGTCGCCCCCGAATGCAAGTGCGTGTCTCCCTCCCAACTGCAACTGGTCTTATGTTTTTGTCAGAGGGCGGCGGGAGAGGGGGTTGGGTAGTTGCATGTCCAGTACTAGACATGCAACTGCAACAGTCACCCCCGACTGCAATTGCATGTCTTCCAACATGGTTGCAACTGAATTTTTTGTCATGTTGGGGGGAGGGGCGCGGGGGGGGGGGGGGGGGGGGGGAAGGGGGGAGGAGTTGCATGTCCGAAACTAGGCTCGCAACTGCAAGTGTCGCCCTCGACTGGAACCGCATGTCCGACAGTGGGCTTGCAACTGCAAGTCTTGCCCCCGGCTGGAACTGACTTTTTTCGCAACTACACACCCGGCTGGGGCGGCCTGCTAGGCGGGTTTATTATTGACCTTTTATTTTTATTTTTCTACTATTTTAAAAAAAAATTACCCTTGTGTTTTGAATTTGTATTCTTTTTATTATTATTATTTGTTAAAAAAAACGCAACCCACGTTGATGCACACATTTGCATGACCTCCATTTGTATGCAACTTAATATTCTTTTCTTTTGAAAAATAGTGCCACACTATTTATTTTGTCTTGTTTCCATTTTGTTTCTTTGTTACATTAAAAATTGATCTTTGTCCTAATATACAAAATGTTTTTTAAAATAAATTATAAAAATGAAAAATAAAAAGAGAAGCAGGATGACGCACGAAGAGAAGGACTGAGCGATGTGTTGCACTGGCGATGGAAAAATGTTTTTTATTTACTTCTCTTGTTGAACACTTTTTTGCCGTGTCAAGAAAAAACAAAGACAAAGAATCAAACAGCCCAGCCCAAATAAATAAACAAACAAACAACAGATAAACGAAAAAAAAGCCCAGCTAAGAATAAAACTCAACAGCTATCGAGTAAACAAACGGGCCTAATCTGTCTTAGGTGACATCAGCCGACTTAGACTTCGCGAAGTCTAAGTCGACTGAGACCTAGTCAGACCCTTAGGCAAAACTAGAACAAAAACGAATGGTTAAAATGCATCCCACTGACCTTGGATTGTTAAAATGAGTCGATCGGGAAGTTACCTAGCCATACGAGCCCTGGTAGGAGTGGTTGTGCACGTACTAGTGCTCGACTTTTGTTCTCCTTCCGGTGGACAACGTTGCCCCTCTGGTACCAGCCATCATACTGGTGCTCGGCTTTCATTCTAGAAAAGTTAGGCTTTGCACAGATGAGGCTGGTAAAAACGTTTGCTCCTACCGTTGCTCGGCTTCTGTTGTGGAAAATTACTCCTGTATGAGCCCCGGTACATGTGCGCATGCTCATATCGTTGCTTGGCTTTCGTCCTGGAAAATAGGACCCGCCTGCCCAAAGCTGGTACAAGTGCCGGTACGCCCGCTTGCGGTTGTACTAGTGCTTGACCTTACTAGAGCTGTGAAACTTGATAGAATTATTGGTCCTCCTCCATATGTCCTATAGATGACATATTTGCAACAAGATACAAACAAGTCGTAACACCCCTCATGTCATGCTACAGTAAACTCATGCTAATGGTGATATGTCATCACAATTAATTTTGCTAAGCTTCACTTGACCCAAACCCAGTTCAAATACAAATTTAAAATAAAGTAAAAAATAATATTTATCCAAAAAGCAAATAACAAATGTTTAGAATATGTCATAAAAACCCCAAGTATTGGTAAAAATAATATCAACTCCATTTGGATGGCCAAATTGTACCTGACAATTATATTAGTGGACCAACAACGTTAAAATGAGCAAATTCAATTTAAAGAAATATTTATACATTTCAAATAAATTGAGACTTGGTATACTAGCTCAAATTATAGCCTATTAATTATGTACCAACTTTCATAGTCAACAAAATTCATTTGCTATTTATATAAAATACAAATCAGAGAGGAAATAAATGAAAGAAAAAGAAAAAGGAAAAAAAAATGCAAAAGCCCCGCTGTTGGACTGGGCTCTATTTGCACAGCGCACAGCCAAGCCCATCTCCCATTGTCTCCTACCTCCTGTTCACAGGGCGGGGGGGGGGGGGGGCAAGCATCCCCCGGCCATGGCCGCGCCATGCCGCGTGCCGGCCATCCCCCGGCTCCGCTGGAGCATAAGGCCGGCCCCGCGAAACCCTAGCTCGCATTCTCCCGAAGTTTATAGCTTGAGCATATTCCCTCGGGAATAAATGTATATCAGTCTTCATATATCTAGAAATATTGGAAAAGTTCAATATGGATATATCTTATAAAAGACACCTATGGTATTATACCCGACATGGGATACAAGCCATTCAGACTGAGGGGAGATAGTGAAGTGATAGTGGACCAGAAGTTGCATATTTGAATGCCATCGGAGCACTCATATATCTTGGAAAATATGTTAGGCCTGACATTATATTTGTTGGCAATATACTGAGAGTGTCATCCCCAATAAAAGGTATAATGGTTGATATAAGGAATATCCTCAGATATGTCCAAGGCACAAAAGGTCTTGATTAATTCCATCAGGAAAATCAAGATGGGACCATGGTGTGATATCGTGATAATGGCTAATAATCTGATCCCAATACTGCCATATCAAAGACTGGATTTACTGGAAGAGTATTCTGATGGAAGCCTTCAGAATAGACTTTAAATGACTCCTTCCAGAGATCATTCTGTTGTAGTTATTTTATTTGAAGCATCACAAGATGTGTATGGCTTCTCAGAATGACTGGCCATGTGAAATCATGTGGAGATTCACTGGAATCGACTATCATTATCTACCAAGATAATGCCACTTGTATTGCTTATGGGTTATATTTATCCTTGTGAATTACAGTAATGTAAGAAGATTGTCGTGGGTACGACCATCTATGGGGCCATCTAGCCCCTCTGTGGTTCGGCAGGGGAGGTCGTCATGCACAAAGAGCAGAATCAATGGAAGACGCAAGGGATTTACCCAGGTTCGGGCAGTTGAGAAGCGTAAAACCCTACTCCTGCTTTTGTGTATTGGTTGTATGAGAGCACAAGTACAAGGAGCGCTTCTTCCGGCAAGGTGCAGGAAGAGCAGCTACGCATGCAAGACGTGCCAGTGTTTGAAGAGGGATCCGAATCCCTCTAACTGTTGCGCTGGCCCTCCTTTTATAGCTCAAGGGGTTACCACAATGGCAAAACAGTAATTACATATCGATTAGATAGCAAACCGTGCTATCATATGTAACTCTGCTAGTTTAGGACAAAAGCATTAAATGCACCGTTAGGTGTCATGTGGAGAGGTAGCCCCGGCAAGGTTTCTGCACCGCTTGCCCAGCTACCTCGTATTATTCTGAGACGCCTCCTGGACGGGTGTTTTTAGAGGCAAATCTTCTCCCTGTGTGCTGACACGTGTCCGACAAACCTCACCAACCAGCCTGCGCGGTTGACACCTCACCGATTAGCGACTAGCTGCCCGGTGAGTAGGAGCGCTGACGTGCTGGCAGAAGCTTGCCGGTATGGGGCTTGCCGGGTCTTTACCTTGCCGGTTCGTCCTTGCCGGCAAGGAATGTCTTCATTTTCAGTATTAGTTGAGTGTTTGTTGGTGCCGTGTCTTGAGCTTCTCTCCAGTAACTTCTGCAATTGGGCCTTGAATCTTGGGCTTGGCGGTCCCCAGCAAGCCTCGGCCGGCAAGGAGGCTGCTACCATCTGTGCATAAGTCAGGGTATAAAATACCCATGTTTTATACACCGATAGGAGCCCCGGGCCTGGGCCATACGCGCGTCCGAAGCGTCGTTGGGCTATGCCCAAACAATGCACAGACACGCGGCGGGAAAACTGCCGCTGTAATTTTCGTCATGATGGTTATCATCTTCTGAGGTCTTCTTTGCTTCTTCATTAATCTGGACTTGAGCGTGCTCTTGGTTACCTTCCGGAAAACCTTACCATCGGACGGACAGCCGCTAGGCGTGCCCAGATCAGGGATACGCTCATATGAGGGGCGTCATTGGTTCAAATCGAACCAGCACATAGCCACGCGTGGCAAAGGATAACTGCGGTATCTGTCTTTACTTCTCATTTTTCTGCGCCCCTCCATCACGCGCGTCTGCATGCATGCAGGGCAGTGGATTGGTGAAGAAGGGCGGTCGTTGGAGGGACGCGCCGGGCCAGGGATGCAGGGCGCGGGATTGGCGAACTCGGACGGTCGCTGGAGTAATGCGCCCGGCCAGAGGCGCAGGGCACAGAATTGGGGAGGCTGGGCGGCCGCCCGAAGATAGTGAAGAGCCAGCCTCCGTGCTCTCCTTATAAAGAGGAGGGTTGCGGGATGCGATGCTCATCCACTTCTCCCCATCCCAATTCTTCCAGCAGCCGCCATCTTCTTCTTCCTTCCTCCTGCGTCCGCTGCTTACCATGGCGAGGGGAAAGAGTTGAGCTTGTGCATCTGCCGTTGCCACGAGGGCTTCTCCTCGGAGCCACGCCCATGTCTCGGGCACGGATGCGGGAGTTGGCTCCAGCGCGCGAGGAAGGGCCGCGGGCCACGGTCATGGACGCGGCGCTCGGTGTCGGGGCGGCCATGGCGGCGTGCTCGTAGCTTCGTCTTCGGCCGTTCCATCCCCGGCAGAGGGCCATACGGAGGACACGGCGCAAGAGTTTGTCGTGGAGCTGCGTGATCGGCCGCGGAGCTGGCTACGGCTTCCCCGTCCCTTTGCTAGGGAGATGGAAGGCCGCCACCTGCGCGGCTTGTGGCTGCGTGTTGACGTTTGCTGCAACGGCCCAGTATGGGTGACCGTTGAGACCTCCAAGAACGGCCTCATATATCTCACATGCGGGTGGAAATCTTTCGTCCGTGCTCATTGCTTAGGGCAAGGGCACCTCCTCCTCTTCAGGTTGGACGGACCAGATACGCTCGTTGTAAAGTTCTTCGGGGCTTCAGGCGCTCGTCTAGAGTGCTGCGCAGAGAGCTCGAGCGATAGCGACACCGCTTCCTCCTGCGATGCTGAGGATGATGATGATGACGGCGATGACGATGGCTCTCCGGGCATGAAGATTGAAGACGACGACGGCGAGTCTGGCTGATCGCCGGCAGCACCATCAACTGGCCTTCCGGGAACAAGCCGGGCTTTGCCTAGGCGCCCTTTTTGCCCTCTTTGCACTCGATGTAAACCCTGGGGAAGGGCTAATAAGATGTAACCGAGTACTTGCTCAATGAATATCTAGTGTTTGCCGGGCTTAAGTGAATGCGTGCCGCTTCCCTTGTTTTATTTCGTCTTTGTATGATTGTGTTCCCTACGCTGTTTGGAAACTTGCCGGTGCGCAGACTTGCCGCGAGCGCTTCGAGGAATGGGTCCTTAGCAGCCTGCTGGAAGTGCCGCTGCCAGCAAGGCAACTTGTCGGGCCAGAATGCAGCTGCTAGGCTTGCCAAGCGGGCTCGAGGCAAGCTAGAGCGCGGACTGATCGCGGCAAGGCTCCTTCGCGTGCAGGTTTCTCATACAAAGCACATAATCGTTTAAGGGAAATCGCAGAATGTAACAAGGAAAAAATCTCAAAGTTTTTCAACTTATCTTTTCCTTGTGTTGTTTCTCTCGTTGTATGAAATGATCACTTGAACGTCATTAAAATGGTACCCCATCTCCACTCCCCCCGGGAAACTTGCACGCGAGCGATCCTTCTGTCCTTTTAAGAAAAAGAAAGAAGAGAAAAGAGTGGTTTGGGAGCCTTGACGGTCCATCAGCCATTCCATACAAACTAAAGTGTAAATCACAACATCACATTTGTCCATATATAAATGAATATGTACGAAGAGTTGTGAAACACTTAGCTTTATTATGCACAGGATCTGCGCCTGGCTTTGTACAAAGGGTTACAAGTCTTGCCAACAAAGCTTGTACAAAAGGGGTTGCCGGTAGGCCTGGCAACTGCGCCTTATGGGTAGAACTTGCGAAGATGCTCAATATTCCATGAGTTCTGCATTGGGGTGCCATCTTTGGTCTCCAGATGGACTGCGCCAGGTCTGGTGACTCGTACTACCCGATAAGGGCCTTCCCACTTCGGCGTCAACTTGTTTGATCCCTTGGTGGACTGAACGCGCTGAAGAACAAGGTCGCCTTCCTCAAGGCTTCGGGCATGCACTTTGCGGCTATGATAGCGGCGCAAGGCTTGCTGGTAGCGTGCAGCTCGCACAGCTGCCCGAAGACAATCCTCCTCAAGGAGCATTGCGTCATCCTGCCGCAGCTGCTCTTGCTCAGCTTCATCGTAAGCGAGCACTCGAGGTGACCCGTATATGAGTTCCGTGGGGAGCACCGCTTCTGCACCATAGGTTAGGGAGAAGGGTGTTTGGCCGGTAGCTCGATTTGGTGTCGTCCTGAGTGACCAAAGAACTGCCGGCAACTCATCAATCCAGCGCCTTCCACATTTGCGCAGCCTGTCAAAGGTTCTCGTCTTGAGGCCACGTAGCACTTCAGCATTCATCCTTTCCGCTTGGCCATTGCTTCTCGGGTGAGCAACAGATGCAAAACAAATTTTGCTGCCAAGGTCTTGGATATACTGCATGAAGGTGCGGCTCGTGAATTGCGTGCCATTGTCGGTGATGATTCTGTTAGGAACCCCGAAACAACAAACTAATCCTTTGAAGAACTTGACGGCTGATTGCGCTATCACCTTTCTCACCGGCTCCACTTCAGGCCACTTTGTGAACTTGTCGATGGCGACGTACAAGGACTCAAAGCCCCCAGCGGCACGGGGAAAGGGGTCCAAGATATTGAGCCCCCAGACCGAAAAGGGCCAGGAGAGAGGGATTGTTTGGAGAGCTTGAGCTGGCTGATGTATGTTCTTTGAATGGAACTGGCATGCTTCACACTTGGTTACTAGCTTAGTCACATCCTGGAGGGCAGTGGGCCAATAGAAGCCTTGCCGGAAAGCTTTGCCGGCAAGCGCCCTTGATCCTATGTGAGAGCCACATATGCCTCCATGTATCTCTGCCAACAGCTTCTGTCCATCTTCCCGGCAAATACACTTCAATTTCACACCGTTTGGTCACTTTCTGTATAGAATGCTATCCACAAACTGATACATACTTCACTGACGGGCTACTTTCTCAACTCCTTCTTGCTCATCGGGAAGTTCTCCTGTTTGAAGGAAATGAACTATCTGTTGTGCCCATGCCGGAGTCTGCGGCTCGACGACAAGGACTAAAGGCATTTCTTCAGCCGCGGGAGCGCTTGCTTCACCGGCAAGTACCTGAGGTTCTACGCGAAGCCGCTGCTCACCGACAACTGTGTCGTTGTTCCCGGCAATATCCTTGTTGGCGGCTTCTGGGAGCTCTTCCGGAAAGTACTTGCCGGTATTCAACTTCCTTCTCTTACTGGCCTGCGTTGATGGAGTGACTGTTGGCTGATTCAAATGGAGCACAAAAGTTCCCGATTCCACGGGAAGCTTTTGAGCGGCACACTTTGACAGGCTATTGACAATGTTGTTTTTCGCATGAGGGATGTGCTCTGTTTGCAACCCGTCAAAATGCTCTTTCAATTTCCTCACTTCTTCCACATACGCTTCCATCAACGGGCTCTGGTAATCTTTGTTCACATGTTTTACAACAAGCTGCGAGTCACCGCGGACGATCAACTTTCTGATTCCAAGGTCCATCGCGATCCTAAGACCGGCAAGGAGTCCTTCGTACTCAGCAGTGTTGTTTGTGGCTTGCTCCCTGGGAAAGTGCATTTGAACCTCATACTTAAGGTGCTCTCCGGTGGGTGCGATAAGCAGCAATCCGGCACCGGCGCCATGTAGTAAGAAGGCACCGTCAAAGTACATGATCCATTCCTTAGCTGCCTCCTTGTCGGGGAGAGCTGTTTCTTGAATTTCTTCGTCTTGCGTTGGCGTCCATTCCGCAATGAACTCCGCCAAGGCTCTGCTCTGGATGGTTGAAGTGCTTTCAAACTTAAGTGCAAAGCTCGACAATTCCAATGGCCACTCCACTATCCTGCCAGTTGCCTCTGGATTTCTCAAGATGCGTTGCAACGGAAAGTGGGTGACGACAGTGATCTCATGTGCTTGGAAGTAGTGATGCAGTTTACTCGAGGCCATAAGGAGGCCAAAAAGCAGCTTCTGCACGCCAGAGTATCTTGATCTAGCTCCCTGCAGAAGGGAACTAACAAAACACACGGGTCGCTGCACCACCTTCTTCTTCGGCACCACTTGCTGATCAGCTTCACTTGCTTGCGCTGTTTTTGACTTGTCGGCGTCTGACCTCGCTGGGGAAGATTCTGGTTTGTTGCTGGACGGGCTTGCCGCGGCCGCTTCCTCATCATCGACTTCCCTCTGCACCACTAATGCAGCACTAGCCACTTGATTTGTTGCCACTACATATAGCAGCAATGGCTCTTGTGGTCTAGGCGCAACTAGTGTCGGCGCGGAGGAGAGGTATCTTTTCAAATCCTGCAGCGTGGCCTCCGCTTCCGGAGTCCATCTCATCGGACCTGCCTTTTTCAAAATCTTGAAAAATGGCAGGGCGCGCTCAGCAGATCTTGAAATGAACCTATTTAAGGCAGCAACACAGCCAGCAAGACGCCGTACATCCTTGACGCTTTTTGGTGCTTGAATCTGCTCAATTGCTTTGATCTTGTCGGGATTTGCTTCAATTCTGCGTTGAGATACAAAGAATCCGAGAAGTTTGCCGGATGGAACGCCAAACACACACTTCTCTGGATTTAGTTTCAAGTTGATTTTGCGCAAGTTTGCAAATGTTTCTTCCAAGTCTTGACTGAGGGTTGATTTGTCCTTGGTTTTGACCACTATATCATCCATATATGCTTCCACGTTCCTGTGGAGCTGGGGCTCAAAACCAATCTGGACTGCCCTCACAAATGTTGAACCGGCACTCTTTAATCCGAAAGGCATACGCATGAAGCAGTAGGTGCCACACGGAGTAATGAACGCGGTTTTCTCCTCATCCTCCTTGGCCATGAATATCTGATGGTATCCAGAATATGTATCAAGGAAGAAGAGCAAATCACAGCCGGAAGTAGAGTCTACAATTTGATCGATGCACGGCAAAGGGAAAGGATCCTTTGGACATGCTTTGTTAATATCAGTGTAATCAATACAAAGTCTCCACTTTCCGTTAGCTTTGCGCACCATAACTGGATTTGCCAGCCAAGTTGGTTGTAGTACACCTCTGACCAGACCTGCTGCTTCAAGTTTCTTGATTTCTTCGGCAATGAATTGTTGCCGCTCCAAAGCTTGTTTCCAGACCTTTTGCTTGACGAGCCGAGCGTGGGGATAGACAGCAAGGTGGTGCTCCATTACCTCCCTAGGAACACTGGGGATGTCAGATGGTCACCATGCGAACACATTGACATTCGCCCGCAGGAGGGCAATGAGCGCGCTTTCCTATTTGCTGTCAAGGGTGGCACTGATGGTGAAGGTACCGTCAGTACCGTCCTCCTTCGCCGGCACCTTCTTGGTTGCTGGTGCAGTAGCCTTAGGCTTCTTACCGGCAGAGCACTCAGGTAAGTCTTCAACAGGCACGCAGCACTCCGAAGAGGTGCGCTTCCCGGAATCCTTGCTAGAGGTCTTGCCGGACTTTTTGCTTTCCTTCTTCTTGGCGGGAGCTGGCGCCTTGGCGGCCTCCACTGCAACCACATCTCTGTACATCTTATCGACGCAAATGACTGCATCTTTCTTGTCGGAGTTGATGGAAATGACACCCATCGGCCCTGGCATCTTCAACGTGTTGTAAGCATAGTGAGATGCTACCATGAATTTTGCCAAGGCTGGGCGGCTAAGAATTCCATTGTACGGCAAAGTGATCTTGACAACGTCAAACACAATCTTTTTTGTTCTGTAGTTCAATTCCCCGCCGAAGGTCACCGGCAATGTGATCTTTCCCTTGGGCTGGCTTCTTCCCGGGTTTACTCCTTGAAAACTACCTGTCTTCTCGAGCTCCTCGTCGGGAATCTGCAGCCCCTTGGTTACCTCTGGAGAAGTCAAGTTTAGACCGGCCCCACCGTCAACTAACATTTTCGTGACCTGGAGGTTGCGAATTATTGGCGAAACCAACAATGGCAAACACCCGATTGCGGTTGTGCGATCTGGGTGGTCCTCGGCATCGAAAATGATAGGCGTGTGGGACCACTTAAGTGGCTTTTGAGAGACCATTGCCGGTTCTGCTGCATTAACTTCACGTGCCCACTGCTTAAGTTGGTGGTGAGAGGAGTGCAAAGATGCTCCTCCGTCAACGCACATGGCCTCAGTTGCCTTCTGGAATTCGTGTTCACTGGACTCTCCGTCGTCCTCTTCTTCCTCACTTCCATCATCTTCCCCTTTCTTCTTGCGGCCTCTAGCAGGCTTCTCTTTCTGCTGCTTGGCCTTGCCGCGACGGCCTCCTCGACCACCACGGCCCTTTTTACCGGATCCACCAGCACCATCCTGACCTTTCTCTTTGTCACGCTTTTCGTATTCCGCCTCTTGTTTCTCAACAAGGTGCTCGACTTGTCGGCACTCTTGGAGATCATGGCCCTTGGTGTGGTGAATCTTGCAGTATGGCCCATCAGACTTGCCGGCCTTCTCGTTTGCCGCCGCCTCCTGGCAAGCGGCGCATACGGCTGCCTCCTTGCCGGAGTTCTCAGTCTTAGCCTTCTTGGCGGACTCAGAGTTGCCGGAGACCTCGATAGCCATAACAGTTTTCCCTTTGCGCTTCCTGTTGCACTTCCGGCCCTTCTTCCTCGGGGTGGCAGCATCGTCGTCCTTGGAATCCACCTCGGCACCGGCGTCTTCCCCGGGAAGTCTTCTTCCTTCCTCAGCGCGCGCGCACTTATCCGCCAACGTATAGAGCTCGTTGACGGTTTTGGGTAGCTTGACGTTCATCTTCTCCCGCATCCTCCGATTGCGCACATTCGTATGAAAGGTGGCAATGACGGTTGCGGGGTGCACATCTGGGATGTTATGGTGCACGTGGCTGAACCTCTGGATGTACTTGCGTAAAGTTTCTCCATCTCTTTGCGGGATCACTTGCAGGTCGCTGGGCTGTCCAGGGGCCTTGTGGCCTCCGGTAAAGGTGTCAACAAACTCATTGGAGAGATCTTCCCACGAAGAAATAGAGTTCTCCGGCAAGTTCATCAGCCAAGACCTCACGTTGGGCTTCAGCACCAACGGGAAGTAGTTGGCGAGGATTTTCTCATCTCTTCCTCCGGCAGCTTGCATGGTAATCGTGTAGATGCCCAGAAACTCTGCCGGGTTCAGCTTGCCGTCATACTTCTCTGGCACTTCTGGCTTCAAGGCCCGAACGGATGGCTATCAGACTTGCCGCAGCTCACGGGTCAAGGTAGGACACCCAACCTCGTAAGGCAGGTATCCGCCAACCCCTGGCGTAGGCTCATCAACGATCGGGCCGTTGTGCGCGTCGGATTGACGACGCGCCTCCCAGCGCCGCTTAATGGTGGTGCGGGCGTCTTCTACCCACCTGTCTCGCGGTACTTGCCGCTGGTCTTGCCGCGCTCGCGAATCCGAAGAGGCCATCGATATCTCGTCTGGCTCGAAAGATCGTTGAGCTTGTCGCGGTTGTTGGCGTTGCTGCTGTTGGGACTGTTGTCGCTGGGGTGATTGCACCGTTAGCGCAGTACCGTCAACGCGGCCACCAGCTGGAGCTGCTGGTGCCGTTTGCGCACGCCGTGTGATACGTCTCCAACGTATCTATAATTTTTGATTGTTCCATGCTATTATAATATCAATCTTGGATGTTTTTATAATCATTTACATCAATTATATATCATTTTTGGAGACTAACCTATTAACCTAGTGCCCAGTGCCAGTTGCTGTTTTCTGCCCTGTTTTTGTTTTATAGAAAATCAATACCAAACGAAGTCCAAATGCGACGAAACTTTTTGGAGATTTTTTATTGGACAAGATGAATACTAGAAGCTTCAGGAGAGGGCCAGAAGATGAAGGAGTGGGCCACGAGGCACCAGGGCGCGCCCCGGGGGGGTGGCGTGCCCTGGTACCTCGTGGGGCCCACCCAGCTCCGTTTGACCTAATTTTTCCACTATAAATTCAGAAAAAATCAGAAACCCTCAGGGGAGTCCACGAAATACTTTTTCCGCCGCCGCAAGTTTATGTTCCAGAGAGATCCCATCTGGAGGCCTTCTCTGGTACTCCGCCGGAGGTGGAATCGATCACGGAGGGGTTCTACATCAACCTTGCTGCCCTTCCGATGATGCGTGAATAGTTTACCACAGACCTTCGGGTCCATAGGCGGTAGCTAGATGGCTTCTTCTCT
This sequence comes from Elymus sibiricus, assembly GCA_039707655.1. NCBI lineage: Eukaryota > Viridiplantae > Streptophyta > Magnoliopsida > Poales > Poaceae > Elymus > Elymus sibiricus. The sequence continues at coordinate 35,544,452 of CM077668.1, read as the reverse complement.
CTTTTTGATCTTCAATACAATGTTCTCCTCGATGTTCTTGGAGTTCTATCCGATGTAATCACTTTTTGCGGTGTGTTTGTTGGGATCCGATGAATTGTGAGTTTATGATCAGATTATCCATGAAATTATTTGAGTCTTTGCTGCACTCTTTTATGCATGATTATTATAGCCTCGTATTTCTTCTCCGATCTATTGATTTGGTTTGGCCAACTAGATTGATTTATCTTGCCATGGGAAGAGGTGCTTTGTTGTGGGTTTGATCTTGCGGTGCTCAATCCCAGTGACAGAAAGGGACATGACATGTATGTATCGTTGCTACTAAGGGTAAAAAGATGGGGTTTATTCATACATGAGTTTATCTTGTCTACATCATGTCATCGTTCTTAAGGCATTACTCCGTTCTTATGGACTTAATACACTAGATGCATGCTGGATAGCGGTCGATGTGTGGAGTAATAGTAGTAGATGCAGGCAGGAGTCGGTCTACTTGTATTGGACGTGATGCCTATATACATGATCATTGCCTTGGATATCGTCATGATTATTTGCTTTTCTATCAATTGCCCAACAGTAATTTGTCTACCCACCGTATGCTATTTTCTCGAGAGAAGCCTCTAGTGAAACCTATGGCCCCCAGGTCTATCTACATCATATTACTAAAACCCTAAAAATATTACTGCCATTTTCTTTTATATATTTTATTTTGTATTTTTGTTTCAATCTATCTATCTATCCCATACAATTTAATCTTGCAATTGACCGCCGAGGGATTGACAACCCCTCGTTTGCGTTGGGTGCCAGGATTTGTTGTTTGTGTGCAGGTGCTGCTAACGAGGTGTTGTGTGATTCTCCTACTGGTTCGATAACCTTGGTTTCATAACTGAGGGAAATACTTATCTCTACTGTGCTGCATCATCCCTTCCTCTTCGGGGAAAATACCAACGCAAGCTACAAGTAGCACCGTGAGGGCTCCGCTTGCTGTGATTTGCTGGCCTCGGCAAACCCGATTAAGCTTTGGATGGTGGCTCTCCACTCAACCATCTTCTCTGCTGCTGGAGGGAAATTTAGCAGCATCTGGGCTCGTGCCATCGCCTCTGCTGCTGTGGCTGGCATGGCCGGAAGCGAAGAACGCGACGTCGCTCTACTCCTGGTGGAGCCGGCAGGAGTGCAATCGCAATCTTGTTGCCGTGGCGCATGATCAGCAGTAGGCTGTCGTGTCGGAGGAGCCATCTGGAGATCTGGAACTTGATCAATAGGAGTCTTGCCGTGAGGTTGCCGCTGCCCGGAGTCGTTGATGCCGCTCGAAGCTGTACCGCGCCCGTTGTGCGAGGGGCGCGGCGTTTGTCCTGAAGCAGCATCTCTCGAGGCCGCCGCGGCGGGATTTTCGCTCGCGCCGGCCCGGGCATTGCCGCTCCGGTGGCTGCGTTCGTCGGCGCGGCGAGGAGGAGGTCGTCCGTCCGCTCCGCCCGCGCCATCGCGGGTTCGTTCGCCAGAGGATCGAGGAAGCTGACTACCTCCAGTGCGTTCGTCTTCTATGCCGATCGCGGTGGGCATGGCGACCGCGCCGCCTGCGCCGGTCGTGCCAACCGCGGTATCCGCACCACCCGCATTGGCTGCACCACCTGCGGATGCGTGCGAGGGGGCCGTCATCGTGATGCCCTTCTTCTTGGGCGCCATCGACGACGAGGAGGACGATGATGAAGTTGATGAAGTTGATGAAGATGACGCGCAATCCGCTGATTTAGGTTCGCGCAAGCAACTCCCCTACCTGGCGCACGAAATATGTCGTGGGTACGACCATCTATGGGGCCATCTAGCCCCTCTGTGGTTCGGCAGGGGAGGTCGTCATGCACAAAGAGCAGAATCAATGGAAGACGCAAGGGATTTACCCAGGTTCGGGCCACTGAGAAGCGTAAAACCCTACTCCTGCTTTGGTGTATTGCTTGTATGAGAGCACAAGTACAAGGTGCGCTTCTTCGGGCACGGTGCAGGAAGAGCAGCTACGCATGCAAGACGTGCCAGTGTATGAAGAGGGGTCCGAATCCCTCTAACTGTTGCCCTAGCCCTCCTTTTATAGCTCAAGGGGTTACCACAGTGGAAAAACAGTAATTACATATCGATTAGATAGCAAACAGTGCTATCATACCTAACTCTGCCAGTTTGGCACAAAAGCATTAAATGCACCGTTAGGTGTCATGTGGAGAGGTAGCCCCGGCAAGGTTTCTGCACCGCTTGCCCAGCTACCTCGTATTATTCTGACACGCCTCCTGGCCGGGTGTCTTTAGAGGCAAATCTTCTCCATGCGTGTTGACACGTGTCCGACAAACCTCACCAACCAGCCTGCGCGGTCAACACCTCACCGATTAGCGACTAGCTGCCCGGTGAGGTGGAGCGCGGACGTGCTGGCAGAAGCTTGCCGGTATGGGGCTTGCCGGGTCTTCACCTTGCCGGTTCGTCCTTGCCAGCAAGGAATGTCTTCAGTTTTGGTATTAGTTGAGTGCTTGTTGGTGCTGTGTCTTGAGCTTCTCTCCAGTAACTTCCGCAATTGGGCCTTCAATCTTGGTCTAGGCGGTCCCCAGCAAGCCACGGCCGGCAAGGAGGCTGCTACCGTCTGTGCATAAGTCAGTGTATAAAATACCCATGTTTTATACATCGACAAGGATAATCTGCAAACAAATTATTGAGATATTCACAATGTCTCTATCAACCTTTATATTCCAGAATTAGGTTCATGGAATTGGTATGAGACAACCTTGAGGTTTGCAAAGTTCAGGGGAGTAAAATCATAAGTTATAACCCGTTGGTGATCTTCAGACACTCATATTGTACTCTTTTTCCCTTTATGAGTTTTCCATGATGGTTTCTCATATAAGGTTTTTAACGAGACAATATAAATACAAGTGCAGATATATGCCATATTGGTTTCTCCTTATATTTTCCCCACTGGGTTTTAAAGGAATTTTCGATTGCATATTGTCATAAGGTTTTTCCTCTATTTTCTCCCACAGCGTTTTTGGAGGAATTTTTCAGTTTGCAATATACAGATGACGAATTGATCAAGGCGGAGTGTTGAGAAATAAAACATGTGATCAATTGTATGGGAGGGATGCCTCCCAGGAGGTGTCTGTTGGGGAAGAGGTGTCTCCCCAACACACCCCTTCATCATGTATATAAGTGGGTCTCCCACATTGCAATGGAACTAGTGAATCATTTGGACTCTTCATTTGTCTCCTTTGCTTTCGCTCTACAACAGTTTTGATGCAGAGGCCGGGGGTAATGCTCCTTTTCTAAAAAAAGTACGTACTCGAAGTTCTAATATTGTCACTCAGACACTTTCTCACTTAGGGTTAAACTTAGAAATTCAAGTATTTTGCAAAGAAAAAAAGAAACATAGAACTTCAAGTATTTTGGAACGGAGGGAGTATTTTGGCTAGGTTTTGACGCATTTATTCGACGGAAAAATAATCTAGATTGGCCTCGTTTATTCTTTGTTGTGGTTATGTTTCTATTATTTTTATAACTATAAAGTTGAATTAAGATTATTGAATATAACCACAGTATACTTATTGCAAGGTGAAACGGATGCTGGTTAGGATACATGAGACTGGTGCACGCAAATGAGATCTTCGATTTGGGAAGGAAACCCCAACTCTTGTAGTTCCAAAGGAACCCCAATTTCCTTTGATATGTTGACTACCAAACTCTTTCCAGACACTCTCCTATATGTATCAACCCTGGATATGCAAAAATATTGCGAAGTCCTTTGCAATATTTTTCATTTAAAATTAATTCATTTTTCTGCCAGTTGAAGGAATTAAATCCAGGAAAATATTTATCCATCTCTAAAGTTCATGAAAACTTGTGGAGATATTCTTTGTGACCATATCGAGCTCTCAAAAAAATATTGGCCATAATTAAATAAGGAAAATTGCATTTTCCTATTTAAAGCCAATATTGCATTTTGGGCACTTTCCAAAGGAGCTACCATTTTGGTAGCGAGGAAAAATCCCAAATAATTTGTGGAGCTACTCCTATCCATATCTTCACTATTTCCATCAAGATCCCAAGTTCCATAGTTCAAAGTTTGAGCAAAGCATCAATTTGCAAATTCTGTCTAGTTGGGCAATTCGCAAAGGAAGTGCTTGAAACCTTGATCCATTTGAGCTGAAATTTTGCAGGGTGGTTAACCTTGATAAATCACTCATGTAAACCAAAAATCAGAGCAAAACATTCATCTAATATTCCACAACAATTTTCCGAAGTTTCTCTCCAGATTCTAGCTTTGTGAAGGAAGTACCTTCATAGGGCATCCAAATGAGCTGAAACTTTACCAGATTACGCTCATGCCAAGATGATTGCCACCCACAAAAATTCAGCTCATGAAAGACAGCCACCTCCTCAGTATCATCCATTTTCAATCTCTGTCCAGATTGGCAAGTTATGAAGGAAGTGGCAGGTGGACTGATCCAACTGAGGTGAAACTTGGCAGAATTGTTCACCTTAGTAGATCATTGCTACCCACCAAAATTCAAATGTTTTCACCCAGCCAATCTTCTCCAGTAACTGACAAACACCTTCTGTTCATAATCTAAAGCCAGTTCAAATCAGTCAATCCCTGCCTCCTCTTCCATCCAAACCTTCATAAATGCATTCCTAGTAAGTGATCACATCTTTTTGACATGGTCTTTTGGCCAGTTCCTGGTTTGGCCATGCTGGCAGGGTGGTGACCGCCCATTTGGCATGCCACCAGAGATCTCCGCTTTGTTCCAGAGCCGTCACCCCCGTATGCAGCCAGCCCCAGCCACCCCAGCGCACCAGCTCGCTCCCTTGCTCCTCCGCGAAGCTCCCCGGTGCCAGCCAGCCTCCCCGGCGTCACATCCGAGCCCGATGACCGCATATGCCGACAGGGACGATGATGAACGGGGCACTGTTGTGCCTGTGTCTCGCCGCTGTCTCCTTCCCCCTGGCTCCTCCCTCGCACCGCGTCGCTCTGTAGGACGACAGGTCGGCAACGCTCCCGGACGAACCAGCTGGCCTCTTAGGTCCAGTGCCCCGAACAGAGCATCGCCGCGGCCGATCCTACCCATTCTCGCCGGCCGCCTATAAATAGGCCGTGCCCGAGCCCCTCGACCTCACCCAGAGCCTCTCCTCCCTCCCAGCTCCCTCCTCGACCCACATGCCCGAGCCGCCGTGCTCGATTTCTCTCCCAAGGCAGCCATGGCCATCGCCGACCGCCACTCCCCTCTTCTTAAATTCGAGCTTCACCGCCTCCCTCTCTCCACCGGAACCACTTCGGCGCGGTCACCGAAGCTCCCCGCCCGTCCCCTCGTCCGCCGGAGCTCCGTAGCCGTGGGTCCATCGTCGCCTGTCGCCACCGTCCGCCGCGGGTGGCACTCCGCTCGTCCTCGAGCTTCCCAGCGACTGCGCCACCCAGGAACAGGTCCGCCTCGGGCTCCTAAGCACTCTGGTAGGCCGGGCGCCTCAAGTGGTGGCCCACAGCTTCGGCGGTCATCGTCGGGATCCCACCCTCCCTCGGTTAGGCGCGCACGCAAGAGGAGGCAGATGACCCTGCGAGCGGGCCCCACCGGTCAGGGAGAGAGGTGAGGTGCGCGGCGAGCCCAGGTGATTTCAAGTGGATGCGGCTTCGGGAAAATACGCCTTCCGTTTCTGAAAGCGTAAACGGCCGCAGCTTCGGGCTATATTACGTTTTCCCTTCAGCGAAAATGCATTCCTTTATGTGCGCTTTCTGTTTCCAACCGCCGGCCGAAGCACTTATATTGTGGACGTTCGCCAGTTAGCAACAGAAAAGGACAGTTTTATTTGTTTTTCTGCCTAATGAACGAACGGCCCTAACTTCGCAACTGCAACTCCGAATCAGGTGATTACAAAGCCCACGTTCTCAGTTCTTCAAGCCCATTCCGGTGGTATCACTTTCACCATGTTACACAATCTGAAAATGACCATTTTGCCCCTACCCCAAATCAGCTTATTCCAGAGGGAATCCATTCCGGCAAACCGTTCCACAAGGCTGTCCCAATTCTTTCTGGTGCATTCCTCGACCCCTAGGCAAGCCGACCATCTGATATATGCCCTAAAGAATTGCTTTTGTGTTATTCTTGCATGTTATAAATCAATGATCAGGTTTATGTGAATCCTGCCAGATTGAATTGTTGTTTACTTTAGTCATCAATGGTTATGATGAATGCTACCTCACTAATGACTCGTTATGATATAATATTGAGACAGGTTGTTGTACTTTTATATTGTTGTACTTGTCTATATCATAGATCGTCATTGTTATTGCTATAATAAAGAATGTGACTTAATAATGACAATAACCTCCTCCGTCGGCTGCATCGAGTCATAGTGCCACCGAACCGAGCTCAGCACTGCAACCACATTTGCCTGGATGGGGAGGCCCTAACTTGGTCCATTGTCTTGCCTCTTATTGGTACCACCAAAAAGGGAAGATTATGCGTGCGTGCTACCTTGATCAGGTAGGCGGCGATAACCTTGTGAGCCCAAGTAATATGGTACGAGGTACCCGTTTGGGACAATTTTGTTTGGCCACGACGGTGGCGGGTGACGAGGGCATGTACTAGGGATAGGGTAATAGGCCTCACCCATGGACCCTACCCTAGGACACCACACGTCTTACACTGGGCCCTAGGGCCAGATCAACAACCCAGAATTCCGCAGACTGACATACACTCGGAGTTCTACAAACCACTCGGGAGGCAAGAGTTCACTCGACAGACTCATTTCACTCGGAACACCCGAAAGTCACTCGGCCAGAGAAGACCAGGAGTCTCCAGGAGCATAACGGTCGGGACGCACGTTCTCCTATATTAATTGTCATCAATACGCCCATTACCTGGTGCACTTATACCCTTCTTAACCCCCTGTAATGGCTGGCGTTGATGAGAGGGCTGGCGAGACTATATAAGCCGCCCTCCTGCTCCATTCCAAGGGTTCGCAACCTGTTGTAATCATACACTCAAGCAATACAGCTACAGAGCATCGAGACGTAGGGCTATTACCTCCACCGCTGAGGGGCCTGAACTCGTAAATCCGAGTGTAACACCTGCGCCGTAGCTAGGCTCTGCCCTCTCATCCGTACCCCTACACACTACTGTCAGACTTGCACCCACGACAGTTGGTGCCCACTGTGGGGCAGGCGTCTAGCGACTTCCGGCGTAGTTGCATTTTTTTGATCATCACCATGGTTTTTGCGGCGGACTGACTCTGGGCGGCGAGATCCGTTTCGGCATCCTCAGCTTCATCGCCGACGATTCGGCGTGGCTCCAGGAAGCCCCGCTGGATGTCGAGGCGTTGCCCATCCGCGACGCGAGTTCTTTCGGCGTCCCTCTTCGGCAACCATCGACTCCCTACCAGTCGACTTCTTCGCTCCCCACCAGCCGTCCTCGCAAGCGCTCCGGATGCTCGCGGCTTCAGCGGTGGATCAGGCACGCGGTGATCCTTCAGGCCGCGGCCCCGCAAATCGCGGCGATCGAGCCCGATGAGCCTGTCTTCGATCTGTTCGCCTCCGTGTATGAGCACTCGGAAAGCGTATCCGAGTGTGAGAGCAGCGATCCCGCTGCGGAGGTTTTGATGTCCGATTCCCCGCCCAGTCCGCCTGGGTACGGCCGCGGTAACGCGGAGAACGGCGACCCGTCGCGTGCTGATCTTGGCGGCGGCAGGGACCGGCGTAACGACGAGTACATCCCCCAACCTCTCACTCGACAGCAGAGGAAGGAACAGCAGCACAGGACCGAGCAGGCCCTCCAGACGCCCATCGTTGGGACGACCCCAGAGGCTCAGGCTTTGGAGGCCATGCGCCAGGCCAACTTGGCCGAACGCAATCGTCTGGAAGTGCTCCAGAAGGCACTCGACGACCGCGCCCGCAGACAGCTTCAGCCCAGTTCCTGTCGACGACAGCGGCAGTTGTTTCCGAATGACCAGCAACAGAGTTTCCAGGTATTCCGCACTCCCGTCCAGAATCTGGCGGCGGATACTCGGATAGTAGATTCCATCGAGCCATCCCGATCCGAGGCGGGAGAGGGTCTTCGACAGATCCGAGTCCTGCTCAAGGCGGCTGAAGAGCAAAATTCAGCAGTATCTCAGTCGCGCAATAGGATACACAGCAGATCCATTCGGGCTGACACCGTCCAGTCGGCACACAGCCCAGTGTCTCCAAGGAGAAACAGGCACTCGCCTCCGCGGCTGACACCGTCCATCGGCACACAGCCCAGTGTCTCCAAGGAGAAACAGGCACTCGCCTCCGCGGCGAAACGACCAAGACCACCACCGAGACCAGTACTCGGGGCAGGGTCGCAGTCGGAATACGCCTCCGCGGCGTCAGGATGATCGTCACCGCATGCAGTCGCCCCCTCCGCGGGATGGTTCGTACGCGCCCCGACCGTACGACGCCAGACGTCCTTACGGTAACGATCGGAGGGCCAGCCCTCCCCGTCATGGTGACGGTTATCGCCAGAGAGAGCCAGTCGACCACCGTGACCCGCAGTTCAACGCGAGATCTGTTCTCGCTCAGAACCTGGTCAACAGAGGCAGAGCTCAGAGAGAAAACTTGGATAGAAATCGTCCGAGTGGAAGTGGAGCATTTATCTCCGGACCCGAGTGTTTCAGTAGGGCCATCCGGGCTGCTGAGATACCGCCAAACTTCAGATTGGCGGCTAGAGTGAGCAAGTTCACCGGTGAGTCCAAGCCAGAGACTTGGTTAGAGGATTACCGAGTGGCTGTGCAGATTGGAGGAGGAAACGACCACGTGGCTATGAAGCATTTGCCATTGATGCTTGAAGGGTCCGCCCGCGCCTGGCTCAATCAGCTCGCTCCGGCCAGCATATACTGCTGGGAGGATTTGACTCGAGTGTTCATCAAGACATTCGAGGGCACATGCAAACGCCCGGCTGGATTGTCTGAGTTGCAGCACGGCGTGCAGAAACCGAATGAAACACTGAGGGAGTACATCCAGCGGTGGACAACCTTGCATCACGTGGTGGAAAACGTCACAGAACATCAAGCCGTCTGCGCCTTTAAGGCAGGAGTCAGATATCGGGAGCTCATCCTGAAATTCGGTCGGTCAGGAACTTTGACCATGAGCCGAATGATGGAGATAGCCACTCGGTACGCAAATGGAGAAGAGGAAGACCGTCTCCGTAACGGCAAAGGGAAAACCAGCGAGCCCAATCCCGGAAACAGTAACCCCAGTCGGAAGCCGAAGCGCAAGGCTGATGGTTCGGCTCAGGCCGAGGCTGCCGCTCTGGCCGGTGAAGCCAAGAACAAGGGGAAGACCAAGGATAAATGGGTCCCGAAGAAAAAGAAAGATCAGTCGGGCAAAGATGTCCTCGATTTACCGTGTCACATCCACACCAGAAAGGATGAGGAGGGCAATCTGATATTGCCCAAACATACCACTCGACAGTGCAGACTGTTGATCCAGCAATTCCAAGAGGACCCGTCGAGTGAGAAGAGCCCAGAAGACGCTGATGATGGAGATAAAGATGAACCCTTCCCCAGTGTCAACGCAACCCTGATGATCTTTGCAGATGTAGAGAGCAGGAGCCGATTGAAAGTCATCAATCGAGAAGTGAACATGGCAGCGCCAACGACGATAAAGTTTCTGAACTAGTCGAAGACTCCGATCACCTTTGATCAGTCGGATCACCCAGCCTATATTGCCACCCCTGGGCGGCAGGCGCTGGTGGTCGACCCAGTCGTGGGAGGCGTCCGACTGCGCAAGGTCCTCATGGATGGTGGAAGCGGACTGAACATACTGTACGCTGACACTCTGCAAGCGATGGGTATTCCGATGTCCCGACTCAGCGAGAGCAGCATGCAGTTCCACGGAGTGATCCCCGGCAAGAAAGCAAAGTCACTCGGGCAAATCGCCCTGGATGTGGTTTTTGGAGATGACAAGAATTTTCGGAAGGAAAGGCTGACCTTCGAAATGGTCGACTTCCGTAGCGCCTATCATGCCATCCTTGGTCGGCCAGCTTACGCACGTTTCATGGCTCGTCCGTGTTATGTGTTTCTCAAGTTGAAGATGCCAGGCCCGAAAGGAGTGATCACAGTCACTGGCAGTCGACAGCGCGCGGAAGAGTGTTTGCAGCAAGGGTCCAAGATAGCTGATGAGCAGATGGCCATGGTGGAGCTACAAGAGTACAAGAAGAACGCCGATCCGAGTGATCTGCTGCGCTTGAAGAAGCCGGCTGCAGAATCTGCATTTCCGTCGGCCGGCGACACGAAGCCTGTGCACATCCACCCGGAAGATCCCAATGCTGTTCCCACCAGCATATCAACAACACTCCACAGCAAATAGGAAGAAGCGCTCTTCCAGTTCCTCCGTGAGAACTGGGACTTCTTCGCATGGAAACCATCTGACATGCCGGGTGTACCCAGAGAGCTGGCTGAGCACCGTTTACGAGTCGACCAAAAGGCGAAACCTGTGAAGGAGCATCCCCGTCGCTCTGCTACACAGAAGAGGAAGGCCATTGGCGAAGAAGTTGCTCGGCTCCTGGTAGCCGAGTTCATCCGTGAGGTGTACCACTCCGAGTGGCTCGCCAACGTCGTCATGGTCCCTAAGAAAGACAAGTCTCTCCGAATGTGCATTTTTTTCAAGCACATCAATCGGGTCTGCCCCAAGGATCACTTCCCACTCCCCCACATAGATCAAATCGTAGATTCCACTGCGGGTTGTGAGCGTCTGTCTTTTCTGGATGCGTACTCCGGGTACTACCAGATCCGACTGTATGGGCCAGACGAAATAAAAACTGCCTTCATCACCCCATTCGGGTGTTTCTGCTATATCACCATGCCATTCGGCCTCAAAAATGCCGGTGCCACTTTCATGCGCATGATCCAGAAGTGTTTGCAAAAACAGATCAGTCGGAATATTGAGGCATACATGGATGATATCGTGGTCAAGTCCAGAAAAGCTTCCGACCTACTGGCTGACTTAGCTGAAACTTTCGCAAATCTGCGGAAGTATGACATCAAACTGAATCCAGCAAAGTGCACTTTCAGAGTTCCTGGGGGCAAACTACTCGGTTTCCTCGTTTCCGAACGAGGGATAGATGCCAATCCTGAGAAGATCGGGGCGATTGTACGAATGAAACATCCAGAGCGTCTTTATGATGTACAGAAGCTCACGGGTTGCCTTGCAGCTCTGAGCCGATTCATCTCCCGTCTTGGTGAGAAGGCACTGCCCCTATACCGACTGATGAAGAAATCTGATTCGTTCGAGCGGACTGCTGAAGCACAAGCAGCGTTTGTTGAGCTCAAAGCCCTGCTTTCCACCTAGCCGGTGCTTGCCGCTCCGAATGAAAAGGAGCCGTTGCTCTTGTACATCGCGGCCACTGGTCAAGTTGTCAGCACTGTCCTCACAGTCGAGCGAGAAGAACAGGGCAAGGCTTACAAAATGGGGCGCCCAGTCTATTATATTTCTGAAGTTCTGACTCCGTCCAAATAGAGGTATCCTCATTACCAGAAGCTCGTCTATGGCATTTATCTTACTGCGAAGAAAGTAGCCCATTACTTCCAGGAGCACTCTGTGTCAGTCGTCAGCGACGCCCCACTGTCTGAGATCATGAACAATCCCAAGCATTAGCTGATTTTCTAGCCGAGTGGACTGAACAGCAGCAACCGACTCAGAGTCACCCGGAACACTGGACCATGTTCTTTGACGGTTCCAAGATGTTGAATGGTTCTGGAGCTGGAGTTGACGGTTCCAAGGGCGATCGTCTCAGATATGTTCTGCAGATTCACTTCGATTCCTCCAACAACGAAGCCGAGTACGAAGTGCTCCTCTATGGCCTACGTATGGCCATCTCACTCGGTGTCTGGCGCCTGATGGTCTACGGAGACTCGGATCTAGTTGTGAACCAAGTGATGAAGGAGTGGGACATCAGAAGCCCCGCTATGACAGGATACTGCAACGCAGTGAGAAAGTTATAAAAGAAATTTGAAGGTCTGGACCTGCATCACGTTCCCCGAGCCAAGAATCAGGAGGCAGACGATCTGGCAAAAATCGGGTCCACTCGGAAATCTATACCCAGCAATGTTTGCCTCGAGCATTTACGTTCCCCGACTGTAAAAGAAGATCCCTTCACGGAAGAGCCCCCGCAAGCGGTCAGTCCGTCTGATCCGACGGAGGTTGAAGTCCCGGCAGTCATTGATTTGGTAATGGAGGTCCTAGCAATCACACCCGAGTGGACGGTGCCATACATCGCATACCTGCTCAGGCAGGAACTTCCAGAAGACGAAGCTGAGGCCCGCCAGATTGTTCGCAGGTCCAAAGCCTTTGAAGTGGTCGGTGATCAGTTATACAGAAAGAGCGTCACCGGTGTGACTCAGCGCTGCATTTCTTCGGAAGAAGGTCGATTGCTCCTGGAGGAGATTCACTCGGGAACTTGTGGGCACCACGCGTCCTCTCGGACAATCGTGGCTAAAGCTTACCGAGCCGGTTTCTTCTGGCCCCGTGCCAATGAAGCTGTGCAGGAGATAGTCCAACACTGTGCCGGGTGCCAGTTCTATGCGAACTTATCCCACAAGCCTGCGTCTGCTCTGAAGACCATTCCACTCGTCTGGCCGTTTGCAGTCTGGGGACTCGACATGGTAGGACCCCTCCGAGCGGGAGGGAGTGGATTCACTCACTTGCTGGTTGCAGTCGACAAGTTCACTAAGTGGATCGAAGCCAAACCCATCAAGAAACTAGGCTCTCGTAGAGCGATCAAGTTCATGAAGGAGATAGTATTCAGATACGGCATGCCCCACAGCATCATCACTGACAACGGTTCAAACTTTGACTCGGAAGAGTTCAGGACATGCTGTGCCGGCCAGGGTACCCGAGTCGATTATGCATCTGTGGCACACCCGCAGTCGAATGGACAAGCGGAGAGAGCAAACAGACTGATACTTCAGGGGTTAAAGCCGCGACTCATGCGCGATTTGGATCATGCAGCTGGAGCATGGGTCACCGAGTTGCCATCAGTTCTTTGGGGCTTGAGGACGACCCCCAACGGGTCCACCAATCGTACTCCCTTCTTCATGGTGTACGGAGCTGAAGCCGTCTTGCCGAGTGACTTGCTCCATAATTCGCCCCGAGTGGAACTGTACTCTGAAGCTGAAGCAGAGCAAGCACGGCAAGACGCTGTTAATCTCTTGGAGGAGGAAAGGGAGATGGCTCTGATCCGTTCGACCATTTATCAGCAGGATCTACGACATTTTCATAGCAGGCACGTCCGAAGTCGGACCTTTCAGGAAGGAGATCTTGTCCTCCGAGTGGATCAACAGCGACCTCACAAGCTTGCTCCCGCATGGGAAGGCCCCTTTATTGTGTCAAAGGTTCTGCACAATGGAGCATACCGCCTGTACAACCTTCAGAAGCAAGCAGGCGAGCCCCGTGCTTGGAATGCAGACTTGCTGCGACGATTTTATACTTGCTAATGAGATGTAATAAAAAGTAGTCGAGCGACATTTGATGAATAAAAGCATGACTTTTCCAGTTCTACGTTGAAGTTCGCTCGTACGCATCCTCTGGCTTACAACCCCCAGTGGGTGTATGTTGTTCAACTTGGCTGCGGACCAGCTTCCGCCCAAGTTAAACGCTACTCTGAGTGAAGAGCAACCCTCTCACTCGGGGGCTTGGCTGCGAACCAGTTTCTGCCCAAGTTAAAAACTACTCCGAGTGAAGAGCAACCCTCTCACTCGGAGGCTTGGCTGCGGACCAGCCTCCGCCCAAGTTAAACGCTACTCCGAGTGAAGAGCAACCCTCTCACTCGGGGTCTTGGCTGCGGACCAGCTTCCGTCCAAGTTAAAAACTACTCCTAGTGAAGAGCAACCCTCTCACTCGGGGGCTTGGCCGCGGACCAGCTTCCGCCCAAGTAAAACGCTACTCCGAGCGAAGAGCAACCCTCTCACTCGGAGGCTTGGCTGCAGACCAGCTTCCGCCCAAGTTAAACACTACTCCGAGTGAAGAGCAACCCTCTCACTCAGGGGCTTGGCTGCGGACCAGCTTCCGCCCAAGTTAAAAACTACTCCAAGTGAAGAGCAACCCTCTCACTCGGGGGCTTGGCTGCGGACCAGCTTCCGTCCAAGTTAAAAACTACTCCTAGTGAAGAGCAACCCTCTCACTCGGGGGCTTGGCCGTGGACCAGCTTCCGCCCAAGTAAAACGCTACTCCGAGCGAAGAGCAACCCTCTCACTCGGGGGCTTGGCTGCGGACCAGCTTCCGCCCAAGTTAAAAACTACTCCGAGTGAAGAGCAACCCTCTCACTCGGGGGCTTGGCTGCGGACCAGCTTCCGTCCAAGTTAGAAACTACTCCGAGTGATGAGCAACCCTCTCACTCGGGGGCTTGGCTGCGGACCAGCTTCCGCCCAAGCAAAACGCTACTCCGAGTGAAGAGGAACCCTCTCACTCGGAGTCTTGGCTGCGGACCAGCTTCCGCCCAAGTTAAAACCTACTACGAGTGACGAGCAACCCTCTCACTCGGTGGCTTGGCTGCGAACCAGTTTTCGCCCAAGTCTAAAACACTACCCCGAGTGGCGAGCTATCCTCTCACTCGGAGGCTTGGCAGTGAACCAGCTTCTGCTCAAGCCAAAACACAGTTCAAAGATACAAAAGACTCAAAGGAAAGCATTCGATTAACTCTAGCAGTTCAAAGGCAAATACGAGTACTCGGGCCCAAAGCCCGAAAGAGTTTTAACGATTACAATTCCACTCGGCATACCGAGGTTAATGGATAAGACTTGAAGTTTTTTCACGCCCCTGAAGGGCTGGCTGGTTCAACGAAGACATCCAAGTCGATGCCGTCTGCAATCCGAGTGGCCGCTTCAATGAATGTCTCCATGAAGTCCTCGAACCGGAGTTTCTTCGTGTTGGCAACTGGGAGAGTCTTCAGTTTCTCCTCCTTGGCCTCCTTGCAATGCACTCGGACCAGGGAGAGCGCCACGTCAGCCCCGCAGCGAGCAGCCGACTTCTTCGACGCTTGCACTCGGCTAGGAATGTCGTTGAGACGAGTCATCATGGCTTCCAGGTCAGTGTCGAGGGTATCTTCTAGCCACAACTCCTTGTCAATTCTCCCAAGTGCACCCCGCAGACGGATGATGTACGCTTGGACGTCCTCGATGCGGGTTTCCACCCGCAGGATGCCCACTGCAGCCTTGTCACTGACGAGTGACCTGGAAGGATCCAGATCCCTCTCGATTCTGTCAGTTTCCAGATCGAAGTCTCGACAGTACTCTGTGAAGAAGGAAAGAAGAGATTCGAACATCAGCATGCAAGAAATTCACTCGGAGATAAGTTGAAATGCACTCGGACACGATAAGTTACCTGCAAGCTTGGTGTACATCTCCTCCGTGAACTCCTCTATATGCTTCTCCAGGGCGTTCTTCTTCTCAACCAACTGGGTGACCTTCTCATTCAGAGTCTCCTTCTCTTTCTCGAAGGCTTCCGCCTGGGCCTTGAGTTTGCCATCCCACTCGGTCTGCTGCTTCTTGAGCTCGAGCACCTCTTTCTTCAGTGATACGTTCTCCGCTTCGAGTTTTCCGAGTGAGGCCGGCTTCTCTTCGGCGGCCTTAGTCTTCTCCTTCGCCACATGCTACGCTCCCGCCAGCTCATTGTCCTTGCTCTCGAGTGCCTGCTTCATAGTTTCTAAAGAAACAGAGGTTCTGAGCCAAACTTGGAGTCGATGGTTTTCACTACGCACATCTGTTCGAGTGAAGTCACTCGGTTCAAAGAATGCAAAAAAGTGAAAACAGAGTGCTCGGTAATGGAACCTTACCTCCCATGGTCTTGAGCTCCGCTTGAGCACGCTCTGTGTTCCTCCTCTCCACCTCAAAGTTCACCCGAAGCTGGGCCGTTTCCTTCTCCAGTGCAACATACTGAGTCCCAAGCTCGCAAGTTTTCTGAAACACAAGAAAAAGAAGATCAGTTAACGTTAAGAGATCTTCCGAGTGACCACAGACTGGCGCTCCCGGAAGAAGCAAGCTCGATTAGTATCAGATCCTGAAGGATCCTTGGAGAGGGAGGAGCAAGCTTGACCAGTATTAGATCCTAAGTTCTAAGACTTCCGCCGACTGCCCGCAGTCGACGGTAGTCTCGGGGACTACACCCAGTGGGTGCACTCAGCGTGCCCCCACTGGAATGGTATCCACTCGGAACCGGTCCGCCCGGTCCGAGTGACGGCCAAACACAAAGCAACAAGACAAAAGAAAAAAAACTCCGAGTGTCCAGAGATCGACACTCCTGGAAGGAACAAGCTTGACCAGTATCAGATCCTAAGTTCTAAGACTTCCGCCGACTGCCCGCAGTCGACGGTAGTCACGGGGACTACACCCAGTGGGTGCACTGAGCGTGCCCCCACTGGAGCGGTATCCACTCGGAACGGTCCGCCCGATCCGAGTGATGGCCGAAAGCAAAAAAAAAAACAACAACAACAAAACAAGTTCTAAGCTCTAAGACTCCCGCCGACTACCCGCAGTCGACGGCAGCCTCGGGGACAACACCCAGTGGGTGCACTCAGCGTGCCCCCACTGGAGCGGTATCCTCTTGGAACGGTCTGCCCGATCCGAGTGATGGCCGAAGACAAAAACACCCAGCGGGTGTACCAGATATTTTCCAACTGGAAGTCCTACTGAAGAAAAAGACTTGGAGGTCAACTTACAAGAGCACTTACTCGGACATTATTCTGGAGAGCGGCACTGGCATCATAAGTTAGCTTCCCAACTGCGCACATCTCCCTGAGCCGTTGGCTCATCAATTCTGCCCGGATCATCGCCTCCTTGCTGGCCCCGGTTTGATCCTTCGACGTCTTGTACAGATTGAAGATGTTGACGGGAGCAGTCGGAACCGAGGCCAGGGCAGTTGATGGAACCGCAGCAGGACCAGCCCCAGCCTGAGAACCTTGCCGCAGTGGTACGGTCAAAGCGGGCGCAGGCGGAGCTCGAGGCACTTCGTTCGGCGGCGTCTTTCGTGTGGTGGTCTGAGGAGCAGTCAGAACTGGGGTCTCCTTCTCAGTGGCCCTCCGCGGCGGCTCTTCATCATCATCTCCGACGTGGATGACCTCTGCAAGCATTACGTTCACTCGGCGCACTCAGTCGCAATGCACGATTCAATTGAACGAAGACATTTCAGTCGAATGACAAGTTACAGTAAAGATGAAGTTATTGTTACCTCTCTGAGAAGTGGCCGCGTCTGCCGTCTCAGCTTCGGTGCGATCCCCATCAATCTGCATGGGAGACGTCGTCGAGGTTGCAGCAATGGTTCATAAGATGCACTCGGTCAGAAGAATCACAAAAGTTAACAAAGACAGTAAAGAAAAGCTGAGAAGAATACTCACGTTGAGGCGACAGGCACAACGACCTTGATTCGGGGCAGAGCCGTCCGAGGCTTGGGGGAAGCGACCTTGGGCTGCTTGGCGGCCTTCTCAGTCGGCGCAGGCGTCGGCGTCCGAGCGCGTCTCGGAGCCTTAGCACTCGGAACCGCCTCCTTCTCTGAGCCTGCACTCGGATCCTGGGCTCGTTTGGAGCCGTGCTCGTAACCCAGCTCCGGAGAGAGAGAGAAGACTCGTCATCGTCGCTGCCATCCGAGTCCTCACTTTCCTCCTCGCTGTCCTCCGCGTAGCTGCCCCCGGCGCTGCCATGTTCGCTCTCCGCACCTCCGACAAGTTGTTCTCCATTCGGCACAGGCGATAACATCTTTTGGAATTCCTGCAAGACACAAAGATCAGAGACAGTCGGTTCAGTCAGATTACTCAGTTCATTCGGAACATTTGCACATAAGTGATTCACTCGGAAATGCATGTCATACCTCCAGTGGCAGGTTGTTGGCGTCGAAGGGTGGGACCCGTCTCGACCCTCGTCGATTGTCACGTGCGCCAGTGATGCACTTGATCCACTGTTCCACGTCTTTCGCCTCGACATCTTCAGGATGCACTCGGGTCGAATCATTGGGCCCAGCGTAGAGCCACATGGGGTGAGCCCGCTCTTGCAGCGGCTGGATTCTCCGACTAAGAAATACCTCCAGAAGGTCTAGGCCAGTCAATCCACCCTGAATCAGACTAAACACGGCAGTCATCAAGATCGATACGTCCATCTTCTCCTTTTTATCAACTGTCAGCGAAGGAGGAGACTGAATCCTCTCGGTCGTGTAAGGAGGAAGACTAGTCGACGAGCCCGTGCACGACAGGTCATTGCAGTAGAACCAGGACGACTGCCAGCCCCTCACCGAGTCAGGAAAAGACATGGATGGGAATGCACTCTTACCCCTCATCTGAACACCTAGGCCACCGCACATTTGGATCACATGCGTCCTCTCTCCATTCGGGTCAACCTTCTTGACCGATTGGGATCGGCACGTGAAGATATGTTTGAACAAACCCCAGTGTGGCGGACAACCCAGAAAGTTTTCGCACAAAGAAACAAATGCGGCGAGATACATAATAGCGTTTGGAGGCAGGTGGTGGAGTTGAGCACCGAAGAAGTTCAAGAATCCGCGGAAAAAAGGATGGGGTGGCATAGAGAAACCTCACTCCACGTGTGTGGTGAGAAGCACTCGCTCCCCGGGGCGCGGCGCGAGCTCGATCTCCCCCTCCTCCGGCAGCCTCCACGTCCCGTCGCGGATCAGCCCGTCCACGACGAGCCCGTTGACGTCATCGAGCGTGGTGGTTGGCGGGATCCAGTCGCCCTGGATCCACCCGGGCGGGAGCACGGCTCGCGAGCTCGAAGCCTTCCTTCCCCTCGCCGCCTTCTTCGCCTTCTCGAGCTTAGTGGTCTTGTCCTTCGCCATCGCCGCTGAACTCGCCAGCACCGAAGAAGATTTGCGTGGAGTGGGTCGCGGGAGAAGGGATCGGGCAGATTGGAGAAGTTGAGAAAAGGGGATCTGTCTCTCTCTCCCTCTCCGCCACGGCCGCCTCTTATATCGCCGCCCGCACCGCTCCCCAATCCACGCATCTGAACCGCGGGCCCGCAGATCTCCTCAAATCGTGCCACCGAAGATCCAGCGGTATGTGGCGAAAAGTGGGGCGAAAATCGAGGCGTCACGCCCCACTTTCCCCACTCATTGCGCTATAACCGTTTACGCGTGCTCAAATATGGTTTTAAATCCCACAAAATCCAGAGTCCAGCAACCCGATTGCTCTCACTCCAAAGACGTGCCGCGTTCGCTCGGATCCGCTCCGGTGCATGGCATATGGCTACTCATTTCACTCGGATGGGAAAACTACTCACTCAGATGGAAACTACTCACTCGGATGGAAGCTACTCACTCGGACAGAAACTACTCATCCGGGTGAAGACCACTCATTTCACTCGGACGTCATATGGTCCAGAATCCGTCAAGGTGCGATGCGAAGACAAGGGCGTCTAATGACCAGTTAGAGTTCTAGAGCGCCCCCGTAGCACTCAACTCATCTGGAAATTCCCCTTGACTCGACCCACCTAACCTCGACCGATTCGGGGGCTAATGACGAGGGCATGTACTAGGGATAGGGTATTAGGCCTGACCCATGGACCCTACCCTAGGACACCACATGTCTTACACTGGGCCCCAGGGCCAGATCAACAACCCAGAATTCCGCAGACTGACATACACTCGGAGTTCTACAAACCACTCGGGAGGCAAGAGTTCACTCGACAGACTCGTTTCACTCGGAACACCCGAAAGTCACTCGGCCAGAGAAGACCAGGAGTCTCCAGGAGCACAACGATCGGGATGCACGTTGTCCTATATTAATTGTCATCAATACGCCCGTTACCTGGAGCACTTATACCCTTCTTAACCCCCTGTAATGGCTGGCGTTGATGAGAGGGCTGGCGAGACTATATGAGCCGCCCTCCTGCTCCATTTCAAGGGTTCGCAACCTGTTGTAATCATACACTCAAGCAATACAGCTCCAGAGCATCGAGACATAGGGCTATTACCTCCACCGCTGAGGGGCCTGAACTCGTAAATCCGAGTGTAACACCTGCGCCGTAGCTAGGCTCTGCCCTCTCATCCGTACCCCTACACACTACTGTCAGACTTGCACCCACGACAGCGGGTGTCAGGAGTGACACAGGGGCCACCCAGGGCATGACCCGGAAGGGGGATGATTGTCAGTGGGACCGTAAGATTGCCAGGCAATAGACAGGTTTTGTTGGAGCAACACCGGTCCACCCAAATGAGAGCATGTACTGATGTATGAGGCCAGGAGCTCCATGGTGTGGGTAAAGTGCGCAACCTCTGCAGACTGTAAATCTATTCGAATAGCCGCGTCCTCGATCATGGGACACAGTTCGTACTAGGTCACACCATTTGGTCTGTGTCGAGTCTGGAGGACTCAACCGAATAATTGCTAAGAATGAAATAGATAAGGGTAAGATTTGTCAGACTTGCAGTGAAGATGCGTGAACATCAGATGATGTCAGAGTATGAGATGTTAGCCATGTGATGGCTATGAGATAAGTGGTCAAATAACCACCAGGTTTGGACCGGACCTGGATTTGATTTGAGCTGGATTATGAGAATTGTTGTCGTCACTTGATATGCTTTATCTTTGTCACACTGTAGTTACTTTGATAGTTACCATGTTGGATAATCCTGTTATTACGTGAAGGTTAATACTGCTACATGATTAATATTGCTAAATAATCCTGCCATAGCATGATAGTTAATATGTTGTTAAGATAATAATAACATGCTTGAATGCCATGGAATGCTTTGCTTGGTGTATATGTTGGTTTGGTTTGCTTGCGAGTACATTCAAAAGTACTCAACGGCCTTCAATGTGGCCAGGTTCACCTAAGGATCCGTCTTTCCCAGCGAGGATCCAGAGCGTTCGTGAGCTAGAAGAGTAACCCAGTCAGATCCCTGTGGATTGGAGTCTCTCCAAGTCCGTGCTGCCTTAGTTAGTGTTTTCCCGCTGCCATCTTTGTAACCATGATGTATTTATTCCAGCCACAATGGCTAATAAATATATTCTTATTACAGTTGTGCCTATGTTCATGATACTTGTTGTAAACGTGCATGCCAGAATGATTTCCTGGGCTGGCGTGTGCGGCGACCGTCTGACTACAGTGGTATTCAGGCGGGGTGCCACAACAAGATGGTATCAGAGTCAGGCTGACTGTAGGTTACCCTAGCCGGATTTCATTGCCGCTTGATCAGTAGAAAGCCCAGATGGATTTCAGCCATCTTTGCCAGACTGGCACGGCTACTATTGATCATAAGGCAATCCCGTATGTTTTTCCCCGCATCAGACCCCAACTCTCGTGGCCTTTGCCTCTTGTGTGAAATGTCCGCAACAGCCAACGACCCGTGAGCCCTCAAACCCCTAGGTAAACCAAATATCCACACCTTGCTTGCTAACCATGGCATTTCTCTCCTTTAATCCGGTTTCCTTTGGGAAACGCCTATAAATTCCATCTTTCCCCAACAACCTGAGGATCGTTGACTAAGCCACTTTGGCTATGGTTGTGAGTCGAGGTTGATGTTCCCTAAGGAAGTAGTAGGAGCTTGACACTTCTACTTGTAGCTTGTGTTGGTATTTTCCTCGAAGAGGAAGGTATGATGCAGCACAATAGAGGTAAGTATTTCCCTCAGTTATGAAACCAAGGTTATCAATCTAGTAGGAGAATCATGCAACACCTCATTAGCAGTACCTGCACACAAACAACAAATCCTTGCACCCAACGCAAACGAGGGGTTGTCAATCCCTCGGCGGTAAGTTGCAAGATTAAATTGTATGTGATAGATAGATAGATTGAAACAAATATACAAAATAAAATAAATAAAGAAAAATTGCAGCAAGATATTTTTAGGGTTTTTAATATATGATTTAGATAGACCCGGGGGCCATAGTTTTCACTAGAAGCTTCTCTCAGGAAAATAGCATACGGTGGGTAGACAAATTACTGTTGGGCAATTGATAGAAAAGCAAATAATCATGACGATATCCAAGGCAATGACCATGTATATAGGCATCACGTCCGAGACAAGTAGACCAACTCCTGCCTGCATCTACTACTATTACTCCACACACCGACCTCTATCCAGCATGCATCTAGTGTATTAAGTCCATAAAGAACGGAGTAACGCCTTAAGCAAGATGACATGATGTAGACAAAGTAAACTCACGCATGAATAAACCCCATCTTTTTACCCTTAATAGCAACGATACATACGTGTCATGTCCCTTTCTATTACTGGGATTGAGCACAGCAAGATCGAACACATTACAAAGCACCTCTTCCCATGGCAAGATAAATCAATCTAGTTGGCCAAACCAAATCAATAGATCGGAGAAGAAATAAGAAGCTATAATAATCATGCATAAAAGAGATCAGAGAAGACTCAAATAATATTCATGGATAATCTGATCATAAACTCACAATTCATCGGATCCCAACAAACACACCGCAAAAAGTGATTACATCGGATAGAACTCCAGGAACATCGAGGAGAGCATTGTATTGAAGATCAAAAAGAGAGAAGAAGCCATCTAGCTACTAACTATGCACCCGAAGGTCTGTGGTAAACTACTCACGCATCATCGGAAGGGCAGCAAGGTTGATGTAGAGCCCCTCCGTGATCGATTCCCCCTCCGGTGGAGTGCCGGAAAAGGCCTCCAGATGGGATCTCTCGAGAACTGAAACTTGCGGCAGTGGAAAAAGTATTTCGTGGACTCCCCTGTTGGTTTCCCGATTTTTGAGAATTTATAGTGGTGGAATTAGGTCAAAAGAGTCAGAGGTGGGCACACGAGGCACCAGGGCGCACCTGCCCCCCCCCCCCAGGTGCGCCCTGGTGGCTCGTGGCCACCTCCTGGGGCTTCTGGCCTTCTCCTGAAGCTTCTAGTGTTTGTTATGTCCAGAAAAAAAATCTCCAAAAAGTTTAGTGGCATTTGGACTTTGTTTGGTATTGATATTCTGTAAAACCAAAAACAGGCAGAAAACAGCAAGTGGCACTCGGCACTAAGTTAATAGGTTAGTCCCAAAAAATGATATATAATTGCTATAAATGTATATAAAAACATCCAAGATTGATAATATAATAGCATGGAACAATAAAAAATTATAGATACGTTGGAGACGTATCAACATCCCCAAGCTTAATTCCTGCTCGTCCTCGAGTAGGTAAATGATAAAAACAGAATTTTTGATGTGGAATGCTGCCTATCGTATTCATCACATATTCTTTTCTTTTATAGCATGGACATTGGACTTGAATGATTCAAAGCAATAGTCTATAGTTTGACATGAAGATATAAATACTCAAGCATACTAACAAGCAACCATGTCTTTCAAAATATCAACGCTAAAGAAAGTTATCCCTAGCCCATTATGCTCAATCATTGATCCATTCATGAAACACACGCCATATTAGCTACACACAATGCACAAGTATGACAATAGTGCTCTCTAGTTGGTGCTTTATAAGAGAAGATGGAGACTCAAAATAAAAATAAAAATTGCATAAAAGTAAATAGATGGGCCCTTCGCAGAGGGAAGCAGAGATTTGCTAATGTGCCAGAGCTCAAAGCTTAAATTAGAGAGATGAAAATATTTTGAGAGGCATGCTTTTCCTGTCAACGAAAACGACTGAGAATTCCCAATATCTTCCATGCTAGATACATCATAGGCGGTTCCCGAACAGAAAGTAAAATTTATTTCCT
Source organism: Elymus sibiricus (assembly GCA_039707655.1). NCBI lineage: Eukaryota > Viridiplantae > Streptophyta > Magnoliopsida > Poales > Poaceae > Elymus > Elymus sibiricus. Next base: position 35,520,786 of record CM077668.1, on the reverse strand, counting down.
TTCCACCATTCTTTCACAATCCATGGCTAGCCGTATCCACGGGTGCCCTCCATACCAACACTTTCCAAGGAATTTTGTTGTTATTAATTTTTGATTCATTGTGGGACTGGGCATCCCTATTACCAGCCACTCTCTCGTGCAATGACAAGTGAATAAACACTCATCATGAGAATAACACATCTAGCATGGAAAATATTGGCCACCCCTTTCCGCTTCATGAGCGGTACGGGCACACAAAACGGAATATTATTTTGAAAATTAGAGTTGGCACACGCAAATTTACTTGGAAAGGCATGGAAATACCGCATATAGGTAGATATAGTGGACTCATTTGGCACAACTTGGGTTTTAATGATTTTGGATGCACGAGCAGTATTTCCGCTTAGTACAAATGTAGGCTAGCAAATATATTGAGAAGCAACCAGCCAAAAAACGAAAACGGTTATAAACATGCATTGAACATAACTAACACCGAATAATGCACCATAAGTAGGATATAATTTCATAGCATAACTATTGACTTAATGTGCATGCATAGGGAATCACAAACCTTAACACTAATATTCTTACTAAATCACAATTACTCACTAACATGACTCACATATTATCATCTACATATCGCAAAACTATTGCAAGGAATCACACTTATCATATCCAATGATCTATATGAAAGTTTTTATTATATCCCTCTTGAATATTCATCACCTTGGGACCAAATTCATATCTTGTGCAAATTAACATTACTATTATCATCTCTCAAAAAGATATAAGTGAAGCATGAGAGTGCAAATATTTCTTCAAAATTTTCATCTTATCAACTCTCAAAATAATATAAGTGAAGCATGAGAGTTTATTTCTTCAAAAAATTTAATCTTATCAACTCTAAAAATAATATAAGTGAAGAATGAGAGTTTATTTCTTCAAAATATAGCCACCGCCGTGCTCAAAATGATTTAAGTGAGGCACTAGAGCAACTGCCTAGCTCAAAAAAAAATTAAGTGAAGCACATAGAGTATTCTAACAAATTATGATGAACATGTGGCTCTCTCAAAATAGGTGTGTCCAGCAAGGATGATTGTGACAAACTAAAAATTAAACAAAGCAAAGACTCATATAATACACAACGCTCCAAGCAAAACACATATCATGTGACGAATAAAAATATAGCTCCAAGTAAAATTACCGATGGTTGGTAGAAGAAAGAGGGGATGCCTTCCAGGGCATCCCCAAGCTTAGACGCTTGAGTCTTCCTTGAATATTATCTTGCGGTGCCATGGGAATCCCCAAGCTTAGGCTCTTGCCACTCCTTATTCCTTCATCCATCATGATCTCACCCAAAACTTGAAAACTTCAATCACACAAAACTCAACAAAACCTTCGTGAGATCCGTTAGTATAACAAAATAATTCACCACTTTAAGTACTGTTGCTAACCCATTCAAATTTTATTTTTGCATTATACCTACTGTATTCTAACTTCTCCATGGCTTATACCCCCCGATACAATCCATAGTTTCATCAAAACAAGCAAGTAGTGCATCAAAAACAGAATCTGTCAAAAACAGAACAGTCTGTAGAAATCTATTTAAAAGCTATACTTCTGTAACTCCAAAAATTCTGAAACAATAGGAAAACGTGGGAAATTCATATAAAAATACTGTGTAAAAATTTCAGATTTTTCTGACGCTCCATTACAGAACCAAAATTCCAGCACTGGACGCAAAACTTTCTGTTTTCCAAACAGCATCAATTATACTATCTTCCAAATTATCCTAAAGGCTTTACTTGGCACAAACACTAACTAAAAACACAAAAACTCAATCATAACAGTAGAATAAAGGTGAAAACACAAAATAACAGAAAAAAATTATTTTATTCATTGGGTTGCCTCCCAACAAGCGCTATTGTTTTATGCCCATAGCTAGGCATAATGCATAGTTTCAAGTGTTGACATCTTTGGTTTCCAAATCCTCAATCACACATCCATTTTTTCTAATAGATTTAACATAAGTGTTTCTCACGATCACACTTATAGGCACAAAATTAAGAATTTTACTTTTGTGAATAGGTTCCTTAATTATATCAATGAAATTGGGGTGCACGCTAATCATTTTAAGATCCTCATTTCCCTTACTAGAAGTAGCACCATTGGTCTTAGGAACATATATAAACTTGCAATTCTTGCTAGGAGTAGTTTTTTCAATAGTTTTAGCGGAAGAAAAAGCGGAACCCAAATTATTAATTATTTCTTCCAACTTATCGATCCTAGCGGGACTTTGTTCGATCCTTTCATTAATTATTGGTTCTTTCTCTTTTAGCATCTTAAGAGTAATCCCTACCTTCGATCCAAATTGAGTAACATGGTGATGTCTACTACACAACTTATTCTTGTAGACTCATGTTGGGCCTCCAAGCGCAGAGTTTTGTAGGACAGTAGCAATTTTCCCTCAAGTGGATGACCTAAGGTTTATCAATCCGTGGGAGGCGTAGGTTGAAGATGGTATCTCTCAAACAAGCCTGCAACCAAATACAAGAAATCTCTTGTGTCCCCAACACACCCAATACAATGGTAAATTGTATAGGTGCACTAGTTCGGCGAAGAGATGGTGATAAAAGTGTAGTATGATTAGTAGATATAGGTTTTTTTAATCTGAAAATATAAAAACAGCAAGGTAGCAAGTAACAAAAGTGAGCACAAACGGTATTGCAATGCTTAAAAACAAGGCCTAGGGTTCATACTTTCACTAGTGCAATCTCTCAACAACGCTAACATAATTGGATCATATAACCATCCCTCAACGTGCGATAAAGAATCACTCCCAAGTTCCTATTAGCGGAGAACATAAGATAGAAATTGTTTGTAGGGTACGAAACCACCTCAAAGTTATCCTTTCCGATCGATCTATTGAGCTATTCCTATAAGTGTCACAAATAGCTCTAGAGTTCGTACTAAAATAACACCATATGATACGCATCAACCAACTCTAATGTTACCTAGATACTCCAATGTCACCACAAGTATCCGTGAGTTGATTATTTGATATGCATCAAACAACTTCATAATCATAATATTCAATCCACACAAAGAACTTCAAAGAGTACCCCAAAGTTTCTTATCAGAGAAAAGATAATGAAAACGTGCAACCAACCCCTATGCCTAGATCACCCCAAGGTCACGGGAATCCGCGAGTTGATCACCAAAACATACATCAAGTAAACCAATAGAATACCCCATTGTCACCACGGGTATTCATATGCAAGACATACATCAAGTGTTCTCAAATCTGAAATATTCAATCCGACAATAACGAAAATTCAAGGGGAAAAGATTCGATTCATCACAACAAGGATAGAGGGGGAAGAAACACCATATGATCCAACTATATTAACAAAGGTCGCGGTACATCAAGATCGTGCCAAATCAAGAACGCGAGAGAGAGGGAGATAAAACACATAGCTACTGGTACAAACCCTCAGCCCCGAGGGTGAACTACTCCCACCTCGTCATGGAGACGGTCGGGATGATGAAGATGGCCTCCGGTGATGATTCCCCCCTCCGGCAGGGTGCCGAAAAAGGGCTCCAGATGGGATCACCTTGGTACAGAGGCTTGCGGCGGCGTAAAAACTCATCTAGGTTAACTTTCGGGGGTTTCTGAATATATATGATATTTTGGCATTGGAATCACGCGAAGAGGGGCCACAGGGGGCCCACGAGGCACCAGGGCGTGCCTGGGGGGGTGGCGCGCCTTGGTGGCTCGTGGGGCCCTTGTGGGTCTTCTGGCCACCTCCCGAAGCTTCTAGTGTCTCTTATGTTCAAGAAAAAATCGTCAAAAAGTTTCTGGAAAACCAAAAATAAGTAGAAAACAGCAACTGGCACTGGGCACTAGTGTAGGAGATATGCCCTAGAGGCAGTAATAACAGTTATTTTGTATCTCCGAGTTTGTAATGAATGTTTATGATCCATGCTATAACTGCAATGATTCTCGAGTCTACAATAACCACAAGGCTCGGAGGGAAACTCATGTGCACGTGTGGTATAATAAACGGAAATTGTATTCCTAGTCATGCCTCTATGACTGGCTCAAGTATTGCATGATGATCCTGTTTTCCTGATCATGGGCATGTCTATGCCGTCAATTTTGAGGGCGCAATGTTAGTAGAACACTTGTGTTGAATCGACCCGAATTGATGTTATGCTACGAGAAACATTCGTCACAAGTTAATGGTTAATAACACAGAGATAGTTAATGTTTGCATAATTCCTTAGATCATGAGAGTATCGAGTTCCTTCGTACTTGCTTCGTGAACTTTGGGGTTTGTTAAACGTCTTCCGTAACTGGGTGGCTATTACGGCGGCTTACGGGTTCACGTAAAAGTATGACAAGAAACGAGATAGCTCAAGATTGGGATTTGCTCCTCCGACGATGGAGAGATATTCTCGGGCCCTCTCGGTGTTACGGCATCCATCATCGTCTGGCTAGACACATTGTGATTTGATCACTGGGATGCCGGAACACGGAAACGAGAAAAGAGAACAAAACCGGTAATGAGGTAACTTGCATGGTGGACAAGTTGTTGATCCATGGGGATGCAATAAATATCACCTCGGGTGTTTGTAATATATCGTGAAGCAACAGGAATAGCACACGGCAACTGGAGGTTTGCTCGAATATTCATTCGTGTGGGTATAGTGGTCAATATGGGTATCCACGGCTCCGATGTTGATCATTGATCGGAAAGTGTTCCGGGTCATGTGTATACTTCACCGAACCTATAGGGTCACACGCTTAAGGGTCATCTATCTGCTGAATACTAGACGGGGAGTCTGAGAGAAAATCACCGGACAAGTTTTGGACGAAACGGAAACGTTCCGGAGAGGACACCGAAATAGTTCCGGTAAAATTGAAAAGTTGTTTTAGGGGATACCATTAAGTCAAATTGGTTTCGGCACACGCCTGGAAATTCTTGGAGGATGCCAGAAGTGTTCTGGAAACTTCTGGGAATTTTCCGGGATAAAAACCGGAAATGTTCCGGAGCTGCCGGAACCGATTTGGTTGCTTTTCGCAGATGAAAATCACTAATCCGAAATTGTTTCGGAACGCGTCCAAAATCATTTGTGTGGGTACTGGAATTATTCTAAGACCCACAGAATTTTTTTAGGATTTAACGGTCACGGAAAATTGTTTCCGTGAATAGTGAAAATCACTTTATGGATATTTTTATGGAAAGCCACCTTTTGGGATATTTCCCAAAAGGTTTCTAGAAGGGCTTGGGGCCAAGGAAGCCCCTCATGGGGGGGGGGGGCAAGGGGTGGCCGGCCAAAGGACGTGGAGCTCCTTGGAGCTCCACATGCCATCCCTTTTTTGCTTTATTCTTTTATGTAAAGACATAAAGTGGGGGTACTTTTGGTATTTTTGAATGCCAACTTTACCCCTTGGCTTTCCTATAAATAGAGGTGGAGGGGTGCACTCCACACTCATCCCTTGCTCTCATACACATGCCATGCTCGTCTGGCTCTCTCTCTCTCCCTCCCACGAAATAGTTTCGTAGAGCCGAAAGGCTGTCTGTTTTCCGGCAGGAACTAGTTCTGGACGGCAAAGCCCTGCCGGATAGCTGACACCGTATGTGTGCAACCCCGTAGAGAGGTCGTAGTTTCGATCTTTTGCCCGAGGGTCTATTCGTGTGTCCTCCCGAAGGGCTGTCCGAGTTACCGTTCGAGTTTCGAGTGTCCTCCCGAAGGGCTGTCCGACGGAGGAGTACATCCTCGCGGTTGGGAGGTTGTAAATCCTAGCTGCGGGGATCTACACCGACGATCTACACCGACTCTTCTTCCGCTGCGCTTCGAGTCGGTACGGATCAGATCAAACCCTGTATGCAGTCTCCATAGTGGTCCTGGGCGTGCTCGCTGTACCAATTTTTTTTGTTTTCTGTCGTGTTCCCCTACAGTGGCATCATGAGCCGTGCTATGCGTAGATGCATGTTACGAACTAGAATACATGGAGATGTATGGGTATTGCATAATATAATTTTGGAGTAGATGAGATCTATTGCTGAAAATTATTTATGCGGGTAGCAGATGAAATCTGTTACCCGATGTTCTTGTTGCTTCCCTAGAATTTGCGTATTTCTGATCTCGAGATAGCATGGTGGAATTTGACAAAGTTCTAGCATTCCGCGATCCTGATTGATCAACGAAGTACTATCAGTTCTTTGGGTTGCGCCATAGTCAAAAGAAAGATGAAATTTACAGACGAAAGGACAATGCAGATATGATCTGCACGGGGGTCATGCGTATGACGAAGTTTAGTATGGGGCTCGAGATTTTATTATCTCGTGTTTCATACACCCCGAGATGTTAATCTAGCAACTTGAATAATCATACTTGATGATAAAACGTTGGTAGCTGCGGTTTAAGTCAAAACCTTAGAAGCCATGTAAAATAAAATTTTGCATAAACCGATTAGAGGCGTCTAACTTGGTTTTGCAGGATGTGCATGTGATGTGGTATAGCAATGCTCATATAAATTCGATTATGTATGAGATGACTATATGATGTAAATTTATTAACATGACCTGCGTGTCATGATTCGGCATGATGGCTGGAGCCATATGATTGTCACTTTAATGACCTGCGTGTCAACCTTAAGTAATGCACTTATTTTATTAGCTATAGAGATAGCAATATTATCTGGTGCATCGACAAGGTGGTGGCAATCTTCGCGAAGGTGAACACCGACGCAAATGCCGAAGACGAAGAAATACTTGACTTCTCCGTCAGAAAGGGCTATACCATATCATGCTATTATGAATTGCCTGAGATGTTTATCCCTTATGATGCGCCCTTTTGATTGTGCGATAGTCGCTTTTTATTAGGGTGATCTCTCACTTAAAAATATCAAGTAGTTAGTGTTCTCCCAAGTGTAGCACCGTCACGGCACCTATCTTTTCTAGGTACCACATGGATACATGGGTACGAACGATTAGTGAAGTGTGAGGCGGGTGAGTTGAGACCTCGCAGCGAGATCACTTGGTTGTCTTGACGTTCCGGAGGATCGTCCTGAGCTCGGAACACGCCCATCGAAAGATGAACAAGAGTCACATAGAGATGTGATTGGCAAGTTGGCCTACCAATTGAAATTCTCGTCACTTGAGATGGATACATCCTTGCAGTTGAGTTACCATTTGGGTCTTGTATCACTCATAATCAATTTTGAGAGATGTTGATTTGAGTGGGAGCGCACTTTATAATAAAATTGTTTATTCACTAGTGTAAAAATCATTATGAACAAAGTCTAAGTGAAACTTGTGTTTACCGTTGTAGATCAAATGGCTCGGAACACCGCGTTCAACTTAGGCCCGATGTTAGAGAAAGAGAAGTTAGCTGCGACTGGAAACAACTATGCGGACTGGGTCCGTAACCTGAGGATTGTCCTCAGGAGCGCTAAGAAAATGTATGTGCTTGAAAATGCTCTTCCAGCTAAACCGGCGGCCGATGCCCCGGAAGATGAACAAAATGTCTGGGCCACCAAGGATGATGATCACAACTTAGTGCAGTGCCTCATGCTAGCTTGCATGAGTGCAGGGCTTCAAAAACGTTTTGAATTCCATAAACCCCATGATATGATCCGGGAATTGGACTCTCTGTACAAGGAAACCGCACGGTCTGAACGATTTGATATCATGAAGGCCGTGATGGATTGCAAGATGGCTGAGGGCAGTTCAATTGGCGAACACGTAGACAAAATGATTGGCTTTGCTGAAAGGCTTAAAACCCTGGAATTTTCAATTCCGCCTGGCCATATGATGGACATGATGCTTTCTTCACTCCCCCCGTCTTACGACGGTTTTGTCATGAACTACAACATGAGTGGGATGGAGAAGACACCGGAAGAGGTGCTCGCCATGCTGAAAACTACGGAAGGAGGACTGCGGAAAAGTCGCAAGCAAGTGTTGCTTGTGAATAAAACCGCCAGTTTCAAAAAGAAAGGCAAGCCAAAGAAGGGCAAGGGCGCTGGTAAGACCGGCTCCCAAAGCAACTCTAAGGGCGGAGCCAAGAATGAAACTGAGTGCTTCTACCACAAAGGCACAGGACACTGGAAGAGAAACTGCAAGAAGTATCTGGAAGATAAGAAGTCCGGGAAAGCCGGAAAAGGTATAATTGTTATACATGTTAATGTCATTGACGTTTTGCTTGCTAGCAAAAATTCTAAGTCTTGGGTATTTGATACCAGATCGGTTGCTCACATTTGCAACTCGATACAGGGACTGCAGAAGGTGCGCAAGTTAGCAAAGAATGAAGTCATGATGCGCATCGGGAACGGCGCTGGGATCGCTGCTCAAGCCGTCGGCATTATGCCTCTACGTCTCCCTTCAGGATTTATCTTAGAACTAAATAACTGTTAGTTTGTTCCACTATTGTGTAGAAACAGTATCTCCGGATCATGTTTAGTACACGATGGGTATTCGTACAAGTCTGAGAACAATGGTTGTTCACTTTATTGTAAGGATATGTTTTATGGATTTGCACCCATTGTTGTGGGCCTTTTCATTCTAAATCTTGAATGTGGAAATGATGTCTTTAACGTGAATGCCAAATGCCTTAAGAAGGTTCATACCACCACCACTTTCATGTGGCACTGTCGGCTTGGCCACATCGGAAAGAAACGCATGCAAAGACTCCATAAAGATGGAGTTTTACCGTCCCTTGATTTTGAATCAGTTGACACATGTGAAGCTTGCTTGATGGGGAAAATGACCAAGACGCCGTTCACAGGTCATCCTGAACGGGCGAGTGAATTATTGGAAATAATACATAGTGATGTATGTGGTCCAATGAGCAAAATCGCACGGGGTGGGTATTTCTACTTCGTGACTTTTACTGATGATTTGAGTAGGTATGGATATATCTACTTGATGAAGCATAAGTCGGAAACCTTTGAAATGTTCAAAGAATTTCAGAATGAGGTAGAAAATCATCGTAACAAAAGGATTAAGTTTCTGCGGTCTGATCGCAGGGGCGAATACCTTAGTCATGAGTTTGGCCAACATCTGAGTGACCGTGGAATCATTTCACAGCTTACGCCTCCCGGAACTCCACAGCGAAACGGAATGTCGGAACGACATAACCGAACCCTGTTAGACATGCATGGTACGGTCGATGATGTCTCTTACAGATCTGTCGATATCTTTTTGGGGTCACGCACTACTCACTGCAGCTTATACATTAAACAGAGCATCGTCTAAGTCTGCTAAGACAACACCACATGAGATGTGGCACGGGAAGATTCCTAGTGTGTCACATCTTAAAATTTGGGGTTGTGAGGCATACGTAAAGCGTTTACATCCAAGCAAACTCGATCCCAGATCAGACAAATGTTACTTTGTAGGTTATCCAAATAACACCATTGGGTATTCCTTCTACAACCAGTCTGAAGGCAAAGTGTTTGTCGCAAAAGTTGGACACTTTCTCGAGAAAGAATTTCTCGCTAAAGAAGTGAGTGGGAGGACAGTACAACTTGATCAGATTAGTGAATCTTCGGCAACCGTTGATATGGCTAAGGAACCGGAAGAAATTCCGCTAATTATCCCTACAACCGAGCCGGAAGTTGTCGCATGTGATGCGGAAACTTCAGACAATGTTGTAACTGAACCGCGCAGATCAGGTAGGGCTATCCAGCCACCTAAGTGGTTTCATAACGAAATCTTCATTCTTGAAGACGATGAACCTGCGCACTACAAGGAAGCGATGGCGGGGCCCAGCTCAAAGGAATGGCACAAGGCCATGAAATCCGAAATGGAATCCATGTACGAAAACCAAGTTTGGAACTTGGAAGAACTTCCAGAAGGCGTAAAGCCCATTGGTTGTAAATGGATTTTCAAAACAAAGACGGACGCGGATGGTAACATTACTATCCACAAAGCTAGACTTGTCGCGAAAGGGTTCACGCAAGTTCCAGGAGTGGACTACGACGAGACTTTCTCGCCCGTAGCTATGCTTAGGTCTGTTGGGATATTACTAGCAGTTGCTGGTTATTTTGATTATGAAATATGGCAGATGGATTTCAAAACGGCTTTCCTAAATGGAAACCTCAAAGAGGATGTATACATGATACAGCCAGAAGGTTTTGTCGTTCATAAAGATGCTGGAAAGGTATGCAAACTTCAGAAAGCCATTTATGGTCTGAAGCAAGCGTCAAGGAGCTGGAACATTCGTTTTGATGAAGTGGTCAAACAGTTTGGCTTCATCAGGAATGATGAACAATCTAGTGTTTACAAGAAGTTTAGTGGGAGCGCAAAAGCATTTCTAATCTTGTATGTGGATGACATATTGTTGATTGGAAATGACGTGAATTTTCTTAGCGAAATAAAAGACTCATTGAAGAAGAATTTTTCAATGAAAGACTTAGGCGAAGTGGCATATGTATTGGGCATCAGAATCTATAGAGATAGATCAAAACGTCTGATAGCGCTTAGCCAAAGCACGTACATAGACAAGGTGTTGAAAAGGTTCAACATGGAGAACTCCAAGAAAGGCCTACTCCCCATGTCACCTGGCACAGTGCTTTGCAAGAATCAGTGTCCTTGGACTCTCGATGAGCGAGTACAGATGAATGATGTTCCATATGCATCGGCAGTTGATTCTATTATGTATGCCATGCTATGTACAAGACCGGACGTTTCCTATGCGCTAAGTGTTAGCAGCCGGTACCAAAGTGATCCAGGATTGGAACACTGGGCCGCAGTCAAGGGTATTCTTAAGTACCTCAGAAGGACCAAGGATTTACTCCTTGTGTACGGAGGTGATGAAGAGCTCATTGTAAGTGGTTACACTGATTCAGGCTTCATGATTGACCCAGATGACTTCAAATCTCAATCAGGCTATGTTTTCATATTGAACGGCGGCGCAGTTGATTGGAAAAGTTCCAAACAAAAGATTGTGGCGGATTCTATGATGGAGGTGGAATATGTTGCAGCTTCAGAAGCCTCCAAGGAGGCGGTATGGATCAAGCAATTTCTTGAAGACCTTGGTGTGGTTCCAAGTGCTTTGGACCCGGTGGAGATCTATTGTGATAATAGTGGCGCCGTGGCTCAGGCAAGGGTGCCAAGTTCGCACCATAAGACAAGACATATTGAACGCAAATATAAACTCATTCGACATCATGTCGAAGCGGGTTTAGTGAAAGTACGCAAAGTTCACACGGATCTGAACGTGTCAGACCCGATGACAAAGCCTCTACCACGTGCAAAGCATGAGCAGCACCGGATAGCCATTGGTGTTAGGGAAGCCATGTAACTGGATTATGACTCTAGTGCAAGTGGGAGTCTGTAGGAGATATGCCCTAGAGGCAGTAATAACAGTTATTTTGTATCTCCGAGTTTGTAATGAATGTTTATGATCCATGCTATAACTGCAATGATTCTCGAGTCTACAATAACCACGAGGCTCGGAGGGAAACTCATGTGCACGTGTGGTATAATAAACAGAAAATGTATTCCTAGTCATGCCTCTATGACTGGCTCAAGTATTGCATGATGATCCTGTTTTCCTGATCATGGACATGTCTATGCCGGCAATTTTGAGGGCGCAATGTTAGTAGAACACTTGTGTTGAATCGACCCGAATTGATGTTATGCTATGAGATATATTCGTCACAAGTTAATGGTTAATAACATAGAGATAGTTAATGTTTGCATAATTCCTTAGACCATGAGAGTATCGAGTTCCTTCGTACTTGCTTCGTGAACTTTGGGGTTTGTTAAACGTCATCCGTAACTGGGTGGCTATTACGGCGGCTTACGGGTTCACGGAAAAGTATGACAAGAAATGAGATAGCTCAAGATTGGGATTTGCTCCTCCGACGATGGAGAGATATTCTCGGGCCCTCTCGGTGTTACGGCATCCATCATCGTCTCGCTAGACACATTGTGATTTGATCACTGGGATGCCGGAACACGGAAACGAGAAAAGAGAACAAAACCGGTAACGAGGTAACTTGCATGGTGGACAAGTTGTTGATCCACAGGGATGCAATAAATCTCACCTCGGGTGTTTGTAATATATCGTGAAGCAACAGGAATAGCACACGGCAAATGGAGGTTCGCTCAAATAATCATTCGTGTGGGTATAGGGGTCAATATGGGTGTCCACGGCTCCGATGTTGATCATTGATCGGAAAGTGTTCCGGGTCATGTCTATACTTCACCGAACCTATAGGGTCACACGCTTAAGGGTCATCTATCTGCTGAATACTAGACGGGGAGTCTGAGAGAAAATCACCAGAAAGGTTTCGGACGAAACGGAAACGTTCCGGAGAGGACACCGGAATAGTTCCGGTAAAACTGAAAAGTTGTTTCAGGGGATACCATTAAGTCAAATTGGTTTCGGCACACGCCTGGAAATTCTTGGAGAATGCCAGAAGTGTTCTGGAAACTTCTGGGAGTTTTCCGGAATAAAAACCGGAAATGTTCCGGAGCTGCCGGAACTGATTTGGTTGCTTTTCGGAGATGAAAATCACTAATCCGAAATTGTTTCGGAACGCGTCCAAAATCATTTGTGTGGGTACTGGAATTATTCTAAGACCCACAGAAATATTTTCGTATTTAACGGTCGTGGAAAATTGGTTCCGTGAATAGTGAAAATCGCTTTATGGATATTTTTATGGATAGCCACCTTTTGGGATATTTAGGGTTTGGGGGCCAAGGAAGCCCCTCATGGGGGGCCCCCAAGGGGTGGCCGGCCAAAGGAGGTGGAGCTCCTTGGAGCTCCACATGCCATCCCTTTTTTGCTTTATTCTTTTATGTAAAGACATAAAGTGGGGGTACTTTTGGTATTTTTGAATGCCAACTTTAACCCTTGGCTTTCCTATAAATAGAGGTGGAGGGGTGCACTCCACACTCATCCCTTGCTCTCATACACATGCCATGCTCGTCTGGCTCTCTCTCTCTCTCCCTCCCACGAAATAGTTTTGTAGAGCCGAAAGGCTGTCTGGGTTCCGGCAGGAACTAGTTCTGGACGGCGAAGCCCTGCCAGATAGCTGACACCGTATGTGTGCAACCCCGTAGAGAGGTCGTAGTTTCGATCTTTTGCCCGAGGGGCTGTTCATGTGTCCTCCTGAAGGGCTGTCCGAGTTACCGTTCGAGTTTCGAGTGTCCTCCCGAAGGGCTGTCCGAGTTACTGTTCGGGTTTCGAGGGTCCTCCCGAAGGGCTGTCCGTGACATCGTCTGAGGGACTGTCCGACCGCCTCCCGAAGGGCTATCCGACGGAGGAGTACATCCTCGCGGTTGGGAGGTTGTAAATCCTAGCTGCGGGGATCTGCACCGACGATCTACACCGACTCTTCTTCCGCTGCGCTTCGAGTCGGTACGGATCAGATCAAACCCTGTATGCAGTCTCCATAGTGGTCCTGAGCGTGCTCGCTATACCGAATTTTTTTGTTTTCTGTCGCGTTCCCCTACAACTAGGTCAATATGTTAGTCCATGAAAATCATATAAAAGCCACATAAAAGTGCACCAAAATCATGCAAAACAATAATAAACATGGCATGAATACTTCATAAATTATAGATACGTTGGAGACGTATCAGCATCCCCAAGCTTAATTCCTGCTTGTCCTCGAGTAGGTAAATGATAAAAGAAATAATTTATGAAGTGTGAATGCTAGCGTAGTGCATAAGTTTGACCAATAATAATTTCAATCACTTTTCCTAGCATCATAACAACAACTTTTTCTCATAAAAGTCATCATGATGAAGTAGCAATTAAAAACAGAAATTTTGATGTGGAATGCTACCTATCATAATCATCATATAATCTTTTCTTTTGTTGCATGGACATTGGACTTGAATGATTCAAAGCAAGATCATTATTATAACAGAAATATTTATTATCATAAAACTTCTCATGAGCAAGTAACAACTCATCACAACAATGAAGTATAAGGCATAAACTTTCTTGGAAACTAACAAACTATTCTAGTCAACAATGCAATTGCAATTCATCATATTTTCAGGAAGGGTCTCATGTAGGAGCTTTTTAGCAAGTCCACATACTCAACCATCATTTTAGTCTTCTATGATTGCTAACACTCACGACATATATATGGAGCAAACGTTTCAGCCAGACACATAGAAAGATAGGGGCTTGTGATTTCGCCTCCCAACTTATTCACCTCAAGGGTGATGTCAACAATAATAACTCATGATCACTCATATCCAACTGGATATATGTGCCTACATCTTTCCCCACCACATGATGCTTGCAAAAGAGAAAAATAAAAAGGAAGTAGACGAGAACACTATTGACTCTTGCATAAAAAGTAAATACATAAAAGTAAAGGATAGGCCCTTCGCAGAGGGAAGCAGAGGTTGTCATGCGCTTTTTGGTGTTGGATGCACAAGCCCTTAATGCAAAGGAACGTCACGTTATATTGCCCCTTGTGATAGCAACCTTTATTATGCAGTCCGTCGCTTTTATTTCTTTACCATCACAAGTTCGTACAACGCTTATTTCCCTTACAATAAAAGTTCAGACATATTTAGAGGCAATTTGTATTGCTTTTTGCACCGATGACAACTTACTTGAAGGATCTTATTCCATCCATAGGTAGATATGGTGGACACTCATGGGAAGAAACTGGGTTTAAGGGTTTTGGATGCACAAGTAGTATCTCTACTTGATGCGGATTTTTGGCTAGCAAAGATATTGGGCAAGCACATGTTGGAGGATCTACAACAATATAATTTCTATGTGAATATGAACAAACATAATTCATTACATTGTCTTCCTTGTCCAACGTCAACACGTTGACATAAAATACTTAATGGGGGCTCACAATCATAAAAGATGTCCAAGATAGTATATTTGCATGTGAATCTTCTCTTCCCTTATTAACTTTTTCATGAATTGCATCATTGACTAATGCTATGCTTGTTAACCTCCAATAAATTTTACCACTTATACTTTTCTTTATGCAATGTCATTACTTTCCATAAGATTAGCATATGATCTCTTTCATTATTTTCTTTGCAAGGAATCACACTTACCACATCCAATGATCTATATGAAAGTTTTTATTAGATCCCTCTCGAATATTCATCATCTTGGGACCAAATTCATATCTTGTGGAAATTACCATTACTATTATTAACTCTCAAAAAGATATAAGCGAGGCATGAGAATTAATGACAAACTACTCCAAAATATATAAGCGAAGATCAATGAGTAGTGAAACAATTAAGTAGCTATGTGAGGACTCTCTCTCATTTAAAAAGTTTCAGATCTTGATATTTTATTCAAACAGCAAGCAAAACAAAGACACAACCAAATATAGCACACATTATGTGAACAAGTAAAAACTTGGGTTCAATCGAGACTAACCGATAGTTGATGAAGAAAAGTGATGAGATGCCTACCGGGGCATCCCCAAGCTTGAATGCTTGATACTTCTTGGAATATTAACTTGGGGAGCCTTGGGCATGCCCAATCTTGAACTCTTGTGTCTCGTTAATTCTTCTCATATAGTAGTTTCCCTATGTTTCAAAAACTTCATCCACACAAAACTTGACAAGAACTTGTGAGATATGTTAGTATAAATCCACTCAAAACCTCGACATTCTCTACTGTAGCAAATCACTAAAATTATAATTAAACATTGAATACTAAATGCCTTTGCATATTTAATACTCGTATTCTCAAATAGAATCATTAAACAAGCCAACATATGCAAACAATGCAAACATAACAGCAATCTGCCTAAACAGGACAGTCTGTAAAGGATAATTAAGAATACATACTTAGATAACTCAAAAAATTCTGAAAATTTACCACACTGGAAATAATTTATCAAAGTTGACTGTATCAAAATTTCATGATTTTATCACATTCTGACATTTCTAGGCAATTTAATCAATAGCAATAAACTTTCTGTTTTGAAACAGCAACTCATGAACTTGCAAAATAAGCATGCTAAAGGCTATACTTGACATTTTCATTGAAATAAAAGATACAAAACATGACTCTAAGTAACAGAAAGTGAACACAAACAAAATAAAATGATGCTCCAAGCAAAACACATATCATGTGACGAATAAAAATATAGCTCCGAGTAAGGTTACCGATGGATTAAGACGAAAGAGGGGATGCCTTCCGGGGCATCCCCAAGCTTAGACGCTTGGGTCTTCCTTGAATATTACCTTGGGGTGCCTTGGGCATCCCCAAGCTTAGGGTCTTGCCAGTCCTTATTCCTTCATCCATCGTCATCTCACCCAAAGCTTGAAAACTTCAATCACACAAAACTTAACGGAACTTCGTGAGAACGGTTAGTATGATAAAGAATAAACCATCACTTAGGTACTGTCCAAGACAAGATTCACAATTGTTACCAAATAATGCCTACTGTATTCTATCATTTCCACAATTAATATCTCATAATATGAGCTATGGAAACATTAAAACAAGCAAACTATGCATTGAAAACAGAATCTGTCAAAAACAGAACAGTCTGTAATGATCTGAGCAACTACCATACTTCTGGAACTCTAAAAATTCTGAAAAATTAGGACAAAGTCAGAAATTTGCATATAAATACTGTGTAAAAATATCAGAATTTTTTGACGCCCCAGTAAAATCTGGGAAATTAAACACTGGAGCCAAAAGTTTCTGTTTTTGCACAGAATTGAATCAACAAGTATCCAAACTATCCCAAAGGTTTCACTTGGCACTTTATTGAAAGAAAACATATAAAACATGATTACTACAGTAGATTAATCATGTGAACACACTAAAACAGAAAGGATACATATTGGGTTGCCTCCCAACAAGCGCTTTTCTTTAAAGCCTTTTAGCTAGGCATGATAATTTTGAATGATGCTCACATAGAAGTAAAGAATTGAAATGTAAAGGGAGCATCATGAGAAATATATCAAACACATTTAAGCCTAACCCACTTCCTATGCATAGGGATTTTTTGAGCAAATAGTTTATGGGAGCAAGAATCAACTAGCATAGGAAGGCAAAACAAGCATAACTTCAAAACTTTCAACACATAGAGAGGAAACTTGATATTATTGCAACACCTACAAGCATATGATCCTCTCTCATAATAATTTTCAGTAGCATCACGAATAAATTCAACAATATATCCATCACATAACGCATTCTTGTCATGATACATCTGCATAGAATTTTTATTACTCTCCATACAAGAAATTTTCTTTTCATTCATAATAGTGGGAGCAAACTCAACAAAATAACTATCATGAGATACTTGATTGACATAACCAAATTGAACATTAAAATCATGATGAAAAGTTTCATGGTTATTATTATTCTTTATAGCATACATGTCATCACAATAATCATCATAAATAGGAGGCATGCTATCATCATAATAAATTTGCTCATCAAAACTTGGGGGACTAAAAATATCATCTTCATCAAACATAGCATCCCCAAGCTTGTGGCTTTGCATATCATTAGCATCATGGATATTCAAAGAATTCATACTAGTAACATTGCAATCATGGTCATCATTCAAATATTTTATGCCAAACATTTTATTGAATTCTTCTTCTATCAATTGAGCACAATTTTCTGATCCATCATTTTCAAGAAAGACATGATAAAGACGAATAATATGAGGCAACCTCAATTCCATTTTTTTGTAGTTTTCTTTTATAAACGAAACTAGTGATAAAAAAAGAAACTAAAAGATTCGATTGTAAGATCTAAAGATATACCTTCAAGCACTCACCTCCCCGGCAACGGCGCCAGAAAAGAGCTTGATGTCTACTACACAACTTATTATTGTAGACTCGTGTTCGGCCTCCAAGCGCAGAGTTTTGTAGGACAGTAGCAATTTTCCCTCAAGTGGATGACCTAAGGTTTATCAATCCATGGGAGGCGTAGGTTGAAGATGGTATCTCTCAAACAACCCTACAACCAAATACAAGAAATCTCTTGTGTCCCCAACACACCCAATACAATGGTAAATTGTATAGGTGCACTAGTTCGGCGAAGAGATGGTGATAAAAGTGTAGTATGGTTAGTAGATATAGGTTTTTGTAATCTGAAAATATAAAAACAGCAAGGTAGCAAGTAACAAAAGTGAGCACAAATGGTATTGCAATGCTTAAAAACAAGGGCTAGGGTTCATACTTTCACTAGTGCAATCTCTCAACAATGCTAACATAATTGGATCATATAACCATCCCTCAACGTGCGATAAAGAATCACTCCCAAGTTCCTATTAGCGGAGAACATAAGATAGAAATTGTTTGTAGGGTACGAAACCACCTCAAAGTTATCCTTTCCGATCAATCTATTGAGCTATTCTTATAAGTGTCACAAATAGCTCTAGAGTTCGTAATAAAATAACACCATATGATACGCATCAACCAACTCTAATGTCACCTAGATACTCCAATGTCACCGCAAGTATCGGTGATTTGATTATTTGATATGCATCAAACAACTTCATAATCATAATATTCAATCCACACAAAGAACTTCAAAGAGTACCCCAAAGTTTCTTATCGGAGAAAAGATAATGAAAACGTGCAACCAACCCCTATGCCTAGATCACCCCAAGGTCACAGGAATCCGCGAGTTCATCACCAAAACATTCATCAAGTAAACCAATAGAATACCCCATTGTCACCACGGGTATTCATATGCATGACATACATCAAGTGTTCTGAAATCTGAAATATTCAATCCGACAATAACAAAAACTCAAGGGGAAAAGATTTGATTCATCACAACAAGGATAGAGAGGGAAGAAACACCATATGGTCCAACTATATTAACAAAGCTCGCGGTACATCAAGATCGTGCCAAATCAAGAATGCGAGAGAGAGCTAAAACACATAGCTACTTGTACAAACCCTCAGCCCCGAGGGTGAACTACTCCCTCCTCGTCATGGAGACCGCCGGGATGATGAAGATGGCCTCCGGTGATGATTCCCCCCTCCGGCAGGGTGCCGGAAAAGGGCTCCATATGGGATCTCCTTGGTATAGAGGCTTGCGGCGGCGTAAAAACTCAGCTAGGTTAACTTTCGGGGGATTATGAATATATATGATTTTTTGGCGTTGGAATCACGCGAAGAGGGGCCACAGGGGGCCCACGAGGCACCAGGGCATGCCTGGGGGGGTGGCGGGCCCTGGTGGCTCGTGGGGCCCCTGTGGGTCTTCTGGCCACCTCCCGAAGCTTCTAGTGTCTCTTATTTTCCAAAAAAAATCGTCAAAAAGTTTCACTGCATTTGGACTTCATTTGATATGGATTTTCTGGAAAACCAAAAACAAGCAGAAAACAACAACTGGCACTGGGCACTAGGTCAATATGTTAGTCCATGAAAATCATATAAAAGCCATATAAAAGTGCACCAAAATCATACAAAACTATAATAAACATGGCATGAATACTTCATAAATTATAGATACGTTGGAGATGTATCACATGGTTATGAATCTTTTTATCTAAATTTTCAATATGCTCAACGGTAGGCATTTTATTTTCAAGGGTAATAGTAACGAGCGAAGAACTAGCCATAACGAAAAAGCAAGCACGCAAAGAAGCAAACAAGAAAAAGGCAAACAAAAAATATTTTTGAAAAAACTTTTTAGAAGTGGGGGAGATGAAAACGAGAGGCAAATAAAATAAATGCAAGGAGATGAGAGTTTATGCAAAGGTACTTGATAGATGTTGACGATGTCTCCCTGGCAACGGCGCCAGAAATTCTTCCTGCTACTTGTAGCTTGCGTTGGTATTTTCCCCGAAGAGGAAGGGATGATGCAGCATAGTAGAGGTAAGTATTTCCCTCAATTATGAAACCAAGGTTATCAATCCAGTAGGAGAATCATGCAACACCTCGTTAGCAGTACCTGCACACAAACAACAAATCCTTGCATCCAACGCAAATGAGGGGCTGTCAATCCCTCGGCGGTAAGTTGCAAGATTAAATTGTATGTGATAGATAGATAGATTGAAACAAAAATACAAAATAAAATAAATAAATAAAAAGTGCAGCACGATATTTTTAGGGTTTTTAATATATAATTTAGATAGACCCGGGGGCCATAGTTTTCACTAGAGACTTCTCTGAAGAAAATAGCATACGGTGGGTAGACAAATTACTGTTGGGCAATTGATAGAAAAGCAAATAATCATGACGATATCCAAGGCAATGATCATGTATATAGACATCACGTCCGAGACAAGTAGACCAACTCCTGCCTGCATCTACTACTATTACTCCACACATCAACCGCTATCCAGCATGGATCTAGTGTATTAAGTCCATAAAGAACGGAGTAACGCCTTAAGCAAGATGACATGATGTAGACAAAGTAAACTCACGCATGAATAAACCCCATCTTTTTACCCTTAATAGCAATGATGCATACGTGTCATGTCCCTTTCTGTCACTGGGATTGAGCACCGCAAGATCGAACCCATTACAAAGCACCTCTTCCCATGGCAAGATAAATCAATCTAGTTGGCCAAACCAAATCAATAGATCGAAGAAGAAATATGAAGCTATAATAATCATGTAAAAAAGAGATCAGAGAAGACTCAAATAATATTCATGGATAATCTGATCATAAACTCACAATTCATCGGATCCCAACAAACACACCGCAAAAAGTGATTACATCGGATAGAACTCCAAGAACATCGAGGAGAACATTGTATTGAAGATCAAAAAGAGAGAAGAAGCCATCTAGCTACTAACTATGGACCCCGAAGGTCTGTGGTAAACTACTCATGCATCATCGGAAGGGCAGCAAGGTTGATGTAGAGCCCCTCCATGATCGATTCCCCCTCCGGCGGAGTGCCGGAAAAAGCCTCCAGATGAGATCTCTCGAGAACAAAAACTTGCGGAGGCGGAAAAAGTATTTCGTGGACTCCCCTATTGGTTTCCCGATTTTTGGGAATTTATAGTGGTGGAATTAGGTCAAAAGAGTCAGAGGTGGGCCCACGAGGCACCAGGGCGCGCCTGCCCGCCCCAGGCGCGCCCTTGTGGCTCGTGGCTACCTCGTGGGGCTTCTGGCCTTCTCCCGAAGCTTCTAGTGTTTGTTATGTCCAGAAAAAAGTCTCCAAAAAGTTTTGTGGCATTTGGACTTCGTTTGGTATTGATATTCTGTAAAACCAAAAACAGGCAGAAAACAGCAACTGGCACTGGGCACTAAGTTAATAGGTTAGTCCCAAAAAATTGTATATAATTGTTGTAAATGTATATAAAAACTTCCAAGATTGATAATATAACAACATGGAACAATCAAAAATTATAGATACGTTGGAGACATATCAGACACCAAGTGCTGCCAGGAGCGTTGTGTGGTCTGCTCCTAAATCCTTAGAGGTGCATTGAGTACGCTATACTAGTTATACTATTGAATCTTTGGCCACCTGTAGAAAGTCTGCAAAATTTGAGCTCTATTTGCTTTTTAGTATTCTTTGTTTTTCGCGATTCTTGCTTCTTTTTTCCATTCCGTTCTTTCGCCCCGACTGAATCCATCCACAAGTGCTGCTAAGAAGGTCAGCATACAACTCGGATAATACCCAATAGTCCAAACTCAGTCAGCTCAAGTCAACTGCATGATACTCAAAACAGCAATCTCGGAGTTGCCAAATGAAGAATGGGTTAGAAGCAGAATCTGGGTGCAACCGACAAGGCCAGACTATACCTAAGGGAGTTTGCCTCAGAATAGATCACACCTAAGGAATAGTCAGATGAGCTATCAGGAACAGACACCAGCAGGGACAAATTATTCCGTCCTCGACACAAGGATTATTTCACTCAGTGGAGTGAACCTTGAGTCTTCTCTCAATGGACTCAAGAATCATTTATTACCCACAGAAGACATATTTCAAGAATGCGAATGTACCGAGAGCAACAACAAAACTCTGGTATGTTGATACAAATTTCAAAGAATATTCTGGAATTCACCAGTGCATATACAAAATTTTCTGGGCAAAGGGAACAAGGCTTGCGAGGAATACTTGGGTAAGTTCACGGCCGCCTGGAATCAATGAGGATTTCAAATACCTGGAAGTTCAGCTAAACTGGATGGAATTATCCGCCAACTGCTTACTATTGGCAACATCTGGTATCCCGGATTAATTATCAACACGAAGTCTGCATCAGCTGTGCAATCTTTATAGTAGCAATGATCAGACCAGCAGAAGGACAAGCGGTGTGCGTAACCAACGGAATACCTTCAGTCAAGATATGGCCTACACTAAGTTTTGGCTCCGCTGTGGGTAAATTGTGGATACTCCGGAAGGAAGCCAGAATCAGCCATAGATTCAGTAATTAGCAGGACGGATAGACGGACAACTCTTTTCAAACCAGTAATCAGCAACACAAGTCCAAAAGCTATGCAGGACCTTCAGACCGCATATCACAGTGAAAGGCTTCTGGTATAGGAAACCCAGCCTTCCTCCGCAAGCTATTGGGAGGAGCCTACGATGCAAGACTCCAATCTTTCTCGGTACGCCACTAGTGGGAAATGCCTTCTGGGGCACGGCACTCCAATCATCCATAGCAGGCTACTGTGAAAAGCTTCTGGCATAAGACACTTGACCTTCCTCAGTAAGCAATATGAGGGGAAGCTTCTGAGGTACGAGACCTAGCCTTCTTCAGCACATTACCCTGGCAGAAGCTTCGAGCATAAGGTATTCAGCTTTCTTCAGCATGCCATCGTGCCCACAACAATCTTGTCAGAAGCACGAACTAGTTCAGACACACCTCTGTCTCAGAATTCAATGGTTATGAAAGGATTTATACTACCCCTGCATATGTTGTGAGCATGCAGTCCAGTTCATCAGTTCATGCGAGCCACTCGTACATGGGAATGACTGTGTTCAAAGAATCATCGGCCCCATAGTTCAAAGAAGGATATGAACGTAGCAACCCCTACGAGATATGCAAGAGAAGGTTGTGAGTATCAGCCCGACAAGCTGAGATATGACCGAGGAGTTGTGTTGGCAGATCATGATAGGCCTCCAAAAGGAACCCTCGAGAACCAAGAAGTTTTGGATAAATAATCTCTGCAACGGTTGATAAAATGAAACTTCACGGACAAGGTGATGTTACCAATTCTTGTCAGACTGTTGCACATGCGGCCACAACAATGCACTACTAGCGGTTATAAGTGAGCCTGCCGCACTCATCGTGAATATGGGCCATCAACCAAGACAAGATGCTATGCTCGGAAAGATGCACCGAATGGTAGCCATATTATGTTTAGCTCAGTGGTTATAACTAGGACTGCAGAGAATGTATAAGGCCGAGCTACCTCAACAAGCGACAGAGTTTGACTATCTGAGTTCACATGGAAACAAGATATTCAGATAGAATAGCTAAAAGCACATGCACGTCAGCATCGACAGTTCGTAGATGCCATGATGTCATTGGAATAGGAGATTACTGTCTATGATTACTTTGTGATCATGCTTGACATTTCAGTTAGGGATATAGTAGTAATAGCTCGGTCATGTTGTTCCTTGTGGATCACCGAGATACTAGAGTAACGGTCGGGACAGGATATACTTTGGAGATAAATTCTGGGAGCCAGACCATAATGGCATGCAAAATCCTCCCAACCCCTCAGAATCCAGCGTCAGAAGAAAAGGTTCTCAGCTCCTTGGGGATAATTGCAACTAATATGCTCGTTAAGGCAGACATAATCCAAATATCTACAAAAAGGATAAGGCTCAGACTAGTTGGTCATCTCGAACACAAAAATATAAGACCACCAGCATGATATGACAAACAAAGAGTTCCCTGGAAAGATCAACATTGGTTTGATTCCACGCTTGCTTGCCCCGTGATATTTGATAGACCACCTCACATTTCATTCAGCTCACCAGGGACTCGGCCAGAAGATGCACATGTCTTGGGGTGAGAAAACTCTAGCTAGAAGTCTGCAAAGAGGATATGCCATTTCCTTGCCAACTGAGACAAATATCATAAAGGATACCAGACAACAACGTTGCAGCAACCCCAGTGCATTTTCTGGGAACACAATTATTGACCACCTGAGGGCAAAGTCTAAATGCATACGGCAGAAGAAAATGCCCATTACAGAACCCGTGGCCAGACTGAGCATTCTGACAGGGCAGAAAGGAAGCCATCTCTAGTCAATCAAGGCCATAAGATGATGTGAGCCCTGGAGGGATGCCTCGTCCAGGGTAGGCAGGACACAAAGTAACACAAAACCCGAAGTAGCTAGCCCCAGGCTCTGGGAGCCAAGCTATTTATTGGTATTACCTACTACCCACCAAACAGCGTAGATTACCAGGACAGAAGGTACACCTGACAGGAAAGAGAAGGATTCAATGCAGCCATTTGAGAAGGCAACACCTGAGCCATCAAAAGTGACAGTTAAAAGGCCAGTGAACCGATGAAGACAAAAGACAGCTGATGGATCCAAGTCACACACATGTATGTCCCCCTTCGCCGGGAGGTAAGCCCAGGAATCTCGAGGACGAGATTCTTTTAAGGAGGGTAGGTTTGTCACACCCTGGTTTTCGCTCCTCGATTTTTCCTTCGCGGGATTGGACTCCCGTCTTTTTTTTCGATGTTATCAAATTTTCTTCCGCTTTTGGGTATATGGAGACGGTTATATAGCCTTGCCTTTCCTATCAAAATAGAGATTCTCTCCACTCCAGCCTTGCCACCGTGACTATATTCTCAGGATTTTGCCGCCAAAGCCCTACTTTCCGAATTATCGGGAAGGAAACCCCAACTCTTGCAGTTCCAAAGGAACCCCAATTTCCTTTGATATCTTGACTACCAAACTCTTTCCAGACACTCTCCTATATTTATCAACCCTGGATATGCAAAAATATTGCTAAGTCCTTTGCAATATTTTTCATTTAAAATTAATTCCTTTTCTGCCAGTTGAAGGAATTAAATCCAGGAAAATATCAATCCATCTCTAAAGTTCATGAAAACTTGTGGAGATATTCTTTGTGACCATATTGAGCTCTCACAAAAATATTGGCCATAATTAAATAAGGGAAATTGCATTTTCCTATTTAAAGCCAATATTGCATTTTGGGCACTTTCCAAAGGAGCTACCATTTTGGTAGCCAGGAAAAATCCCAAATAATTTGTGAAGCTACTGCTATCCATATATTCACTATTTCCATCAAGATCCCAAGTTCCATAGTTCAAAGTTTGAGCAAAGCATCCATTTACAAATTCTGTCCAGTTGGGCAATTTGCAAAGGAAGTGCTTGAACCCTTGATCCATTTGAGCTGAAATTTTGTAGGGTGGTTAACCGTGATAAATCACTCATGTAAGCCAAAAATCAGAGCAAACCATTCATCTAATATTCCACAACAATTTTACTAAGTTTCTGTCCAGATTATAGCTTTGTGAAGGAAGTACCTGCATAGGGCATCCAAATGAGCTGAAACTTTACCAGATTACGCTCATGCCAAGATGATTGCAACCCACAAAAATTCAGCTGATGACAGATAGCCACCTCCTCAGTATCATCCATTTTCCATCTCTGTCTAGATTGGCAAGTTATGAAGGAAGTGGCAGGTGGAGTGATCCAACTGAGGTGAAACTTGGCAGAATTGTTCACCTTAGTAGATCATTGCTGCCCACCAAAATTCAAATGTTTTAACCAAGCCAATCTTCTCTAGTAACTTACAAACACCTTCTGTTCATAATCTAAAGTCAGTTCAAATCAGTCAATCCCTGCCTCCTCTTCCATCCAAACCTCATTAAATGCATTCCTAGTAAGTGATCACATCTGTTTGACATGGTCTTTTGGCCAGTTCCTGGTTTGGCCACGCTGGCAGGGTGGTGACCGCCCATTTGGCATGCCACCAAAGATCTCCGCTTTGTTCCAGAGCCGTCACCGCCGTATGCAGCCAGCCCCAGCCACCCCAGCACGCCAGCTCGCTCCCTTGCTCCTCCGCGAAGCTCCCCGGTGCTAGCCAGCCTCCCCGGCGTCACATCCGAGTCCGATGACCACGTATGCCGACAGGGACGACGACGAACGGGGCACTGTTGTGCTTGTGTCTCGCCGCTGTCTCCTTCCCCCATGGCTCCTTCCTCGCACCGCGTCGCTCTGTATGACGTCAGGTCGGCAACGCTCGCGGACGAACCAGCTGGCCTCTTAGCTCTAGTGCCCCGGACAGAGCATCACCGCGGCCGATCCAATCCATTCTCACCGGCCGCCTATAAATAGGTTGTGCCCGAGCCCCTTGACCTCACCCACAGCCTCTCCTCCCTCCCAACTCCCTCCTCGACCCGCTTGCCCGAGCCGCCGTGCTCGATTTCTCTCCCAAGGCCACCATGGCCATTGCCGACCGCCACTGCCCTCCTCTTAAATTCGAGCCTCACCGCCTCCCTCTCTCCACCCGGACCACTCCGGCGCGGTCACCGGAGCTCCCCGCCTGTCCCCTCGTCCGCCTCGGGCTCCTGAGCACTCTAGTAGGTCGGGCGCCTCAAGTGGTGGCCCATAACACCGTGGGGATCCCACCCTCCCTCGGCTAGGCGCGCGTGCAAGAGAAGGAAGATGACCCTGCGAGCGGGCCCCACCGGTCAGGGAGAGAGGTGAGGTGCGCGGCGGGCCCAGGTGATTTCAAGTGGAGGCGGCTTCGGGAAAATACACCTTCCGTTTCTGAAAGCGTAAATGGCCGCAGCTTCGGGCTATAGTACGTTTTCCCTTCAGTGAAAACACATTCCTTTATGTGCGCTTTCTGTTTCCAACCGCCGGCCGAAGCACTTATATTGCGGACATTCACCAGTTAGCAACAGAAAAGCACAGTTTTATTTGTTTTTCTGCCTAACGAACGAACGGCCCTAACTTCGCAACCGCAACTTCAAATCAGGTGATTCCAAAGCCCACGTTCTCCGTTCGTCAAGCCCATTCCGATGGTATCACTTTCACCATGTTTACAAAATCTGAAAATGACCATTTTGCCCCTACTCCAAATCAGCTTATTCCAAAGGGAATCCATTCCGGCAAACTGTTCCACAAGGCTGTCCCAATTCTTTCCGGTGCATTCCTCGACCCCCAGGGAAGCCGACCATCTGATATATGCCCTAAAGCATTGCGTCTGTGTTATTCTTGCATGTTTTAAATTAATGATCAGGTTTATGTGAATCCTGCCAGATTGAATTGTTGTTTACTTTAGTCACCAATGGTTATTATGAATGCTACTGCCCTAATGACTCGCTATGATATAATATTGAGACAGGTTGTTGTATTTTTATATATATGTACTTGTCTATATCATAGATCGTCATTGTTATTGCTATAATAAAGAATGTGACTTAATAATGACAACAACCTCCTCCGTCGGCTGGATCGAGTCATAGTGCCACCGAACCGAACTCAGTGAACCACATTTGCCTGGATGGGGAGGCCCTAACTTGGTCCATTGTCTTGCCTATTATTGGTACCACCAAAAAGGGAAGATTATGCGTGCGTGCTACCTTGATCAGGTAGGCGGTGATAACCTTGTGAGCCCAAGTTATATGGTACCAGGTCCCCGTTTGGGACAGTTTTGTATGGCCACGACGGTGGCGGGTGTCAGGAGTGACACAGGGGCCACCCAGGGCATGACCCGGAAGGGGGATGATTGTCGGTGGGACCGTAAGAGTGCCAGGCAATAGACAGGTTTTGTTGGAGCAGCACCGGTCCACCCGAATGGGAGCATGTACTGATGGACGAGGCCAGGAGCTCCATGGTGTGGGTAAAGTGCGCAACCTCTGCAGAGTGTAAATCTATTCGAATAGTCGTGTCCTCGGTCATGGGACACAGTTCGTACTAGGTCACACTATTTGGTCTTTGTCAAGTTTGGAGGAATCAACCGAATAATTGCTAAGAATGAACCAGATAAGGGTAAGATTTGCCAGACTTGCAGTGAAGATGCGTGAACATCAGATGATGTCAGAGTATGAGATGTTAGCCATGTGATGGCTATGAGATAAGTGGTCGGATAACCGCCAGGTTTGGATCGGATTTGGATCGGACCTGGATTTGATTTGAGCTGAATTATGAGAATTGTTGTCGTCACTTGATATGCTTTATCTTTGTCACGCTGTAGTTACTTTGATAGTTACCATGTTGGATAATCCTATTATTACATGAAGGTTAATACTGTTACATGATTAATATTGCTAAATAATCCAGCCATAGCATGATAGTTAATATGTTGTTAAGATAACTAGCAAGGTGGCCCTCGCAAATGCGAGGGATAGCACTATTATATTAAATATTTTCTGTTGTTCACACTCTTAGTTATATTTTGTATTTATTTTCTTAGTAGGAGTAATTCGTTTTACATTATGTTTTTGGTGTTGATTCGCTTTAACGCGTAGGCTTGACTTAAGTGGTTGCACGATAATGTTACTGTTGCAGTGCGGGATTGATATGAAATGGCAGCTCCATGTATTATATACAATCCAAATATGAGTGTTTTGTACAGGCTAGAGTTTTTCTTCTCCTTATCATGTACTACATTTTCGCATGTTTTTCAAATAAATTGCAGTATATAAATTACATAATTTAGACTCATGCGTTTGCCACTTATAAGATTTTTTATTTGGTTTATTTTCACCGTATGAAATAGTCACCTATAATTTGGGCTGATGTGTATGTCGCTTATAATTTGCATCATATAATATATTAACAGTAGGATTTATTTGTGAAAGTAGTAACGGTTTTCTTTTGGAATGATCAGTTGGGCTTTAGCCAACACAGAACATGCGAAAAAATGTCTCTGCCTACTTACACACGTCTTTCTTCTCAAAGGGAAAAACATACACATGTCTGTTTCTTCGCTAGAGAAATAAAACTGAGACATCACTTGATCCCCTTTCTCATTTGCTTCTATCAGCTCGCCCACGCAATCAATTTCACGTGATAAATATAATTACTTAAGGTACTGCATTTTAGTGTTAGATGTTACTTTGATTATGCACCGTCGACTTTTTGAGGGCTTGGGACCGGCATAGGCAGTGTTACGCCTCCCTAAAGCATCGTCGTGATTAATCATAGTTTTTTCTTTTTGCAAAGGCAAATTAAACTTTAATAACTGCCCGATTCTGCATATTTAATTGATGACACGGTGATGAATGCCCTATTTGCTTGGACTACTGTAATGAACTTAACATACCAGATTATATATGTTGTCCATGTTTTGTATGATTTATTTTTTTAGAAACGTTTGCTTTTTTGCCTACTCCACTTTTAGCCACCCCACCCCATGTATACCCAATAGATGATAGTAAGAGAAAATAAGCAAATAATGAGAAATCTTAGTTTGTGTTCGTATACAACTAATTTAGAAAACACTAAATGTATGAAAATTGGAATTTTAAACAGATGTCAATGACTTCACATATTTATCTTACCTTTCAAAAAATAATATCTTTGTACACTATATTCTCGAGCATCTCATTCTTGTTAGTTTCTTCATCGTCTACCATTATCTGGGTCGTATGATCTTTGAGATGTATAATATGGGATCAATTGTAAAATGGACCGGCTTTGTATCAACGAATCTTCTCCGTTCTTATTTCGAACTGTTATATTATTTCCTAGGTGGTATAGTTCTATTCTTAGGTGTCCTTTATGTCCCTTGATCCAGTTCAGCCTGCACTGTAAATGCATGCGAGGGCATGGATGATGAATTGTAGTGTTAGTTTTCCACATGACAACAAATGCATTGATTCGTTGTTGCCTCTTTGTAGCCTTTATGCATAATACTCGAGCATTTTCTCATGTTTTCTTTTGCATGTATCACCTTCTTTTAATATGTGCGGTATTTTGCTCCATACGCATCTTGTCCATAGGGAAATAGTAACGGATATTGCATTTCCAGGAATTTTGGATGGTTCTCGCATATTCTTTTCGGCTTCGTGTCTTCGTGTGGAAGAATGATGGCATGCCCTTTTTTATTTTCTGTTGTATCATTGACAATGAGTGATCCCTTTTTAGATGTTGATAGCATGTTATACTGTTTGGCATCTCTTTGTCATTTATTGATTATTTTCAATTTGACGTCATAATAGTCACCTTCTTTGAATCTGCCCCTTTCCATTCTGAATGTTTTTGCTAGCATATTATCTCTATCCAACAGATTTTTGAGGCTTGCAACGATGTGGGGATCTATTGACTCAATTTTCCCGTTGAAGTTGTCGACACTGATATCCTATTTATGACCTCGCTTTCCATGTCATAGATGTATAGCCATTTCCATCTTATATGGCGTTGGATATAGGTGTAGTAATTAATATACTCCTTCCAAGTTAGCTGCGAGTATACTACTATTGACCTCGTAACTGTAGTCAGGTCGTTTTGAAAGTTTTTTTATGTGTATGTCGATAATGGGTAGGTAGTCGTTCTACTGATCTTGTATGTGCCGCTATGAAAGATGCATGGTCTACCTTAATAATTAAC
Organism: Elymus sibiricus; assembly: GCA_039707655.1. Classification (NCBI taxonomy): domain Eukaryota; kingdom Viridiplantae; phylum Streptophyta; class Magnoliopsida; order Poales; family Poaceae; genus Elymus; species Elymus sibiricus. The sequence continues at coordinate 35,490,351 of CM077668.1, read as the reverse complement.
TTGTTGGATTGCATGGTTGATTGTTGTTCACCTTCGGGCGGCTTTTGGAAACGCCTTGCCATGTGGTTGTGTTGTTTTCTCGTCATTGTACTGTTGTATGGTATTTAAGGCAAAAAACACATATGTAATTAATATCATATATATGTGCACCATGTGTATGTCTTGTTATTGTCTCTTATATTAAAAAGAGTACCTCATCGCTGTGAGCTGCTACCGCTATAAGATTGCGGATTTGCCGATGATTTATAATTTTCTGGTCTTTGTACAACCGTCAGTTGTCGGCCGGGATGTTTGATTTGCCGCAAAAGCCATAATCGCTCAAACTATCGAGCTGTGGCAAAATCTGTTTTAATTACCGAGTTGTGGCCAAATCATTTTTAAATACCCAGTTGTGGTAAAATATTAGATCAAAATTTAAACTTTGGGACGGTGATGTCATTCCCTGGAGCATGAGTGGAAAAACTGACTAAGATAGTATTTGTAGACGCAAACGTCACCAGAACTCAAGGATGTCCGCGGCAGAGTGCTAGTAGTGCAAGGAGGATCACCTCAAAGAGGCCAGCGGCCGTAGTTTGCTTAGTACTGAACATGCATATAGGTATGTTTCCAAGTCATACACGATCCCTTTTTTATTGTAATATATGAATACGATTTTATTTCCCTCCAAGGAAACAAACTCGTGGACTCTAATAAGTACTCCCTCCGTGCCATAATATAAGAGCATTTTTGACGTGTCAAAAACGCTCTTATATTATGGGACAGAGGGAGTAGGTTGCATGGTTTTTGATCTGGGAGACGTCATGCAGACGTGGGGCAATTACATTGAGTGTAATTTTTTTTAACTAATTACATTAAATCTGATCGATATCCTCTTTTAATTTTGGATGAGGCCACAGGATTATGGCCCGATTTTTCTGGCTTTTGTTGAATTTGTATGCGCACATAGACATACGTGTTATGTATCTATCCTTTTCAGTCCAAACTAAACATACTTTTTGTTCAATCAAGTTTCTAAAAAAAATCCTATTTGAACATATACGTGTTTGCCTTTTTTTAACAGATATACGTGTTCCCCTTGACTGGTACCAACGTTTGTCTTTTTTTCTTTTTACATGTGTCACGTTATGCCGGAAGTTATCTCAGTCCTACCATGTTACGCATATTGAACGGTTTTAAAAAATAATTCTATAATATGCATGAGTATGTGATGCGTTAAAGAGAGAGAGAGAGAGAGTAGTTACTGAGATTTTCTAGCTAATTCCTCTTTTTTCATCCGTATTTTGCTTTTAGTAGATAATAGATAGATAATTGCATGCTTGAATGCCATGGACTGCTTTGCTTGGTGTATATGTTGGTTTGGTTTGCTTGCGAGTACATTCAAAAGTACTCAGCGGCCTTCAATGTGGCCAGGTTCACCTAAGGATCCGTCTTTCCCAGCGAGGAGCCGGAGCGTTCGCGAGCTAGAAGAGTAACCCAGTCAGATCCCTGTAGATTGGAGCCTCTCCAAGTCCGTGCTGCCTTAGTTAGTGTTTTCCCGCTGCCATCTTTGTAACCATGATGTATTTATTCCAGCCACAATGGCTAATAAATATATTCTTATTACAGTTGTGCCTATGTTCATGATACTTGTTGTAAACGTGCACGCCAGAATGATTTCCTGGGCTGGCGTGTGCGGCGACCGTCTGGCTACAGTGGTATTCAGGCGGGGCGCCACAATAGACCATAGAGGAGAAGCAAATTACGAATTGTAGAGAGGATAGTTAAATTGACTGAGATAGTTGGAGTAACATGGCATGTCGCGTTAAGCACATGCATGAAAGGATTGGGTTTCAAACCCTAATTACTCTACTGATCTGATAAGATACATGTTAAAGGTTGTTTGCTGTGCCCTGTTGTTTATGTGTTTGTTTTTATAATGAGTTGCTTTTGAATTTAAAAATGTACATTCTTAGTAAAGTAGTCATATTAATAATTACTAGTAATTGTGTACGTTAAATGCACATTAATATTAGGTAAGATATAGGATATAATTACTTGGTTAATGTTGACATTAATATTAGGGTGATATTAATTGATGTAGGGTGATAAACGTGTTTAACGCTAAACCCCGAAGTGACGTGGACCATTGGATAGATGCGATTGAATGGGTAAGATTTGTTGGATCTACGTAAGCTTTTTCTGATCTTGGTATAGATATATACATATATAGAAATAGATTCAGAAGGTTTTTGCGGTGCAATTTTGGATGGTTGAGAGAGACGCATCGCTCAATATGCAGTAGTGAAATGTACATTTCATATCCAGTAGTGATATGTACATTTGCTCACTTATCATCAAGTTCAATTACTATCGCCCAAGTATTTCATATGCAGTATTGAATTGTACATCAGCTCACTTATCATCAAGTTCAATTACTACTGCCCAAGCATTTCATAGTCAGTACTGAATTTATTATTTGCTCACTGATCATCAATGTCAATTAGTAGTGCCCAAGCATTTGATATGCAGTACTGAATTTATTTTTGAATGTCAACATGTCTGAAATTTAGTTAACTTTGGCAGGGGGATGTAAACTGTGGAGTAGTGCAGTCGGTTAATGCTCCTTGGCCTAACATACTACAAAACTGCTTGAACAAGTTATGGGGCATGTATCATGAGCAAAACTGTGGGAGGGTGACAGATAAAGTGGCCTATGACAAAAACATGGCCATCATGAAGAAGCACTATGATCATGTGTGCAGTGAGTACCAAAAAATGGTGGATGATGTAAGCAAGATGTTTTATTGGCATGATGGTGTTGGCAAGGTGGACTACCAGATCAAGATGAAGAAGAAGAAGGAAGAGGTAGAGATGGAGCTCAAGGTGAAGAAGCTTAGGCTTGCAAAGGACCAAAGGTGTATCCTGAAGAGTCGGGCAGATATCATTCAGAACACAAGGAAGGCCATGCATGAGATCAAGGTGGACATGGACCAACTTGCAGAAGAGAAGAAGAAGCTTGCGAAGGTTGTTGCTGACCTGCTGAATGTTGGGCATGGGAGCAAGGAGAAGCTGGAGTAGACTAAGCAATCCTGGAGTCATGAAGATGATGAAGGCTAAGTTGGATAAGTAAATATAAGGCCTCTATATATAACAGGCCTTGGAAGGATGGGGATGGGTGCATATTTTGGTGACTGTAATGATGCTATTTAAGTTAAAACTGCCTGCTAATGTTATGTACTCCACCTTAAGAACTACTGGGTGTAATTTATGCAATGTAATGCACCTGAAGAACTGTTAGCATTCTGCTTAAATTCATTTCCTCTTCCTTTATCTTCTGTTTAAATTCACCTGATGAAGTTATCTTCTGTTTAAGTTCATTTCCTCTTCCTTCTTCTTCTTCATAGATGTTGCCAAATTTCTCAATATGTCTTGCCAAATATGGATCTAAATGTGCTTCTCTCATTGCCCAATATGAAGAGCAATATGTCTTTCCAAAATGGATGTTGCCAAATTTAGAAACATAGATGTTACCAAAATTCAGACAAAGAGAAGTTGTGTCCACAAATGGGTCCTAGTGCCACATGTTGCCAAAAACAAGTGATCTACACAAGTTGCCAAAAACAGTGATCTAAAGAAGTTGCCAAATTCATAGGTTGCCAAAATTCAGACAGCGATCTAAACAATGATCTAGACAAAGAGAATATGTTACCAAAAACAGTGAAACGGTTAAAACAAGACAAGTTGCAGCATAGATTCATAGGTAGTTCAAAGTTACATACTACATTCAGTCCAACCTTACATACAAAATATAATTTAACTACTATTAGTAACATCTAACTGTATTTCTTCAGTAAACAGACTCAACTTCTTCAGTTTAGTTTGGCGGACCAACGGGGGATCGGTGTGCCACCGCACAGGCGTGCAGAGCGGCAATAAGCATGCATGTTGGCCTTCTTCTTCTTCTTCTTCTTCTCTGCACCTCTTCCCGTGGCTCCTCCTCCTGCTCCCGTGGCTCCTTCTCCTCCCCTGGCTCCTTCTTAGTCTTCACCAGAAGATCGACGGGCGGCAGCTCCTCCTCATCGATGGGTGGCAGCTCCTCCACATTGATGGGCGCAAGCTTGTGGCCTGCGATGATAGGCCGAGCGACGACCTGCACATCAGGTGAAGCGTCATGCGGCTCGTCGTCGTCAATGACGATGACAAGCATACCCTATGGCGACTTCTTGCGGGCGATGGCGAGGTAGTTGGAGTCGTCGCGGTGTGGCACGGCAACTTCAACGTCGTGGACACGCTCTACCTCTAGATCCGGCAGGGGCGGCCGCGGGCTGCACCTGCTGCACGAGCGGTACATGGCCCAGTGAGCGCGCTGGCCAGCATCGCCGTACAGCAACTCCAGCATGCACCAGACGATAAAGGCAACCACGGGGATGCCCTTGCCGTCCGGGAACACCCGAGCTTTCTCATCCTCCCTCAACTGCTTGTACAAGCCCCTCGCATGATTCGTGAGCAATGGCGCGCTCTTGAACCGGGCGCGGATCTTGCGGGCGATGGAGACTTTGAGCGGATCCGTGCCGGCCTAGTCGTCGACCATCCTCTGCCACTCATTGGTCGACGCCATCGACAACGACGGTAGGCGGCGGCGGGCGGTTGGGGATTTGAGAGAGAGAGGCAGATGAGGGTTTCTAGAGAGAGACAAAACGAGGAGGGAGGCGACGAGAGGGAGAGAGACGAGAGAGGAGTGGTGGAGTAGGTGTGGCTATTGAATAAGGCTGCGGCGATTCGACTACTCGGCGCGTGTGACCGACAAGTGGGACCGTTGGGTCCATGTTGGGTCCACGCCTGGCATGTGGTGACAAAGGCGAGCGCGGGTTGTTTCCAACAAATGCAAGGGACTATTACGCAAAAGAGCAGCACCACGCGGCGGCACCAGAGCGGGGACAGTAGAGTGTTACGTAAAAGGACCATCAATTGTTATGTATTCGCATGTATAGGGACCGTATTGTAGTGTTTCTCAAGTAGCGGGACTAAATCATAGTGCGCCAGAGACTTGGAGGACGAAACGTGTAATTTTCTCCCGGTTCCCCATTTGATGAGCTCCCGGACATGGTTATACTCGCCGATGGCCTTGTACCTCTCGCTGTACTCCACTACCGACCAGCTCAGCAGCAACAACACCTTTCCCGTCGCCAGTTACTTAACAGAAATAAATTCAGGTCAAAACTCAATGTAAGTGATTGTCGCACGAAAGTTTATGACCGCTAATAGATTTTTATGTATGTGGATGGAACATGTAAAACGTTCTCAAGGTAAAGCGGACGATCATGGGTATGAAATTGTGTGTGACCAACATGTGCTATTTCAATACCTGCGCCATTCGGTGCATGAACGTGATCTGGATCGTTATAGCGATCATGTACCGTGAGCTTGCTTAGCTCACCGGTGATGTGGTCGGTTGCCCCGGTGTTGACATACGAATTGGTATCCACACCGTAGGAATTTGCCACCTTGTTTGCCGTCTTTTTCGGTGTTGCAGATGTGGTGTGAAAATGCTTATCATAACGCTTTCAGCATCGATACGCCTCATGACCTTCACGGCGACATATTTTGCATCTTTCCTCAGATGACAAATTGTTGCTGCCGCTGCTTGGATAGTCACCGCCTCCCTGGTAGCCGCCGCCACTACCTAGTTTAGGTGAGCGACTGTTGGGTGGGTAGCCACTGCTGCTCCTGCCACCTCTGTGGCTATCATAGCCACTGGTGTTCTCGCGGCCGCTCCCTGAAAGGCCGCCGTGTTGCCCCTTGCTGGTGAGGTTCACCGAGTAGCCGTCGCTGATGTTCTGTGATTCAAGGTGGCCTTCCGCTACCAGGGTCTAGCCGTAGAGGTTGCCGAGAGAAAGGGGTGCCTGATCAGCATGGCCCGTGGTGGCGGAGATGGAGGAGACGAAGGGGTTACTGTCGATGTCCAGCCCGGTGAGAATTAGCGAAATTAAGTCTGTTGTTGTTTGAACTGGCCGGAGCCGAGAGAGAACACGAGAGGCGAGGCTGTTTGCGCTGCGAACTGTCAAGCAGCTTTTCTGTTTCTCCTCCTTTTATTCAGAGAACAAGCAAACGTGCAGCGAGACTCGCTCAGCTACTAGATCGTGCCATCCCACGACCTCGAGCGTGCTCCTGTCACACCTACAAACTCGCCGCAGATCGCACAGACCGCGTCTTCCGGCGCTAACAGAAACTATCTGAAAAACGAGCAAGTGTATAACTGAACCTACACTACGTTATTTCTGAAACTGAAATCTTGCGTCAGGTGCGGCACGCTTAGTCAGGCTAACAATTCACCCACTTACGCTTGCTGCACCGAGATGACACCAAGCCTCTCCCGCATCTCCACGAACCTGATCTTCCCCAGCGCCTTGGTGAGGATGTCAGCGAGCTGGTCGTCGGTGCCGATGTGATCAACGTCGAGCTTCCCTTCTTCGATGCACTGACGAATGTAGTGGTACTTGATGTCGATGTGTTTGCTCCGGTCGTGGTGGACCGGATTCTTGCTCAGGGCGATCGTGGACTTGTTGTCGATGAGGAGCTGAAATTTCTCCACCGATCGCCCCGTCAGGTCGGCCAGGAGGCGGCTGAGCCACACCCCCTGGCATGTCGCCGCCGCCGCGGCGACGTACTCTGCCTCGCACGATGAAATCGCCACCACCTTCTGCTTCTGTGAGGTCCAGGTGACGACGCTGCCGCCGAGGAAGTAGACAACGCCGGATGTGCTCTTGCGATCGTTCATGTCGCCGGCGAGGTCGCTGTCGCTGTAGCCGATGAGCGAGGGTGCGCCCGACCCCCTCTTGTAGCTGCAGCCGTAGTGCAGAGTGCCGCGGATATACCTGAGTATCTGCTTCACCGCGGCCCAGTGGCGCGTGCTCGGCGCCTCCATGTACCGGCTGGTCACGCCCACGGCCAACGCGATATCCGGTCTTGTGTTGACGAGGTAGCGCAGACAACCGATGACGCCGCGGTACTCGGTGGCGTCCGCCGGCGGTGCACCGTCCTCCTTGTTCAGCTTCAGGCGCACCTCCATCGGAGTATTGCATGGGTTGCAGTCGCTCATGCCAGCACGCTCGAGCACCTTCTCAGCATATCCTCTCTGGCAGAGAGTGATCTTGCCGCGTTCCTGCTTCACCTCGATCCCAAGGTAGTATGACAGCAGTCCGAGATCGCTCATCTTGAACAAACGCTGCATCTCGGCCTTGAACGCCGTGATCTCGTCGCTGTCGGCGCCAGTGATGATCAGATCATCCACGTAGACCCCCACGAGCAGGAGTGAGGTGTCGTTGCCGCGTCTGTACACGGCATGCTCCAAAGGACTGCACACAAATCCAAGTTCATGGAGAGATGCATCAAGTTTAGCATACCATGCGCGTGGCGCCTGACGCAGCCCATACAGGGCCTTGCTGAGCTTGAGGACGGTGCGAGGATCATCGGGGTCGGCAAAACCCTCCGGCTGGTGGACGTAGACCTCTTCTGCCAGATCGCCGTTCAGAAATGCAGACTTGACATCCATGTGATGGACTTGCCAGCCTGCGTGCGCGGCGAGCGCGATCAGCACGCGCACCGTCTCCATCCGCACCACCGGTGCGAACACCTCATCGAAGTCCACCCCCTGGCGCTGGGCGTACCCCTTGACGACGAGCCTGGCCTTGTACTTCACCACATTGCCATCGGCGTCCTTCTTCAGCTTGAAGACCCACTTCAGCCCGATCGCTCGGGATCCAGTGGGGAGCGCGGCGGCCGTCCACGTGTTGTTGTCGGTGATGGCCTTCATTTCCTCCTGCATCGCCGCCTTCCACTCGGTGGAAGCGAGTGCCTCTTCGACGCACACCGGCTCGTCCGCCGTGACGAGGCACAGCGCCTCGAGCTCGTCGTCGTCGAACCCCGGCTCAGGTGTGTCTGGTGGTGCCGGGACAGGCTTGGTGGTGTCGTACACGTTCTCCAGACGCCTGTAGCGCTGGGGTGCCTCCAGGTCCACCGCTGCGTCCAAGGCGCTGTCGTGCTCGGGCGGGGAGCACAGCTCCACGGCCGGCTCGGGCGTGGCGGCCACCGGCGTCTCCGGGTCAGGTACGCACGGTGAGGCTGGCTGAGCGAACTGGTCTCCGCTGTCGATGATGGGCTCCCCTGACTCGGCGTTGTACGTCATGGTGAAGGACGACGACGTCGCCTCCCGACCGTGCGTCGACGTGCCGTTCGCCGTCCATGGCCACGCACGGCGTTCCTCGAACACCAGGTCGCGCGTGACGTGCACTCGATTTCCCACCGGGTCGTACACCTGATAGGCCATTGAGCCCTCCTCGTAGCCGATGAACACGGTGAGCACGGAGCGATCAGCCAGCTTCGTCACACCGGGCCCCGTCTTCTTCATGTGGGCGACGCAACCGAACGTGCGCAGGTGCTCAACAGAAGGCTTCCTCCTATTCCAGGCCTCGTAGGGTGTCACGCCGCTGAGGCTCCTCGTTGGCGCTCTGTTGAGGATGTACACGGCACACTTGACGGCTTCGCCCCAGAACTTGGCCGGCATGGCCAAGCTCTTGAGCATACACCGAGCCATCTCCACCACTGTCTGGTTGCGGCGCTCGACCACTCCGTTTTGCTGCGGCGAGTACGACGCGGTGGTGTGGTGCACGATGCCGCCCTTCTCGCAGTGAGCCTTGAACTCGCCGGAGTTGAATTCCCCTCCCCGGTCGGAGCGGAACGCACGCAGGCGACAGCTCTGCTTCGCCTCGGCGAGCGCCTGTATCTTCTTGAACCGTGAGAACGCCTCGTCCTTGGACCTGAGGACGTCAAGCCACATATATCTGCTATAATCATCCACTACCAACAGAAAGTACTGGTTACCGCTCGCTGTAGCTGGCTTGATCGGGCCGCAGAGGTCGGTGTGCACCAGCTCCAGAGCGCGCTCCGCGCGGTACGGGCTCGCGTGTGGGAACGCCAAGCGATGCTGTTTCCCGATCGTGCACCCGTCGCAGATCTCGTCGACGTGATCCACGCGCGGCATCCCACGGACCATGCCCCTCCTGGACATGGTGTTTACGGCGCGGAAGTGGAGGTGGCCGAGGCGGGCGTGCCACAGCCACGCCGGGTCGTCCATCTTGGGCACGAGACACGCAGGCGCGGCCAAGTCCAGCCGCAGCACGTACAGGCGGTTCGCGGTGTGCCTGACCCGCACGAGCAGCTGCCTCTGCTGATCGAACACGCAGAGGTGGTCGTCCTCGATCACGGACTTGCAGCCGTTCTCGTCCAGCTGCCCGAGGGAGATGATGTTGGCCCGCAGCTTGGGGATGAAGTAGACATCTGCCAGTACCCGCTGGTTGCCGTTGGCGCACCGGAACATAACGCTCCCCTTGCCGTAGATCGTGACGAGGGAGCCGTCACCGAAGCGCACGGAGCCGTGCACCGTCTCGTCAAGATTGACGAACGCGTCGCGCGCCCCTGTCATGTGGCTGCTGGCCCCGGTGTCCAGGTACCAGGCGCCCCGTGCTCCGGCGCTGACCGGAACGACGCGCTCCTCATTGAGGAAGACCGCCTGGGCACGCGCAGGGACCACCTGCAGCTCGCTTGCCGCGCCCGCGGCCTGGTCTGGGCGTTCGCCCTCTTCGATGGTCGACAGCAGGAGCGCCGGCGGCTCCGCCTCTGTCTCGGCGAGGTTCGCCGCCTCGCCTTGGTTCTAGCGGTCACGCTCCGCCGTGCGGCACTCCCTGGCCCAGTGGCCAGCCACGCCGCAGTAGCGGCACTTGCCCTTTCGCTTCACGCCGGCGGGCTTCTTGCCAGCACCGCCGTGTCCACCGGCCCGCTCGCCACCTTGCGGTCGCGGACCGGACTGCCCCTTCCCATCCTTCGCGCCGGAGGAGGAGGAGGAGCCTTGCCCTTTCTGATGCAGCCGGGCGTTCCACTCCCTCTCCGTAAGGAGGAGCTCGCCGACGCCGCGGTCGACGTCGTCCAGGGCATAGCTCTCTTCCACGGACTGCAGGCGCCCGCAGAGTTCCTCGATCGAGAGCGTCTGAAGATCGACGAAGGATTCGATGGCCGTAGCCATCTGCCGGTACTTGCGAGGCACCGTGCGAAGAAACTTCAGCACGGCACGGTACTCCGTCACCGGGTCGTTCAGGAGCTGCAATTCGTTGACGATCGCAGTAAGACGAAGGGAAAAATCCTCAATGGACTCACCGTCGCGAAAACGATTCTCCTCGAACTCGCGGCGGCGAGTTTGCGCCTTGGCCTCCCGCACGCGCTCGCTGTCCATGCGCATTGTCCGCAAGGTTTCCCATGCCTCCTTGGCCGAGTCCTTCCCGGCGAGGGCCCGGATGATCTCCGGAGGCACCGCTCGAAGCAGTGCGGCCAGAGCGACGCGATCGTCGAGGTCGCCGTCGCCGTACTCCACGGCCTCCCACAGGCCATGTGCCTGCAGTTGCACGCGCATCACCATCGCCCAGTCGACGTAGTTGGTGCGAGTGAGTGTCGGATATTGGGCAGAGCCTCCGCTCTCCCTCACCACCCGCTCGCGCACCACCAAGTCGCTGCGACGGCCACGACGCGGCGTGGGCGAGGGCGATGTTCTACGCCGACGCGGCGGAGTCCTGGAGCCGACGCGCTGATCACCGCCGCCACTCCCACCACCACCGCCCTGCTGAACACCACCGCCGCCACCGCCGCCCTGCTGTGGAGCTCGCGATCCGGCCATGGATCCTAGGTGGCTCTGATGCCAATTGTTGTTGTTTGAACTGGCCGGAGCCGAGAGAGAACACGAGAGGCGAGGCTGTTTGCGCTGCGAACTGTCAAGCACTATCTTTTCTGTTTCTCTCCTCCTTTTATTCAGAGAACAAGCAAACGTGCAGCGAGACTCGCTCAGCTACTAGATCGTGCCATCCCACGACCTCGAGCGTGCTCCTGTCACACCTACAAACTCGCCGCAGATCGCACAGACCGCGTCTTCCGGCGCTAACAGAAACTATCTGAAAAACGAGCAAGTGTATAACTGAACCTACACTACGTTATTTCTGAAACTGAAATCTTGCGTCAGGTGCGGCACGCTAAGTCAGGCTAACAAAGTCATCATCATCAACCTTCTTACTAATGATCGTCATCTCATCAGTTATCCCCTTCATCTTTGGTGTAGTAGGCAGAAGCAGTCATCTCCCCCTTCTTGGTGTTAGCTAGCTGAGTACGAAGTTGGATCGCACGTGTGTGGGATTGAGAAGAAAACATCTCATTGATGGCCTTCCACAGAGGAGCAGATGACGTGATGTCGAACACTTGCGCCAGAACTTCGTGAGACATGACCCCATCACATAGGTGAGGACTTGTTGATCCTAGTAGTTCTCGAGTTCATACTCAGGGTTGGACGCCTTCTCAGTGCCACTCTTGTCGGCCTTCTGGACGTCAATCTGTTCCGGCGGGGCGACGAAGGTTCCGTTGAGGTAGTCAAACATGTGGGTGCCCCTGATTTGAGGAAGCAGCTGAGCCTTCCAGGGAAGAAATTTTCCCTGTTAGGCGCTCAGTAACCTGCTGGCCACAGGGACTGTCGATTGAAGCTGAGGAGAACGCCATGGCTAGATTGATGTGCGGAAGAGGTGAAGGCTCTGTACGACGCAGATGGGACTTGTATGTGTCAACTAATATACACAACTCCTTTTTGAAGATCGTTCATCTAAACATGACCAGTGCAAAATAATAGATTAGAGAGCATATATGTCTAAAAATTACGCATCAAAGAACTCATATGAATTCATGATGTATAAATCTGATCATAAAGTGACAATTCATCACATCGCAACAAACTCAACACAAAAATGATATCAGATGAATAAGAATCATGTAGGGAAGCTCATGTGATCATCATACTTAAAAACGAGGGAGAGATTGCCATTTAGCTAGTGTTATAGATGTATAGTCCAAAGAGGACTAATCACGCATGGACATGGTGGTAGCAAGGTTGATGTACATGATCTCCGTGATAAATTTCCCCTATGCCATAGTACCGTAAAAGGCCTCCGGATTGAATCTTCACAGAACAGAAAGGCGGTGGTGGCCAAAAAATCCCCGGTAAACAGTTTGAGGGTTTTCATAGGCATATAAATGCAGTGGGGCCCACACGCCCCTCTCGATGATAAGGGATGGGCTGCATGGTGCCCACATCTGGCCCCTCTGCTGGCCTGACTGCATGTGACTCCGCCTTTTTCCAAAACTTAGAACATTTTTTGTTTGATTTTTTTGTTCCTAGTTCACTACTAGGAGAAAGCTTATAGATAGAACCTTAGCAGTAGCGCGGGGCTGGGTCGCAGCGCTACTGCTACTTAGTAGTAGCGCGTGGAACTTACCAGCGCTACAGGTAGGAAGGTAGCAGTAGCGCTGGCCTGTGAACCAGCGCTGCTGCTAAGTGGTCCCATCGTCACCCACCGGGGCTGCTCGTACTAGTAGCGTCCGACAAAAACCAGCGCTACTACTATTCCCATAGCAGTAGCGCGTGTCGGTGGGCCACCGCTACCGCTATGTGTGCACGGTGCCAGCAGGTGGGCCCCTCTTAGCAGTAGCGATGGGCCACCGACACGCGCTACTGCTATAGAGCTTAGTAGGAGCGCTGTTAGCAATACCGCGCTACTGGTATGCGTAGCAGCCACCTTTTCCCCACCCCCCTCCCCCTTTCCCCTCTCCCTCCTCTAGCTCCCTCACTTAGTTCTTACTTCTCCTATCTCTCTTCTCTCCCCATTAATGCCCCCATCCACCATCTCCTCCATTAATGACCTCTCTTTCTCTCTAGCTTCTTCCTCACTTTATTTGTCTCTCCCTCCTTCCCTTTCCCCACTCCTACCTTTGTCTCACTAGCTAGCTCTCCCTCCCTCTCCACTAGTTAGGTAGAGCATCTCCTTCCAACTAGATCTACCAATTTTAGAAGTAAGCCATGCATCTTTGTCCACTACTTTCGATCCCTAGATAGCGGCACCGGCCATCTATAGCTACCGTGTGCTCGATCCCTCTCTCGGGACGATAGGTGAGTAAAAAGTTTTGCTTTGTAAGAATGGAAATATGTGTGTTTGCGCTATGATGGTGGGAATGTGCGTGTGGCATGAGTTGCCGCCTATGTGTATTTGTCGGATCGTGCTTGACATGAGTTGCTTATGTTTTGCCGAAATGTCGATTTATTTCCGTTTCGGCGAATTTCGGGCAAACTCTATATGTCCTATTTTTAGGGAAGGTCATGCCAAATTTTTGTATGACTTTGATGTTTGCATATGCATGCATGGTAATAAATTTTTTGCTTATTATACCGCGCAGGCAATCATGAAGGTCAGTGGAAGGGTGGTGAAAAGATGGTTGCGATCCGCGGTGCACGACATGTATTCAAATAACCGGACTGGGATTTTATGTCCGTGTAGAAGATGCAAATTAATCGTCATCTTGGACCCCTTTGACCGTGGGAGTTTGAAGGCGCACCTGCTCATGCATGGTTTCATGGATGGCTATACTCGGTGGACAATTAAAGATGATGATGAGGATGTCCACATGGCAGGCAATAACGACATGGGGCTAGACGAAGAGATGACCGGCGATGGACCCGAAGACGAGGGCGCAGGACATGGCGGCGGAGAAGAGGCCGGACACGGCGGGGAAGAGGCCGTACACGGCGGAGAAGAGGCCGGACACGGCGGAGAAGAGGCGGACACACCGCAGTCTTCGACGCGACTAAGTTCAGTCATGCAGGACCCTCATGTTCGAGACCTGCTTCGCAAGAATACGAGTAGCGACAGAGCTGCTTCTAGAGAGGAGGCCAAGCTGGCGCAACTGGAGGTAGTCTCGAAGACTCCATTGTATGACGGTTGCGATCCCGAGGTGACCCGCTTGAGTTTCACGCTCGAACTTCTAAAGGCGAAGGCCAAAAACAAATGGACAGACGCAAGCCTCGATGAGCATTTGAAGTATCTACATAATAAAGTTCTTCCCGCGGGGAACCTGTGTCCTACTGCTAGGGTTTTCCTTAGTAGTGGTTTTTATTAAAAGACCAAAAATAACAAATGGCACTGGGCGCTGAATTAGTAGGTTAGTCCACAAAAACGTTAAAACTGATACCAAAATTATGTCGTTATAATGCATGAAACAAGCAAAGATTATACATACGTCTAGGACGTATCATGGGACACTCCTTTTATTTTGTTGTATATATAAAGCCTAAACACAGACTCATTAACACAAATATGATATATTTCTTTTCCATTTTTTGTTGTCGTCAAAATTTACCATGTTTCAAAATATTTCGTTCGGCTTTTTCTTGTTTCAAACGTGTATCATCGTGTTTCATTGTGTACTAATAAAAAAGAATGCACTTATTTTGAATCGGGTTGGCTGATACACAAGTTCATAGTGAAACATCAAGATACACTTTAATTCAAGAATAAAAACTCAGTGTAATGTTTTTTTTTTCAGGGAAACTCAATGTGACGCTTTGAAGCAAGGCAAATTCTGAAAACAGTATAAAAAAAAAAGGTAGCACAAATCTCAAACCGGAAAGAATTGCTTTTCTCAGGTCGGGCAGGTCTGTCCTCACGGCTTCCAGGTGGCCGGCGGCGGCGGAGCAGCCGGGAACATGGGCGGCACGGCGGTGAACATGCTGTTCTTGTCGACGGCGCGGACGCACATCCCACGGCCGCTGCTGGTGATGGCGATGAGGGCGGCGACGAGGCCGGCGTTGCCCACCAGCGTGGGCTCGTTTTGCACGTAGCTGATCCGCGCATCCTTGAACTTGTCGTGCTTGTCGGGGCTACCGACCATTGCCCCCGTGAACACGTGTGGGTCCTTCCCCTTGGCGTCGCGCCACTTGTTGCCGCCGTTGCAGCCGTACTTGACGCCGTTGTTGGGCGTGGACGCGCCCCGGTGATGCAGCCGCCTCGGGTACCTTTTGCCGTAGCCCACCACGTAGCTCATCTTCCTGGGGTTATCGCCAAGGATGTAGTTGAGCTGGGACTTGTTGGGGCCACCTCCTCGCAGCGCCTCTTCTTCTTTCCTCGGTGTTGCCTCTCGCAACTCTCACTTGTGGTTTCTCTCAAGAACACACACACACATAATTGTGGAACTCACAAACACACACACACGCATGTACCAAGGAAGAGCACCAACCAGCTTTGCCGTGAGCCACTTCCTTGGCAACCACAAGGGTTACATTTTTCCACAGCCCTCACGGCTTCAATCTTTCTCATTAACTCAATGCAATACTTATATACACAAGGGGTTGGCTGACCTGCCAAGCCAGCCGCCACACCCGGCCACACTAACCCACTAACCCATGTACTCATGCACTAACTTGTTAACTAATCCTAGAATCACTCCAAGATATCCATAGGACCCGGCCACCATGCAAACACATACACCTATCTACGTGCAGACTAAAGTCAACATCCAGATACAATGAAAATCAAGATTAAAAAGCTAACAGACTTGGCCAAGGAGCGGAGGTCGTGGAGGGTCATGAAGTTGGGGCCGCAGTACCAACCGGGGACGTTGGCGGACTCCATGTAGTCGGCATAGAGCGCGGCGAGGAAGGAGTTGGCGACGGCGTACTGCAGTGACTGGCCCTCGCCGTGGTTGAACTAGGCGAGGCCGCCACAGGTGAAGTTGAAGACCCCGAACTGCGGGAAGTACATGCACATGTTGACGCCGGTGATGTTGTGGTACCCCCGGAGCGACTCTTCGTAGGGGTAGCCGGGGTTGAGGAACATGCGGAGGCGCGACAGCAGCAGCGCGGCCCCCGGAAGCTTGTTGTCCCAGCTGAGGACGGAGAAGTCGAGGATGCCGAAGAAGGCCTTGGCGTTCCGGGGGAGCCGCGGGTCGGTGGCGAAGCTGATGTGTAGCTGTTGTTCCCCGTGGCGTAGTACATCCACGCCGCGCTCCACATGTACTCGTCCCAGTACCCCGTGGAGTTGTAGTATTACTCGATGTACTCGTTGCCGCGGGAGTAGGGGCTGCGCTTCCCGCCGTCGCGCGCGAACTTGTACACCGTCGCCGCGCCCCGGACCAGCCGCCTCGAGTAGGCGGCGTGGTCACGGAACACGATGGAGGCCGCCGCCAGCGCCGCCGCCATCTCGCCCGCGAGGTCTGGCCCCGCGTTGCACTCCTGCACGGGGCGAGCGTACGCCATGTCCTCCGGCCGGTTCCAGCTGTAGTGGTCGTCCGGCTTGCTGCCGTTCACCTTTGCGATACCCACCTGCAGGCACATGTACGTACGTGAGTCAGCACATGATCGGTTACCTTCACACATTGGCGAACGTACGTCACAGCTGAAATTAACAGCTAATGGCAGGTACAATGGTACTATCTTAGAAGTGCCATGTAGGATAAATGCTGAGGTGAAGGAGGGAGAATTCATAAGAAAATGTTTGTCTTCTCTTATTTAAGAGATGATCTCTTAGCACAATATGTCCCGCCACGTTTTTAGGAATAACTAGTTATTATAGATAAAGCTAAGAGATAGCCCATTGTAGACATGCTTTTATTATCATTTTTCTAAATTACATGCAAGGCTTAAGGTAAAATTGTCTTATCAACCACTGTACATGCCTAACTAGCTCGATCGGTAACCTCTTTTATGTGTCGACTGTGTCTAAAAACTGTTATGTATGCTTAATTGATATCAAAGTACTCCCTCCATTTCAATGTACTCGAAATTCTTGTAGACAAACCATCATAATTTTTTAAAAGACAAACCATCAAAAAAATTGCAGTTTATCTACCGAGCAACTGGCTCGATCCGTACGTGGTCGTCACTCAGCCATGCGGAAGCCAAGGAGCATGTAGCTTATGGGTGCAATCATTGGGAGACGGTAGCACGGGATACTTACAACTAGTTTGGATGGCGGTCCAACAATAGGATAGGTGTTCGATCATCTTGTCATATTGCGAGCTTGTACTCAACTACGTACCTGTTAACTGCTTGTTTTAATAATATGGTTGCATGCATCGTTTTGATGCAGAGGCCGAGGGTAATCCTCCTTTTCTAAAAAAGAGAGTACGTACTTGAAGTTCTAATATTGTCACCCACACACTGTCTCACTTAGGGTAAACTTAGAAATTCAAGTATTTTGCAAAAAAAAAACATAGAACTTCAAGTATTTTGGAATGGAGGGAGTATTTTGGCTAGGTTTTGACACCTTTATTCGACGGAAAACTAATCTGGATTGGTCTCGTTTATTCTTTGTTGTGGTTACGTTTCTATATATTTTATAACTATATAGTTGAATTAAGATTATTGAATATAACCACAGTAGAATTATTGCTAGGTGAAAGGGATGCTGGTTAGGATACATGAGACTGGTGCACGCAAATGAGATCTTCAATCTGGGCTGCATAGTTATGGGAGGTAGAAGGTAGGGTCCATCAGGTTATGAAGTTCTAACAGTTATGTTTTGTTAACTAAAAGAAAAATGTCAAATGAATAATAAGATGTTTCTGATTTTTAAAGTACGTTCTAGCTTATTCTCTTTTTCTGGCTAGGCGCCCGTTGAATACTTTTAGTATATAATAATAGACTAGCAAACATGCCCATGCGTTGCAACGGGAGAGTAAATATTTTTTATCCGAGCCATTGTTCTCATTTCGATTCAATTTTGGTCCTGACTAAAATAGGGACAGCGAGATCAATAAAGAAAAAATATAAGGACTTTTTCGTAAAAAGTCCGCGACGATGAACCGACAGAAGCACTTCATGCTTTATTATTACGTAGAGATATGCCATCTAGCATGCATTTTAGTAATAGTTGAACTACGACTCTAGGTTTTGCTTCCGTACGGAGATCACATCTCAGAACACAGAGGAGAAGCAAATTACGAATTGTAGAGAGGATAGTTAAATTGGCTGAGACAGTTGGAGTAACATGGCATGTCGCGTTAAGCACATGCGCGGAAGGATTGGGTTTCGAACCTTAATTACTCTACTGATCTGATACGATACGTGTTAAAGGTTGTTAGCTGTGCCCTGTCGTTTATGTGTGTGTTTTTATAATGAGTTGCTTTTGAATTTAAAAATGTACATTCTTAGTAAAGCAGTCGTATTAATAATTACTAGTAATTGTGTACGTTCAATGCACATTAATATTAGGTAAGTTATAAATTGTGTGTTAATATTAGTTAAGATATAATCACTTGGTTAATGCTGACATTAATATTAGGGTGATATTAATTGATGTAGGATGATAAACGTGTTTAACGCTAAACCCCGATTTGACGTGGACCATTGGATAGATGCGATTAAATGGGTGAGATTTGTTGGATCTACGTAAGCTTTTTCTGATCTTGGTATAGATATATAGATATATAGAAATAGATTAAGAAGGTTTTTGCGGTGCAATTTTGGATGGTTGAGAGAGACGCAGTGATGGTGGGAGCTGACCTGACTGTAGATTTTATTGATGGTTGATGCAGATGAGTTGAAGGTTCGAAGCAGACAGTCGGTTTCCCACTTGATGACCTCCCGGACGTGGTCATACGCGCCGATGGCCTTGTACCTCTCGCGGTACTCCACTACCAACCAGCTCAGCAGCGTCATGGAGAAAGCCATCGGGAAGTGGAACTTGATGTTGTCGCCGCGTTGTAGTAGCCGCCGACGATCCCGCCCTTCACGTCCCTCAGGTCCGACCCGTCCTTTAGGCCGGAGTTCCCGCGCCACGGGATGTCATTCTTCTTAGGAAGCTTGCCGGCTGTCACAACAAAGTACTTGCAAATGTCACTTTCTACCGGGGTTTCACTTTTTTTGCTTGGCACATAAGATCACAGATCAAAACTACTGCAACATAAGTCAGATCTGCAGCACAACTTTCCAGCTAGTGCGAATCAAAGAGTTGATCCTTGTGGAGCGCTTGGGTGTACTTGTCCGGCGGCGGAGCTCGGAACGGCTTCTTGGGGATGGACATGGCGATGATGGGGAGGAGGCCGATGAGGAGCAAGGCGCCGAGCACGGCCCCGAGCATCCACCAGAGGGGCTTGCGCTTGACGAGGACGCATCCCAGGACTGTGATTGTCTTCCAGCTCCGATGGATCTGTGATCTCGAAAGACCCGCTCCGAGATTGGATTTCTCCTCTTCTTCCTCTCTAGGGTTTCTTCTCTGTTTCGGTCATGTTTTCTGGTCGAACATCGTTTTTTTTAACACGATTTTTTCCTGATCTTAGCTTCCTTGCGGCTGAAGGACAACTCCAACCGACTTACGGGATAGCCACAAGCCATCCCGGCGTGCTCTGGGGGTAGTGGTACCCCTGGCTTCTGGAGACCGTGGGCCTCCTCTTCCATTGATTCTTGCGCCAAAAATTCAGATATATTTCACAAAAAATCCACAAGAATTTTCAGTTCATTCCGGCTTCGTAAATTTTTCACCTATAAAAACCCAAAAACTATAGAAAACAGGAACTGACCTTTGGCACTGGGTTAGTAGGTTAGTCCAAATAGGAATAACATAAATTGGCCAAGAATATGCAAAAGTGGTATGATAATAGCATGAAACAAAAAAAAAATTATAAATACATCAGAGACGTATCATTCATCTCTCTTGATCCGGTGATTGACTTCGACGGTGAGATACAAATTATTGATGAAGGCTTGCCGCAGATGGAGGGTAGTGCAGTGGCGGTGATCGCATCACATGTAACTGCTGGACTCATGGAAAAGTGGCAACGGCAACCATGAGAGACTTCGATGGTGGTGCTACTCGAGCATCAGGTCTCGAGCTCCGGGGTGAAAGCCTAGGTCAGACCCGAGTGGTTATATCTGTCAATGGCGATGTTTCTCTTACGTCGTTACCTTGATGAAGGCATTGCTCGGATATGTTCGGACTGATTCTTCAGGGTGAAAACCTAGATTCTAGCCTTTGTGGTTGGATCCGGTGACGGCGGCGCTTGAGTGTCGCTCCCTTACTGAAGGTGTTGCTGTTGAAGAACCTCGTCGTTCATGTGTTCTCATGAACTGGTTTGCGTGGATATGGTCATCATTGTAGTTTGCCGACCGCGAATATGATCGCTTTAGGGCAAATTTTTTTCTTTTTTTCTCGCCTACACCTAGCTTCGATCTTACATGACTTTGCTAGTTGTCGGCGTATTTTTACATCTGTGTGAGAGTTGATGTTGACTATGTGCATCCTATCTATACAGAGGTCAAGGATGTGCTCATTGTGTGATGTATCCTTTTGATACTCCATTTTTAGTGAACAAAATCCACCCTTTATCAAAAAAGCACACGTACTCGTCGTGGATAGCAGAAAAGCTAGCTAGCTGCATATACACACAAGCTCCAAGCATGATCATTTATTGGTTATGTAGTACGTGCAATACGTAAGGGCATCTCCAACCCAACTCCGACCCGCAAACCTCCCGCAACCGTCCAGACCACGGAAGCCATTCAACGTGGTCCTGTATCGGTCCGCGGCGTGGTCCGGATGTTATTTCTCCCGCAAACCGGAGACAAATGTGTGTGTGTTGGGGGGGGGGGGGGGGGGTTGCGGGAGTCTGGACACGCGACACGCCCGCTTCTGACCGCCCTGACCCACAAAAAAGCCCCACCCGCCCGTCCCGCGCTTTCCTTCTGATGCACGCGCCGCTTACCGCGGCGCATTAATGCCGGCCTAGAGCACACGGCGGCCGGGATTGATGCGCGATGTGACCGGAGGGATGGAGGGCGGCGCTGACCGACGCGACCACTCGGCAGCCTCTGCTTCAATGCGGATGCAGGTTCCCGAGGAACCAACTCCGGCAGCTACGCCGCATTGAAGCGGCTCGCCCCTACGCCTGGGCCTCACCGTGGCTATTTAAACCGTGCACCGACAATGAACAGAGCTGCTCCCTCCCTCCCCAAGCACCGGCCCCTTCCCCTCCCCAGTCTTCGTGCACGAGCCCCTCCCTCCCCCTCTTCGACCCAAGCTCCGGCGATGCCGAAGTCGTGGTGCTCCGCGTCGGCAGGCGGAGTAGGCGGAAGCTCCTCCTCCGGCGGTTCTTGTCACCGCCGCAGACGCTCTCCGGGCCCGTCAGCATCCACGGCGGCCAGCTCCTTAGCCAAGGAGGAGATCGTCATCACCTTCGGTGACGAGGAGGACCAGGCGCCGCCGCAGCAGCCTCAGGAGCCACCGCAGCAGCCGCCCCGACTCCTCAAGAAGGCCACGGACGAAGATTTCGTCCATCAGATCGAGATAATGACGGAGCGGTCACTCCCTTACATGGGGCCATCGCCGCCATCGCCGGCGCGCGTGAAGGAGGAGCCGCCGTCCCCGCCGCGCCACCGCGTCAAGCCCGAGCCGGCGTCCACGCTCCTGTCGGTGAAGGAGGAGGCGGCCTCGCCTCGGCACAACCGCGGCGTCCAGATCGGACGCCGCGTGAAGGAGGAGCTGGCCTCGCCTCGCACCACCGCGGCGTCCAGATCGGACACTGGGTCAAGGAGGAGCATGCGTCCCCGCCACGCAGCCGGTACGGCCGCATCGACGCGCCGTTCTCGCCGCCGCGCCACCATCGCCGCGCCATCAAGGAGGAGCTGCCGCCCGCGATCAAGAAGGCGCGGTGTGACGCCCCCAACTTAATCGTGCACTAATCATACATGCAAATGCACACTATCAAGCCTAAGGACTCACTTGAAGATATCACAACACAACTCTAAACACAAATAAAAGTCATACAAGCTTTATATTACAAGCCAGGGGCCTCAAGGGCTCGAATACATAAGCTCGAGTTACACAAGAGTCAGCGGAAGCATTAGCATCTGAGTACAGACATAAAAGTTAAACAGATATACCTTAGGAAGGCTGGGCAAAACAACGACACTGGAACGAAAAGGCACAGGCCTCCTTCCTGGGTGCCTCCTATCTACTCCTGGTCGTCGGCGGTCTCCACGTAGTAGTACTCTCCGCCGGAGGGGTAGTAGTAGTCGTCGACTGGGGCAGCTGGCTCCGGGGCTCCTTCATCTGGTCGCAGCAATCGGGTATGGGGGAAAAAGGGAAGCAAAGCAACCGTGAGTACTCATCCAAAGTACTCGCAAGACTTACATCAGATCTATTGTAAATATGCATCGGTATCAAAGAGGAGGCTGTATCTGTGGACTAGACTGCAGAAATGCTAGAATAGAAGGAAAGGCCTAGCCTAACGAAGACTAGCATCTTCAGCGTCTTGCAGCATTAGAAGAGTGTAGATTAGTACGTAGCAAAGTAGTAGCAATTAGTAGCAAAAACGCCCAGAGATCCTTCCTCGACTCCATGCGAGAAAGCGATCCCGGAGCTATATCCATTAGCAGCTCAAGTAACAATTTCAAGTTGTATAAGATCGGGATATTTTCCGAGCGTCCTGTTACCGTGGACACGGCTATTCGAATAGATATACTGCCCTCCAACTTACCCAACACGCTCGATTAACTCTGGCCGGACACACTTACTCGGGTCATGCCCGGCCTCGGCTGATCGACACATCGTAGCCCTACCTAGGCTCAACAGAGAGGCCAGCACGCCGGTCTACACCCTAAGCGCTCAGGGGTCTTGGGCCCATCGCCCTTTGCACTCCTGCGCGTTGCAAGGACGGCCGGTACCAGACCTAGCCCCTGTATACACACGCAGGCTTTCACGGTCCACCCGGGAGCGTGCCGCTCAACTGCTGACGTCTGAAGAACTTCGGCTGATACATACGACACCGAGTGCCCATACTATTCCCGCGTGGTGGTTAGTGCGAAAAGGCCAGAGGCCTACTCAGATCACATATCCTAACCCACTAGTGTGTTGGGAGCTCGCGGAAACGAGCAGAGACTCACGATCATGTGACCCCGTCGCCCCGTCTCGTGGACTTATGGCAGGGGCTAAGAATGCCCGGCCGTGCCACGTAATTATCTCGCGGGTACACTCATGGTCAACCCGACTCCACATCACTCGCGGGTACCCCTCGGGGCCGACCCGACTTTATCAAGTATCTATAGTAAAGTCAAAGTAACCGTGTGTCCATAACATCAAGAAGGAATCCAAGGAATCACCCTCGTTGAATTCCCACTCGATGTATCCGTCAAGGTGAACCCAGAGGAATCACCCTCGATGGAATCACAATTGAGGAATTGCATGACAGAAGCTTTATCGGAGGTGGTGAAAGAGGAATCACCCTCGGTAACCCACAACCGACTAGCTAGGCTACAGAGATATCATCAGAAGTGAGTTAAGAGGTATCACCCTCGTTACTTGATGGTAGCTCTGCAGAGTCGTACAACTTAGGGGGTGTGCGGTGATGTGTTGGTCTCTGCCCGTCGATCACCTCGATCGGGGCATTAGTACTAAAGCGGGGCAACTAGGACAAGGATAGGGCCACAGATGGTTCACTACCAACCTACACTAAGCATTTAGGATTGCAGGTAAGGTATCAATAGCAGTTACAAAAACAGGCTATGCATCAGAATAGGTATTTCGAAACAACAACTGTAGCAGTTCTAATGCAAGCATGAGGGAGAAAGAATAGGTGATATAGTCATGTTCAAGGGGGTTTGCTTGCCTGGAAGCTCTGCGGCAAAAGCGGGGTCATCGACGGTGTGGTCGTACTCTGGAGCTGCGTCGGTCTCGGGGTCTACCGGATAAGAAGAGGGGGAAGAAACAATAAATAAAAAAGCAAACAAATGCAACACAACGCATGGCATGGCAATATGCAGTGCTGGTGGCGACCTAATGCAATGCTACACGTTGCAGGCGGAGCGGGAAAATATCTGAGATATTTTCCCGGCCTTAGGCAGTTATCAGTAAACTGAACCGGAGGGGAAGGTTCTAGGTTCAGCTACTTAGGAGTGATGGTCAAGCATTTTGACCACATATTCGGATTCGTCTCGTTTTCTGATCAACTTTCATGTAGAAAACTTTTTGATCCGAGCTACGGTTTATTTTCTATGATTTTTCAAAGATTTAAACCGTTTTTGAAATTCCTGTAATTAAATCTAATTAATAAATTCACATTATCCAGAACAGTAACTTATGACGTCAGCATGACGTCAGGAAGACATCATCGGTCAACCTAGCCGGTCCAGGTCAAACCTGACCGCTGGGTCCCACTTGTCGTACACAGAGGGGTTAAACAGGGTTAAATTAAACTAAACAGAGGTTAATTAGGGATGGGCCCCACATGTCAGTGTCTAAACTAATTACCAGATTAATTTTAATTATAAAAACATTAATTAATGGGTGGGGCCCGCACGTCAGCGACTGGGGTTGCCCAGTCAGCAGGGTTGACTGGTCAACCCTGTCAACTGGGGCCCCTGGGCCCACTGTCAGTGAGCCAGGGGGTGCCCATGTGGCGGCCAGCGCGGCGGCTGCCGGAGTTTAAACGCCGGCGTCGCGCAAACACGGCGGAGGGCCATGACTCTCGTCGGATTTCGCGTACAGGGGGCCGTTCGGCGCGCGGTTTGGCGCGTTAGAACGAGCGCACGACGGCGCGTCGTTTGGTGGCGGTGGCGTCGCCGGAGTTGGCCGGAGTTGACGGCGGCGAGCTCGCGGGTGGACGTTGGAGTACGGGAGGTGGTGGTTTCGGCATTTTGGGGCACGGCGGAGCAAGCTAGTGGTGGCGTTGGACTCGTACTCGCGCGCTGATTACGTTGCTGAGCTCGGACGAGCTCGATGGTGACGGCATTGACGGCGATGAGCACGACGGTGGCGACGCGTTCGGCCATAGAGAAAGCGGCGAGCTACGGCGCGGAAGAGAGGTGGAGATGGAGGGGATCCGAGCAGGAGCTCACCGTGGGAGCACAAGGAGGCTCGTCGGGGTACGGGTGCAGCAGTGGCGGCCGGAATCGGAGAAGAACGACGGCGACCAAAGACGGGGAAGACGACGCGGATCCGGCGATGGAGTGCTCCCCCGCTCGCGTTCGAGGGCGTGGACGACGTAGTTACGGGCACGGTGGCGAGGTGAGGCGAGGTCGGTGGCCGCGGTGGCGGGACAGCGCAGCGACGGCGGCGTTTGGCTGTGGCGGAGAATGAGCGAGAGAGGTCGAGAGAGGAGGGGGCGGGTGGATAGGGATGACGGGGAGGCCGAGGGGAGTCACCCTTATCCCCTCGCCGTCCTGGGGCGTCGCCGTGTCGGCGTTTCGCCGGAGTGCGCGCGCGCGTCCACGGGCAAGCCGACACGCGCGGAGAGAGAGAGGAGGGAGACGGTGGGGAGCGGGCTGGGCCGCACTGTGGACTTAGGCCCAGTCCATAGTAGCGTTTTCCCTTTTTCCTTATTCCTTTTCTGTTTTTCTTTTTCCAGTAGTCGTTTGCATTTTCTTTTAGCCCACAAATGACTTTGCAAAAATGTGCAACTGGTAGAAACAAATACTAAGGAATATTGTGCACTGCCACAAAAAGTTTGGAGGCCATTTGAATTCATTTGAATTTTTCATAAATGGAATGGCATTTAAATTGTTGTTTTTGCACTGTTTTAAATGCTCTAGCCCATTTTTGCAATTAGGTGATGCTGTTTTCCTGAACAAGAATTTGTTTTGGAATATTTGCTATAACATGAACTATTTTCCAGCAATTTTTGAGCAACTTCAAATTTCACTTATGATTTGAATTCGAATTTGTGGTGGAATTTGAAATGAGATATGAATCCACTTTGATCAAGCATTGCAAATCACAGTGACTTAGCATAATCATTATGGATCACTGTTGCTCATTATAGAGGGGTGTTACAATTCTCCTCCTCTAAAAGAAATTCTCATCCCGAGAATTCAGGAGGTAGAAGGGAAAAGATCGGGGTATTCCTCGCGAAGACGATCCTCGCGTTCCCAAGTGGCTTCATCTTCAGTATGATTCGACCACTGCACTTTAAGGAACTTGGTTGTCTTCTGGCGGGTCCGACGTTCAGCTTGATCGAGAATGCGGATCGGATGCTCTTTATAAGATAGATCATCTTGTAAATCAAGCAATTCATGATCCACTACTCGGTGCAGAGATTCCTTGAAGCAACGGCGAAGTTGCGACACATGGAAGACGTCGTGGATGTGAGAGAATTGCGGCGGCAACTCCAATTTATATGCCACATGTCCACGTCTAGCGAGAATGCGAAAGGGACCAATGTAGCGAGGAGCTAACTTGCCCTTGATTCCGAAACGATGAGTGCCCTTCATAGGAGTGACACGCAGATAAGCTTTCTCACCAGGTTGATAGATCGATCCCCAGTGTTTTCGATCATAATTGCTCTTCTGGCGAGACTGGGCCGCCTTGAGACTTTCCCGCATAATACGGACTTGCTCTTCGGTGTGTTGGATAATATCTGGACCAATGAGCGGTCGTTCCCCAGTTTCTGACCAATTCAGAGGGGTTCGACACTTACATCCATATAATACCTCGAAGGGGGGCATTTTCAAGCTGGCTTGATAGCTGTTGTTGTAAGAGAGTTCAGCATACGGGAGAGATTCCTCCCACTTCTTGCCAAATGAGATGACACAAGCACGCATCATATCTTCAAGCACTTGATTCACTCGTTCAACTTGGCCTTGGGACTGGGGGTGATAAGGTGAACTCTAGGTTATATGATTTCCCATAGCTTCTTGGAAACTTGCCCAGAACTTAGAGGTGAAAAGGATGCTTAGATTTGAACTGATCTCCTTCGGAATATCGTGGAGTGATACAATTCTGGAGATATACAAATCTGCTAACTGACTAGCAGTGTGTTGGAAATATGCCCTAGAGGCAATTAATAAAGTGTTTATTATCATATTTCTCCGTTCATGATAATGGTTTATTATTCATGCTAGAATTGTATTGACCGGAAACTTAATACATGTGTGGATAATAGACAAATACTGAGTCCCTAGTAAGCCTCTACTAGACTAGCTCGTTGATCAAAAGATGGTCAAGATTTCCTGACCATGGACATGAGTTGTCATTTGATAATGGGATCACATCATTAGGAGAATGATGTGATGGACTTGACCCAACCGTTAGCATAGCAAATGATCGTTCAGTTTATTGCTATTGCTTTCACTATGTCAAATACACGTTCCTCTGACCATGAGATCATGCAACTCCCGGATACCGTAGGAATACTTTGGGTGTATCAAACGTCACAACGTAACTGGGTGATTATAAAGGTGCACTACAGGTATCTCCGAAAGTGTTTGTTGAGTTGGCATGGTCACTCCGACTATCGGAAAGGTATCTCTGGGCCCTTCTCGGTAATACAGCATCACAGAAGCCTTGCAAGCACCGTGACTAAAGAGTTAGTTGCAAGATGTGTTGGAAATATGCCCTAGAGGCAATAATAAATTAGTTATTATTATATTTCCTTGTTCATGATAATCGTTTATTATCCATGCTATAATTGTATTGATTGGAAACTCAAATGCATGTGTGGGTACATAGACAAGACTGTGTCCCTAGTAAGCCTCTAGTTGACTAGCTCGATGATCAAAAGATGGTGAAGGTTTCCTGGCCATGGACATAAGATGTCATTTGATAACGGGATCACATCATTAGGAGAATGATGTGATGGACAAGACCCAAACAACATACGTAGCATATGATCGTGTCAGTTTATTGCTATTGTTTTCTGCATGTCAAGTATCTGTTCCTATGACCATGAGATCATGCAACTCCTTGACATCGGAGGAGTACCTTGTGTGTATCAAACATCGCAACGTAACTGGGTGACTATAAAGGTGCTCTATAGGTATGTCCGAGGGTGTCTGTTGGGTTG
The DNA here is from genome assembly GCA_039707655.1 of Elymus sibiricus. Taxonomy (NCBI): domain Eukaryota; kingdom Viridiplantae; phylum Streptophyta; class Magnoliopsida; order Poales; family Poaceae; genus Elymus; species Elymus sibiricus. The sequence continues at coordinate 35,462,688 of CM077668.1, read as the reverse complement.
GCATGGATCAAGACTGGGATTTGTTACTCCGTGTGACGGAGAGGTATCTCAGGGCCCACTCGGTAATACAACATCACAATGAGCCTTGCAAGCAATGTGACTAAAGTGTTAGCCACGAGATCTTGTATTACGGAACGAGTAAAGAGACTTGCCAGTAACGAGATTGAACTAGGTATAGAGATACCGACGATCGAATCTCGGGCAAGTAACATACCGAAAAACAAAGGGAACAGCATACGGGATTAACTGAATCCTTGACATAGAGAGGTTCGATCGATAAAGATCTTTGTAGAATATGTAGGAACCAATATGGGCATCCAGGTCCCGCTATTGGTTATTGGCCGTAGAGGTGTCTCGGTCATGTCTGCATAGTTCTCGAACCCGCAGGGTCTACACACTTAACGTTTGGTGACGATTAGTATAGTTGAGTTATTGTGTTGGTGACCGAAGGTTGTTCGGAGTCCCGGATAAGATCCCGGACATGACGAGGATCTCGGGAAGAGTCCAGAGGTAAAGATTGATATATGTGATAATAGTGTTTTGATCTCCGGAAGGGTTCCGGAATTCACCGGAAGGGGTTCCGGGTGTTTACCGAAGTGTTCGGGTGCAGCAATACTTTATATGAGCCAAAGGGTAAAGCCCACGAGGTATTGGAAAGTGCAAAAGGAAGTTTTGCTGCTACCTTAAGCGGTACTACCGCTGGTAAGGCAGTACTACCGCGTAAGCGGTACTACTGCTTGTGTGAAGCGGTACTACCGCTCGTGAGCGGTACTACCGCTTGTGCGCGGTACTGCAGGGATCCGAGTTGGACTCTTTCCCTGCCGGCCAAACCGACCTTGTGTGGGCAAAACCGACCTGGAGGAGGCTTTTACTCCAAGTTTAGACCCAAAGGCTCAACATATAAATAGAGGGGCAGGGCTAGCACACGGGACACATCAAGATTTCCCAAGCCGTGTGTCGGCAACCCTAACCCTCTAGTTCTCCCGTCATAATCTCCGTAGTGCTTGGCGAAGCCCTGCAGAGATTGTTCCTCACCACCATCACCACGCCATCGTGCTGCCGGAACTCACCTACTACTTCATCATCGCTCGCTGGATCGAGGAGGTGAAGGCGTCCTCAAGCCGTACGTGTGTTGAACGTGGAGGTGCCGTCCATTCGGCACTAGTTCGTGATCGGATCGAGGGACAACTTGCGATTTGGATCGCGGAGACGTTCGACTACATCAACCTCGTTTCTTAACGCTTCCGCTTAGCGATCTACAAGGGTATGTAGATTCACTCTCCCTCTCGTAGATGCTCATCACCATGGATAGATCTTGTGTGTGCGTAGGAAAATTTTTGTTTCCCATGCAACGTTCCCCAACAGTGGTATCAGAGCTAGGTCTATGCGTAGATGAGATCTCGAGTAGAACACAAACGAGTTGTGGGTGTGGGTGTATACATATTGCTTGCCGTTACTAGTTGATACTTGATTCGGCGGTATTGTGAGATGAAGCGGCCCGGACCAACATTACTCGTACGCTTATGAGAGACCGGTTCCTTCAACTGACATGTAACTTCGTTGCATAAAGATGGCTAGCGGGTGTCTGTCTCTCTCACTTTAGTTGAATCGATTTCAATGAAGAGGGTTCTTTTAGAAGATCAAAAAGCAATCACTACACCACGTTGTGGTTTTGCGTAGGTAAGAACGGTTCTTGCAAACCCATAGCAGCCACGTAAAATTTGCAACAACAATTAGAGGACGTCTAACTTGTTTTTGCAGGGTATGTTGTGATGTGATATGGCCAAATACATGATGAGATATATGTGATGTATGAGATGATCATGTGTTGTATAGAATATCACGACTTGCATGTCGATGAGTACGGCAACTGGCAGGAGCCATAGAGTTGTCTTTAATTATTGTATGACCTGCGTGTCAATCATTAAGCGCTATGTAATGCTTTACTTTATCGCTAAACGTTAGCAATAGTCGTGGAAGCAACAGTCGGCGCGACAACCTCATGGCGACACGTTGATGGAGATCAAGATGATGGAGATCATGGTGTCATGCCAGTGACGATGGAGATCATGCCGGTGCTTTGGAGATGGAGATCAAAAGCACAAGTTCATGGCCATATCATGTCACTTATGATTTGCATGTGATGTTAATCCTTTTATGCATCTTATTTTGCTTAGGACGACTGTAGCATTATAAGGTGATCCCTCACTTAAATTTCAAGATAAATTGTGTTCTCCCCGAGTGTGCACCGTTGTGAAAGTTCGTCGTTTCGAGACACGCCGTGATGATCGGGTGTGATAGACTCTACGTTCACATACAACGGGTGTAAGCCATGTTGCACGTGCGGAACACTCGGGTTAAACTTGACGAGCCTAGCATGTACAGACATGGCCTCGGAACACAAGAGACCGAAAGGTCGAACATGAGTCATATAGTAGATATGATCAACATGAAGATGTTCACCATTGAAACCACCTCAACTCACGTGATGATCGGACTTGAGTTGGTGGATTTGGATCATGTTACACTCGAATGACCGGAGGGATGTCAATTTGAGTGGGAGTTTTTAAGTAATATGATTAACAAAACTCATTATCTAGAACAATAGTCTAAGTTGTCTTTGCTATATTTATGTTGTAGATCATGGCTCGCGCAGAAGCTCCCCTGAATTTTAATGCGTTCCTAGAGAAAGCTAAGTTGAAAGATGATGGAAGTAACTTTGTGGACTGGGCCCGTAATCTAAGGATTATCCTTACGGCTTCCCAGAAGGCTTATGTCCTTGATGCACCGCTTGGTGATCCACCCGCTCCAGTTGAGTCTCTAGACGTTGTGAACGCCTGGCAGGCTCGTTCTGAAGATTACTCAATAGTTCAATGTGCAATATTGCATGGCTTAGAACCGGGACTTCAAAGACATTTTGAACGTCATGGAGCATATGAGATGTTCCAGGAGTTGAAGTTTATCTTTCAGAAGAATGCCCGGATCGAGAGATATGAGATCTCTGAGAAGTTCTATGCTTGCAAGATGGAGGAAAACGGGTCTATCAGTGATCACGTACTCAGAATGTCTGGGTACTCCACCCGTCTGGCTGAATTGGGGATGCCCCTTCCGCCAGAGGCTATCACTGACAGAGTTCTTCAATCATTGCCACCTAGCTACAAGAGCTTCGTGTTGAACTATAACATGCACGGGATGAACAAGTCAGTCGCCGAGCTGTTTGCAATGCTGAAAGCCGCTGAGTCTGAAATTCAGAAGGAGCATCAAGTGTTGATGGTCAATAAAACCACTAGTTTCAAGAAAAATGGCAAGGGTAAGAAGGGTAACTCCAAGAAGAGTGGCAAAGCAGTTGCTCCTCTCGTGAAGAAACCCAAGGTTGGACCCAAACCAGAAACTGTGTGCTTTCATTGCAAGGGAACTGGACACTGGAAGGGGAACTGCCCCAAGTATTTGGCTGACAAGAAGGCGGCCAACAGCAAACAAGGTATATATGATATACATGTTATTGATGTGTACCTTACCAACTCTCGTTGTAGTGCCTGGGTATTTGATACCGGTGCGGTTGCTCACATTTGCAACTCAAAACAGGAACTGCGGAATAGACGGAGGCTGGCAAAGGACGAAGTGACGATGCGCGTGGGAAATGGTTCCAAGGTTGATGTGATCGCCGTCGGCACGCTCGCTCTTCGATTACCGTCGGGATTAGTGATGAACCTGAATAAATGTTATTTGGTGCCTGCGTTAAGCATGAACATTATATCTGGATCTTGTTTATTGCGAGACGGTTACTCATTTAAATCAGAGAATAATGGTTGTTCTATTTATATGAGTAATATCTTTTGTGGTCATTCACCCGATGTGAGGGGTTTATTCTTATTGAATCTCGATAGTAATGATACACATGTTCATAACATTGATGCCAAAAGATGTAGAATTGATAATGATAATACCACTTTCTTGTGGCACTGCCGTTTAGGTCATATTGGCGTAAAACGCATGAGGAACGCCATGCTGATGGACTCTTGGAGTCACTTGATTTTGAATCACTTGACACATGTGAGCCATGCCTCATGGGCAAGATGACTAAAACGCCGTTCTCTGGAACAATGGAACGGGCAAGTGACTTATTGGAAATCATACATACTGATGTGTGCAGTCCGATGAGCATTGAGGCGCGCAGTGGTTATCGTTACTTTCTCACCTTCACTGATGACTTAAGTAGATATGGGTATATTTACTTAATGAAACACAAGTCTGAAACATTTGAAAAGTTCAAACAATTTCAGAGTGAAGTTGAGAATCATCGTAACAAGAAGATTAAATTCCTACGATCTGATCGAGGAGGAGAATATCTGAGTTATGAGTTTGGCAGACACTTAAAACAATGTGGAATTGTTTCACAACTAACACCGCCTGGAACACCACAGCGTAATGGTGTGTCCGAACGTCGTAATCGAACCTTATTGGATATGGTGCGATCTATGATGTCTCTTGCCGATTTGCCACTATCGTTTTGGGGTTATGCATTAGAGACAGCTGCATTCACTTTAAATAGGGCACCATCAAAATCCGCTGAGACAACGCCATATGAACTTTGGTTTGGCAAGAAGCCAAAGCTATCGTTTCTTAAAGTTTGGGGATGTGATGCTTATGTCAAAAAGCTTCAGCCTGAAAAGATGGAACCCAAAGCGGAGAAATGCGTCTTCATAGGATACCCAAAAGAGACAGTTGGGTATACCTTCTACCTCAGATCCGAAGGCAAAGTGTTTGTCGCTAAAAACAAAACATTTCTTGAGAATGAGTTTGTCTCGAAAGAATTGAATGGGAGGAAGATAGAACTTGATGAGGTTGTTGAACCTTTACTTCAACCTGAGAGTAGCGCAGCGCAGAAAGATGTTTCTGTAGAGCCTACATCAGCTGAAGAGGAAGTTGATGATGATCATAAAGCTTCGGATCAAGTTGCTATCGAACCTCGTAGGTCGACAAGGATGCGTACTGCTCCTGAGTGGTACGGCAACCCTGTCTTAGAGGTCATGTTGTTGGACAACGATGAACCTACGAGCTATGGAGAAGCGATGATGGGCCCGGATTCCGAGAAGTGGTTAGAGGCCATGAAATCCGAGATGGGATCCATGTATGAAAACAAAGTGTGGACTTTGGAAGTATTACCTGAAGGGCGTAAGGCCATTCAGAACAAATGGATCTTTAAGAGGAAGACGGACGCGGACGGTAATGTCACCGTCTATAAAGCTCGACTTGTGGCAAAGGGTTTTTCACAAGTTCAAGGAGTTGACTACGATGAGACCTTCTCACCCGTAGCAATGCTTAAGTCCGTCAGAATCATGTTAGCAATAGCTGCCTTTTTCGATTATGAAATTTGGCAGATGGATGTCAAAACAGCGTTCCTTAACGGTTTCCTTAAGGAAGAGTTGTATATGATGCAACTAGAAGGTTTTGTCGATCCAGAGAATGCTGACAAAGTTTGCAAACTCCAGCGATCCATTTATGGACTGGTGCAAGCATCTCGGAGTTGGAATCTTCGTTTTGATGAGGTGATCAAAGCGTTCGAGTTTATACAAGTTTATGGAGAAGCTTGTATTTACAAGAAAGTGAGTGGGAGCTCTATAGCGTTTCTAATATTATATGTGGATGACATATTGCTGATTGGAAACAATATAGAAATGTTGGAAGGCGTGAAGGAATATTTGAACAAAAGTTTTTCAATGAAGGACCTAGGAGAAGCTGCTTTCATATTAGGCATCAAGATCTATAGAGATAGATCGAGACGCTTAATAGGACTTTCACAAAGCACATACCTTGACAAAGTTTTGAAGAAGTTCAAAATGGATCAGTCCAAGAAGGGGTTCTTGCCTGTTTTGCATGGTGTGAAGTTGAGTAAGACTCAATGCCCAGTGACTGCAGAAGATAGAGAAAAGATGAGTGTCATCCCCTATGCCTCAGCTATAGGCTCTATCATGTATGCAATGCTGTGCACAAGACCCGATGTCAGCCTTGCCATAAGTATGGCCGGAAGGTTTCAAAGTGATCCAGGAATGGAACACTGGACGGCGGTCAAGAATATCCTGAAGTACCTGAAAAGGACTAAGGACATGTTTCTCGTTTATGGAGGTGATCAAGAGCTCGTCGTAAAGGGTTACGTCGATGCAAGCTTTGACACTGATCCGGATGACTCTAAATCACAAACCGGATACGTATTTATTCTTAATGGGGGTGCGGTTAGCTGGTGCAGTTCCAAGCAAAGCGTGGTAGCTGATTATACATGCGAAGCGGGGTACATCGCTGCCTCGGAGGCGGCGAAGGAAGGTGTCTGGATGAAGGAGTTCATGACAGATCTTGGAGTAGTGCCTAGTGCGCTTAACCCAATGACTCTATTTTGTGATAATACTGGTGCCATTGCTCTAGCCAAGGAACCAAGATTTCACAAGAGGACCAGACACATAAAGCGACGTTTCAATTCCATCCGCGATTACATCAAGGAGGACGACATAAATATTTGCAAAGTACACACGGATCTGAATGTTGCAGATCCGATGACTAAACCTCTTCCAAGGGCTAAACATGAACAACACCAGAACTGCATGGGTGTTCGATTCATTACAATGTAAATCACATAGTGATGTGAACTAGATTATTGACTCTAGTGCAAGTGGGAGACTGTTGGAAATATGCCCTAGAGGCAATAATAAATTAGTTATTATTATATTTCCTTGTTCATGATAATCGTTTATTATCCATGCTATAATTGTATTGATTGGAAACTCAAATGCATGTGTGGGTACATAGACAACACTGTGTCCCTAGTAAGCCTCTAGTTGACTAGCTCGTTGATCAAAACATGGTGAAGGTTTCCTGGCCATGGACATAAGATGTCATTTGATAACGGGATCACATCATTAGGAGAATGCTGTGATGGACAAGACCCAAACAACAAACGTATCATATGATCGTGTCAGTTTATTGCTATTGTTTTCTGCATGTCAAGTATCTGTTCCTATGACCATGAGATCATGCAACTCCCTGACATCGGAGGAGTACCTTGTGTGTATCAAACGTCGCAACGTAACTGGGTGACTATAAAGGTGCTCTACAGGTATCTCCGAGGGTGTCTGTTGGGTTGGCATGGATCAAGACTGGGATTTGTTACTCCGTGTGACGGAGAGGTATCTCAGGGCCCACTCGGTAATACAACATCACAATGAGCCTTGCAAGCAATGTGACTAAAGTGTTAGCCACGAGATCTTGTATTACGGAACGAGTAAAGAGACTTGCCAGTAACGAGATTGAACTAGGTATAGAGATACCGACGATCGAATCTCGGGCAAGTAACATACCGAAGAACAAAGGGAACAGCATACGGGATTAACTGAATCCTTGACATAGAGGTTCGATCGATAAAGATCTTCGTAGAATATGTAGGAACCAATATGGGCATCCAGGTCCCGCTATTGGTTATTGGCCGTAGAGGTGTCTCGGTCATGTCTGCATAGTTCTCGAACCCGCAGGGTCTACACACTTAACGTTTGGTGACGATTAGTATAGTTGAGTTATTGTGTTGGTGACCGAAGGTTGTTCGGAGTCCCGGATAAGATCTCGGACATGACGAGGATCTCCGGAAGAGTCCGGAGGTAAAGATTGATATATGTGATAATAGTGTTTTGATCTCCGGAAGGGTTCCGGAATTCACCGGAAGGGGTTCCGGGTGTTTACCAAAGTGTTCGGGTGCAGCAACACTTTATATGAGCCAAAGCGTAAGGCCCACGAGGTATTGGAAAGTGCAAAAGGAAGTTTTGCTGCTGCCTTAAGCGGTACTACCGCTGGTAAGGCAGTACTACCGCGTAAGCGGTACTACCGCGTAAGCGGTACTACCGCTTGTGTGAAGCGCTACTACCGCTCGTGAGCAGTACTACCGCTTGTGCGCGGTACTGCAGGGATCCGAGTTGGACTCTTTCCCTGCGGGCCAAACCGACCTTGTGCGGGCAAAACCGACCTGGAGGAGTCTTTTACTCCAAGTTTAGACCCCAAGGCTCAACATATAAATAGAGGGGTAGGGCTAGCACACGGGACACATCAAGATTTCCCAAGCCGTGTGTCGGCAACCCTAACCCTCTAGTTCTCCCGTCATAATCTCCGTAGTGCTTGGCGAAGCCCTGCAGAGATTGTTCCTCACCACCATCACCACGCCATCGTGCTGTCGGAACTCACCTACTACTTCATCATCGCTCGCTGGATCGAGGAGGTGAAGGCGTCCTCAAGCCGTACGTGTGTTGAACGCGGAGGTGCCGTCCGTTCGGCACTAGTTCGTGATCGGATCGAGGGACAACTTGCGATTTGGATCGCGGAGACGTTCGACTACATCAACCGCGTTTCTTAACGCTTCCGCTTAGCGATCTAGAAGGGTATGTAGATTCACTCTCCCTCTCGTAGATGCTCATCACCATGGATAGATCTTGTGTGTGCGTAGGAAAATTTTTGTTTCCCATGCAACGTTCCCCAACAAGATGATGTATTACGGAACGAGTAAAGAGACTTGCCGGTAACGAGATTGAACTAGGTATTGGATACCGACGATCGAATCTCGGGCAAGTAACATACCGCCGGACAAAGGGAACAACGTATGTTCACATATGAGGTTCACCGATAAAGATCTTCGTGGAATATGTAGGAACCAATATGAGCATCCAGGTTCCGCTGTTGGTTATTGACCAGAGAGTCATCTCGGTCATGTCTACATCATTCCCGAACCCGTAGGGTCCGCACACTTAAGGTTCGATGACGATATAGTATTATATGAGTTATGTGATTGGTGACCGAATATTGTTCGGAGTCCCGGATGAGATCACGGACATGACGAGGAGTCTCGAAATGGTCGAGAGGTAAAGATTCATATATTGGAAGGCTATATTCGGATATCGGAAAGGTTCCGAGTGATTCGGGTATTTTTCGGAGTACCGGGGAGTTACGGGAATTCACCGGGAGAAGTAATGGGCCTTATTGGGCCATACTGGAAAAAGAGAGGCAGGCCACGTGAGGAGGCGCGCGCCCCCCCTTGCCCAAACCGAATTGGACTAGGGGAGGGGGCACCAAGTGGAATCCTACTAGGACTTGGAGTCCTAGTAGGACTCCTCTCTCTTGGCGCGCCCTACAGGGGCCGGCCGGCCTCCCCCTCTCCTCCTTTATATACGGAGGCAAGGGGGCACCCTAGAACACACAAGATCATTGATCCTTAGCCGTGTGCGGTGCCCCCCCCCCCTCCACCGTTTTCCACCTCGGTCATATTTTCGGAGAGCTTAGGCGAAGCCCTGCCGGAATCACTTCACCGTCACCGTCGCCACGCCATCGTGCTAACGGAACTCATCTACTACCTCGACGTCTTGCTGGATCAAGAAGGCGAGGAACGTCACCGAGCTGCACGTGTGTAGAACTCGGAGGTGCCGTATGTTCGGTACTGGATCGGTGGAGCTCGAAGGATTGTTCGACTACATCAACCGCGTTGTGAGACGCTTCCGCTAAACGGTCTACGAGGGTACGTAGACACACTCTCCCCTCTCGTAGCGATGCATCTCCATGGATAGATCTTGCGTGAGCGTAGGAATTTTTTTGAAATTCATGCTCCGTTCCCCAACAGTGGCATACGAGCCAGGTCTGTGCGTAGATGTGATTTGCACGAATAGAACACAAGTGAGTTGTGGGCGTGGGTGTATACATATTGCTTGCCGTTACTAGTTGTTACTTGATTCGGCGGTATTGTGAGATGAAGCGGCCCGGACCGACATTACGCGTACGCTTACGCGAGACAGGTTTCACCGCTACGTGCACTCGTTGCATAAAGGTGACTGGCGGGTGTCTGTCTCTCTCACTTTAGTTGAATCGGTTTCAATGAAGAGGGTTCTTTTAGAAGATCAAAAAGCAATCACTACACCACGTTGTGGTTTTGCGTAGGTAAGAACGGTTCTTGCAAACCCGTAGCAGCCACGTAAAATTTGCAACAACAAAGTAGAGGACGTCTAACTTGTTTTTGCAGGGTATGCTGGTGATGTGATATGGCCAAGACATGATGTGATATAAGTTGTTGTATGAGATGATCATGTTTTGTAAGTTATCAGGCAACCGGCAGGAGCCTTATGGTTGTCTCTTTATTGTATGCAATGCCAACGTTATGTAATTGCTTTACTTTACCGCTATAAGTTAGCAATAGTAGTAGTAGCAATAGCCGGCGAGACGACCACGACGGTACGATGGAGATCAAGGTGTCACGACGCTACGATGGAGATCAAGGTGTCAACCCGGTGACGATGGAGATCATGATGGTGCTTTGCTGATGGAGATCAAAAGCACAAGACGATGATGGCCATATCATGTCACATATATTGAATTGCATGTGATGTTAATCCTTTTATGCATCTTATTTTGCTTAGGACGGCGGTAGCATTATAAGATGATCCCTTCACTAAATTTCAAGATAAGTGTTCTCCCCTAGTATGCACCGTTGCGAAGGTTCGACGCTTCTAAGCACCACGTGATGATCGGGTGTGATGGATTCTTTCGTTCGCATACAACGGGTGTAAGCCAGTTTTACACACGCAGAATACTTGGGTTAAACTTGACGAGCCTAGCATGTACAGACATGGCCTCGGAACACAAGAGACCGAAAGGTCAAACATGAGTCATATAGTAGATATGATCAACATGAAAGATGTTCACCATTGATAACTAATCCACCTCACGTGATGATCGGACGTGGTTTAGTTGATGTGGATCATGTTACACTTAGACAACTTGAGGGATGTTAATCTAAGTGGGAGTTCTTAAGTAATTTGATTAATTGAACTTCAATTGTCATGAACATAGTCTTACTTGTCTTAGCAAATTTATGTTGTAGATCAATAGACCACGCTGTAGTTCCCCTGTTTTTTCCTAGAGAAAACGAAGTTGAAAGTTGATGGAAGCAACTATGCGGACTAGGTCCATGATCTGAGGATTGTCCTCACTGCTGCACAGAAGGCTTATGTCCTTAATGCACCGCTCAGTGAAATACCCCTATGGCTTCGTCTGAGGATGTTATGAACGTCTGGCAGACAAGAAATGATGACTACTCGATAGTTCAGTGCGCCATACTTTATGGCTTAGAACCGGAGCTCCAAATATGTTTTGAGCAACACGGAGCATGTGAGATGTTCCAAGAGCTGAAAATTTGTTTTTCAAGCTCACACCTGGGTCAAGAGGTATGACACCTTCGACAAGTTCTATAGCTACAAGATGGAGGAGAACAGCTCCGTTAGTGAGCATGTACTCAGAATGTCTGAGTACTTCAAACACTTGAATCAAGTGGGAGTTAGACTTCCGAATAAAGTGGTGATTGATAGAGTTCTCTAGTCACTATCACTAAGCTACTGGATCTTCGTGATGAACTATAAACATGCAAAGGATAGAAGATCCTTAAGCTATTCGCGATGCTACAATCTGCGGATGTAGAAATCAAAAAAGGGAGCATCAAGTGTTGATGGTTAATAAGACCACTAGTTTCAAGAAGGGAAAGGGAAAGAAAAGGGAACTTCAAGAAGAACGGTAAAACAGTTGCCACTCACGCGAAGAAACCCAAGGCTGAACCAAACCCGAGACTTAGTGCTCCCATTGCAAAGGGAAATGTCACAGGGAGCGGAACTTCCCCTAAGTAACTGGCAGATAATAAGACTGGCAATGTCAACAAAGATATTTGATATACATGTTATTGATATGTACCTTACTAGTACTCGTAGGAGCACCTGGGTATTTGATACTTGTTCAGTTGCTTACAACATGAAACATGGAGCTTCGGAATAAACGAGGGCTAGCTAAGAACGAGGTGACGATGTGCATTGGAAGTGTCTCCAAGGTTGATGTGATCACCATCGCCACGCTCTCTCTACCTTCAGGATTAGTGATGAACCTAAATAATTGTTATTTGGTGCTTGCGTTAAGCATGAACATTATATTTGATAGTGTTTATTGCAAGACGGTTATTCAATTTCAGAGAATAATTGTTATTCTATTTATTTGGATAATATCATTGATGATCATACACTTAAAATGAAAGGTTTATTGAATCTTGATCGTAGTAATACATATGTTCATAACACGAATGCCAAAAGATAATGATAGTACCACATATTTGTGGCACTGCCGCTTAGGTCATATCAGTGTTAAACACATGAAGAAACTCGATGCAGATGGGTTTTTGGAATCTCTAGATTATGAATCATTTGAGACATGTGAACCGTGCCTTATTGGCAAGATGACTAAAACTCCGTTCTCCGGAACAATGGAACGAGAAACCAACTTATTGGAAATAATACATACTGATGTATGCGGTCCGATGAGTGTTGAGGCGCGCGGTGGATATCGTTATGTTCTCACGTTCACTGATGATTTGAGTAGATATGGTTATGTCTACTTGATGAAGCATAAATCTGAAACATTTGAAAAGTTCAAAGAATTTCAGAGTGAAGTAGAGAACCATCGTAACAAGAAAATAAAGTTCTTACGATCTGATCGTGGAGGAGAATATTTGAGTTACGAGTTTGGCAATCACTTAAGACAATGTGGAATTGTTTCACAGCTCACGCCACATGGAACACCACAGCGTAATGGTGTGTCCGAACGTCGTAATCGTACTCTATTGGATATGGTGCGTTCTATGATGTCTCTTACCGATTTGCCACTATCATTTTGGGTTATGCATTAGAGATAGCTGCATTCACTTTAAACAAGGGCACCGTCTAAATCCGTTGAGATGACACCGTATGAACTGTGGTTTGCAAGAAACCTAAGATGTCGTTTCTGAAAGTTTGGGGATGCGATGCTTATGTCAAAAGGCTTCAGCCAGATAAGCTCGAACCCAAAGCGGATAAGTGCGTCTTCATAGGATACCCAAAAGAAACCGTTGGGTACACCTTCTACCACAGATCCGAAGGCAAAGTTCCTTGCTAAAGAATGGATCCTTTCTAGAGAAGGAGTTTCTCTCGAAAGAAGTGAGTGGGAGGAAAGTAGAACTTGATGAGGTAATTGTACCTCCTGTAGATAGTAGTACGCCACAGAAAGAAATTTCTGTGACCCCAACATAGACCAGAGAAGAAGTTGATGATGATGATCATGAGGCTTCGGATCAAGTTGCTATAGAACTTCGAAGGTCAACCAGGACACGTTCCGCACCAGAGTGGTACGGAAATCCAGTCTTGGAGGACATGTTGCTAGACAACGATGAACCTTCGAACTATGAAGAAGCGATGGCAAGCCCGGATTCCGACAAATGGCTTGAGGCCATGAAATCCGAGATTGGATCCATGTATGAGAACAAAGTGTGGACTTTGGTAGACTTGCCCGATGAACGGCGAGCTATTGAAAATAAATGGATCTTTAAGAAAAAGACGGACGCTGATGGTAATGTCACCGTCTATAAAGCACGACTTTTTGCTAAAGGTTATCGACAAGTTCAAGGAGTTGACTACGATGAGACTTTCTCACCCGTAGCGATGCTAAAGTCTGTCAGAATTATGTTAGCAATTGCCGCGTTTTATGATTATGAAATCTGGCAAATGGACGTCAAAACGGCATTCCTTTACGGATTCCTTAAGGAAGAATTGTATATGATACAGCCGGAAGGTTTTGTCGATCCTAAAAGGCGCTAACAAAATATGCAAGCTCTAGCGATCCATCTATGGACTGGTGCAAGCATCTCGGAGCTGGAATACTCGCTTTGATGAAGTGATCAAAGCGTTTGGGTTTATACAAGTTTATGGAGAAACTTGTATTTACAAGAAAGTGAGTGGGAGCTCTATAGCATTTCTAATAGTATATGTGGATGACATATTGTTGATTGTAAATTATGTAGAATTTCTGGAAAGCATAAAGAATTGAAAGGAGGTTTTCAATAAAAACCTGTTTTTGAGTTATCCACGGATTGGGCATCGAGATCTATGGAGATAGATCAAAACGCCTGATAAAAGTTCACACATCTTGATGAGTTTTTTTGAAGAAGTTCAAAATAGGATCAAGTCAAAGAAATGAGTTCTTGCCTGGTGTGAAGTGGACTAAGACTTGAAAATCTAGGTAAAGGTTGTTTTACATGTTAGGCATCAAAATCTATAGAGATAGATTGAGACGCCTCATAGGACTTTCACGAAGCACATACCTTGACAAGATTTTGAAGAAGTTCAAAATGGATCAGTCAAAGAAAGGGTTCTTGCCTGTATTGCAAGGTGTAAGATTGAGTAAGACTCAAAGCCCAACCATGGCAGAAGACAAAGAGAAGATGAGTGTCATCCCCTATGCCTCAGCCATAGGCTCTATTTTGTATGCCATGCTGTGTACTAGACCTGATGTATACCTCGCTATTAGCTTGGTGGGAAGGTACCAAAGTGATCCAGGAGTAGATCACTGGACAGCGGTCAAGAATATCCTGAAGTACCTGAAAAGGACTAAGGAAGAATTTCTCGGGAATAGAGGTGATAAAGAGTTCGTCGTAAAGGACTACGTCGATGCAAGCTTTAAAACACCGATCCGGAAGACTATGAGTCTCAGACCAGATACATAAAGTGGGACAGTCGTTTTTGGAGTAGCTCCAAGCAGAGTGTGGTAGCAGCATCTACATATGACATAGAGATTTGCCAAGAACACACGGATCTGAATTTTGCAAACCCGTTGACTAAAACCTCTCTCACAAGCAAAACATGATCAGCCCTAGAACTGATTGGATGTTAATTACATGGAGATGTAAACTAGATTATTGACTCTAGTGCAAGTGGGAGACTGTTGGAAATAAGCCCTAGAGGCAATTAATAAAGTGTTTATTATCATATTTCTCCGTTCATGATAATGGTTTATTATTCATGCTAGAATTGTATTGACCGGAAACTTAATACATGTGTGGATAATAGACAAATACTGAGTCCCTAGTAAGCCTCTACTAGACTAGCTCGTTGATCAAAAGATGGTCAAGATTTCCTGACCATGGACATGAGTTGTCATTTGATAATGGGATCACATCATTAGGAGAATGATGTGATGGACTTGACCCAACCGTTAGCATAGCAAATGATCGTTCAGTTTATTGCTATTGCTTTCACTTTGTCAAATACATGTTCCTCTGACCATGAGATCATGCAACTCCCGGATACCGTAGGAATACTTTGGGTGTATCAAACGTCACAACGTAACTGGGTGATTATAAAGGTGCACTATAGGTATCTCCGAAAGTGTTTGTTGAGTTGGCATGGTCACTCCGACTATCCGAAAGGTATCTCTGGGCCCTTCTCGGTAATACAGCATCACAGAAGCCTTGCAAGCACCGTGACTAAAGAGTTAGTTGCAAGATGATGTATTACGGAACAAGTAAAGAGACTTGCCGGTAACGAGATTGAACTAGGTATTGGATACCGACGATCGAATCTCGGGCAAGTAACATACCGCCGGACAAAGGGAACAACGTATGTTCACATATGAGGTTCACCGATAAAGATCTTCGTGGAGTATGTAGGAACCAATATGAGCATCCAGGTTCCGTTGTTTGTTATTGACCAGAGAGTCGTCTCGGTCATGTCTACATCATTCCCGAACCCGTAGGGTCCGCACACTTAAGGTTCGATGACGATATAGTATTATATGAGTTATGTGATTGGTGACCGAATGTTGTTCGGAGTCCCGGATGAGATCACGGACATGACGAGGAATCTCGAAATGGTCGAGAGGTAAAGATTCATATATTGGAAGGCTATATTCGGATATCGGAAAGGTTCCGAGTGATTCGGGTATTTTTCGGAGTACCGGGGAGTTACGGGAATTCACCGGGAGAAGTAATGGGCCTTATTGGGCCATACGGGAAAAAGAGAGGCAGGCCACGTGAGGAGGCGCGCGCCCCCCTTGCCCAAACCGAATTGGACTAGGGGAGGGGGCACAGCCCCCTCTTTCCTTTCTCTCTCCCTCTCCTTCCTTTTCCCCCCTTCCACCAAGTGGAATCCTACTAGGACTTGGAGTCCTAGTAGGACTCCTCTCTCTTGGCGCGCCCTACAGGGTCCGGCCGGCCTCCCCCTCTCCTCCTTTATATACGGAGGCAAGGGGGCACCCTAGAACACACAAGATCATTGATCCTTAGCCGTGTGCGGTGCCCCCCTCCACCGTTTTCCACCTCGGTCATATTTTCGGAGAGCTTAGGCGAAGCCCTGCCGGAATCACTTCACCGTCACCATCGCCACGCCGTCGTGCTGACGGAACTCATCTACTACCTCGACGTCTTGCTGGATCAAGAAGGCGAGGAACGTCACCGAGCTGCACGTGTGTAGAACTCGGAGGTGCCGTACGTTCGGTACTCGATCGGTGGAGCTCGAAGGATTGTTCGACTACATCAACCGCGTTGTGAGACGCTTCCGCTAAACGGTCTACGAGGGTACGTAGACACACTCTCCCCTCTCGTAGCGATGTATCTCCATGGATAGATCTTGCGTGAGCATAGGAATTTTTTTGAAATTCATGCTCCGTTCCCCAACACAGTGATCGTCTCCTTAACTGGCAGAAAGTGTGCAACTTTCGAGAGTTGATCAATGACGACAAGAATAGCATCATGACCCTTTTGTGACTTGGGAAGGCCAGTGAAAAGATCCATCTGAACCTTATCCCATTTCCACTCAGGGATAGGAAGCGGTTGCAGAATTCCAGCAGGCTTCTGATGTTCTGCTTTGACGCGATGGCAAACGTCACATTCAGCAACATATCGGGCAATGTCCTGCTTCATTTTAGACCACTCGTACCTTTGACAGAGATCACGATACATCTTGGTGCTTCCCGGATGAATAGACAGTGGGGTATCATGTGCCTCCTTCATGACTTTGCCAGTCATAAGTTTGAATCGAGGTACCACAATGCGATCTCTGAAATACAAGGTTCCGTCTTCAGCAAGCGAGAAATCTCTGTACTTTTCAAGATCAAGATCTCTTTTCATCTGATCAACTTCAGCATCTTTTGCTTGCGTAGACTTAACAGCTTTCTCAAGATTCGGCTGCAGAACAAGGGTATTAAGAGAACCCTATGGAACGATATGAAGGTTCAACTTGCGAAGTTCTTCATAAAGATGGGGTTGAGCTCGCTGAACCATGAGGTTGTTACAATAGGACTTGTGGCTCAAGGCATCGGCCATCACATTAGCTTTGCCAGGGGTATATGAAATACTGCAGTCATAGTCTGTAATCGTTTCCAACCATCGCTGTTGGCGGAGATTGAGATCCGGCTGAGTAAACAAATACTTCAGACTTTGATGATCAGTGTATATCTCACATCGATTACCAAGGAGGTAATGTCGCCACAGCTTCAATGCATATATCACCGCAACAAGTTCAAGATCATGCACTGGGTAGTTCTCTTCATGAGGACGCAATTGTCGCGAGGCATAAGAAATTACTCTGCGCTCTTGCATCAGGACACAGCCTAATCCTTGACGAGAGACGTCGCAATAAATCACGAAGTCCTTGCGAGAATCCGGAGGAGCAAGCACTGGTGCAGAAGTCACCTTGTCCTTGAGGGTCTAGAAACTTTCCTGACATTTATCTGCCCACTCAAACTTAACGCCCTTGTGAAGCAGATTAGTCAGAGGCTTGGCAATCTTTGAGAAGTTCTCGACAAAACGGCGACAGTAGCTGGCGAGTCTGAGAAAACTTCTGACTTGCTTGACATTCTTCGGAGGAGTCCAGTCAAGAATAGCCTGAACTCGTTCTGGGTTGACAGCAATGCCATCCTTGGAAATCACATGCCCAAGGTAGGTCACTTCAGATAACCAGAATTCGCACTTGGAATATTTGGCATATAGCTGATGCTGTCGAAGCTTTTCCAGAACAAGACGAAGATGTTCAGCATGTTCTTCCTTATTCTTAGAATATACCAGAATATCATCCAGATAAACCATGACGAATTTGTCGAGGTAATCCATGAAGATATAATTCATCAGGCGGGAGAACGTTGCTGGAGCATTAGTTAAGCCGAATGACATGACAGTGTACTCATAAGAGCCATAGCGAGTAATGAAAGCAGGCTTTGTCAATATCCTCTTCGCGAACTCGGATCTGATGATAACCCAACCTCAAGTCGAGTTTAGAGAATACTGATGATCCAGCAAGTTGATCATACAGGTCATTGATCCGAGGAAGCGGATACTTGTTCTGAATGGTTGCCTGATTGATAGGTCGCTAATCTTGAACCAATCGTTTTGTACCATCTTTCTTCTTGACAAAGAGAGAAGGTGCTCCCTAGGCAGAGGAACTAGGACGAATGCAACCCTTGCGAAGTGATTTGTCGAGTTCCTCCTTAAGCTCAAGGAGTTCATGCGGAGGCATCTTGTAGGGACGCTTCGCAATAGGAGTTGTGCCTGGTTTTAGGTCAATGACAAACTCGACAGCTGTAGCAGGGGGTAGTCCTGGAAGTTCTTTCGGAAAGACATCTTGGAAGTCACGAACGACTGGAACGTTTTCGATTCCCTCAAGAGGAGAAGCGTTCAACGCATTTAGTGCATAAATCTGAGCCTCGGCATTTTGAACGATATGAGCATGGTAATTTACTATCTCATCCGAGGGGTGCAGAAGTTGGACGGATTTAGTGGCACAATTGATTAAGGCGGTGTGAGCCTTCAACCAATCCATTCCCAGAATGAGGTCAACCTTGGAAGACTTCAAAATAATGGGAAAAGCATGGAATTCCAACCCTTCGATTTCAATGGTAACATCGGGGCTCAACATAGAGGTTCGACAATGGCCCGCGGGAGTGTTAACCACTAACGGCTGGTGCAAATTTTCATGTTTAATGTCATGCATGAATGCAAACTCTTCTGATATGAAAGAATGCGATGCTCCTGAATCAAACAAAACAGAAGCTGGTACTGAATTAACAGGAAGTGTACCCATCACAGTAGCTGGTTGGTCTTGGTCTTCATTCATGTTGACATGATAAGCCTGACCACGACCATAAGAAGGCCTGGCATTGTTGTTGCGGGGCTGGTTGTTGCCACGGCCATTACCACGGCCAACAGATGGAAGTGCCAACTGATTCTGATTCTAACGGCGGTCTTTGGCACGGTGACCTGGACGTCCACAAGTGAAACACAGTCCATCCTCAGGACGGGGAGCAGGAGCTCAAAATGGTGCAGCTTGAGATCTTGGCAGCCTCAGAGGTGGAGGAGGCATACGAGGTGCAGTGTACGATGGCCTTGGAGCAGGTACAGTCGGACGGTACATGCTGTGAGGGATCCAAATACGGCACTTCAGGGAAGACGAGCCCGAAGATGGGCCCGCTTCACGGGTACGCTTGAGAGCGTCCTTGTGATCCTTCAGACTAGTCTCAACCTGTATAGCCTTGTTCACCAAGGTGGCGAAGTCGGCAAAGTCTTGGACTAGCAGTGCGAGCTTGATATCTGGGTTGAGCCCTTCACGGAACTTCTCCTGTCTGCGGGCATCAGTAGCAATATCCTCTTCAGCATAGCGGGATAGTTCAAGAAACTCCCGCTGATAGGCCTCTACAGACTTGTTGCCCTGGGTAAGGTTGCGGAACTCACGCTTCTTCCGGTCCATGACTCCTTGCGGAATGTAACGGGCACGAAAAGCAGCTTGGAATTCCACCCAAGTTATGATGGTTCCAGCAGCTAGGGTATGCATGTGACTGTCCCACCATTAGGCTGCGGGACCCTTCAGAAAGTATGATGCAAAAGTGACAAAGGTGGCAGGGGCCACATTCGCAGACTCCATTTCGAAAGTGATGTCACGGAGCTAGTCATCAGCGTCAAGCGGCTGAACTGAGTTGCGGAAGATAGTTGGATTAAGGCGCACAAACTCTTGCAAGGTTATTGCGGCTGGCTGCTGATTGGCATTCAGACGAGGAAACTGATCCATAAGTCCTTGCATGAACTGACGGTGCATTTCAAATTGTTGCATCATTGCAGCCATATAGTCGGGCGGTGGTGGATTGTTGGCACCACGGCCACGGCCTGCGGGTCTAACCATCCTGCTAAAATCAACAAGGGGTAGTTTAGCAACGAGTAATGCAATTGTATGGAATCATTCATGAAGTAGCACGCACAACAAATGGAAGTGTAATAGATACAACATCATAGTCAAACATGACATACAGATCCATACATAGGTTCGGTTACAAGCCAGCATTACAACAGCGAAAAGGAAAGCTAGACAACTAGGCGGCACACAGGCACACGGTGGAGGGATACAACAACGGGACATAGAGATAGCTACATCAATGTCGGAGAAAACCACTGAAGCCAAGTAGCTACAGGTGACGACACAGGGTACCCTCGATATAAGGATCCTGCGCTCCGTGAACACTCTAGTGCAGAACCTGGTCCCGGACTGGAAGAAGAGGACCACGTGGAGGAGTACAACCTCCAATAGCAGGCCACTCAAGACCTGGTGGCATCTCCGTCCTGCGCGGGTAAAGGATGTACTCTGGATGCATCCTCGCACTGACTGCTGGCAACAACTGCGTCAGAGCGTCGTAAAGACGAGCACGAGTGGCGTACAACTCGATGATGTCTACTACAGAACTTATTCTTGTAGACTCGTGTTGGGCCTCCAAGCGCAGAGTTTTGTAGGACAGTAGCAATTTTCCCTCAAGTGGATGACCTAAGGTTTATCATCTACGGGAGGCGTAGGTTGAAGATGGTATCTCACAAATAACCCTGCAACCAAATACAAGAAATCTCTTGTGTCCCCAACACACCCTATACAATGGTAAATTCTATAGGTGCACTAGTTCGGCGAAGAGATGGTGATAAAAGTGTAGTATGGATAGTAGATATAGGTTTTTGTAATCTGAAAATATAAAAACAGCAAGGTAGCAAACGATAAAAGTGAGCACAAATGGTATTGCAATGCTTAAAAACAAGGCCTAGGGTTCATACTTTCACTAGTGCAATCTCTCAACAATGCTAATATAATTGGATCATTTAACCATCCCTCAATGTGCGATAAAGAATCACTCCCAAGTTCCTATTAGCGGAGAACATAAGATAGAAATTGTTTGTAGGGTACGAAACCACCTCAAAGTTATCCTTTCCGATCGATCTATTGAGCTATTCCTATAAGTGTCACGAACAGCCCTAGAGTTCGTACTAAAATAACACCATATGATACACATCAACCAACTCTAATGTCACCTAGATACTCCAATGTCACCACAAGAATCCGTGAGTTGATTATACGAGATGCATCAAACAACTTCATAATTATAATATTAAATCCACACAAAGAACTCCAAGGAGCACCCCAAATTTTCTATCGGAGAAAAGATAATGAAAACGTGCATCAACCCCTATGCATAGATTACCCCAATGTCACCTCGGGAATCCGCGAGTTGAGTGCCAAAACATATATCAAGTGAATCAATATAATACCCCATTGTCACCACGGGTATTCATATGCGAGACATACATCAAGTGTTCTCAAATCTGAAATATTCAATCCAACAATAACGAAACCTCAAAGGGAAAAGATTTGATTCATCACAACAAGGATAGAGAGGGAAGAAACACCATATGATCCAACTATATATATTAACAAAGCTCGCGATACATCAAGATCGTGCAAAATCAAGAACACGAGAGAGAGAGATCAATCACATAGCTACTAGTACATACCCTCAGCCCCGAGGGTGAACTACTCCCTCCTCGTCATGGAGGCCGCCGGGATGACGAAGATGGCCTCCGGAGATGATTTTCCCCCTCCGGCAAGGTGCCGGAAAAGGGATGTAGATGAGATCGTGAAGGTACGGAGGCTTGCGGCGGCGTAAAAACTCATCTAGGTTAACTTTCGGGGGTTTCTGAATATATATGATTTTTTGGCGTTGGAATCACGCGAAGAAGGGCCACAGGGGGCCCACGAGGCACCAGGGCACACCTGGGGTGGTGTCGTGCCCTGGTGGCTCGTGGGGCCCCTATGGGTCTTCTGGCCACCTCCTGAAGCTAATAGTATCTCTTATGTTCCAGAAAAAATCATCAAAAAGTTTCGCTGCATTTGGACTTCATTTGATATAGATTTTCTGGAAAACCAAAAACAAGCAGAAAACAGCAACTGGCACTGGGCACTAGGTCAATATGTTAGTCCATGAAAATCATATAAAAGCCATATAAAAGTGCACCAAAATCATACAAAACTATAATAAACATGGCATGGATACTTCATAAATTATAGATACGTTGGAGACGTATCAGCATCCCCAAGCTTAATTCCTGCTCGTCCTCGAGTAGGTAAATGATAAAAGAAATAATTTATGAAGTGTGAATGCTAGCATAGTGCATAAGTTTGATCAATGATAAGTTCAATCACTTTTCCTAGCATCATTATATATCATAATCAGTAGCTCATCTCATAAAACTTCTCATGATCAAGTAGTAACTATTCACATGTTTAAAGTATAGGCCATAAACTTTCTTGAAAACTAACAAACTATGTTCTCAGTCATCAAACAATTGCAATTCATCTTATTTTCAGGAAGGGTCTATGTCAGAGCTTTGATCTAGCAAATTCCACATTCTCAACCATCATTTAGTCTTCCATGATTGCTGACACTCAAAGCATATTTTTAGAACAAACTTTTTCAGTCAAACACATAGGAAGATAGGGGCTTAATGTTTTGCCTCCCAACTTATTTATCTCAGGGATAATGTCAACAATAATAACTCATGATCATCTATATTCAACTAGATATATGTGTATGGATCTTTCCCTACCACATGATGCTTGCCAACTAAAGAATAAATAGAGCGGAATAGGGATGAACATTAATGACTCTTGCATAAAAGTAAATACAGAAAAGTAAAATATAGGCCCTTCGCAGAGGGAAGCAGAGGTTGTCATGCGCTTTTTGTTGTTGGATGCACAAGCCCTTAATGCAAAGGAACGTCACGTTATATTGCCCCTTGTGATAGCAACCTTTATTATGCGGTCCGTCGCTTTTATTTCTTTACCATCACAAGTTCGTACAACGCTTATTTTCCCTTGCAATAAAAGATCATACATATTTTAGGAGCAATTTTTATTGCTTTTTGCAGCGATGACAACTTACTTGAAGGATCTTATTCAATCCATAGGTATATATGGTGGACACTCATGGCAAGAAACTGGGTTTAAGGGTTTTTGGATGCACAAGTAGTATCTCTACTTAGTACGAATTTTTGGCTAGCAAAAGATCCTAAGCAAGCACCACATGTTAGAGGATCCATGACAATATAACTTCTATGTGAATATAAACAAACATAACTCATTACATTGTCTTCCTTGTCCAACGTCAACTACTTGATCAAGCTTGAAAATAATTAATGGGGGCTCACAATCATAGAAGATGTCCAAGATAGTATATTTATATGTGAAATTTCTCTTCCTTCAAAATTCTGTCATGAATTGTTCAAGTGACCAATGCTATGTTTGTTAACTTTCAATAAATTTTACCACTTATACTTCTTGTATGTGAAGTTACTACTCCTCATGGGACAAGCATATGAAGCATATAAATTTCAACTTTATGATATTCAATTCATTTCAACAATTTACTCATAGGATATAAGTGAAGAACAAGAGTAAATGACAAACTACTCCAAAAAGATATAAGTGAAGATCAAATGAGTAGTTAAGTAAATAGGTAGCTATGTGAGGACTCTCTCTCATTTAAAAATTTCAGATATTAAGTATTTTATTCAAACAGCAAACAAAACAAAATAAAATGGCATTACAACGATAGCACATATCATGTAAAGAAGCAAAAACTTAGGCTCAACCAAAACTGGCCGATAGTTGTTGATGAAGAATGGTGGGATGCCTACCGGGGCATCCCCAAGCTTTGATGCTTGAGACTTCTTGAGATATTAATTTGGGATGCCTTGGGCATCCCCAAGCTTGAGCTCTTGTGTCTCCTTAATTCCTCTCATATCATGGCTTCCCTAAATCTTAAAAACTTCATCCACACAAAACTCAACAAGAACTCGTGAGATAAGTTAGTATAAATCAACTCAAAAGCTTAGCATCCTCTACTGTAGCAAATCACAAAAATTATAATTAAACATTTCATACTAAATCCCTCTTCATATTTAATACTCCTATCCTCAAATAGAAACATTAAACACGCAAACATATGCAAACAATGCAACTATAACAGCAATCTGCCAAAACAGAACAGTCTGTAAATGGTGAATAAGAATCCATACTTCCCTAACTCCAAAAATTCTGAAAAATTACCAAGTGAGGGAAAACTCATGCATGCTTACTATGTAAAAATTTCAGATTTTTATCATGTTCTTAATATTCAGGAATATTGTGGACATAACAGAAAACTTTCTGTTTTCAAACAGCAACACATGAACTTGCAAACTGAGCATGGTAAAGGCTATAATTGGCATTTTATTGAACTAAAAGATACAAAACATGATTATTGATAATAGAAAGAAAATATCAATAAAATAAAATGATGCTCCAAGCAAAACTCATATTATGTGACGAATAAAAATATAGCTCCGAGTGAGGTTACCGATAGTGTTGAGGACGAAAGAGGGGATGCCTTCCAGGGCATCAACGAGCTTAGTTGCTTTGTACTTCCTTGAATTTTACCTTGGGGTGCCTTGGGCATCCCCAAGCTTAGGTTCTTGCCACTCCTTATTCTCCTCATATCGATATCTCACCCAAAACTTACAAACTTCAATCACACAAAACTTAACGGAACTTGTGAGATAGGTTAGTATGATAAAAATAAATCATCCACTTAGGTACTGTCAAGACAAGATTCATAATTTTTCTCACATAATTCCTACTGTATTCTATCATTTCCACAATTTATATTACTCAATATAAGCTATGAAAACACTAAAACAAGCAAACTATGCATCGAAAACAGAATCTGTCCAAAACAGAACAGCAATTAGTGAGCGATTTAAAAACCATACTTATGTACCTCCAAAAATTCTGAAAATTTAGGAAAAGGTAAAAAATTTGTAACCCAATACTGTGTAAAATTTTCAGAATTGATTCACGCTCCAGTACAGAATAGAAATTCCAGCACTAGACGCAAAAGTTTCTGTTTTTGCACAGAATCAAATCAACAAGCATCCACACTATCCCAAAGGCTTTACTTGGCACATTATTGAAAGAAAACATATAAAACATGATTGCTACAGTAGATTAATCATGTGAACACACGAAAACAGTAGGTATAAATATTGGGTTGTCTCCCAACAAGCGCTTTTCTTTAATGCCTTTTAGCTAGGCATGATGATTTCAATGATGCTCACATAAAAGTTGAAGAATTGAAACACAATGAGAGCATCATGAAGCATATGACTAGCACATTTAAGCCTAACCCACTTCCTATGCATAGGGATTTTGTGAGCAAATAGTTTATGGGAGCAAGAATCAACTAGCATAGGAAGGCAAAACAAGTATAGCTTCAAAACTTTCAACACATAGAGAGGAAACTTGATATTATTGCAACACCTACAAGCATATGATCCTCTCTGATAATAATTTTCAGTAGCATCACGAATGAATTCAACAATATAGCTATCACACAAAGCATTCTTGTCATGATACATAAGCATAGAATTTGTATTACTCTCCACACAAGCAATTTTCTTCTCATTCATAATAGTGGTAGCAAACTCAACAAAATAACTATCATGATATACTTGATTGGAATAATCCAATTGAAAATAAAAATCATGATGACAAGTTTCATGGTTATCATTACTCTTTATAGCATACATGTCATCACAATAATCATCACAGATAGCAACTTTGTTGTCATAATCAATTGAAACCTCTTCCAAAATTGTGGAACCATCATTTAATAAAGTTGTGACCTCTCCAAATCCACTTTCATCAATATAATCATCATAAATAGGAGGCATGCAATCATCATAATAAATTTTCTCATCAAAACTTGGGGGAGTAAAAATATCATCTTCATAAAACATAGCATCCCCAAGCTTGTAGTTTTGCATATCATTAGCATCATGGACATTCAAAGAATTCATACTAGCAACATTGCAATCATGCTCATCATTCAAATATTTTATGCCAAACATTTTATTGAATTCTTCTTCTATCAATTGAGCACAATTTTCCGATCCATCATTTTCAAGAAAGACATGATAAAGACGAATAATATGAGGCAACCTCAATTCCATTTTTTGTATTTTTCTTTTTATAGAACCAAACTAGTGATAAACAAGAAACTAAAAGATTCGATTGCAAGATCTAAAGATATACCTTCAAGCACTCACCTCCCCGGCAACGGCGCTAGAAAAGAGCTTGATGTCTACTACAGAACTTATTCTTGTAGACTCGTGTTGGGCCTCCAAGCACAGAGTTTTGTAGGACAGTAGCAATTTTCCCTCAAGTGGATGACCTAAGGTTTATCAATCCGTGGGAGGCGTAGGTTGAAGATGGTGTCTCTCAAACAACCCTGCAACCAAATACAAGAAATCTCTTGTGTCCCCAACACACCCAATACAATGGTAAATTCTATAGGTGCACTAGTTCGGCGAAGAGATGGTGATAAAAGTGTAGTATGGATAGTAGATATAGGTTTTTGTAATCTGAAAATATAAAAACAGCAAGGTAGCAAACGATAAAAGTGAGCACAAATGGTATTGCAATGCTTAAAAACAAGGCCTAGGGTTCATACTTTCACTAGTGCAATCTCTCAACAATGCTAATATAATTGGATCATATAACCATCCCTCAACGTGCGATAAAGAATCACTCCCAAGTTCCTATTAGCGGAGAACATAAGATAGAAATTGTTTGTAGGGTACAAAACCACCTCAAAGTTATCCTTTCCGATCGATCAATTGAGCTATTCCTATAAGTGTCACGAACAGCCCTAGAGTTCGTACTAAACTAACACCACATGATACACATCAACCAACTCTAATGTCACCTAGATACTCCAATGTCACCACAAATATCCGTGAGTTCATTATACGATATGCATCAAACAACTTCATAATTATAATATTCAATCCACACAAAGAACTCCAAGGAGCACCCCAAAGTTTATATCGGAGAAAAGATAATGAAAACGTGCATCAACCCCTATGCATAGATTACCCCAATGTCACCTCGGGAATCCGCGAGTTGAGTGCCAAAACATATATCAAGTGAATCAATATAATACCCCATTGTCACCACGGGTATTCATATGCGAGACATACATCAAGTGTTCTCAAATCTGAAATATTCAATCCAACAATAACGAAACCTCAAAGGGAAAAGATTCGATTCATCACGACAAGGATAGAGAGGGAAGAAACACCATACGATCCAACTATATTAACAAAGCTCGCGATACATCAAGATCGTGCCAAATCAAGAACACGAGAGAGAGAGAGATCAAACACATAGCTACTAGTACATACCCTCAGCCCCGAGGGTGAAATACTCCCTCCTCGTCATGGAGGCCGCCGGGATGATGAAGATGGCCTCCATAGATGATTTCCCCCCTCCGGCAGGGTGCCGGAAAAGGGCTGTAGATGAGATTGTGGAGGTACAGAGGCTTGCGGCGGCGTAAAAACTCATCTAGGTTAACTTTCGGGGGTTTCTGAATATATATGTTTTTTTGGCGTTGGAATCACGAGAAGAAGGGCCACAGGGGGCCCACGAGGCACCAGGGCGCGCCTGGGGGGGTGGCGTGCCCTGGTGGCTCGTGGGCCCCCTGTGGGTCTTCTGGCCACCTCCCGATGCTTCTATTGTCTCTTATGTTCCAGAAAAAATCGTCAAAAAGTTTCGCTGCATTTGGACTTCATTTGATATAGATTTTCTGGAAAACCAAAAACAAGCAGAAAACAGCAACTGGCACTGGGCACTAGGTCAATATGTTAGTCCCTGAAAATCATATAAAAGCCATATAAAAGTGCACCAAAATCATACAAAACTATAATAAACATGGCATGAATACTTCATAAATTATAGATACGTTGGAGACGTATCACTCGACAGCAAGAGCTCGGGCAGTGTGATCCAGAGCCTGAGTGTACTGTACCAAAACCTGCTGGTCATAACGACGTGGCACGTAAGGGGTACAGACAGCAGTGTAATATCCAGTCTCCTCCCCTGCGGGGGCATATGGGATATATCTGAAAGCAGTCTCCTCCAAGCGATTGTGCTCTCCACGGAGACGGGCAATAGCAGTATAGGCAGCATCATGGACGGCCATACCAACAGTCACTCCAACACCATGAAAGGTGTGCAACTCAGCGATGGAGTTGTTCTGCCGATCAAAGATACGAACCACAGCACGGTACTGCTCCTGGTTGAACTCGTGGTAGTCCTCATAAACTGTGTACTCGGGGTACCAGCGATATCCCAGCCTGGTCAAGAGGTGGACCAGGATAGCAGGGAACCCAGTCGCATCAACAGCCATTGTGTGGCGTACGAGCTGTCTTGCGGGATGCATCTGAAACAAAGGAGTGCAAGCTGTCAAACAACAGTGTGAGAAGCAAATGATAACTTGGAAAGGAATGATTGCAGATAATCCAGCTCTCCGGTTGAATGTGATTACGAGAACGTAATGTCAGAGTTAGCAAAATCATTTAACCCGAAAAGAAGAGAGATCAGAGTCCCAGAGTAAAGAAGAGGAATAAAAGATCCTAATACCACCCATTGGCGTCGTGGGCCCGTAAGCCACATAGCCATGTTAGTAAAATTGTTTTGCAAAGACTAGACTCAACTTCGGCGAAGGAGTTGGAAAGAGGGTTCCTATAGGCAGTCGGCTCTGATACCAACTTGTGACACAAATGCACACGATCAAGCCTAAGGACTCACTTGAAGAAATCACAACACAACTCTAAACACAAATAAAAGTCATACAAGCTTTATATTACAAGCCAGGGGGCTCAAGGGCTCGAATACATAAGCTCGAGTTACACAAGAGTCAGCGGAAGCATTAGCATCTGAGTACAGACATAAAAGTTAAACAGATATGCCTTAAGAAGGCTGGGCAACACAACGACACTCGAACGAAAAGGCGTAGGTCTCCTGCCTGGGTGCCTCCTATCTACTCCTGGTCGTCGGCGGTCTCCATGTAGTATATTACTTACTAGGTGAAAACGAACATGGCATAAGCAATGAGCATGGATTCACAAGCATATACATAGCATTCACAAAATAATTAAATGAACAAACAATTATTAAATATTCACGTGGAAACCATGGCTATTGCAATGCCATCATGCAAGTGGCTGTCGTGGCTTGCCTGGGGGTGAAGGAACCACCGGGAAGAGGTGCGATGAACTCGCGGAAAGAATCGCCGGAAAAGTTTCCCTCCCGGCGGAGCTGATTAGGGGCAAGGGAAAAATGGTCATTTTCAGTGTGTGACAACATCATGAAAATGGTACCAATGGAACGGGCTCGACGAACTGAGAACGTGAGCTTTTGAATCACCTGATTCGGAGTCGCGGGTGAAAAGTTACGGCCGTTCGTTCGATAGGCAGAAAAAGAATTTAAAAAATCCATTTCTGGCCTTAACGGACGAACGTCCGCTAATTAGAGATTTCGGCCGGCGGTTAAAACAGAAGGCGTACTTTGCTGAATACGCTTTCAGAAAGTGAAAGCGCACTTTCACCCGCAGCCGTGACAGAATACGCTTTTATTAAGCGAAAACGTATTCTGGAGAATACGTCTTCACTTAGATCGGCACGGGCCCGGGGTTGACTCCTCATGCGGCTGACTGGTGGGGTCGCTGGCTGGTGGGGCCCGCCTGGCAGGTGGCCTTCGTCTTCAACCTCGCCTGCCCGAGCTCGGCCGAGGAACAGAGGCGCTCGACCGGCGATTGCCGGAGCTACAGGGCACCTCCGGCGATGCTCTAGCTACCGGTGAGCTTGGCAGGGAATGCCTCATCCATCCCCGCACCGCACGGACGCCGAGGAGGAACGGAGCGGTGGCGGCTTGAGCATCCGCGGCGGAGGCCGTCGGCAGCTTTTTGAACCCGCTTCTAGGGGCACTCCGGGGAGCAGGCGAGAGTAGGGGAGGGCTCGCCGTGACTTTGTGGAGCTACTGGTGGTGGCAGCAAGGAGAGGGAGGGCTTGGTTCGCTCGTATTTGAGCGAGGACCGAGGCGGTCATGGCGGCCAATGGGGGAGAAGAAGAGCTCCCTGAGCTCGAGCAAGAGGTCGGGGAGGGTGCTGGGGTGGAGGAGAGGAGGTGTGAGTGCTCGAGGGGCTCGGGGACAGCCTTAAATAGGCAAGGGAGGTGATGCCGCGCTCGGGTGCCGCCACAGGCGCACGGGAGATTCTCCCGGCGAGGCCGGGCACGCGCGGGCCAGCGAGGTGACGGGAGAGGCAGAGGGGATGCGCACGCGGCACCAGGTACGCGCGGGCGCGGACGGGCAAGCACAGGGGCGGTCGGCCACTCGGGCGGACGGCGCGCTCGCGTGCGGAGGCTGCTAGGGCCGGCGGCAGGCGATGCAGGAGGGGGAGAGGGGTCCAGCGAGCTACGTGGGCGAAGGAGGAGGGAAATGGCACTAGAGGGCGCGAGGGAACGGCCGGGCAGACCGCGCCAACCGCATGCCAGCCACGCGGGCACCACGTGCAATGGAAAGAGGAGGGCACGTAGGCCTGGAAAAAGGTGTCTACCGTGTTGTCCCTCCAACATACAATCCCATAGATATGATGGCTCGGCCAAAGGCACTATGAGTTGATGGGAGAGGTCGATGGAAGTTTGATGTTGCAAACTTAGGCATGAAGTAGTGATCAAATGGGAGGGGATAAGGAGTAACCAGGATGTCACAGAGTCTTAGAGTAGGAAGGACTATGATCCTGTGAAAAATGAAGTGATTTGGACCAGCATTTAATATAGTTGCTACACAACCACATATTCTGGTCCAGAAAGAAGATCATGAAGTAGCACTCACATGGATGCTTTCATTGAGCTGAAATTTTGTGGAGCATGATCATTTGGGTATATGAAAGCGCCATAAAAATTTCATCCCATTTGGATAAATAAAAATGGTACTTCCTTCACAATGATACCCACTGGACAGGAACTTGGGGGAATTTTGTGGAGAAAATAGCTTGGAAAAATAACGTGAGTTTTGGCATGCTCACATTATTTAGGGATATTTAGGTCCTGGATTAATTTCAGAATTTTTGAAGCAATATAAAACATAGTTGCTTCACAAACTGAAATTGTGACCAGAAAACAAGATTTGAATGTGTGCTCACATGGATTGTTTGATGGATATTAAATTTGGTGGAAAGTCATGATTTGATCATATAAATGATCTACCAAAATTCCAACTCATTTGGATAAGCCTATCTAGTACTTCC
Organism: Elymus sibiricus; assembly: GCA_039707655.1. Taxonomy (NCBI): domain Eukaryota; kingdom Viridiplantae; phylum Streptophyta; class Magnoliopsida; order Poales; family Poaceae; genus Elymus; species Elymus sibiricus. Next base: position 35,431,344 of record CM077668.1, on the reverse strand, counting down.
TTCACAAAGTTTCTCTCTGGACACAAACTTTGGAAATTTGCTGGGGAAGATTTACTAAACAAATGAAGCTGAATTTTTGCATGTGGCAATAATTTGGATAGGAGAGAGTGCCCAAAATTTTTGAGGGCAATAAAGAAAAGATAAATAACACTTCCTTCACAAAGTGCCAATCTGGACAGAATAGGAAATGAATATTCCTGGATTATTTTTGAACTAGGCAAGGATGGATTCTGACATATTTGTGGAAGATATGATCCAAAGAATTTATGAAAATTTTGTGGGAATTTTAGGAATGGCAGAAATATAAGTTGCTTCACAACCTAGAGCAAACAGGGTTATTCCTTTAATAGAAAAAGGAATATTCCCAAGAAATAAATATTGGGGTTGGGCTCAGATGGAAATGACATGGCGTTGGGATAGATTTGAGAATGACAAGCCACTAGGAAGTGGCAGGAGAGAAGATCTTCCCAGGTTTCAAGACCGCAAAGCCACGGAAAAAGAACTCCAGATAAAAATTCGAAGAAATCCAAAAGAAAAAGAAAGGGCCAAAACTCGGGGTGTTACAAACCTACCCCCCTTACGATAAATCTCGTCCTCGAGATTTGGTTGCTCAGGGAACAAGTATGAATATTCTTAAGGAACCCGTTTCCAACTCGGGTATCCTTTTCCTTTATGTTCCCTCTGAATTGCATCTGACTGACTGCCTTGCTCTGGGGTGGTTTGCTTCACTGTATCCAACATTCTGACAAGTCTTTCTTCATATGTTCATCCTTGCTCTGACTTCAACTCTTTTATCTCTGCTGGCTCAACTGATATATTATCATGACTGGAATTTTCATAAGTCCGAGGGTGATTTCCCCATTGACCTGACATTCTTCTATCCAGCACCGATAGTAGTCAATGGAGTTGTCTACAAATTTCCTTGGTGGGAATGAAACCTTTCATCATTGCCTCAGGTTACTCAAGTAGGTGCATATCCTCCGGGTTCAAAACAATTCTGAGAATCATAATCGTTCTCTTGGTGGAATCTGACTGCTAGCAGGGATCTCTGAATCATCTTGGCTGACTTCTTTGTCCCAAACCCGTACCGATGATTCGACTGTCACCTTGATATGAGGTCCTTACAAACAGAGTAGACCCCTTGGGTGGGTGTTCATGGTGCTCAGTAAGGAATCAGACTATCTTGGGCATCCGTACCGTGTTGTTCCTGCACTGATTATCATACCTGTATTACCGGTCTTGCTCCTTCATTATTGTTATCTTTTATCTGGATCCTTTGCTGAAAGAACTTGGTCTTAAATATCTTTACTCGTGTGACCATAGGTGCTGTCAGGTGCCATATTCCAACAGTCATACCTTATCCTTATCCTCAGGCAGTGCAGCAATGTTTAACTGGCAAGTTCATCATCTCTCGAGCTTTAACTGTAGGGCAATGATCATCCGAACCTTTGCAAGAAATTAGCAAATAAATCAGTAGCCACCAGAACGGGCTTTACAACTCAGATCTGGGACATTACTGAAATAACTCAACCATGGCTCACGACGGCTGAAAACCAGCTCAGAGCATGAGGCATTGTTGATAAGAAGAATGTAGCAGTTCCCTAAGACGGCCGAAGAACAGCTCAGAGCATAGCGTCGCTGCTACAAAAAGAAACTCAACAGCTGCCCGAGACGGCCGAAAAGCAGCTCAGAACACGGGACAGTTGTTGAAAGAGAAATATAAAGTCGGCATCCACCCCGGATGGCCGAAAGCAGCTCAGAACACAGGCGTGGTGCCATTACCAGGAAAAAGGGAAGCAAGGGTTCATCGGGATTATATACCAGGTTCACCGTTACTTGTATAGAGCTCACTGTTGTGGTCAATCATACATGACAGTTACAAGAGTTAACGATATCACCTTGTCGGGTGTGAGGAAGCTGGCCTTGATATCCACTGTCAGGATTGTTGTCCCAACATTGTCTTGCCTCATAGCTTGTCAGACATTGCATCACACTGAGGTGTATATTCTTCCTCTTACATAATTCATGTGGTTGTCGGATTCTCATTATGCTTGCATCATCGTTCGAGTGACTTGAATGACCTTGGCAGCATGCCCACAGTATGTATGGAAGCATGTGTAACTGAACATTTTATTTCCCGAAGTAGACTTGTGTCCTGACTAGCTCGTGTTTCTGACCAAACTGCTGCGGATCTGATTCTTGAGATGCACTGCCAACTCACTATGTAACATCTTGTACCAATGCCGATGACGGTTTGTAGTGCCGTACGGACGAAGATTTGATAGCTTGTGTTGAAAGCTATCTGAGAGTAGCGTGCTGAGGAAGACTGGATACCGTACCTCAGAAGCTTCTCCTCCTGGTTGCTTGCTAAGGAAGATTTGGTACCTTATGCTGGAAGCTTTCTGCGGTGGCTTACTGCAGATGGCTGGGTATCTTACACTGGAAGTTATCCACATATCGTACCGAGGAAGACTGCGGAACCTTGCGTCGTAAGCTTCCCTAGTAGCGTGCGGAGAAAGACTGGGTTGCTTACTCCAGAAGCTTCTCTCCGTGATATGCAAACATATGTATACCCTTGACATTCCTTTGACTGGAAATATACTGTTGTCTTGCACACAACTTGTCTTCCAGCGGGTTTATTATGATGGTGACGCTTGCACACGGATGTAAACTTGATGCTGATAATCAATCTTGGATATCATTTGTATTCAGATCAGATATTCCCAATATAATGCAGTCGGCTGAGAATTCCATAATGTTTAGCTGAGCTTCCAAATATTTGAAATCCTCACTGGTTCTTCGAGTCCGGTGTCGGTTGATGAGCAACTTTCATAAGGGGAAATAAGGTAACACCGAAGGCCCAAAGAAAGAAGTCAAAAGAAACGACTAAAACAAAAGCACACAGAGCATTAAGATTACATACAATCAATATCACATTTCACAGCTATTCACCTCACTATGCATGCCTACTTAAGCACACAATTCTCGAGGAAACTCCGGTACTACGGTCTAATATGCTGTGGCGATGTGCACGAAAATGGATCAGCGTGTGGAGGGATTGGTGTAAGCAGAGCTACACCAAACACTGGCTCAGCACCGGTTGCATCTGGACGGGCTTAGTGGTGAGGACGGACTCAGTGATAATGTAGCGAGACACGGACGTCACGACCACATTATCATCAAGCGTACGGAAGGAAACCGTACTCGTCCAGGGAATGGGTGACAGGGTAAGATAGCGGTGGAGAGAAGGGTCTGCTGGCATTGCCCTTTTCTGATAACACAGACCAGTAAGGGTTTCCAAAGCGGCGGGTTGGATGGCAAGATCCGGGGTAGAAGCATGTCTACCACCGAAACGATAGGTGGCTGGCGGAAAGATATTGGTGCGATACCTGTGCATCGATCCTGCAAGAGATCGACATCACTAGGTACCTAGGCATCACTCCGCTGGGACAGAGATGACACCCAGCACCAAAGGGCAAGTATGCAAAACTGGAGGGTGCAGGTAGTGGATCGAAACCGATGCCACCTACACTCACAAGATCAACCGTTAGTGACAATATAATAAGTCTACATGCATGCTATGCAACAAACAAATGCAACAACCAAATGCAGCAAGCAAGTTGGACTCTGAACTACCGGTTTCTAACGCTCGCGCTGACTAGGGCGTCCTACAGCCAGACCTGCTCTGATACCAAGCCTTGTGGCACCCTGGCTCAGAGAGACCGGAACACCCCGTATTCCAGCCGAGAGATCAAGTCTTATGGAATACGGCACTGCTTGGCATAGAACAAATCAGCTCTTTATTACAAATGACACGGGGTACAAGGGTCCGATATTACAAAGGTTACAGTGGCACGGTTACACTCCGCCTGCTAAGGTAGTTCTATGCTAGCAGCGAAACATCTCGAAGCGGAATAAATTCTAGCAGCGGAACAACGACGACGGTGATGAACTCCACTCCGCAGGGACTCTGGCTGGGACGCATCCTAGAGCGCAACCTCGGGATCCTCGACAAACAAGCAATCACGGCATCACCTGCAATCTGGCATGACACGCCAGGTGAGTACTTTGAATGTACTCGCAAGCTCACAGCAACCAAAGCAATCAAGACATACAACAGCATGGCATTTACAGATTAATCATCAAAGCTGAACACGATACTACTAGAACAACATGAGCATGGCAACAACATGAGCTTGGCAACAACATGAGCATGGCATGTACATATAATCCATGACATGAACAGGATGATACTAGCACTAGCATGCAAGGGGTCGACATTTAAGGTCTCATGGACCAACTTACTCTGCTCGGGGTTATCTCATAATCACAAACTTACCATCGTGATCATCACTCGATCACCTCATAATCAATCAACATCGGTATCCACTATACCATCGTGATCCTCTCATGATCACATAAAGACCAACCAACTTCTTTTCTCATCGAACCGGGGTAGTTATTATTCAGATTATTATTACTGTTGACCCATAGTGTGACCTACTACGAATTGTGTCCATGACCGAGGACGTGGCTATCGATAGATTATACACTCTGCAGAGGTTAGTAAACTGTACCCACACCACAGAAATCATGGCCTCGCGCTCCCATTCGGGTGGACCAACGACATTCCGACAAAACCAATCTATTGCAAGACACTCTCCCGGCCACTCCGACAAACTCCCCTTTGGGCTATGTCCTGGGTTACCCCGATGCCAACATGTGACATCCGCCACCTCTGTGGCTGCCACCGTCGTGGCCAAACAAAACATCGTCCCAAACGGGGACCTCGGATCCATACAACTCGGGTACTCAAGGCTTATGGTAGCCTACCTGATCAGGGTAGCGCGCATCCATAACCTTCCCTAGTAGGAGGCACCGGCGAGAGGCATGACAATAGACCGCATTAGGGCCTCCCATAAGGCAAGTGTGGCTGCACTGGTTAGCTCGATTCGGTGGCACCATGACTCAGCCAACAGATTTGTTCAAGTTCGATTAATGTCAGGTTCAACTTGAATAGTGATGAGCTGAGTCACAGTAAAATACATAATGAAATAACAATGCAGATGAGCATGACATCAGTGTAACCATAGATGGGCAACATAACCATTTATCATCATAATGATAAATCATATATGCTACGGGATGCAAATGAGCATGGCATAACGATGATCATGACTATCACAAGTATTTTCATGTCAAACCGTAACTACTTATGTGAGCATAACATTATCACTAGCATCGGAAATAATTACAAGAATAAAACATGATAAGAATATCCTTCGCAATTAATTATATTACTTACTAGGTGAAAACGAACATGGCATAAGCAATGAGCATGGATTCACAAGCATATACATAGCATTCACAAAATAATTAAATGAACAAACAGTTATTAAATATTCACGTGGAAACCATGGCTATTGCAATGCCATCATGCAAGTGGCTGTCGTGGCTTGCCTGGGGGTGAAGGAACCACCGGGAAGAGGTGCGATGAACTCGCGGAAAGAATCGCCGGAAAAGGTTACCTCCCGGCGGAGCTGATTAGGGGCAAGGGCAAAATGGTCATTTTCAGTGTGTGACAACATCATGAAAATGGTACCAACGGAACGGGCTCGACGAACTGAGAACGTGAGCTTTTGAATCACCTGATTCGGAGTCGCGGGTGAAAAGTTACGGCCGTTCGTTCGATAGGCAGAAAAAGAATTAAAAAAATCCATTTCTGGCCTTAACAGACGAACGTCCGCTAATTAGAGATTTCGGCCGGCGGTTAAAACAGAAGGCGTACTTTGGTGAATACGTTTTCAGAAAGTGAAAGCGCACTTTCTCCCGCAGCCGTGACAGAATACGCTTTTATTAAGCGAAAACGTATTCTGGAGAATACGTCTTCACTTAGATCGGCGCGGGCCCGGGGTTGACTCCTCGTGCAGCTGACTGGTGGGGTCGCTGTGTGGTGGGGCCCGCCTGGCAGGTGGCCTTCGTCTTCAACCTCGCCTGCCCGAGCTCGGCCGAGGAACAGAGGTGCTCGACCGGCGATTGCCGGAGCTACAGGGCACCTCCGGCGATGCTCTGGCTACCGGCGAGCTCGGCAGGGAATGCCGCATCCATCCCCGCACCGCACGGACGCCGAGGAGGACCGGAGCGGTGGCGGCTTGAGCATCCGCGGCGGAGGCCGTCGGCCGCTTTTTGAACCCGCGTCTAGGGGCACTCCCGGGAGCAGGCGAGAGTATGGGAGGGCTCGCCGTGACTTTGTGGTGCTACTAGTGGTGGCAGCAAGGAGAGGGAGGGCTTGGTTCGCTCGTATTTGAGCGAGCACCGAGGCGGCCATGGCGGCCAATGGGGGAGAAGAAGAGCTCCCTGAGCTCGAGGAAGAGGTCAGGGAGGGTGCTGGGGTGGAGGACAGGAGGTGTGAGTGCTCGAGGGGCTCGGGGACAGCCTTAAATAGGCAAGGGAGGTGATGCCGCGCTCGGGTGCCGCCACGGGCGCACGGGGGATTCTCCCGGCGAGGCCGGGCACGCGCGGGCCAGCGAGGTGACGGGAGAGGCAGAGGGGATGCGCACGCGGCACCAGGGACGCGCGGGCGCGGACGGGCGAGCACAGGGGCGGTTGGCCACATTGGCGGACGGCGCGCTCGCGTGCGGAGGCTGCTGGGGCCGGAGGCAGGCGATGCATGAGGGGGAGAGGGGTCCAGCGAGCTACGTGGGCGCAGGAGGAGGGAAATGGCACTAGAGGGCCCGAGGGAACGGCCGGGCAGAGGAGTCCCGAGGCTAGCCGACGCCCAGAGCGCGCCAACCGCATGCCAGCCGCACGGTCACCACATGCAATGGCAAGAGGAGGGCACGTAGGCCTGGAAAAAGGTGTCTACCGTGTTGTCCCTCCAACATACAGTCCCATAGATGTGATGGCTCGGCCAAAGGCACTATGATTTGATGGGAGAGGTCGATGGAAGTTTGCTGTTGCAAACTTAGGCATGAAGTATTGATCAAATGGGAGGGGATAAGGAGTAACCAGGATGTCACAGAGTCTTACAGTAGGAAGGACTATGATCCTGTGAAAAATGAAGTGATTTGGACCATCATTTAATATAGTTGCTTCACAACCACATATTCTGGTCCAGAAAGAAGATCATGAAGTAGCACTTACATGGATGCTTTCATTGAGCTGAAATTTGGTGGAGCATTATCATTTGGGTATATGAAGGCGCAATAAAAATTTCATCCCATTTGGATAAATAAAAATGGTACTTCCTTCACAATGATACCCACTGGACAGGAACTTGGGGGAATTTTGTGGAGACAATGGCTTGGAAAAATAATGTGAGTTTTGGCATGCTCACATTATCTAGGGATATTTAGATCCTGGATTAATTTCAGAATTTTTGAAGCAATATAAAATATAGTTGCTTCACAAACTGAAATTGTGACCAGAAACCAAGATTTGAAGGTGTGCTCACATGGATTGTTTGATGGATATTAAATTTGGTGGAGAGTCATGATTTGATCATATAAATGATCTACCAAAATTTCAACTCATTTGGATAAGCCTATCTAGTACTTCCTTCACAAAGTTTCTCTCTGGACAGAAACTTTGGAAATTTGCTGGGGAAGATTACTAGGCAAATGAAGCTGAATTTTGGCATGTGGCAATAATTTGGATAGGAGAGAGTGCCCAAAAATTTTGAGGGCAATCAAGAAAATATAAATAGCACTTCCTTCAGAAAGTGCCAATCTGGACAGAATAGGAAATTAATATTCCTGAATTATTTTTGAACTAGGCAAGGATGGATTCTGACATATTTGTGGAAGATATGATCCAAAGAATTTATGAAAATTTTGTGGGAATTTTAGGAATGGCAGAAATATAAGTTGCTTCACAACCTAGAGCAAGCAGGGTTATTCCTTTAATAGAAAAAGGAATATTCCCAAGAAATAAATATTGGGGTTGGGCTCAGATGGAAATGACATGGCCTTGGGATAGATTTGAGAATGACAAGCCACTAGTAAGTGGCAGGAGAGAAGATCTTCCCAGGTTTCAAGACCACATAGCCACGGAAAAAGAACTCCAGATAAAAATTCGAAGAAATCCAAAAGAAAAAGAAAGGGCCAAAAATCGGGGTGTTACAGATACCACATCGAATGCCAAGCAAAACCATGTATATAAAAATAAAAATAAGAAAATTTTGGTTGGTCAATTTGCTGCTTCCTATCTCCATGTAGTCTGACATACTAAGAGGTTTTAGCTTTCCATGTTCATGTAGTCTGATGTACTAGAGTTTTACTTGAATCTCCAATGACGTTTGAGCCTCATGCCCCCCTATTTAAAAATAAAACATCAAGCCATTAATAGAGCCACGCGCCTCCCTCCACAACCATCCTCCCTGCCACGCGCCTCCGCAGTTTGCAAGCGATGGCGGGGACTTGCCACCAACCCTAGATTTCTCCACCACTTTGGTGCCCACCACCAGAAGCGACCCCTCCTCGACGCATTCGTGTGCAGTGACAAGGAGATCGTGTTCACCGCAATCCTAGACCCTCCTGACTGCATCCCTCCATAGCGATTTCACCTTGGACGCTGCACTGAGCACCGCCATAACCGTGTGCTTGATTGCCGACACGACCGTGTCCTCGTCGAAGACAAGTTGCAGAAAGATATCATTGTGTGCGAGCACATCACAGGTGATCAGCACCGCGTGCCCATGCCGCCTGAACTCAAGAGAACCGGTGGTCATCTCAACGGATTGGTGCTCTGCGCCGCAACAACGGATGACCACTTCCATGGTAGTTGTCGGTCCAACCCATACAAGGTGGCGTTGATGTCCACGTACAAAAATCATAACCAAATCATCGCATGCGTCTACTTCTCAGAGACTGGTATATGGGGTAATTAAATCTCAACATCGGCTCCACGTGTGATTTTTTATGCTCATATTGATGGGACCCTAATTGGTAGCGCCCTTTACTGGTTGTCCATGAAAGATAACATACTTGAGTTTTATTTGGATAGACAGACCCTAGACATAATCGAGGGACCTACAGGTCTGAATGGGCCACGCAAACATCGGGTCATCAAAGCAGAGGATGGCGATGTTGGTCTTTCCGTATTATCTAATAATAGCATTCAAAAATGGCAGAGGAAGGTCAATTGTCAAGGTGTTACCACTGGTTGTTGCGGAATACCGTAGGTCTTGGGATTACTCCTCGAATTAAGAGAAATAAGTGACGGCTGCTGGGGTATGATGAGGATACAGAAGCAATATTTTTACATATGCATAATGGTGTCTATACGGTTCAACTTAAGTCAATGCATTGCAAGAAAATTTATGAAACCAGTCATTATGTAAACTATCAATATCATCCTTTCAGGAGTTTTTATGCGCCAGGTGATTGTTCTTCCTTAGTCCTCATATTGTAGGACTATGATATGGTTATGTCCTATACAAGATTGCTTGAATAGTTTCATTTTGATTCTTAAGTGTTCTATAGCAGCTTAAATATTATAGACAAACTTATTATAGTCGTATTGTTTAGTACCCCCTCTGTCCCAAAATAAGTGTTAGAGGTTTAGTACAAAGTTGTACTAACTTTGTACTAAATCTGCGACACTTATTTTCAGACGAAGGGAGTATATGTTATTATCCAATATAGATGACTTCACTCTTCTAGATACCAAATCAAATGTTAAATGGTTAACTCAATTGACAAGTTTGGCACCTTAAATATAGCTAGTGCTTTATTTTATTTTTAACCTGGTTGTTAATCTTAAATCCAACACTTGATGGGGCAATGGATCTAAAGTTCCACAAAGAGCTTCATCCGGTAGTGCACGAGAGGATGGTGAACTTGCTGGAAATATTAGCACTTTTTCGATTGATTTAATCCCTAAATGAATCATGAACATGACATTAACAGTATGAAGCTCATACCGATATCTAAACATGTGAGCATGTATCGAACATAAAACTGAAACATCTATGAACACAGTAAATACAGTTGCCACCTGAATGAGTAAATAGGGGATGAATAGGTCATACCCTCCCGTAGGCCAGGTTTAGGCCGCGGCGGCGGCAACGGCTGTGGCTTCCTCCACAGCCTTCTTCTTGGCGATGGCGGCGGCCATGGCGTCGGTGTCGGGGAAGTAGTCAAAGCAGAGTACGAGGATGAACACTAACAGGGAGCAATTGCACTGATGCGCTCCCCAAAAACCTTATCGCCATTCTCCCAGTGCAAGATCGCAAAGGGCGGAGTTCCTATCGGCCGTGCACACAGTCGATGGGATGGGATCGCCGAAAGCAGCAACAACGAGTGGAACAGTAGATAACCACTCGGGTTGTGCGCTAGGAGGAACTAAGTGTGCCGGCTGGAGTGGTCAATGCTTTCAATATATAGGCCGTCGGGTATGGGAACGTGGGCCTGGGCTAAGGCCCATGACCAAGTCCGCAAGTAGCACGCGGTCCAATTTCTCAGACCGTGGCACATCCATTAGCGACTCGTAATTAATCTCGGATTAAATAACCGTTCCTGACCGGCAAAAATAAAGCGCAAGCATGACATAGGTCTGAGCTCGGCTCGACTCATTCATGAAACACGACTCGCACGCGCAGGGCGAGGCGGGCGGCGGCGGAGGAGCGCCTGTACCACTCCTCTTCTCAAGCTCCAATAGCACATAGAAAAGAATCACTTATAAAGAGGTCTCAACTCTTTTGCACTAACAGTATGTATTTAGGGTTCAGGGTTTAAGGTTCGGCTCATGCTGGTCTGTGTTTCCTGGTATTACTCAGACTTTTGTGCTGGCAACTCCAGTTTCCCATGTAAATTGTAATGTCCTCTTGTCGTGGCTTAACTAATAAATAAGGGATGTGCCATGATCTGGCCTAGAAATATGTCCTAAAGTAACACAGTGTGGTTATTTATTTTAATTTGGTACAAGCATTGTGTGTGTGCGCGCGCGCGTCTGCGTGCATGCGTGCGTGTGTGTGTGTGTGTGTGTGTGTGTGTGTGTGTGTGTGTGAGTGTGAGACAGTGTTTCTTTAAAAAGTAGTTTGACCATTATCCAAAAAAATCCAATGAGTTTCACAATAGCTACATGTCACAAGGGAATTTGAAAATCTTCAACGACTGGCCAAGCCAAGAGCTTAAATCAAAAGTCGCCGAAACGTCTAAGTCCTGCATGAGTGGATCTACATCCAAATGCTTGCACGAGTATTGTCAATGCCCAGATGCCCGGTCAAGTCTTGTACATGTGGCGGGTCAGGTTGGGAACAAGAACAAATCCTTGCCTTCCCCTAGAGAAAAGAAAACCGATCCATCCATTAGTAATCATAACCTGAAACGGTTACACTGAGAACCCTGTATAACAATGTATGAACAAGATGTGTGTAGAAACTTATGATCAGCTTGAGCTCCATAGCAGATATAATGTTCATGGCTATATCTCCTAGGAATAATGATGATAACAAAGTCAAAATTAATCCTTGGAACGCTTTTGACGCTATAATTTGTTGGAGTGGTGTTATGGCTGATGTTTAAAACAAGAAATGGACTACTAATAAATTGCTTCCAATTTATCCATTCTGAAACAACTAAATCAAGGACAAGGCATGGCCACACAAGGCACACATGTAATTTCAACATCCACAATATATTAGCATCTGGATAATTTGGATATCATTTATGACCAGGAAAGAAGTTTTTTCCTTGGCATCACCATCACGTTAATTGATGTTTGTGTTGTTCATATACATGAATCGATATAGCCAAAAATATAGTAGTCTATAGATGCCTACTCATGTTGGCACCCGCATCACAAATCATATATTCAAAGGATCTTACCGGTCAAATTATTTCACTACATTAGCACATAAGACTATATATACGGCCTTTCTATGTGTCGTGCAACTTTCAGCACCACCACGTCCACCAGTAATGAATGTGCCTAGAAGTATGAGAAGTCAATTAATGACAATGCTGAGAAAATGACAAATGGATAAGAGAGAGGGCGAACGGTAAGCTGGTTACATAGTTGAGCTCACAAATATAACTTATGCAAAGTAATTCACTTCTATAACCGGATTCTTATAGATGTTTTATGACTGGTCCTGATACTAGCAAGAGATAAATGAAACCAGAATGAAAGTAGTATGCGTAGCTACTAGTATGCCCCAGAATGAAGAATTTAGCTGATAAGAATGAAAAATATGTAAATATCCTAGAATTTTACCATGTAAATTCATCACTAGCCATGTGAAGGAGACAATTTAAACATGCCAAAACCAATAAATCATAACAAGAAAACCAATCTTGTGTATTCGGTTTTAAATAAACATAGCCCAAGAGATAAGAAATTGAATTTATCTATGTGCACCAAACATGTAGTAGTCACCAGGGGGAGGTGTGATCGACAAGTGACAAAAACACTATTATTTAGAAAGTATTGATGCAACGAAAGTTGCCGCATGGAGTTAAGATTAATAACCTAATCGATTACAAAATACTAAAAAATAATACAACCCGGGTTAGGTTCCAAACATGCCAACTGAGTTACTCAATTCCACATTTGATTTGATATCTAAGAAGAGTCAAGACACCGATATTGAATGATAACATAGTATCACTAAACAATGTGTCTATAAGTTCGCCTATATCTAACAAAAGGACAAGTGGTAACTTAGCTTAAGTTGTCATTGAACATATAAAATCATAACTAAAGTATTTGAGCAATCATGTCCAAAACATAAACCAGATTGTACTCCTATAATACAAGGAAGGATGGACAATCACCTGGCGCCCAGAAACTCTTGAAAGGATGTCTGTATAATAACCGGTTTCATAAAGTTTCCTGTATTGCATTGACTTGAGTTGAACCATATAAACACCATCGTGCACATATAAAAACATTACGTCGGTATCCTCATCATACCCTAGCATCCGACCCGTAAATCTCTTAATCTGAGGAGAGATTCCAAGAATGTTATAGATGTCAAGAGTCTTCCACAACAACCATGTGGTAACACCCTGAGAACTGACTTTCAACCGCCACATTTGAAAGCTAGTTGTATTATATAATACAGCGACACCAATATCATTATCCTCTGCCTTGATGATCCTGCGTTGGCGGAGTCCATTGACTTCAGGCAGGCAAGGAGGCCCCTCAATCACAGTTAGGCTCTGCCTATCCAAATCAATCTCAAGTATGTCCTCCATTATGGACACCCAATAAAGGGAATTACCGATAAGGGTCCCCGGAGTATGAGGATCAAAACTCGCACATGGAGTTGATGTTAAGACGAGGTTGCTCCATATTCCTGTCTCTGAAGAGTAAACACATGCGATTGGCCGTGATACTGTTGTATGCCATTTGGACATGTTCATCAAGACCACCTTGAAGGGGCTTGAGTGGCAGCTACCGTGCACGTGGTCATCGGAGGGGGCAGCAGCGCAGAGCACCGCCCCGTTGAGGTAGCCCCTCTGAAGCCTAGGCGGAATGGGCAAGATGCACTGCTCGCCGGTGATGGGGTCACATGCAGCGACCTCTTCCCGCAGGAAGTCTTTAACGAGGACACGGCCGTGGCGGCAATCAAGCACAATCTTAGCTGGGCTGCTGATGTAGCGTCCACGGTCGCTGTAGCGTCCAAGGTCGAAGCGCTCGGGAAGGATGCAGTCTGGGGAGTCTAGGATCGAGGCAAACCTGATGTGCCGATCACCAGTGGCGCACATGAAGGCTCCGAGGAGGGGCGGCCCCTCCTTGCGGTGGTGGGCACGGAAGCGGCGGAAGAAGTTTGGGTCGGTGACGAGCCGTCGCCAGCACTTGCACACTGCAGAGGCGCGGGGTAGGGAGGATGGCTGTGGCGGGAGACGGAGGAGGATTTCCCAGAGCATATCTTCGTTGTCCAGCAGAGAGGCAGGCCCCTCCGGTGAGGTGGCGTGGTGGCGGCAACGACGGATCATCGCGGCTCCGTCCTCGCTCACGTGGGTCTGGGGATGGAGGCGCGCCATTAGGATTTGGGGCCTCCTTCTCAACGCCGGCAAGACCTATAGCTAGCTTAGAGGAAGAAGAACACACGAGACGACACGGGGGTTTCAGTTTCGTTCGTTCTTTCTATCTTTCTGCTGCTTCAGGCTTCGTTTGCTCGTGGCGTTAATTGGGCCCTGACCGCCTGACAATGTAAACTGGTAGTGGGCCCCCGTATGTTGTTCGTTGCTCCTGCATTTGTTGCTATACAGTTTCAGTTTCGTCAGACTTAACTATTGGAGTTGCTGCATCTGCTGTTTGGCAAGGTTATCTGAAGTAGAGGTTAACAAAAAGCAAAGCGCTGAGTATCAGTAACATAATTTGGCCGCTGTCCACCAACATAATAAAAACATAGATCTAGCTATTCAAACGTCCAGAAGTATGTAACACCACTTCACTATCTTATCAACTGACATACATACATATGTTTTGCTCCAATCATGCCAATATATATATATATATATCACCACTTCACCAGCATAAATGTTGGCAACTATACATCTCAGCAAATACACACGACAGAGAACTAGAGCATATGTAGTTCTAGCTAGTATAATGCATATATTTTTGGTCCCATATCTCATTAGGAATTGGATCAGGTAGTAGTATGGATCAACATCCCATATCTCAATCTTTACTTGGCTACCTCCAAGTATAAAGAACATTGACATATAGATAGCAGATTTCTTTGGGTTGTCAGAACAGATTCAGATTCAGACAAAGCCTACCAAGGCTGAAGCTTCCGACATCTCCAGGTCCTCACATCAGCAAATACACATCACCAAAAGCAAAACTCTGCTTTACAACGATTCATTTGGCATCACCCTTTTCTTCCATGCAAACAACAACTCAACTTTCTCTCTTTGCAACGAGGGACACCACGTACATAAACCAAGGGACGATGAAATCCGAGTTGAAATAATACTAGGGTATCCAAAAGCATCTTGCTACATTAGAAACTTAGCTAGACTAAAGCACACACTTGGTAAGTTTCTTCATATAACACAAACACTGCCAACCACAATGATGATGCGCGATAAACTCAATGATAACAAAAAACTGCAGCAGCCCTTTCTTCACTTGGAGAACACAAAAGCATTAATCTGCAAGTAACCTAATACAGATGATGATAAAATCAAACAGAAGCACCCATGTAACTTTCTAGTGTATGAAAAAGAATATGTGTACAAACTCATGATCAGCTGAGCAATATAAACAACAGCTATATCATATCCCCTCTAAAAAAAAGATGAGCTATATCTCTTATGAATAGCGATGACTACAACAAAAAATCCTTCAGCCTTTTTCGCACGCATTAGTTGGGTGGTGGAGTTGAATGATGTGGCTGATGTTTAAAATAATAAAATGGCTACTAATATATTGCTTTCAGCGTATAGATCATGAAACAGCTGAAAGGAGTCATTATTTACTTGGCATCATCCCCATTTTACTATTTTTTCTGTGTTATTAGATGTGTGAATCCCAATAGCCAAATCTCTACTCCTAATGGAGGAGTTGGTAGCCTGGTACGGTTTATTTTCGTCCGGTTTTTCTTCGTCCCACCTCCCACCACCCCCGTACCACTGGTTTCTTATCCACCGGTTTATTTATCTCTCCGCTCTTTACTTGCAAATCAGCACTTTCCTAACGTACACAATATCACGGATCTAACTTTCCTAACTTACTCAAATTAACCGATCCCTCCCATTATTGCAATTTGTTTTAGGAAACAAATAATAGATTTTAAGGAAACAAAAAGTAGATTTTATACGCATCATACACCATAGGAAAAAAATCTCATTATGAAAGTATTATGTACCTACTTAATTTGTTATTATGGAATACTTAATTTGTTATTATGGAATACTTAATTTGTACTATCTACTACGGAGTCGGTGAATATCTGCTCGCAGTCTGCGGCAGCGATGGTACGTCGCTCGTTTCATTCCTCGTTTCGTACCCCCACCCCCACCTCGATCGAAGGGAATCGTTCCCCACCGATTTTTTCCCCGAAAAAAGTCAAACCGCGCTCTCTCTGGCTCCCAAACCCTCCATTCCCTAGCCCACTCTCCCGATCCAGTCGCCGCCACAACAACGCAGGGACCGCGACGACAACAACCCGCGCGGAGGCGTCCTGCTGACGGCGACGACGGTGCACGGGTCTTCGCAGCCGCCGGCGGATGCTCCCGGTGCGGGTGCAAGCGGCGCGGCGGCGCCCACCACTGCTACCGCTGCCAGCGGCCGCGGCTGCAGCGGGTGGCCCTAGGACAATCAGTGATTCACCTATCCGCCCCTCGGACGCTGGTCTCCTCTCCTCCGCCCATTGCCGTTTCCCTCCCTCCCGCGAGTGGCCTCCCTCCGCTTCGCGATCGAGATGGATTGATGTGGACTGTGGAGATTGCGAGCATCGGCGGGCCAGAGCCATTGAGGTGCAAGACGTGAAGGACATCGCAGCGCCGGGGAGGGCGAGGTAATCGTCCCGGTGGCCGCCGCCAGCGTCAACCGCAAGACATGGTCTACCCGCACTAAGCCATCGGCAACCAGGTGAGAGGTCGATGCCCCTTCTCACCTGTGTGTCCCCGTGGTGAATGTCTTGGAGAGAGGGGAAGGAAGGGGCCTTGGTCGGGGATGGACGAGGATGGCGGGCAGCTGGATCGCTGGACCTGGGGATTCACGGGAGATCTCAACTTTGCCCGGATCTGGAAGTCGACGGGGAGATGCTGCCTCGTCCACCTCGGCTTCGGACCCGGCATGTGCAACGACGACGTCGAGATGCTGCCTTGTAAACCTCGGCTTAGGACCCGGCCTGTGCGGCGACGACGGCGAGATGCTGCCTAGCCAGGGCTTATCCCCAGCCACGCAACAGCAGGATCCAGACATCACAGGGTAATACTCTCGGTTTCTTCCTACCCAGACTAAGATGATTAGTTTGATTCAATTTGTAAGGGTAGGTGCATTCGTCTATTGGATGAGTTGGTGACCAAAAATTCCCGGTCTTTGGCACGCCATTTTACCCAGGGAATCTTGTTTTTTTCTTAATTAGGATCTTGTTTGATTAACGTTGGTTTAGTTTATGGAATTTCCTATTGATTTGTCCAATCTCTCTTTTTTTACGCGAAACAATAGCCAGTTTACCTGCTGCAAATTTTGTCTGCAAGATGAAGACGAGGGGGTGTGCAATCAGGCCTTTGGCACTCCTTACTCTTTCATTGGAGCTGACGAATAGCTGTGGCAGGAGGAAATGTCTGTACTGAGAGAGGGTGAGGGGCTGTTTTATTTTCAACTTTCATGTCAATCACTTTTCTCTTCTAGCAGATATGCAAGTTGTTGCCGACGACTCCAGCCGGGCTGATGATGCCATGGTCGACCATGTCCTGCTTGAAATGCCGGGCAGATGATAACATTGTTGTCTTCTGTCTCAAATGCCGTCTGAACTTCAAGTTCTTTTTTCCGTGTGACAATCCAGCTCTGGTGCACAGATATGAAGGTCGCATGTTATTCATGTTGGACTTAAGTAGCTCAATTTTGTCTACCAGTTGCACATCTCTCACAATTGCTTAAAAGAAATGCAGAATCTTTATCCATATATACATTTACTTTTAGTTATAGCAGAAAAGAACGGGGACGGCGACTGCAACAGCGATAGGATGGAAGCCAGTATACCTGAACCAACAAGCTGGTGTTCTTCAATCCCTTCTTTCATTACGTCGGGAGTGGATAATCAATGTTCTTTTTTCTTTTCTGTACCTTCTTATTTACACTAGTACAAAACAGGGCATCGGTCCACCCCTGAGAAGCCCATTAGTCCCGGTTCACTCACGAACCGGGACCCATGGGGGCATCGGTCCCGGTTCGTGAGGCCAGGGCGCCGGCCGGGCCTCGTGGGCCATTGGTCCCGGTTCGTCGGACCCCTTTTGTCCCGGTTCTAGACACGAACCGGGACCAATACGCCTCGCTCCTGGCCCACAACCATTGGTCCCGGTTTGTGGCTGGAACCGGGACTAAAGGTGACCCCTTTTGTCCCGGTTCCAGCTACGAACCGGGACCAATGCGCCTCGCTCCTGGCCCACAACCATTGGTCCCGGTTTGTGGCTGGAACCGGGACCAATGGTTGGCCTATATATAGCCCCCGCCCGCGAGCAGAGCAATGCATTGCTCTGTTTTTTTGCCCGGCCGTGGGAGAGCTTTTGTGGTGCTCTAGCTCACCTCCTATGCACATGAGGTGTTCGATGAAATGCCCGAGCCACACTTAAGCTTTCTCCTCTCGAAGCTCCTTGTCCAAGCTCCATTTTCCTCAAGATTTGTCTAGGTTTGGCGGTCCGTCCTGTCCCGTCCCCGTCCTCACCGCCGTCGATCGCCCGCGCCCATCTCGGCGCCGGCAACACCGTGGTTAGCCTCTTCTTCTTATCTTCTTTCTAAAAGAAAAAAGTTCTTAATTGTGTGTTTTAATTAGATGCTCTAGAGAGTTATATGTTGTTCAATAATAAGAACTATATAACGCACGCAGATGAACCGGCAATGGATGTACGGTGACCGACGCACCTCCGAGTATATTAAGGGCCTGCATAATTTTCTCGAAGCGGCTGAGGCAAACAAGCAGAATGGTTTTATGCATTGTCCATGTACTGTCTGTGAGAATACGAAGGCTTTCTCCAACTCTAAAACCCTTCACTTCCACCTGCTTGAGAAGGGTTTTATGCCACACTATAATGTTTGGACCAAGCACGGAGAAAGAGGGGTTATGATGGAAGACAACGAAGAAGAAAAGGATGATGACAACTACCCGCCCCCTGAATACGGTGATGCTGCAATGGGGGAAGCTGAAGATCAAGAGGAACCAGACGATGTGCCCGATGATGATCTTCGCCGGGTCATTGTTGATGCACAGAGAGAATGCGAAAGTGAAAGGGAGAAGTTGAAGTTCGATCGCATGTTAGAGGATCACAAAAAAGGGTTGTACCCAAATTGCGAAGATGACAACAGAAAGCTCGGTACCACACTGGAATTGCTGCAATGGAAGGCAGACAATGGTGTATCTGACAAGGGATTTAGTTCGCTGCTGAAAATAATGAAGAAGAAGCTTCCAAAGGATAACGAATTGCCCGGCAGTACGTACGAAGCAAAGAAGGTTCTATGCCCTCTAGGATTGGAGGTGCAGAAGATACATGCATGCCCTAATGACTGCATTCTCTATCGCGGTGAGTACGAGGATTTGAACGCATGCCCGGTATGCGGTGCATTGCGGTATAAGATCAGACGAGATGACCCTGGTGATGTTGAGGGCGAGCGCCCCAGGAAGAGGGTTCCTGCCAAGGTGATGCGGTATGCTCCTATAATACCATGGCTGAAACGTCTGTTCAGAAACAAAGAGCATGCCAAGTTGATGCGATGGCACAAGGAAGACCGTAAGAAAGACGGGAATTTGAAAGCACCCGCTGACGGGTCGCAGTGGAGAAAAATCGAGAGAAGGTGGGGGGACTTTGCAGGTGACGCAAGAAACGTATGGTTTGGTTTAAGTGCAGATGGCATTAATCCTTTTGGGGAGCAGAGCAGCAATCATAGCACCTGGCCCGTGACTCTATGTATCTATAACCTTCCTCCTTGGTTGTGCATGAAGCGGAAGTTCATTATGATGCCAGTGCTCATCCAAGGCCCTAAGCAACCCGGCAATGACATTGATGTGTACCTAAGGCCATTAGTTGAAGAACTTTTACAGCTGTGGAATGGAGAAGGTATACGTGTGTGGGATGAGCACAAACAGGAGGAATTTGACCTACATGCGTTGCTGTTTGTAACCATCAACGATTGGCCTGCTCTCAGTAACCTTTCAGGACAGACAAACAAGGGATACCACGCATGCACACACTGTTTAGATGACACCGACAGTATATATTTGGACAAATGCAGGAAGAATGTGTACCTGGGGCATCGTCGATTTCTTCCGACCAACCATCAATGTCGAAAGAAAGGAAAGCATTTCAAAGGTGAGGCAGATCACCGGAAGAAGCCCGCCCTCCATACTGGTGATCACATACTTGATATGGTCAATGATTTACAAGTAATCTTTGGAAAGGGTCCTGGCGGACTATCTGTTCCGACTGACGATGCGGGACGCGCACCCATGTGGAAGAAGAAATCTATATTTTGGGACCTACCCTATTGGAAAGACCTAGAGGTCCGCTCTGCAATCGACGTGATGCACGTGATGAAGAATCTTTGCGTGAACCTGCTAGGCTTCTTGGGAGTGTATGGGAAGACAAAAGATACACCGGAGGCACGGGAGGAACAACAACGTGTGCATGAAAAAGACGGCATGCATCCAAAGCAGTATGAAGGTCCTGCCAGCTACGCTCTTACCAAAGAAGAGAAGGAAATCTTCTTTGAATGCCTGCTCAGTATGAAGGTCCCGTCTGGCTTCTCGTCGAATATAAAGGGAATAATAAATATGGTAGAGAAAAAGTTTCAGAACCTAAAGTCTCATGACTGCCACGTGATTATGACGCAACTGCTTCCGGTTGCATTGAGGGGGCTTCTACCGGAAAACGTTCGATTAGCCATTGTGAAGCTATGTGCATTCCTCAATGCAATCTCTCAGAAGGTGATCGATCCAGAAATCCTGTCAAGGTTAAGGAGTGATTTGGTGCAATGTCTTGTTAGTTTCGAGCTGGTGTTCCCACCATCTTTCTTCAATATCATGACGCACGTCCTAGTTCATCTAGTCGACGAGATTGTCGTTCTGGGCCCTGTATTTCTACACAATGTGTTCCCCTTTGAGAGGTTCATGGGAGTCTTAAAGAAATATGTTCGTAACCGCGCTAGGCCAGAAGCAAGCATCTCCATGGGCCATCAAACAGAGGATGTCATTGGGTTTTGTGTTGACTTCATTCCTGACCTTAAGAAGATTGGTCTCCCTCAATCGCGGTATGAGGGGAGACTGACTGGAAAAGGCACGCTAGGAGCGGACTCAATAATATGTAGGGACGGGCATTCTTGGTCTCAAGCACACTACACAGTTCTACAGAATTCTACCTTGGTGACCCCGTATGTCGATGAACACAAGAATATTCTGCGCTCCAAACACCCGGAGCAGTGTGACGACTGGATTACATATGAACACATCAGGACTTTCGGCAGTTGGTTGCAAACACGTCTCATGGGTGACAACACTGTTTCTGATGAGCTGTACTCGTTGGCCAGGGGACCATCTTCGACTGTATTGACTTACAAAGGGTACGAGATAAATGGGAATACATTTTACACGATCGCCCAAGATCAAAAGAGCACCAACCAAAACAGCGGTGTCCGCTTTGATGCAGCAACCAAGAGGGGAAAGGACACATATTATGGTTACATAGTGGACATATGGGAACTTGACTATGGACATGATTTCAAGGTCCCTTTGTTTCAGTGCAAATGGGTCAATCTGTCAGGAGGCGGGGTACAGGTAGACCCACAGTACGGAATGACAACAGTGGATCTCAACAATCTTGGGTACACAGACGAACCATTCGTCCTAGCCAATGATGTGGCGCAGGTTTTCTATGTGAAGGACATGTCAACCAAACCGAGAAAAAGAAAAGATAAGGAAGCGAATACATCATACGATGAGCCAAAGCGCCACATAGTTCTTTCAGGAAAAAGAGACATCGTGGGATTGGAGGGCAAGACAGACATGTCTGAAGATTATGAAAAGTTTCATGAAATTCCTCCCTTCAAAGTCAAGGCTGGCCCAAGCACCCTGTTAAACGATGAAGATTATCCATGGTTACGGCGCAATAAGCAAAGGACACAAGCGAAGAAAAAGTGAAGACTTTCTCTCCACAACTATATCATTGCAGTTACATGTGAAGAAATTAAATGCCTTTTGTAACAGATGAGTTTTCGTCCGAAACCCTGATACTTCGAAAGAGATTGTCCGTTTTGTACACGAAGTGCATCCAGTTTTTGCCGTAACCCTCTCAACTTTTTAGAACATGCTACGTGGGTGTAATGATGATACCATGCCAACTTTCAACCTTTTCAGAGTTCATTTGAAGTGCTTTTCAATTTCAGGGTCATTTAGCTCAAAGAATGAACTAATAGCAAAAAGAATGAACTAGAAAACCTTTATGAAACTCTAATAGCAAAAATAATGAACTAAAACTAATTAATTAAAAAATTCTGTTATGACCAACTAAAATAAAACTATAATATTCTTCAATAGCAAAAATAATCAACTAAAAAACTTTTATAAAACTCTAATAGCAAAAGGAATCAACTAAAAATATTTTATAAACCTCTAGTATTTATGAAACTAAAATTATATAAAATTTATGAAACTAAAGTTATCAAAGTATTTTTTTGTTCAAAACATTAATAGCAAAAAGAATTTTCATAAAGAATTTTTTTAGAAACTTTAATAGCAAACTAAAATAAAAAAATCTGTTTTTGGTTAAAACAGACATTTAAAATTACCTAAAAATTACCAAATTGAATATAATGATAAAACACAGTAATATTAAATAGCAGGAAAAAGAATCACTCAAAAATCTATTTTTATAGTAAAGTTATTCACAAACTAGTGATTCACACCAATTTAAAAGAATTCAAATTTAAACTATTCAAATTTGGAAACTAATGGCACTAACAGAAAGTTTATAATTTTTGTGACCTAAAAGCAAAAAGAATCACTGAAAAACTGTAAGTAGAAACAAAAGAAAATAAATAAAGCAAAAAAGAAAACAAAAAAAGTAGAAAAAAATGCCGCCTAGTGGGCCACCACGGCCTGAATACGACTAGAAACCCAACCATCTAGTTGGGCCAGGATTCAGGCCCGCAGAAGGCCTAGAAGGTCCACAGGCAGAGGTGTGTGCGATTAGGACCGTAAGCCTGCAGTTGAGAGGAGCTCGAGAGGGCTGGCGCAGCAGCGCTTATAAACCACTCTCGAGCCCTCTCAGCTAGCGAGGTGGGACTAAACTTTTGGCCCCGGGCAGCACCACCCTTTAGTCCCGGTTGGTGGCACCAACCGGGACCAATGCCCACCTTTGGTCCCGGTTAGTGGCACCAACCGGGACCACTGCCACCCTTTAGTCCCGGTTGGTGGCACCAACCGGGACTAAAGGTGGGCATTGGTCCCGGTTGGTGCCACCAACCGGGACCAATGCTTCTTGTATATAAGAAAACCCTTAGAAAATTTCAGTTTTCATCTACCAGTTGCCCCGAGCCGCCGTCCTCGTCCCTGTCACCTCCCCGAGCCGCCGTCTTCGTCGCCGGCCCCGTCGCCTCCCCGAGCCGCCGTCCTCGTCCCCGTCGCCACCGTCCTCGTCCCCGTCGCCGCCGTCCTCGTCGCCTCCCCGTCGCCGCCGTCCTCGTCCCCGTCGCCTCCCCGTCGCCGCCGTCCTCGTCGCCTCCCCGAGCCGCCGTCCTCGTCCCCGTCGCCTCCCCGAGCCGCCGTCCTCGTCCCCGTCCCCGTCGCCTCCCCGAGCCGCCGTCCTCGTCCCCGTCGCCGCCGTCCTCGTCTCCGTCGCCGGCCTCCAGCCTTCGCCCCCCCCCCCAGTGAGCCCCCCTGCTCCCCGTCACCGCGTATATGTGTGTATATGTTCATGTATATGTTTTTTTTCGGGCATGTATATGTGTATATGTTCATGTATATGTTTTTTTTCATTTATGTATATATGTTCATGTATATGTGTGTAGATGTTCATGTATATGTGTGTAGATGTTCATGTATATGTTTTTTTCATGTATATGTATATATGTTCATGTATATGTGTGTATATGTTCATGTATATGTTTTTTTTCATGTATATGTATATATGTTCATGTATATGTGTGTATATGTTCATGTAAAAAGTCTTCGTTGTTTTTCGTATGTACGAAAATGTAGAGTGAAAACGAAAACAAACATATAAGAAAAAACAAAGGAAAAAATGAAGAAGGAAAAGAAAACTGCCCGGCCCGGCCACCACCGCATTTTCATAAAGTTTTTCCACCGAGTCCATGTCGCACCGAGCACCCGCGGCGAAGCAAGTCTTTTTTTGAAGGTAGTTTTTTTGTTAAATGAAAATGTTGGCATCGGCTCTATCATCACGTTGGCATCGGCTCTATCTATCAACAAGGCCACGGGAGCACCCTGGCCCCCTATCATCACGTTGGCATCGGCTCCCCGAGAGCTTTCCAACGGATACGGAATGTATGTCATTGTTGATATACCCCCTCCCCGATAACTTCGACATGAGGGGGGGGGGGGGTCGATATACCCCCTCCCTGATAACATGTTTTTCTAAGTTACTAAGGTAAAATGTTCACCCCCCTCTCGATATACCGGGCGACCAACTCTCGAGGCCACCCAAACCCTAGAAAAAAAGCGTTGTCGATATACCCCCTCCCCGATAACATTTTTTTCTAAGTTACTAAGGTAAAACCCCGACGCCGCCCGCCGTGCCCCCCTGCCCCTGCCCCGACGCCGCCCCCAGTGAGCCCCCCGCCCCTTCCCCCGCGTCGTGCCCCTGCTCTGCTTGCCGCGCCGCCGCCGCCACTGCCGCCCCGGTCGGATCTGCCTTTTTTTTTGTATGTATATGCAGTATGTATGTATGTATGGATGGATGCTGTATGTATGTATGTATATGCAGTATGTATGTCTGGATGGATGATCCATAGAAAGTTTTTATATATGCATTGATACAATTTTATTTTTGTTCATAGATTTTTTTTGTTCATAGATGTATGTTTTTTTTTGTTTATAGAAAGTTTTTATATATGAGCAATGATGATCCATAGAAAGTTTTTATATATGCATTGATATATGAGCAATGATGATCCATAGAAAGTTTTTATATATGCATTGATACAATTTTATTTTTGTTCATAGAATTTTTTGTGTTCATAGATGTATGCTTTTTTTTTATAGAAAGTTTTTGTCATGAGGGGGGACGTCGGACATGCATGAGAGAGAGGCGGTCCGCTCGTCGGACATGTCATGTGGATTTTTTTTGTTCATATAGAAAACTCCGGTAACTTCGACATGAGGGGGGGAGACGTCGATCAACCCCCTCCCGCCCCTACCCGTAAAAGTTAAAATGTTCATATATTCAAAATGAGTTAAAATGAGTTAAAAGTTACTTACTCCCGGTCCGCTCGCCCGACCAACTCTCGAGGCCACCTGTACCCCCTCCCCGATAACTTCGACATGAGGGGGGACGTCGGACATGAGGGGTGAGCGTCGTTGTCGTCTACCCCCTCCCCAATAACTTCGACATGAGGAGGGACGTCGGACATGACATGAGGGGTGAGCGTCATTGTCGTCTACCCCCTCCGGTAACATAGATAACTCCGGTAACATAGATTTATCAAGAATACCCCCATTATGGATGTGCACAAGTTGATCCAATTTTTTTCTGATCTCATCTATATATATATTCTTCTATATTTGCAGAAACTATGGATCAAAGAGACTTGGAACAAGAACAGTTGTTGGGGGAGATAATCCTCGCCGGAGGTGATGCTGTCTTGTCGTTTCTCAACGACACCGATGGAAAAATGGAGGAGGAAGGACATGATCATGATGGCTCCGGTGACATGATCATGATGGCTCCGGAGGTGCTAACTAGCTAATTGATGCATTAATTGTTTTGGTATGTACATATATTAACTCTTCTTTCTTCTTTTATAGCCCTCCGGATCGAGCCAAACTTCGGTAACGAGACGAGGCCCGAAGAAGAGGTTGCGCAAGGATGAAAGGTTCACGATCACAGCACTCGCGGACGATGGCCTACCGATTGAACCCAAGCGGACCAAGGACGCATTTTCTGCTCAGTGCGGAGCTATTGTTAGGGACAACATCCCGATCAGCATCAAGCAATGGAATAAGCCTAAGGACGATGCCCCTGAAGGTGATTATGTCACCGATAGACAGAAAGATGATCTTTGGACCTTGCTGAAGGCAAATTTCACCCTACCGCCAGAGGAGGATCCGAATAAGCCCGTTATAGAGCCACTGGTCAAGGCGTGTGCTCTTAAGAAGATGGCAGATCTATTCAGGAGGTGGAAGAAGGAGTTGAAATCAAAGTTTGTCGACAAAGGTGAGACTCCAGAATTCATCAGCCGATTTGAGAAGATAAGAGATCACTCGCCCGCATTTGTGGCCTACAAGACATCAGACAAGAGTAAGAAAATGTCAGAGACAAACAAGAACAACGCTGCAAAGAAGCAGTATCACCATCACACGGGGTCAGGTGGCTACCTCAAAGCCCGGCCGTTGTGGGACAAAGCTGAGAATGACCTGATTGCTAAAGGGGTCGAACCAGAGACATTGAATTGGCCAGACCGTTCAAGGACTTGGTTCTTCAGGGTTGGGGGAACTTTGGACCCTGAAACAGGGAAGTGCCGTTGGACGGACGAGCAACTTGCAATACCCGTCACGAAGCTTCAGAAGTATATCACCGCAGCGCAGGAAGGGACGTTCATTCCCGACAGAGAGAAGGACGAGCTGACTGAGGCCCTAGGGAATGCTGAGCACCCTGGACGAACACGAGGCACACCAGGCTCCGTTCCGTGGAAGTTTGGGTTTCCCGACGCAGGCGGTTACAGAAGCCGGGAGAGAAAGAGGAAAGCGGAGCTGAGCGACATGCAGAAGATGAGTGCAAGACTACAAAAGCTAGAGGAAGCTGAGAGCCAGCGAGCTGCCGGCCAACTATCTCAGCGGCACGAAGCTACCCCAGAAGCTACCCCGCCATCTCAGCGGAGAAGCAGCGTGGCTTCCACGGAGCCCGTTCAGACTGACTTCACGGAGCCTATCTACCCCGTGGATACTATCACGGAGGCTCAAAATTGCGAGCTTATGACGAAATGCCATAACCTCACTTTCAAGGCGGCTCTCGGCTCTGTTGCACCTCCTCAACCCAACGGAACTTTTCACTGCCTTACGATTCGACATGGCTATGCTGTTGTGATGGTGGATGAAGTAATGGAGGGATTTGAGGATCTCGAGCTTTACCACTCTACAGGTGAAGGGGAGAATCAGCTGGTTCGTGCTCTGAGGAGTACATGTCTATGGCAGAAGGAGTACATCAAGCGTCCAAACTGGACGCCTCCGCCTCCTCCTCCTCCTCCGGCGAGTCAGGGCACTCCGCCTCCTCCTCCTCCTCCTCCTCCGGCGAGTGATCAGGGCACTCCGCCTCCTTCTCCGGCTCCTCCGACGCGTGAGGGCACTCCGCCTCCTCCTTCGCCTACTCCGGCGCGTCGGAGCACTCCGCCTCCTTCTCCGCCTCCTCAGCAACGACGGAAGAGAGACGCCGCCGCTCCGGCGGCTAGCAGTACAAGCAGAGGCGGGAGGCAATTCAGATACGGTCCATGTCTCAAGCCTGTGGAAAAGTTACCATATGAGAGGACCGAGCAAGAAAACGAGGACATATGTCGAGCCGAAGTGAGGGACCATTTTGCAAAGAAAACTCCACCTCCGAAGGAGAAGCTAGATCCGGTGAAAGTGAAGCGCACTATCGATGCCCTGAAGCGACCACCACCGCCTCCGCCGGATTCCAACTATGACCGCATAATTACTAAGACACATGCTAAAGCGCAGCAGTCGGGAAGTACTTCCAGTGCTGCAAGAGCGAAAAAACGAAGAAGTGGGAAAACAATTCCCCAGCTCGGCGAACAGGAGAAGCAATCGTGCCCCCCGCTCAAGGTGTCTAGCGATATCGCTAATCATCTGGTGCTACTGCCCGGTACCACTCTTGATGATTACCTGCCCGATGATGTACAGTTTGAAACGGCTGAGGTAGTAGACGTCTTTAGATACGAGCACGGGAAGCCTCTCGTCAAACCTGATCATCCTCATCTAACAACGATGATGCAAAAATTGCATGACTGGTACATGGAAACCTGCAGGAAGTCTGGGAAAGACAGTTTGTTAGTCGGAATTAAAAAAGAGCATGACTTCCCTGGAGTCGACCTGCTGCCTGTTGAATTTGTGGAGTTATTTCAATTATACAATCAAAAGGCCCTCGACAAACAACTCATGACTTGCTACTGTCTGTAAGTATTACTTCTATAATTAAGTCTCTAGCTCAGCTCGTTCATTGCATGTATATATAATTATCCTCACTATATTATGCACATTGAAGATGGTCGAATGCCAAAAAATAGGAATCTTCGACGTTGGGTTCATTAGCCCAAATACCGTAAATGAATGGTCGGTACGAAAGGCGGCTGAAGATACCGAGAACAACTTACTACAAACGTTCCTTAAACATCAAAACAAAAGGGAAATACTCTTTCCTTACAACTTCAAGTGAGTGTTACTGTCTTCTGCATATTCGGTTCCGCTTACTCGTGGTTAAGTAATGTAATTGATGAGTTATGCGTGCGCAGCTTCCACTATATTCTGCTATCCATTAACCTTGACGGGGCATTAGTAACTGTCTTAGACTCGCTCCGTAAAGATCCCAAGTATTATGCGGACATGACTGCAATGCTCCAGAAGTAAGTTCAATCAATACCGGGACCATATCGGCAACTTTCGTTCATTTCCTGATATCAAGTAATCATTTTCTTTGCCTGCCAGGGTTTGGAAAACGTTCACGCTAAGGTTCCGGGTCTGAAGAAGGAGCTGCGATTTACACACCCCAAAGTAAGTAGTACTATAGCTAGTTCCGCGCATCTCTCATTGATTCTAGTTTCATCAATACCATTATCATGCTTGCTTATCAGTTTGATTGAACTCTATTCTCGTAAAGTGCTTGTTGCAGGCACCCAGCACTCATTTATGTGGATACTATGTATGCGAGTTCATTCGCTACTATACCTCTGAACGGGCCTCCTCTGAGAAACAATTTGAAGTACGTAAACAATATTCACAATTTTATTTTATTTATTACCATCAATTGTGTTGAGTTTCATTCATATATATGTATTGACCCCTTCTTTAAATTAGATCTGGCAGATGCGGGATGAACTCCTACCACATGATCGCATACGAGCAATTCAAGAGGAATTGGCGGGATTCTTTCTTGACTACGTCATACCTGAACAAGGAGAATACCATGTGAAATTGAAATTGTTGTAAGGGATGTTATATATTGTACATATGTAGCAGCGTCGGATAGATATACGAAAACTTGTTGTTTGACCAAGCACGAAGAAAGAGATGTCACTTCTCTCTATATATGTTCATGACGATCTTGTGTAATTAATGGTTTCCTTTATTTGCTTACTAGCTAGCGTCGAGTTCTCTCTATATGTGTAGTAGCTAGCGTCGACCAAGCACGGAAAAAGAGAGGTCACTTCTCTCTATTAGCTCGCTAACACAATATGAAACCCCTAAATTAACCCTCCAAAACCCCAAAAAACCCCCCTTCCAAAAAAAAAAAAAACCCAGCGACTGCGAGCTGCTGACGCGTGGCCGCCTTTTGGTCCCGGTTGGTGTTACCAACCGGGACCAAAGGTGGAGCCTTTAGTCCCGGTTGGTAACACCAACCGGGACTAAAGGTCCTCCCTCCCCCGCCCCAGGCAGCGCCACGTGGATGCCTTTTGGTCCCGGTTGGTGTTACCAACCGGGACTAAAGGTCCTCCTGCCTGGGCTTCCCGCAGCGGCCACGTGGAGCCCCTTTGGTCCCGGTTCGTAAGCGAACCGGGACTAAAGGTTTTGGGCTTTAGTCCCGACCCTTTAGTCCCGGTTCCAGAACCGGGACTAAAGGCCCTTATGAACCGGGACAAATGGCCCTTTTTCTACTAGTGTTATGTATCTTAGTCAGGAAGCTAACTGCGATTCTTTGCATCATCAATGAATATTTCTTTGTAGGATTTGCAGACATTTGCTAAGCTTAAATATGTGAATATGGACAGGTGATATTATTCATAAGAGTAGCACACAAACAAAGATTTGGGTGGTTTAGAATTTTTATCAGAGGTTTGTACTGCTATTGTGCATGTTGTTCATTCTTTTTTTGCTGTTCTTGCACATAGATAGACAACCAGTTGTTGGTGTTGTTGCAGGCCCTTTGTTGTTACATAATTTCGAATCAATTTTCTTAACCATGTACAGATATTTCAGAAAATGACTGCATTAAACCATGCCTACTATCATTACAATTAGTATCCCATATTGTGTCCCATAACAAGAGATTGGCAGTCAATTATTGATTGTCATGCAGATATTGAGTTCAGCACAGAGTCAATATTTTCTTCTTACAAAAACAGTACAAATCCTCTGCTACAACTTTTATGGTAAAAATGATATTTACATTAAAATAAAACTAAGAGCCAACTGAAACAAAAAGGTTGTGACCAATCAGAAAACTGTCCTGCATAATTTTGAAGGTCCATATACCCCACAAAAATAATTCCATACATGTGGGGGCATCGTTCTAAAAAAATTCAGCATGTTCATTGTGTGACGGTATTGGCATGAATGGCCTATTGATGTATGGTTATGTTCAGTACATTTGCTTTTATATGTGATAATGCTATTGTGTGAAATATCATTACTGTACATTATTTCACTAGCATACATGATATTGTTACAATTGCTCTTACGGTATTTGTTTTTTCTTTTTGGTAAGTCGAGTTTTGGTAACAGTTTCTTACAGATTGTTATCTTGAGGTTTACAAACTGTAATTTGGATTGGAGGTAATATGGGTGTTACTTTGATCTGTGCTTTCAAAAAAACTATAGTACTTAAATACAGGAGAGAAGAGAGGAGAGGGGAGCAAAGGAGAAGGTTGAAAGAGTTTCTCTACTATTAAAGGGGGCACATATTAGAGGAGAAGGAGAACAATTGGCCCTGGATAGCATGTCTTTATTATAAGCGCACACATGAAGTTGAAGCTCTTGCGCACACTAAGATGACAAGATAAAATACATGCTTTGCATTGCTCCAAATATTCAAAAATAGCGAGTGATACCCTATAATTTATTAAAAAAGGCCGCAATCATTTGGGATACTATGTCCTCAATATAATTCCGTGAATTTATGTTTCAGCCTTGCACATAATAATATGTGAAGATCAGATGCCAAATATTGAGACGGTAGAGGATTTGGGGCTAGGATCATTCATTATGTTATGTGGTGACAAGTGAAGACAATGCTTATGTTTTTATTATGTGATATTTCTTTTTTACTTCGATTAGCATATATTCTATGCAATCATTCCAACTGAGCGAATGAGAAAATAATTCCGTCTAATGCCTTTCTTTTCCTTGATTGTTTTTACGGTCCATATTTGAGTATTTCTGATCTTTCTTTTTGAAGACAGCAGCAAAGAGCAACACACGTCGATGTCGATCTCTGGGAGTATTCTCTCACGTCACAGCCCGATGGCACACCTGCTCTGTCGACGTCGATCTTTGGGAGTATTTTCTCCGGTCGCAGCCCGACGGCACACCTTACAGCTACAGCTGCTATGCTCGCGTATCATGTGCAAGTGCAAGCAATAAGCCCTTTGATCCATCTCCATACATAGCATTACCACAAATGTAAGAGAGATAAGTAAACTCACAGCTGTACAATGTGTACCTCTGCATGAAAATTGTGTACCTCTACATTACCATTGCTGTAGTTTCTTGGAAGTAACTACTTCTATGGTGTTTCTTTTTCAGGCAGGCCGTATTTTAGGCTTCCACTCCAATTGTCATTGGTGCGCAAATGAGATATGAAGTTACCAGTGATGTTCTTTACACGGTAAAATAATGCAAATCATGCTTTTTGAGAGTTCAACTACTCACTAATTCACCAGAGAAAAATTATTGGTGACTGGTACCCAGCTGATATGAGTGTAACCGTCTAAAGTTAGCAGTTTACATTAACATGTTGGCTACTCTTTCATGAGGGAAACAATACTACCATTATTTCGCCTCTACCGGAGGTTTTTCAGACCTTGCAATTTTTTGTGTGAGAAGTGCATAATTATCTTGAGAATGAGGAGAGTTGTGCCCATGGTAGCCCACTACCTTGGCATGTGAATATGCCTCTGAAATCGCGGGAACATCAAGGATTGACATGTCGGTGTTAGTGTCATCACTCTCCCAACAAATCTTAAGACTATAAATGGGTGGGAAATTCACCTTCATATGAACGAGGGCATGCCCGCATTCACCTTCATATGAACGTGCACATGCCCGCATTAACCTTCATATGAAGATGCATCTTTTAAAAAAGGTTCCCCATGGTTCAGTGAAGATGCATGTAATTACATTTTTTTTTTGACTTTTAACCATGAAGGAGTTCATCATTGGTGATGTAATAATTAATGGTGGCATAAATATTGCGAGTCATTCTCTATAGAAAAATCCGGAGATGAAAGTAATTCAGTCTATCTATTGACCTTTTCAGGAGCCAGAGGACAAAAGAGGCAAACTTCACATTGTTCGGCTAATTAATTGGAGAGACTCTTCTTTATTAATTTTTCCACTCTTCTGATCTAGCAGGTTATTGGTATAGCATAACTTTAGGACAATATAAAAAATGATTGATGGGCTCATATTTCTTTGTAACTATGGCACGAGAGGTCATCTCTCACACGCTTCAGTCTTCACATGGGCGTGCTAGCTAAGGATCCAGAAAATTACGACCACCTTGATGTGAAAAGATAGACCATTCATGAAGTTTACTGAAGGTACTTGTTTTTTCCGTCATTGTACTACATGTTCTTCTTATACCATGGTTTTTAGGGTTCTTATACCATGTCGATATTCAAACAAAGTGCAGGTTGTGGACAAAGATTTGACACTCTTGATTTAAACAATATGGAGGTGTTTTTTCTATGTTAGTTATTTCTTTTATGTTTTCTTGGAAATACAATATGTGGTCTTAGCGATCATGCAGTGAGGAGGGTCGTCAGCTCTAGAGAAGGGTGGGGGCAGGGGCAAGGGAGATGCCTGACGGTGAGGCGGCATGCCGCATCGCGGCCGACTGCAGGTGGTGCTGTCATCAGAGGGTGGGTCACCGGAGCGGGGGAGGAAGAAGACAACATGCCCTAAGGTCGATTGATTCAAAAAAGGGAAATCACTCCCTCACATGTCATCGCTCCCATAGTATTTAGTAGACAAATTGATAAAATATATATATTCAAAGGATTTCATATATGTAACTTAATCATCTGTTATATCTACCTACATTTTGCCCGTATGGCTGTGTCCATCGTTTGATGCAGAGGCCGAGGGTATTCATCCTTTTAAAAAAAACCTATATTTTGCCCGTAGCAATGCACGGGCAATCTACTACGGGCTTCGTGAATATATCCGCTACGGGTAATAGATGTTTAGTTGGATCATCGCTCAATTTGTTACACGGACATGTCGTCAATTTTTCTTTTTGTTATCAATTTACATTGCAAGTGAAGTGGACTTCAATTATTAATTAATTGTGTCCGTGTTATATTGTCATGAAATTTAACATGTATTATCTTTATATAACTCTTGCAAAATATTTCAAGAGCCCGTGGCAACGCACGGGCATTCTACTAGTGGTTAGTAGTTTGAGGGTGCACGCTACTCACATTGGCTGCCAAATATTTTCCAAAGAGAAAATCAAACAGTTCAAATCTCACAAATTATATTCACAAGACCTTATCTGTTGAATCGCTTTGGTACATTAGCACACCAAACCAAACAGTCATCCTATGCCTCTTGCAAAATTTCAGCTTCATCACATCCAGGAGCAATGGCTGCGTTTAGAAGCACAAGTATGAAAAGACAACAGTGAGTCTGTTACATAGATGAACCGAACAAATATAGGGAAAACAACTCACTTTTGGTAATAGATAAAGAAAACTACATATGTTGCTTTTTTGCAAGGAATATTTTTTGAAGCAGCATAATGAATAAATAGTTACCTCATAATGAAGAATTTAGCTTATAACATGAAATCAAGAAAGGATCTCGAATTTAACTCATCCCTCATGTGAAGAAGAAAAATAAAATAAAAACATGCCATAACTAAACACTCCCAACAAAAGTGATCTGGGTATTTAAGAAGCCTGACTAGAACCACGTGACACAAGTGGTAAGCAATCCAAACTATTCAAAAAGAAGCCTGACTAGAGATAGCAAACGCGGAAAAAGACTGTGTTACAAATACTAGTCACTTGCAGGACAGTCTTGAACAAGTGACAAAGGAAATTATTATTCTGGAAGTTACAGTTTCAACAAAAGTTCTTTTACGGAGTTCAGAAAAATAGCAACATCACAAGTACTAGGCAGAAGAATATAGCTAGCTGAGTTTCCAAACATGCCGAATGAGTTAACCATTTGACATTTGAAATCACATTATTACTCATTTCATTTGATTTGTTATCTCCCAAGGATGAAGACAACTATATTGAATGATAACACAAATTACAGCTATATTAAATGAAACAATATGGCTATAAGTTCATCTATCTAGCGAAGGTATTTGAGCATTCATATACAAAACATAACAAGACTAGGTTACTCCTACAATATGAGGAATAATGAAGACAATAACCTGGCATATAAAAACTCATGAAAGAATGATGGCCATTAACGTAGTGGGTTTGACAAAGTTTCCTAGATTGCATCGACTGGAGTTGAACCATATAGACACTGTAGCCCACATATATAAATATATCACCAGTATCCTCATCATATCTCAGTCTAAATATCAACCCTGACCTGTCTCCTTCAATCTCAGGAGGGATCCCATGAATGTTATTCATTTCAATGGACTTGCACAACACCCATTTGGTAACACCATGACAATTGACGTTCCATTGCCACATTTGAATGTTATGGTAATAGTGAGACAATATGGCGAGACCAACAACGCCATCCACCACCTGGATGATCTCACGATTGTCATAGTTATGGCGGACATCATTTATTCTGGGAGGCGCTCTGATCAAAGCTAGGCTCTGCCCATCCAAATCAAAATCAACTATGTGGCGTTGTGGCGACGGCGCTCCCCGCCCTGTTCACGCACGTCACTAACGATGAAGCCACGGTTTGGCAGGTGCGCGCGCTCGGCATCGTCCGCTTCCTGGTCCCTAGGCTCACAGCGGCCGGGGCTTGGGAGCTTGCGGAGCTCTCCGTGCTCATGGCGGCTGCCCGCCCCAGGGAGGGCCCCGACGAACGGCTGCTCCGCCACGGATCTACTAAAGCCGGCGGCCTGTCGTCCAGTGCCATCTACAGGCTTGCACGGTTCGGCTGTGTCGCCGCGCCCTATGCAGACCTTATCTGGGGGTGCCGGGCCCCCTCGCACGTCAAATTCTTCTGCTGGCTGCTGGTGCAATTGCGCGTACATACGCGTGACGTCCTAGTGCGCAAGTGCATCCTGAACACCGACGCCGCCGGGTGCCCCATCTGCCCTGCTCAGTTGGAGACGGCGGACCACATGATCTTTGGCTGTCCGTTCGCCGTGAGCTTCTCGAGGAGGGTGCAGGTGCCAACGGCTGGCATCACCGTGTCAGACCTCCACCAACTCACTCG
This sequence comes from Elymus sibiricus, assembly GCA_039707655.1. NCBI lineage: Eukaryota > Viridiplantae > Streptophyta > Magnoliopsida > Poales > Poaceae > Elymus > Elymus sibiricus. Next base: position 35,395,916 of record CM077668.1, on the reverse strand, counting down.
CTCGGCCGCGGCTGCTGTCGACTCGCCCACGAAGTTCGCTATTCTCTGCTGCTGGCATCTGTGGAAGCACCGGAACGCGGTGGTCTTCCAGCGGCAAACCCCCTCCCTTAGCCGCCTTCTTATATAGCTGCTAATGGGAGGACGCTGTCCTATGGCGTGGGCGCCCCTCCTCTTGCTCTATCTGTGTGGTGTTTGGAATGCATCTTGTAACTATCTGGGATTTTAGCCCAAGTTGATCAATATATTCAGGGGGGAAACTCCCCCCCCCCCCCCCCCCTCCCCCCGTTTGAAAATTCAAAAAAAAACTCAACTATGTAACTTCCCTGACTTCACATCCAGTAAAGTGAATTACCAATAAGTGACCCACGACTATCAGTGCGATGAAGCTGATATGGAGTCGGAGTTGAGATGAGATCGCTCCATATGCCAGTCTCCGAGGAGTAAACACATGCAAAGATGGGCTGTGGACCATCATAGTAGGTGCTCATCGACAGCAAGGCCACCTTGAATGAGCTTGAGTAGCAGCTTCCGTGCATGTGCCCATGGTCAGCAGCAGCGCAGAGCACCGCCCCATCAAGGTTGCAGTTCCCCTTGAACTTCGACGGAATGGTCAGGCAGAGCTTCTCGCTGGTGATGGGAGCAATTACAATAAGCTCTGCCGGCGGCCAGGACATGATGAGGAGGCGGCCGTGGCGGCACCCGAGCAGTTGGAGCCCCGTGCTAAAGCCACTGTCAATGCCGTGGAGTCGCATGTCGAAGCGCTGAGGAGGGACGCGGTTGGGAGGGTCCATGACGGATTTGAACACGATACCATCGACGCTCTCCTCGAAGAAACTGAGGAGAGGCGGCTTCCGGTTCGGGTGGTGTGCAGAGAACCGGCGATGGAACCCGGGGTCCGTGGCGGCGCAACGCCACTGCTTGGAGACGGCGGAGGCACGTGGTAGGGAGGAGGGCTCTGGCGAGAGACGGAGCAGAATCTCCCACAGGAGATCGTCGACCTCAAGCGGGGAGGCCGGCGGAGGCACGGGGCAGAGAGGAGGGCTGCGGCGGGTCACCCCGGATGAATCCTCACTCACGTGTACCTGGGGATGTAGGCGCGGGCTGCGCCGGCGGGTCACTCCGTCGCCCTGCATTAGGGGATGGAGGCGTGCGCTGCGCCGGAGAACCACTCCGGCTGCCTCCTCACTCGCCTGAACGTGGGGATGGAGGCGTGGGCTGCGACGGCGGGCCGCATCCATTTCGCCGCCGCCTTTCGCCGCCGCCAAGAAAGAAGACCTAGCCACGGGCGGAGTGGTAGCACACTAGCAGTGGGTTCAACGTTGGTCGTTCGTTGTAGAGAGCATTGGTTGGGCCTGACCAAGTAAAGTAAAGTGGTGTTGGGCCCCGTTCGTTTAGCCGGAAGCCCTTGATAGGCGGTCTCCGGATTTTAAGATTCATTCAATCTAGACTGTGCTTCTCTGTTTGTTTCTAGTCCATTGTAAGCTTGATGCTAAATTGCTAATTATGCTGCTCATAGTGTGCCGAAGTTAGGCCTCCCGGGTGTAAGAGTATCTACAGCCGGGCGCCTCAAACCCTCATCAAACGCCCGGGCGCGCGGACGACCCGATCAAAAATAAGCGACCTAGACGGGCACCTCAAACGTTCGGGCTGACAGGCACCCTTCATATCCAGCCCAAATCTGGGGTGGTCCGCGCCCACGCTGGCCCATCCAACCCCACATATATTCGTCCCCATTCGCTTCCCGGACCAAACCCTAGCCACTCCCCTCCAGTCCACTCCGTCCCCAAAGCCCCCGTCCCGCGAACTCCGACCTTCTCCTGCATGGCGGCCAGCGGATCTAACCCCGACCAATCCGGATCCGTCGACTGGGGGTGCCGTCCCGTGCGGCTTGGAGGAGGCTATGGCCGTCCGCATTGCCCTCTCGGATCTGCCAGTGATGGTTCATTGCGGTCCGGTAAACTCCCAATCTCCGGTCCACCAGAGTATGAGTGCTACAGGGACCGGTGTGCCCGCCGTAGAAAGAAGAGGATAAGGGTGGCCGAGACCCGCCTCACTGTAGACAAGGCGGCGGCGGTGCGCGCTGCCACAAAGAAGAAAGCCATTTGTGCTCGCATCCTAACGAACTGACAACCAAGGAACTGTTGGGAAACATAGCTGAAAACAAAAAAAATTGGCCTACGAACACCCAGGAACAATATGAAGATGCATAACAGGTTGTGATCAGTGATCGTTACCGACTCCGGGAGTGCAGCGGAAGTAGACGAGTCGGTGTAGATCGTACTTGGAGTCCCTCGAACATCGATGACGATCCCGCGAACCGCCCTCGAACGATTCCTCGAACGGAAGACCGAAAGCACGGCCTCTCTACTTGGTTGCAAGCGTACGGTCTTCACGATCCGGCAGCGCTTCGCCGTCCAGAGCTAATCGTCGCCGGAGAATTAGAGGGAGGAGTTTACAACCACAAGGGGCTTCTAATTATGAGGATTAGAGGTGGCTAGAGCTCGCTCTAATTAGTCAACTAGGACCAACTAGAACGTGCACTAGATCAACTAGAGGAGGCTCCAAAACTTGTGTTAACATAGGGTGGAAATCCTCTAGTATATATAGGTTAGAGGAGAGGAAGAGGGCAGCCACCAAGGGGGGAAAGTGCCCCCTTGGTGCGCCGGCCTAGGGGAGGAGTCCTACTCCATCCCCTACCCCAATTTGCCCCCCCCCCCCACAAGGAAAGGGGGGGCGCCAACTCCACTTGGGCCCTTGTGGCCCAAGTTGGCTTCCACCTCTTGGCCTTTTAAGGCCCGTTGATATTTAAATTAAATATAAAATGTTCTAAACACTTCTAGAAAATTATATATATAATTTAACATCCCTGGAAACATTTTCCACCTATATATAATTAATCGGTAATACCCGGCATTACCCGATATTCACCGAAACCCTTCCGGTGACCCCAAAACGCTTCCGGAACCTCTCGAAATTATTTCGGATATTAATGAAAAAATTCCACAAATATATTCTCATCACTCTCGTCCTACTAACACTCAGCAGATCATGATTACCTTAAGCTTGTGACCCCGTAGGTTCGGTAAATTATAGACATGAACGAAACCCCTTCGTTCAATGACCGATAGCGGAACCGTGGACATCCATATCGGTCCCTATGATTACACGAATGATATTCGAGTGAACCTTTCGTTATCATGTGATGTTCCCTTTGCTTCGCGATACTTTACAAAACCCGGTGTGCATCGGTATCCTCCTGAGTCATCACCATGCTCACTATACCGTTGCTCCCGTTACCGGTTTTGTTCTTCTTTTTCGTTGATGTGTTCCGGCATCCCCGTGACGAAGTCACCAGTGTCTGGCCAGACGATGATGGATGCCGTCACACCGAGAGGGCCCTAAGAATATCTCTCCATCGTCGGAGGAGCAAATCCCACTCTCGAGCTGTCCGGTCACTTGTCAAACTTTTCGGTGATCCTGAAAGTTGTCATTATGATCACCTTGTTACAGATGACGTTTGAGCAACCCCAAAGCCCACCGTCCGGTAGGAAGTGACCGAGACACTCTCATGGTCTGAGGAACTAAAACACATGCTAACGCTCCGTGTTATAACAAATGATTTCAGACGATATAATCATAAAGTATAACAGACAAGTATTGGGTCAATTCAATATGATCGTTCTTCTAACGTCATACCCTCAAAGTTGTTTTAGGACTATCGTTACACTTAACGATATCCTAAGATCCGGAAAACATGATCACCAACAACACTTGAGCCAGTCTTAGAGGCGAGACCGGGAACCTATTGTTTACCGTTTATCATTTCACACGTGCATATGAGTTTTCCACTGAATCGCATATTTCAGGATCATAGCAGTTATAGCATGAAATATAAACTCTTAATTATGAATAATGGAAATATAATAATACAATATTATTGCCTCTAGGGCATATTTCCAACAGTCTCCCACTTGCACTAGAGTCAATAATCTAGTTAGCATTTTTAACTTTTACACCAATGGCAATCCGGTGTTAGTCCATGCTTTGCTTGTGGTATAGACTTCGTCCTATGGAATCTGACAACTTCAGATCTGCGTGTATCATTTTCATTTCTATGCATCTATCATGCTTTCACAAGAATTCATAATTTGTGTGAAACCGGCTTTGTATATATATATTGAAATACTGGTAGAACCTTTCATTCCTTAGACTAAGTTGTGGAACCACTATTAAGAATAGTGTTCCAATGATACAATCATCTAAAAGCATACCAAGCTCATAAATGAACTTTCGATTCATCACCCTTCATTTTTGCTTCTAAAGCATAATATACTTGGCCTTCTGTTATAGAATTCACCACAGTAACTTTCTTGGACCAATTCCAACTTACTGTGCCACCATAAATCACTTTTAATTTGAAATCAAAAAATCACTTGGAGCACAGATGAAGATTTTATCGATGTACTACTTACAACGAGCCTTCATTGATGTAACTCCTTACAACAATCTCTTCATTTTCTCCGTGTGTGAGAAACATGTCGTTAATCTTTAACGGCATTTTCATTGTTATCCTATGATCAACAATTTGACCATACTAGTAACTTTTACTTACAACTAATTTGGAGTACTGGAAATATCTGGTTGCCTACATACCATGGAATACCAGTGTGGTTGAAATCATATTTCGCTCATCAGTATTTCAGGATACCGACTCCTTCCATGTGACATTGACAAGAAACTCTTCGTGACATTTTTCATACTAAACTACTTTAGTGTTCTGTTAATATGTATTTTGGCTAAGTCCAATTAGACACTATTATCTCCAAAGATCATTATGTCTAATACCAAGACTATTCATTGCTTAAGTATTTTACTGAAAAACTAGTTTCAATAAAGTCTTAGTCCGTGTCAAGAAAATAACTTCTAATCAACAATATGTCATGTACATATAGTGTTTAGAAATATTATCATGCTCCCACTTACTTTCTTGTAAATACAAGCATCTTCGCTTTACTCGATGAAATCAATTTATTTGACCATTTCATCAGTACGAAGATTCCAACTCCACTATGCTTGCTTCAGATCATAATAGGATCTCTTGAAGTTTGCATACTTACTAGCATCCTATGGATCGACAAAATTACCTTGGATCGTATCAAATATACAACCTTGGTTCTATTTCCATCTCATGGGAATCATTTTGACATCCATTTGTTTTATCTCATAATTGAAATATTTAATAATTGCTAGTTTAACCCGAACTGACTTTAAGTGTTGCTATGATGAGACAATCTCGTCATGGTCAATTCTTTGATCTTGTCATAAACTATTTGTAACAAGTCAAGCATTATAAAACATTTTTATCTTTGTCAGTTTATAGATCCATTACTATTCTTTAGACTCTAAGTGTTTCGAAGGGTTCATCAAGTTCTAAGCTTGAATTATGTGAATGGATACTATCTCGGATTATGACGGCATATAGCCAATTTCCGGAGTCAGGGCCCATCAACGCTTCTCTGTGAATTATAGGTTCATTGTTTGCCTAACAATATTTCGTTTGCATACCACAAAGGTCTGCACGAATTTTCCCAACCTATATAGTTCAGCTGCAAGTTCGACCATAGTCTCTATATCTCATGTAGAGGCTTTCGTATCAGTCACAGTAAGAAATTCTAGAATTACTTTCAGTGTTTCTTTTCTTTGAGCCGATTACGAAGATTCTGCAATCTTGTCGAATTGCACTGTCCTCCCACTCACTCTTTTGTAAAAAACATTTTCTTCAAAACTTCCACACTCTGTGGCAAAACACTTTGCCTCGACGTAGTGATAGAGGAATACCCAACTATTTGGGATAACCTACAAAGTAGCACTTATTTCAATAAATTTGATGGTGCTCCTTTTTCAGTGTAAAAGCCGCAGTCTCTACAGCATCACTTTGAAAGTATATTGGCGAAATAATTAATGTCATCTTTGATCTCACCATGTCATACATAGCTTGATTGCATCTACGTAAAACACTCTACTCTTAGTAGTGTTCTAGGAGTTGTAAGCTATAAAATACTTTTTATAGCTCATCAAACATTCGCTAAACTTGTAACTCAAATATCCCTTTATGCAATCTAATTGAAGAAACATAATTTTCTTGGTACAATAAATTCTACTTCATTCTGAAAACCTTCTGAAATATTTCAAAAGATCCAGTTTCATGTCTCAATAAGTAAATATAAATATCTCCTTGAGTCATCCTTGAAGATACATAAATCCACTGCTTGCAACAACACTTATTGGACTACACACATCGATTTGCATATTGCCAATTATTTTGTTGCTCGTTCTCTATCGCCTGTGAACGGTATTTGAGTTTACTTCACTAATTGGACGAAACTTGCAAGTGTCAGATGATTCTCAATCAGATGACTTCAAAATTCATCACTATGAAATTTCTCCATGCTAGTTTCTCCAATGTGACTAAATGCAGTGCCAAACAGATGTGGTATTCTTTTAGTCTTGCGACATTTAGCGTCAGTGTTATGGATGTTCAATTTTATTATCAATATTCATAACATACATCTTATTCACAATAAGAGTATGCCCTTTTGTTCATAACATCGAACAACTATTGTTCTGTCATGAACAACCTCCTTGCAACTTCTATGCAATGGGCTAGAGTGTACAAAAACTCTAAAATGAATTATGATAATAAATACAGAGGAAATACACTGATAGAAATACTGTAACCTTTTACAATTCATCAAAATATTTTAAGCTCATTATTTGTTGGTCATTTAGGCCGTTCGAAGTTTCTTGCAGCGATTTGCAATAATATGCAATCGAGTCGATATTGTTGTGATTAACCTTTTAGCCACATTACCGAAGAATCAGTGATCAACAAATTGATCATATTTCCCAAGAACTACACTCTCTTGACCAACCACCTCTACATCTCATAACTTGTATGACATTCATACCTGAGCTAGACATTCGAGTCTTCTTTTCTTTCTGCCTTTTACTTTTTATAGTTTTACTTCAATATTTCTCTTACTCTCAGAAGAAACAACAAATTTAAGAGTGGCGTGAGCCCCGAACTTCCCTAGGCGTGTAAGTCTCATTACATCCTTTGGTTTTGTTCTTTCTCTACAAGTTTTCACCGTCAACACATGACTCGCTTTCTTCCGGATCTTACGCATTTCGGTCTTAAACATAGTTGAACCTTCACTAGAATTTGCAAACAAAACACTTCTTTAGATATCACATATCTTTTAGCCTTTGTTTGTTTCTGAAAACAATTTTCAGTTCCAAGAATATCACATAACTATCCCAAACATTTTGAAGTTCAGGTTTCTCGGAAGCAAGCAGACCGTGATGCAATTCTAACTCTTGTATCGAAGGACGTGAGTCTCGTCATCCACAGCATCAGCAAAAGAGTATTGTAAACATGCAGTAGGACAAAATCCTTCTTGGCACTTTTAGAGGACGATCCTCTCAAACATAAAGTTTCAACCAGATAAATAACAGTCAATCAATTTCAACAACAAAGGTGGAACCGTGAGCCATAATTCTACAACTATAATGCAAACTATACATAGACATAGTTCATAATTAATTTGCACTAGTTATTAAACTTAATTAATACATAATCGTGCTCCCACTCAAATCAATATCTCTCATAATTGATAGTGAGTGATTCTAGATCCAAATCTAGTTCTCAGCCATTGATGTGGACATCATTGATGACGAGAATTTTGACCGGTAGGCAAACTTTTGCCGATCATATCTCCATATGACTCTTGTTCATCTTTCGATACTTTGTGCTCCGAGCTCAGAACGATTCTGCCAGAACTTCAAGACAACCGAGTGCTATCTGCATACATGGTCTGACCATCTCCGTCTTACACCTCACGTCCCGTTTGTACTCATGTGGACATGACGCACTCCGGAATGCTACGTGTTATAGACGGTTGCAACACTGGGAAGAGCACCTTTTAACTTGATATTTACTGTGAGAGATCACCCTAATAATTGACTACTGCGCAATCAAAGGGTGCAAACAACAAAGGGATAAACATCTCAAGCAATTCATAATAGCATGATATGGTATAGCCCTGGGCGCCGGGAATTCTCCATGACCGTCTTCAATCTCCAGTTGAGGCGACGTGACGGCCAATATTTCGTTGCCATGGCAACCATTTCAAAAACGTTGCCGTGGCGACAATCTCAGAAAACGTTGCCGTGGCGACCGTTTCAAAAACGTTGCCGTGGCACCAAAATCTGAAATTCCACCGTGGCATGAAATTATAGCTCCTCGTCCCGCGCCTTGGTACACCTTCTCCTCGTCGGGGTCCTCCGTGTACGTCTTGCCACCGTCACCTGTAACCTTTCTCTACGATATTTACATTAAGGTGGCAATCTCGTGGCTCCAGCCATCATGCCGTGACGCGCAGGCCACTTAACATTACAACATATAACCATCTCATACAGAAACTCATTATCATGACAAAGGCTATACCACATCATATGCAAACCCTGCAAAACCAAGTTAGACGTCCTCTAATCAGTTTGGCAAATTTTAATTACGTGGCTTCTAGGGTTTCCGGATAAACCTAGCAACCTACGTGCACACCATAAAGTGATAATCCTTGTTGCCAGATGAACTTTCGGGGTGTGTGAAAGAAGAGACTTAATTAAAAATCTCGTCCCCCCACACTAAACTTCGTCTAATACGCGTGACCCCCTAGAAGATCATCCATCTTCATCGCCCCTTTGCGTACGCGACGGTTCACTATTCTTGACTATGGTGAAGCCCAAGGAACTGTTAGCAGATCGTCGACAGCCAGAGACGATCGATTGTCAGAACCTTGTGAAAAGCGACAGCATGCCGTCAGTGAACTGAACCGAAGCAACACTCGAGGGAAACATAGCAAGAACATCACCCTCACATCCACATGTGATCTAGATCGCAACCTGCATCTACTCATAGAACCGCTCATGATGCCACTGTTGGGAAACGTAGCTGAAAACAAAAAAATCGCCCTACGAACTCCCAGGAACAATATGAAGATGCATAACGGGTTGTGATCAATGATCGTTACCGACTCCGGGAGTGCAGCGGAAGTAGAAGAGTCGGTGTAGATCGTACTTGGAGTCCCTCGAACATCGATGACGATCCCGCGAACCGCCCTCGAACGATGCCTCGAACGGAAGACCGAAAGCACGGCCTCTCTACTTGGTTGCAAGCGTACGATCTTCACGATTCGGCAGCGCTTTGCCGTCCAGAGCTAATCGTCGCCGGAGAATTAGAGGGGGGAGTTTAGAACCACACGGGGCTTCTAATTATGAGGATTAGAGGTGGCAAGAGCTCGCTCTAATTAGTCAACTAGGACCAACTAGAACGTGCACTAGATCAACTAAAGGAGGCTCCAAAACTTGTGTTGACATAGGGTGGAAATCCTCTAGTATATATAGGTTAGAGGAGAGGGAGAGGGCAGCCACCAAGGGGGGAAACTGCCCCCTTGGTGCGTCGGCCTAGGGGAGCAGTCCTACTCCCTCCCCTAGTCCAATTCGGCCTGCCCACAAGGAAAGGGGGGGGTGCCAACTCCACTTGGGCCCTTGTGGCCCAAGTTGCCTTCCACCTCTTGGCCTTTTAAGGCCCGTTGATATTTAAATTAAATATAAAATGTTCGAAACACTTCTAGACCATTAGATATATAATTTAACATCTCGAAAACATTTTCCACCTATATATAATTAATCAGTAATACCCGGTATTACCCGATATTCACCGAAACCCTTCCGGTGACCCCGAAACGCTTCCGGAACCTCTCGGAACTATTCCGGATATTAATGAAACAATTCCACAAATATATTCTCATCACTCTCGTCCTATTAACACTCAGCAGATCATGATTACCTTAAGCTTTTGACCTTGTAGGTTCGGTAAATTATAGACATGAACGAAACACCTTAGTTCAATGACCGATAGCGGAACCGTGGACATCCATATCGGTCCCTATGATTACACGAATGATATTCGAGTGAACCTTTGGTTATCATGTGATGTTCCCTTTGCTTCGCGATACTTTACAAAACCCGGTGTGCATCGGTATCCTCCTGACTCATCACTATGCTCACTATACCGTTGCTCCCGTTACCGGTTTTGTTCTTCTTTCTCGTTGACGTATTCCGGCATCCCCGTGACGAAGTCACCAGTGTCTGGCCAGACGATGATGGATGCCGTCACACCAAGAGGGCCCTAAGAATATCTCTCCATCATCGGAGGAGCAAATCCCACTCTCGAGCTGTCCGGTCACTTGTCAAACTTTTCGGTGATCCTGAAAGTTGTCGTTATGATCACCTTGTTACAAATGACGTTTGAGCAACCCCAAAGCCCACCGTCTGGTAGGAAGTGACCGAGACACTCTCATGGTCTGAGGAACTAAAACACATGCTAACGCTCCGTGTTATAACAAATGATTTCAAACGATATAATCATAAAGTATAACAGACAAGTATTGGGTCGATTCAATATGATCGTTCTTCTAACGTCATACCCTCAAAGTTGTTTTAGGACTATCATTACACTTAACGATATCCTAAGATCCGGAAAAGGTGATCACCAACAACACTTGAGCCAGTCTTAAAGGCGAGACCGGGAACATATTGTTTACCGTTTATCATTTCACACGTGCATATGAGTTTTCCACTGAATCGCATATTCCAGGATCATAGCAGTTATAGCATGAAATATAAACTCTTAATTATGAAAAATGGAAATATAATAATACAATATTATTGCCTCTAGGGCATATTTCCAACAGGAACACGCGCACCTCGCCCGAGAGAAAAATCTTGCGGTTCGTGCCATGGCCGGACTGCCGCCCAAATAGGAGAAGGAGGACTGTGACGGGTCGGACAGCTCCGGCGACGAGCAGATCCGGCTTGATCCATTTTGCGTTTTCGAGCGCTACTTCCATGAGAAAGTCGACAAAGGCGTTGGGAAGGGAAAGGGCAGCCGTGGATGATGTTCTCCATAGCTAATATGTAGATAGAACATGTCAATTTTTGATAGTCCGATCGCATGTCCTAATGTAGTAGCCGGACGATGTTAAGTTGCATCGTTTACGTATGCTGCTTGTGTTTTGTATGGATTTGAGATTTGCTAATTGAGGTGTTCAGTTGTGCGAAGGAAAATTGAGTTGTTCAGAATATTAAGCCAAAATTCCACTGATTAGGTAATCAAAAACATCTTGCTACATTACATACTTGGCTAGGCTAAGGCATGATAAATTTTTGCAGATAATAACATATAAACACCACCGACCACGAGGGCTTACGATGCGACAAACTCGGTGGCAACTAACAACTGCAGAAGCCCTTTCTTCACCTGGAGACAACAAAAGAGTCAATTTGTTAGTAACCTTATGCAGATACCGACAAAACCTAGTAGTAGCACCTAGGAGTATGTAACAGCGTAAGATCAAGGCGTGTATACAAACTCATGATCAACTCAGCAACATAATGTAGAGCTATATCATGTCTCAAAAAAGGAAGAGCCATTTCATATTGCTGGCTACATATGACAAACAAAATAAATCCTTCAGCCTTTCCAAGCAAATTTCTTAGGTGATGGGAGTTGAATGAGGTGACTGATGTTTGTAATAGCAGAATGGGCTAGTAATATATTGCTTTCAACTTATGGATCAAGAAACAGCTAAACTAAGGGAGAACTCTGGGCATACAGCATGTGAATCATCTGCATATCGTTTATGTTCTAACATGAGTCTTTTTTTTACTTAGCCTCACCACCATTTTAATTGTTATTAGCACTAGATGACTCGTTGCGCCATCGGCGCAAAGGGCGAGAGCAAACCAAGCTTTCAAACCATGCAAATTGGAATTTTTAGAGACCCGTATTCTTTAAACATAAGGAAATAGTTCTTATGTAGTGCTATATATTACATTGATGGTAGGTTCATAGGCTAAAAGAAAGTCATGAGATCAGTTTAGGCTAAGCAAAGCTACATAGGCAGAGATGTGTCATGTAGATTGCTTTGATCACCCAGCTTCTGGTAACTAAGATATGAAGTCTTTCGCCGTCCTCATAATTAACTTTTTTGCTTCTTGTCTTTCATGCCACTTCTGCATAATAAAACAGTACAATAAATGAATAGGAAAACCGATCATAGTTGCACACACAAAAACATTTGGAGGAAGAACTTTGTAAGGTGACTATTGTTCCATCTAATAAGTAATTTCCTAAGAAAGAGCATCATATTTCTCCCAACAAAGATGAAAAGGTAATAAAAAAACAATGTGCAACAGCATTAGCTTTCAAGAAACACAAACAAATGAAAGAAAAAAATGTGCATTTAGCAAGCATGTGGATAAGAAGAAAATTAACTTTCTCTATCCATAAACCTTTAGAGTTCCCTACTGAAAAATTGAAGGACCGCCATAAATAACTGGAAAGTAGCATTTCACTGTGATTATCTCTTTTCTGAAGGATTTCTGCACACCTATCCAGGTTATTCATCCTTGCAGATGGTTTGTTCTTGGCTAAAGTTGGTTGTTGAATCCATTATATATATAAAGAAGAGGCACTCCTACTCAATCTCCCTCAATTTTAACTGAATAATAAACCTACAACTGGGCTAGAGTTTGAGCAACTGTGGAGCGAGCAAAGAGATAATGCCTAAAATAAAAGACATACATGAAGAATTAGAGAAGGGTGGCCTCACTGTCCATGGCAAGGTGTAGCAGTGCATTAGGCTGATTGAAATACCTAGGTATTTTAGTCACAGGAGCTTGTCCCTTGCCTTTCAACCGCTCCATTTGCGTTTTGGCTTGCTCTTTTCCTTGTGCTTCCTCTGTGGGTCATTCACTACAAAAATGAGACATGTAAACTGAAATCGGACAACTAACCAAGCATGTGAAACTATCAAATAGTGCAGTTCTAGCACACTCTACCATACAACCAGATCAGAAGCCCAAGAAAAATGAAAGTACCAGGAGCAACTGACCAAACCAAATGGACCACATGAATAGTTTGGAAGCACGCCTGGCTCCTATGATGCAGCTGGGAGGAAGCTGGAAATCATATGCATCTCACCATCATATAAAGATCTTCGAAAGTTGAGGAGAGACGCCTACCCCCCTCCCCCCTCCCGCGTCGCTCCCGCGAGCGACCGGGGGGGGGGGGGGGGGGGGAACCCTAGCCGCCTCCCCTCGGCCCCCTCCTCCCCTCCTTGCCGCCGCCAGGGCAAGCTGGCGGGCAAAGCCCGCTGGCATCGGCGGCGGCTGGCGCGGGCCAGTGGCGGCGGGCATTGCGTCGTGCTGGCGAGGGGCATGACGACGCGGCGGTGGGGTCACGGGCGCGTGACGGCGGCGTGGTGGGCTTCGCGGGCGTGCGCGCGTCCTGGGCTGGCGGCGGCTGGGTCTAGCTCGGCCAGATCTGCGGCTTGGTGGCCTCGGACGGCGCAGGACGTCTTGCCGGCGGGGCGCGGGTGCGCATGTGCTGCAACTCGCGCGGCTGCCGGTGGCCGGTGTGCAAGGCCCGGCGTGGCACCTCCTGTGGTCGTCTCCGGGGCGGATCTTACCATCCAGGCGTCCTCGTCGTCGGCCGGGTGTCCGGCGTGCTCCTCGCTGATCTGTCCTGGAGGCCCTGACGGGGCGTTGCAGGGGGCAACGTGAGGAGGCTGGCTGGAGGGATGGGTGGTCTGCCCACCCTTCACCGGCGCGGGGGTGTGCCGGTCGAGGTCTCGCACCACTCCCCCCTCCTCTTTCCCATGGCCTGGTTGCCTCCGGCTTCATCTGTCGAGGCGTTGGCGGCTCGAACGATGGTAGAGGTCTGCTAGGGCTAGAGATTCGTCCCTTTGGGCGGTCGCTGGGGGTGTCGGGTGGCAGGGCGGCAGCTCTGTGGTGGGAGTTGCGGTGTTCGTGAGCGAAGCGCGCAGCTCGGGTGCGGACTGGCGACCTTGGTCGCGTGGGCGGCGGGGTGGCTCGGGCTCGGCAAGTCATGGTGGTGGTGCGGAAGGTCTCTTCAACCAGGCGCACCCTGATCGGAGATGGAGAGGTATACCGGGTTGAAATCCTTATCTGACCGCGGTCAGACCGACGGTGGTGGCGTCCACGGGCGTCGTCCCCTTCTTGTAGGCTCCGTCGCGGTCTCTCCTGATTCTCCGTGTTGCTCCAGATGAAAATCTTGATCTTTGGATCAGGTGGTGGCGGCGCTCCGGTGTCGTGTCCTTCCTTAAGGCACTACCTTGGAGCTCACGGTTTGTCGGCGGTCAGCTATGTTCTTCACGGTGGCTTGTTCTCGGTGGAGGGCTCTGTCATCTTCGCAGTGATGCTTGTTGTACATCCGTTGTTCGCTTCGAGTTGGCTTAGCCGATCTCCGGCACCTTTGTATCTTGCTTTGTGTGTGTGTGTGTGTGTGTGTGTGTGTGTGTGTGTGTGTGTGTGTGTGTGTGTGTGTGTGTGTTTGGGTGCAGTGTTGTATGGTTTGGATGTATGAGGGTCGTTGCTTTATATATAAAGCGGGGCGAAAGCCTTTTTCGGTTAAAGATGTTCAACCTCTTCTTTTTTGCAGGAACAAATATGTTTGATCTGTGAGAAGGATTTCAGGATACCTGTGCATGTGCTTGTTGATACATGGTACTGCCAACCAGATGGAAGTTCGTGCTTGAAGTAAACAACATTTTCGCCTATATGAATACCTGTAAATCTATATCAAATTTCAAGAGCTTCTCAACAACAAATCGAGGAAAAACATACAGAGAAGAACAAAGGAAAGTGTGTTCTAACTATTTCTGTAAAATTTGAACAAATCAAAGCAAGTGTTTAATTTATTTAACACCATCTTTCATTAGATCCTACTCCAACAATAAGGAGTTTGTAAAGTATGAATCGTATTCAGCCAATAACATGTCACATATATAATAACATCTTAGGCCAACAATACCTGGGAGCAATATATCAATATATCCATGATACAACTAATTTTCCCATACATAAGAGCTAAAAAGTTGTATTCGACGATTAATGAGCAAATCGAATTCCAATAAGTATGCAAAGATGCAACGGGCCAACCAACGGTCATGAACTTAAAAACATTATGCATTAAGATGATTTATACCAAAAACGATACATTTGTCCTTTTGATTAGACTGGTTATGTTCATAATGCCTCAAGATCTCGTCTTTCCAAGGATTCTAGGCATTAGATAATTAAATTTAGGTACTTCATTGATCAAAGAGCACAAAGGGTAATGGAAAACAATTTCCAAAAATTATGTAGAGTTCGGTTAAGAAACTTCTAATATGCACCCTTTATGCAACAGGAAAAGGTGGTCTTTTTCTAGCATACCTTTTGGGTAGCTTCCATCTGGCCCTCTTCATAATTTAGACCCCATGGATACCTTGATAGCTTCAAATATTTTGTCCTTGCTTTCAGCCCTTCCTCAGCTGCAGTAGCTTAATCACGCTTAGAAAAATCCACTGGAACTATTGAACTACAGGACTGAATCAATGAAACATAATAACAGTTGCAGAAACCCCTTTAGACCTTTTTCACAAACTAAAGGTAGCATTTTAGGTACTAATTAACCCTGGGCATATAATACCATTTAGTCAAATAACTGAATCAAAGAAAATTGATAGGAAGAAAAGGAATGCGGATGTTTTAGAACCATGGCTACACGTACATGACATACATACACCGGCGACACCACGACAAAGCTGCTGAAGATACCGAAAACAGGACCTGCAAAACAAAAGGAGAAAGGGACACAGTCTGTAAGAGGTGCCTACAAAGAAATTCCAAGCGCACGAATGACCTACAACGTAACAGGAAGAACAAGGACATAAGAATTCAGAATACCTGAGCAAGCAGCAAACAAAAGACCCACTGGGTCCTGAGTGTAACTTCCATTTTACTGGATGGTTAGTTAGTTTGCATGCACCGATTAGCAACAAGAACAACCAATGAATGTGCATGCATGAGTGAACAACCGAACAAAAAGGGCAGAGGATAAGGAAGCAAACAAAAGACCCATTGGATCCTGAAACCACATGCCAATTTTACTGGATAGCTAATTAACCTGCATGCATCGGTGAGCAACAAAACAGTCAACGAACATGACACCTACCCTACCGGACACTGAAACTGAGGCTAATTTTCTTGGATAGCTAATTAACCTGCATCTATCATTGAGCAACCAAACAGCCAACCAACCTGACAATGAACCTGCATGTAGTAGCTTCTTAACAGGTACGACCAAGCAGCAAACAAAAGAACTACTGGACCCTAGAACCGTGGGCTAATTTGACTGGGTGGTCACCTAAGCCTGCATCAGGAAGAACGCACACCAAGTGCACATACTAAAGCAGGAGCCAATCTAAAGTTGTTGGCATGCAAATACGTATAAGAACACTTCTCATGCACAGATCTAGACTGAAAAATAGAAGGAAAAGGGAACCATTGTTAACACCAGCGTAGACCATGAACAAAAACACAAAGAAGAGCAGAATCAAGCAGAACGCACGAACCGCAACCTCGCAGATCCTAGACGTTGCAGAACAAAGGGCAACCATAGGAAGCAGCAACCCAGGCGAACATATCAGCCTTGGCTCCATCATAACCTTTGTTATTTTTAACTTGCACGTCCAAGAGAGTACTGAAAAATGTGAACAAAATATTCACTTGAATGAGAAGAAGTACATAGCTAATTTAAGGCATGGATGTAAATTAAGAACCTCAGGAGCAACATAACTGGGAGTTCCACAAGTTGTATATAGCAACCCATCCTCTTGAAAGATAGCAGAAATATATGCACAAATAATCATATCGATTCTATCGGCTGCTTTGAGATCGCACGCATTGTTGTTAGATAAGGAGCAAAAGTAAGACAAGCCGGACGTGCTGGAAAAAACACTGAATTTGCCACACAATGATTTCCATCAAGCTGGAAAAAGAGAAAGAAGTCAATTAACTTACTCTGACTTGCTGCTACAGTGCGCTCAGTCCAAAATCATCTTGAGACTGTCGTTAGCGTCAAACAGAGAATTTTCAGGATGATATATGGAAGAAAAAAAATGCCATCAACCAACTTTTCTTGCCATAAAGCAGTCAATTTACTTACTCTGACATGCTGTGATAGAGCGCTCAGTCCAAAGTCACCTTTAGAGTGTTGTTAGCATCCAGCAGAGGATTTTCAGGATGATATATGGAAGAAGAAAAATGCTATCAACCCACTTTTCTTCCCATAGAGCATATCAGTAACCACCACGCCACACTACCTTCAGATCACGGTGATAGATGCCTCTGCTATGGCAGCGGTCGACAGTGTTGATCAACTGTTGGAAACATTTCCTCACATCTGCTCTTTCATACCACAACAAATTAAGCATATAGGCACAGTGGGAAGCATAATCCACAATGTTCACCAAGGTATGAACAACTCACAATTTTGTCGAAAGTTTTGCCGCCAATGACAAGCTTCATCACCATGTATATCTTTGCCCTGCTGACCATCTCCTCTACAAGACACGCCAATTAAAAGTGGACATAGTCATTTACATAGTCAAAGGCCAAAGCTTAATTTTCAGAAAGCAAAAGATAAGTAAACAATATAATTTCCCCATGTGGGGAAGATGCCCAAATATACTCTGTTTTCCTTATACTGCAGGTTACTAATTCGTACATGTCTCACAAAAAAATCAATTAATTCAACAAGCTAATCTGGCAAATTATTGGCACCCGAAAATTAGTGAAAATGGTAAAACATCCACCACAGCCAAGCAATCACACTTATTGAATACACTTTCTATCTATATGGCAAAACAGTATAATCAACAACCCAACAAACCTTTTGTTAGCAAATCAATGAGAGTGAGAGAGAGATCTCGAAGAAGGGATTGGTGACAATTGACATGAGGCAACCAGAAGAGAGGAGAAAAATACCAGGTGCATCAAGGAGGAGTAAACTGCGGCGCGAGGAAGACTGGTAGAGGAGCACATGTCGATCCAGCACCGTTTCGCCGCAGGTGCGCAGCTGCTCGGCTTTGGCTGAGTGGACAAGAGGCGTCACCCAGTGAGCAGGCTAGGCACCACGCCGCCGGAGAAGCCCTAGGTGGAGGAAGCGTGCGGATTCTTGGCTTCTCTGCCACATCCGCCTAGGTCGACGGCAAGGAGAACACGCACGTCACAGGAGGTCGACCGCAAAGGCTTGGTGAGGTCCGAGGTGACCACGCAGGAAGGCATGGCGATGGCTGGAGGCTTGCTGGAGAGGAGACGAGTTCACCTCTCCTTCTCTGCCATCCCACGCCGGCACCGGTCGAGGCGTTAGGGGAAGGTGCTATCGCGCCGGCGATCGAGGTGCTAGGGAAGGGTCTATAGCGGCAGCGGCGCTGGAGGGGGGTTGAGGCGACGGTGGCGGCTGCGTGGGAAGTGAATTGAGACGAGAGAGAGAAGGGAAGTAGACCTGGGCATGGGCAGCCCGGCCCGGTCGGCCCGACTCGACCCGTCCCGAAAATCCTGGCCAGGCCGGGCAAAAGTGTGTCCTCGGGCCGGGCTCGGGCCTGTATTTGTGAGCCCGACAGTCGGGCCGGGCCGGGCTCGGGCCTACTAAATGCACGATTTAAGCCGTGGCCGGGCCGGGCCGTTCGGGCCGGGCCGGGCTCGGGCCTAAATCTACGGCCCGACAGTCGGGCCGGGCTCAGGCCTGGGTATTTAGCGTCGGGCTTTCGGCCCGGCCCGAAGCCCGGCCCGGCCCGAGAAATGCCCAGGTCTAAAGGGAAGTCGCGGTTAGGTTTCCACCGTTCACCCCGCGCGTAGCACGCCTCGCGTACCAAGAATCAAACCTGGCCAAATGGGCCGATCTTAGCGTGCCGGCCCGATAGCCCGCGTGCCTGGCCCATGTGTGTTAGCGACCTCCCCTGTCCCGTACTGGTACTTGGGCTTGCCCCTTTGGACAGCTCATGGGCCGGGCCGTCTTTGCACCACCCAACTACAAGTATGTGGGAGAAGGCACCGAGCGAGACATCCGGGCATGGATCAGGACGAACCGAACGGCGGCTGGCTCTCCTCCCACCTCTGCCTCTCATCCCCTGCCTTCTTCTTGCTTCTTCATTTCCAGCACACTTGTGCTTGTATCAGTTGTAATTCGAACCAATTAGCTACTCTGATCCACCTTGTTCAGTAATACATGTGAGAGAGAGCAAGTAGTAGCTAACAATGTGGACCTAGCCCGGCACGTTTATAAACGGGCCGTGCCGGCACGTGGCCCGTCTAGGGCCGTGCCTGGGCTACGAGGCTGGGCACGAGTGCCGGCCCGTTTAGTTTTTATTTTATTTTTGGGAAATACGTAATACGTAACAGGGAGCAGGGACGAACACCAGCACACAGAGACGAACTGAGGAGAAAGGACATGAGCGCACGAGTCCTCCTGGCAGGCTCGCACTAGCGCACAACCGTGCCTCCATGTGCCTAGCCGTGCCTTGATTTTCCTATTTTTTATTTTGAATCTAAGCCGCGCCTTGAATTTTTTTTTTGAGGCATGCGCCTTGACGTACCTTGACGTAACATCCTGTCACAAGCCTACGAGGCGAAGCATGTCTCGATCTGCCACGAGCGTACGAGGGGAACAGGCGAAGCGTGCCTCGATCTGCCACCGTGCCAGCGTGCCAAACGAGCCGCCGTGCCGGCCCGTGTAGTGAGGGGGCCGTGCTTGGGCCAGAGACGGCAACACGCATGCCGGCCCCGCACGGCCCGTGTACTTGGCGTGCCTGGCCGGGCCGTGCCGTGCCTGGCCCGTTTAACTCCGGCCGGAACGGGCCGGGCCGGCCCGGCCCATTTGGCCAGGTTTGCCAAGAATCGGAGAAACCCCGTGTAATACTTGTGGCCCCACACCCATCGCGACCCACCTGTCATCTACCTTAGAACCTGCACAAAACGTGAAAAAAAAAAGCCGACGGCTGACCAGCTGCCAGCAGCCAAAAAGCGATGCGACGGTAAAATAAAAAATCGAGCGGCCCAACCAGCTTAGCACACGGGGATGCCTTAGAATGGCGGGTAGCATAGCGCGGTTTATAGTGTAGATATGTGCAGATCCCTATAGCCAAATGGACAATATTTTCAGGGTGCATGCTACCCACATTAACCGCCATACATATTATCCAAAGACAAGATCAAATAGTACAAATCTCACAAAGAGAAAGGTGTAACAGCTCCTGGGTGCCTAGGCACCCTCTATGAACAGTAAAATCAAAAAAAAAATCAAAAAAACCAAAAAAATCTGAAACTTTGCAACATCAAAGATGGTCAAACTTTGTAGGTTCTTGCAAGTTTTCATGCTAAAATGTCATCTACTACTCCTATAAAAGCACGAAGTGCGAAGATCCAAATCAATCGTATCCATCCATACATCAAATCCCACAGCCCACAATGCGCAGATGTTTAGTGCTAATTGCTATGCTCATGAGAGAGATGCCTCTAGTGAACGCTATGCCCCCAGGTCCATGCACATTTATATTTACTAAAACCCTAAAAATACTTTGCTGTAATTTATTTACTTTTATTTTACTCTTTATATTATCTATCTACCACTATGAGATTTAATCCTTGCAATTGGCGAGTACAAGAGGATTGACAACCCTCTTGCCTTCGTTGGGTGCAAGTATTTGCTTTGTGTGTGTGTGCAGGTACCGCTTATCTCATTCGCGTTGATTCTCCTATTGGTTCGATAAACCTTGGTTCTTAACTGAGGGAAATACTTTTCGCTACTACTCTACATCACCCATCCTCTTTATGGAAAGCCCAACGTTATCACAAGTAGGAAGCTCCGATCCTGCCAGCAGATAGGAAGGACTTGGGACGGTGACTACGAGGGCCCGTGTAAAAGACATAAGCCAAACGAATCACTCCACACCAGAGTCAAAGAAGCATCACACCAGGAACAAAGCTAGCCAAAAAACACCAACATGCAGCAACCATATGTCACTTGAGTTACTCGACGATGCCCCCAAGAAGGTAACAACGCAATGCGCCACCGCCGAGCCTGAAACCAGGTAAGGGTTTTCACCCGGGACCGCTAAAACGGTGAGGATACCTACAACGACACCCTCAATAGGTAAGTGACACCCGAAGGCATCACCTTCTTTGGGTCCTGAGCACGGAGCTTTTGCTCAGATCCTCATCCATGCTACCCAAGGTATGAAGGGCACCGACCTAACCCAAGGGGAGGTCCACGTTGCTAACATGAGTCCTCTAGATCTAGGCCAGTGAGTCACCAACGTCGAAGTCACAACGTCACCAGGCTCACCCTTCGCTCCTCCCCTCGCTACCCTCATAGCCAAGTAGAAAAGTCACCACCGTTGCAGCACTGATCGCCTACAAGCCATCCACGCAGACGCCTCCCCTGGAGGCTGCACGGGCATCCATGGCCCGAAGCCACAACCGCATTGCCACCCACCAAAGGCACATGCGGGAAGGCCACTCATTCTCCACCCTTAGGCAACCCCAACACGACTTACACGACCAAATTGGTCGGATCTAAAAGAGGGAGGGGGGGGGGGGGGGGGGAGGGGTCCAACTCAATGGCCACCCACCACCGCAAAGGCTATATCTCGCTTCACGCGAGATTGAAGGATCTCTCGCGTGAAGCTTCTACAGTAATGGGTCGGCCCACTCACGAACACTTAAAAGAAATAAGTGAAGAAAAATGGAGCGCGCAGAGGGATTCGATCCCTGGTCTCTTGGATAGTTGACATCGGTGCTAGCCACCGGGCAAATCATTGGGTTCCTGTTGTAGTACTAGGGCGTGACCTACTTGAGACAAAATGAGACCGGTTTTCAGTGGGTTTTCCCGATTTCCCTGTTTTTTACTGGTTTTTTTACTTTCCTTTCTTTTTGCTTCATTGTTATTCGGTTTTCTCTGGGTTTTTTCCTTTTTTATTATCTTTTGTTTTTATATGGTATTTTTATTTCTTCTCCATTTTTTCTTTTTATTTTTCTATGTTTCTTTCGTAGTTTATATCGGTTTTTCTTTTCTTACTCATTTTTCTTTTTTCCAGTTTTTTCTTTTCTTTCTTGGTTTTCAACTCTGTGTTGTTATTTTCTGTTTATTGTATCGATTTTCACTGTTTTCCTTTCTTTTTGCATTTGTTTCCTCGGTTTTATTTTCATTTTATTTTTTTCTTTTGGTTTCTTTTGTTTACTTTTTTGGTTTTCCTTTTTTTATTTATTTTGGTTTTCATTCTACATTTTTTGTATATGTCAAGAACATCTTTTTAATACATGTTTAAAAAAATTTCCAATACAAATTTTACATTTTTTGAATACATGGTCAACATTTTTTCTATATACATTTAAAAAAATAAAATTATTGATTAAATTTTTTGAAATACAAATTTAACATTTTTTTTAATACATGGGTAACATTTTTTATACACTTTTGAACATTTTTCAAATTCTTGATTAGCATTTTCCAAATACAAGATTAGCATTATTTGAATACATGGTCAACATTTTTCCTATATACAGTCTTAAAGAAATTTCAAATGCTTGATTGACATTTGTCAAATACAAGATTAAAAAAAATTAACACATGGTCAACATTTTTTGTAATCACATTTAACATTTTTTAAAATTCTTGATTAACATTTTTTGAAAAGCAATATTAACATTTTTAATACATGGTCAACATTTTTTCTATATACATTTAACATTTCAAATACTTGATTAATACTTTATAAATTCAAGTTTAACATTTAATACAACAAAAGATTAATTTTTTGAATGCATGGTTCATATTTTATCTATACATATTTAACATTTTTCAAATGCTTGATTAACATTTTACAAATGCTTGTTTATTTTTTTTCAAATTGATTAACATTCTTTAAATACACGATCAATTTATTTTTTCACACACATTGTATATTTTTGTATACAATTTTCATACAGATGTGAAATTTTTTCTCTATACACTTTCAACATTTTTCATATGCTTGGTTAACATTTTTTTCAAATGTTTTATGTAAAGTGTTGTTTGTAATATATTTATTTAAAATATTCAGAAAAATAAGCGGAAGTAAAAAAGAGAAATAAAAGAAACGAAATCAAAACACATGAAAATAAAACAAAGAAATGAGGTCATGGCCTCCCATGCAGCTAGGCCGGCCCATCTGGCGCGCCTCCGGATGCAACGCGCTTACGTCATTTTGGAGCTCGGCCTCCATGGAGGCCTTTTTATTGAAAAATTCAAAAATCACATTTTTCGGTTTCAAAAAAATCTGAAAAAATTTGTACAAAGTATACAAGGATGTGATGTATATGTGTGTAAAATTTCAGGATGAAATAACTTGAGATGCGATCTGTGCAAAAAGAACAAATTCATGGACTTTTGGGATGAATAGTATCATGTGTTAAAAAGGCATAGATTTGTCTTTTTCGCACAACCCTCATTTCAACGTATTTCATCTTGGAAATTTACACACATGTGTGTTATGCCTCCATGCATGTCTGTATTTGCTTTTAGAATTTTTTGAAATGTAAAAATATGAATTTTTTTGAATTTTGAACTTTTCAAAAACCGGCCTCCATGGAGGCCGAGCTCCAAAAGCAATTTGAGTTGGAAGCTTGGCTCGCTATAAGCGAGGTATAGCCGCGCCCGCCCACCTCCCACAACGACGAGAACCATCGGGTCCTAGATCGGGCCGTGTTGCTTGAAGGGTGGTGGCGCTCGGGTTAAAGTCCACGTGTCGTCCTAGGCAGGATGAGACAGGGTTGCTCTGAAGCGTTTTTTCGCTCCGCAGACTAGCATATGAGGCAACATCAACGTGTCCTCTATGCTTGATATTGCCTATACTGTATCCTTGTTGGTAACCTTTACTAGGCATGTAAGTCTCACATAAGCAACTAGTGGATCCATATAGGCTCACACATGACATAATCAAGTTCGATCTTGGTACACATAGCCTAAATGTGATCAAAGGGCCCCTGGCATGAATGATTCGCTCATCTAGTGTGCAAAATGTTATTTAATTTGAACTAATTGAATACCAGCCAGGACATTGTTGTAGGTCTAAGTAGATCCAGTACGGAACCAATTGATCCCTGTGGTGACGCCGCACGATCTTGCTTATCCGAACAAGAGCACGCGCTAGGGGAGGCACACAAATACCACTTTCTGTACATTTTTTAGGGCTAGTCCAAAAGAAGAGTACATTTATTTGATATGCATATTTGCTACAGGAGCAGCCGCACGCGTCTTTTTTCTGTTGAACGATTTGCTCATTACAGTAGCAGTGTCCTGCCTTGTGGCCGTAATAATGCCCGGCAGACGATGAGAAAATAAGTTATAGTATTTTTTTGTTGCAGGAAAGCGAAAAAGAAACTTGTGTGAGATGAGAAATCATCTATCATCTACTTATGTAACAAACAAACTTGGCAAAAGATCTGCGGTTCATACAAATGCTTGAAAACCACTGCCTCAAATTGAAACCCCATAAGTTTTCTTTAGAATATTGTTTTTCTTTTCTTTGAGGGATATTTTGAGGAATGAACGAACGGAGGCCCAACCCATTCCATCCTCTGGAATCTGGATAGCTAGCTAGGTCTTCTTGGCGGCGGCACCGAGGACGCAGCCGGAATGGCTCGCTGGCGCAGCCCGCGTCTCCATCCACAGATCCACGTGAGTGAAGAGGGCGCCAGAATGGCTCGTCGCCGCAGCCCACGCCTCGCGAGTGACGAGGGCGACGGCCATCCCCAGGTTCACGGGAGTGACGAGGGCCTCCATCCCCAGACCCACGCGCTTGGGCAGGAAGCCGGAGTGGCTCGCACGCGCCTCCGTCCCCAAATCGACGCCAGTGAGGAGGTCCGCCGCCGCAGCTCGCCGCTTGAGGACGACGATCTCCTGAGGGAGATCCTCCTCGGCCTCCCGCCGCAGCCCTCCTCCCTACCCCGCGCCTCCGCGGTCTGCAAGCGGTGGCGATGCGCCGTCACCGACCCCAGGTTCCACCGCCGCTTCTATGCACACCACCGGAAGCCGCCATCACTCGGTTTCTTCCAGTACACCATGGATGGCATCGTGTTCAAACCCATCCTGGACCCTCCCAACCGTGTCCCCGCTCAGCGCTTGAACCTACACCGCAACACAGAGTTCGGACTGCTCGGATGCCACCATGGTCATGTCCTCATCATGAGCTTGCTGCCAGAGCTTATTGTCATTGCCCCCATCACCAGCAAGGAGCGCGGTGTGTCCATTCCGTGGGAGTTCATTGAATTTTACGTCAATGGGGCGGTGCTCTGCGCTGCTGCCGACCAAGACCACGTGCACGGAAGCTGCCACTTGAGTCCATTCAAGGTCGTCTTGCTGTCCAAGGGCAGCTACCGCAGTGATACAAAGCATGCTTTTGCATGTGTTTACTCCTCGGAGACTGGCATATGGAGCGACATCGTCTCAACACCGACTCCATATCAGTTTCATAATAATATTCTTACTCCTGATCCTGGGTCACTTGTTGGTAATTCACTTTACTGGTTCTGCAGAGATTACATTATTCAGTTTGATTTGGGTGGGCAGAACCTAGCTGTGATCAAAGTGCTTCCCACTACAAGTGATGTTATCTACCGCTATGGCAGCCATCAGATCATCCAGGCCGTGGATGGCGCTGTTGGTCTCGCCATATTGTCTAACTACTATCGTAGCATTCAAATGTGGCAAAGGAACGTCAATTGTCAGAGTGTTACCGAATGGGTGTTGTGGAAGACCATTGAAATACATAACATTCTTGGCCTCCCTGCTGGGATTGAAGTAGAGAAGACAATGACGGGACTTATACTAGGATATGCTGAGGATAATGATGGAATATTTCTTCATGTTGACGACAGTGTCTATATGGTTCAACTTAAGTCGATGCAATCTAGGAAATTTCATGAAACCGGTTGTATTAATGCTTATCATTCTTTCGAGAGTTTCTATATGCCAGGTGACTGTTCACCCTTAGTCCTAATACAGTAGGAGTAAGTAACCTAATCTTGTTATATTTCTATATGGGTGCTGAAATACCTTTGCTTGATAGATGAGCTTATAGCTGTACTGTTTAGCATTTGTTATCGTTAACTATAACCATACTTTGTGTTATCATTCAGTATAGTTGTCTTCATCCTTGGGAGATAATAAATGAAATATTCAAGTGAAATGATTTATAATGTCGATTCAAATGTCAAACAGTTAACTCATCCTGCATGTTTGGAACAGCTAGCTATATTCTTCTATCAAGTACTTTTAATGCTTCTATTTTTCTGAAGTCCATAAGGGAATTTCGTTGAAACAGTATCTTTTGGAATAATAGTTTCCTTAGTCACCTGTTTAAGACTGTCCTGCAAGCGACTAGTACATTCGTAACACACATTTTTTCCACGTTTGTTATCTCTAGTTAGGCTGCTTAAATACCCAAGGTCATTTTTGTTGGTAGTGTCGTACAAGTCGGATGTGTACAGTTTCGGCATGCTGGTGTTGGAGATGGTGAGCGGGCGGAGGAACTCAGACCCAAGTGTTGAGAACCAGGATGAGGTATACCTCCCAGAGTGGATTTACGAGAAAGTAATCACTGAGCAGGAATTGGGGCTTAGTTTGGATATGACAACAGAAGACAAAGAAAAGATGAGACAGATGAGTATTGTGGCACTGTGGTGTATCCAATGGAACCCAAAGAATCGGCCATCAATGACAAAGGTGGTAAACATGTTAACAGGGAGGTTGCAGATCCTACAGATTCCCCCCAAGCCCTTTCACTACTAGAAAAAGGGCTATAGCTAATATAGACATTTGTGGCGCACTATGTATGTGGTGCGCCACTGCTAAATAGCAGTGGCGCACTAATGTTTATATTACTAATGGCGCACCTGGTGTGTGGTGCGCCACTGCTAAGTTTCTCCTGGGCACACCCCCTCCCCAGACTTACCAGTGGCGCACCGTGGGTGTGGTGCGCCATTACTAGTTAAAACTAGTAATGGCGCACCACACTCACGGTGTGCCACTACTAACAATTTTTTTTTCAATTTTTTTTTTCAAAACTAGTAATGGCGCACCACACACCAGGTGCGCCATTAGTAACCCTGGTTACTAGTGGCGCATTCTTAGGAGGTGCGCCATTAGTAATCTTAAATATATTATTACATGCAACTAAAAATTTAAAAAAAAAAGTTAGTAATGGCGCACCAGGAGAAGGTGCGCCATTGCTATCCCGATGTTTATGGCGCACCCCTAAAAGGTGCGCCATTGCTAGCACATATGTATGGCGCACCATTCTCTGGTGCGCCATTACTAGCACCCCTCCCATACCGGCCAAAATCCCCACCTCTCCCGCGCGCAAACCCTACTCCCTCGCCGCCGCCGCACTCGATCCCATCCCCACCTCTCCCGCACTCGATCCCATCCCCACCTCTCCCGCACTCTCGGGCCGCCCCCTCCCTGCCCGTCTCCGGCGACTCCCTCCGCTCCGGTGGTCTCCCTCCCCCCCCCCGCCACGGTATGCCTCCCTCCCTCTCCCTCTCTCTCTCTCTCACCGTGCCCCCTCCTCTACAGTAGATCGAGCTCCCCCTCCCTGCCCGTCTCCGGCGACTCCCTCCGCTCCGGTGGTCTCCCCCCCCCGCCACGGTATGCCTCCCTCCATCTCCCTCCCTCCCTCTCCCTCTCTCTCTATCTCACCGTGCCCCCTCCTCTGCAGCAGATCGAGCGCGCCCCGTTCCCCCAACGCGCGGCACTGGCAGCCGCCTCTGCTGCGCCGTCAGCCTCTCCCCTGCCCCCTCCGTCTGCCCCGCCTCTGCTGCTCTGCCTCCACGGTCCTGCTGCGTCTCCGACTCCAAGCGCCCACGCTGAGGACGAGGAGGACCGCGGTCTCACGCAGCTTCTCGCCGACCTGCTTTCGATAGAGAGGTGATTTCTTTTTCTAAATAAACAGGTTAATTGATGCATTGAACATTTCAGCTGAAATTGGATTGAAATACAACTCTGTGTATGTATCGAGTGTGATTGAACTAGAATTTTGTGTTGTATCCCCATGTGTTTATCTATTTTATTGAATTATTAAGCATTCAGTTTGAATTATAGATTTGGTGATCAAGATTTGGTCTGCATTCTAGCAGTTGAGCCATAAATCAATCTTGAGCGAAAGGTTGATTGCTGCTTCTTTTTACTTCACTGAAACCGTACCCGACGAAGCACCTACAGCCATAGCTCGTCGTGCGCTGCATTACTCACAATTTTGGGGTTTTTCTGCACTAGTATGTGGACTTAAGTGATTTTCTGCACTTAATAATTTTCTGAGTGCAACTTGAATGATTTTTTGCACCTAATTTGTATCTGCACTTAAGTGAGTAGTAACTCTGAATTCTGATATTTGAGATGAGAGGGTTAGCTTCAAATGCATTGTAAAAAAAATTAACTAGAAAACAGTTATTAATAATCTGAGAGTTAAGGAATTGTCCTGTGCAAAAAAAGGCTTGAGTATAAAAATGTTTGCTTATGTATATGTATTACCTTTTGGCTATGCTGCTTTAACAATTTCCTTCCACACCCTAGCCGCTGCGGGTTCAGGGGCATGCGGGGAGTAACCATCACCATTTTTTTTCTCTACTACCCAATAGGTCTCTCCTCTTTCTGTTCTGTTCTGTTCTTTATGATTTAAGCATCAGCAGATTCCAGTAACCATCACCATTTTTTGGACATGTTGTTTAATCTGAAGCAAAACCTGATCTCTGCTTACTAAACCATCCCCTTTGTTTAAGAACAGGGTGCAGTATTACCAAGGTTACTAGTTGCATCCGTACTACTACAGAGAAGCAAAGCAATCCAACCTTTCTTTGTTTTATTTTGCAATTCTTTGGTCAGATAGATAGCTACAGAGAAATTGATACTTTAGTTCCTGAACACTTAAGCATTAAAGTTTCGGGTCTGCATCGCCGGCAAGAGTTAACCAACTATACTGATGATATCACTAGTACGGCATCTGATTTGTGTTGTTTGTGCAGTTTGCTCCCATCTAGTTGTGTGAAGTGGGCCAAGGAGAAGCTGCTGCGGGTTCCCCTGTTGCAAAGGTTACTTCTCACGCCTTTCTCCCCCTCTACTCATTTTGATTTGGTTTGGCTGACGTGGTTTCCTCACGCGCCATCTAGGTTGCTGTGCTAAAGCAGCCCCTTTGCTTAAGAATGGGGTGCAGTATTACCAAGATTACTAGTTGGATCTGTAGTACTACAGAGAAGCTAACCAATCCAACCTTGGTCTGCATCGCCAGCAAGAGTTAATCAGATGCATGTCTAACCAGCTATACTGA
Source organism: Elymus sibiricus (assembly GCA_039707655.1). NCBI lineage: Eukaryota > Viridiplantae > Streptophyta > Magnoliopsida > Poales > Poaceae > Elymus > Elymus sibiricus. Next base: position 35,366,586 of record CM077668.1, on the reverse strand, counting down.
TGATATCACTAATACGTAGTTTGCTCCGCATCTGATTCGTGTCTTTTGTGCAGTTTGCTCCCATTTGGCTGTGTGAAGGGGGCCAAGGAGAAGCTGCGGCGGGTTTCCTTGTTGCCGAGGTGACTTCTCTCGCCTTTCTCCCCTTATATGCAAGTATATGATCCTACACTAAACTACAGTACTATGTATAAATATTCATCTACTCAGATCTAGAGCAGTAGTTATAACAATTGGAGTTTAGTTATTAAGCAACTGCTTACTGTGATTATGCAATTTTAATGTACATAGTTGTAACAATTTTAATTAACTGAAACTTTTCTTTTAATTTAAATTAGATGAACCTTTTCTTTTAATTTAAATTAGATGAACCTTTTTCTTTTAATTTAAATTAACTGAAACTGTTCTTTTAATTTAAATTAACTAAAACTATTCTTTTAATTTAAATTAAAAGAACCTTTTCTTTTAATTTAAATTAACTGAAACTGTTCTTTTACCCCTCTTCATTTGCACTGTCTGCTGAGGTGGGTTTACCCCTCTTTAGTCAATAGTGCAGCTGAATGGTGTAGATCTAACAGATCCAACATCATTTGGTAAAACTAGATGCTCTGCAGGGCTGATATAGAATGGTGCATAGGATGGTGGAAAAATAAGATATAATCACAAGGTTTTCTATTTAATACAAAAAAAACATATTATGTCTGAAAAAAATAACATATCAACAAATTCCTAGCTAGTGAAGGAAGCCAAGGGGTGCAAGCCGTGTTTGTTGCAGCTGGTGCATTTACAGTGAGGCTGCATACTAAATTCCATACAAAGGTTTCAAACTAATGGTACCTGCTGGTCTCCACTTTTGATGAATGCATTATAGTCTACGCTCTTTATAGTACATGTTTATATCTTCTGTAATTTCACCGTAACATATGAAGACTACGAGCCAAGTAAAAAACTAGGAAATTCTTGATAACAGCTGTTTACAGTCAGGTTTCAAACTAATGTCTTTATTAGGCTTTCCAACTTTGATAAATGCATTAGTCTGCTCTCTTAGAAGTAAATCTAATCATGGAATCACTCAGGAATAATGATAGTTGGTTTATTGTTCTTTTTCTGATTCAAGGTTTCGTGAGTGGCTGAGATACATGTTGAGAGAACATGGAGGTCCCTTATTGGATGCTTTCAGATCAAAATACCCTGAAAGGTATCGCGGCTCCTGGTTTTTACTTGCTACTCTTATTCTTCTCATAATTTTGCAACTTTGTTATAGCTTATTACTCCATGTCCTCAGAACCAACAATGTAAGTACATATTTTACTATTGGTTAAACAATGTCCTCAGAACTTTGCACGTATCAGTGCTGGTTTCCATCTTTGAATAACTAAAAGAAGTTAGTAATTTGCTGATGTGGTAGGCTGTGAGGGCAGGAAAAATGTTCAGTGGGGATTGACTTTATAGTTATATAGGATTATTACAACTATAGTGTACTTCATGATAATCACATGCTAACGATGTACCATATGCTTCCTTCATTTGTTTTGTGCAGGGAGGGAGCTTATACTTGCTTTAATCAAACCGTTGGAGCTGAAGAATTCAGTTATGGTTCTAGAATAGATCACATTGTCATTTCAAAACGCACACACTGTCGAGATGAGGACCCTACGGCACAGCGAGCCGCACTGGACGGTGGCGCAATGCATGAGGTACAGAACTTAAACTCCTTCATCGTCACATCAATCACAACGTTTATGTCACTGAATAGTTAATTTCTTAGGAATAGAGCATGTCTCCTTGGGCTAAACTGTAACAAAGTTCAGAATATTAAAGTTTAGATTATTAACCTTAACTTTCATTTATCAAAGATCTGCACACTTTGTTTTGGATCCACACACCTAGGCTCGTCTAATGTGATCAGATCTGGCCAGATTCCTTTTGATGCATCACCTGTTACTCTTTTCGGTGAATTATGTTAGTAGTAATCTTGATACGTGCAAAGTTCATTCTCACATATTTCACTTCTCTGCAATGTTCATTCTCACATATTTCTATCATTCTTTGCAGGGATAAAGTAAAGAAAAAGAAGAAAAGATTACTAGAAGATTAGTTTTAGAATTTTCTTTTATTTCCTTGTAATTTTTCTTTTATTGGATACTTGTAAAGACATTGTAATATTCTTACTATAATAAAAATCATGATTCTATTTCATTTTTTGTTTTTAAATTATTTTTCCTTATAGGTTGTTTTCTGTAAATTTGGATTTTGTTTTTGTTTTCCAAATACATTACTAGTGGCGCATTTCAGCCCCTATTAGTGGCGCACCTTCCTTTATTACTAGTGGCGTACCTATAAGGCTATTAGTGGCGCACCTAGAGGGAATACCAGTGGAGCACCTAAGGGTTAGTAGTGGCCCACCAGAGGTGCGCCATTACTATCTGTTACTAGTGGCGTGTTAATAGTGGCGCACCTATAGTGCGCCATTACTAACGAAAACAGGTGCGCCACTAATAGGGCTTTTTCTACTAGTGTTTGTGTCGTCTGACAATCGCCCTATGCCACAAAACACGACAAACACATGAACACGCAATGTGTTTCTGTGTATTATTATTACATACACGTTCGAGGGAACTTAACTCGCATCTGTGTTGCAAACTGTAATGCCTTGCCCTTCTATGTCGAATGTTAATTGGACTACATACTGAGCTGAACTATATGGGTCACCTGATCTGTACCCTTTTATTATATTGTAATGCTACATGGGTCACCCGATCTGTACCTTATCATGTTGTATGCTATTAATTAGAAACATACGACACTGGATTTGTCAGCCTTTGAATAATGAGAACTTGTTAAATTATAGCATTCTGTCATTGCTGTGATTTTATCCCCTTTCCCTCATAACTGTAGCCATTTCCATGTGAGAATCACAAGATGACCCTGTAAGATCTTTCTAGTACCGTGATGCGCGGATGACCTCAGCTAATCATGCCACTGCCCCAGCTACTACTAGAAACTCAGCATTCATGTTCTGAAATCAAAAGGAGTGCAAAGGGGAATACTCACCATGGCAGATAGCTTCCGCGGGAGAAGTCCCGGTGAGAGGCGAGTGGGCCGGGGTACTCGGGACGACGAGGAACTAGGAGACGAGTGGTAGCCGCGCGAGTGCGACGGCCCCGGCGGCCAGGCACGACTGCGGCGCCGGAGTAAGTGCCCGCCAGCCGACGGCCGCCGGTTAGGGTACAAACTGTGGATTGTAGAGGTTTTTTTTGCCTTTGGGGATGGATAAGCCCGAGTTGGGCTTATGGGTCGGGCTTATCCAGATTATAAAATGGGCCATGGGAACAGTACGAGATGATTGTTGGGTCAAAATCACTAATGAAAGGCTCCCTCCGCGGAGGTTAAAAAAAAACTCAGGGTCGCACGACATTTTCTGCAGCGCTCCATGACGAAATTCGAATTTGAAGATGCACCCGCTCGCTCGCCAACCCCTAAATAAACAATTACTCCACTCGCCAACAAAAATTTCCGACTCAAAAATCCACTAACTGGTTGACTACTTTTGCTTTCTTTCTTTTCCCGTTGGAAGACTGCTTTTGCTTTCTGTTTCCAAGTCAAAATTCTCATCAATTATTCGCAAATTGACCGAAAGCTTACACCCGATCTTTCCCTTCCTACTAATGATGACGAATTTATTATTTATATATGCAACTCACGCTCAATCGGAATCACCAAACATACGGCAATATGTCGCATTCAACTTCAAGAATTCCTCCATAATAATTAAGGAAACGACTCTTGCGCAACTAGCAAGTCATTCTTACCGACTGATAACCAAAGATAATGATTCTTTAGAAGGTCAAAAAATGCCACCAAAAAAATCATAAAAATCCAAAGTAAAGAAATAAACACATGTGCATGCAGTGCCCAAATGTCCTGAGTATTCGGAGAATGTCAATGAGAAATATTTCTTTTTGAAAATTTGATCCATCCTATGGTATATTTGATGAAGAGAATAGCGAACACAACCATAGAATTGGGTAAATAAACCCATAGATTCAGAAATGACCCTAAACTAATAAAATTACCAACATACCCAGGGCCTCAAATTATGCGAAAATCGCGAGCAAACTTCTTGTTGTTCTTGTTGTTGCTGCGCCATCATAGCTCTCGCCGGTGGTGGAAAACATCGAAAAATAGAGCACTTAACACCTACAGAAGACCTATAGAGATATTTTAGTTCAGCCACTTAATATCTGGGAGGACAGGGGCTTGATATCGAGCTTCTACCTAGTACGTGTGAATTTCTCCATTTTTTTTCTTTCCCATTATTTTAATTTCATTATTTTTAATTTTTATTTCTGTTTTTACCTTTTCTTTTTTTATGTCAGTTCTGTTTTTGACTCTTTGCATATACTTTTCTCCCCTCTAATAACTATATTTTGCTACTTTTTTGTTTGTTTGTTTACTTATCTTCTATGGTAAATTAATTTTCAAGAATACAAGGGCATTTTATTTGAGAGTTTGGACCATTTTTGTTTTCATACACGATCGTCTAGAATACAAGAAGATTGATTTCCTTTGAAATACGCTAGCAATGAAAAAAAATTGAGTTATTTTACAAAAAAAATAAGATTCATGTATGCCACACAAGGAAGTTTGTGATTCTATCGATTTTGTTGAACATTGTAAATATTTTATTTGACATACATGAACATTTCGTGTAACACCCATTAACATTTTCCATAGCTGGCAGAACATATTAAAAAATAAAGGTACATAAAATATGATTTTCATATTACATTACAAATTAAAAATTTAATTCAACATGATTCACGAATCATATTTTCTTACTTGGAATATAACTTAAAAAATACACTTGTATTTTACAATTTGGAGTTTCAAAGCCAGTTTCTTTCAGCATCTCTATGACCAAGACTGGAGCCATACAGTGGGGGGGCTTTCTGTTCCCAACTAACGACGATGACGTCCATATCTTCACAATAGTGCAGTCCAGAATGACGCACATTTAGAATTGGAATTCCTCCATGATAGTGCACACGTCCATTTCGGCATCTCTATATAAGACTCAAGCTATCACATAGTGCTCTGACCGCTAACGGCTAACCCTACAGACGTACGGGAACATGTTGCCATCTCCTTTCATCCTCCGTCAGAGTTCCCACAATTACCGCGGGGGTGAATCACTCCACGCTGTGGTACCGTGAGTCCTACCTACGTGCCTATAAAATGTCAACACAAATGTATTTCATATCCGAGAAATACACACACACAAAAAGACGTTCTTGTGGATTTATAATAACTATATAGACCCACAATTTTGTGTGCTTAATGTAACACACAAACGGAAACCTTTCTTCATCAAATTTTACTTACACACACTTTACATCTATATATACATGTAGATATGTTTTAGAAAAAACGAAAAAAAAAACAAAATGGGGTTTTCGATTGAGCTCACCAGTCCAAGATATTTTTGGGGTTTCCGAGCTACGGTTCTCCATCTTCCCAACATCTGCCTAGTACCTGAAAACATGATTGCTTTCACCAAATTTGAATAAACATTTCATACAAAATTAATTAGCCAGTATTTAGTGCTGATGGCCCAGCTTTTTAATCAAAGCACAACAATAGTTCATACAAAAGTTTGAGCATGACAGAAAACACGGATCAGCAGCAGCTGAAGCATAATATCATAGTATATAAGATGGCCTGAACATAGTAGTAGGAGTACACAGCACGCCGGGAAACACAACAGATTATTTCATACTTGATACAACTACAACCATAATTTCATTTCCTCATGAGCTAATTGCATCGCTTCATCGTACATCACGTCACACATCAATATTTTCACTCATATCCTCCTCGGATATTTCAGTCAACTCGGACGACAAATGGTAAGTATCCTCGGTATGGATGTACCCTTCGTCACAGAAGAATGGCCTGGAAGGCATCTGTAAGCCATCGGTGTTGCCTTCCAGCATCTCTATAACCTCGCTCATCATTGGACGGTCATGGGATTTCATTTGTATGCACCATAATCCGACGATGCACAGCTTCTTCTCCAACTCATGCATCTCAGTATCAACATGAGTGGATATCTCACCTACATCTTCTTGTTGGGATAGCCGGTCATACACCCATGAAGGGTAGTACGCTTGGCTCGAGTTCGCTGCGTTCGGATCCGCGTTCCTTCTTCCTCCAGCCATCTCCATCAGCAGCATCCCAAAGCTGTAAACATCAGACTTGCTCGATATGTTACCGAAGCTCCGAGATATCATCTCAGGAGCTATGTAGCCAATTGTTCCCCGTAGGGCTCTTGATGACACAAAACTGTTGTCCCTTGGGTATAGTTTGGCCAGACCGAAATCAGCAACTTTGGGGACAAAATTGCTATCAAGAAGGATGTTGTGGGGCTTGATGTCAAAGTGGAGAATCTGCATCTCACACCCCTGATGTAGGTAGTTGATCCCTCGGGCAATGCCCAAAGCGATATCGATGAGCTTGTCCCAAGAGAAACTCCTCTCGACAGAGAAGATGTACTTGTCGAGAGAACCTCGAGGCATGTACTCATAGATGAGAGCCCTCCTCATTTCTTCCGAGCAGAACCCGACAAGACGCACCACATTAACATGGTGGATCCTACCAATGGTGGAAACTTCACTGATGAAATCTTCTCCATTGCAGTTAGAGTTACCCGCTAGCATCTTGACGGCCACATGTAAGTCATTAAGTAGCACACCCTTGAACATGGAGCCGTAACCACCTTGGCCCAACTTATCTCGGAAATGACCTGTAATTGCAGTGATGTCTGTGTAGGCATACCTAGTTGGGGTGAACATTTGTTGCATGCGGAGAAACTTCTTCACTGTATCAATTGTTATCCTTGTTTTCCAATACTTGTAGGCAAAGAAAGTCCAAACTGCCAAGTACCCCCACAGGAATCTATACGGTCCTGCATAATTTTTATTACGAAGCGTAATTAAGTATTTACAAACGTGCACAGCAAGATATTACAACACACATGTGTTATACAAATGTAAGAACAATGTGAACATGGTTCCACGAGCACCCACGTGAATAGTAAATTCAAAAGGCTACTAGGTTTTTTTTTAAAGTCCACATGAATTAGGAACAATTAGCAGCATAAGAAATCAATCCACATGAATTAGTTGGTAGCACCGTTCCTACTATCCAAAGGATACGAAAGAAAATCATTGAAACTGGAGTCCGTGAATAATATATATGAAAATCTAACAGCCCAAAAAGGCCTTCAAAACAGTGGGAGCTCATTTTAACCTAATAAGAATTATAAAGTAAACAAAAGTTTTTGATGTACCATTGATCCACTTGAAAATCCTCGTGACAAATAGTGCTAGCATCAGGCACACACGGACGTAGGTTGATGGAGCTGCTTCAATTCCACATTCGATAATATATAGATCAGGATTCAAAATTATGGATGCTCTTTGCATTGGTTCTTCGCGAAATGTGCTGCAGAAAAAGGGCGAAGATGTAGGGCAATCAAGTGGGCATCCATGCGTGTGCTAAAACATGTAACAGCTAGATCTCAGAACTCACCGGATGAGGCGCAGTAGGCAGTCCTTGAAGCTCATGAACGGTGTAAACCGAGCGGCGAAGCCGGTCCTCATGGACTTCACCACATCCGTGTAGCTTGCGTTCTCCAGCGCAGTCACCCCGATATCTAGACGATTCTCCGGACCACCCAGAGGAGTCATGGCCAGGTACCGGCACCAAGGCTCAAGGTTCTCGACACGAGAGGCTCCTGGACCGGTTAACACATAGACAAAAGAACCGCCGGTGCTCATGCAAGCGACGGGCATGTACATACCGTTGTTCCTCACTTCCTGGGAACATTCAACGAAGCTAGCCAGACTGTACGTCACGAGGGCCAAGTCAGCTCCTACGTCGTCGTAGTCAAAGGGCCGGAGCTGTTGTTCTTCCGTCCCGTCCAGGTATTCATGGGGTCGCCGGTTCCACCGAGGAAGACGGGGGCAACTGCTATGGAGATCCAGGTCGGTGTCGATGATCTGGAAGGTGGAATCAGTGTAGTTGATGCTGGTCACGTAGTATGTTGCATCTGCGATGCGAAGCGTGGCCTTGGCATCGGTGCAGGCTAGCTCGCCGGATTTGTCGCCGCATCCTGCTGGATCACCTGCCCGGCGGAATGGGAACGACACGTTCCTGAGAGGACCACACGAGAAGCGCGGACAGGCAGCATCTCCTCGGTGATTTCGTCCCTGGACAAGGACTGCAAGCATAGTCAGGCAAGTTAAGGCTTGCAGCGCAGTCCCCCGGTGGAGTGCACTGAGCGTAGCCATGGCAAATGATTACTGGTTCACAGAATTGCATATTGGTTCACAGAGCAAGCTGCCACCAAAGTTAACGGTGCCTCATCACATCCAGCTACTTGCTCTAGCCACATGATCGATTGTCACTGGGAATATGACAACTGGAACGAGGCTGAATGCCAGAGTGGTGCACTTGGATGGTTCCTCATCTGTAAGTCAAAAGTTCAGTCGGCAAATGAAATTTCTCCTCGCCAGTCACTCAAATACAACGACAGGTCAACAAGACTTGTCAGAATTCAGAATTCTGTGATGGTGCTTTAACATGTCAGCTTCAGGATTTTTAGCAAGTTTCCTGCAGCTGAATGTGTACAAGTTTGTCGAGGGCGTCCGCCTGGCAAAATGACAAGAAAAAGTTATGATGTTTTAGTCACAAGAATAGTCTAGAAAGTGATAGCATTTGATTCCAAAAAAAACAGAGCTTTCCAAGCCATAGAATACCACACAAGTTTCAGGGGCAGGCACCTACCATGAGCATCCATCTACCTGAAATTAAAAGCCAATAAATAACTTCTTGGAGAGAAACGCAAACAGGGGGTCATTTCTTATACTGTCGGCCTTCTCTTGTTCACTCCCTTTTCATCTCCGTCAGGTTTCATGGAGTTGCCTGAATTTCTTGTCGCACTGCTGCTGCTGCTCTCTCTTCTGGCCTATGAATCCTGTGTGGGCAGAGCATCAGATGATGAAGATTTCTTCAAGAATTGTTCATCGCATCGGTGCAGCAAACAAGCTCCAGAGATCCGGTTCCCTTTCCGGCTTTCAACCAACCCTCCATCGTGCGGCGCACCTGGCATGCAGTTATCATGCTCCGGGCAGGACACAATCCTGGATCACCATGTTTTTGGCTCCTGCAGAGTTACTGAGATCTATTACAGGCACCGTGTCATCAACGTCATCCCGCTTGTGAAACCATCGACACAATGCCCTCTTCAGAAGCTCATCTCAACAAACTTAGCAACTGATGTGTACAAACAACCTCAACCATCACAAGTTACGACCCTGGTACGTTGTTCAAGAGATTTCACACCAGTGGATCAATATAGTATAGTAGGCCCAGCCTCTTGTCTCAGTAACAATGCTAGCCAATTCTGGTATTTGGCATCAGCTTCCGCATACATGTCTGACCTTCCACGGGACTGCATGGCCGTTTCTAAAGGCATCTCCATACCATTCACCTATGATAAAAATGGCCGAAACACAGATGAGTTCACCTTCAATGAAAAAGCAAATGCACTCATCAACTACGGTGAAACAACATTCACTTGGCACCTCAATAACATTACCCATGTCTGCCAACAGTGTGAACATGAAGGTCGACACTGTGGATTCTGCTCACGAAGGCGTCAAGCATTCTGCCAGCACCATGGTATTGTTTCTTTCCCTAGTTGAAATCCCATATATATCATTATGGGGTGTCAATTAATTTTGCAACAACATTCCTGATTTTCTGTTTCTCCATCTACTAGTTTGTCAATCTCTTATATTCTGATGTTAAACTGTTTTTAATCTCCCGAGAGGATTTTCACCTATAGTTAAATTATTTCGCAAACAAAATTGTAGTGCAAATCATAAAAATTGTTAACTTGTTCAAGCACATACAGTCTCTAGGTTCACATCCATGAAAGTTCCCACCCAAAACATTCGTCAAGAGATGCAAGTGCCAAATTATATGGGCAAACTTGTGACGGTTGACTAATTTGTAAAATTCTCACAAAAAACAGTAAGAGATAAACCTTAATTGACCATTTTTCGGATTGCTTTAGTCTTCTAGAACTGAAGATGAATAAACAACTGTGGAGCTATAAGATAACAAGGTAATGCATTAAGGAATATAACACCGTATATCTGAGGTCCAATATACCTGAAGCCAACAGGAAGCTACAATATATATGTCCTCCCTATGTCCATAGACAACTCGTTTAAGAATCAGGAATTAGTTGTTCAAAACATACATTGTACAAGTAATGAAGTAGTTCTTCTGTTTTTGTCTACATTAAATCATGGCAAAACTAATGATCTTCTTCCTACATGCAGGTACGCATGTCATTCGAATTGCAGGTAATGTTGCAATTCTTTTTCCCATTCTAAATGAAATTCTTATTGTGTTTTCTCATTGCCATAAGAGTCAGGTACCAAGTGCTTCTTATCTGAATAAAACTCGCTAATTTCCTTTCTTTTTAATCAGCAGTATCATCTGTAGCTGCATTTGTAGTTCTTTCATTGATGGTGGCCACCGCTATATATCTCTCCTTGAAGTCAAGGTACAATGAAGAGATAAATATGAAGGTTGAAATGTTTCTCAAGGCATATGGCTCATCGAAACCCACAAGGTACACTTTCCCTGAAGTTAAGAAGATAGCAAGACGGTTCAAGGATAAACTCGGACAGGGTGGATTTGGAACTGTATACAAGGGCGAGCTACAAAATGGAGTTCCTGTGGCAGTCAAGATGCTAGAGAGCTCTACAGGAGAGGGAGAGGAATTCATCAATGAAGTTGCAACCATTGGACTGATCCACCATGCAAATATCGTTCGTCTCTTGGGCTTTTGCTCCGAAGGAACTAGACAGGCTCTTATTTATGAATTCATGCCTAACGAGTCACTGGAGAAATACATATTCGCACATGTTTCTAATATTTCTCGACAACTCCTAGCACCCAACAAAATGCTAGATATTGCTTTAGGCATTGCCCGAGGAATGGAATACCTGCATCAAGGCTGCAACCAGCGGATTCTCCACTTTGACATCAAGCCACATAACATCTTGCTGGACTACAACTTCAATCCAAAGATCTCAGACTTTGGCCTTGCAAAGCTGTGTGCAAGGGACCAGAGCATCGTTACCTTGACAGCAGCCAGAGGCACCATGGGATACATCGCACCAGAGCTATACTCTCGGAACTTTGGAGGGGTGTCTTACAAGTCAGATGTGTACAGTTTCGGCATGCTTGTGTTGGAAATGGTGAGTGGAAGGAGGAACTCAGACCCAAGTGTTGAGAACCAGGATGAGGTATATCTCCCAGAGTGGATCTATGAGAAAGTAGTCAGTGGGCAAGATTGGGAGCTTACTTTGGAAATGACAGCAGAAGACAAAGAAAAGATGAGACAGCTGACTATTGTGGCAGTATGGTGCATCCAATGGAACCCAAAGAGTCGACCATCAATGACAAAGGTGGTAAACATGTTAACAGGGAGGTTGCAGAACCTGCAGATTCCCCCCAAGCCCTTTGTGTCGTCTGACAATCGCCCTATGCCACAAAACACGACGAACACATGAACATGCACTGTGTTTTTGTGTATTATTATTACATGTTTGACGGAAGTTAACTCGCATCTGTGTTGCAAACTGTAAAGCCTTGTACTTTTATGTCGAATGTTAATTCGACTACATACTGAACTGAACTACATGGGTCACCTGATTTGTACCTTATTGTATTGTAAAATGCTACATTGGTCACCGGATCTGTACCTTATCATGTTGTAATGCTATTAATTAGAAACATATGGCACTGGATTTGTCAGCATTTGAATAATGAGAACTTGTTAAATTATACTAGTATCCTGTCATTGCTGTGATTTTATTCCCTTTCCCTCATAAAACTGTAGCCATTTCCTTGTCAGAATCACAGGATGACCCTGTAAGATCTTTCTAGTACAGTGATGCGCAGATGGCCTCAGCTAGTCATGCCACTGCCCCGGTTACTAGTAGAAACTCAGCATTCATGTTCTGAAATCATAAGGAGAGCAAAGGGGAATACTCACCATGGCAGATAGCTTCCGCGGGAGGAGTCCCGGTGAGACGAGGTACTCGGGAAGACGAGGAACTCGGAGAATGCGAGCGGTAGCTGCGCGAGTGTGACGGCCCCGGCGGCCAGGCACGACTGCGGCGCCGGAGTAAGCGCCCGCCAGCCGACGGCCGCCGGTTAGGGTACAAACTGTGGATTGTAGAGGGTTTTTTCGCCTTTGGGGATGGATAAGCCCGAGTTGGGCTTATGGGTCGGGCTTATCCAGATTATATAATGGGCCATGGGAACAGTACGAAATGACTGTTGGGTCAAAATCACTAATGAAAGGCTCCCTCCGTGGAGGTTAAAAAAAACTCGGGGTCGCGCGACATTTTCTGCAGCGCTCCATGACGAAATTCAAATTTGAACATGCACCCGCTCGCTCGCCAACCCCTAAAAAAACAATTACTCCACTCGCCAACAAAAATTTCCAACTAAAAAATCCACTTCTCATTGGAAGACTGCTTTTGCTTTCTGTTTCCAAGTCAAAATTCTCATCAATTATTCGCAAATTGACCGAAAGCTTACACCCGATCTTTCCCTTCCTACTAATGGTGACGACGACATCCATTTATTATTTATATATGCAAGTCACGCTCAATCGGAATCACCAAACATATGGCAAGATGTCGCATTCAACTTCAAGAATTCCTCCATAATAATTAAGGAAATGACTCTTGCGCAGCTAGCAAGTTATTCTTACTGACTGATAACCACAGATAATGATTCTTTAGAAGGTCAAAAAATGCCACCAAAAAAATCATAAAAATCCAAAGTAAAGAAATAAACACATGTGCATGCAGTGCCGAAATGTCCTGTGTATTCGGAGAATGTCAATGAGAAACATTTCTTTTTGAAACTTCGATCCATCCTATGGTATATTTGATGAAGAGAATAGCGAACACAACCATAGAATTGGGTAAATAAACCCATAGATTCAAAAATGACCCTAAAGTAATAAAATTACCAACATACCCAGGGCCTCAAATTATGCGAAAATCACGAGCAAACTTCTTGTTGTTCTTGTTGTTGCTGCGCCATCATAGCTCTCGCCGGTGGTGGAAAACATTGAGAAATTGAGCACTTAACACCTACAGAAGACCTATGGAGATATTTTAATTCAGCCACTTAATATTTGGGAGGACAGGGGCTTGATATCGAGCTTCTACCTAGTACGTGTGGATTTCTCCATTTTTTTTTCTTTCCCATTATTTTAATTCCATTATTTATAATTTTAATTTCTGTTTTTACCTTTTCTTTTTTTATGTTAGTTCTGTTTTTGACTCTTGGCATATACTTTTCTCCCCTCTAATAACTATATTTTGCTACTTTTTTATTTGTTTGTTTACTTATCCTCTATGGAAGCTCATCTCAACAAACTTAGCAACTGATGTGTACAAACAACCTCAACCATCACAAGTTACGACCCTGGTACGTTGTTCAAGAGATTTCACACCAGTGGATCAATATAGTATAGTAGGCCCAGCCTCTTGTCTCAGTAACAATGCTAGCCAATTCTGGTATTTGGCATCAGCTTCCGCATACATGTTTGACCTTCCACGAGACTGCATGGCCGTTTCTAAAGGCATCTCGATACCATTCACCTATGATAAAAATGGCCGAAACACTGATGAGTTCACCTTCAATGAAAAAGCAAATGCACTCATCAACTTCGGTGAAACAACATTCACTTGGCACCTCAATAACATTACCCATGTCTGCCAACAGTATGAACATGAAGGTCGACACTGTGGATTCAGCTCACGAAGGCGTCAAGCATTCTGCCAGCACCATGGTATTGTTTCTTTCCCTAGTTGAAATCCCATATATATCAGTATGGCGTGTCAATTTATTTTGGAACAACATTATAGATTTTCTGTTCCTCCATCTACTAGTTTGTCGATCTCTTATGTTCTGATGTTAAACTGTTTTTCATCTCCCGGCAGGATTTTCACCTATAGTTAAATTATTTCGCAAACAAAACTGTAGTGCAAATCATAGAAATTGTTAACCTGTTCAGGCATCTCTAGGTTCACATCCATGAAAGTTCCCACAAAAAAAACTTTCGTTAAGAGATGCAAGTGCCAAATTATATGGGGAAACTTATGACGGTTGACTAATTTGTAAAATTCTTACAAAAACAGTAAGAGATAAACCTTAATTGACCATTTTTCAGATTGCTTTAGTCTTTTAGTAGTGAAGATGAATAAACAATTGTAGAGCTATCACATAACAAGGGAATGCACTAATCAATATAACACCCTATGTTTGAGGTCCAATATACATGAAGCCAACTGGAGGCTAACACATATATATATGTGCTTCGTATGTCAACAGGAATCAGGAATTAGTTGTTCCAAACATACACTATACAAGTAATGAAGTAGTTCTTTTGTTTTTGTCTACATTAAGTCATGGCAAAACTAATGATATTCTTCCTACATGCAGGCACGCATGTCATCCCAATTGCAGGTAATGATGCAACTCTTATTTGTTTCCCATTCTAAATGAAATTCTTTTGTGTTTTCTCATTGCAATAAGCGTCAGGAACCCATGACTTCTTATCTGAATGCAGCTCACTAATTTCATTTCTTTTTGATCGACAGCATCATCTGTAGCTGCATTTGTAGCTCTTTCATTGGTGGTAGCCGCAACACTGTACCTCTCCTTGAAGTCAAGGTATAATGAAGAGATAAATAAGAAGGTCGAAATGTTTCTCAAGGCATATGGCACATCGAAACCCACAAGGTACACTTTCCCTGAAGTTAAGAAGATAGCACGATTCAAGGATAAACTAGGCCAGGATGGATTTGGAAGTGTATACAAAGGCGAGCAACCTAATGGAGTTCCTGTGGCAGTCAAGATGCTAGAGAGCTCTACAGGAGAGGGAGAGTAATTCATCAATGAAGTTGTAACCATTGGACTAATCCACCATGCAAATATCATCCGTCTTTTGGGCGTTTGCTCCGAAGGAATGAGACAGGCTCTTATTTATGAATTCATGCCTAACGAGTCACTGGAGAAATACATATTCCCACATGTTTCCAATATTTTTTGACAACTCCTAGCACCAAACAAAATGCTAGATATTGCTTTAGGCATTGCTCGAGGGATGGAATACCTGCACCAAGGCTGCAACCAGTACATCCTCCACTTTGACATCAAGCCACACAACATCTTGCTAGACTACAACTTCAATCCGAAGATCTCAGATTATGGCCTCGCAAAGCTGTGTGCAGTAAGAGGCACAATGGGATACATTGCACCAGAGCTATACTCTCGGAACTTTGGAGGGGTGTCGTACAAGTTAGATGTGTACAGTTTCGGCATGCTGGTGTTGGAAATGGTGAGTGGAAGGAGGAATTCAGATCCAGGTGTTGAGAACCAGGACGAGGTATACCTCCCGGAGTGGATCTATGAGAAAATAATCAGCGAGCATGAATGGGAGATTACTTCAGAAATGTCAGCAGAAGACAAAGAAAGGATGAGGCAGCTGACTATTGTGGCACTGTGGTGTATCCAATGGAACCCAAAGAATCGGCCATCAATGATAAAGGTGGTAAACATGTTAATAGGGAGGTCGCAGAACCTGCAGATTCCCCCCAAGCCCTTTGTGTTGTCTGACAATCGCCCTATGCCACAAAACACGACAAACACATGAATATGCACTGTGTTTTTGTGTATTATTATTACACCCTTGAGGGAAGTTAACTCGCATCTGTGTTGCAAACTGTAATGCCTTGCACTTTTATGTCGAATGTTAATTTGATTACATACTGAACTGAACTACATGGGTCACCTGATCTGTACTTATTATATTGTAATGGTATTAATTAGAAACATATGGCATTGGATTTGTCAACCTTTGAATAAAAGAAAAAAAAAAGAATAATGAGAACTTGTAAAATTATACACTAGTAGGAAATACCTTATAGATAGATGCTTAGCAGTAGCGAGGGGTATATGAGCCGCGCTGCTGCTAATTAGTAGTAGCGAGGGGGGTATAAACCCCTCGCTACTGCTAAGTTGATAGTAGTAGCGCGGGCTATAAACCCACGCTGCTACTAAGTGGTCTCAACCGTGCCCCTCGGGACAGGCCATAGTAGTAGCGAGGGGTATAAACCCCTCGCTGCTGCTAAGTTGATAGTAGTAGCGCCGGTTATAAATCCACGCTGCTACTAAGTGGTCTCCACCGTGCCCCCCGGGACAAGTCATAGTAGTAGCGAGGGGTATAAACCCCGCGCTGCTACAAAGTACAGGGTTTTCAATAGCCCTGAAATCCCCATATCCTTCCCCAAATCCTTCCTCTTTCCCGTCAGTCTCGCCACTTTCTCTCCATAGGCTCTCACATGGACCTCATGCCCATGCGCGCCTCCTCCTCCATGGCGCCGAAAGAGGCCGCCGCCTCGCGCTGCCGGCATCCAGGAGCTCACCGGTCTTCCCCAGCGTCTCCAAGCCACCACGCCGGAGCACCTCACTACCGGGGACCAGCCCCGCTGCTCCCCTCCATCTCCTTCCTCTCTCCCTCGTTTTTCTTTTTCTCTCTCTCCCTCTGGTTTGACTCACCCTCCCATGTCCATCCCCGTGCGGGTCGTCGCCATTGACGACCAGGAGCTCTCTGCCTTGGCTGCGAAGAGGAGCCCCACGCCGCAGCCTTGCTCTGCCCTGTATCCGGGCCCTCTCTAGTAGCCGCCGCCGGATCTGGTCTGCCACTGCCCATCCGCGCCTCCGGCGACCCCTGTCGTCGCTGGATCGAACCATTGCTGCCATTGACAGCACGCACGGGATCGAGAATTATTTTTTGTTTTTGAAATTAATAGTAGTAGCGCGGGGGATAAGACACTCGTTACAGATAATTAGTAGTAGCGCGGGTGTCACCCGCGCTACTACTAACATACGTAGTAGTAACGCGGGGTGGCACCCGCGCTACTACTACCCAGTTAGCTGTAGCGCCCTAGTAGTAGCGCGGGACCCGCGCTACTACTAGGCTTTTCCCTAGTAGTGATAGTACTAGTATCCTGTCATTGCTGTGATTTTATCCCCTTTCCCTCAGAAACTGTGGCCATTTCCTTGTCAGAATCACAAGATGACCATGTAAGCTCTTTCTAATACATTGACGCGCAGACGGCCTCCACTGCCCCAGCTACTACTAGAAAGTAGAAACGCAGCAAAGGGATTTCTGTTCTGAAATCAAAAGGAGAGCAAAGGGATTAGTACTCACCATGGCAGAAAGCTTCCGCGGTGAGACGCGGAGAATGTGAGCTGCGCGAGCGGGACGGCCTTCGGCGGGCAAGCACGGCTTGAGTGCGTCGCCGGAGTAAGCACTCGCAGGCCGCCGGCCGCCGGCTAGGGGAGAAACGGGCAACCGTTGCAGAAACTGTGGAGGTGCGTTTCCCCTTTGGGGATAAGCCTGAGTTGGGTCGGGCTCCCTTGTAGAAATGGGCAATGACAATGGGACAACGGTTCAATGATGATGGCGCCTTCTAAAACGTGTGCATGTGGTGTATGTTTTAGGTCTGCTACATCGGTTGTTGGTCCCGATACGTTATATGGATGGATCGGCGACGACATCAGTTATAGATACACTATTAGGAAAAGGGCTATAGCTGATATGGACATTAATGGCGCACCATGTATGTGGTGCGCCGCTGCTATATAGCAGTGGCGCACCAGATACAGGTGCGCCATTAGTGTCCTCATTACTAATGGCGCACCAGACACACGGTGCGCCATTACTAGCAAATTTTATTTTTTTTTATTTTTCCAAAACTATTAATGGCGCACCAGGGCACAGTGCGCCATTACTAGTTTTAACTAGTAATGGCGCACCACACGCTCCGTGCGCCACTACTAACAATTTTTTTTTTTACCTTTTTTTTCAAAACTTGTAATGGCGCACCTGTGTGAAGTGCGCCATTACTAGTTCAAACTAGTAATGGCGCACCACAACCACGGTGCGCCACTACTAAATTTTTTTTTTTTTTGCAAAACTAGTAATGGCGCATCCCTAACTGGTGCGCCATTAGTAACCAGGGTTACTAATGACGCATTTTTAGGTGGTGCGCCACTAGTAACCTGAGACCAGCTAGATATTTTGGACAGCCACCTATCACACTCACTTTTCCCACTTCATTCTCTCCACCTCCTCCTCCAAGCTTGTCTCGGCTGCCTCCTCCTCCTCACCTCATTTGCACCATAGATTCACCCAAATTAAGTGGTTAAATTACCTTTTTTTGATAGGTAAGTAAGGGGAAAGCTTTCTTTATGTTGTAGATCTACTTTTTTCTCCCTCCAACAACGTGCACATGCACTTTTTATGGTCTAGCCAGATCTACGTATGTTTGTGATGTTGCATATATGTTTGTGTTTGCAGGTACCGGTATTTGAAATGCGATAGTTGCCAATATTTTGCCGGAATGTTGATTCATTTCCGTTTCGGCGAGAATTTGGCACTATGCATTCTTTTTGGTCCTATTTTTAGGCAAAGTCATGCCAAATTTTTTCTTGGTTCTAAAATATCGTTTTGCTCTACCCCGCAGGCGACCATGGTCCGCACGATGACCGAAGGCATCGTGAATAGGTTTTTGAGCTCCGCGAAGGCCGAGATGCTTCAAAAGAACGAGACAGAGATAAGATGTCCGTGTCGAAGATGCAAGCTGAAGAGCCTTATTGCGGACCCGGATTCCGGGCAGGTGCGGGACCACCTGCTCTTGCGTGGTTTCATGGATGGCTATCGGTGGCAAGGTGATGAAGATGACTATGAAGTCGTCCATGGGGGCCGGGCAAGAAATGAGGAAGGGTAGCAAGACAACCACCGCGGCGAGGGCGGGCGAGAAGACGAAGAATCTCCAGGACATGATCACGACGGTGATGCAGTACACAGTCATCATGTAGAAGATGCCGGACATGATGATGAGGAAGATCAAGACGAAGGGCATGATCATGAAGATGAAGATGCCGGAGCAGACGACGATGGACCATCGATGGGCTGGGTGCAGGACCCTCATATTCAAGAGCTGCTTCTCAAGCAGACGGATAAAGCAAGAGCTGCCGCCCGAGAGAAAGCCAAGCTGGATCAACTGGAGATAGACGCGGTTACTCCATTGTATGAAGGATGCAGGCCCGAGGATACCCGCCTGAAAGTAACGCTCATGGCTCTGGAGATGAAGGTAAAACACAAAATGACCGACGCATGCTTCAACGAGAACATGTCATTCTGGCACGAACGTCTTCCCAAGGGGAACAAGTGCCCGACCAGTTTCGAGGAGGCGAAGAAAATCGTGTGTCCTCTGGATTTACCGCACGTGAAATACCATGTGTGCATGAACAATTGCATCATTTATCGGGACGAGCACGCGGAGTCTACCATATGTCCGGTGTGCGGCGTCACTCGATACAAGAAGAGGAAGAAAGCTCCTCGAAAAGTGGTGTGGTACTTTCCGATCACTCCTCGTCTGCAGCAGTATTTCGCGGACCCTAAGGCAGCAAAGCTCCTGCGTTGGCACGCGGATAGGGAGGAGAAGAAGCGAGAAGATGACGGAAATGATCCGGAGATAAATAAAAAAGACAAGATGCTGAGTCACCCTAAGGATGCGAGCCAGTGGCAAGCGTTGAACTTCGAACACCCAGAATTTGGGGACGATCCAAGGAACATCGTGCTGGGCGCGAGCACCGATGGAGTCAATCCGTTTGGCAGCCAGAGAAGCACACATGATTTCTTAGATTTCGATCGTTCTTTGTTTTCCTAACATTCCGTGTTTTGTGCAGTGACACACATTGCACACTCATCCTCTTAAGCCCGAAATATTCCATGGCCACGTATTTCGACTCGGACCGTCAGTTGAAGAAAGACTACACAAATATCAAGAAAGTTCTTGATGATGTTCTCCCCGGCTACGCCAGATCTGGAGGCACCTTCAGCAGGCCAATTCGTAGGTACGGTAAGCACGTGTTCGCCCACAATACGACGTTCCCCTGCGTCAAGCAGCCGCCTGGCGGTCAGAAGGATGCCTACTACGCCCTCCATCACATGCGGGCGATCGTGCGGGACCATAATCACCTTCTGCTACCAAATAATCTCAAAGATTGGGCCGCAAGCTTGTCGGCAATCCAGGACACGGACATCAGACAAGAATTCTTTCGCATCCAGTCGGAGTTTGCGGAAATCATCCATCAAGATGTCCTTCGTACCTCGGGGCAGTTCTACCTTAGATATCAACCGTCCAACAGTGAGATAGAAACAACGCTACAAATGCAGGCTGACAACGACCGCGATTTCATGACCATCACGATAGACGGCGGCTTCATCCACGCTCCGGTCCCTGAGTCGAGTCGAAAGTAGTGATGCTATGTAGTTCTGAAATATCGATTAGCTCTCTAGTTTGGACAGTCGTTCAACTTATATGTAATCGATGCTATTTATTAGTAGGACCACGAATCGTGCTATTAATGTGTTGCTTTTCTCTTCCGATCCTTTTGTTGCATACTTATATATTGCTTATGTATTGTCTGTGAATTGCTACTAACGTTTTGTTTGTCTAGTTTATAGAGATGCCGTCGTATGTCGTGTACAAGGGTAAGGTTCCCGGAGTCTACGACGACTGGGAGGAGTGTCGGAAACAGGTTTACCGTTTCAGCGGTAACAGTTACAAAGGGTACACCACTAGGGCGGAGGCGGAAGCTAGATACGCGCGCTATCTAGCGGGAGAGAGGAGGGAGCGGAGGAGGAACCGGATGAAGACCAGTTTCATCGCGATGATGCTCATCGTGATGACCGCAGCTCTCTTCTATGTGATGGTAGTTTAGATGATCGATATCGACTTGTAATGTGAAGACAAACTCGCTACTCGCGGTCTCGAGACTTGTAAATGTTCTAACTTTGTTCGGTCTTTTGAATTCGGAGACTAGCTAATATGATGAATTGTATTCGGAGACTAATCTTCTATTGTATTCGATGAATCTGCTGTTTATATGTTGTGCTGTCTATATTCTGTGCAGTAATATATTTTGTAACCTGCGCAAATATCAGAAAAGAAAAAAAAATAATTCCTAATATTCATACTAGTGGCGCACCATACAGCACATTAGTGGCGCACTGCTATAAAAAATACTAGTGGCGCATTATCTGTTAGTGCGCCATTAGTAACCCAGAGCACAAGGTAAATATGGCCCCCTGGGAGGCATACTAATGGCGCACCGTGGGACTTACTAATGGCGCACTGCCTGGTGCGCCACTATAGTCTGGTAGGGGTGCGCCATTAGTATATGTTACTAGTGGCGTGATGATAGTGGCGCACCTGTAGTGCGCCATTAATGGCCAAAACAGGTGCGCCACTAATAAGCCTTTTCCTAGTAGTGATATGTGGAGTGAGAGCACTCCACATTATCAAGTTTGTAGGTGTGAGTGGTGGCTTCTGGTCGCTTGATATATGTTCTTGTCAGACCTTCGTGAAATAATTAATAAAGATGGCTGTATGCATCGATTGATGCAGAGGCCGGGGGTTTAACCTCCTTTTGCAAAAAGAAATGGGCAATGACAACCATACGAATTGATTGCTGGGCCGGTCCGCGGTCTGGGCTGTGGAACAGCGGCGAGCTCATATTGGGCAGTAGCCACTGGTACGAAGGTAAAAAAAAAACACTGGTTGTCTCCAAAAAAAACACTGGTACGAGCGTCAAAAAAAAATCCACCGGTACGATTTCCCTATAAAAACAACCAAGAGTAACATTTCCCTTTTTGAGGTAACGTGTTAGTGGCTTGGCTTTTTTAGGTAGGAAAAAAGGAGCATGCAGATACTCCAAAGACAGCACTGTCGACCGAACCCCCGAACCCAGCATACATCAAAGACCAAAGCCGATCAGATCCAGGAAGATCCGTCGGAGACACACCTTCACATACCTCCATCGGCGCTAAGCGTGCAAAGCAATGTCACTGCAACAACCAAGACACATATACTCACTACAACCAGCATGACGCACGGGGGACAACGCGAAAAAAGGGCTCTCGTGGGCGCTCCCGAAGCTGCCCCATGACGGTGGCCCCGGGGCGCCCGCGGTTCACCCGTCATGGACTGCCGAGGCGGTTCACCTGGGTGAGCGTCATCCAGGTAGAGCGGACGGCGCGGAGGGCACTCTCACCCATGAAGGCCCCCAGGAGGTGAGGTGGGCACTCCAGCATCATTTATAAGAGTAATGTATGTAATGAAATTGCATAATATTGTACTGAAATTACAAAAATTTAAATGGTGCAATTTCAGTTCTATTATCACTGTGCAATATAGCACGGTGATAATAGAACTGAAATAGCCATTCTCCAGATGAAGAAACATAACAGAGGAAAGTCTATATTTATAACTACAAGTGCACACAATCGTTTCAAAGGCGAGGAAATAGCATATATATCTCGACACGTCACCCTATAGTGCAGGTTCATACATTACTTCCAATTTATTTCAAACCCTTATGAATTTGAGCCAATTGCACAGCACATAGCGTAGTTGAGAAGGACAAAACCACTTTCATGGCAGCCACAAATGTCCATCTTCATATTTAAGGCGCATGTAAATGTGGTCCATACTAAGTTGGGATGGTATATAAATAAGCTCTCATGAGAACACTTGGGGTGTAATTGTAGATAGAGAGAATACCGTGCATGGCACTATGTATGGTCCTTAGTTTAGACAGGGAGAATACCATGCATGGAACTATGCACCAAGATGTTCACCAATTGGGGGCATGCATATATGCCACTAGGCTTTGGGAAGGATCGGGAATTGGATTACCATCAGTGTAATCTTGTGAATCTGTGGCGCCACCAAACTCAGGTTGAAAACTGAGTAGGGTATGACTTATATGTGCCCACTCACATATTAGGGATATCGTGCATCAACAGAACGTGCTTCAGTGCCAACGTGCTTCACTGCCAACATCGTGTGGTGGTGTCCAGCATCATGCTTCACGTGCTTCACTGCCAACATGGTGATGCCACGACGGCTCGATATGATTTTCCTCGCAAACCCCTAAAGGCCTAAAACATGCACCCATGTGAGATCAATCACTAGATACTAGATACGGCTTGTGCGTCTTCTGGAAACAAATACTAGTAAGCTTGCAACAAGATGAGAAGGATGACTTCATCACAGCGAAGCCGTACTGCCACGCCGGTATGACAAGTGTGTCGTGACTCGTGAGGAATCAGCTGGATGCATGCTTATCAACCGAGGGCAATCAGCTGGATGCATGCATGGTTGATTACTACTTGTTCATGCAGAAACTGTGTATCGAGAGAATCCTAGCAACATGCATGAAACACACGTGAGGTACTCAGGTGTGTACTTGATCATTATGTGCATGAAAACGTATGGCTGCATGTACTTTTGACATGAACTAATTTGTCCCCCGCAAAAAAAAAAGACATGAACTAATTTGAGCTAATATTTCAAGTTGCTTTGTTTCTCGGTAGTACAAATCTAATTATGTGCATGATCAATTTTTTTGAATATTATATCCACAAAATAATTACTCACACCTCCATAAAACGTGGTCTATCATGAGTAGATATATCTATCGCCGCATTACTTGCAGCCAATATATGTCATTATTTCAATCTAAATCCAATATATTTTTTAATCAATTCCTTGTGTAGTCTACAGAAGCGGATTCATACCGAAGGGAAGATAATGCAAGGCAAAAGCGGACAGAGTGGACGCTACAGCTCAGTGGTGCACTAGGTAACCCTTGAATGCGACACAAACAATCAAATTCATTTTATACCCGTTGCAACGCACGGGCTCTTTTGCTAGTACTCACTAAAACCAAGACGCATAGACTCGCTAACACCAGCATGACGTGCTGGGGACAACGCGAAAAAGGGTTCTTGAAGCTGCCCCATTACGGTGGCCACGGGTGCGCCCGCGGTCCACCAGTAATGAACGCCGAGGCGGGTCGCCGGGTGAGCGCTGTCCAGGTAGATCGGACTACGCGGAGTGCCCCCGAGAGGCCCCCGCGGCAGGCCACCTGGGTACGGACGGCGCGCAGGGCGCTCTCGCCCGTGAAGGCCTCTGGAAGGCGGGTACTTCAACATCATTTATAGGAGTAATGTATGTAATGAAATTGCATAACATAGTACTGAAATTGTCAAAAAAAATAATGGTGCAATTTCAGTTCTATTATCACTGTGCAATATAAGGTGATATATATACACACTCGTTTCAAAGGCTAGGAAATGACATATATATTTCGACACATCACCCTATAATGTGGGGTCATGCATTACTTCCAATTTATTTCAAGCCCTTATGAATTTGAGCTAATTACATAACACATAACGTAGTTGAGAAGGACGAAACCTCTTTGATGGCAGTCACAAATGTCCATCTTTATATTTAAGGCACATGTAGATGTGGTCTATCCTAAGCTGGGATGGTGTATAAATAAGCTCTCATGACAACACTTCGGTGTAGGTTAGATAGAGAATACCGTGCATGGCACTATGCGCCAAGCTGGCCGACAATTGGGGGTATGCTAATATGCAACTAGGCTTGGGAAGCATCGAGAATTTGATTACCACTGCTCCTTCTGGTAAGACTAATCGTGATCGGTGGAATCTTGTGAATCTGTGGCGCCACCAAAGTCATGTTAAAAACCGAGTAGGATATCACTTATATGTGCCCGCTTACATATTAGGACTATCGTGCATCAACTGCCAACATCGTGTGGTGGTGCCCAAGCAAGTCGAAGGTGCCAAATAGCTCCAGCAGCGCATGCATGGCCAAACGGCTAACCATTTGTCCTTCATGCTGAGTTAATTCTAGTCGTGGAGTGTTCTTTTTTTTTTTTTTTTTTTTTTTTGCGAATTAGTCGTGGAGTGTTCGCTTACGGATATCCTTTTAGGATGTACTTCCTCTATACCAAAATATAAGACGTTTGTGAGTCTTCTTATATTTTGGGAAGGAGGAAGTACAATGCAAATTAACTCAGATTTACAGTTTTGTTTTAATGAGTTTTATTTTTGAAGGACAAAATGACTTCCTAATATTTGATTGCCGAAAAGCATTTTGAACAAAATGATCCTAGCACTAGCACCATCATAGCAGTGTGATTTCATATTGCTTGGTATACCATCAGAAGGAGAGAGTGGTGGAACAAGAAAAATATAAAAAGGAAAAAGAATCTGGGGCACGAGGTAGCACTGGTGCAGCGACGTGCTATACAAACGGTTTTTAATCCCTTACCGCGACGGACTTTTAAACCGTCGCCTTGCCTGTGTGTGCGATAGGGGGGGTCCTTCCCACACGACCCAGAAACCGTCAGGGATATGGAGTGGGATAGCATACGTTTTGCAGAACTAAGCGTATGCGATGCCCGCATTCATCCCAAAC
Organism: Elymus sibiricus; assembly: GCA_039707655.1. Taxonomy (NCBI): domain Eukaryota; kingdom Viridiplantae; phylum Streptophyta; class Magnoliopsida; order Poales; family Poaceae; genus Elymus; species Elymus sibiricus. Next base: position 35,341,045 of record CM077668.1, on the reverse strand, counting down.
GCGACTCGTCACGCAACTCATCTTTGTGATATATCAAATATCCCAAACGCTCCATCCTTACTACTCGTGTGTGTTGGCATTACCATCGCACGCGCTATTCTGTTATGTAACGTTTACGATGCCCGCCCCATCACAAACAGTTCACGATTATAAACTGTGTTTGATAAGAAGACTATCACACACATTCACTTTTCCTGAACCGTATGCGACATATAATTAAGAAGACACGTTAATCATCGTACGAGTGTCGGATGAGTTTACGAAATGTCCGACGGTCGTACCAGTGTCGTATAGGATATTTATCGCACACGCTATTATGTGGTGCAACCTTTACGATGCGTACGACATCAGAAACAGTTCATGATTGTAAAGCGTGTATGATAAGGCGACTATCACAAACAGTTAGTTTGCTCGCACCTTGTGATATTGTCTGACATCACACACGCTTTGTAAACGACAACTGTGTGTATGGCCACACACATTTTTTCTCTATGAAACGTGTCGGATTGTGAGGTATATCACACACATTTTGCTTTTATAAACCGTGTACGGCGTAATGACCTGCAGAGCATATTTTATCCCTAATTTAATTGCTGCAATTTAAAATTATACATAATTTGAATTTGAAAGTAGGCAATAACTTTATTCATATCCATCAGGTTCGACAACCAATGCATTATTCGATTGACAGGTACATATGTTCAAGAATTATATATAAAAAAAAGAATTACATCAGCACCAAACCAAATAAAGAATGATGAACCAGGGTTATATACTTGTATTAAAGACGGTAAATAAAGAGGCGAAAGACATTATGGTTGCTTAATAAGGTGAAGCGGAATGCCCATATTGTGGCCTCCTCCATGCCGAATGCACGCACGACTCTAGTCTAACCCCTTGTGATGGCCGACCGCCCATCCTTCACTGTCTTCATGGGGACTCTAGATAGTCATTGTAGTCTGGTAGAAATACTTTAACCTTTGCATGTCCAGCACTCATGTAGTTTGAGAGGTAATCTTGAGTAAACTGCTTTGGGAACCACTGTAGAGGAAAAAGATTCAGACATTGTCATCTAACACAACTCATTATGTGCAGCAAAAAGAATGCTGCAGAGTTCTTACTTACCATCCTGCAGTTCACTGTTATTTTGGATAAAGTGTAAACAAATAGTTTAATTGTCATTTTTTGACCCATTTTACTAACAATCTTTATCAGTTTTCTCACTTGATGCTAGTTCATGAATATCTCATTGCCCCATATGCAAAAAGGGTCGAAGCGCAGATCTTTACCAATGACATATGTACCTAAAAAGACCAAGTTAATATTAGAAACTAAACAACAATTGCACAATGATATAGTACAACACTCCCTCCGTCCCATTATATAAGATCTCATTACATCCAATATAATCACATATTGGATGAATTAACATCTTATATTATGGGGCGGAGGGAGTTTATTACATTGTTACAAATATCGGCCGATTAGCTGCAGTTAGCTGCTGCTATGTTGTTGTGGTTGTTGCTGCTCTTCTACGTATATCTAGACATCATCAGAATATTAAGATAACACTCTTACTTGTTGCTATGTAGCCTAGGATTGCATATTTAGATATTCAGTACAATGCATGTTGCTGTGTAGCCTCAGACATATTAGATATGACCCTAATTAACCTACCGATAAATGAGTTACAGATATATTCGGTTAAATCTCCAATTTGACGATTAATCCCTTATAAGCCCCCGGCCTATATGGTACCAGTTACCGATATCCTGAACAGTGAGTATATATAAGCCATGGGATGAAACTAATCTCGATGGAAAACAGTAGTCGTTCCCAATATTGTTCTGTGTAAGTACATTAAAAGGCATGTTAAGCACAACAGGCTAAACATCAACCAAATATATGCATGGTAGACAACATAATCTCCAAATGATAGCTTCAGTGTGCAGGTTTAAACACGCTAGTTAAGCAAAACAAGAAGTGGAAATGTGTGTTAACTGCAACAGGCCTACCATTTAACAACAAGCAAATATAGTCATTAAAACTGGTATTGTGCAGGTCTAAGTACACTAGTTATTGTTAAATAAAAATAAAAAGACGTGTTAACTAACACATGCTTAACAACAACCAAATGTAGTCATTTATAGTGGTATTGCTGAAACGGGTATTGATGAAATTGAACTGCTCAGTTCATACTTACACATATAGAACATCTCATTGTGAATAACTAAAATAAACAAGGCATACTACGAACAACCAAAGATAGCAATTAAAACTGGACATATGCTAACTACGAACAACCGAACAACCTAAAGACGTTAAAAGAGGCATATGCTCGCTACAACAGGTTTAACAACAACCAAATATAGTCATTCCTATTGTTATTGTTGAAACCGGTATTGATGAAATTGTACTGTACAGTAAATAGTTGCACATCACTAGTAGAAAAACGACTTTACGTTCGCATCATTAGTCCCGGTTTGACTACGGCCCGGGACTAATGTGACCATTAGTCCCGGTTCCAACGGCTAGGGGCAGGGGAATCATTAGTCCCGGTTCGTGTTGAACCTTTAGTGCCGGTTTGTGACACAAACCGGGACTAAAGGTCTGGTGGCAGGCTGGTGTCAGGCTGGGGCCCCACGATCCCCTTTAGTCCCGGTTCGTGTCACAAACCGGGACTAGAGGTTAGCCTTTAGTCCCGGTTTGTGACACAAACCGGGACTAAAGGTCTGGTGGCAGGCTGGTGTCAGGCTGGGGCCCCACGATCCCCTTTAGTCCCGGTTCGTGTCACAAACCGGGACTAGAGGTTAGCCTTTAGTCCCGGTTTGTGACACAAACCGAGACTAAAGGTGTCACTATATAAACCCTTCGTCCAGCCCGAGCTGAAGCTCTCTGTTTTCCCCCTTTCCTCTCCTCTCTGTTCTTCCCTCTTGCTCGAGCTCATCCTCCATTTTTGCAAAAAATTGTCAAGATTTGAAGGCACCCCATCAATCCAAGTGTTCACAAAGGTTAGCAACTTTGTCCTTTCATCTCTCATTGCTAGATTAGCTCGTGCAATGCTCTATAAGTATAGTGATTTGTGGGTTCTAGTTTGGGAGTAATTATGTGGGAGTTTATTTGATTTATATGCAATTTGAGCTCAAATTAACTTCTAAGTTTGCATATGTGTAGGTGTGGTTTACTTAGTGCCTTCCCGTCCCCGTCCTAACCACCGTCGATCGCCCGCACCATCCCGTCGCCGGCACCACACCTTGGTGAGCCTCTTGTTCTTATCCTTTTTGTAAAAAAAAATCTTATTTGTATGATTTATATAGTTAATTGTATAATTTTCTTACATGTATGATTGTTTGTTATACATAGTGCCATGACTTTGATATCCGTCCCCGTCGGCCCTCGTCCGGTTTATGATTCGGATGTGGTATATATATTCTCTTTTATAACTATTTGTTGCATTTCGCGTTTATGACAATTATGCCCATCAAGTTGACATAGATATTTTTATCTAGGAGGTATGTGAACCGGAAATTGCAACCGACCCTCTTGTCGAGAAGTTAAATTTAGTTGAAAAAGAAAACGAGTATTTGAAAGAAAAATTGAAAAGAATTGAAGAAGAGAAGATGAAACTGGAGTTGTATGTTGCCGATGTCGTCGATGATCACAAGATCAAGATGGATGCAATGCGCTTGAAGATTAGAAAATTTAAAAAATATGCCGTTAATCAAGAGGCTTGGTATCACTATGCTGTTGGATCAATTGTTACCTTAGTTGCGATCTTGATCGCATTTGTTGTTGCATTTAAATGCTTTAGCTGGAGAGTTTGTATGTTGTTTTATGAGAATAAGCGTGTATGAACTATATGTATGAACTTGTATTAATTTGGTCTTTTCGGTGTTGTGTAATGAAGATGAGCCGGCAATGGATGTACGATGACCGATGCTCTCCCCAGTTCATTAATGGCGTGCGTACTTTTCTGGTTGCGGCTGAGGCAAACAAGCGGGCGGATGGTTTTATGTGTTGTCCATGTGCTGTCTGTAAGAATGATCACAATTACTCTAACTCAAGAACCATTCACGTCCACCTGCTTACGTCCGGTTTCATGTCCGGCTATAACTGTTGGACCAAGCACGGAGAAAGAGGGGTCCTAATGGAAGAGAATGAAGAAGAAGAGGATGATGACAGCTATCCTGGCCATGGGTTCCCTGAATACGATGGTACAACAATGGAGGAAGAAGCTGAGCCAGCAATGGGGGAAGAAGCTGAAGAAGAGGCATCAGATGAGCCCGCTGATGATCTTGGTCGGGCCATTGCCGATGCAAAGAGAAACTGCACAAGTGAAAAGGAGAAGCTGAAGTTGCAACGCATGTTAGAGGATCACAAGAAATTGTTGTACCCAAATTGCGAAGATGACAAGAAAAAGCTGGGTACCACACTGGAATTGCTGCAATGGAAGGCAGAGAATGGTGTATCTGACAAGGGATTTGAAAAGTTGCTGATAATGTTAAAGAAGATGCTTCCATAGGACAACGAATTGCCCGACAGTACGTACGAAGCAAAGAAGGTTGTCTGCCCTCTAGGATTAGAGGTGCAGAAGATACATGCATGCCCTAATGATTGCATCCTCTACCGCGGTGAGTACGAGGATTTGAATGCATGCCCGGTATGCGGTGCATTGCGCTATAAGATCAGCCGCGATGACCCTGGTGATGTTGAGGGCGAGCGCCCCAGAAAGAAGATTCCTGCCAAGGTGATGTGGTATGCTCCTATAATACCACGGTTGAAACGTTTGTTCCAAAACAAAGAGCATGCCAAGTTGATGCGATGGCACAAAGAAGACCGTAAGAAAGACGGGAAGTTGAGAGTACCCGCTGACGGATTGCAGTGGAGAAAAATCGAGAGAAAGTGGAAGGACTTTGCAGATGACACAAGGAACGTATGGTTTGGTTTAAGTGTAGATGGTATTAATCCTTTCGGGGAGCAGAGCAGCAATCATAGCACCTGGCCTGTGACTCTATGTATCTATAAACTTCCTCCTTGGTTGTGCATGAAGCGGAAGTTCATTATGATGCCAGTGCTCATCCAAGGCCCCAAGCAACCCGGCAACGACATTGATGTGTACCTAAGGCCATTGGTTGAAGAACTTTTACAGCTATGGAGTATAGAAGGTGTACGTGTGTGGGATGAGCACAAACAGCAGGAATTTGACCTGCGAGCGTTGCTGTTTGTAACCATCAATGATTGGCCTGCTCTTAGTAACCTTTCAGGACAGACAAACAAGGGATACCACGCATGCACGCACTGTTTAGATGATACCGACAGTATATATTTGGATAAATGTAAGAAGAATGTGTACCTGGGACATCGTCGATTTCTTCAGATCAATCATGTCTTAAGAAAGAAAGGTGAGGCAGATCACCGGAAGAAGCCTCGCCACCGTACTGGTCATGATATACTTGATATGGTCAAGGATTTAAAAGTAATCTTTGGAAAGGTTCCTGGCGGACAATCTGTTCCGAATGACACTGACGGACACGCACCCATGTGGAAGAAGAAATCTATATTTTGGGACCTACCATATTGGAAAGAACTAGAGGTCCGCTCTGCAATCGACGTGATGCATGTGACGAAGAATCTTTGCGTGAACCTGCTAGGCTTCTTGGGCGTGTATGGGAAGACAAAAGATACACCGGAGGCATGGGAGGACCAGCAACGTATGCACGAAAAAGACGGCATGCATCCAAAGCAGTATCAGGGTCCTACCAGCTACGCTCTTACCAAAGAAGAGAAGGAAATCTTCTTTGAATGCCTGCTCAGTATGAAGGTCCCGTCTGGCTTCTCGTCGAATATAAAGGGAATAATAAATATGGCAGAGAAAAAGTTCCAGAACCTAAAGTCCCATGACTGCCACGTGATTATGGCGCAACTGCTTCCGGTTGCATTGAGGGGGCTTCTACCGGACAACGTTCGATTAGCCATTGTGAAGCTATGTGCATTCCTCAATGCAATCTCTTAGAAGGTAATCGATCCAGAAATCCTACCAAGGTTACAGAATGATTTGGTGCAATGTCTTGTCAGTTTCGAGTTGGTGTTCCCACCATCCTTCTTCAATATCATGACGCACGTCCTAGTTCACCTAGTCGAAGAGATTGCCATTCTCGGTCCTGTATTTCTACACGATATGTTCCCCTTTGAGAGGTTCATGGGAGTATTAAAGAAATATGTTCATAACCGTGCTAGGCCAGAAGGAAGCTTTTCCAAGGGCCATGAAACAGAGGAGGTCATTGAGTTTTGTGTTGATTTTATTCCTGACCTTAAGCCGATTGGTGTTCCCAAATCGCGGCATGAGGGCAGACTTGGTGGAAAAGGCATGCTAGGAAAGGACCAAGTAATATGTATGGACGGGCATTCTTGGGCGCAAGCACACTACACAGTTCTACAAAATTCCAGCTTGGTGGGTTCGTATATCGACGAACACAAGAATATTCTACGCTCCAAACACCCGGAGCAGTCTGACGACTGGATTACACGTGAACACACGGGGACTTTCGGCGGTTGGTTGCAGACACGTCTCATGCATGACGACAATGTTGGAGATGAGCTGTACTTGCTGTCCAAGTTACCATCTTCGACTATATTGACTTTCAAAGGGTACGAGATAAATGGGAATACATTTTACATGATCGCCCAAGATAAAAAGAGCACCAACCAAAACAGTGGTGTCCGCTTTGATGCAGCAAACACCAATAGGCCAAAGGACACATATTATGGTTACATAGAGGAGATATGGGAACTTGACTATGGACGTGAATTGAAGGTCCCTTTGTTTCGCTGCAAATGGGTCAATCTGTCAGGAGGCGGCGTAAAGGAAGACCCGTGGTACGGAATGACAACAGTGGATCTCAACAATCTTGGGTACGCAGACGAACCATTCGTCCTAGCCAATGATGTGGCGCAGGTTTTCTATGTGAAGGACATGTCTACCAAGCCGAGAAAAAGAAAAGATAAGGAAGCGAATACATCATACGATGAGCCAAAGCGCCACATAGTTCTTTCAGGGAAAAGAAATATCGTGGGAGTGGAGGACAAGACAGACATGTCAGAAGATTATGAAAAGTTTCATGAAATTGCTCCCTTCATAGTGAAGATTGACCCAAGCATCCTGTTAAATGATGAAGATTGTCCATGGTTACGGCGCAAAGGGACACACGCGAAGAAAAAGTTTTATACCCAAAGATCCCACTCTGGGATGTGACCGGCTTCACCGTCATCACTTTCTTCTCTAGTGAGTTTCCGGACTTATCTCGAAAGTCCCACTTCGGACAAACTGGATGGAATCGTTGTAATAGTTAGGGTATATATGTGTTTTGGCATTTGAAAGGCGAAGAAATATATCTTTAAGGACTGGATGCAATTTTCAACCCTTTCTGACTTCATTTGCTATTTTTCATGCAGTTCATGAATTTTTGGAGCTAAATGACCCTGAAATTGATAAACACGACAAATGAACTCTGAAAAGGTTGAAAGTTGGCATGGTATCATCATTTCACCCACATAGCATGTGCTAAAAAGTTGAGAGGGTTACGACAAAAACTGGATGCACTTCGTGTACAAAATGGACAATCTCTTTCGAAGTATCAGGGTTTCGGACGAAAACTCATCTGTTACAAAGGCATTTCATTTTTTTTAACTTATTTCAACTCCAGACATTTTGTGAGTTCAACATGCACCATTCAAAGCCACATCATCAATTTTCAACCCTTTCTGACTTCATTCGCTATTTTTCATGCATTTAATGAATTTTTTGAGCTAAATGACCCTGAAATTGAAAAGCACTACAAATGAACTCTGAAAAGGTTGAAAGTTGGCATGGTATCATCATTTCACCCACATAGCATGTGTTAAAAAGTTGAGAGGGTTACGGCAAAAACTGGATGCACTTCGTGTACAAAATGGACAATCTCTTTCGAAGTATTAGGGTTTCGGACGAAAACTCATCTGTTACAAAGGCATTTTCATTTTTTAAAATAACCTAAGAATTACCAAATTGAATATAATGATAAAACACACTAATATTAAACAGCAAAAAAAAAGAATCACTGATAAATCTATTTTTAAAGTAAAGTTATTCACAAACTAGTGATTCACACAAATTTCAAATAATTCAAATTGAAACTATTCAAATTTGAAAAGTACTAGCACTAACAGAAAGTTTATAATTTTTGTGACCTAAAGCAAAAAGATTCACTAAGAAACTCTAAATATTTGGCTGTAAGTAGAAACAAAAGAAAATAAATAAAGCAAAAAAAAAATGAAAAAAAAACCCGCTTACTGGGCCGCCACGGCCTGCATACGACTAGAAACCCAACCTCTAGTTGGGCCAGGATGCAGGCCCGCACGGCCCAATAGGCCCCACAGGGCAGCACAAGTTCGGTAGACCCATAAAGGCCTGCTTAGAGAGGAGCTCGACACGGTAGCCGCGGCGGGGCTTATAAACCGCTGCGAGCTCCTCTCAACTAGCGAGGTGGGACTAAACATTCGACACGGGAAGCCAGGCCTTTAGTCCCGGTTGGTGGCTCCAACCGCGACTAAAGGACCCCTTTAGTCCCGGTTGGAGCCACCAATCGGGACTAAAGGCCTGGCTTCCCGCCGCTTGGCCTGGGTGAATTTCACCTTTAGTCCCGGTTGGTGGCTCCAACCGCGACTAAAGGGGGGCTTTAGTCGCGGTTGGAGCCACCAACCGGGACTAAAGGCTTTCATATATAAGCGGCACTTACGAATCCATCCTCTCCATTCTCTCGACGCCAAACACAGAGACGCCGCCAAGCTGCTGCGCCGTCGCCTGCCCCGACGCCGGCCGCCAGCGCCTCCTCCCCGACGCGACCCGCGCCTCTCCTCTCCGACGCCGCCCCTGACGTCGGCCGCCCGCGCCTCCTCCCCGACGCCGCCCGCGCCTCTTCCCCAATCGGCGCCACCACCCGCGCCTCTCCTCTCCGACGCCGCCCGCGCCTCCTCCCCGACGCCGCCCGCGCCTCTCCTCTCCGACGCCGCCCCTGACGCCGGCCGCCCGCGCCTCCTCCCCGATGCCGCTCGCGCCTCTTCCCCGATCGACGCCACCCGCGCCTCTCCTCTCCGACGCCGCCCGCGCCCGCCGGCCTCGACCTCACCGTCGCCGGCCTCGATCGACCTCGCCGTCGCCGTCCTCGACCTCGCCCGCTGTGAGCTCGCGCCGCCCCCTTCGGCGATTTTTTTTTCACTAGATATGTTTTAGATTATTATTAACTAGCTAGTATACATTGTATGTATATATGTTGGTATGTTTTGATGTTTTAGATGTTTTAGATGATTATTTTTTCACTATATGTATGTATGTTTTAGTTTTTTTTTCACTAGTTTTTTTATACAATGTATGTATATATGTATATGTAGATGAACGGTGGAATTTGCATAGATTTTCTGTTTTTTAGTTTTTTATACTTATAGAAAAAAGTTGCATAGGAAAAAGTTGCATAGAAAAAAGTTGACCATGTATTAATAATATTTTAATGTTAATATATATCTTAATGTTGTATTTGCAAAAGTTTGTCATGTATTTGCAAAATCAAGTGAAAAAGAATTACAAAAATCACAATCAAGCATTTAAAAAATGTTAAATTTGCATAGAATTTGTTCTCAACGTCTACGATGCCCGGCCCGCATGCTCGTCGTCGACTCGGTGGCAAGAACCTGCTTGAGAGGCGCCATGTCCGGGATTGGGCTCCGCCGGGCTGGCACTGGGAGGTGCTACCTTCCGGGCGGCGCAGCTTGGTGAGGAACGGGGCTCCCATCGTCGACCTGGTGCTTCTTTGGTGGCGGTCGCGTGGGCCACTTTCGGTGCGGAGGTAGCCGGCCCCCGCGGAGGTGGTACGTCGCCGTGTCAGGGAGGAGGACGAGCACGTCCGTCGCTACATGGTTGCGTTGGACGTCTGGTTCTCCAATACCTGGCAGGTTCTTCAGGGATCTCACCCGAGCTATGATCCTATGATGGTTCCTTCTCTTTGGGTGTCCACCGCCCGCGCCTCAGGAACCGCGATTGAACTAGATTCTTCGATAATATTCGATCTGTATTAGCTAGTGATGTTATATGATAATATTCGAGATGTATTAGTGATAATTAATACTCGAGATGTATTCGAGATTATATTTGATAATATTCGAGATGATGTATTCGAGATTATATTCAATGATGCATATTATCTGGATTATTCGAGATGTATTACTGATATTATTCGAGATGCATATTATCTACTATGATTCAGTTTTTCCTTATTGATTGCATTCTAATTTGAATACTAAATTGTTTTGTCTTTCTTCTGGATTAGTTAATATAAGCTATGGACAATACCGGCAGAGATGGAGAAGAGACCATGTTCGACATCATACGCTCCCCGAGCCCAGATGAGAATGAACCCGAAGATGACGGCTCGCAATATCTGAACATTAATAATTCCGGTGAGGGAGTATTAATATTTGATGAAGACGAACGAAGAGACGAAGGCCACAACAATGATGACGAAGGAAATGTTCTTCAAATAACAAAGACCGGCGAGGTATATATATATAAGGCCTCTGGTGATCATTACATGTATTAATTGATTTATATATATTAACGAATTGATCTTTCTTCTTTTAGCCCTCCGGATCGAGCAAATCTTCTACTAGCAGGGCAGTACGAGGCCCGGCCAGAATATTGCAGGCTGGCATAAAGTACAACATCGATGCCATCAAAGAAAATGGCGAACCGCTTGCTCCTAAAAAGAATGCGGACAAATTTACTCGTCAATGCAGAGTTATTGTCAGGGACCAAATCCTGATCTCCGTTCAAGAATGGAATAAGCCAGCAAAGGGAGATCAAGGAGTTACTTTTGTCGACGGAAGAGCAAAAGATCTGCTTTGGGAATCGCTCATGGCACATTTCACCCTACCAGATCATTTGACAGATGAAGAATGGGAGAAAGTCAAGAAGAGTGCTCTTAAGAAGATGGCGATAGTATTCAACAACCACAAGAAAAGAATATGGGTCAAGTACCAAGCAGACGGAAAGAAGACTCCAGCATTCAAGGGAACACTGGAGAAGGCAAAAGATCACTGGGACGCTTTCGTGCACTTCAAGGAATCGGAAGAAGCTAAGGAACGGTCGAGAATAAACAAGATTAATGCTGCGAAAAAAAAGTGGCACCATACTCTCGGGCCAGGTGGCTACCAGGTCAGCCGGCCTAAGTGGGATCTCGCTGAGGAACAGATGATTGCTGCAGGGGTCACTCCAGTTACATTGAGTTGGCCCCCCAGGTGCAGGACTTGGTTTTATGCGCATGGGGGGAAGTTGGACCCAGAGACAGGGCTGGTTATGGAGCGGGCAAGTCTTAAAGAAGCCTCCGACGCTTTACTTGTTGCAATACAAGATGCTCGAACGGGAAAGTACAAGCCCGACAGAGAGAATGACGAGCTTACGCGCGCCCTGAACAATCCTGAACACCCGGGACGAACACGAGGCAAAGGCGTTGTTCCGTGGTTTGAGGGGTTTGCAGATTGGAATGCCACTTACAGAAGCCGTGCGAGAAAGAAGCAGCAGGAGGAGGAGCAGAGGAAGCAGGAGGAGGAGCAGAGGAAGCATGAGGAGGAGCAGAGGAAGCAGGCAGCAGACCGCCTTCAACTGGTAGAATCAAAGCACGCGGAGTTCGAACGCGCTTACCTAAGGCAGCAGGAGCAGATCGACTCACTTAGCCAGGAAAGGGCATCTCAGCGGCAGCAGCAAGCAGATCCAGCATTGGATACAACCATCCCATCTATGCTGAAAAGCAGCGTGGGTTCCACCCCAGCCGATGATGCACTGCTGGATAGATACCCCGTGGATGATATCAAAGATACGACACCTTGTGAGCTACACATGAAAGTGAAGAACATATCCATCAAGGTGGCGGACGACTATGCTTTAACAAATCCCCCTGAAGCAAACTTCCATTGCAATCCGATTCCAGCTGGCTATGCTCGTGTCGGGGTTGATGAAGTGATGTCAGGAGATTACGAGCAACTGCTTGACATTCCTGGAGGTGACGAGGAGCGCACACTGGGAGAGGCCATACATCGTATCATTCTATGGAGAAAGGATTGCATCGTCTTTCCAAGGCCACCGACTCCTCCTCCAAGTCCGCCACCGCGTCAGCCGACTCCAACCCTGCCCGAGACGCAGCGTGGCGCTAGTCCGCCACCGCGTCAGCCATCTCTACCACCCCACCCCGAGACGGAGCCCATCAGCGCGAGTCCGCCATATCGATCTCGGGCGCGTCAGCCTTCTCCAAAGCGGAAGAGAGCACCAAGCAAGAAAGCCTCTCCTCCCGCCAAGAAGAAGTTGGCTTACGAGATGACTATCGAGGAAAACAAGGCCGAAGTGGCTGCCCAAGTGAAGGCCCATTTTGCACGGAAACAGCCTCCGCCGAAGGAGAAAATACCTGATGAAGTCATACAACACTTTATTGATAATGCTCAACCGGCTGTGAAGAGGACGGACTCAGACTATGAGCATTCTATTAAGAAGTTATATGAGGCACAAAAAGATAAGGAGTCGAGCTCGAGCCAAGCAAGGAGTAGTAAATGCGGGAAAACTGTTCCCCAGCTGGGAGAACATGCAGTGCAATCGATCCCCCCGCTCATTGTACAATCACATGGTGTGAGTACCGCCGATCAGCCGGTAATAACCGACGCTCATAGACAGATGGCTAGAGAGGCCGGTGTCACTGTTGAACAACTCCTAGGCATCGAGGAACTCCCCAAGATTCAAGATCACGAAGTAGCATGGAAATATGTCCCCGGCCAAGATTTGGTTAGGGAGGTCGAGAATCTATCAACGAGAATGCGCAATTTGCATGACTGGTACCTGAGAGAAGTCAAGAAGGGGCGAGATTCCCTCATGGTGAAAGTCAAGGAAGAACATTACTTCCATGCAAAAGATTTGTGGGTTGAGTTTCAAGAATTGTTTCAGTTATTCAATCAAGACACACTCGACAAATCTTTCGTCAGTTGCTATTGTCTGTAAGTGATTTCTTTCTGTAATTTAAGTCTCTAGCTGTGCTCGTTCGTTGCCTGTAATTATCCTCACTATATTCTTTTCTGTGGTATTATGCAGAATGAAGATTTATGAAATGAAAAGAGATGGACGCTATGGCATTGGGTTCATTGACCCAAATACCATTAATGAAGAGGTGTGTTCACGTCACCCAAAAGAGACAGAGAAGTACTTGCTGTTGGAAATATGCCCTAGAGGCAATTAATAAAGTGTTTATTATCATATTTCTCCGTTCATGATAATGGTTTATTATTCATGCTATAATTGTATTGACCGGAAACTTAATACATGTGTGGATAATAGACAAATACTGAGTCCCTAGTAAGCCTCTACTAGACTAGCTCGTTGATCAAATGATGGTCAAGATTTCCTGACCATGGACATGAGTTGTCATTTGATAACGGGATCACATCATTAGGAGAATGATGTGATGGACTTGACCCAACCGTTAGCATAGCAAATGATCGTTCAGTTTATTGCTATTGCTTTCACTATGTCAAATACACGTTCCTCTGACCATGAGATCATGCAACTCCCGGATACCGTAGGAATACTTTGGGTGTATCAAACATCACAACGTAACTGGGTGATTATAAAGGTGCACTACAGGTATTTCCGAAAGTGTTTGTTGAGTTGGCATGGATCGAGATTGGGATTTGTCACTCCGACTATCGGAGAGGTATCTCTGGGCCCTCTCGGTAATACAGCATCACAGAAGCCTTGCAAGCACCGTGACTAAAGAGTTAGTTGCAAGATGATGTATTACGGAACGAGTAAAGAGACTTGCCGGTAACGAGATTGAACTAGGTATTAGATACCGACGATCGAATCTCGGGCAAGTAACATACCGCCGGACAAAAGGGAACAACGTATGTTGTCATATGAGGTTCACCGATAAAGATCTTCGTGGAATATGTAGGAACTAATATGAGCATCCAGGTTCCGCTGTTGGTTATTGACCGGAGAGTCGTCTCGGTCATGTCTACATCATTCCCGAACCCGTACGGTCCGCACACTTAAGGTTCGATGACTATTAGTATTATATGAGTTATGTGATTGGTGGCCGAAGTTTGTTCGGAGTCCCGGATGAGATCACGAACATGACGAGGAGTCTTGAAATGGTCGAGAGGTCAAGATTCATATATTGGAAGGCTATATTCGGACGTCGGAAAGGTTCCGAGTGATTCGGGTATTTTTCGGAGTACCGGGGAGTTACGGGAATTCACCGGGAGAGGTAATGGACCTTTTTGGGCCATACGGGAAAAGGAGAGGCAGGCCACGTGAGGAGGCGCGCGCCCCCCCTTGCCCAAACCGAATTGGACTATGGGAGGGGGCGCAGCCCCCTCTTTCCTTTCCCTCTCCCTTCCCCCTTTCCTACTCCGTATGGGAGGTGGAATCCTACTAGGACTAAGGAGTCCTAGTAGGACTCCCCACACTTGGCGCACCCCTAGGGGGCCGGCCTCCTCCCTCTCATCCTTTATATACGGGGGCAAGGGGGCACCCCAAAACACACAATTGTCCCATAGCCGTGTGCGGTGCCCCGATCTCCGTTTTCCACCTTGGTCATATTTTCGGAGAGCTTAGGCGAAGCCCTGCCGGAATCACTTCACCGTCACCGTCGCCACGCCGTCGTGCTGACGGAACTCATTTACTTCCTCGACGTCTTGCTGGATCAAGAAGGCGAGGATCGTCACCGAGCTGCACGTGTGTAGAACTCGGAGGTGCCGTACGTTCGGTACTCGATTGGTAGCTCGAAGGATTGTTCGACTACATCAACCGCATTGTGAGACGCTTCCGCTAACGGTCTACGAGGGTACGTCGACACACTCTCCCCTCTCATAGCGATGCATCTCCATGGATAGATCTGGCGTGAGCGTAGGAATTTTTTTGAAATTCATGCTCCGTTCCCCAACAGTGGCATCCGAGCCAGGTTTATGCGTAGATGTGATTTGCACGAGTAGAACACAAGTGAGTTGTGGGCGTGGGTGTATACATATTGCTTGCCGTTACTAGTTGTTACTTGATTCGGCGGTATTATGAGATGAAGCGGCCCGGACCGACATTACGCGTACGCTTACACGAGACAGGTTTCACCGCTACGTGCACTCGTTGCATAAAGGTGACTGGCGGGTGTCTGTCTCTCTCACTTTAGTTGAATCGGTTTCAATGAAGAGGGTTCTTTTAGAAGATCAAAAAGCAATCACTACACTACGTTGTGGTTTTGCGTAGGTAAGAACGGTTCTTGCAAACCCGTAGCAGCCACGTAAAACTTGCAACAACAAAGTAGAGGACGTCTAACTTGTTTTTGCAGGGTATGCTGGTGATGTGATATGGCCAAGACATGATGTGATATAAGTTGTTGTATGAGATGATCATGTTTTGTAAATTATCAGGCAACCGGCAGGAGCCTTATGGTTGTCTCTTTATTGTATGCAATGCCAACGCTATGTAATTGCTTTACTTTACCGCTATGAGTTAGCAGTAGTAGTAGTAATAGCAATAATTGGCGAGACGACCACGACGCTATGATGGTGATCAAGGTGTCACGATGCTACAATGGAGATCAAGGTGTCACGACGCTACGATGGTGATCAAGGTGTCAACCCGGTGACGATGGAGATCATGACGGTGCTTTGCTGATGGAGATCAAAAGCACAAGGCGATGATGGCCATATCATGTCACATATATATTGAATTGCATGTGATGTTAATCCTTTTATGCATCTTATTTTGCTTAGGACGACGGTAGCATTATAAGACGATCCCTTCACTAAATTTCAAGATAAGTGTTCTCCCCTAGTATGCACCGTTGCGAAGGTTCGACGCTTCTAAGCACCATGTGATGATCGGGTGTGATGGATTCTTTCGTTCGCATACAACGGGTGTAAGCCAGTTTTACACACGCAGAATACTTGGGTTAAACTTGACGAGCCTAGCATGTACAGACATGGCCTCGGAACACAAGAGACCGAAAGGTCGAACATGAGTCATATTGTAGATATGATCAACATGAAAGATGTTCACCATTGATAACTAATCCACCTCACGTGATGATTGGACGTGGTTTAGTTGATGTGGATCATGTTACACTTAGACAACTTGAGGGATGTTAATCTAAGTGGGAGTTCTTAAGTAATTTGATTAATTGAACTTCAATTGTCATGAACATAGTCTTACTTGTCTTAGCAAATTTATGTTGTAGATCCATAGACCGCGCTGTAGTTCCCCTGTTTTTATTATGTTCCTAGAGAAAACGAAGTTGAAAGTTGATGGAAGCAACTATGCGGACTAGGTCCGTGATCTGAGGATTGTCCTCACTGCTGCACAGAAGGCTTATGTCCTTAATGCACCGCTCAGTGAAATACCCCTACGGCTTCGTCTGAGGACGTTATGAACGTCTGGCAGACAAGAAAAGATGACTACTCGATAGTTCAGTGCGCCATACTTTACGGCTTAGAACCGGAGCTCCAAATATGTTTTGAGCAACACGGAGCATATGAGATGTTCCAAGAGCTGAAAATTTGTTTTTCAAGCTCACACCCAGGTCGAGAGGTATGACACCTTCGACAAGTTCTATAGCTACAAGATGGAGGAGAACAGCTCCGTTAGTGAGCATGTACTCAGAATGTCTGAGTACTTCAAACACTTGAATCAAGTGGGAGTTAGACTTCCGAATAAAGTGGTGATTGATAGAGTTCTCTAGTCACTATCACTAAGCTACTGGATCTTCGTGATGAACTATAAACATGCAAGGGATAGAAGATCCTTAAGCTATTCGCGATGCTACAATCTGCGGATGTAGAAATCAAAAAAGGGAGCATCAAGTGTTGATGGTTAATAAGACCACTAGTTTCAAGAAGGGCAAGGGAAAGAAAAGGGAAACTTCAAGAAGAACGGTAAAACAGTTGCCGCTCACGCGAAGAAACCTAAGGCTGAACCAAACCCGAGACTTAGTGCTCCCATTGCAAATGGAAATGTCACAGGGAGCGGAACTTCCCCAAAGTAACTGGCAGATAATAAGACTGGCAATGTCAACAAAGATATTTGATATACATGTTATTGATATGTACCTTACTAGTACTCGTAGGAGCACCTGGGTATTTGATACTGGTTCAGTTGCTTACAACTTGAAACATGGAGCTTCGGAATAAACGAGGGCTAGCTAAGAACGAGGTGACGATGTGCATTGGAAGTCTCTCCAAGGTTGATGTGATCACCATCGCCACGCTCTCTCTACCTTCTGGATTAGTGATGAACCTAAATAATTGTTATTTGGTGCTTGCGTTAAGCATGAACATTATATATGATAGTGTTTATTGCAAGACGGTTATTCAATTTCAGAGAATAATTGTTATTCTATTTATTGGGATAATATCATTGATGATCATGCACTTAAAATGAAAGGTTTATTGAATCTTGATCGTAGTAATACATATGTTCATAACACGAATGCCAAAAGATAATGATAGTACCACATATTTGTGGCACTGACGCTTAGGTCATATCAGTATTAAACACATGAAGAAACTCCATGCAGATGGGTTTTTGGAATCTCTTGATTATGAATCATTTGAGACATGTGAACCGTGCCTTATTGGCAAGATGACTAAAACTCCGTTCTCCGGAACAATGGAGCGAGCAACCAACTTATTGGAAATAATACATACCGATGTATGCGGTCCGATGAGTGTTGAGGCGCGCGGTGGATATCGTTATGTTCTCACGTTCACTGATGATTTGAGTAGATATGGTTATGTCTACTTGATGAAGCATAAATCTGAAACATTTGAAAAGTTCAAAGAATTTCAGAGTGAAGTAGAGAACCATCGTAACAAGAAAATAAAGTTCTTACGATCTGATCGTGGAGGAGAATATTTGAGTTACGAGTTTGGCAATCACTTAAGACAATGTGGAATTGTTTCACAGCTCACGCCACATGGAACACCACAGCGTAATGGTGTGTCCGAACATCGTAATCGTACTCTATTGGATATGGTGCGTTCTATGATGTCTCTTACCGATTTGCCACTATCATTTTGGGGTTATGCCTTAGAGACAGCTGCATTCACTTTAAACAAGGGCACCGTCTAATTCCGTTGAGATGACACCGTATGAACTGTGGTTTGCAAAGAAACCTAAGATGTCGTTTCTGAAAGTTTGGGGATGCGATGCTTATGTCAAAAGGCTTCAGCCAGATAAGCTCGAACCCAAAGCGGATAAGTGCGTCTTCATAGGATACCCAAAAGAGACTGTTGGGTACACCTTCTACCACAGATCCGAAGGCAAAGTTTTCGTTGCTAAAGAATGGATCCTTTCTAGAGAAGGAGTTTCTCTCGAAAGAAGTGAGTGGGAGGAAAGTAGAACTTGATGAGGTAATTGTACCTCCTCTGGATAGTAGTACGCCACAGAAAGAAATTTCTGTGACATCGACACAGACCAAAGAAGAAGTTAATGATGATGATCATGAAACTTCGGATCAAGTTGTTACTGAACTTCGAAGGTAAACCAGGACACGTTCCGCACCAGAGTGGTACGAAAATCCAGTCTTGGAGGACATGTTGCTAGACAACGATGAACCTTCGAACTATGAAGAAGCGATGGCAAGCCCGGATTCCGACAAATGGCTTGAGGCCATGAAATCCGAGATTGGATCCATGTATGAGAACAAAGTGTGGACTTTGGTAGACTTGCCCGATGAACGGTGAGCTATTGAAAATAAATGGATCTTTAAGAAGAAGACGGATGCTGATGGTAATATCACCGTCTATAAAGCTCGACTTGTTGCTAAAGGTTATCACCAAGTTCAAGGAGTTGACTACGATGAGACTTTCTCACCCGTAGCGATGCTAAAGTCTGTCAGAATTATGTTAGCAATTGCCGCGTTTTATGATGGTGAATTTATCATGGATTGCAACGAGGAAATGCATTTAATCAAAGAGAAATTATCATAATTAAAGTCCTTGTAATCCAAACTAGTGGGCACATCGCTATCTAAAGTTTTGACCTCTTCAAACCCACTTTTATTGTTTTTATCATTAAGATCATCGCCCTCCGAATAATTGGGATGCCTTCTACTTAAAGTTGACTCATCTCCAGTCCCTTTATCCTCAAGTTTTATATTACTAAACAAAGTTTCAATAGGTGTCACACCAATCATTTTAATATCTTCATCATTATTATCATGAAAACCGGGTGCGAATGCTTTTTCTAGAAATTCATGTTTAGCTCTTAACCTCTTGATTCTTTTTCTACTTTCATCCATGGTGACTTGGATAGACTTTAGATATTCATCTACTGCATCTCTTTTAGGTGGCAAAATTTTAATCTTGAGGGTTTTCACATCATGAGCAATTTTATCCATGTTTCTAGACATGTCATCAACTTTGTTTAGTTTTTCTTCTACCATAGCATTGAAAATCTTTTGCGAACTAATAAATTATTTAATGTTGTTCTCAAGTTCAATAGGTATCCTATTATTATTAGTATATGAATTACCATAGGAATTACCATAATTATTGGAGGGATCACCGGGATACAGTCTAGGATTGAAATTCCCTTTATAAGCATTGTTATTGAAATTATTTCTAGCAACAAAATTCACATCAATAGCATCATTTTTTTGCTCAATGAAAGTAGATAATGGAATATCATTTGGATCAACATCAGCATTTTTACTAGAAAGCATATACATAAGAGCATCCATTTTCTCACTCAAAGTAGAAACTTCTTCGACAGAGTTTACCTTCTTACTAGTTGGAGCTCATTCGGTGTGCCATTGAGAATAATTTGTTTTCATATTATTGAGAAGCTTTGTTGCCTCTCCCAATGTAATTCCCATAAAGGTACCACCTGCAGCAGAGTCTAGAAGATTTCTCAACACAAAGTTTAGTCCCGCATAAAAGTTTTGTATAATCATCCATAAATTTAATCCATGAGTGGAACAATTCTTAATCATTAATTTCATTCTCTCCCAAGATTGTGCAACATGTTCTTTCTCATGTTGTTTAAAGTCCATGATTTGATTTCTAAGAGATATTATCTTAGCGGGAGGAAAGTACTTAGCAATAAAAGCATCCTTACATTTATCCCATGAATCAATACTATAGCGAGGTAAGGATGAAAACCAAGTTTTAGCACGATCTCTTAGTGAGAAAGGAAATAATTTCAAATTAACAATATCATTATCCACATCTATTTTCTTTTGCATGTCATATAATTCAACGAAGGTATTAAGATGGGATGCAGCATCTTCATTAGGATTTCCAGCAAATTGTTCTTTCATGATAAGATTCAGTAATGCAGCATTAATATCATATGACTCCGCACTAGTGGCGGGAGGAGCAATTGGAGTACTAATAAAATCATTGTTATTAGTATTCAAGAAGTCACACAACTTAGTGTTTTCTTGAGACATGGCAACAATTCAAGCAAAAGAGCAAACAAGATAAATATTTTTTTGTATTTTTGATTTTTTTTCAACGAGACTAATAAAAGCACATAAAAAGTAGAACAAGTAAATCATAATGTGTGTGAAGGAACCTTGCTTTGTTTGATGAAGTTTCCCCGGCAACGGAGCCAGAAATTCTTTCTGCTACTTGTGAGATGCGTTGGGATTTTTGCCGAAGAGGAAGGGTGAAGCAATATAGTAGCGGATAGTATTTCCCTCAGTAGAGAACCAAGGTTATCGAACCAATAGGAGATTCACATAGACAAAGGTCGACAATACCTACACACACACAAACAAAATACTTGCACCCAACGCAGGCAAGAGGGTTGTCAATCCCCTTGTACTCATTAATTGCAAGGATTAATTATCATAGTGATAGGCTTATAAATTGCAAACAGAAATAAAAAGAAATAAATTGCAGCAAGTAAACTAGGGTTTTAGTAATATGATTTGGATGGACCCGGGGGGCCATAGTTTTCTATAGAGGCATCCCTCTCAAGAACATAGCATACGGTGGGTAAACAAATTACTGTTGGGCAATTGATAGAAAAGCGAAATCCTCCTATGTTGTCTCAACATAGCCGGTCCCAAGCCCGGATAAAGGAGGAGGGTTGTGATAGGCTTGGCGAGCCAACGTCAAAACTCAGCCACTCTTATGGAGATGAAACCCAAAAGATTTTCGTTGGGGCGTAACCCTCTCAGCGACGCGCCACATCGGAACCCGGGTGTGGTGGAAAATGGGCAAGGGCCGGGCCGTCACCCCCCAGGTGGCACGCCATATCTTGATCTGGATACGGTGGCAAGTGAGCGAGGATCGGGTCGTCGCATCCTTAGTGGCGCGCTACATCGGCGCCCGGGTGTAGTGGAAATTGAGCAAGGGTCTTCGCATTTGACTCGACGAGTGCGAAGGGTAAGGAAGCTATCCGAGCCTAGGAGGATTCGCTTAGGTAGCTGGAACGTAGGGTCTCTGACAGGTAAACTTCGGGAGGTAGTTGATACAGCGGTGAGGAGAGGCGTTGATATCCTTTGCGTCCAAGAGACCAAATGGAGGGGACAAAAGGCGAAGGAGGTGGAGGGTACCGACTTCAAGCTGTGGTACACGGGGACGGTTGCAAACAGAAATGGAGTAGGCATCTTAATTAGCAAGAGCCTCAAGGATGGAGTGGTAGACGTCAAGAGACGTGGGGACCGGATTATCCTGGTCAAGCTGGTAGTTGGGGACTTAGTTCTCAACGTTATCAGCGCGTATGCCCCGCAAGTAGGCCACAATGAGAACACCAAGAGGGAGTTCTGGGAAGGCCTAGAGGACATGGTTAGGACTGTACCGATTGGCGAGAGGCTCTTCATAGGAGGAGACCTCAATGGCCACGTGGGCACATCTAACACAGGTTTTGAAGGGGTGCATGGGGGTTTTGGCTATGGCATCAGGAACCAAGAAGGAGAAGATGTCTTAAGCTTTGCGCTAGCCTACAACATGATCATAGCTAACACCCTCTTTAAGAAGAGAGAATCACATCTAGTGACTTACAGTAGTGGGCAACACTCTAGCCAGATTGATTTCATCCTCTCGAGAAGAGAAGACAGGCGTGCATGCCTAGACTGTAAGGTGATACCTGGAGAGAGTGTTGTCCCTCAGCATAAGCTTGTGGTTGCTGACCTCCGCTTTCGGATTCGTGTCCAGCAGGACAAGCGTGCCAAAGTCGCTAGAACGAAGTGGTGGAAGCTCAAGGGGGAGGTAGCTCAGGCGTTCAAGGAGAGGGTCATTAAGGAGGGCCCTTGGGAGGAAGGAGGTGATGTAGACAACATGTGGATGAAGATGGCGACTTGCATTCGTAAGGTGGCCTCAGAGGAGTTTGGAGTGTCCAAGGGAAGTAGAAGAGAAGCTAAAGATACCTGGTGGTGGAACGATGATGTCTAGAAGGCAATTAAGGAGAAGAAAGAGTGTTTCAGACGCCTATATCTGGATAGGAGTGCAAACAACATAGAGAAGTACAAGATGGCAAAGAAGGCCGCAAAGCGAGCTGTGAGTGAAGCAAGGGGCTGGGCGTATGAGGACCTCTATCAACGGTTAGACACGAAGGAAGGCGAAAGGGACATCTATAAGATGGCCAAGATCCGAGAGAGGAAGACGAGGGATGTTGACCAAATCAAGTGCATCAAGGACGGAGCAGATCAACTCCTGGTGAAGAACGAGGAGATTAAGCATAGATGGCGGGAGTACTTTGACAAGTTGTTCAATGGGGAGAGTGAGAGCTCTACCATTGATCTGGATGACTCCTTTGCTGATACTAGCAGGCTTTTTGTGCGGTGAATCCAGGAGTCGGAGGTCAAGGAGGCTTTGAAGAGGATGAAAGGAGGCAAGGCGATGGGCCCTGATTGTATCCCCATTGAGGTGTGGAGAGGCCTCGAGGACATAGCGATAGTAAGGCTAACCAAACTTTTCAACCTCATTTTTCGGGCAAACAAGATGCCAGAAGAATGGAGACAGAGTATATTAGTACCAATCTTCAAGAACAAGGGGGATGTTCAGAGTTGTACTAATTACCGTGGAATTAAACGGATGAGCCATAAAATGAAGCTATAGGAGAGAGTCATTGAGCACCGCTTAAGAAGAATGACAAGCGTGAACAAAAATCAGTTTGGTTTCATGCCTGGGAGATCGACCATGGAAGCCATTTTCTTGGTACGACAACTTATGGAGAGATATAGGGAGCAAAAGAAGGACCTGCATATGGTGTTCATTGACTTGGAGAAGGCCTATGATAAGATACCGCGGAATGTTATGTGGTGGGCCTTGGAGAAACACAAAGTCCCAGCAAAGTACATTACCCTCATCAAGGACATGTACGATAATGTTGTGACAAGTGTTTGAACAAGTGATGGCGACACTGATGACTTCCCGATTAAGATAGGACTGCATCAAGGGTCAGCTTTGAGCCCTTATCTTTTTGCCTTGGTGATGGATGAGGTCACAAGGGATATACAAGGAGATATCCCACGGTGTATGCTCTTTGCGGACGATGTGGTGCTAGTCGATGAGAGTCGGACGGGGGTAAATAGGAAGTTGGAGTTATGGAGGCAAACTTTGGAACCGAAAGGTTTTAGACTTAGTAGGACTAAAACCGAGTACATGAGGTGCGCTTTCGGTACTACTAGGCACGAGGAGGAGGAGGATGTTAGCCTTGCTGGGCAGGTGGTGCCACAGAAGGACACCTTTCGATATTTGGGGTCAATGTTGCAGAAGGATGGGGATATCGATGAAGATGTGAACCATCGAATTAAAGCCTGATGGATGAAGTGGCGCCAAGCTTCTAGCATTCTCTGTGACAAGAGGGTGCCACAAAAGCTAAAAGGCAAGTTCTATAGGACGGCGGTTCGACCCGCAATGTTGTATGGCGCTGAGTGTTGGCCGACTAAAAGACGACAGTTAGGTGTGGCGGAGATGCGCATGTTGAGATGGATGTGTGGCCACACAAGGAAGGACCGAATCCGGAATGATGATATACGAGATAGAGTTGGGGTAGCACCAATTGAAGAGAAACTTGTCCAACATCGTTTGAGATGGTTTGGACATATTCAGCGCAGGCCTCCAGAAGCCCCAGTACTTAGCGGATGGCTAAAGCGTGCTGATAATGTCAAAAGAGGCCGGGGTAGACCGAACTTGACATGGGAAGAGTCCGTAAAGAGAGACCTGAAGGATTGGAGCATCACCAAAGAACTAGCCATGGACAGGGGTGCGTGGAAGCTTGCTATCCATGTGCCAGAACCATGAGTTGGTCGCGAGATCTTATGGGTTTCACCTCTAGCCTACCCCAACTTGTTTGGGACTACAGGCTTTGTTGTTGTTGTTGTTGTTGTTGCAATTGATAGAAAAGCGCATAGTTATGACGTTATTCATGGCATGATCAGTACATAGGCATTACGTCCGTGACAAGTAGACCGACTCCTGCCTGCATCTACTACTATTACTCCACCCATCGACCGCTATCTAGCATGCATCTTAAGGTATTAAGTTCATAACAAATAGAGTAATGCTTGGAGCATGATGACATAATGTAGACAGAATAAAATCAAGCAATATGATTGAACCACATCGTTTTACCCTTAGTAGCAACAATAAAAATACGTGCCTCGCTACCCCTTCTATCACGAGATGAGGACACCGCAAGATTGAACCTACCACAAAGCACCTCTCCCACTAAAGATAAATCAATCTAGTTGGCCAAACTAAACGGATAGATTGGAGAGAAATACAAAGCTATAACAATCACACATAATAAAGTTCAGAAAAGACTCAATTACTTTCAATGAATAATCTGCTCATAAACCCACAATTCATCGGATCCCAACAAACACACCACAAAAGAAGATTACATCGAATCGATCTCCGAAGAGAACATTGTATTGAAGATCAAAGAGAGAGAGAGAGCCATCTAGCTAATCACTATGAACCCGTAGGTCCTGTGGGAACTACTCACACATCATCGGAAGGGCAGCAAGGTTGATGAAGAATCCCTCCGTGATTGATTCCCCCTCGGCAGAGTACCGGCGGAGGCCTCCAGATGGGATTGCAGAAGAACAGAGGCTTGCGGCAGCGGAAGAATTGTTTCGGATCTCGCTCTGGTGGTTTCTAGATTGATGGGAATTTATAGCGCTGGAATTAGGTCAAAAGGACCTAGGAGAGGCCCACAAGGTCAGGTGGCGCGCCCCCCTGGGGGCACACCGAGTGAGCTTGTGGCTCTCTGGTACATCTTCTGGACTCCTCCCGATGCCCCTAGGGTCCCTTCTAGTCCAGAAATAATCACTGTAAAATTTCATCATGTTTGGACTTCGTTTGGTATGGTCTTTTTGCGAAACAATAAAATAGGCAGAAACAGAAACTGGCACTGGGCACTAGGTTAATAGGTTAGTTCCAAAAAATGAAATAAAATTGCATATAAAGCATACAAGATTGATAATATAATAGCATGAAACAATCAAAAATTATAGATACGTTGGAGACGTATCACTGATTGACATGCAAGTCGTGAACTATTACAAAACATGATCATCACATATATCATATCACGTCATGGCTATACCACATCACATCACATGCCCTGCAAAAACAAGTTAGACGTCCTCTACTTTGTTGTTGCAATTTTTACGTGGCTTCTAGGGGCAATCTATAAGAACTGTTCTTATCTACGCAAAGCCACAACGGTGATATACAAGTTGCCTTTGAACCTTCTACAAGGACCGCCGTTGTCAAATCAGATTAAACTAAAGTGGGATAGACAGACACTCGCCAGCCACTTTATGCAATACAAGTTGCATGTCAGCATGGAACCGGCTCTTGTGCGAGGACAAGTAAAGTTGGTCCAGGCTGCTTCATCCCACAATACCACCAAATCCGAAATAACAAAGGAGGTAAGCAATCAGTACATCAACACCCACAACCAATTTGTGTTCTACTCGCGCATAACATCTACGCATAGACCCAGCTCTTGATGCCACTGTTGGGGAACATTGCATGGAAAACAAAAAAATTCCAATGATTTCACCCAAGATCAATTCTATGGAGATGAAAGCAATGAGAGGGGGAGTGTCTACGTACCCTTGTAGATTGAAAGCATTAACAATCTAATGAGCATGGTTGGCGTAGTCGTAC
Organism: Elymus sibiricus; assembly: GCA_039707655.1. Taxonomy (NCBI): domain Eukaryota; kingdom Viridiplantae; phylum Streptophyta; class Magnoliopsida; order Poales; family Poaceae; genus Elymus; species Elymus sibiricus. Next base: position 35,314,849 of record CM077668.1, on the reverse strand, counting down.
TCCCTTCGCGATCCAATCCGATCTAGCACCGCACGAGCGGCACCTCTCAGATGTGCACACGTACCGCTCGGTGACGTCTCCGCCTTCTTGATCCAGCAAGTGAGGGTGGAGAGGTAGATGGGATCTAGGCCAGCAGAACAACATGGTGGTGGTGGTGGTGGCAGCGGAACTCCAGCAGGGCTTCGCCAAGCGGCTGCGGAACGAGGAGATGGAGGAACAAGGGAGGGGGGAGGCGCCATGGCTTGGATGTGTGCTGCCCCCTTGCGCCTCTCCCCTCTTTATATAGGCATGGGGGAGGAGGCTTGGCCCCTCCTCCAAGCCACTAAGGGCTGCGCAACTGAAGGGGGGGGGTAGGAAATCCCCTCCTTCCTTCCCCACCGATCGCGATCCCTACTTTTTAGGGATCTTGATCTTATCCCTTCTAGATATGATCATATTCCTTTTAGGGGGAGATCTTCATGCACTTGGACCAGGTGTGTGGGGTCTTGCCCCACTACCCACATCCATGTGGGTCCCTCCATGTAGGTGGTCCCCACTCCGGAACCTTCTAGAACCATACTGGTACAATACCGAAAAATCCCAAACTTTTTTGGTAACCTTGAAAATACTTTCCATATATAAATATTTACCTCCGGACCATTCCGGAGTTCCTCGTGATCTCCCGGATCCCATTCGGGACACCGAACAATATTCGGTCTCACCATTATGAATATCCCAGTACTACCCTGGCGTTACCGAACGTTAAGTGTGTGACCCTACGGGTTCGAGAACATGCAGACATGACCGAGACTCCTCTCCGATCAATAATCAATAGCAGGACCTGGATGCCCATATTGACTCCCACATCTTCAATGAAGATCTTTATCGGTTTGAACCACGATGTCAAGGATTCAGTTAATCCCGTATACAATTCCCTTTTTCCAGCGATATGTTACTTGCCTGAGATTCAATCATCGGTATCACCATACCTAGTTCAATCTCGTTACCGGCAAGTCTCTTTACTCATTGCGTAATACAAGACCTCATGACTAAACACATTAGTCACATGCTTGCAAGCTATTCATGGTGTTGTATTACCGAGAGGGCCCAGAGATATCTCTCCGTCACACAGAGTAACAAATCCCAGTCTCGATCCATGCAACCCAACAAATACTTTCCAAGATACCTGAAGAGCACCTTTATGATCACACAATTACGAAGTGACGTTTGATACCCACAAAGTATTCTTCCGGTATTAGGGAGTGGCACAATCTCATGGTCTAAGGAACAGATACTTGACATGAAGAAATATGTAGCAATTAAACTAAGTGACACGATCAGATGCTAAGCTTACGAATGGGTCTGTCCATCACATCATTCTCCTAATGATGTGATCCCATTATTAAATGATAACTCATGTCTATGGTTAGGAAACCTTAACCATCTTTGATCAACGAGCTAGTCTAGTAGAGGCTTACTAGGGACACGGTATTCGTTTATGTATCCACACATGTATTTAAGTTTCCAGTCAATACAATTCTAGCATGGATAATAAACATTTATCATGAACAAGGAAATATGATAATAAAATTTTTATTATTGCCTCTAGGGCATATTTCCCATACTATGGACCCGTAGTTCCTAAGGGAACTACTCACACATCATCATGGAGGCAGCAAGGTTGATTAAGATTGCCTCCTCAATGGTTTCCCCCTATGGCAGAGTACCGGAAAAGGCCTCCAGATGGGATCACGGAAGAATAGAGGCTTGCGGTGGCGATAAAATTGTTTCAGGTCTCGCTTCGGGGGTTTTGGAATATTAGGGAATTTATAGGCCAGAGATTAGGTCAGACGCAGGCTCTGGGGGGCCTACAAGCTTGCATGGTGCACCCCCCAGGGCGCGCCCCTTGAGCTTGTGGCCTCCTCGTGTGGCTTCTGGTCTCTCCCCGAAGCTTCTAGGGTCTCTTATGTTCCAGAAAAAATCACCGTAAACTTTCATCGTGTTTGGACTTCGTTTGGTATGGTTTTCCCGCGAAACAAAAAACATGCAGAAATTAGGAACTGGCACTGGGCATTAAGTTAATAGGTTAGTCCATAAAAATAATATAAAATGGCATATAAAGCTTACAAGAATGATAATATAATAGCATGAAACAATCAAAAATTATAAATACGTTGGAGACGTATCAAGAGCCCCCCTTCTTATCCTTGCTTGGCCTCCCCCCCTAGATGAGAGAAGGGTTCCCCCCTCTGGTCCTTGGCCTCCATGGCTCCTAGAGGGCGAGAGCCCCTCCGAGATTGGATCTCTTCTCTCTCTAATTCTCTGTTTTTGGTACTATTTTCTGGCCAAAAACCGTTTCTTAAACATCTGGAGATCCGTAACTCAGATTGAGCTTAAATTTTTACACATTTCCCCCTTAAATTAGCTTTAGTGTGGTGAAAGAAGAGGTCCAACCGACTTAAGGAGCAGCCACACGCCCCCCTCATGGTCCCAGGGCCAGGGCGCGCCACGTGGTCATGCCACGCCCTCGTGCACCGCCTTACGCTAATTTCTTGGCCCAAAATTCTGACAAATCCCATAAAAAATCACAAAAAATTCAGGTCATTCCGACTTCGTGATTTTTTTACCTAAAAACCCAAAAAGAATAGAAAACATGAACTGGCCTTTGACACTGGATTAATAGGTTACTCCAAATAAAAATAATATAAATTGTTACCAAAAATATGTAAAAGTAGTATGATAATAGTATGAAACAATCCAAAATTATAAATAGGTCCGAGATGTCTCAACATCCCCAAGCTTAATCCCTGCTGATCCTTGAGTAGGTAGATGATAAAACAATGATAATTTTTTATGTTGAATGCTATCTAGCATAATCTTGGTCAAATGATAAAGTGTTGTGGACTCAAGATAAAAGTGATTCAAAGCAATAGTATATAGTTAATAACAAGCAACTAACATCATGGTTCAATGCCTTCATGTAATACCAATCAATACTCATATGTATCACATTCATGTCCCCAATTGCTCAAGGCTTTCATATTCAAACACCTTATCATAACACCACCCAGACCGTCGGTCAAGTAACCGAATCCATGATGCACCCTTTTCAACTACTCAGCACTTCGCTTAATGCCTATGCCACAAGCTTTGATCTTCGCACTCAGTACAAAATCTGCTCTATTCAGTGACAAAAATCATAGTGACGGCCCAAAAAACGTCGCGTAAGATCATTTTTCCTGACCCGGGCCATCCCCCTCGCCAATTTTGGTGACGTTCATGCCTCATTTTAGTCGACGTTTTTATCCGTCACTAGGCTAGTATATTTTCTGAGATGGTTATTATTATCACAGAAATTATTGGAGCAGCGCCTTCATGACGGATTTCAAGAGATTAACAACAGAAGGCCATGTGTCAGTGTCAGCACAGGCTCCATGCAGCCGGGAGCATGTGTGTGCAGGCGGCCTGGAGGCGTGTTTGCAGGCGGCTTGGAGGCGTGTCTGCGGCTGGCCTTGAGGCATTTGAGTGGCCCGTGTCAGAGTTTCTCACCGGAAGACGTGCCTTTGACCGGCGGACATTGCCCGTCATGGTAGTCTGTGCTTACTGGAGGCATGAGAGCATGCCACGGCAGCTTGTGACCGCCTCTCCGGCCGCCTATCCAACAACCTCTCCTTAATGGTGAGCTCGCCTGCGGTGGCCTATAAGTTAGTGCCTGTCCCTTCTCTCACACCATTCCCATCTCCAATCCAGCATGAATACCTCATCCATGGTCCACCCGTATGAGCACCCCCTTGTCTTCGATTTTGGCGTCATTGAGGAGGAGCAGGAAGAGGAACCTCTGGCCCTTCTGTGGGCGGAGATGGACAAGGCGCTGGAGGAGATTGTACAGATGGACACGGAGGCCGAGCAGATGGATGCTCCCCCGCCCTCGCCCGTGGCCATGCCAGCGCCTGCATCCGTGCCTATGCTCAGGTTCTCGCTCGAGCTGTATAACACGGATGATTGGCCAGAGTGGGCCGTGGCTGCTGAAGCGTATTACCTCGACAACCAAGCCGCATTTCACGCATACTACCATGGAGGTGCCCGTGGCGGAGGCACCGGTGCTGGCGCCGGATGTGGACGTGGCGGCGTCCATGGCATCGGCGGGTGCCTTGGCGCTGGCCGTGGCAGTGGCCGCAACTAGATGGTTACCATGGTCATTGTAGGGGAACGCGACAGAAAACAAAAAAAATCGGTACTGCCAGCAGGCCCAGGATCACTGTGGAGATGCATACAAGGTTTTTGATCTGATCATTACCAACTCGTAGCGCAGCGGAAGTAGAGTCAATGAAGATCGGCGGTGCAGATCCCCGCAGCTAGGATTTACAACCTCCCAACCACAAGGATGTTCTCCCTCGGACAGCCCTTCGGGAGGCAGTCGGACAGTCCCTCAGACGGTGTCACGGACAGCCCTTCGGGAGGATCCTTGAACTCGGACAGTATCTCGGATAGCCCTTCAGGAGGACCCTCGAACAGCCCCTCGGGCAAAAGATCGAACCTACGACCTCTCTACGGGGTTGCACACATACGGTGTCAGCTATCCGGCAGGGCTTCGCCATCCAGAACTAGTTCCCACCGGAACCCAGACAACCTTTCGGCCCTACGAAACTATTTCATGGGAGGGAGAGAGAAAGCCAGATCATGCATGGCATTTGTATGAGAGATTGGAGTGAGTGTGTAGAGCTGCTCTCCATCTCTATTTATAGGAAAAGCCAAGGGGTAGGGTGGCACATGAAAAACACAAAATGCCCATGCTTTATGTCACACATAATGGGCATAATGGGGAGGCAAGAGGAGCTCCATGGAGGAGCTCCCTTGGCCGGCCACCCCCATGAGGGCCCCTCCCAAAAGGGGTTCCTTAGTCTCCAAGTCTTCCCTTCTAGAAGCTTTGGGAAAAGCCCTAAAAGGTGGCTTTCCAAAAAGCAACCATAAAGTGCTTTTCACTATTCATGAAAACATTTTTCCGCGTCCGTTAAGTCCGAAAATATTTTTGTAGGTCCAGTAACATTTCCAGTACCCCCTAAAATAATTTTGGACACATTCCAAAACATTTCTGGATAAATGATTTTCATCAGCGAAAAGCAACCAAGACATTTCCGGCTGCTCCGGAACATTTCCGGTTTTCTCTCCGAAAAAATTCCAGAAGTCCCCAGAACAATTCTGGCACCTCCAAAAAGTTCCAAGCGCGTGCCGAAACCTTTTTGGCTTGATGGTTTACTCCGAAACAACTTTTCAGTTTTACCAAAACTTTTTCGGTGTTCTCTCCGGAACTTTTCCGTTGTCTCCGAAACAATTCCGGTGACTTTCTCTCAGACTCCCTGTCTAGTATTCAGTAGATAGATGACCCTTAACTGTGTGAACCTATAGGTTCGGTGAAGTATAGACATGACCGGAACACTTTCCGATCAATGATCAATAGCGGAACCGTGGACATCCATATTGATCCCTATACCCACACGAATGAATATTCGAGTGAACCTGTAGTTTTCGTGTGCTATTCCTGTTGCTTCACGATTTGTTACAGACACCCGAAGTGAGACTTATCGGCATCCCCGTGAATCAACAACTTGTCCACTATGCCAGTTACCTCGTTACCGGTTTTTTTCTCTTATCTCGTTTCCGCGTTCCGGCATCCCTGTGATCAAATCACATTGTGTCTGGCCGGACGATGATGGATACCGTAACACTAAGAGGGCCCTAAGAATATCTCTCCATCGTCGGAGGAGCAAATCCCAATCTTGAGCTATCAAGTTCCTTGTCATACTTTGCCGTGAACCCGTAAGCCGCCGTAATAGCCACCCTGTTACAGATGACGTTTAACAAACCCCAAAATTCACAAAGCAAGTACAAAGGAACTCGATACTCTCATGGTCTAAGGAATTATGCAAACGTTAACTTGTGATGAATAATAACATCAATTCGGGTCGATTCAACACAAATGTTCTTCTAACATTGTGCCCTCAAAATTGCCGACATAGTCATGCCCATGATCAGGAAAACAGGATCATCATGCAATACTTGAGCCAGTCTTAGAGGCATGACTAGGAATACATTTTACCGTTTATTATTCCACATGTGCACATGAGTTTCCCTTCAAGCCTCATGGATATTGTAGTCTCGAGAATCATTGCAGTTATAGCATGGAATATAAACATCAATTACGAACTTGGAGATACAAAATAACTATTATTATTGCCTCTAGGGCATATCTCCTACATTCGTGGCCACAACTACGCCGTGGCCATATAGCTATATTAATTTGTTAAAATAGTTTGTATTATTAGGTGTTGTGTCGGATGGTGTCGATGTGTGGCAATTTTGGGAAAAAAATCAACTATGTTCGTCTTAATCTGTGCAATGCTTTTAAAATTATGTGACTGAAAGGTTACTATGTTTGTGTGTACTAGAATATCTGAAATTCAGTGAAATTCAAGCAAATTTCAGTGAAAGTGAAATCAATGTTGTGTACTACTGAAACTTTCCACCTGTAAAGGCATATGCGCTGTCAGCATTTTCAATTCATGTATCATTAGTTGTTTTAATTTGCAATAGTTCTGCAGTATGATCATGTTCAGAAGACACGACATGCGTATCATATCGTACTGCATAGTTAAAACCATTTTCGCAAAAGGCAAATAATTAACGCAATACTTAGCATGCAGTACTTAACAACCTTGTCATCCACATGTACTGAAGTGGTACTCCACATACAGTAGTTAACATTCAGTATTTGAGGAAATCATTGGCCTGGAACTGCATGATAGAATGTCGTCAATGAACAGGAAAAGTCCTTCAGTGCCTTCGTAGAGCATTCAACATAACATTGAATCACATTTTCAAATGTGGACGCATTGTTATCACAGTCTCCTAGTTATTAATGTGAATGGTTTGCCTTCTACAGAAAATTATGTACCTTGCCATGAACATCTTGTTGTGACCAATAGCTAGTGTGGTTGGACCAGAATTGGACATCAATTCAGGAACAACCGAAGGCGGCAATATCTGTAAAAGATGAATAAAACAATTGTGACATTGTATGAGGCAATAGGTCAGTGAGAGCATATTTAACATAAAAGACTTTGTACCATAATTTTGTGAATGATACATTTCATCCTGTTCAAGGTATGCACCACTGGCACACATATTCCCATTTGGCCTTCAGCATGAAAATGCTTAGTAAGGGAGTCAAGTCTACCAACAAATTTGATGAGACGCTTCAACTCTTACCAGTGAAATTTGGATGCACGAGTAACCACTAATTAGTAAGTCAGGACAGATACATTAATTTTGCTAAGTTATAGTTCAACATGAAAGAATTTGAAAGAAAACTAACTTAGTTTGTTAGTCCATCGAAGGATCTCAGATGGTATGGCCACACAGATGTTAAGACCATGCTGTGTTATATCCACTAACAATTCAGTGCCAGCTTTCAATATGTAACGTGTAGCAAGCTCTCTCCACAAGCCCGGATTAAAGTAGGAGCGACCTTCATAATCGGTATTGGGCAGAACTTGGAACATATATCCATGGTTCGGGTGCAATACGACCTCAACAGAGTCTTCATTTAAGAAAAGGCAAAACTTATCTACCACATGTTTTGTTGCAAAGCAGGAGATGTACTACGGGAAATAGTAAGACATGATATATTTGTTAACAATGAAGAGATAATGTGTCATTGATAGGTCAGAAATATATGAACAAATAATATATTGGCTATTAAAAAAGTGATATGTTAATTAATACATACGAGAAAATTTGTTAACCAAATACGAGCTTTACTTGTCATGTGCAAATATTATGATGGTGTGAATGGAAAAGTAGTACTCCCTCTGCAAAACTAATATAAGATCTTTTAGATCACTAGTAACTTTTTGTGTATTTTTTATGAAGTCATGCAAATATGAGCTTTACTAAAACAACTGTACAACAATAATTTGCCTCATATAGCTAGAATTTCCAGTTTGACATCAGTGGTGCATGGTACCATTTATCCCAATTTAACAGTACTATGTTGGTAAAGTGGGCAATATTTCCAATTTGACCTAAAGTAGGCAATGTTTCCAGATTGACGTCAGTGCTGAATGATACCATTTATCCCAATTTAGCAATACTATGTTGGTAAAGTGGGCAATATTCCTAATTTGGACTAAAGTACAACCATGCACTCTCAACAAAATCATGTAATTTTCAATTTCATATCAGTTACATGACATCCAATTTTGAAGAAAATAAGGAAAAAATTAGTTCAAGAACCCTAACTCTCCAGGCGAGAGGGGTCTCTACAAATATACCGTGTGCTTCCTGAAGTCCTCTCGGATGGTGATGTTGACCAACTCATTTGTCTAGCCGAGGCCACGCAGACGCCCTCTGTCATGACACTGTGAGCACTGAAAATAGAACCCTCAAATCAGACCACAAGAAAATGCATGCATGGCGATTGACTTTTGAGGGATTATCACCTAGGGATAGACTGCGAATTCAAACTACAAGATATGGATGAAGATTACGCTTACCTTGCTGTCCATGAGAAAACCCCAATTGGGTGGGATGGGTTGGCAGCGCGAGAAACGTCGGCGATAGTCACTGCCAATAGGCGGCAGCGCGAGGGTGGGAGGCGAAAGGCGGTTCTGACTGCAGGCGGCTACAATCTACGGCGACATCTGGCTGCGAGCTCGGGTATCTGAGCAAAGTTGTGAATGAGGAGGGGACTGCGAGGCACCGTGCGAGCATGGAAGAAGGGGACATGGGTTTTCTCTCAAGGTGACGAGACTGTTTGTATGGACTTGGACCACATGTCATCGAGCGTATGGTTGTATGGCCCGGTTGTCAGTGAATGAATTGGAGCTAAAATATAACCCACAAAATTGTGCTGTGGGGGGAGTCAAACCAGCAACCTACCTCTGCTGTGTTTAGCCGCGTGGCCAGTGGAGTAAGTCTACGGTAATGATAAATGATCAGACACATAAGTATATACTACCTCCATTCCAAAATATAAGAATGTCTTATATTTTGGAATGGAGGTAGTACACTACTAGAAAAAAGGCTGTTAGTGGCGCACCAGTTTTTGCTATTAATGGCGCACTATAGGTGCGCCACTATTAACACGCCATTAATAACAAATAGTAATGGCGCACCTCTGGTGCGCCACTAGTAATCCAAATACTAGTGGCGCACCACCTGCTGCGCCATTATTAACACTTCAGGTGCGCCACTGCTAATAGAGGACAGTGCGCCACTACTAACACCCATGATGCGCCATTGCTATTTTTTTTTGCGGTTTTTTTTTTTGCGATTTTATTTTGTGATTAAATCAAAAAAAGTTAGTAATGGCGCACCAGGAGAAGGTGCGCCATTGCTATCCCGAAGTTTATGGCGCACCCCTAAAAGGTGCGCCATTGCTATTTTTTTTTGCGATTTTTTTTTGTGATTTCTTTTTTGCGATTTTTTTTTGAATTTCGTTCTGGTTTGCATCTTTGTGCCGGGAGGAGGAGGGACTGTGAGGAGGAAGTAGAGGAGGAAGGAGAGGAGGCAGAAGAGGAGGGAGGAGAGAGGAGAGGAGGAGAGGAGGGAGGAGAGAGGAGAGGAGGAGAGGAGGGAGGAGAGAGGAGAGAGGAGAGGAGGAGAGGAGGGAGGAGGAGGGAGGAGAGACCGTGAGGAGGAGGGATTGTGAGGAGGAGGTCACCGGCCGGAGAGGAGGAGGAGGAGGAGGAGGTCGCCGGAGCGGAGGAGCAGGAGGAGGAGTTCGCCGGAGAGGACCGTGAGGAGGAGGTCGCCGGAGAGGACCGTGAGGAGGAGGGAGGTGGAAGGAGGAAGGAGGAGAGGAGGAAGGAGGAGAGGAGGAGGAGGAGGAGGTCGCCGGAGAGGACCGTGAGGAGGAGGTCGCCGGAGAGGACCGTGAGGAGGAGGGAGGAGGAAGGAGGAAGGAGGAGGAAGGAGGAAGGAGGAGAGGAGAGGAGGAAGGAGGAGGAGGAGGATAGAAATGTGTGGAGGAGGAGGGAAGTGGATAAGGGTAGTGGGGGTACGTGCGTTTTGAAACTGCCCAGACTTAGTAATGGCGCACCTAGGTGTGGTGCGCCATTACTATGTACCTTAGTAATGGCGCACCTAGGTGTGGTGCACCATTACTATTTTTAAATTTTTTTGAATTTGGAAGGCGGGAAAATAGTAGTGGCGCACTATGCACTGGTGCCTCCAGATCTTAAAATGGCTGTAACTTTTTTCTGTTAGGTGTTTGAGGATTCTAAAAAATCGATAACGGGCGGAGCCTATCAATTTTTGATGTAACTTTTCGAGTAGTATCTTTTTCATATAAAAAACTTTTTCATCGGAGGTCGTATGCAAAAGTTACGGCTATTTTACCGAAACACGACGGGTTTTTTTTTTGCAAAAAAATTCAAAATTCATGTTTGTTAATTTTCGTAACAACTAGAACACATAACACATGGGCATCTATTTTTTTGATTTTTTTTGAATCATTTATCATTTTCTTTTATTTTTTTTTAAACCGAAAAGGCGATCCACGGGGGGGGGGGGGGGGGGGTGTGTGTGTGTGTGGGGGGGGGGGGGTGTGTTTGTGTGTGTGTGAGACGTTAGTAATGGCGCACTCTCCCTGGTGCGCCATTGCTAACCTTAGCAATGGCGCACCAGGGAGGGTGCGCCATTACTAACCTAACACACACGCAGGCACACAGCCCCACCAGACATAGCAATGGCGCACCACACCAAGGTGCGCCATTACTATGTAGCATAGTAATGGCGCACCTTGGTGTGGTGCGCCATTGCTATGTCTGGTGGGGTGGGGGGATGGACAAAAAAAATAGTAATGGCGCACTGCTCAGGTGGTGCGCCACTACTAAAAAAATAACAATGGCGCACCTGCTTCTGGTGCGCCATTGCTATATAGCAGTGGCGCACCACCACCATGGTGCGCCACTAATAGGGATATTGGCTATAGCCATTTTTCTAGTAGTGGTATTTGGAAACTTTTAGTAATATTGTTCACGTTAACAAATAGTTTAGCCTCCGTTTGACAAAAAAAATCATGTTTAGGTGTTATAATTAGAGAACCATATGGCATTGGCATCATAATTCATATATATATACTACATAACATAATTAGACATACAACTGAAATTCCATGAAACATTTAAATACGCACACATATAGTGGCTCTTAAAGTTTCACATAAGTTCACATATTCTGGCACTTAAAACATCACAAAAGTTCAAATGCATAGCTTGCCACTACAGACATAGCAGACACCAAACATACATAAGCATAGTCTTGTACACCACTAGTTCCATAAAAGAGCATACATAATTCCTAGGGTTCAAGCAACAGCAATGGCACCTCCAACACCACTGCCTACAGCATCGCCAGCACCTGCAGCAGCCCCTACAGTAGCACTTGCTCCAGCATCTTCATCATCCTCATCCTCAAAAGGATGATGAGGAACATGCATCACTAGTGCACCCGACCGCTATTCACATGGTTTCTACCCCCAATCACAGACAGTTTTGGGAACCATGTGCTCGAGTCGGATGGCGATTGGGGGGTCGATCGCTGACGGTGAGGAAAATCATTTGCGTTGAACTAACTCATTAACCACAGCCGGCGATAACAAATCGTGTGCAATATGTTTGATAAACGCAGACGACTGGCTTTAGCAAACTGTGTGTGTTGAACCACAAATGGCAAACAGTTATGGAATAGAAAATGTATGTGGTCTTTGTACTCATCACACACATTTTCCACCAAGAAATCATTGGAGATTGAGGAAGTGATCGAACACGATTTCCATTTACAAATCATGTGGTAATCTTTATTCTTCACAGACAGTTTATCATGTTTGATTGTATGCTATCTCGTATTATCACACACGGTTTTTGAATGTTGACTGTGTGATATGTCTCTAACATTTCACACACGGTTATTATATCTTTACCTGGGGGCTTTGTTTTCAACATCGCACATGATTGTGGAGTCATATGCGTGTGGTCCTATTTTATGACCGCATACGATTGGTTATTTCAAAACATGTGTGACTTCCTGAAATCATTTCAGCATTTCAAATTATCAGCCCCCTCACATTTGACCAAATACACCATTTTCTAGAAATCATGTGCAGTACACCATCATCACACATGAACATATAGATAGAGTCAAACAATGAACATGATGATATGCGATGTAGTTTTATAGCCACATGAGCATGTAGTCTAATTATGATGGAAATTTTCCATGTACGAAGGATAGTACACATACCAAAGGAGCACATGAGGCAAACAATCAACCACAGAATTAACTAGGAATGTTTGCTATCTTAAATCCATGATTCTCAGGGATAGCATATTTGGTGAGGAATGAAGCAATCTTTGACCTCATCTCCCTCATGTCGTCATCAGTCATCAGTTGCTCGTTCATTGATGTTAGGATCTGTGTTGTGTTATTATGTTAAGATTTCCCATGCATGCTTTAAAAGTAGTAAGTACTAGAGATATGGATATACCGAGATTAAGTTGTCTTTAGTCCTTGTCTTCGCAGTTGGGCAGAGTCTACACATATGTTTGCAAACATATAAGCCACAAAAGTTGGTCCCGAGTGGCTGCTGAGGACACTGGAATTATGTTCAAAAAATGAGATATGGCATATGGCTAAGAAGATCATAAAATCGAATTTGGCACTTAATCATATAATTAAAAATGTGATTGCGAAACAACTTCAACACATCCCTACATTACGAACAGGGATTTTGTAAATTACAGCTTATAAGAAACTAGAAATCAGATTTCGGTATCTCACATACCTTAATACGGGCTATGTGTTGCAACTCTTTCTTGTTATCGATGGCCCTCGAGTTCACTCCTAAACGATCGTTCTACTCGGCAAAAGCACTAGAAAACAAGATGGACAGTTGTGTAATCAATGATCATATGGGAGATGGGTATGGGTTATGAAACAAAATTGCCAATACCTTCCCAAGAATTCTTGAATGACTATCAAATCCAGAGGTTTGGGAGAGTTCTTAAGAGAATCAAGGTAGTAGGCTCTACTAAGCTTTGGTACAATCACAATCAAGATCCAGTGGTCACTACAAGAAGAAATAACTTCATCAGAAATATATGTTTATTGGAGTCAAGTCATGTAGATGTGTGATGAACTTACTTTTCGAAGTATGTAAGTAGCAAGAAATCTGCAAATTATTGGTTATTAAGCGCACTGATGACATGTTCCAAGGCAAGGTCCTTCTGGAAGCCAATAACATTTCTCGAGGTAATTACTGGGTTGAAGAAACCCACCATTTCATGCCTTTCTTTGGACTGAGTCACCATTAGCCTGAGACAAAGAAATCATCATTTATCATTTAGAGGCATGTGACATCCCCAAACCCTGTCCATGTTACTATACTAACTAATGCTGCCAAGTCACCTTGATTGACATAAATAGATTGCAATTAGAAAATAATCCAACTCCCAATTTGGTTCAAATTTAAATTTAAAAATATAAAGTCAAAAGTGTTTTCCCAAATGGTCATTTAAAAATGTTCACACCCTTTCATAAATGCCCCCAAGCATTTGTGAAAATAATATAAAGTCCATTTGGTTTACTAGATTAACCCTAGCAATAATAAAATAGCTTCTACAGAAATAAACTGAAACAATTAGATCCAAAATTAAATATATACATTTCCAAATAATGTAAAATTTATTGTGTGGCCTTATAATATTGTAGGTGATTTACCCTAAAAGTTTCAACTTCAACTAAAATCATTTAGTGCCCAAACTCAATACAAAACAATAGAAAAAGCATAAACAGAAAATGGAAAAAGAATAAAAGGGGAAAACCGCGCTGTGTACTAGAGCCCAGCTTGCACAGTAGCCCGGCCGGCCCAACACGGTCGTCTCCCACCTCGGGAGGCAGGTGTAGACGAGCGCATACCCGCCCGCCGCGGTCACCACTGGATTGCCGACACTTGGATCTACAAGAGCTCACCAGGAGATGGATAGGACCGAACCCGACCCCGTGGAAGAACCCTAATTTCCTCATTCTTCCCCCTCACATCTCTCTCTCAATCTGAAGCTCACTCCCGAGCTGCCGCTGCCGCGCCATCGTTGCCGTCGCGGCCAGCGTCGTCCCCAAGCTTCGTGTGGATGTCCAGCGCCTTCGTCGTCATCGATTACGTCCTCCCCGTGGACCAATTCGAGCCCTCCGTCCCTGCATCGCCGGATCGGGTTGTTGTCTTCGACTATAGCTGCGCTTGATTGCCCATCGCCGACAAGGCTTCAGCCTCTCTGAACCCTCCACGAGCTTCAATGTGAGCTTCGCTTCCTTCATCTTCTTGAGCTCGAGTTTGAGCTCTAGCATGCCCTGCCATCGTTGCCGTAGTCCGCCGCCGCCGTCGTGGTTATAGTCGCTGTTATAGTGCACCTCTGGCTTAGGTGAGCACGCCACGGTGCTCCTAGCATCGCGTGGGTGCTGCCTGACACCCTCGTGCATCGTGAGCAAGCCCGTGGCGTCGATTTTATCGGCCCCATCCTTCTTCCGCCACCATTCGTTGTCTTCGGTGATGTTTCGGCCACCCCTAGCTCTGGCTGCTCGCACCGGTCGATGCGCCGCGTTGCCCGTGTCACGTAGGATCTCGCGGTCGACCAAATGGTCGCCGGAGCTGAGAATCCGGCCATAGCCGCCTTCTCTGTAGACCACCACCGGCGCGCGCTGCTAAATTAAACCGGCTAGGGTCACTGACCCAAGGGCCCCATCTGTCTGCTAGCTAATTAGGACGCTCATCACCTGTTAGCACTAATCTTCCCACTAACAGACACTGCCAGTGGGACGCCCTCTCTAAATAACCCTTTAATTAAAATGCCAGTCTATTACATGTGGGCCCCTGTACTGTAGTAATTAGTTTAACTTTAATTAAATACTGTGACACTGACTGGTGGCCCCCATGTCCTAATTAACCTAATTTAAATAACCTGTTAAGTTAACAGTCACTGACACCCGGGTCCCACTAAACAGTAACCCCTGTTGACCAGTCAAATGTTGACTGGGTCAACTAGGCCCTCTGGCCCCACATGTCAGCCTCACATGCACATTTCTGGGTACACTCCCGTGTACCCATAGCAATTCCTATTAAATGATTTCGAAATTAAATATATTAAAAAAAATCCGGAAAAAGGATTAAAACTTTGGAAACTCGGATGAAAATAATTTATATATGAAAAATAATCAGAAAAATATAACGAATCCGAATATGTCATCCACATGTATGACCAGCCCCTCTAACATAATGAAAGTTGAACATTTTCTACCGGAACCGCTAAATGAATAGTGTTTGGAGTCGGGAAACCCAAATATTTTCCCACTTCATTTAAAATGTGTAGTAATGCATTAGAGCACATAATCATCACATGTTGCCATGACATGCATTGTGTTGCATTTGAATGCTCTGTTGTTTATCTGTTTCCGTATTTACTTCCTTTCGGGTAGACCCCGAGACCACTGTTGACCCTATCATTGACTACACCATTGAGGATCCGTTTTCGTCTGCAAAGCAACCAGGCAAGCAAACCCCCTTGATCATTCCGATATCACCTACTCTTTCTCTCTACTTTCATCCGTTAGGTATTGTCACCGTTGTTGTTCTGTAGATCCTACTCAGATGCATAGCCTGACTTTGTCGCCTAATATAAATACTTTACCTATTATCCTAGCATGCCTAGTATATCTATGCTGGTGTTCCATTAGTTGGCCCTACACCCTTGTCCGTGTTGCTATGCTAGATTATCGGGCCGTGATCCCCTCTGGGCGATGATCACGGGTATGCTTTACATTACTGCATTACACTATTATATTTATGTTTGATATGGGGGCTGAAGGGCAGGTGGTATCATATGGTAAGAGATGGACCTAAGTCCCGACAGCTCCTGAGTGATGCGGTACAGGAACCCAGCAGATATCCACAGGATGATGGTGAGGCTGGTACAGTCCCCTCATGTCTAAAGTTGGCAGAACGACAGGGCAGGCGGAGACCATCCAGAGAGAGGTGGGCCTGGGCCCTGGTCGTTGTCCACGAATAAATGAAATAATATGACTAATGAGATTTGGGTATTTGAATCGAGACTTCCACTGGCATATACACACTAACCGCTGCGCGGGATAATGGTTTATGGGGCTCTCGGCGTCGTCAGTTCCTCCTGAAAGCTCTGTCAGATGTCACAGTTCAGAGTTGCGGCACGGAGACCAGCAGATATCCTCCTGATGAGGTGAGGCTGGACCGTCCACGCAACGTGCAGGAGTGCTTAGGGTGATCGGCTGATGACCCCTTCGTGCTTAGGATGTAGACCGGCATGATGACCTCTCTAGAGAGCCTAGGTAGGACTTCGGCGTGTCGATTATCCAAGGCCGGGCATGACCCGTGGAAAAGTGTGTCCGGCCAGAGGTAATCAAGCGTATCGGGCTATGTGGTGCACCCCTGCAGGGAAGACTAAACTATTCGGATAGCCATGTCCACAGTAACGGACGGCTTGGAGATGTATCCCGATCTTATACCACTTAAACTGGATACTTGATAAAACACATCCACTATATATGTCTATACAACTTGAACCGGTTACTAAATAAGATTCACAAACTCATGAAATATGGAATGGCCGAGTATCGCTTTCTCGCAGGGAGTCGAGGAAGGACCTCAGGGTTTGGTATTATTGTATTATATACTTATACTCGTATGCGCTCATACCCCTCCTTTGCTGCAAGATGCTCTGTTTCTCTTCTAATGCAGCAAGATGGTGGTACTTGTGTTACATAGAGCTTTCCCCCCTCTATTCTGGCATTTCTGCAGTTTAGTCCACAGATATTACCCCATTCCTTTGATACCGATGCATATGTAGCATAGATCTGATGTAAGTCTTGCGAGTACTTTGGATGAGTACTCACCATTGCTTTGCACATCTTTTTCCTTCAACCCGGTTGCTGCTATCAGATAGTAGCCACCCGGATGCAGGTATCCCCGATAATGAGTACGACGTGGAGTTCAACGTCGCCGAGTAGTTCGGAGGTCCCAGGCAGGAGGCATGCGCCTTTTCGATCTAGTGTCGCTGTTTTGTTCAGCCTTCTTAAGGCAAAACTTGTTTAAACTTGTCTGTATTCAGACCTAACTCTTGATGTAATATCGGGTCTTACGACCCCCTATTTGTAATATAAAGATTTATGATTAAATTTATGACGTAGAGTTGTGTTGTGATATTAACGTGAGTCACCATTCGTGATCGTGCATGATGTGTGTATGATTAGTGCACGGTCAAGTTCGGGGGTGTCACAAGGCATTTCAACAAAAAATGATGAGGACTATACTTACAAGACAAAGCATCTCATAAGACTCACATCAAGAGGTCGGAAGTTGTAGAGTAAAAACAAATCTTCGTAGCCTACAGTAAAGGAACCCGAGCCTATTCCAAATTGATTCTGGAAGTGCACTTCGAAGCCTTGTTCATTTAGAAATTCTTTCATTCACGTAAGGCACCTATTTTGCAACCACGCACAATTCGTGCCTGCCTTTTTCAAGTCCTCTGATAGAAGGAATTCCACTCCATGCTTGCACTGCATGCCATTTCAATAGGACTAGCATCCAACATGACATTTAACTCTCCGTTATCTAAAGTCTGTAGATCCACATTCGTTTTTTCTATATAGCTGACATATCGTACTGCAAATTCTTCTCTAGGTTAGTTCTGAGCTCAAAATTGAGCTCGTTCTCCACCTTTTTTTGCCTCCCCCTCCCTCCTTGGGCTTCTCTTCCAGTTGTGTGGGTGTCACGGCCATACGAGCCCTTATCATAATGGGACCAGGTGTTGTTGTCTTTGCAATCTGAACAGGCGTCACCAAGCGCCGCTATTTTGTGGGCAATGTAGTTGTTTTGACTGGCAGGGGGGAGGGGGAGGCTGGCAGGAGCTGGTGATCACGATGCAAGGCCGGTTTGTGCACTGGCTTATCAGCATCCCCTGTTCGGAGCTGCTGACCAGCGGGCAAGGCTGGTTTATGTGGTGGCTGATCATTAACCCGTGGCTGGGTGTGCTGATCAGCGGGCGAGGCCGGTTTGTGGAGTGGTTTATCAGCAGCCCCTGGCAATCACATTTAATCTGAAATTATTTCGACCTCCTGTAACTTTTGAATTGCTCCCATTCCTCTTTCCCAATCATGTTGTATCTGCTGAAGGGCTCCTTGCCTTCCAACATGTACTTCTTATGCAACACACACTTCCAATTCCTCCAAGCATCCCTAGCCTTTTTCAATGCACAATGTTCCACCATTTTTTTTCTAATCAGGATCGGCGACATGGAAATGCTTCATTATCTCTTCAAGGTCAAGCTTTTTCCAATGGGGCAAGTTAATGCTTGAAAGGATCGAGATGGACCTAGAGGGGGGGTGAATAGGTACAATTACAAATTTTAATTGTTACTTAGCAATTTTAGGCAATAATGCCGAATACGAAAGTGAGCCTAACAATTGCAAAGGTGATTCTAGTGCTAAGCAAGGGGAGTAAATACAACAAGTATTTAGATAGGCAACCACGATATAATGCAAGTAAAGATTAAGAGACAAATAACCACAAGTAGGGAGCTAGGGTTAGGAATAACCGCAACTCCGAGAGACAAGGATGTATGCCGATCTTCACTTCCTTGGAGGGAAGTTACGTCACCGTTAGAGAGGTGGGTGTTACCACGAAGGCACACCAATGCCACGAAGGCTCACCCTATTCTCTCCTTGAGATATCACCACGAAGGCGATTCCCAACCACTAGTGGTAGACCTTGGGGTGGTCTCCAAACCCTCACAAACTTTCAGGGGGTAATCACAATGAACGATTCCTCACCGAAGAACTCCTACCACCTAGGAGTCTCCAACCTCCAAGAGCAACAAGAATGATGGGGGAAATCTCAAGACTTGCTCAAATCATGAATTCCTTTGGTCAAGAGAAGGGGAAGGAGTGGATCTATCACTTGATTGGAGAACTTCTTGAGAACTCTCTCAAATCCTTTCGGGGTCTAGGATTTGGTGTATGAGGTTGAGAGAGAGAGTGAAACGTGTTCTTGGGTTGGCTCGAAGTGAATGGTCGACCTTCTCCCGAGGTGGAAGAAGGCTATATATAGTGGTAGTGCAAATATGGCCATTGTAGTGTAAGTGACTGCGTAGGGCCAGACATCCGGGCCAGGAGCCGGACATCCGGACCAGAGAAAATGCCCTACGAACACACACAGCAGAGCAAAAACAGAGGACCCGGACATCCGGCTGTTCGCGGGGTGCCGGACATCCGGCGGTAGGGGGCGAACCTCCGGCAAGCACAGATAGGAAACTCGCAGGGTTCTGTATAGGATGGGTCCGGATATCCGGGGACGTCCCAGACATCCGGCGGACTAGGAAGGCCCGGACATCCGGCGCGTGCAACCCCAAAAATAGCCAAGTTACTAGATAGCGGGTGCCGGATATCCGGGAGGGCCCCGGACATCCGGGCAAGGAAGCCCGGACATCCGGTGTGGGGGTCGGATATCCGGCCGTCTGGGTCAGTAACAGGCTACTACCCTGTGTTGCTAAGGCCGGATTTCTGGCCTGGGGCCGGACATCTGGCCATCCGATGCAAGGTGATCTCCTCAGAGAAAATAAGGGGGAGAGTATGTGGAAATGATAGCTCACACACTTGTTGGATTATGATGCCATTTAGGTGATGTGGCAAGATAGAAGAGACTAGGAATTTTCATGTCCTGAGAAAATATTTCACTAACTCAATGATGTAGATGCTGCAGTTGGCCTCTTGGGCTGAGCTGGGGTCTTATCCTTGACAGAGACGGAGGCTGAGGGTGCCTCGGACATGTGAGCAGGGGGTCTCCATATGGTATGCTCAACGGTCTTGGCAAGCTCATAGGTGGCAGTGTGATCAATCAGCGCCTGAATGTATGGAGCATGAGGAAACTGACGTGACTGCAGAAAGCTCGATAAATGGATCTCATGCCAAATATAATGAGCAGTGTCAAGCGGCTCCATGGGCTCATCGTGCATGCGCACCATCAGGTCAATGCAATAACTGCGAGCCCTCGAGCGATCTCCCTTCTTGGGATAGAGAGTGCGAAGCACACACTGATAGAGAATGGAGAATGGTGACATGAAGATGGATACCTCGTTGGGCGGATACTGTAATTCCTCCTCGGTGAGCAGACTGGTAGGCTTAACAAGAGGCAGGCATGCATCAATACCCTTGGGTTTATGCTGTGGATTCAGACTGTGAATCCGATGGCCAACACCGGAGAAGCCCAAAATCTCAACAAAACGGTCATAGGTGATGCTCATCTGAACGTCATCGGTCATCCATGTGAGAGTGTGATCTGGTCCAAAGAAGCATGTGGCGTAGAACTGAAGAATGGCAGCTTCATTCCAGTCACACTTGAAGGTCATTGCCGGACCTAGAGTCATATCATCAATGATCTTGACCGTGTTATCAGGAAACAACTCAGGATGAGCACACACGATGGCGGACCATGCTAGTGTAGATATCCTGATGCATGCGAGTGCGGAAACGAGGGTCTTCCGCATCAGCCCGCATCTCAAACTGATTGATATCCCGCCTGAACTCAAGATACGGACCCGCCCCCATGGTATTAAAGTTATGAATAGGGCGATCACCACTGATAGGCATCTCCATGGAAATGTGACGACCATGGGTAGTAGGCATAGCAGAGCCCCGGACATGAGGCATGGGTGTGTCTGGAGCCCGCCGTGTTCCCGGCTAAGTCTGGCCAATAGGGCGCCTGGGAACAAGGTCCTCCTCTTCCTCCACAATATAGTCCTCATCATCCGGATTAGAGGCATAGGAGGTGCGAGACCGACTCTACGGACGGCTACCACTGGGCTTGGTGGTGGTCTTCTTCTTAGGCCTGACATTCTCCTCCGAGTCAGTGGAGCCCTGTCGACGAGCGACTGCAAATGACAGGAGAGCGGGACACCGATGAGGAAGAGACTAAGATGGTATGGACATGGATAACAAAAATAAACGAGTGGAAATGTTGACATTTTGTTCATGAACATAGGGTAAAACCTAGTGTGAGAGCAAAATTTTGACATGACCAATCGTGAATGTTTGTAGCCAAGTGCATAGAGTGGAAATATGACCAAGTCATAGGGCATCAATTTGATAGATAGTGACATGCATGATGAGAGCATACACGAGATGTTCAAGAATACCTAGGATGGATGAACCTACAGAAAGTCAAATGTAGCCGAGGGAATGGAGAGGATTCATACCACGGGACGACTATCCCTCGACGGGAGCCTTGCCGGCGTTCTTGGTTCACACCATCGTGGACGCCGGAGACCGACGAACGACCCGGCACCAAACGTGCCTCCTCCCAGATGAATCCCAACACAAACTAACAAATGGGTTGGGTGAGATCAAAGATCGAGGGGAGAGGAGGGAGTGGGAGAGGGAATGAGGGCCGGCGATGGAGGGAACGGCGAGGGCTGGCCGGGGCCGAGCCCGGCGGCGGCGCAGGAGAGGTGGGGGGTCACGGGGGAGATGGGGAGAAACTGCCCCCAAACCCCCCCGGGCCCCAGATTTATGTGCTGCGATGAGGCGGGCCGGACATCCGAGAGTTAGCCCCGGATATCCGGCAACTGGGGGGCAGCGCGAAAGGCCAGAGACAGAAGTGCCAGGGCCCGGATGTCCAGCGGAGAGCCGGATGTCCGGCCACTGACAGTGAGTTAGCAGCAAAGATCCCGGAAATCCGGGGGCTTCCCGGATGTCCGGCGCCTGGAGAGTGAGCAGCAGCAGAGAGGAGAGGATCCATAGGAATATAGACTCCACCAAGGAGATTTTCATAGATAGGATAGAGTCTAATAGGACATATATGATATATATATATATATATATATATATATATATATATATATATATTTTGATGATCAAGATACACAGTGAATCTAGATAGGTTTACAAATCAATCCATGCCATACAATCCTCGCAAAGAGGAGGGCGGTGACCGAGGTCACCATGTTTGAGCATCTGTGACATGGCACCGCTAAGATTTTAACCTTGGGTCCATAATCACTACTCCATCATTTAAAGCACTATAGTTTCATGAACATAGTAACTTTGAGAGTGTTTGTTCTATTTACGCATCACATAGGGAGAAGAGAATTCATGAATTGAATTTCTCACCCTAAATATATGCCTACATCTAAACAAGACATGAAGTAAGTGCATGCATGGGTACAATATTTCACATAATGCTATCAAGCTCCAAGATACCAAGTTCACGCCTAAGTTGGCAAAACCTTACTTCATCCAATGGGTTGGTGAAGATGTCGGCAAGTTGCATATCCGTATCAACATGAGCAATATCAATGTCACCCTTTTGCACATGGTCTCTCAAGAAGTGATACCTAATATCAATGTGCTTGGTGCGAGGGTGATCAATGGGATTTTCAGCAATCGTGATGGCACTTTCATTGTCGCATAAAAGAGGCACATGTCTATAAGTGATACCATAATCCTTTAACGTTTGCCTCATCCATAGCAATTGAGTTGCACAGCTTGCGGTTGCAATGTATTCGGCTTCGGCGGTGGAGAGGGAGACACAATTTTGCTTCTTCGAGAACCAACTTACCAAGGAGCGTCCAAGAAATTGACATGCACCGAAGGTAGACTTCCGTCCCACTTTGTCTCCGGCCCAATCCGCATCCGTGTACCCAATGAGATCAAACTAGGCATCCTTGGGGTACCATAGACCCAACTTTGGGGTGTGAACAAGGTATCTAACAATATGCTTAACCGCCTTATGATGACTTTCCCTAGGGGAAGCTTGAAATCTTGCACATATGCCTACACTTAACATGATGTCTAGTCTAGATGCACAAAGATAAAGCAACGAACCAATCATAGAGCGGTAAAGAGATGGGTCAAATGGGATACCATTTGTGTCTTCATTAAGCACAAGTTTGGTTGGCATGGGTGTCTTGCATGGACTAGCGTCGGTCATTCCGAACTTCTCAAGAAGGTCCTTGAGATATTTGGTTTGGGACAAGAAAATTCCTTCTTGAAATTGTTGAATTTGAAATCCGAGAAAGAACTTCAAGTCCGCATTGAGTGACATCTCAAAGGTCTTGGTCATGGAGGCCGCAAACTTCTTGCACAAATGAATGTTAGGAGAACCAAAAATGATGTCATCTACATAGATTTGGCATAAGATCAAATCACCTTTTTCCCTCTTAGTAAAAAGAGTGGGATCGATCACCCCTCTCACAAAACCATCATCGAGTAGAAACTTCTTAACATGATCATACCAAGCACGAGGTGCTTGTTTGAGGCCATACAAAGCCTTGTGAAGTTTGTACACATAGTCTTTGTGATCGGGGTCAACGAAACTGGGTGGTTGTGATACATATACTTCCTCTTGTAGAGGACCGTTAAGAAAAGCACTCTTCACATCCATTTGATGTATGTAAACTAAAACCATTGAAAGCGGCATAAGCAAGTAAGATGCAAATGGATTCAAGATGGGCAACAGAGGCAAAGGTCTCATCAAAGTCCAAACCTTCAACTTGTGAGTACCCTTGTGCCACTAACCTTGCCTTGTTTCTAATGTGATTACTCCATTATCATCTTGCTTGTTCTTGAAGATCCATTTAGTCCCAATGACATTGTGTTCCTTGGTTGGTCTTTCAACTAGTGACCACACTTCATTGCGTTCGAAGCTATTCAATTCTTCTTGCATAGCCACTAGCCAATCGTTGTCCATCAACACATCTTGGACCTTAAGTGGCTCAACACTAGAGACAAATGAAAAGTGAGCACAAAATTTTGTCAATTGTTTACGAGTGACTCTACCTTCCGATATCCCGGTAAGAATTTGGTCAACGTCGACGCTACCGGCCACTCGAGGCATGATGGAGGTTAAGGTTTCTCGAGGTTCAACTTCATTTCCATCATCCACATCTTCAACATATGGATCATTAATGTGTGGTGGAAGATCTTCTTCTTCGTGTTGCATTTGTTGAGGTTCACCATCATTATAAGGTTCATCATCATCAATGGTTGCATGTTCTTGTTCTTGTTCTTGATGATGCACTTGTTGATCATGGTGTGGGTCTTGTTCTTGTACTTGAACAATGGGATCTTGAGGTGGTGTGGGTGTTGTAGTGGTTTGATCATGAGTGAAGCTTGCATCTTCTTCCTCATCATCATGAGGTTCTTGTTCCATTGGAAGAAGAGCACCAACACCCATGGTCAAGATGTCTTGAGAAGAATCTTCATCACCTACATCACTTAGATCAACTTGCCCCCCATGGGAGCCATAAAATTGATCAAACACCATGTCACAAGTTTCTACAACACATCCATTGGATTTGTTGTAGACTCTATAGGCGTGAGAGTTTGATCCATAACCAACAAATATACCCTCAATTGTTTTGGATTGAAATTTTCCTAACCGTTCTCTCTTGTTGAGAATCAAGCACTTGAATCCGAATACACGAAAGTACTTGACATTGGGCTTGTTTCCGGTTAGGAGCTCATATGGGGTCTTTTCCAAGATCTTGCGGAGGAAGAGCCGGTTAGATGCATGAAATGCGGTGTTGATGGCCTCGGCCCAAAAGCTATGTGGTGACTTGTACTCATCCAACATGGACCTTGCCATTTCCACAAGAGTACGGTTCTTCCTCTCGGCTACACCATTTTGTTCAGGAGTGTAGGGTGCGGAGCATTGATGCTCAATCCCCTCATCACTAAGAAATTCTTCCAATGTGTAGTTCTTGAACTCGGAGCCACTTTCACTTCTTATTGCCAAGATTTCTTTGTCAAACTTGCATTGGGCTTGCTTGGCAAACTCAATGAAGGTGATCTTCGTCTCGTCTTTGGATTTGAGAAAGAACACCCATGTGTATCTTGAATAATCATCAACAATAACATGACCATACTTCTTCCCACCAAGACTATCCCATGAAGGAGGCCCAAAGAGATCCACATGAAGGAGCTCCAATGGCCTTGAAGTAGATATGATATTCTTGGGTGGGTGCTTTGATTGATGTTGCTTCCTGGCTATGCATGCACTACACACACGATCTTTCTCAAAAGAAACATTGGTTAGTCCAAGGATGTGATTACCCTTTAAGAGATCTTGAAGATTTCTAATGCCGACATGGGTTAACCGGCGATGCCATAGCCACCCCTTGTTGGCCTTGGCCATTAGACAAGTTGCATGGTATGTACTCTCTTTCGAGAAATTAACCGTGTAAAGGTTGCCATCCAACTCTCCAACAAAAGCCACTTCGAGAGTATCTCTCTTAAAGACTTTCACATCCGTTAGTCCAAATAGTGTATCATAACCAACAGAAGCCAATTGACGAACGGAAAGCAAATGATATTTAAGGGATTGAACAAGCATGACATTTGCAAGAGACATGTCATTTGTGATAGCCACCTTGCCCAACCCAGGTACCTGTCCTTTTGATACTCCACCAAACACAATGCTCATAAATGGTTGAATAGCTTCCATGAAGTCGAAGAGCAACTTGCTATCTCCGGTCATATGATTGGTGCATCCACTATCGATCACCCATTTGATTCCACCGGAGAATCCAACCTACACACATTCATGACTTGGTTAGAGGCACCCGTTTTGCAATGGGACCTCTCAAGTTAGTCACAAGGCTCTTAGGGACCCAAATAGCGTAGAAGCGAAAAGCATTACGAGGACCAACAAATTGAGCATAAACCTCTCCATCCTTTGTCTTACGAAGTACATAGGATGGAGGCATGAACTCCTTAGGCTTTTTGGGAGTGGGCATGCCCCTAGTGGCCTTCCCACTCACAACCTTGTCAACTTTGCCTTTTCCTTTCTCCTTGTGCCCTTCACGCACAAAAGTCTCCTTGAGAGGTGTGGTGCACTTTTGAGAAGTCATTTTCTTCTTGCTTGTGCTTGGATCAAACCCAAGCCCTTCCTTGTCAACCACTTCTTTGTGTTGGCTCAACATCTCATTGAGATTCTTTTGTCCTTGAGCACATGACATGACCCTTCTCTCAAGTTGAGCTTTTAGAGAACGATTCTCCTCAAGAATAGATGCTAGATCACCACTAGAGTTAGTAGTACAAGCATCAACATTTATAATAGGTGAGGAGTAAGCCTTGGCTAGAGTTTCAAGATAAGTAATTTTGAGTTCCTCAAAACTCTTTGTAAGAAGGGTGAGCTCTTCTCCCTTAGTCTTGAGAGACACGGTTAGAAGCTCACAATCCTTAGAAAGAGTAGCATGAGACTCTTCAAGCTTACTCTTATCATTCATCAACTCCTTGCAAGCGATCTTAGCCTTTTTCAAGGAGGCAAGGTCCTTAGCATGCTCATCAATGTTTGCACCAATTTTTAAGCATAGTTCATCATTTCGTGCTTCCTCATAATGGACTTTCCGCTCAAGGATTTCATATTTTTCCTTTTCCTCGGTAACGAGGGTTTCGAGTTCCTTAATGGTGACGGTGTGCTTACCCACCATCTCCATAAGCATACGAAACATAGTGAGCTTCTTTCCTTTAAGGGAGCACATGAACTTATCTAATTTAGCAAACATAGGATCATTCATATCCTCATCATCATCATTGTCCTCCGCATCAAGATATTCATCACTAGGAGTAGAAGGAGTGAAGAGAGGAGGATTTGAACGAGGGGTTACCTTAACCTTGTCGGAAGAAATTTGTTGCTCATCGTCCTCAACCACGGCCTTGGCCATCAGACACTTGTGAGCGTTACCCTTGTAGTCTTTCATGTAGTTGTATGTGACAACGTCACCACTCTTGTTGACTAGCCTCAAGGTGTTTTGAGAATCTTGAGCCACTCCGGCAACACCACCAACATCATCGGGGTCGGACTCTTCTTGAGCAACCATGCCATTTCCATCTCTCTTCTTGAGCTTGGAGTTCAAAGGGTTTGGCAATTTCTTCTTCACAAAGTTCTTGGGAAACCTTGGTTTATCTTCTCCCTTCTCATAAGGGCAATCGTTGAAGAAGTGATTGGTCTCTTCACAGTTGTAGCAACTTCTCACTTTCTTCTTTTGGAATCTTCCCTTGAATTTTCCCGCGCTAAACTTCTTGACAAAGAGAGCAATGTCTTCATATGATGGGCTCTCATCTGAGTCCATCTCCTCACCTTCTTCTTCATCTTCTTCTTATTCTTCACTTTGCTCCTCCTCATACACATGTTTGGCCTTCAAGGCAAGATTGGTCTTAGGAGTTGAGGTACCATGCATGGCAAGATGTTTTGTAGCATTTGCCTTGGATTCTTCAAATAGTTGGAATGTGGAGATGATATCATCGGGAGACATTTTCTTGAATCCATATTGGTGCCGTATGTCCCACACCATTTGGTGATGGTAAGGTGCAAGAGCATTGAGCAATTTTTCCACAAGAAACCGCTTGGTCAATTTGAATCCATCTTGGGTCTTGTCACAATCATAGGACTCAATGTTGGCGGCGAGAGTCATGAGACGCTCAAGAAGATGCTTGGGAGATCCACCCTTCTCCATTCAAAAGTATTGCAATGCCCCTTTGGCAATTTCATATTGACCAAGTCAGAGAGTGGGGGTACCGGTCTTGGTCCTCACAATGCTATCCCATAATTCCTTTGCACTTGTGATGTGTATGTAGGGCCTCCTTTGCTTGTCATTCATCCCTTTCCTTATGCACATACTAGCGGTGTCGTTGAGATGCTTGTCATATGTTTCTCTTGGTGTGAGATTCTTCGGGTCGATGGGGTTGTAGCCATGCTCCAAGATGTCCTACATCTCATCATTGGTGAACCGAAGATGATCTTGCATACCAACTCTCCACAAAGCAAAATCGGCAATATCATCAAGTAAAGGAGGCTTGCCCCGAGGGTTATACTTTGGTTTCTCTACTTGAGATTTTCCATAAAGCCATGAAACACCAGAGTGATCACTAGGAGGAGGTTGTTGGCCCAATTGAGGAGAAGTCGCAGGTTGCCTCAGAGCCACACCACCTGAATTAACAAGTGATGCGAAAATTGAGGTTAATGCGGCTATCCTCATTTGGACCAAGGCCTCAAGAGAAGCATCATGCTCCTCCTTTTGTTTAGCAAGGGCCCGTTCCAAAACCTCAGAGGAGAAGGACTTGGCTTCCGAAGAAGATGTGCCCTTCTCTTGCGGATTTGCAACAAGGGGAGTCCCATCGGGGTTCATCTCGCTCTAGGGCAGTTAAGCCACAAGAATAGAGCACGAGGCTCTGATACCAATTGAAAGATCGAGATGGACCTAGAGGGGGGGTGAATAGGTAAAATTACAAATTTTAATTGTTACTTAGCAATTTTAGGCAATAATGCGGAATATGAAAGTGAGCCTAACAATTGCAAAGGTGATTCTAGTGCTAAGCAAGGGGAGTAAATACAACAAGTATTTAGATAGGCAAGCACGATATAATGCAAGTAAAGACTAAGAGACAAATAACCACAAGTAGGGAGCTAGGGTTAGGAATAACCGTAACTCCGAGAGACGAGGGTGTATGTCGATGTTCACTTCCTTGGAGGGAAGCTACGTCACCATTAGAGAGGTGGGTGTTACCACGAAGGCACACCAACGCCACGAAGGCTCACCCTATTCTCTCCTTGAGATATCACCACGAAGGCGATTCCCAACCACTAGTGGTAGACCTTGGGGTGGTCTCCAAACCCTCACAAACTTTCCGGGGGTAATCACAATGAACGATTCCTCACCAAAGAACTCCTACCGCCTAGGAGTCTCCAACCTCCAGGAGTAACAACAACGATGGCGAAAAGCTCAAGACTTGCTCAAATCACGAATTCCTTTGGTCAAGAGAAGGGGAAGGAGTGGATCTATCACTTGATTGGAGAACTTCTTGAGAACTCTCTCAAATCCTTTCGGGATCTAGAATTTGGTGTATGAGGTTGAGAGAGAGTGAAACGTGTTCTTGGGTTGGCTCGAAGTGAATGGTCGACCTTCTCCCGAGGTGGAAGAAGGCTATATATAGTGGTAGTGCAAATATGGCCGTTGTAGTGTAAGTGACTGCGTCGGGCCGGACATCCGGACCAGAGAAAATGCCCTACGAACACACACAGGAAAGCAGAAACAGAGGACCCGGACATCCGGCTGTTCGCGAGGTGCCGGACATCCGGCGGTAGGGGCCGGACATCCGGCAAGCACAGATAAGAAACTCGCAGGGTTCTGTATAGGATGGGTCCGGATATCCGGGGACGTCTCGGACATCCGGCGGACCAGGAAGGCCCGAACATCCGGCAGGGTGCCGGACATCCGCCGTGTGCAACCCCAAAAACAGCCAAGTTACTGGATAGCGGGTGCCGGATATCCGGGAGGGCCCTGGACATCCAGGGGAGGAAGCCCGGACATCCGGCGTGGGGGGCGGATATCCGGCTGTCTGGGTCAGTAAAAGGCTACTACCCTGTGTTGCTAAGGCCGGATTTCCGGCCTGGGGCCGGACATCTGGCCATCCGATGCAAGGTGATCTCCTTAGAGAAAATGAGGGGGAGAGTATGTGGAAATGATAGCTCACACACTTGTTGGATTGTGATGGCATTTAGGTGATGTGGCAAGATAGAAGAGACTAGGAATTGTCATGACCTGAGCAAATATTTCACTAACCCTACCGATCCACTCTTAATAGTGCGGGATCCCTATACTCAAGAATTAACAAAGTCGAGACCCGTAGACCTCATGTTCCTTCTTCCTTGAGTCATATCAATTCCGTACGTCCATGATCCACACTCGTTTGTCATCCGGGGACTAACACCTGAGATTTACTTGACAAACATAGTTAGTCCCCTACAGGTACATTGTCATCAACATAAAAATATGATGTAAGGGCATGATTGCACTTTCAATGCTGATCCTCGCCCTTGCAACATATCCGCACACACTCCTGAACCTCCTCATTGTTTTATGCGGTCTACAAGGAGCCCAACTCCTGTCATCGATGGCTTCGACATTCCAAATGCCTCTACGCTCTAGTGTAGGCCTTCTCGGAACGCTCCACTTCTATTTCTCAACAAGTGTGCTGACCATGGTAAGTACCTCGATCAGCTGCAGTTGTCACGATGCTGAAGAGGTCTCCGTGTCTGATCCCGACAGCTACCCCGAATTAGTGCCGGTGGACGTAGACATCTACAAAACTAAGCTAACTTCTCAGCTAGCTAATTTAGCAAAACAAAACTATCTATATCCAA
Source organism: Elymus sibiricus (assembly GCA_039707655.1). Lineage (NCBI taxonomy): Eukaryota > Viridiplantae > Streptophyta > Magnoliopsida > Poales > Poaceae > Elymus > Elymus sibiricus. The sequence continues at coordinate 35,284,590 of CM077668.1, read as the reverse complement.
ATCGGGTACAGATCCAACAAAAAATTGAAAAGAGACCAATACCTTGCAAGATCTGGAGGGGGCACGTGGTCTCGGTGACGAGTCCGAGGTGCGGGAGAGATTGTCGGCCGGGAGCGCAAAGGGTTAGAGGGCGGCAGGCTCGGGGAGGAACTTCTTGACCTTGCGCCGACAGGGACGGGCGACGAGGACGGCGAGGTGCGAGAAGGAGGAGGAGCACGCTGGGAGTGCAGGGGGAGAAAGGGCGCCGGGCACCGGGAAGGGGGCGGGGAAATGGCACAGCGTAGTCCAGTGGCGGTGGGGGCCGGCGGGACCTTCTCGAAATGGGGGTGGGGGCTGTGGGAGATGGACGACGACTCGGGTGGAGGCTTGGCCTAACCGAGGGATATTTTCGTGTGTTTCTGGCAAAAGTTTAGCGATTCGATCGTGGCGCGGACTGACACATCTCCCACGGTTCTAGACGGAAAAACGTGGGCACTAGGACAGAAAAAATTAAAATTTCGAACCACTGGAGCTCGCGCTCCCGGATTCCCTGAAAAAATGAAAAACAAATCCAGAAAAGACCGTATAATAGCATTTTGAAGCGTAGGAGCCACGAGTGCATCACAGGAAAATAAAAAAAAATCCAGAAAAACCATATGTACAACACAAGAAGAAAAAAAAGCCACATAAAACTGTTATAAAAATCAGAAAACCACATAAAACCATTATAAAAATCTAAAAAGACATGTAAATTCATTATAAAGTCTGATAAATTTGCAAATAGGCCTCTTGGTTCGTCATTACAAATTATGTTCACACAATACATAAATTAATATAGAAATTGTCTGTTCTCCTCGGTAATTATCCTGGTTTATATCGGTGGTAAATGTGCCCATCGGTATGATCTTCTCGTGTGCATGATGGCTTCTCGATGATTCTGTCTTCGTTTTTCTTGTGCACTACTCCAACAGTTGGCAAGTATTGTATCAATTGCATAATTAAAATACACACACAGTACTATTACACAGAGTTGCATATACTTTTATCAATTGCATATATGTGTAGGTCTTCACATGGTACATCTATCCAATTGTCCGTTACTCAGTCCTGTCATTCTTGATCAATGTTGTCAATGTCTTGAGGGCTGCCGCATTCTTAATGAGCCTGGTGGACTCGGCAAAATCATCCAAAAGTTGATGGCAATCTGGGAATTGTGCATCATCCACTGCCAGAATTACCTTGATAGTGCTACCATAATTATGAACATACTCAATGGGATCAGCGTGCAAGGCTATATGAAATGGACAGATGAGGCTGCTAAGTCGATTCCCTGTCTCTACCTTGGTAACATATGTCTGTTCATAGTTGTAAGAAGAAAATTAAAGTAATTGATATTAGTTAGGCATAATTGTGATGAAGGGCATGTTACTATGTTTATCTGGCACTTAAATTAGTATTTCTTACATATGTGGTCAGAGAAAAATGAAGTTCTTACTTGTCGGGTAGAGATTGGCCTTGTACTGACATGGATGAATGATCGCAATCAGATTTTCTTAGTGCTAGTGTCACCTAATATTCAAGATAAGAAAGCAAAATGTAATATTACATGTCTAAAGAACAAACATTCGTTGTCGTTATCAGACAGACTACTTACCAGACTTGCGAAAGTAATAACGTGATACCGCTGCTGAAGTCACACCGACAAGCACATCATTTATGGTCTGTGAAAACCAAAAAGAGAGATACAAATGTCCATTGTGTTAAATCAAGAAGCATCATCCAGCAAGCGAGTCACATTTATATCACGTATTTATATCAGCAAGCCCGTCAAGAAGCGAGTCAAAACACATGCATTCTTTGGTTGCTTAATTTTTTTCTCGAATACGCACGAGTGTGCGTACTATATATTAAAGGAGAAGAGCCAAGACGGCTGATACAATGTCTTTCGGCAATGTGCTACCCCTAGAGGTTAGCACCCACATCCACCGTGACAACACCGGCAACTAACCCGCCTTGCCCATACTCAAGCCAAACAATGGCGAAGAGGACGGACACAGAGCACACAGGCCGCGTCCCCCTATACCAAACACCTCAAAACACGACAAAAACACCTAACCAAACTAGCTCGACGCACTCTCCACCCTTGGTGCCTAGAGGATCGGCAAGCGGACAGCGGGAGCTAGCCTGACTCGAAGAAGACGCCGTCAAAGAGGTGTCGATGATGGAGTACATAGCGCCCCGGATGCTCATGTCCACAGCAACACCCCGCACATGACAACTTGACACCCCAAGCCTCAACGCCGAAGCGGGCGAGGCAACCCACCAGCTGCTCCTCCGGACGCGCCCCGAGCAACTAGGCAGCGCCTCCAAGATGGGAACGGCGCCAAGACGCCGCCGCTGCCTGGCCCGGCGAACCGAGCCCAGGGTTTCCCCCGGTGTCAGAACAGGGGATGGACATGCCATGACAATGCCCCCAGGGAGGAGACGGCACCCACAAGCGTCGCTGTTGCTTGCAGCCGCAGCCGCGCCGGATTTCTCCTCGGCCCTGTCCATCAAATTCCGGAGCGCAGCAAACTGGAAGGGAGGGCAAAGCTGCCACCTTGGACCATCACCGTGGAGAGGGGGGGAGCTGGATGCCGTCGCGCCGCCAACCGGCGAGTCCACCGCAGCCCCTGGTCGAGGAAGACCAGGGCCTGCATCCACCCGCTACAGCCCCGCCACCCTCATGGCCAGGGAATGCAGCGCCGCCGCCATGACACCGCAGCACAAACAGCCATGATGCCCGGCCATACACCCCATCGCGCCTCCACCCCGGGTGGAGGAGGGCAAGTCCACCGCAGCCTGGGCCGCCACCCCAGCGTACCAGTACCGGAGCAACGGCAAGATCCCCGGCGCCACCCGCAGCCCCGGCGGCCAGATCTGCCGAGCCAGAGCAGGCCGACCCGGCGGCCACGCGCAGCCCTTCGCGCCAGCAGCCGCGCTGCCAGCCCCCGCGCCGCTCCCGTGCTGCACTCGCTCCACCCGACCACCACCGAGCCGCCCAGCCCATGGCCATGACGCCAGATTCGAGCCACAGAGCCGCCACGGCCAAACCGCCATCGAACACCGCCAGATCCGGCCGCCGCGCTGCCCCAACAGCCACAGGAGCCGGCACACCACCGCCAGGTCCCAGGGACGCCGCCCCGGCGTCCACCCGCCGCCGGCCGGGCGCCTCGTCCAGGGCCGACGCTTATCTGCGTGTCACTCCGATGAAGGGCACTCACCGCTTTGGAATCAAGGGCAAGTTAGCTCCTCGCTACATCGGCCCCTTCTGCATTCTCGCTAGACGTGGACACGTGGCATATAAATTGGAATTGCCGCCGCAATTCTCTCACATCCACGATGTCTTCCATGTGTCGCAACTTCGCCGTTGCTTCAAGGAATCTCCGCACCGAGTTGTGGATCATGAGTTGCTTGATTTGCAAGATGATCTATCTTATAAGGAGCATCCGATTCGCATTCTCGATCAAGCTGAACGTCGGACTCGCCAGAAGACTACTAAGTTCCTGAAAGTGCAGTGGTCTAATCATACTGAAGGTGAAGCCACTTGGGAACGCGAGGATCGTCTTCGGGAGGAATACCCCGACCTCTTTCCTTCTACCTCCTGAATTCTCGGGACGAGAATTTCTTTCAGAGGAGGAGAATTGTAACACCCTTATGTAATGAGCTACAGTGATCCACCATATTAATGACAAGTCATCTGAGATTTGCAATGATAATCTTGTTGGATTAATATCTCATTTCAAATTCAGCCACTGAATTCAAATTCAAATACAATTGAATTTTGAAGTTGCTTTAAAGTTGCTGGAAAAATGTTCATCATTTAGCAAAAATTCCAAAACAATTTGATGTTAAGAAAAACAACATCACTCTGATGCTAAAATGGACAGTAGCATTTATAAAGTGCCAAACCAGCTATTTAATTTGCAAATTCAATTATGAAAAATGCAAATGAAATCCACTGGCCTCCAAAATATTTGTGGCAGTGTCATAAATTGCAAAGAATATTTTGGGCCAAGTTACACATTTTTTTCTGAATTGATTTGGTGGCCCAATTAAATTCATTTCCCTCTCTGCTGTAAATAAAAAGAGAAAAACAGAAGAAAAGAAAAAGGGGCGAGACATTACCTGTCACTGGGCCGAACCGGCCCAGCCCAACTCACCTGCTCCCCTACCTGCTCCCCTCCCTCGTGTCGCCTGCGCCATGGCCAGGAGCTCGTCGCTCCGGCCACTGGCTGCCACGGCGCCGAGGGTAGTTGGGCGAGGGGATAAGGGCGTCCTCCTCCTTCCCCCCTGACCACCCTCGCCATTCCTCTCCCTCTCCCCCCAGAGCTCGCTCTCCCCCTTCTCTCTCTCAGTCCCGAACGCCGCCGCTGTGCCCGGCGTCGATCCACGGCCACCGGCGCCGTCCCGTCCTCTCGAGCGGACCACGGGCTCCGCCGTCGTCTTCTCCTTCCTTCCCGACCGCGCGAGCAAGCCGGAGCCCGCCACATTGCCGAATCGAGCCCGGCATCCTCGCCTCTGTCTCCGACGCTCGCCGGCGACCTCGAGCTCCCCTGCAGCTACAAAGCCATCGAGGGCTTTCCATAGCCGCACGGTTAGCCTCCACTCCCCTCTCCTCTCTCTCTGGTCGCCGCGGTCATGCCGTAGCTCCCCTGGCGACGCCGCGCCATGGCCGGCCGAGCAGAGCTCCGCTGTCGAGCTCGCTGCCGTCGCAGCAGTGGCCGTCACGGTCCACCGAGCTCGTCATCGCGTTCGTGGCATCGAGTAGATGCCGTAGGAGTAGTGCGCCACCCATTTTGGCCTCTGTATCACCGCGCGCGAGTTCGCCAGATTTCGGCCTCCGCCAGACCTCGTCGTCGGCGTCACTCCGGTCGTTCCCGGCACCCACCAGCTCCACCATCATGCGCGCGACGTTGGACCGCGTCGAACGCGCCCAACCGCGGTCCAAATGGACCACCGCCGCCGATTTCCGAGCCGCGCCAGCGTTCGGCCACCGCGGAGAGCTCGCCGGAGCTCTCTCCGGCACCGGCGCTGACCTGGCGAGGCGCGGGTCCCACCCAGAGACGCCGACAAGTGGGCCCCCGACCTCGTTTGACCTCGTTGACCACGGTCAACGTGGCTACTGTTCACCTGAAGGCGCTGACGTGTGGGCCCGGATGGTTAATTAACGGCTAACAGTTAATTAGTTAAATCTGTTAATTAACTAACTCACTGACCGGACGGGCCCACTGGATAATCACTCTGTTAGTTTAAAATTAAATATGTTTTAACCCCACAGAGGCTGACAGGTGGGTCCCACCTGTCTGTTTGACCAGTCAGCTGGTCAGCGGACTGCTGACGCAGAGATGATGTCAGCATGACGTCATATTCCTGTTTTGACTTTTCTGTTAATTTAAACTAGCAGGGTGACCCGCGCGTTTGCGCGGCTAGATTTAATAAAAATCAGTTATAATTGTTATTGTTTTCTCTTCAAGATATTTGGTCTTGTTAAAATGTAAGTGCACTTTGGTAAAAAATGCATCAACTATATTAGGTTGTTGAACAATTGAAGACCCTCGGTATTAAATTTTGCGCCTTGCTGTCTATCATATAAATCTTGGTGTCATCTTCCCGACGATAGTTTTGATAAAAGACTAACCAAAAGATTGATCAAAATATTTGTAGCTCTTATTTTAACTGAGTGATCTCTGTATGCCCACCTTCTATTTGGTTGTATTGCAGTGGTGTTTTTCTTTACAAATGACATGCCTCCAGATATTATGTGTTATCTAAATTTGTCAAACAATTTTCTTTTATAACGTCATATATTATTCTTTATGTTTGTGTGTGTGTGTTGATTTCCATTTACTTGTATATCTTAAGTAGAACCATAGCTCATATTACATACTTGAAAAGATTTTTTGTTGAATCATTGTTTCCTAAAGCATTCTCTCATCATATCCTTGTTTCCTAAATCCTTGTTGATCCTATTGCTTTGCCCATTTTGTTTGACCATTTTAAGGATTTACAGTTATCTCTAAGAACTGGGCCAAGATTACTTAGGTCAGTAGTGGATTTATAATTATCGATGTATATTCATTTGAAAATTTTGAAACATCCAATTCCGTACTCCTATCATTGCATTGTTCTTTCTAAAAAAGTTTGCCCTCAATGCTGGATTGATGTGTAATGTTTTTCTTTCTTGCATAACTGAAATGACTTATTGTGTACTTAGCCTTGATTTGTTGCATTCATGTTTTTATTTATGCAACCACAACACCGTTTTGCATCCTTCCTATGATATAGCTCACAGTGTATCCTTGAAGTCGATACACCACACTTCTTGCCCTGTTTCATGGATGCTTAGCACCCATTTGATACATGAATATTGTTGTACTATTTCATTGCCTTTTTTAGCTAGCAGCTATGAACATCATCGGTGACCGTCAATTAAAGCATACTCAATCTTCTTCTACTCATGTCGATGCATTTTCCTTTTCAAGTGAACCCACCCGCACATGTTCACACAATTAAGGAATCTGTGCGCGTTGATAATCCGGGGAATGGAACATTTACATTGGATTGTCATTACATTGATAAGTATTTCATTTTTAATTTTTATTCTTTTCTAACAGTAATTTGTGCAAGCTGACAATTTGAGGGGTGGAACATTTACATTGGCCTGTCATTACATTGGTAAGAAGTTCATTTTATGTTGACTATTATTCTAATAATTTTCATCTTCTCGGATAAGCTATAAACTCTGGAGTACACTCATGTCAGAATAGTTTTCTATACGGGCGAACTAATGCATGCATGTTACATCAAGTCAATGTTGGCTTGATGTGACCTTTTTTTGTTGGATAACCGAAATGACTTCTTTTGTACTTAGCCTTGATTTGTCGTGTTCAGTTTCTATTGTTGCAGCCACAACATTGTTTTGCTTCCTTCCAATGATATACCTCACAATGTATCATCGTAATCGATACGCCACTCTTGCATCCTGGTTTCATGCATCATTTGCACCTATTTTGATACATGAATATTATTGTACCATTTCATTGTGGTTTATCTAACAGCCATGAACATTATTGCTGACAGTAAAATAAAGCATACTCCATCTTCTCCTACTCATGTCGATACATTTTCCTTTTCTAGTGAACCCATGCATGTTGACACATTTAAGTAAACTATGCACGTTGATAAACCGAGTCATGGAACGACTTACATTGCCCTGTCACTACATTGATAAGCAGTTCATTTTATGTTAACCTTTATTCTATTTTGACCTTTAAGTTTAATTTACTTATAAATCTAACAATTAATTTTCATCTTCTCAGACATTTTGCTATAAACTCGGGAGTATTCATGCCGGCATGGTTTGCTATTACGGGAGAACTAATGCATGCATGTTACATATCTACGTAAAGCATGCATCTTGATAATTTGAGACATGCTACTATATTTTCCATTTTTTACATTGCATAGTACCTATTGGAAAATAAATAATTTATTTTACTTATATTTTTATTAAATTTATTTCATGCGCGTGCATTGGACTCCAACTCATGCACGCCAGGGTTTCACCTTTTCTTTTCCAACTTCTTCCGGTTGATCCGTCGTTGCTAAGTCAGATACAGCCATATCTTGCCAACGTTGATATTTAATCTCAACCATCTATTTTATACGTGCCATAAGAAAGGGCACGACATGTACGTTTTGTGGGAGGGCTTGACTCTTAATAAAATATGGTGCCTGCTAGGCATCATCCGGTTGATAACCGAGAAAAATCATCCGCCCTGCTAGCCCTACGATCTACGGGAATCAGACCGCTCAGATTAATCACGCGGAGTGCTGGAGCCTAGGTTTTCACACACATCACATGGGCGTTGGGGACCACAAGGCTGATTAAACACGTCGTTGGTCGATGCACCCTTGCAGCATCTCCATGGGGAAAAGGCGCCGCGAGACAATCGAATCAATCTCGGGCGATCGGACGGTGCACCGCGCGGCTTACGCGTGCGTTAAATCAGCCGGATGAATTGTACACTTTTCCATAAAATATTGATGAATGGTGGGATGGCGTGCTTACGTAGTGGTGACCATGTTTGAATCCTAATCGGCCACTGTTTGTATATTCTCTATTTTTATATACATCAGGTGGGTTCGTGCACTTGTGATTTCCATAGCCAAGTAGTATCCGTCTCGTCTACAGGACGTACATGCCTTTTTTGAATCTGAGTTTGCATCGGGTACGCATCAGTCTTCGTTTGTACGTGCAAATTGTATATGTCCGTGTCCTTTTCTAACATCTGCACGTGCAATAGAACATATACGTGTCTTTGCTCAATCTTTAGAGTGTCAAATCACCACCGCTCGTTTTCTATCGTTTTAAGTATATAATAGATAATTTCAGAAATAGTTTAAAACTTTGGAAATTCATAGAAAATAAACCGTACCTCGGATCGAAAAACTTTCTACATGAAAGTTGCTCAGAAAAATCCCACGAATCCGATTATGCCATCTGTTTTCGTGACGGGACCCTCTACATAGGAGAACCCGCAACTTTTTGCCTGTTACCGGTAGATGAATAGTGCATGCATACCTGCTAATAATTCCAACTTAAATCCTAAAATAACTAAAATGGTTTAGACATGTTTTTAGGCAACCCTGCACTGCATCTTAGCATGTCATGCTTTGTGTTGCATCTGCTTTTATTTATTTGTTTCTCCCCCCTCTTCTTCTCCGATAGCCCCCGAGACCGACGCAGCTCAGGAGACCGACGACCCCACTGACGACCCCTCCTTTGCCGCAGAGCTTCCAGGCAAGCAACCCCCCATGACGCATGCCTATATCACCTATTCTTTCTCCCTCCTGCTTGCATTAGAAATTGCTACTGCTTTCTTTTATCCTATTCTGCTGCATAGCCTGTCCTTGTAACTACTTTTGATACTGTACCTGATATCCAAAATGCTTAGTATAGGTTGGATGGTAAACCATCTGTGGCCCCTCTTCCTTGCTTTAGTTGCCCCGCTGTAGTACCTGTGTCCCGATCGATGTGATCGTCGGGCTGAGACCAGCATATCACCACACACCCCTAGTTGCTCGACGCTGCAGAGCTAACATCGAGTGCCGAGGGTGATACCTCTCATCTCACTCCCGATGAGGCCCCTGTAGTATAGCTATTCGGTTGTGGGTTACCGAGGGTGATTCCTCTTCCCCACCTCCGATAAAGCTTTGTCGGTAACCCCGCAAGTGTGAATACCATCGAGGGTGATTCCTCCGGATTCACTTTGACGGGATCATCGAGTAGGCATCCAACGAGGGTGATTCCTCGGATTCCTGCTAGATGTTATGGACACACGGTTACTTGCACTTTATTACTGCTATTACTGGATAAAGACGGGTCGGACCCGAGGGGTACCAGCGAGAGATATGTTCTCGGGTTGACCATGAGGGTACCCGAGAGATGAATACGAGGCACGGCCGGGCATTCTTCGCCCTTGCCGTAAGTCCTCGAGACGGGGCGACGGGGTCACAGGATCGTGAGTCTCTGCTCGTTACCGCGCGCTCCAAATGCACTAATGGGTTAGGATATGTAATCTGAGTAGGCCTCTGGACTTTTCGCGCTAACCAGCACGTGGGAATAATATGGGTACTCGGCGTTGTCGTATCAGCCGAAGTTCTTCAGATGTCAGCGATTGAGCGGCGCGCGCCGGGTTGGACTGGTAACGCCCGCGCTTGTATTAAGGGGCTAGGTCTGCTCCCGGCCGCCCACGCAACGCGCAGGAGTGCAAAGGGCGACGGGCCCAGGACCCCTTCGCACTTAGGATGTAGACCGGCGTGCTGGCCTCTCTGTTGAACCTAGGTAGGGCTACGACGTGTCGATAGTCCGAGGCTGGGCATCGACTAAGCAAGTGTGTCCGGCCAGAGTCATCGAACGTGTTGGGTAAGTTGGTGCACCCCTGTAGGCAAGTATATCTATTCGAATAGCCGTGTCCACGGTAACAGGACGCTCGGAGAATATCCCGATCTACTACAACTAGAAATGGGTTGAATATGATAGCTCCGGGATTGCTTTCTCGCAGGGAGTCGAGGAAGGATCTCTGGGCGACGTTGATACTTGTTGCTACTACTATATTTATGTACTAATCTGTACTCTTCTAATGCTGCAAGTCCCTGAAGATGCTAGTCTTCGATAGGCTAGGACTCTCTCTCTCTATTCTGGCATTTCTGCATTCAGTCCACATATACAGCCTTCTTGAAAATGTTGCATAAGTAGAATAGATCTGATGTAAGTCTTGCTGAGTACTTTGGATGAGTACTCACGGTTGCTTTGCTTCCTTTTTCCCCACACCCGAATATTGTGACCAGATGACGGAGCCCCAGAGCCAGCTGCCACTGCCGTCGACGACTACGACCAGTACTACTACCCCCCCTGGGTATTACTACTACGAGGAGCCCTCCGACGACCAGGAGTAGTTAGGAGGCACCCAGGCCGGAGGCCTGCGCCTTTCGATCCAGTGTTTTTATTTTGCCCCGCCTTCTTAAAGGCCTATCTGTTTAACTTTGTGTTTGTACTCAGATACCTGATGCTTCCGCTGATGCTTGTATGACATCGAGCTTATGTATTCGAGCCCTCGAGGCCCTGGCTTGTAATATAAAGCTTGTATGACTTTTATTTATGTTTAGAGTTGTGTTGTGATATCTTCAAGTGAGTCCTTAGGCTTGATCATGTGCATTTGCCTGTATGATTAGTGCACGATTAAGGCGGGGGCGTCACAAGTTGGTATCAGAGCCGACTGCCTGTAGGATCCCCCCTTTCCAACTCCTTGGCCGAAGTTGAGTCAATGGGTGGCTTACGGGCCCACGTCGCCAATGGGTGGTATTAGGATCTTTTATTCCTCACCTATACTCTGGGACTCTGATCTCTCTTCTTTTCAGGTTAAATGATTTTGCTAACTCCGACACTAGGTTCTTGTAATCACATCCACCCGGAGACCGGATTGTCTGCAGTTGTTTCTTGCGTACCTGATACATGATTCAATCACTGTCATTTGACACTTTTGATAACAACAATGCCATCCTTGCCCTCCTTCCAATACAGACTTGGTCATGTTTTGACTATACCTTGTCTCTTTATCACATTTTCCTTTCCATTGGTCTGTTTAACCTTTCAAATAAATTAATATGATCTAAGCGGTGATAAATCCCTGCTTATGTAAACACCTCGGTGTACAACTCAGTTAGAAAAACCCTGCTACAATTGCTGTCAACCCAGAACGAGTTCAGGCTATTCTTGACTGGACTCCTCCGAAAAATGTCAAGCAAGTCAGAAGTTTTCTCGGACTCGCAAGTTATTGTCGTCACTTTGTCGAGAACTTCTCAAAGATTGCCAAGCCTTTGACTAATCTGCTTCACAAAGGCGTTAAGTTTGAGTGGACAGACAAATGTCAGGAAAGTTTCCAGACCCTCAAGGACAAGCTCACCTCCGCTCCAGTGCTTGCCCCTCCGGATTCTCGCAAGGATTTCGTGATTTATTGTGACGCTTATCGTCAAGGATTAGGTTGTGTCCTAATGCCAGAGCGAAGAGTAATTGCTTAAGCTTCACGACAGTTGCGTCCTCACGAAGAGAATTATCCAGTGCATGATCTGGAACTTGCTGCAGTGATTTATGCATTGAAGCTGTGGCGACATTACCTTCTTGGTAACAGGTGTGAGATTTATACTGATCATCAAAGTCTAAAGTATTTATTTACTCAACCGGATCTCAATCTCCGCCAACAGCGATGGTTGGAAACTATTACGGACTATGACTGTGGTATTTCATATACCCCTGGCAAGGCTAATGTGATGGCTGATGCCTTGAGCCGCAAGTCCTATTGTAACAACCTCACGGTTCAGCGAGCTCAACCTCATCTGTATGAAGAATTGCGCCAACTGAACCTCCACATTGTTCCACAGGGTTCTCTTAATACCCTTGTAATACAGCCAGATCTTCTGAATGCTATTAAACGCGCGCAAGCTAAAGATGCTGAAGTTGATCTGATGAAAAGAGATCTTCACCTTGAAAAGTACAGGGATTTCTTGCTTGCTGAAGACGAAACTTTGTATTTCAAAGACCGCATTGTGGTACCTCGATTCGAGCTTATGACTGACAAGGTTATGAAGGAGGCACATGATACGCCACTGTCTATTCATCCAGGTAGTACCAAGATGTATCGTGATCTCCGACAAAGGTACTGGTGCTCTAGAATGAAGCAGGATATTGCTCGATATGTTGCTGAATGTGACGTTTGCCGTCACGTTAAAGCAAAACATCAAAAGCCTGCTGGAATTCTGCAACCGCTTCCAATCCCTGAGTGGAAGTGGGACAAAGTGCAAATGGATCTTATCACTGGCCTTCCTAGGTCACAGAAGGGTCATGATGCTATTCTTGTCGTCATCGACCAACTCTCCAAAGTTGCACACTTTCTGCCAGTCAAGGAGACGATCACTGCTAGTCAGTTAGCAGCTCTGTATATCTCCAGAATTGTATCACTCCACGGTATTCTGAAGGAGATCAGTTCAGACCGTGGCAGCCTCTTCACCTAACACTTCTGGAAAAGTTTCCAAGAAGCAATGGGAACTCATATAACCTGGAGTACAGCTTATCACCCCCAGTCCCAAGGCCAAGTTGAGCGAGTCAATCAAGTGCTTGAATATATGCTGCGAGCTTGTGTTATTTCGTTCGGCAAGAAGTGGGAAGAATCTCTCCCATATGCCGAATTATCTTACAACAACAGCTATCAAGCAAGCTTGAAAATGGCCCCCTTCGAAGTGTTATATGGACGTAAGTGTCGAACCCCTCTAAATTGGTCAGAAACTGGGGAACGACCGCTCGTTGGTCCGGATGTTATCCAACACGCTGAAGAGCAAGTCCGAATTGTGCGAGAAAATCTCAAAGCTGCTCAAGCTCGCCAGAAGAGCAATTATGATCGTAAACACCGGGCATCGATCTATCAACCTAGTGAGCAAGCTTATCTGCGTGTCACTCCGATGAAGGGCACTCACCACTTTGGAATCAAGGGCAAGTTAGCTCCTCGCTACATCGGTCCCTTCCGCATTCTCGCCAGACGTGGACATGTGGCATATAAATTGGAATTGCCGCCGCAATTCTCTCACATCCACGATGTCTTCCATGTGTCGCAACTTCGCCGTTGCTTCAAGGAATCTCTGCACCGAGTTGTGGATCATGAGTTGCTTGATTTGCAAGATGATCTATCTTATAAGGAGCATCCGATCCGCATTCTCGATCAAGCTGAACGTCGGACTCGCCAGAAGACTACTAAGTTCCTGAAAGTGCAGTGTGTTGGAAATATGCCCTAGAGGCAATAATAAATTAGTTATTATTATATTTCCTTTTTCATGATAATCGTTTATTATCCATGCTATAATTGTATTGACTGGAAACTGAAATACATGTGTGGGTACATAGACAACACTGTGTCCCTAGTAAGCCTCTAGTTTACTAGCTCGTTGATCAAAAGATGGTGAAGGTTTCCTAGCCATGGACATGAGATGTCATTTGATAACGGGATCACATCATTAGGAGAATGATGTGATGGACAAGACCCAAACTATAAACGTAGCATATGATCGTGTCAGTTTATTGCTATTGTTTTCTGCATGTCAAGTATCTGTTCCTACGACCATGAGATCATGCAACTCACTGACACCGGAGGAATACCTTGTGTGTATCAAACGTCGCAACGTAACTGGGTGACTATAAAGATGCTCTACAGGTATCTCCGAGGGTGTCTGTTGGGTTGGCATGGATCAAGACTGGGATTTGTTACTCCGTGTGACGGAGAGGTATCTCAGGGCCCACTCGGTAATACAACATCACAATGAGCCTTGCAAGCAATGTGACTAAAGTGTTAGCCACGAGATCTTGTATTACGAAACGAGTAAAGAGACTTGCCGATAACGAGATTGAACTAGGTATGGAGATACCGACGATCGAATCTCGGGCAAGTAACATACCGAAGAACAAAGGGAACAGCATACGGGATTAACTGAATCCTTGACATAGAGGTTCGACCGATATAGATCTTCGTAGAATATGTAGGAACCAATATGGGCATCCAGGTCCCGCTATTGGTTATTGACCGTAGAGGTGTCTCTGTCATGTCTACAAAGTTCTCGAACCCGCAGGGTCTACACACTTAACGTTTGGTGACGATTAGTATAATTGAGTTATTGTGTTGGTGACCGAAGGTTGTTCGGAGTCCCGGCTAAATCCCGGACATGACGAGGATCTCTGGAAGAGTCCGGAGGTAAAGATTGATATATGTGATAATAGTGTTTTGATCTCCGGAAGGGTTCCGGAATTCACCGGAAGGGGTTCCGGATGTTTACCGAAGTGTTCGGGTGCAGCAACACTTTATATGGACCAAAGGGGTAAAGCCCACGAGGTATTGGAAAGTGCAAAAGGAAGTTTTGCTGCTGCCTTAAGCGGTACTACCACTGGTAAGGCAGTACTACCGCGTAAGCGGTACTACCGCTTGTGTGAAGCGGTACTACCGCTCATGAGCGGTACTACCGCTTGTGCGCGGTACTGCTGGAATCCGAGTGAGACTCTTTCCGTGCGGGCCAAACCGACCTTGTGCGGGCAAAACCGACCTTGTGGAGGCTTTCTCTCCAAGTTTAGACCCCAGGGCTCAACATATAAATAGAGGGGCAGGGCTAGCACACGGGATACATCAAGATTTCCCAAGCCGTGTGCCGGCAACCCTAACCCTCTAGTTCCTCCCGTCACAATCTCCGTAGTGCTTGGCGAAGTCCTACAGAGATTGTTCCTCACCACCGTCACCACGCCGTCGTGCTGCTGGAACTCATCCACTACTTCACCATCGCTCGCTGGATCGAGGAGGTGAAGGCGTCATCAAGCCGTACGTGTGTTGAACGCGGAGGTGCCGTTCGTTCGGCGCTAGATCGTGTTTGGATCGAGGGACGACTTGCGATTTGGATCGCGAAGATGTTCGACTACATCAACCGCGTTTCTTAACGCTTCCGCTTAGCGATCTACAAGGGTATGTAGATTCACTCTCCATCTCGTAGATGCTCATCACCATGGATAGATCTTGCATGTGCGTAGGAAAATTTTTGTTTCCCATGCGACGTTCCCCAACAGTGGCATCAGAGCTAGGTCTATGTGTAGATGAGATCTCGAGTAGAACACAAAGGAATTTGTGGGCGTTGATATTCAGATTGCTTCCTCCCTTGGTCTTTTCTTGTTTTGGCGGTATTGTGGGATGAAGCGGCTCGGACCAACATTACTCGTACGCTTACGAGAGACCGGTTCCATCAACTGACATGTAACTTCATTGCATAAAGATGGCTGGCGGGTGTCTGTCTCTCCTACTTTAGTCGGATCGGATTTGACAAAGGCGGTCCTTGAGAAGGTTGAAAAGCAATTTTGGTATCACCGTTGTGGTTTTTGCGTAGGTAAGAATTGTTCTTGCTAGATACCCGTAGCAGCCACGTAAAACTTGCAACAACAATTAGAGGACGTCTAACTTGTTTTTGCAGGGTATGTTGTGATGTGATATGGCCAATTACATGATGAGATATATGTGATGTATGAGATGATCATGTGTTGTATAGAATATCACGACTTGCATGTCGATGAGTACGGCAACTGGCAGGAGCCATAGAGTTGTCTTTAATTATTTTCGCCGTTTTGCTTTACTTTATCGCTATGAGTTAGCAATAGTCGTGGAAGCAACAGTCGGCGCGACAACCTCATGGCGACACATTGATGCAGATCAAGATGATGGAGATCATGGTGTCATGCCGGTGACGATGGAGATCATGCCGGTGCTTTGGAGATGGAGATCAAAAGCACAAGTTCATGGCCATATCATGTCACTTATGATTTGCTTGTGATGTTAATCCTTTTATGCATCTTATTTTGCTTAGGACGACGGTAGCATTATAAGGTGATCCCTCACTTAAATTTCAAGATAAAATTGTGTTCTCCCCGAGTGTGCACCGTTGCGAAAGTTCATCGTTTCGAGACACCACGTGATGATCGGGTGTGATAGACTCTACGTTCGCATACAACGGGTGCAAGCCAGTGTTGCACATGCGGAACACTCGGGTTAAACTTGACGAGCCTAGCATGTAAAGACATGGCCTCGGAACACAAGAGACCGAAAGGTCGAACATGAGTCATATAGTAGATATGATCAACATGAAGATGTTCACCATTGAAACCACCTCAACTCACATGATGATCGGACTTGAGTTGGTGGATTTGGATCATGTGACACTCGAATGACTGGAGGGATGTCAATTTGAGTGGGAGTTTTTAAGTAATATGATTAACTAAACTCATTATCTTGAACAATCGTCTAAGTTGTCTTTGCTATATTTATGTTGTAGATCATGGCTCGCGCAGTAGCACCCCTGAATTTTAATGCGTTCCTAGAGAAAGCTTAGTTGAAAGATGATGGAAGTAACTTTGTGGACTGGGCCCGTAATCTAAAGATTATCCTTACGGCTTCCCAGAAGGCTTATGTCCTTGATGCACCACTTGGTGATCCACCCGCTCCAGTTGAGTCTCTAGACGTTGTGAACGCCTGGCAGGGTCGCTCTGATGATTACTCAATAGTTCAATGTGCAATTTTGTATCGCTTATAACCGGGACTTCAAAGACGTTTTGAACATCATGGAGCATATGAGATGTTCCAGGAGTTGAGGTTTATCTTTCAGAAGAATGCCCGGATCGAGAGGTATGAGACCTCCGATAAGTTCTATACTTGCAAGATGGAGGAGAACAGGTCTCTTAGTGATCACATACTCAGAATGTCTGGGTACTCCACCCGTCTGGCTGAATTAGGGATGCCCCTTCCGCCAGAGGCTATCACTGACATAGTTCTTCAATCATTGCCACCTAGCTACACGAGCTTCGTGTTGAACTATAACATGCACGGGATGAACAAGTCAGTCGCCGAGCTGTTTGCGATGCTGAAAGTCGCTGAGTCTGAAATTCAGAAGGAGCATCAAGTGTTGATGGTCAATAAAACCACTAGTTTCAAGAAAAATGGCAAGGGTAAGAAGAGTAACTCCAAGAAGAGTGGCAAAGCAGTAGCTCCTCCCGTGAAGAAACCCAAGGCTGGACCCAAACCAGAAACTGTGTGCTTTCATTGCAAGGGAACTGGACACTGGAAGCGGAGCTGCCCCAAGTATTTGGCTGACAAGAAGGCGGCCAACAACAAACAAGGTATATATGATATACATGTTATTGATGTGTACCTTACCAACTCTCGTTGTAGTGCCTGGGTATTTGATACCGGTGCGGTTGCTCACATTTGCAACTCTAAATAGGAACTGCGGAATAGACGGAGGCTAGCAAAGGATGAAGTGACGATGCGCGTGGGAAATGGTTCCAAGGTTGATGTGATCGCCGTCGGCACGCTCGCTCTTCAATTACCATCGGGATTAGTGATGAATCTGAATAATTGTTATTTAGTGCCTGCGTTAAGCATGAACATTATATCTGGATCTTGTTTATTGCGAGACGGTTACTCATTTAAATCAGATAATAATGATTGTTCTATTTATATGAGTAATATCTTTTATGGTCATGCACCCGAAGTGAGGGGTTTATTCTTATTGAATCTCGATAGTAATGATACACATGTTCATAACATTGATGCCAAAAGATGTAGAATTGATAATGATAATACCACTTTATTGTGGCACTGCCGTTTAGGTCATATTGGCGTAAAACGCATGAGGAAGCTCCATGCTGATGAACTTTTGGAGTCACTTGATTTTGAATCACTTAACACATGCGAGCCATGCCTCATGGGCAAGATGACTAAAACGCCGTTCTCTAGAACAATGGAACAGGCAAGTGACTTGTTGGAAATCATACATACTGATGTGTGTGGTCCGATAAGTATTGAGGCGCGCGGTGGTTATCGTTACTTTCTCACCTTCACTGATGACTTAAGTAGATATGGTTATATTTACTTAATGAAACACAAGTCTGAAACGTTTGAAAAGTTCAAACAATTTCAGAGTGAAGTTGAGAATCATCGTAACAAGAAGATTAAATTCCTATGATCTGATCGAGGAGGAGAATATCTGAGTTATGAGTTTGGCAGTCACTTAAGACAATGTGGAATTGTTTCACAACTGACACCGCCTGGAACACCACAGCGTAATGGTGTGTCCGAACGTCGTAATCGAACCTTATTGGATATGGTGCGATCTATGATGTCTCTTGCCGATTTGCCACTATCGTTTTGGGGTTATGCATTGGAGACAACTGCATTCACTTTAAATAGGGCACCATCGAAATCCGTTGAGACAACGCCATATGAACTTTGGTTTAGCAAGAAGCCAAAGCTGTCGTTTCTTAAAGTTTGGGGATGTGATGCTTATGTCAAAAAGCTTCAGCCTGAAAAGCTGGAACCCAAAGCGGAGAAATGCGTCTTCATAGGATACCCAAAAGAGACAGTTGGGTATACCTTCTACCTCAGATCCGAAGGCAAAGTGTTTGTCGCTAAAAACGGAACATTTCTTGAGAAAGAGTTTCTCTCGAAAGAATTGAGTGGGAGGAAGATAGAACTTGATGAGGTTGTTGAACCTTTACTTCAACCTGAGAGTAGCGTAGCGCAGAAAGATGTTTCTGTAGAGCCTACATCAGCTGAAGAGGAAGTTGATGATGATCATAAAGCTTCGGATCAAGTTGCTATCGAACCTCGTAGGTTGACAAGGACGCGTACTGCTCCTGAGTGGTACGGCAACCCTGTCTTAGAGGTCATGTTGTTGGACAACGATGAACCTATGAGCTATGGAGAAGCGATGATGGGCCCGGATTCTGAGAAGTGGTTAGAGGCCATGAAATCCGAGATGGGATCCATGTATGAAAACAAAGTGTGGACTTTGGAAGTATTACCTGAAGGGCGTAAGGCCATTCAGAACAAATGGATCTTTAAGAGGAAGACGGACGCGGACGGTAATGTCACCGTCTATAAAGCTCGACTTGTGGCAAAGGGTTTTTCACAAGTTCAAGGAGTTGACTACGATGAGACCTTCTCACCCGTAGCGATGCTTAAGTCCGTCAGAATCATGTTAGCAATAGCTGCCTTTTTCGATTATGAAATTTGGCAGATGGATGTCAAAACAGCGTTCCTTAACGGTTTCCTTAAGGAAGAGTTGTATATGATGCAACCAGAAGGTTTTGTCGATCCAGAGAATGCTGACAAAGTTTGCAAACTCTAGCGATCCATTTATGGACTGGTGCAAGCATCTCGGAGTTGGAATCTTCGCTTTGATGAGGTGATCAAAGCGTTCGAGTTTATACAAG
This sequence comes from Elymus sibiricus, assembly GCA_039707655.1. Lineage (NCBI taxonomy): Eukaryota > Viridiplantae > Streptophyta > Magnoliopsida > Poales > Poaceae > Elymus > Elymus sibiricus. The sequence continues at coordinate 35,265,224 of CM077668.1, read as the reverse complement.
TTTACGGAGAAGCTTGTATTTACAAGAAAGTGAGTGGGAGCTCTATAGCGTTTCTAATATTATATGTGGATGACATATTACTGATTGGATACAATATAGAAATGTTGGAAAGCGTGAAGGAATATTTGAACAAGAGTTTTTCAATGAAGGACCTAGGAGAAGCTGCTTTCATATTAGGCATCAAGATCTATAGAGATAGATCAAGACGTTTAATAGGACTTTCACAAAGCACATACCTTGATAAGATTTTGAAGAAGTTCAAAATGGATCAGTCCAAGAAGGGGTTCTTGCCTGTTTTGCAAGGTGTGAAGTTGAGTAAGACTCAATGCCCAGTGACTGCAGAAGATAGAGAAAAGATGAATGCCATCCCCTATGCTTCAGCCATAGGCTCTATCATGTATGCAATGCTGTGCACAAGACCCGATGTCAGCCTTGCCATAAGTATGGTCGGAAGGTTTCAAAGTGATCCAGGAATGAAATACTGGACGGCGGTCAAGAATATCCTGAAGTACCTGAAAAGGACTAAGGACATGTTTCTCGTTTATGGAGGTGATCAAGAGCTCGTCGTAAAGGGTTACGTCGATGCAAGTTTTGACACTGATCCGGATGACTCTAAGTCGCAAACCGGATACGTATTTATTCTTAATGGGGGTGCGGTTAGCTGGTGCAGTTCCAAGCAAAGCGTGGTAGCTGATTCTACATGCGAAGCGGAGTACATCGCTGCCTCGGAGGCGGCGAAGGAAGGTGTCTGGATGAAGGAGTACATGACAGATCTTGGAGTAGTGCCTAGTGCGCTTAACCCAATGACTCTGTTTTGTGATAATACTGGTGCCATTGCTCTAGCCAAGGAACCAAGATTTCACAAGAGGACCAGACACATAAAGCGACATTTCCATTCCATCCGCGATTACATCAAGGAGGACGACATAAATATTTGCAAAGTACACACGGATCTGAATGTTGCAGATCCGATGACTAAACCTCTTCCAACGGCTAAACATGAACAACACCAGAACTGCATGGGTGTTCGATTCATTACAATGTAAATCACATAGTGATGTGAACTAGATTATTGACTCTAGTGCAAGTGCGAGACTGTTGGAAATATGCCCTAGAGGCAATAATAAATTAGTTATTATTATATTTCCTTGTTCATGATAATCGTTTATTATCCATGCTATAATTGTATTGATTGGAAACTCAAATACATGTGTGGGTACATAGACAACACTGTGTCCCTAGTAAGCCTCTAGTTAACTAGCTCGTTGATCAAAAGATGGTGAAGGTTTCCTAGCCATGGACATGAGATGTCATTTGATAACAGGATCACATCATTAGGAGAATGATGTGATGGACAAGACCCAAACTATAAACGTAGCATATGATCGTGTCAGTTTATTGCTATTGTTTTCTGCATGTCAAGTATCTGTTCCTATGACCATGAGATCATGCAACTCACTGACACCGGAGGAATACCTTGTGTGTATCAAACATCGCAACATAACTGGGTGACTATAAAGATGCTCTACAGGTATCTCCGAGGGTGTCTGTTGGGTTGGCATGGATCAAGACTGGGATTTGTTACTCCGTGTGACGGAGAGGTATCTCAGGGCCCACTCGGTAATACAACATCACAATGAGCCTTGCAAGCAATGTGACTAAAGTTTTAGCCACGAGATCTTGTATTACGGAACGAGTAAACAGACTTGCCGATAACGAGATTGAACTAGGTATAGAGATACCGACGATCGAATCTTGGGCAAGTAACATACCGAAGAACAAAGGGAACAGCATACGGGATTAACTGAATCCTTCACATAGAGGTTCGACCGATATTGATCTTCGTAGAATATGTAGGAACCAATATGGGCATCCAGGTCCCGCTATTGGTTATTGACCGTAGAGGTGTCTCGGTCAATTCTACATAGTTCTCGAACCCGCAGGGTCTACACACTTAACGTTTGGTGACGATTAGTATAATTGAGTTATTGTGTTGGTGACCGAAGGTTGTTCGGAGTCCCGGATAAAATCCCGGACATGACGAGGATCTCTGGAAGAGTCCGGAGGTAAAGATTGATATATGTGATAATAGTGTTTTGATCTCCGGAAGGGTTCCGGAATTCACCGGAAGGGGTTCCGGATGTTTACCGAAGTGTTCGGGTGCAGCAACACTTTATATGGACCAAAGGGGTAAAGCCCACGAGGTATTGGGAAGTGCAAAAGGAAGTTTTGCTGCTGCCTTAAGCGGTACTACCGCTGGTAAGGCAGTACTACCGCATAAGCGGTACTACCGCTTGTGTGAAGCGGTACTACCGCTCAAGCGGTACTACCGCTCATGAGCGGTACTACCGCTTGTGCGCGGTACTGCTGGAATCCGAGTGAGACTCTTTCCGTGCGGGCCAAACTGACCTTGTGCGGGGAAACCGACCTTGTGGAGGCTTTCTCTTCAAGTATAGACCCCAGGGCTCAACATATAAATAGAGGGGAAGGGCTAGCACACGGGATACATCAAGATTTCCCAAGCCGTGTGCCGGCAACCCTAACCCTCTAGATCCTCCCATCACAATCTCCATAGTGCTTGGCGAAGCCCTGCAGAGATTGTTCCTCACCACCATCACCACGCCGTCGTGCTGCTGGAACTCATCCACTACTTCACCATCGCTCGCTGGATCGAGGAGGTGAAGGCGTCATCAAGCCGTACGTGTGTTGAACCTGGAGGTGCCGTCCGTTCGGCGCTAGATCGTGTTTGGATCGAGGGACGACTTGCGATTTGGATCGCGAAGACGTTCGACTACATCAACCGCGTTTCTTAACGCTTCCGCTTAGCGATCTACAAGGGTATGTAGATTCACTCTCCATCTCGTAGATGCTCATCACCATGGATAGATCTTGCGTGTGCGTAGGAAAAATTTTGTTTCCCATGCGACGTTCCCCAACAAAGTGGTCTAATCATACTGAAGGTGAAGCCACTTGGGAACGCGAGAATCGTCTTCGGGAGGAATACCCCAACCTCTTTCCTTCTACCTCCTGAATTCTCGGGACGAGAATTTCTTTTAGAGGAGGAGAATTGTAACACCCCTATGTAATGAGCTACAGTGATCCACCATATTAATGACAAGTCATCTGAGATTTGCAATGATAATCTTGTTGGATTAATATCTCATTTCAAATTCAGCCACTGAATTCAAATTCAAATACAATTGAATTTTGAAGTTGCTTAAAAGTTGCTGGAAAAATGTTCATCATTTAGCAAAAATTCCAAAACAATTTGATGTTAAGAAAAACAACATCACTCTTATGCTAAAATGGACAGTAGCATTTATAAAGTGCCAAACTAGCTATTTAATTTGCAAATTCAATTATGAAAAATGCAAATGAAATCCACTGGCCTCCAAAATATTTGTGGCAGTGTCATAAATTGCAAAGAATATTTTGGGCCAAGTTACACATTTTTTTCTGAATTGATTTGGTGGCCCAATTAAATTCATTTCCCTCTCTGCTGTAAATAAAAAGAGAAAAGCAGAAGAAAAGAAAAAGGGGCGAGACATTACCTGTCACTGGGCCGAACCGGCCCAGCCCAACTCACCTGCTCCCCTACCTGCTCCCCTCCCTCGTGTCGCCTGCGCCATGGCCAGGAGCTCGCCGCTCCGGCCACTGGCTGCCACGGCGCCGAGGGCAGTTGGGCGAGGGGATAAGGGCGTCCTCCTCCTTCCCCCCTGGCCACCCTCGACATTCCTCTCCCTCTCCCCCCAGAGCTCGCTCGCCCCCTTCTCTCTCTCTGTCCCGAATGCCGCCGCCGTGCCCGGCGTCGATCCACGGCCACCGGCGCCGTCCCGTCCTCTCGAGCGGACCACGGGCTCCGCCGTCGTCTTCTCCTTCCTCCCCGACCGCGCGAGCAAGCCGGAGCCCGCCACATTGCCGAATCGAGCCCGACATCCTCGGGTTTTATTAGTATGAATTAAAGTGGACCCGGGAACCATACCATCACTAGAGGCATCTAGGTTGATGTAGAGGCCCTCCGTGATCAATTCCCCCTCTGGCAGAGTACTGGCGGAGGCCTCCAGATGGGATCGCGGAAGAACAGAGGCTAGCAGCGGCGGAATAATTGTTTTGGGTCTCGCTCTGGTGGTTTCTGGATTTTAGGGAATTTATAAGCTTGGAATTAGGTCAAACGGAGTTACGAGGGGGCCACAAGCTCGGGTGCCCCCCAGGGGCGCGCCGTGTGAGCTTGTGGCTCTCTCGTAGAGCGTCTGGTCTCCCCCCGAAGCTTCTAGGGTCCCTTCTGGTCCAGAAAAAATCACCGTAAAGTTTCATCGTGTTTGGACTTCGTTTGGTATGGTTTTCCTGCAAAACAATAAAATAGGCAAAAACAGGAACTGGCACTGGGCACTAGGTTAATAGGTTAGTTCCCAAAAATGATATAAAATTGCATATAAAGCATACAAGTTTGATAATATAATAGCATGAAACAATAAAAAATTATAGATACGTTGGATACGTATCAGCATCCCCAAGCTTAATTCCTACTCGTCCTCGAGTAGGTAAATGATAAAAATAGAATTTTTGATGTTGAATGCTACCTCACATGTCTTATCATGTAATCTTTTACGGTATGAATATTGAGAAACGATGAGGTAATAGATATCAACATAATAATATCCATGAATACTAGAAAATAATCATTACTTTTCAAAATATACGATGCTTAACGAATGTTATCCCTACTCATTGAATTATGTAAGCATGGCATGACTCCGTCTTCCTAACATAAGTACAAATCATGAGCACCCCGGTATTGAACCAAGCAATTGTATCATACTTTTTCTTGCTTCAGCATTTTTAACTCCACTCAATACCTGAGCGTGAGCCATGGACTTAGCACTTTGAATGGCATAGAGAATGATGGTAGGGGTTCATAAGGGAAGACAAAAATAGAGAAAGTCTCACATCAACTCGGTGGATCGTTAGGCAATGGAGACGTCTTTCAAACGATATCAATGCGAGGAGTAGGGATTGCCATGCAACGGATGCACTAGAGCTATAAGTGTATGAAAGCTCGCTACTAAAACGAAGTGGGTGTGCATCCAACTTGCTTGCTCATGAAGACCTCGGGCATTTGAGGAAGCCCTTCATCGGAATATACAAGCCAAGTTCTGTAATGTAAAAATTCCCACTAGTACATGAAAGTGACAAATCATGGAGACTCTCTATATGAAGAACATGGTGCTACTTTGAAGCACAAGTGTGGTAAAGGATAGTAGTGTGCCCCTTCTCTCTTTTTCTCTCATTTTCTCCTTTTTCCCTTTTTTAGAACAGTCTCATGGACCTCATCCCCACTTTTTTGCGAACTCATTAGTCTCCACCATTCTTTTCCTCAGTGGTAGGGGCAACACTCTAACACTACTAGGAAATACCTTATAGGTAGAGGATTAACTGTAGCATGGGTATAATGGGTCGCGCTATTGTTACTTAGCAGTACTGCCGGCCTGGTACACGCGCTGCAGGTGGGAGTTAGCAGTAGCGCTTGCCTGCCAGATAGGCGCTACTACTATGTCGGCCCCGCCGTGCCCCCACGGGTTGGCCACAGTAGCAGCGCGGGCGTGGAACACGCGCTACAGCTAATGGGTTTAGTAGTAGCGTTGGGCGGTGACCCGCGCTGCTGTTAAGACAGCCCTATCCTCCCCGTCCCGCCCGTTCCTCACTCTCCCTGGGCTCACTCTCTCACCGCCACGGCCGTCCTCCTCTTGCCGTCGCTGCCATCGCCGCATTGCCGCCATCGTCGCCGCCATCCCCCGGCCTCGGTAAGCCTCCTCCTCCTCCCTCCTCCGTCCACAACCCCTCCTCCCTCCGCCCCTGCTCCTCCCTGCTCCTCCCTCCTCCATCCGTCGCCCCTCCTTACTCCTCGAGCCGCCCCTCCTCCTCCCTCCTCCCCCCACCCCCCCTCCATCAACAGCCCCTCCTCCCTCCGCCCCTGCTCCTCCCTCCTCCTCCCTCCTCCATCCGTCGCCCCTCCTCACTCCTCTAGCCACCCCTCCCCCTCCCTCCTCCCCCCACCATCCATAGCCCCTCCTCCCTACTACATTTTGATTTAGTACGGTTTCGTTGATAGTTTCTAGTTGATACGTAAAACTTTGATTTAGTTAATAGTTTCTAGTTGATAGTTTGTAGTTGATATATAACACCTTGATTTAGTATAGTTAACTGAATTAGTAAAAATTTAGACATAGTTAATAGTTTTAGTTGATATATAACACTTTGATTTAGGATAGCTTTTAGGGTTTAGTTGATAGCTTCTAGGGTTTCACTAAGTCCTAATATCAGCATGATAATGTTTTTGTTTATATTTTGTTTCTGCAGAAATCAATTATTTGCCCTGCATCGTCCCCGCCGTCGTCCCCATCACCGAACCCCTCCGACCTCGAGGTGAGACCAGTCAAATCCCCATGTCGTTGATGTCGATGATGATGTGTTGTGAATGTCAATGATTAACATGCACAGAGGAAAGTATCCCCATGTCGAGGACTTTCTGTGTATTTGTTCTTTCTAATAAAATGCAACTGCTAGTCCCCATGTCTTAGTGTTCTTGTTTGCAGGGGACCTCGGAGTGGCCTATGTTTTGCCGGAATGTTGATTCATTTCCATTCCGGCAAATTTTAGGCGCTCGATATGTCCTGTTTTTAGCAATCGTCATGCCGAAATTTTCCGTGAATTTTGGCATGACTTATGCTAGAATACAGGAAATATCGAGTGCCCTGGATTTGCCGGAAAGGGAATTAAATGATATTCCGGCAAAACATAGGCCATTTTTTATGTCATTACTCGATATATGTAACGGGTTGACTTTCGGTCTGTCGTGGGGGTCGCTTCTCCTTGTGCTAGACCTTTGTAATGCACTATTTTTAATCTTTGAATTCTGAACACAGGAAAATGTCTGACGACGATAGGATCCCTGAGTGCGAGTACTGCAGCGACGACCGGGGTATGTGCGATAGGCATCACCTGGAAAACGGTAGGTTCTTCACCATCAAGCTGGACGAGACCTTTGATGTTTTTACGGTATGTAACGACGACAAGTATTTTTTTGTAATTAAGCATGACTTGTGCTTCTTTGCTTCAACATGTAATTTCTGTTTTTTACAATTCGACTAGTGCATCCCCTGCCATGCAAGACTGTATGTCTTGGAGAAGCTCGGTTTCCAAGATAGTGACAATATGGACATGAAGATCACTCACCTTAGGACTCAACATGGTTACGCTTTTCGGGTTAAGCTCTAGAATGCAAAAGATCACTCACATTTTGGTTGCTCAAATTGGAGAGCTCTATGCAAGTCCTATGGATTTCAGGAGAATATGAATATAACCTTCGATATTCGTCCTGAAGATGATATTAAAGATAATATCGACATTTGGGTGAATGTGGATATGCTTCCAGTTCTACCTCTATGTGAGTTTGTCAAACAAATTTGTTAAGTAATTTATATTGTTTATTTAAAAATAGTTGACAGCTTATTTCTATTCTTCAAGAAATGTACAGAAGGTAGTAGACAATACCTACAACAGTTATGGTGCAAAACTCACTTGTGAGGAGAAAAATCATCTTGTCTCATTTATTAATGATGTTGAGACTTTCTAGAGCAATTATGAAAGTAGCGAACATTATGGTCATTACGTGCCACTAGTCCACATGTTGAACTATGGTAACATCCATGGAAATAGCATGGTAAGTTTTTTTACTATTGTGTCACTAGTCCATCTTTTGCATACATTCTTCTTAAGCTAAACTACATTGCTAAGTATGTTATTATGATGTTCTTCAACAGAAACTCCCGAAGGATTGTGTGCCTCGTCTGATGCATATCAAAGGTGACATGAATATTATTAGCTTACGGCCAAGTCTACCTACGGTTTTCCACAGTCCATACTCGATTTCTCAAAGAGATGAAGACCTCACAATCAAAGGATGGAGACAAGTTATGAATGCTCGCAGGGAACTACTTGGAGGCAACATGGTGCGCAGCCCACAAATTGGAGACAGGTGGATCTCTATTCTCCATAATGGAGAGGGAGGGGCTATCCTGTTTTATGCTATTTTACCTTAGAGAGGGGAGCAGGTCTTAGCTAGTACTCATCATGTGCTAAGAACAATTAGCTAGTGTTGGTTATGACTATGATGATGATGATGAGTTGTTATTTTGATGATGATGATGAGTTATGTGCTAGAATGTGCTAGAATGATGAGTTGTTATATGACTATGACCATGATGAGGAGTTGTTATGATGATGATGATGATGATGACGATGATGATGAGTTGTTATTATGATGATGATGATGAGTTGTTATTATGATCATGATGAGTTATTATTAGTAGGACGATCCTACTAATCCAAACTTGGTCACTTTGGATCCATCCACTTGAATCTAATCCGTTTTTCTTTCACCCAATGATATAATAACTCATCATGATCATAATGATATAATAATTTCTTAATTGCTGCTGTATCAAAACTTGTATAACGGTGTATAAATACAGTATAAAACAAAAGAAATGAATTACAGATGAATAGTAGTAGCGCGGGGTAGAGGCACACGCTGCTAGTAATTAGCAGTAGCGCCGGTCTGACCCAACGCTACTGATAACTGACTTAGCAGTAGCGGTTGTCAGACACACGCTACTGATAAATGTTAGCTATAGCACCCTAGCAGTAGCGCTGGGCCCCGCGCTACTGCTAGGCAAAAACCCAGCGCTACTACTAGGGTTTTCCCTAGTAGTGTAATAATGATGATCGTCACACTTTTATTTACTTACAACTCGATAAGGCTGAAAGAATATGACTCTATATGAATGCCTCTGGCAGTGTACCAGGATGTGCAATGATCTAGCATAACATGTATTACAATGATGAATGGTGGCTTTGCCACAAATATCATGTCAGCTCTATATGATCATGCAAAGCAATATGACGATGAATACACAAGTCATGTGAATAGTAATGGTGGAAGTTGCATGGCAATATATCTTGGAATGGCTATGGAAATGCCATAATAGGTAGGTATGGTGGCTGTTTTGAGGAAGGATATAATGAGGCTTATGTGTGATAGAGCGTATCATATCACGTGGTTTGGATGCACCGGCGAAGTTTGCACCAAGTCTCGAGGTGAGAACGGGCAATGCACGGTACCGAAGAGGCTAGCAAAATATGGATAGGTGGGAGTGCTTTCGTCCACAAACTCACATTAGTCATAAAGAACTCAAATACTTATTGTGAAGCCTATTAGCCCTCGAAGCAAAACTACCCGCATGCTCCTAGGGAGGAGGTTGGGAGGAGTTAACCATCGCGTTCCCCCTATTCAAACAGCACAAAAGATTTCAACGAGGAATACATATGCTCCAACATCTAGGTCATGCCATGACCGACACTTAAATGTGTAGTACATAACAAGCTTTAATATCAATATTATTACTAATTAATGATTATGGACTAATACCCTTTCATATTACGACATCAATATTATTAAATCACATGCTTCATATTCAATGATCTACATGAAAGTTTTTATTATACCACTCTTGTATAACTATCATTTTTGGACTAGTCATATAGCCCGTGCAAATTACCACTTCTTATATAACTCTCAAAAAGGTATAAGTGAAGCATGAGAGTGCAAATGATTTTTATAAAATATAACAACCGCCGTGCTCTAAAGATGTAAGTGAAGCACATGAGCAACTGCCTGACTCAAAAGATATAAGTGAAGCACATAAAGCATTCTAACAAATCATGATGATTAAGTGTCTCTCTCAAAAGGTGTGTCCAGCAAACAATGATTGTGGCAAACTAACAAGAAAACAAAATAAAACTATAGCACAAGACGCTCCAAGTAAAACTCATATCATGTGATGAATAAAAATATAGCTCCAAGTAACATACCGATGAATTGTGGACGAAAGAGGGGATGCCATCCGGGGCATCCCCAAGCTTAGACGCTTGGGTTTTCCTTGAATATTACCTTGGGGTGCCTTGGGCATCCCCAAGCTTAGGGTCTTGCCGCTCCTTATTCCTTCATCCATCGTGATCTCACCCAAAACTTGAAAACTTCAGCACACAAAACTCAACAGAAACTTCGTGAGATCCGTTAGTATAATAAATCAATCATCCACTTTAGGTACTGTTATAAACCAATTCATAATTGTTCTTGCATAATACCTACTATCTTATAACTTCTCCATGACTTGTACCCCCCGATATAATCCATAGCATCATCAAAATAAACACACTATGCAATAAAAACAGAATCTGTCGAAAACAGAACAGTCTGTAATGATCTGAACTAAAACCATACTTCTGGAACTCGAAAAATTATGAAAAATTAGGACAACATATGAAATTTGTATCACAATAATGTGTAAAAATTTCAGAACAATATCATGTTCCAGAAAAAAAATGTAAATTCAAATACTGGGCGCAAAAGTTGCTGTTTTTGCACAGAATCAATTCAACTATCATCCAAATCATCCCAAAGTCTTTACTTAGCACAAACACGAATTAAAAGATAAAAACAAAATCATTACAGTATAAATAATCATGTTTGGACATAATAACAGAAAATAAAAAGTAAAATAAAGATAACTATTGGGTTGCCTCCCAACAAGCGCTATTGTTTAATGCCCCTAGCTAGGCATAATGCATAGTTTCTAGTGTTATCATCCTTCAAAATAATTCCATAGGTGGCTCTCATAATAGATTCATATGGTGGTTTAATCCTCTTCCTTGGGAAGTGTTCCATCCCCTTCTTTAGTGGAAATTGGACTCTTATATTTCCTTCTTTCATATCTATAATTGCACATATGGTACGTAGAAATGGTCTACCAAGTATTATAGGACAAGACAGATTACATTCAATATCAAGCACAATGAAATCCATGGGTACATAATTTCTATTGGCAAGTAGGAGAACATGATACGTCTCCAACGTATCTACTTTCCCAAACACTTTTTCTCTTGTTTTCGACTCTAATTTGCATGATTTGAATAAAACTAACCCGGACTGACGCTGTTTCCAGCAGAACTACCATGGTGTTGTTTTTGTGCAGAAATAAAAGTTCTCGGAATTGGATGAAACTTTGCAGAGATTTTTTATTGAATAAATAAAAAATACTAGAACGAAGATCCACCGGAGGGGGGCCACCTGCTGTCCACAAGACAACAGGGCGCGCCCTGATGTCTTGTGGGGCCCACAGGTGGCCGTCTGACCTAATTCCACCTCCATAAGTACCGTCTTCCCAAGAAAAAAGTAAGAGAAGAAGTTTCATCATGTTTTATGATACGGAGCCGCCGCCACCTCCCGTTCTTCATCAGTAGGCTGATCTAGAGTCCGTTCGGGGCTCCAGAGAGGGGGATTGGTCGCCGTCGTCATCATCAACCCTTCTTCATCAACAATTCCATGATGCTCACCATCGGGAGTGAGTAATTCCTTTGTAAGCTTGCTGGACGGTGATGGAGATGGATGGGATTTATCATGTAATTGAGTCAATTTGTTAGGGCTTGATCCCTAGTATCCACCATGCTCTGAGATTGATGTCGCTATGACTTTGCTATGCTTAATGCTTGTCACTAGGGCCTGAGTGACATGATTTCAGATTTGAACTCTTTATGTTATCATCAATATATTTGAGTTCTTGATCCTATCTGCTAGTTATATGCACTTGTTATTGTTGTGAACCGTAGACCCCAAGGTGACAATAATTGAGATACTCTCCGGGGATGACTGTAATTCGAGGAGTTCATGTATTCACTATGTGTTAATGCTTTGATCCGGTTCTCTATTAAAAGAAGGCCTTAATTGGACTAGTGTGAATCAACCTATGGTTGGATGGTTAGGAGGACAGTGGTATCCTCAAAGAATGTAGCATCTTTTGACTCCATGATCGTACCGACCTTCACGTCAGGTACATCAGATTTCACCACTAGAATCTATAGCCCTTAGCTTGCACACATGGACTAGTAGAAAAACCCTTATAGGAATAGTTAGTTACACTATTAGGGATAAGCCTAGTAGTGGCGCAGGGTAAAAGGCTAGTAGTAGCGCGGGTGGCCACGCTACTACTAACGCGCTACAGCTAACTTTCTAGTAGTAGGGTTGTGGTTGACCCCGCGCTACTACTACTTCTTCTAGTAGTACCCGCGCTACTACTACTTAGCTGTCGCGCGGGTCTGGCACCCGCTCTACTACTACATCTGTGTAGTAGTAGCGCTGCCACCGCGCTGCTACTAGCCTCTTACCCCGCGCCACTACTACTTTTTTTGATTTTTATTTTGTTCTTCTGCGTATTTACATAGTATTTATATTGGTTTTTATACAATACCAACATACACATACAACATTGAAACTATATGAGACAACAATGTCTCATCATCATCATCATCATCATCATAGTGCTACAACATAGTCTCATCATCATCATATAGTGATACAACATAGTCTCATCATCATCGAAATAGTGATATAAGTTATTACATGTCTCGAATACATCTACATGGTCACATACACATGTTTCATCATCGATCTAAACTATGATCACATACAAGAGAGAAGCGATCACGATGAGCAAGAAATGTATTATGAAGTAGTTCTTGAGCCGGTTTTGATTCCTCTCTCCCGCTAGCGTGAACTTCAAGTAACTAACTTCCTATTTTTTTTTTACTTTGAAATCCTTTGTGGCTGCTTCCCGGGAAGCTGTCCACTTGGGCCTGACACTCTGACCACTCGTCGTACACTCCTGGTACCCTCCCTCATGGCATACCACTTCTTCGTCATTGATCTATATCCCTAACATAGATGCGTCATAATTAAGCAAATTCATCGATAATATGCAACATAATATACTTAAACAACACCAATAGAAAGAGTTAAAATGTTAGCAAATGGAAGCAACATAGTAAACATAACAAAGCTCGTCGTACCAAACTAGAGTGCTACGCAAGTTAAAGAGGACCGTTTACATGACAAAGTTTCATCATATAGAAATGCAAAGTTTCGTCCTACACAAAGTACTAATTAAACGGACATCGTCATTGTCAATCACTTCTTCTTATATGTCTCCTTTGGCATATCCGTTAGAATGCACCCTAGCTTTGGGAAAGGCGTGAGGTCCTGACACCGTAGCTCTATGCGAGTGTTGACGTCAGTCCGTGTTTGTGGGCCGGCGAAGAACATCCCATCCTCTTGGACGACATCTTTGATGATGATCATCGCAAGCAACTGCTGGATGCGATAGAAGTCAACTATGAGTTTTTCATCCGGTTCGGATGCTAAGGTTGCGGCCCATTCGCGGACATGGTCATCGGCTGTTGATGGCATGCGAAGTCTTTGATGATCCCTTCTGAACTCCAGCATGTGATGGATGACGTAGAATTCATCCCTCCTACTTGTTGCCGGTTGCTAGACGCAGCAGAAGTCAGTTTTATGGCTGAAACACGGCACGCCCTTCCTTTGTTGTTTGTGCCTGATGTTGCCACCCTTAAGGCCAAAGCCTAAGGGAGCACCATCCAGAACACTCTTGATGTGGGTGTAGTCTTTCTTCTCTGTGTTTTTGGATGAGTCCAAATAGAGAGCACGGGATACATGCGGGTACAGAACAATAAGGAGGCAGCGCTGCTCGCTGCGCAAAATAAATTAACCTCAAATTAGCCTCCATACATGCAAAGGAATGATTGAAATGTATGAAAGGATGTGTTATAGTGGCAAGCGAATGACTTACAAGGGATGATAAGGCAGGAGAATCGTTAGTTTGTCCTTATTCGCCACCATGAAGTCTTCAATGTACTTCATCGCAGCATCACGTTCCACTTTGCCAGACTTCAAGAAGCCCTCAAACATGTAGTAGGGATCTGCTACCGCGATGTCCAAGATTTGCTCTCTTTTTATCACATAGTTTAGATGGAGCGCAAAAAGGCGGACGAACGTAAAATCGAGCCGCCTCATGTGATACATCTCGAAGATGCAATCAAACCCAAGGAAGAACATGTCCGTGGGGCATGTGTCGATGAAGCCTATGCCACTCGGCACCTCAACCGCGTAAAGCGGGTATCCTGGATCCTTCGATCGGAGAAGGCTATTCTTTGTCGATAGCACATGGTCATGCAGTCTCCTGAGATTCCTAGTTATGGCCTTGAGCGCATTCGGCGGTAGCATCGGCTCGCCCGCGACATGGAGAAGCAGCGCTTTTTGGATCGGTACCCTATCCTCAACCCGGATCGCCGGAGGCGGCTGGCTGCTGGAAGCTTTGGCAGCAGGGCCTTTCTTCGGTCTCTTCCTTTGCTTCTTTGCGGGCACAGGTAGTGATCCTACCATACCCTCCTTGACCGCCGCCCTCATTATTAGTATTAAACGCTGCTCTGCTGGTTGTTCATGGGTTAAGGCATCTGGAGGTGTGTCCTGGGAGGATTGCATGAACAGAGACTTCTTGCACTCAACCCGAGGACGTTCCTTCTCTGGTACATCAGGCATCTCAGTATCCCGATCATCAAGGTCACGGTCATAGCCTGAGTCACATGAACCTCCGTCGTCACAGGCAGTATTGATGTACCGGTCAGGGTCATCCTTCTCCATGTCATCATTGTATCTTGCTCCACGGGGGCGACATGATCGGCCACCAGAACGCTTGAACCCCCTTCTTCGCATCTGCTCTGACCCAGCATGACAGACGGTGGTAATTGGATAGGTGGAGTGGTCTTACTTGGATCGGCCTTGGCATGAATGGTGTTGCCGTTGGTGTGCTCCCGGTCGCCTCCACACAATTTTTTTTTCAGCCACACCATTAGCCAATTCTTGCATTGTCCCAGCAATGCAAGGCTCTTGTCATCCTCTCCCCCGGTTCGAAGCGGAGGAGTCAAACTCTCGTGGCCCGGTATTACACGAGCCACGGACACCCTGAACATGTCACCGGGCATCGGCCGGCCATGGAACAAACGATCACATGGCTTCACTATTGTAACCTTTGCCACATCCACCAACTGGCCTTTGATGTGGTATAGGAGGGTGCATGGTGTTTCGTTGGCCGGCGAAGACATGTGCGGCGTCAGAGATCCGAAAGGCAAAGGAAAGGAAGTTTAAATATGTTGATGAGCGTGCAATGAGTAATTACCGTGAGGGCGTTGACGTCTCTAGTGTCGACGCCCCGCCGAGCATGCCAGAGACGGAGGAGGAGCTGCTATGAGCGGCGGTGGCGGGTGCAGGTGCGGCTGCTATGTTGGCCGAGCTGCTCCCGACTCAGCTGGGAACGGGAAATGGACCACCTCGATTTTCATTCATCCACTTCGCGAGAGCCGGAAGCACTGTAGACCACTGAGATGCAAATTCTAGTGCAGCCACTTCTTTGGCTGCCTTGACTGCTGCAACTTTGGCTTCTTCTTTGGCCGCACTTGTGGCTTCCTGGACCGCCTGCGCGACTTGCGTCGCGACTTGCTCTGCGATAGATACTATTCCAAGCCTCCTTCTCTGCCTTCGTGTCTCCTTGTCTTCCTTGTAGTAGTGCTTCCATGTGGCGTCGTCTCCGGCGCCGACTACACGGCCATACTCCGGCGGCTCATTCGCCAGCTTTCCCTTCATTATGTTCGACACCCGGTTAAAAGGGGTGTCCCATGGGTACTTCGTCGACGACTGAGATGACGAGTCACTTTCAAATTGAAGCCTTTTTTGCTCTTTCTGCAAAAGGAACATGAACCATTTAGAAATGTGACTACTAGCTTGCTAGAACGCAGTCAACTTGATTAGAAGCTAAGGTGGTAAATTAATAATTACTAGTAGTCTTATGAACTCCCTCGTCGGCGCGTCCGTGACCCATTCCCCGGTATCCTTGTCTTTCCTATACCTGGCCCTGATAAAGTCACGTTCCTACGGGTCGGTGAACTCCACGAAGGGGTCTGGTTACTGCAGACATTCACGTTCTGCGTCCTCCCTATCCCACACGGGCTCCTTCCCGTGTAACCACGGCTTCCGAGGCGGTGGGCCCCGATGTTCCTGGCCTGAAGGTTCTTGAAATGTTCTGACTTGGCCTTGGTTTCTTGGTCTGCGCTAGTAGCCTTGAATTTTTCATAGTCATCTTCCGTAATCATCGGCCACTGAGCGTGAATCGTGGCGTAGCATGAAACTTCTAAAGCCATCTCTTTTCTCACGCTACATTTCGAGGCTGCCAAGTCCTTGGTGAACTTTTTGAGGGCTTTTTGGTCTACCAGTTTCATGTTCGGATCTTTTAATGGATCGACTTCGGCATCCAGTCGGGGAACCTGTATCTCTAGTGCAACTTGGTTAGGAGGAGCGCCGCCAAACGTCCTTTGACATCTTCCCTTATGTTCATCTCGTTGATCGAGACGGTCTCTCGTAGAATGCATGCTAGGTTGTTGCCGTAGCCCGCTGACACCTCCCTAGAATTTGTTGGATCTCGTTTGCCAGGGTGCACTGCGTGGACATCCAGTCTTCTGGTGCCGAGCTTATTTGGGGCCCGGATCCTCTTCTGCTTATTAGTGTCTTGGCTACCACCATTTGTGGTCCGGTTGCCGGTCTCAGTGCCATCGGTGGTCTCGGGGCCACTACCACCACCCTCCTGGATGTGAAGGGGCCCTGCGACCCTTCTTTCTGACAAATCAGATAGTTGAGGTATGTGTTCGCATCTGCGACGACGGCGCCATTAGAACCCCGGACTTCGTCGTTGTGCGTCATGTTGCCTAGGTTTTAATTCGCAAACTAGGATATTAGAGAAAAGTCAAAAAGACCATTGGACACAAATCCAAAGTACCACAACAAGTCTAACAGAATGCACACAAAACCAATGAATCATCATTTTTCACTGTCGTGCCAGCGTTTTCATAGATCATCATTTTTCGCTGTCGTGGCAGCGTTTTCATAGATAATCATTTTTCGCTGTCGTCGCATCATTTTCATAGATCATCATTTTTCACTTTCGTGGCAGTGTTTTCTTTATGTTAGCGTTTTGCTAGTATAGGCACTCCTATTCATACTAGAACTACTCCTAGTTACTCCTAGGGTACTCTATATGTCCTACTTTCTAGCACAAGTCATGCAGAAATACACGAAAAATTTTAGCATGACCTTTGCTAAAAATAGGACATATCGAACGCCTGAAATTTGCTGGAACGGAAATGATTCAACATTTTGGCAAAACATAGGCCACTAGGAGGTGTTCCCTGCAAAGCACATACACATGTCCAAATAGACAAGCAACACATGTCCAAATATCCATCATATTTGAGCATTAATATTTCTATATTGTTACACAGCAACTACAGCACTAGTAGTACACATCAACTAGTAGCACATCAATTGAATACTTGGGGGTCAACTAGTAGTACACAACATTAATATTTCCATCATATCCATCATATTTGAGCATTAATATTCCCGTTGTATATACCGGTGTTGACGGGGTTGTAGAGGCAGAGCTTGCCACTACTGGAATCGCACCCTATGCCGAGTGCCAAAAAACACTCGGCAAAGGGCCTAAAACCCTCGGCAAAGCCCTTGTCGAGAGTAGTTCTCGGCAAAGGTGAGGGTGTCCTGGACTAGGGGGTACTCGGGCCGCCGGCCTATCTCTCGTGGGCCGGACTGGTGGGCCGCTCTCTACTCGTCAATGGAAGGCCGGATTGTGGGCGACCACGTACGCCAGAAGGAAACCATCGAAGACTTGGCGTCTCCTCCAACGAATAATTGGCGTAACCAGCATGTTTATCCCCTGATGGTAACCGACCATATGTAACCCTAGATCCCTCTGGTGTCTATATAAACCAGAGGGTTTAGTCCATAGAGACACAGAATCATGTCATATCAACTGCCTAGGGTTTAGCCCGTCCGATCTCGAGGTAGATCAACTATGTAACCTTTGTACAATCTCATCAATACAATCAAGAAGGACGTAGGGTTTTACCTCTTCGAGAGGGCCCGAACCTGGGTAAATCGTTGTCTCTATGTTCCTTGTTACCCATCAATTCCTTGATCAACAGTTCGGACCCCCTACCCGAGATATGCCAGTTTCAGTACCGACATTGGTGCTTTCATTGAGAGTTCCGTCGTGGGTCGCCAAGGATCAATGGCTCGCCATCCCCGGACAGCTCTTCGACGATGGAATCTGCAGCGGGGACATCTTCGTTCCCAGACAGCTCTTCTCTTCAGCGATGGAATCCGCAGCGGGGACATCTTCATCCCTGGACAGCTCTTCGCGTTCGGCAGCATTGTGCTGCACGCCAATCCGACCGGTCACCTCGACCAGGTCGGCAGCTTCGCCCCTGAGCAGGAAATCAGGTTCGGCGGCCTTGAGTACGTCGCCGATGCTCGAGGCGATCTGGTCTTCACTGGATTCTCGGCTTTACCCGAGGAACCTACCAACCCTGAGGCCTTGACCTCGGATTCCTTCCCCGCCCCCGTCCCCGAGTCGGGCCTCAGTTCGGATCTGGCCTAGAGTTCAGATCCAACCCCAGCGCGGGAAAACCAAGGGTCACCCTTGGCCGAACGCACTCCCATTATCGGCGCGCCGGAGCTCAACTCCGATGGCTGCCCGAGCATAGATCCGGTGGATCCCTTGATTTTAAGCGAGATGTTAGACCGGATCCAGAAGATGAATATCGCGGATGGTCCGTCCTCGGACCAGGAGCAGGTCAGACAGGATGCCAGCTACAGGGAATTTTGCGTCCTACCCACCACCCACTTGGTAGCCACTGTCGAAGATTTAACCGACATGATGGACTATGCCTCCGAGGAGGCTGACGACATGGACGAGGATATCGATGTCCCGCCCTATACGGCTCCTTCCCTTGCCACTTCCAACTCCGGGAAGTGGACCGCCACCTCCACCTATGACGTTTACATGGTCGACACCCCCAAGGACGGCAACGGTCCCACCGTAGAACCGCCCAAACACCGACGGAGGTGAGCCAGAGGGCGGGGAAAGGGCAAGGAAGACCACACAGACATGAACGACACCGGAGATAACGAGACTCCGGACGACTTAGGGGAGCTCGGCGACAACACCCCCGAGCAGCACCATAACGCCCCTGAAGGGCAGGAAGACCAGGGTGACCCCGAGGACCTCGAGGATTCCGAGGACAGTAATTACCTCCCTCCGTCCGAAGAAGAGGACAGCCTCGGACCCGAAGACTTCATTGTCCCAGAGGAGCCCCTGGAGCAAGAGAAATTCAAGCTGCAACTCATCGCCACTGCCCGCAGCTTGAAGAAAAAACAACAACAGCTAAAAGCCGAACAGGATACGCTCAATGACAGATCGACGATGGTCTTAGCTGCCGAAGAAGGCCTTGACGATCAGCGTCAGGGTCAATACAAGAGTTATCCACTCCGGCGCTTACTCCCAGAATTTGAGGATGAGGCCTTTGAGCCCATGCCTCCCAGACGAATTTACGCAAACCAGCCCGACCGCCCCCCTCGAGGACGGGATAGGGCGGCTGAAACCGAATACCCACCCGTGCCTCCTCGCCGAGCAGGCAAAGACCCGGTTCAACCGGATGACCAATATGATCTGTGCCACGACCTGAACGCCAAAGGGATCCAGTCGAGATCCATCTATGGATCCATAGGATACGCGCCCGCTGGGCGGGACGGATACCAAGCCTGGCGCGATAGGAATGACAAAACTCGGGAGCGGCACCGCGCCCGGATGATAACCGATCTACGGTGCGACGTGGCCCGGGCCAGGGGCGCCGCACACCCAATGTGTTTCACTGACGAGGTGATGCAGCATCAATTCCCCGAGGGGTTTAAACCCGTCAATATAGAATCTTACGATGGGACAACTGACCCAGCCGTGTGGATTGAGGATTTTCTTCTCCACATTCATATGGCCTGAGGAGATGATCCCCACGCCATCAAGTACTTACTGTTGAAACTCAAGGGACCGGCAAGGCATTGGCTGAACAGCCTACCCGAAAATTCCATCGGGAGCTGCGAAGAGCTCGAGGATGCATTCCAAGCTAACTTTCAAGGCACTTATGTTCGGCCACCAGACGCCTATGACCCGAGCCATGTCATTCAACAGCCCGGAGAGTCAGCCCGGCAATTCTAGAACCGGTTCTTGACCAAGAAGAACCAGATCATCGACTGTCTGGATGCCGAAGTGATTACGGCATTCAAACATAGTATTCGGGATGAGTGGCTCGCCTGTCAGCTCGGCCAGGACAAGCCGAGAACAATGTCGGCCCTTACCTCCCTAATGACCCACTTTTGCACGGGCAAGGATAGCTGGTTAGCTCGTCGAAGCAACCACCCCAAAGACCCCGGCACTTCAGAGGCCCGGGACGGGAATGGGAAACCCCGACGCAATAGGAACAATAAGTGCCGGCACTCAAACAACGGCAGTGAAGCCGATGATGCAGCAGTCAATGCCGGATTCAGCGGCTCGAAATTGGGACCACGGAAAAAACTCTCTAAAGGGAACCGGGATGGCCCGTCTGCGCTGGATAGGATATTGGATAGGCCCTGCTAGATTCACGGCACCCCGGACAAGCCCGCTAACCATACCAACCGTAACTGTTGGGTAATCAAGCAGGCCGGCAGGTCACGGCCCAAGAACAGGGCAAGGGCCCCCGCAGCGAGGATGACGACGAATCTCGCGGGTCGAACAATGGAGGCCAAAAACAGTTCCCTCTAGAGGTCAAAACCGTGAACATGATTTATGTCACGCATATACCGAAGAAGGAGCGGAAACGCGCACTTCGGGATGTCTACGCCTTAGAGCCGGTAGCCCCGAAATTCAACCCATGGTCGGCTTGCTCGATCACTTTCGACCGTCGAGACCATCCGACCAGTATACGCCATGGAGGAATGGCGGCTCTGGTGCTCGACCCCATAGTGGACGGATTTCACCTCACCAGAGTCCTTATGGACGGAGGTAGCAGCCTCAATCTGGTTTACTCCGAGACCGTGTGGAAAATGGGGATCGATCCGTCAAGGATCAAACCCAGCAACACCACCTTTAAAGGTGTAATCCCAGGTGTCGAGGCACGCTGCACGGGATCTGTGACATTGGAAGTTGTCTTCGGCTCGCCCGATAACTTCCGCAGCGAGGACTTTATCTTCGATATTGTCCCCTTTCGCAGTGGTTACCACGCACTCCTCGGCCGGACTACGTTCGCCCGCTTCAACGCCGTCCCGCACTATGCATACCTGAAGCTCAAGATGCCAGGACCTAAGGGCGTTATTACCATTAACGATAACACCGAGCGCTCGCTCCGAACAGAGGAACACACGGCGGCTCTAGCCGCCGAAGTTCAAGCCGCTGAAGAAGCGTCACAAGTCCAGTCTACTGTCAAGACACTGGACACCCCCAAGCGCTCCCGAGCTGTAGCCTCGGTCCCCGAGCAATCCCATACTCACCCTGCATAGGGGTACGCGCCCCACAGCATGGCCCACCTAGTCGCGAAATACATACCTCGGGTGCACAATTTCCATGGGCTGTTGTGGGGACACATGAAACAAAGGCCGAGAGCTCGGTTCGACCAAGCAATGGCCAACATATTTCTTCAAATCAGCATAAACAACGGCACCATCTAGGGCCTGATCAGCGTCAACCTGATATACTACGGCGACTTCTCAAAACCCTTTCCCAAGGGCTCGTCTGCCGAACATCACTCCTTCCGGCCGAACATACGGTCGATAGCTTCGCTCATACGGAAGCTTCTTCAAGAGCAAAGGCGCAGACGTGCAGCAGGGCATAGTAGGGACGTGAAACCACTCATGAAGGCCCTATGTAAACCTTTACTCCAATGCACTTATTTCAAAAGTATCTATCAAAGTTACTTCGACAATCCGCTTTTTCTGGTAAAGGCGCAGATTGTACGGTTGGACGTCACATATTCAAACGAAATAAAGACCTGTTTTTTCTGGTAATTGCGCTTTCCTTTGAGTTGCATATTCCTTTCCGCTTTTTTAAGCCAAAGCAAACTATTACGATATGTCCCTTTTATATTAACCGGCTAATAGACCGGGGGCTCGAACACAAGTCTTGCCTCAAACTTTATCCCGGCACTTACTTTATGTGCTCGGCGTCATGGATATTGCACTATATGAATCAGTTCCGAATTGCGTCTTTGGTCAATAGTTGGGTTGCCCGGCTCCTGTGTTTACCCTCTTAGGTTCCGCATTGTTCGGCTAAGAGGGTAAAGGGAGAACCACTGCGATTGTACTTCTAGCTAGCCTAGTTAAGTACCTCAGAGGAGAAAGTCGAAAACTGGCTGTCACAATAAGCGAGAACTGGTCGGCGATCCAATGACTCGTGTCAAAGCAAAAATCATTGCAGGTTAATCCATGTTAAACGAAGGGTTCTCTGTTACGGAAACCATGTGATGATGGTGTCAACCGCGGCTCGTCCAAATATCACAAACAATAGGTGGCTAGTCACCAGCCCCCGTAGTCAAGCTCCTATGGCTAAGTGAAAGCACTAAAACCGCATAGTCTGATTGCCTTGTTTTCCATACATACAACCACCTCCGGGCACCGAGGCGTCGGCTAAGGGTTAAGGTGTAACGAGGAAACACCCCAGGCAGTATCTGCACTGGGGGCTGAAGCCGACGACTTGTAACTTTCAGTTAAGAAATGGCCGCACAGGAGTCAAAATTTACATAGCAGACAATATATACAGCCAACTCAGCGCATTCTGCGTAAAGCGAAAGGTTTTTAACTCCTTGGATACAAAGGAAACCTACTTTACTCATAAATTATATCTTTTGAGCATTGGGCCTCTACTGCCTGAGCACCATCCATCACAATGGGAAAGTATTGCTCGAGGCGCCTATGCTCTTTCCCTGGCGGCGGAGGTCCGGTGGCCATCTCGGCTGGCTTTATCTTCGGCCAATGTACCATTGTTTTACCGAAGGCCAACCGAGCCCCCTCAATGCACGTGGAGCGCTTCTAGGCATCGATCCGGGGAGCGGCGTCGTACAGCCTCTTCACCAGACCGAAGTAGCTACTCGGCAGCGGCTCTGTCGGCCATAACTTGACGTAGAGGTCCTTCATCACCGGCTCCGCCATCCGATGCAGCTCCATCAGCAGCTTCATTTGGTTGTTGAGGAGGGGAGGGTGTTTGGGCACTTGAAATTGCGCCCAGAATAACCTCTGTTCGGCCCGACCCTCCTGGGCGGTGAAGAACCTCGCCGCGTCGGCCGCACTCTTCGGGAGGTCCACAAAGGCGCCTGGGGAACGCCATACTCGCGTGAGCAACGCGAACCGGTTACCTCCAAAGATACTTTGCAGCAAGTACAGCTTACCGTCCGCAATGAGCCTGACTTGGCGGAGCTCCTCTTGGTAGCCGCGCGCCTCTGTCCGCGCTTCCTTGGCCACCGCCGCCACTGAGGCTAGCTCGGCGGTCTGCTCCTTATTCTTCTGCTCGAGGGCCTCACACTTTGCGACGGCATCCCCGAGCTCTTGCTGCACTTCCAGCACCCTGGCCTCGTGCTTCTGGCTCGTGGTTCACTCCACAGCCAGTTCGGCGGCTGCTTTCTCGGCCGCCGACCTCTGCTCCGCCGCTTCCAGCTGAGCTGTCTTTAGTGCGGCCTTGCGGTTTTCCACCTCCGTGGCGGTAGCTGTGGTCATATCCACTGATTCCGTTAGGATACTTCGAAACCTGCTTACAAAACAACGGCTATCTTCAACATTACAGCATGGACTTACCTTGCGCCTCGTTGAACCTCTTGTTCACCAAGGTCATCGTCCTCGGAGCTCTTCAGCTTTCGATTCAGCTCGGCTAACTCTTCGGCATTGGCGGCTATGGCCGACGATGATGCCTGCGCATTATTCTACGCACGTTAGTATCCGGGATATTGATTTTCGATCCTCTGACAGGCTTTGCTCAAGCCAGTCAGCTTCTCGGGGGCTACTGTGTATGAGGCTATACATTTACACAAAAGCATTACTTCGCTCACCTTGAAGCCGGTAAGAAGGCCACTAAAGGTCTCCTTCAGTCCGTTATCCACGGACCGAAGACTTTGCAACACCGCGCCCATAACGGCATGGTGCTCTTCGGCGATAGAGGAGCTGTTTAGAGCATCCTCCATCTTGTCCGGCCACCCGGTCGACGCCTGCTCTGGGGCGGGCGGGGGTGGAGGCGGCGCTTCGGCTCCTTCCCTCTCGAAGTCCGGGGCGCCGGACTATGGACGCCTTGCCGTCTCCGGAGTCGTCCTCGGAGAGAGCTCCGCTTGCCCAGGCTCCTCCTCTTCGTTTACCAGAGGGGCCCTCCCCTCCTGGTCTTCGGTGACCGAGGTGTTCACCTCGGCCATGAAAGTATCACCACCTCCCCCTGTATGCGGCATGGGAGGGGTCCTCCTTGATAGGACCTCCTCGACCTCCTTGACGATTGGAGGAGGCGAGGCGCGCGACTCGGTCCCGCTCTCCGCTAGCGCCGCCGGTGGAGAATCCCCCTCCGAGACACGGTCGGTGGGGAGATCGCGCAGCGGGCTACAAAATCACAAACGGAAATATCAAACCCAGTTCGGTTAAGGACGGTCAAGCGGTTACTAGAACGTGTACCTTTGAGCCTGTGGCTTGGCCCTGGGGATCCTCCGAGGAACCTCTTCGGAGGCCTCAGAGTCCTCGGCAGAAGCCGAGCTATCGCCGGACAAGGCCACCTTGGCCTTGCATGGTCTTTTGGGGGCGGGTCGAGGCAACTCCTCCTCGACGTCTTCGGACGTCGCCCTTTTATCTGTTCGGGAGGAATCGTCTTCCTCCTCTTCTCCTCCCTGCTCCTTCTCCTTCTCTGGTGCGGAGGGAGCTTGGGTCTCCCCGGATCTAGTGTCCGGGGGTCCTCGGGAGCGGAGGCCCTCTCTGGCCTCCCTCTTCTGGTCCTTCTTCTTCTCCTTCCTCTCCGGCGCCTCATATGGCTCCACGGCCAACATGGCCGTCAGTAGGGGCGTCCTGGGTCCCTCTGGCAGCGGTGCCGGACTATCAATCCGCTGGGCCTTCTTCAGCCATTTCTGCAGACGGGAAGTGAAACAGCTAAGTACCTTATCGAAAGGGAACAGTTCGGATATAAGAGTAAAATTAGTCATACCTCCCGTGGGGGGTTTGCGGCGTCGAGGCCGATGTCCTCCTCTACGACCGGCCACTCCTTCTGCGGCTTGAAGAGCGCCTTCCATAGTTGAGTGTGGGAGGTGCGGAAGAAGCTGCGCATGGTGGCCGGGTCTTCCGGCTTGTAGGTCCACATGGGGAAGCCCTGTCCTGGGAAGGGAGGATTCGGCGGCCAAGCATGATCTGGATCACGTTGACCAGCTCGACGCCCCTCTCTATCATTTTGGCGATCCGGCTTTGCAGCAACACCACCTCCTTATTCGGCCCCCAGTCGAGGCCCTTCTTGGTCCATGACACCAGCCTTGTTGGGGGTCCGGACCGGAAGACCGGAATCGCCCCCCAGTCCGCGCTCCTCGGCTCGGTGATGTAGAACCATTCCCTCTGCCAAACCTTGACGGTCTCGATGAAGGTGCCCTTTGGCCACTCCACTTGGGGAAGCTTGCTGACCATCGCGCCCCCGTAGTCTGCCTGCTGACCGTCGACGATCTTCGGCTTGACGTTGAAGATCTTCAGCCACAGGCCGAAGTGTGGCCGGACCCGGAGAAAAGCCTCGCAAATGATGATGAAGGCCGAGATGTGGAGAAAGGAGTTCGGCGCGAGATCGTGGAAGTCAAGCCCGTAGAAGAACATGAGACCCCTCACGAAGGGGTGAAGGGGAAGTCCCAAACCTCGGAGGAAGTGGGGGATGAACACCACCCTCTCGCCCTGCCGCGGCGTGGGGACGACCTGGCCGGCCTCTGGAGCACGGTGGGCGACGTTGGCGGGGAGATATCCCTCGCCCTTCAGCTCCATGATGGCGCTCTCGGTGACGAGGGACGCCTCCCACTTGCCTTTGGACCCAGAGCCCGCCATTGCTAGATCGAACGGGCGGCTGGAAAGGTTCTTGGAAGGGAGAGCGGATCTGGGCGCTGGAGCTCAAAAGATGGGGAAGGCAATGGCGAAGGGGGGAAATGGGAGCATACGAAAGTAACGAAGGTTGTGCCCCTTTTATGGGCTGTAAAACCCACGGTCCCTTTACTGCGCCGCAGTCCTCGCCATTTCCCCATGTCGATGGGACGTGCCAATGAAAACTGCCTCGAATCGCGAATCACCTAGCGGTCGTGGCAAGGTGTGACCCTTCGGTAGAAGTTGTCAGATGAGGACATGGTTCACACCGAAGCGACTAGCCTTCGGGGCTAAGTTATTATTATACTTTGTTACCGAGGTGTAGTTCGGCGCATATGCGACCTGGCAACGCTTGAGGACACAAGTCGGAGCGATACTGGCCTGTTACCAATGTCACGGAAGAAAGGGAACTGGTCTACAATGCCGATGATATTCGGCACCTACCTCGGCTTCGAAGACTAGTTCGGGGGCTACTGAGGGTGTCCTGGACTAGGGGGTACTCGGGCCGCCGGCCTATCTCTCGTGGGCCGGACTGGTGGGCCGCTCTCTACTCGTCGATGGAAGGCCGGATTGTGGGCGACCACGTATGCCAGAAGGAAACCATCGAAGACTTGGCGTCTCCTCCAAGGAATAATTGGCGTAACCAGCATGTTTATCCCCTGATGGTAACCGACCATATGTAACCCTAGATCCCTCTGGTGTCTATATAAACCAAAGGGTTTCGTCCGTAGAGACACAGAATCACGTCATATCAACTGCCTAGGGTTTAGCCCGTCCGATCTTGAGGTAGATCAACTTTGTAACCTTTGTACAATCTCATCAATACAATCAAGCAGGACGTAGGATTTTACCTCTTCGAGAGGGCCCGAACCTGGGTAAATCGCTGTCTCTATGTTCCTTGTTACCCATCGATTCCTTGATCCATAGTTTGGAGCCCCTACCCGAGATCTGCCGGTTTCAGAACCGACAAAAGGCCACCCAGCGTACACCTCTTAGGCAAACCGAAATTTGCCGAGAGATAGAACACGGGCACTCGGCAAACTCTTTGCCGAGTGCCACACAGTACGCTTCGGCAAAATAAAGGGACTTACGAACGATAGACAGAGACAGAGGTTGCCACGTGGCGTCTCTTTGCTGAGAGCCACTCTCGGCAAAGACAGCGAGTAGGAAACTGCCATGTGGCAACAACTTGAGCGGCGGGTCCCACAAAATACGCCGAGCGTACTCTTTGCCGAGAGCAACTCTCGGCAAAGCCAGCCAATAGAAAACTGCCATGTGGCAACCACATGACAGGCAGGTCCCACAAAATAAGCCGAGCGTACTCTTTGCCGAGAGCCACGCTCGGCAAATCCAGCCAGTAGGAAACTGCCACGTGGCAACTACCTGAGAGGCGGGTCCCACAAAGTACGCCGAGCGTTATCTTTGCCGAGAGCCACGCTCGGCAAAGACAGCCAATAGGAAACTACCTCGTGGCTACCACCTGACAGGTGGGTCCCGCACAATACGCCGAGCGCTATCTTTGCCGAGAGCATGCTCGGCAAAGGTAGCCAATAGGAAACAGCTACATTTCCGCCACCTGACAGGCCGAGCCTGTGGTTTGCCGAGAGCCACTCTCAGCAAACCTTG
The DNA here is from genome assembly GCA_039707655.1 of Elymus sibiricus. NCBI lineage: Eukaryota > Viridiplantae > Streptophyta > Magnoliopsida > Poales > Poaceae > Elymus > Elymus sibiricus. The sequence goes on along the minus strand of CM077668.1, from coordinate 35,237,632 downwards.
TATCTTTTGCCGAGACGCTGTCCCTCCCGGCAAAGTTGTCAGGCTCTACAGGTTGGCACATTTTTCCGAGAGCTCTCTTGGTAAAGATTATATCCTGCTCCAGTTCAAGAGCCTTTACCGAGAGGCGCTCTCGGTATAAGGTATGTTGCCAAGCGTCCCTCTCGGGAAAGTTTTGTCCAGTAGTCTTTTTTCTTGTTTTTAGTTTCATCCCTACAGCAAAACATATACAGCAGCATGATATAGTGCATCCCACATAGACCATCTCACATATAAGTAGCATCACACATAAAAAGCAATAATTCTCAAGCACACCCCACATAGAAGAAATAGTGCATAAAAGGTGCAATAGTTGTCAAGCACACTCGACTACCACAAGTTCACAAGTCTTAAGAACACACAAGATGCAATAGTTCTCAAGCACACACAAAGAAGAGTTTCAAACATCAACATAACATGAAGTTCACACGATTTTGGAGATCGGAGTGGGAACGTCAACATCAAAAGGCGTCATTTCGTTTGCTTCCCCAACTCCACCAACTTGAAGTGGAACTACCGGAACATTGTTCGACCCTTCTAATGGATTGAGCTGTAAGAATTTTGAGACAATAAGATGAATGCATATGGTAATGCTGAAAATGGTGATAGATATAGTTCAAACGGAACTCACAATGTTCCCTCTTGCGCCGCTGGCATGTCTGGCACTGGTTTGCCCTGCATAGAATAAAGATTGGCCACCATATGTTGTAAAGAATTCACGAGATCATTTTGTGCCTTCAGCTTAGCTTGGTCTTCATCTCATTCTTTCTCGGTGTCATTCAGCCGGGTCTACAATATGGCAATGCAAATGTCATCCGTGTTGAAATGCAAACATGCAGGACCATGAAGGATCAATGAAGAAGCACTGACCTGAATTCCCTCAATAATGGCCACGGTATGTGGTATGTGACACTCTATGGTAGGAGTAGAGCTAGTACTCGTAGCACGGAGCGTGTTGACTCTCTGAAGGGAGGAGGTTATGATGGAATCAATGTGAACCGCCATCCGGCCATTCGGTCTACCGCCTGCCGCGGCAATGGCCACAAGAGGGTCAAACGCACCATGTGAGGATCAACATCTTGCCCGTACGTCTCCTTTAATTTTTTGGTGTAGTTCTCCCCATCTGACCAGGCTTTAGAACTGATCCAGTCCCTCTCTGAGTGGAGAGGGTCCTTGTCCTTGTCGTCTTTGGTACGTTTGTTGCTCCATGCCGAGAAGTAAGAGATATCCTCGCCAGTGTCTTCTTTCTGCAAAAGAAAGCGATCGAAACAATCAAGGGAATGCTCACAAATGAAAGAGAACATGATGAAAAGAAAAGGATGTTGTTGCCTACATGTTTGGAGATGACACCAGAGATGGTGTGGTTGCCTTGACGGTGTCCTGGACAACCCATCAACTTACGCCGATCCGCTATTACCTTGTGTTCATCCTGCCACCCTGGATCTGTCCACCGATCGACGATCTTCTCCCAGCACGGATGTTTATCAGCGCAGCGCCGAGGAATCACCTGTAATAAGTAAACAAATACATCTTAGGAAGGAATCTAATTTGCAGTAATGTAGGGAATAACAAGCAACTATCGTCACTTGCCTTGAAGTAATTTTCCCATGTAAGATGCTTCGCTCGAGCATCCTTTTTTGAAATCTTGATATTGAGATAGTCCGTGTGATACTTGACCACTAACCGGATGCGCTCCTTATAGTGCATGTCGTGGACTAGTTTCTTGGCAATATTCTCAACCACCATATTGGCATGATCCTGCTCACCATCTGCGCAGGTATAGAAATCCTACAAACATGCATACATAGGAGAACGGTAAAATCATGACTATGTCAAACTTAAACCTTTTGGTATTGAAATTGCGGTTTTTCAAAGGACATACCCAGAAATTGTTGACCACCCGCAAGGCTTTTGTATCATAAACCCTCTGACGTGTATCCAGGAAATCCAGAGCGTGTTTGTAGTGCTCCCATGACCAAGCTGGCTCAATGGTATCGTTCGGCAAAGTGACCAGTCCAGGATAATTTAACCTACAAAGACCCCCAATGATGTGTGACGCCCCCGACTTGACCGTACACTAATCATATACGCAAATGTGTATGATCAAGATCAGGGACTCACGGGAAGATATCAGAACACAACTCTAGAAACAAATTTAAACATAAATCTTCATATTACAAGCCAGGGGTCACATGGACCCGAATACATAAGTCATCACACAAATAATATCTGGGTACAGACATAGTTAGTCAAGTTTGCCTTAAGAAGGCTAGCATAACAGCGACTCTAGATCGAAAAGGCAAGGCCTCCTGCCTGGGGCCTCCGAACGACTCCTAGTCATCAGGCTCCACGTAGTAGTAGGCTCCTCCAGGGATCTCCGGCTCCTGATAGTAATCTATTGCGGGGTACTCTGGCTCGTGAGCTCTGTCATCTGAATGCAGCAACCGGATAGGGGAAAAAAGGTAGCAAAGCAACCGTGAGTACTCATCCAAAGTAATCGCAAGACTTACATCAGATCTATTCTAAAATGCATCGGTATCAAAGGAATGGTATGTCGGTGGACTAGACTGCAGAATGCCAGAGGAGAGGGGGAAAAGTCTAGCCTATCGAAGACTAGCATCTTGCAGCAATCTTGCAGCATCAGAAGAGAGTAGAACATAGTAGCATATAGTAACAGTTGAATATTAGCAATGCCCAGAGATCCTTCCTCGACTACCCTGCGAGAAAGTGACCTCAGAGCATTATAACAGTTTAGTAACATAAAGTATCCATTTCTAATTGTAGTAGATCAGGATACAACTCCGAGCGTCCTGTTACCGTGGACACGACTATTCGAATAGATTAACTTCCCTGCAGGGGTGCACTACTGTACCCAACACGCTCAATTACCTTTGGCCAGACACACTTGCTGGGTAATGCCCGGCCTCGGTTGATCGACATGACGTAGTCCTAACTAGGCTCTCCAGAGAGGTCAGCACGCCGGTCTAAATCCTAAGTGTGAAGGGGTCATGCACCTATCACCCTAAGCACTCCTGCGCATTGCATGGGCGGCCGGGACCAAGCGCGACTATGGAAGCACCGTCATAAGTAACCAGCTCACCCGGGCGTGCGCCGCTCAATCGTGACGTCTGACAGAGCTTTCGGTAGGAACGTACGGCGCCGAGGGCCCATACCATAATCCCGCGTGGTGGTTAGCGCGTACAGGCCAGAGGCCTACCCAGATCAAATATCCAAATCCGATAACGTGTTTAGTAGCTCGCAAAGACGATCAGGATCCCCTGTCGCCCCGTCTCGGTAATCCGCGGTCCAGGGGCCAGGCCCACCTCTCTCCTAGGTGGTCTCCACCTGACCCATAGAGCCGCCACCGTAATACTCGCGGGTACCCTTGGCGCCGACCCCATCTTGTATCATTCTCTCGGGGGTGCTCTTGGAGCCAACCCGACCTGAAAAGGGGAATGTCATAACTCAGGTCCATACTGTCAAGGTGAGATCCGAGGAATCACCCTCGGTGGATCCACACATGATGCACTGCACGACGGAGACATCATCGAGTTGGAACTATGAGGAATCACCCTCAATAGTATCACACTGGGTGTGCTACACTACAGGGTCATCATCGAGAGTGAGATACGAGGAATCACCCTCGGTAGTATCACGCTGGTTGTGGCTCTGCAGAGTCGTACAGTTGCATGGGCCTAAGGGGGGCTCAGGTCTCGGTACATCAACCATCTGGATCCGTCATCCCGAACAATAAAGCATGGCGACATGGACAAGGGTGAAGGGGCACTGATGGTACTAGCAGTTCTATACTAAGCATATAGGATACAGTTAAAGTAACAACAGCAGGTTACATGGACAGGCTATGCATCAGAATAGGAGCTATCCGAACAGTAACAGTAGCAATTCTAATGCAAGCATAAGAGAGAAAGAATGGGCGATATAGGCATGATCAGGGGGGTTTGCTTGCCTGGAAGCTCTGCTGAAAGGGGCTGGTCGTCGGGAAGCTGATCGTCGAGGGCGTAGTCATACTCAGCGGCGTCGTCGGCAGTCTCGGGGTCTATCGGGAGAGAAGGAGGGGGAAGAAACAATAAATACACAACAAACAAATGCAACACATATGCATGACTTAGCAGTACGGGTGGATTACGTGCTCTAACGCCTCACTAGGTATTTCAGACGAAGAGGGAAAATATTCCCAGCTCCGGATGGTTATCGGTATACTGAACCGGAGGGGAAGGTTCCATGTTCATCATGTTAGAGGGGTGTGGTCGGTATGTGGGTGGCATATTCAAAATCGTCATATTTTTCTGATCATTTTTCATATATAAATTATTTTCATCTGAGCTACGGTTTAATTTCTATGAATTTTTGAAGTTTTGAACATTTTCTGGAATTTTCTGATTTAAATTAATTCGAAAATCATTTATTTATTAAATACTATGGGTACACAGAGAAGTGTACCTAGCTTATCAACCAGAGGTTGACAGTGGGTCCTGTTGACTGCTGACTCAGCAGTCAACAGTCAACGGTTGACTAGTCAAATGGGTCCAGTGGGACCCATATGTTAGTGACACGTTTATTAATCAGGGGGTTAATTAGCAGATGCTGTCCCACTCGTCAATGTCATATTAGGCTAGAGGTTAGTGCTAATTAGTAGTTATGCCCTAATTAACATCTGACAGCCGGGGCCCATCAACAGTAACCCGGTCGGCCAGTAAACGGCAGCGCGCGCGCGGCACGTCAGAGCACGGCCGGGGCATGGCCAGCACGGTGGCGTGGTTGCGAACAGGGAGACGGTTATGGCGACTAAATCGCTCAGGAGAGAGGGGGGAGCATGCGGAAGCTCACATCGGAGCTCGTGGGGGACTCGGTGAATCTAGAGGGGCTGGGGGTGGAGCGCATCGACAACAATGGTGGGCGGCGTCCGAGGTAGAGGAACGAGTCGATGGCGACCGCTCGGTGTAGCCCCGCTTGAACCAGTCGTCGTAGTGGACGTGGTCAATGATGGCGCACCCCTGGGCACCACCTTGTGGCTCGGGGAGGCTCCTGGCCATGCGGACGATGAGGCGGCGGCAACAAGTGCGCTCGGGGGTGGAAGAAACAGTCGAGGGAGCGAGCGAGAGAAGAAAATATCACGTCTAGGGTTTTCGGGAGGGGGAGAGAGAGCCAGGGCCAGTCTTATCCCCTCCAGGGCAGCACTGCAGCGTGTGGAGTGGAGGGATCCACGGCCATGGCGCCTCGGCATTCCCTGGCGCGGCGGGAGGTTGAGGAAAGGCCGGCCGAATCGGGCCAGGCCGCACTGTGGATCCGCCTGGGCCGAGTGCATAGTGTATTTTACTATTTTTCTTTTATCTTTTTCTGTCTCTATTTTTCCTTTCTATTTTGCAAATTGTTTGGCCACCAAAATACTTTTGTAAAATATGCCACTTGTCAAAATAAATACTAGGTAATATCTAGCACTGCCATAAAAAGTTTGGAGGCATGACAATTCCAACTGAATTTTGTCGCTGTTTTTGGTTGCTAACTTTTAATTAAGCAAGCAAGTGATGTTGTTTCTCATAACATTTATTTGTTATGGAATATTTTCTAAATCATGAACTATTTTTCATACAAGTTTGTAGCTTTTCAAATTTCACTTGTCATTTGAATTTTGATTTGAAGTGGAATTTCAAATGAGATTTGAACCAAAGATGATTAAGCTTTGCAAATTAAAGTGACTTGGAATTATCAGAGGGTGATTACTGTAGATGATACATGGGGGTGTTACAAATCTCCTCCACTAAAAGAAATCTCATCCCGAGATTTAAGAGGTAGAGTAAGAGGGGAAAGGTTTGGCTACGAAATTCTAACGAAACTTCTCGGTCTTGGTTGCTCTTCTCGAAGAGGTCGATCCACTGCGTCCAAGTCTTTATTTCTTTGCATCAGTGCGTCATGACGGAGTTGTCATCCTTCCTCCGGAATCTTCATCGTACTTATGAAATGGTTACAAGGGAGAACTATATAAGGATGGATGTCTGGAAGGATTAACATCCGGTAATTATCTCAGGGGGGGGGGAAGGTATACATATCTCTTAAATTCAAACTTAAGAAAAACATTGAGAGCAAAGTAAGATGGTACAATAAGAAGTTTCAAACGGGTAGGCAATCGTTCGGTGCCTGAAACAGATGATGAAAAAGGGGTCCAGAGCAACGAGAATAAATATCGCGTCTGATACTGGAATAGAACTTGTGAGGGAAGGTGGCTCGTGAAATACATACGAAGCCAATACAAAGGACAATTTCGGATACAAGGTTCATGGAGTTGTTTTCATGAACTTTATGATCAAGAGATCTTTCGGAGAGGGTTAAAACGATCGATATGCTCAGGTCGGAACGATAATTGATTACGTGGTTAACCGGGAGGTACAGTCGCAAGTACTATCGAAAGGTAAGGCAGACTGCACCAGTATGTATTTGGGATCTCAAGCATTTCTGAATCATTAGAATGATCAGAATCGAAGCAATCAACATTCATACCACTATGTTGAATAAGAAGGGTGGTGGCATCTTGTGTGATCACGATACAAGGTTCATCAGAGAATAGTTTGTCAGCTATGATGGCAATAACGTAGGTACCAAGGGCGGGGAACGAAGAGAACCATTTTCCTGCTCGCAAGGCGAGGCGGACCAATAGGCAAAGTTCTCGTCCATCAGTGGTTACCGAAATGTCAACAACAATAGTAATAGGGTCTTACTGACAGGGTTGTACACCGGGTTGTTTACATAAGCAAGGAATTATTACTGCTTGGATCATATAAACTATTTGAAAGGTTAAACAGACCAATGGAAAGGAAAATGTGATTAATGGATTAATCAGACCAATGGAGAGGAAAATGTGTTTTTTCACAACAATTAGAAGTATATCCTTTCCCAAGGACAAGCAGAGCAATGATATCCATGTCAGGCTAGCAAGTAGATAACCATTTTAGGTAAGGGGCGAGGAAATTCATGACATTACCCATACAACAGTGTTTGGATAATCGGTCAAGAAACATTTAGCATTGCGCTTACAATGTTCTTGTAGATATTCAGAGTACCACAGTCATGCTTTGGGGTAGCAATGATATGGTGCTTAAGCAAAGATTGGGTTAGAAGATCACGAGGAATACACAAGGAACAATTTCAAGAATAGCGAGGAACTCAAGGTATAATTAAAACATGACCAAGTCTGTGTTTGGAAGGAAGGCAAGGATGTTGTTGATGACAACACAAATCATCGGGGGGCAAGGATGGTTTTGCCATCATGAATTTGATTCACACCTTGAAAGAAGTCAAAATGTTGGTGATGATCTCAACACGTGGTGTCGAGTGGTTTCATGAAGATGCAACTGGACAGTGACATGATCAAACAAAAGAAATGGGAAGTAGAAGGTCGATGGAATCATCAATATGTCACAAGGTTCGTTAACAACCTTGAATTTCAAGAAAACGATATGGGGTTGAAAACTAGACGTAAGCTTAGCTCACAGTCAGATGAATCGTGCACCAGGGAAAAAGGACGAGGTAGCACGGTTAAGGTAGCGTGATAAAGATGTACCCAGCAGGCAAGGAATAACATGATTGAGTATTAAACTTCCCAACAACAATTACTAGGAGTACGAAATCATATTGGGAATTCCATTCACTTATCGGAGTTTCCGAGTGACAAGTACTCAGAACCCGTGGAATGACAACGATGGTGAGAAGTACTACTTCCTCAAGAATTCTCAAAATACAGAGCAATGGCCCGATATTGTTAATATAAAGAATAAAGTAATCAAGATAAAGCATAAGGAAGCTGGACGGGTTCATTGATCTGCAAATCGCAAATACTTTAACCTTGTTCGAGAAATGGGTGAGATACTTCAAGGGATTTCTCTAAGACATATCGAATGAGAAGAACAGGGTCAGAACCATAATTGCAGAGGATTGAATCAAGGATATCGGAGGGTTTATACAAGGTTTAATTATTTTTATGAGAATCTTCCATGTTAAGAGTTACATTGTTTCCACGGGCATGAACTTAAATGCTCAGGGTTGACTCCCACTTCTCCAATGCATAACCTCTCATCCACTTCTCGCTTTTGATGAAGGTGTAGTGTTGAACATTTATCTGGCGAAACACCAGTAGAGTATGACCCGTAGAAGTTTCCGGGTTCACATAGATTGCAGAAAGTATAGATACAACCCATCGGGACATTTCAAGTACCTATATAACACACGATAGCACAAAGGGTACAAGCTCGAAAGCAAGACTACAGGTAACAGAAACAGAGGATACAATTTGCCAAAGGCCTATGTATCTGGGGAAGAACTCATAAGATTTTTGAATAAGGAATCGGTCGGATAATAATCCATGGAAGAACAATGTGATCCGTGAGGACTGATGGTGCAAGGGTTAAACCAGGGGCTCCACATTAGAGTCCATCAAGAGAAGAAAGAATGCAAGGACATCGGGTTATGGGAACATCTGAATAACCCAAGTATAAAATGCAGAGGAATTATAATTTCCAAAACAAGGAATGGTAAACAACCATCTAGAAAAAAAAGGACGATTAAGGTGAATAGACTTAGATGGGCAATCAGTCAAGGTTTGATTTGCCGAGAACCAGCTCATGTCCGGAATGACGTATGAGCCGGAAGGATGAATTCTAGGATTCGACTAATGATTGCGAGCCTTTGCAACATATTGAATCAAGGGACTCAAAATGATAGTGATAAAGGATGTCAATAAGATTACTATACATATGGAATTAACCATAACTCAAATAGGCAAGAATTTCAAGAGCAATAGGCTGCAGAGGATTTTTGGAAGATCGTATAGCATTATGAAGTATTTTGCAAAACACATGAACAACTAAGGATGAACAAATCCCCGTTAAATGTGAGGAATTTATCGTAGGTGTATTCATGCAGAAAGGAGCTGCAAGGCAGTAGGCACAATGGTTTCTCGGAATATAGGAAAATGTTTCGGGGTATATTGTAATAATGAAAGCAACAGGGAATGACTGTATGAATGACAAGTATAAGTAGCTACCCATAGGGATTTATCGGTGGTAGAGAACTGCAATGGTGGTGGGCACAAGGCTCTCGGGAATTCATCGAAGAGTATCTTCAGAATCATCTGGTGAATCAAGCGATCATCTGGAATGAGGGGGCTCTCCGGGAGTAAGTAGTTACTAGAACCTAATGTTAGAGTTAGTAAAATTGTTTTAACCCGAATAGAAGAGAGATCAGAATCCCAGAGTAAAGGAGCGGAATAAAAGATCCTAGTCCCATCCAATTGCGATGTGGGCCCGTGAGCCACAGAACACTGTTAGAAAAATAGTTTTTTCAATGACTAGACTCAACTTTGACCAAGGAGTTGGAAGGAGGGCTCCTACAGGCAGTCGGCTCTCATACCAACTTCTGATGCCCCCGACTCGGCCGTACACTAATCATACACGCAAATGTGTACGATCAAGATCAGGGACTCACGGGAAGATATCACAACACAACTCTAGACACAAATTTAAACATAAATCTTCATATTACAAGCCTGGGGTCACAAGGACCCGAATACATAAGTCATCACACAAATAATATCTGGGTACAGACATCGATAGTCAAGTTTATCTTAAGAAGGCTATCATAACAGCGACACTAGATCGAAAAGGCAAGGCCTCCTGCCTGGGGCCTCCGAACTACTCCTGGTCGTCGGGCTCCATGTAGTAGTAGGCTCCTCCGGGGATCTCCGGCTCCTGATAGTAATCTCCTGCGGGGTACTCTGGCTCGTGGGCTCCGTCATCTGAATGCAGCAACCGAATAGGGGGAAAAAGGTAGCAAAGTAACCGTGAGTACTCATCCAAAGTACTCGCAAGACTTACATCAGCTCTATTCTAAAATGCATCGGTATCAATGGAATGGTATGTCGGTGGACTAGACCGTAGAATTGCAGAGGAGAGGGGGAAAGCCTAGCCTATCGAAGACTAGCATCTTGCAGCAATCTTGCAGCATCAGAAGAGAGTAGAACATAGTAGCATATAGTAACAATTGAATATTAGCAATGCCAGAGATCCTTCCTCGACTACCCTGTGAGAAAGCGACCTCAGAGCATTATAACAGTTTAGTAACATAAAGTATCCATTTCTAATTGTAGTAGATCAGGATACAACTCTGAGCATCCTGTTACCGTGGACACACCTATTTGAATAGATTAACTTCCCTGCAGGGGTGCACTACTGTACCCAACATGCTCGATTACCTTTGGCCGGACACACTTGCTAGGTAATGCCCGGCCTCGGATGATCGACACGACATAGTCCTAACTAGGCTCTCCAGAGAGGTCAGCACGCCGGTCTAAATCCTAAGTGCGAAGGGGTCATGGACCTATCACCCTAAGCACTCCTGCGCGTTGCGTGGGTGGCCGAGACCAAGCGCGACTGTGGAAGCACCATCAGAAGTAACCAGCTCACCCGGGCGTGCGCCGCTCAATCGTGACGTCTGACAGAGCTTTCGGTAGGAACGTACGGCGCCGAGGGCCCATACCATAATCCCGCGTGATGGTTAGCGCGTACAGGCCAGAGGCCTACTCAGATTAAATATCCAAATCCGTTAACATGTTTAGTATCTCGCGGAGACGATCAGGATCCCCTGTCGCCCCATCTCGGTAATCCGCGGTCTAGGGGCCAGGCCCACCTCTCTCCTAGGTGGTCTCCGCCTGACCCGTAGAGCCGCCACCGTAATACTCGTGGGTACCCTTGGGGCCGACCCGTCTTGTATCATTCTCTCGCAGTTGCTCTTGGAGCCAACCCGACTTGAAAAGGGGAATGTCATAACTCAGGTCCATACTGTCAAGGTGAGATCCGAGGAATCACCCTCGGTGGATCCACACTTGATGCACTGCATGACAGAGACATCATCGAGTGGGAACTACGAGGAATCACCGTCAATAGTATCACACTGGGTGTGCTACACTACAGGGTCATCAACGAGAGTGATATACGAGGAATCACCCTCGGTAGTATCACGCGGGTTGCGGCTCTGGAGAGTCGTACAGTTGCATGGGCCTAAGGGGGGTCTCAGGTCTCGGTACACCAACCATCTGGATCCGTCATCCCGAACAATAAAGCATGGCGACATGGACAAGGGTGAAGGGCCACTGATGGAACTAGCAGTTCTATACTAAGCATATAGGATACATGTAAAGTAACAACAGCAGGTTACAAGGACAGGCTATGCATCAGAATAGGAGCTATCCGAATAGTAACATTAGGAATTCTAATGCAAGCATAAGAGAGAAAGAATGGCCGATATAGGCATGATCAAGGGGGTTTGCTTGCCTGGAAGCTCTACTGAAAGGGGTTGGTCATCGGGAAGCTGATCGTCCGGGGCGTAGTCGTACTCAGCGGCGTCGTCGGCACTCTCGGGGTCTATTGGGAGAGAAGGAGGGGGAAGAAACAATAAATACACAGCAAAAAAATGCAACACATATGCATGACTTAGCAGTACGGGTGGATTACGTGCTCTAACGCCGCACTAGGTATTTCAGACGGAGAGGGAAAATATTCAGGAATATTTTCCCAGCTCCGGACGGTTATCGGTATACTGAACCGGAGGGGAATGTTCCATGTTCATCATGTTAGAGGGGTGTGGTAGGTATGTGGGTGGCATATTCGGAATCGTCATATTTTTCTGATCATTTTTCATAGACAAATTATTTTCATCTGAGCTACGGTTTAATTTCTATGAATTTTTGAAGTTTTAAACATTTTCTGATTTAAATTAATTCGAAAATCATTTATTTATTAAATACTATGGGTACACAGAGAAGTGTACCCAGCGTATCAACCAGAGGCTGACAGTGGGTCCTGTTGAGTGCTGACTCAGCAGTCAACAGTCAAAGGTTGACTAGTCAAATGGGTCCAGTGGGACCCATATGTCAGTGACACGTTTATTAATCAGGGGGTTAATTAGCAGATGCGGTCCCACTGGTCAGTGCCATATTAGGCCAGAGGTTAGTGCTAATTAGTAGTTATGCCCTAATTAACATCTGATAGCCGGGGCCCATCGACAGTAACCCGGCGGACTAGTGCACGGCAGCGCGCGCGCGGCACGTCAGAGCACGGCCGGGGCATGGCCAGCATGCGGGAGGGCGCAGGAGGATGTGCGGGAGCATGCAACGCACGCGCGGGGCTCGACCGCGGCCAACAAACCGCACGGGCGAAGCGCGGGAGCACACAGATCGCGACAACGAGCAAGATGGTCGCCATGGCGGACCGCGGCGTCGGTTGCGAACAGGGAGACGGTTACGGTGGCTAAATCACTCAGGAGAGACGGGGGGAGCACGCGGAAGCTCACATCGGAGCTCCTGGGAGACTCGGTGAAGCCGGAGGGGCTCGAGGTGGAGCGCATCAACAGCAATGGTGGGCAGCATCCGAGGTAGAGGAACGAGTCGATGGCGACCGCTCGGCGTAGCCCTGCTTGAACCAGTCGTTGTAGGGGACGTTGTTCGACGACGGCGCACCCCTGGGACACCACGCTGTGGCTCGACGAGGCTCCTAGACACGCGGACGATGAGGCAGCGGCGACGAGTGCGCTTGGGGGTGGAAGAAACAGTCGAGGGAGCGAGCGAGAGAAGAAAATATCGCGTCTAGGGTTTCGGGGAGGGGGAGAGAGAGCCAGGGCCAGTCTTATCCCCTCCAGGGTGGCACTGCTATGCGTGGAGTCGAGGGATCCACGGCCATGTCGCCTCGGCCTTCCCTGGCGCGGTGGGAGGTTGAGGAAAGGCCGGCCGAATCGGGCCAGGCCGCACTGTGGATCCGCCTGGGCCGAGTGCATAGTGTATTTTACTATTTTTCTTTTATCTTTTTCTGTCTCTATTTTTCCTTTCTGTTTTGCAAATTGTTTGGCCACCAAAATACTTTTGTAAAATATGCCACTTGTCAAAATAAATACTAGGTAATATCTAGCACTGCCATAAAAAGTTTGGAGGCATGACAATTCCAACTGAATTTTGTTTAATTGAAAATGGATTAAATGGGCTGTATTTGTCACTGTTTTTGGTTGCTAACTTTTAATTTAGCAAGCAAGTGATGTTGTTTTTCTTAACATTTATTTGTTTGGAATATTTGCTAAATCATGTACTATTTTTCATACAAGTTTGTAGCTTTTCAAATTTCACTTGTCATTTGAATTTCGATTTTAGTGGAATTTCAAATGAGATTTGAACCAAAGATGATTAAGCTTTACAAATTAAAGTGACTTGGCATTATCAGAGGGTGATTACTGTACATGATACATGGGGGTGTTACATGATGCCGCTCAGCGAACATGGCGGACGCCTCTCACCAGCTTTTATTAAGCTCCTGCATTAGGAAAAGTGAAGTCATTTCATATGTGATGAAATGATAAAGGTGCAGTTTATATGGGATGAGTGGATATAACCACTTACTTCTCTGCCACTAGTTTAATCAACACGTTTTTATGCGCATATGGTCGCCTGGGGAGCTTTGAAGGACCACGCAGCCACAATTTCCGTGTCGAAGTAGTGCTGATAGTCGAACCGCCCGGCTGTGAGCCGCTCACCTCGTGGTTCTCCGTCACTCGTGAGGGTCCATCCCCACCCTCCGAAACCTGACGAACAACCAGTCGCCTCTCGGCATCATCGTCCTCCACCTCCTCCTCAGCCTCCTCATCCTCCTCCTCCTCATTTGCCTCCTCCCCAGCCTCTGTGTCCCCCTCCTCCAGCCGTCGTGCATCCTCCTCCTGAGGCTGGCGAACCACTACATCAGAGGGTCCAGGAGAAGAAAGAGGTGCTCTACTCCAAGCTGCTCTACGTAAGGATGCTCCTCCTTGTCCACCTCCTCCAGCCGTCTCCCTCCTTGTCATCCACCTCCTCCATCCACCACCACTCCTCCTCCTCCTCGTCCTACTCGTCCTTCTCGTCCCCCTCCTTGTCATCCTCGTCCGCCTCCTCCTGCCGCATCCTTTCATCGTCCTCCTCGTCCGCCTCCTCCTGCCGCATCCTTTCCTCATCCTCCTCGTCCACCTCCTACTCTTGCCTCATCTACTCCTCCTCCTCGTCCGCCTTCTCGATCCGCCTCCTCTCCTCCTCCTCCTCCTTCTCCTCCTCCTCCTCGTCATCCGCCTCCTACTCCACCTCATCCACCTCCTACTCCTCCTACCCCGCGTCCTACTCAAACTCGTTTCGCCCGGCTTTTCGTGGGAGTGAGGTCTACACCCGCCAGTCGTTTGGCCTTCTTGGCGGTTGTGGCAACCGACGCAGGAGTAGCTACCTCTTTCACCGGTCGAGCAAACTGGTCAGCGTACAGAGGTGCCACATCTTTCAAACTTTCCTTTGGATTCTTGTTGCCACCTGTCATGTTTCAATCACTTGATACGAGAAAGAACAAACCAATTAGTACATATGATACAACTTGATGTAAATACATTAAATATATCACATATGAAGAATACGTGGAGTTGTTTACAATAATACATAGAGTTGTTGCACACACGAATACATAGAGTTGTTACATGTACACACGAATACATAGAGTTCTTGCACATACAAATACATAGAGTTGTTACACACACGAATACATAGAGTTGTTACACGAATACATGGAGTTGTCACACGAATACATAGAGTTGTCACACGATTACATGGAGTTGTTACACGATTCCACGAGGTGGCGTTTCTCCAGCAAATACTAATTCCAAGAAATCATTGGTCTTCGGCCTCCACTCAGGGGTCATACCCTCCATGCTGGGATGTCCAGTGTACATCCACACACGATCTTCCATCCTCTGATATAATGGGAAACACATACATAATGTTTTTTATGTAACAAGTGGTTTCATCAAGTTTCACGACATGCACTGAGCTATCTAATAGGTAAAGATAGGTCCTAATCCCACCCGAGGATGTGTAGGCTGGGTCCGCTTCCATGCCGTACTCTGATTCGAGATAAAATTTCGGTAGCACCTCCCCGCTGTTCCCCAAATACACGTCTCGGCAATAAGTCGAGAGGATGTGTATCTAGAGAACAACAAGGAGACGTTGTCGAAATTCTATCTCGGATCGAAGTACGGCATGAAAACGACCAGCGTACACATCCTCGGGCTGTCCATGGAAAACGTGGAAAATTCGAAAGAGTTCAGGTTATAAATATGCAAAGACTTGCATATTTATAAATATAACCCTTCCGAACAGGAGACGCCTAGGTTACGCGACTATTTAGGTGGTCTACAAATAATGGAAACCTACACATGAACGGGGAGAGATTACCCTTGAAGCGTGCGACGGAATTCACTCCCTAGTGTCCAAATAGATGCATGTCCTGCACGAAAGAATAAAGTAGTGTCAATCATATGTCCAGCACACACACACCAACATCACTCACTCACACACACATACACAACACACACTCACACACACACAACTTCAACACCCACACCCACACACCAACAGCACACACACACACCCCAATAGCACTCAGTCACATGCACACACAAACACATCACACACACACACCAACATCACCCACACACACACATCACACACACACCAACATCACTCACTCACACACACATACAAAGCACACACTCACACACATTAGTCACTACATATGTATATACATCTATATGTATAAAACAAAATTTAAAAAAAAAATGATATTGAGGAGGGGCTCACCAACGGGGCAGGGGGCGGTGGGGGAGGTGGACGCCAGAGGTGGCGGAGCTTGGTGGAGGGGAGGCCACGACGGTGGGGGAGCTCGGTGGAGGTGGTGGCCACGACGGTGGAGGTGGGGAAGCTCGGTGGAGGTGGTGGGCTCGGTGGAGGCACTCCCGCCGGCGGCGGCGGCGGCGGAGCTCGATGGACGGGGCCGCGGTGCTGAGGGGCGGCGGTGGATGCGGGGGAAAGAGAGGGAGTGAGAAAACAGATAAGAGAGGGAGTGAGCGCGCGAATGTGGAAATTTTGGATAAGTCACCGCGGGAACCTTTTCCGAGAGTCAAGTCCAAGAGGCTTTCAGTAAAGGTCATACCCTAGATCTCGCAGGCTTTTCCAAGAGTCATAACTACGGTCGGTAAAGATCGTAGCCCTAGATCTTGGGTGCTTTTCCGAGAGGACGCTCGGTAAAGTACAAGCCGTGGATCTAGGTTTTACCTTTTACCGAGAGCAGCTCTCAGAAAAGTAACTTATGCCGAGTAGTACTCTCAGCAAAATGTGTAGTCAGCATCATTTGTGGCTGCTTTCATGTATCCCTGCATCAAAACATATATAAAAGCAATATAATTATCACAAATATTGCAGATTTGTAATTTCCGGCACTAAAACCCTAGCAGTGCAATAAATGTCTCAAATATTGCAAGCGGGTCCAGAAAATGTGAGGGCCTGGCACGTGTCATGCGATGGCCTCCTTTGAGTGCACGAGAAGTTTCAAGGCCAACGGAGCAACATGATCCACACTTCCTTCACAAACCAGACACGTTCCCTCTTCATACCCAGAGACTAGCTTGAAGATTGTGTAGTTTACAAGCGGCCTCAGGTGAGGCCTATTCAAAAAGCGCCCAAAATTTAAGCACATCCTACACGGATCATTGTGAGATGCCAGACCAAGTTTGAGCTCGTTCTCTCACAGGATCGCTCACCGTCGGCTCGATCTCGGGGACGAATACAGACGGTCCTCGACATTCCCGCCCGTGTGTCCGGTTTGTGAGGCATCTGCCATGTCAAGGATATGCTTTGGGTATTCAAACACCACACCACCCTTTCATACATATGCCTGGGCCACACGCATGTAGGGGTGGTTCCCGCCCCCCCCTGTTGGAAATATGCCCTAGAGGCAATAATAAATTGGTTATTATTATATTTCCTTGTTCATGATAATCGTTTATTATCCATGCTATAATTGTATTGATTGGAAACTCAAATACATGTGTCGGTACATAAACAACACTGTGTCCCTAGTAAGCCTCTAGTTAACTAGCTTGTTGTTCAAAAGATGGTGAAGGTTTCCTAGCCATGGACATGAGATGTCATTTGATAACGGGATCACATCATTAGGAGAATGGTGTGATGGACAAGACCCAAACTATAAACGTAGCATACGATCGTGTCAGTTTATTGCTATTGTTTTCTGCATGTCAAGTATCTGTTCCTATAACCATGAGATCATGCAATTCACTGACACCGTAGGAGTGCCTTGTGTGTATCAAACGTCACAACGTAACTGGGTGACTATAAAGGTGCTCTACAGGTATCTCCGAGGGTGTCTGTTGGGTTGGCATGGATCAAGACTAGGATTTGTTACTCCGTGTGACGGAGAGGTATCTCGGGGCCCACTCGGTAATACAACATCACAATGAGCCTTGCAAGCAATGTGACTAAAGTGTTAGCCACGAGATCTTGTATTACGGAACGAGTAAAGAGACTTGCCGGTAACGAGATTGAACTAGGTATAGAGATACCGACGATCGAATCTCGGGCAAGTAACATACCGAAGAACAAAGGGAACATTATACGGGATTAACTGAATCCTTGACATAGAGGTTCAACCGATGAAGATCTTCGTAGAATATGTAGGAACCAATATGGGCATCCAGGTCCCGCTATTGGTTATTGACCGTAGAGGTGTCTCGGTCATGTCTACATAGTTCTCGAACCCGCAGGGTCTACTCACTTAACGTTTGGTGACGATTAGTATAGATGAGTTATTGTGTTGGTGACCAAAGGTTGTTCGGAGTCCCGGATAAGATCCCGGACATGACAAGGATCTCCGGAAGAGTTCGGAGGTAAAGATTGATATATGTGATAATAGTGTTTTGATCTCCGGAAGGGTTCCGGAATTCACCGGAAGGGGTTCCGGGTGTTTACCGAAGTGTTCGGGTGCAGCAACACTTTATATGGGCCAAAGTGGTAAAGCCCACGAGGTATTGGAAAGTGCAAAAGGAAGTTTTGCTGCTGCCTTAAGCGGTACTACCGCTGGTAAGGCAGTACTGGCGCGTAAGCGGTACTACCGCTTGTGTGAAGCGGTACTACCGCTCAAGCGGTACTACCGCTTGTACGCGGTACTGCTGGAATCCGAGTGGGACTCTTTCGGTGCGGCCCAAACCGACCTTGTGCGGGCAAAACCGACCTTGTGGAGGTTTTCTCTCCAAGTTTAGACCCCAGGGCTCAACATATAAATAGAGGGGCAGGGCTAGCACACGGGACACATAAAGATTTCCCAAGCCGTGTGCCGGCAACCCTAACCCTCTAGTTCCTCCCGTCATAATCTCCGTAGTGCTTGGCGAAGCCCTGAGTAGATTGTTCCTCACCACCATCACCACGCCGTCGTGCTGCCGGAACTCATCCACTACCTCACCATCGCTCGCTGGATCGAGGAGTTGAAGGTGTCATCAAGCCGTACGTGTGTTGAACGAGGAGGTGCCATCCGTTCGGGGCTAGATCGTGTTTGGATCGAGGGACGACTTGCGATTTGGATCGCGAAGACGTTCGACTACATAAACCGCGTTTCTTAACGCTTCCGCTTAGCGATCTACAAGGGTATGTAGATTCACTCTCCCTCTCGTAGATGCTCATCACCATGGATAGATCTTGCGTGTGCGTACGAAATTTTTTGTTTCCCATGCAACGTTCCCCAACACCCCCCTCGGGCGGTTTCCCGATCGAGCACCCATCTGGTGGCCCCGGCGGTCTACGGCGTTGACCGGCACCGAGAGGGGGTAGGCCATGGTGAATACCTGCTTCTCCGTGTTAATGCAGGTCCCTATTCTCATGTTTTTAACTTTACAGTGCTTAGAAGTTGAGATTTGAAAAAATCTAGCCGAAAACATAAGTCATCAAAAGTCATGGCATTTTGAAACTTTAGTCATAAAAAGATATGAAATATCAGACACAAAAAGAGAGTGCCAAAGAAACACCGAAAAAGGAAAATAAGACGTGGCACAATTTTTACCGAGCATCGATATCCGGCTCTCGGTATTGCCTACCTTGTCCGAGAGCGACTCTCGGTAAAAGACCTAAACCTAGATCTTAGTTTCTTCTTCGGTTGTAGCCGTGCTCGGTAATATTTGTTATTTTTTTGTTCTTGTTTTCATCTCCTTTGTTTTCTTACATGCTTTGCAAACCACCTTACCATTATAGTTACACTTTGTTTTCTCCTTTTGAGATGGCCCTCGGGTGGTTTTCCCGCCGTGCGCCCATCCGGTGGTCCGGGCGGTCTACGGCGCTGACCGGCAGCGAGAGGGGGTAGGCCACAGTGAATACCCACTTCTCCGTGTTACGGCAGGTCATTGTGAGATGCCAGACCAAGTTCGAGCCCGTTCTCTCACAGGATCGCCCACCGTCAGCTCGATCTCGGGGACAAACGCAGTCGGTCCTCGACGTTCCCACCCGTGTGTCTGGTTTGTGAGGCATCTGCCACGTCAAGGATGTGCTTTGGGTATTCAAACACCACACCACCCTTTCATACATATGCATGGGCCACACGCATGTAGGGGTGGTTCCCACCCCCCTCGGGCGGTTTCCTGATCGAGCACCCATCCGGTGGCCCGGGCGGTCTACGGCGTTGACCGGCACCGAGAGGGGGTAGGCCATGGTGAATACCTACTTCTCCGTGTTATGGCAGGTCATTGTGAGATGCCAGACCAAGTTTGAGCCCGTTCTCTCACAGGATCGCCCACCGTCGGCTCGATATCGGGGACGAACGCAGCCGGTCCTCGATGTTCCCGCCTGTGTGTCCGGTTTGTGAGGCATCTGCCACGTCAAGGCTGTGCTTTGGGTATTCAAACACCACACCACCCTTTCATACATATGCATGGGCCACACGCATGTAGGGGTGGTTCCCGCCCCCCCCTCGGGCGGTTTCCCGATCGAGCACCCATCCGGTGGCCCCGGCGGTCTACGGCGTTGACCGGCACCGAGAGAGGGTAGGCCACGGTGAATACCTGCTTCTCCGTGTTACGACAGGTCATTGTGAGATGCCAGACCAAGTTTGAGCCCGTTCTCTCACAGGATCACCCACCATCGGCTCGATCTCGGGGACGAACGCAGCCGGTCCTCGACGTTCCCGCCCGTGTATCTGGTTTGTGAGGCATCTGCCACGTCAAGGATGTGATTTGGGTATTCAAACACCACACCACCCTTTCATACATATGCCTGGGCCACACGCATGTTGGGGTGGTTGCCGCCCCCTTCCTCGGGCGGTTTCCCGATCGAGCACCCATCCGGTGGCCCCGGCGGTCTACGGCGTTGACCGGCACCGAGAGAGGGTAGGCCATGGTGAATACCTGCTTCTCCGTGTTACGGCAGGTCATTGTGAGATGCCAGATCAAGTTTGAGCCTATTCTCTCATAGGATCACCCACCGTCGGCTCGATCTCGGGGACGAACGTAGCCGGTCCTCGACGTTCCCGCCCCTGTGTCCGGTTTGTGAGGCATCTGCCACATCAAGGATGTGCTTTGGGTATTCAAACACCACACCACCCTTTCATACATATGCCTGGGCCACACGCATGTAGGGGTGGTTCCCGCCGCCCCCCTCAGGCGGTTTCCCGATCGAGCACCCATCCGATGGCCCCGGCGGTCTACGGCATTGACTAGCACCGAGAGGGAGTAGGCCACGGTGAATACCTGGTTCTCCGTGTTATGGCATGTCATTGTGAGATGCCAGACCAAGTTTTAGCCCGTTCTCTCACAGGATCGCCCACCGTCGGCTCGTTCTCGGGGACGAACACAGCCGGTCCTCGACGTTCCCGCCCGTGTGTCTAGTTTGTGAGGCATCTGCCACGTCAAGGATGTGCTTTGGGTATTCAAACACCACACCACCCTTTCATACATATGCCTGGGCCACACGCATGTAGGGGTGGTTCCCGGTCCCCCTCGGGTGGTTTCCCGATCGAGCGCCCATCTGGTGGCCCCGGCAGTCTACGGCGTTGACCGACACTAAGAGGGGGTAGGCCACAGTGAATACCTGCTTCTCCGTGTTTTGGAAGGTCCCTGTTCTCATGTTTTTTACTTTACAGTGCTTAGAAGTTGAGATTTGAAAAAATCTAGCCCAAAACAAAAGTCATCAAAAGTCATGGCATTTTGAAACTTTAAACATAAAAAGATATGAAATATCAGACACAAAAATAGAGTGCCAAAGAAACACAAAAAATAGGAAAATAAGACGTGGCACAATCGTTACCAAGCGTCGATATCCGGCTCTCGGTAATGTCTACCTTTGCCGAGAGCGCCTCTTGGTAAAAGACCTAATCCTAGATCTTAGCCAATCCCCTTTCTTTCTCTCACTCACTTCACTCTCGGCCGGCTCTGTTCTTCTCCTTCCTCTCTGTCGCCGCCGAAATCGCCGCCACCGCCACCGCCACCATCTGCCACCGCCGCCACCATCTGCCGCCGCCGCCACCACCACAATCTGCCACCGCCGTCGTCTTCTTCATGGCCGGCGCCCGGCGTGGCGGTTCTTCTTTCCTGGCCAAGGACGGCGGCCTCCGCGGAGCTCCACCAGTGGCGCGGCAGCTCCATATGGCGTCAGCTACTCCCCTCCCATCCCCCTCTCAACCCACTGCCCCGCACCCCACCCCTCAACCCCATCCCTCCCCCCTCCGGCGCCCTCTCCCCCTCAACCCTAGCTTCACCATCAATTTGTCATCTGTTTCATCATGATTATAGTGTGCTTAGGTAAATTTTGGTCAAGTAAATTAGTCCTCTATTTCAAAATTTAGATTAGGTAAATTTTGCTTAGGTAAATTTTGATTAAGTAACATCTGATTAGGTAAATTAATTCAAAATGCCATGTGTTTTCAGATATGTGTTTGCAAATAGGATTGTTACATTTAATTAGAAATATGTCATGTGCTTTGAATTATATGAATCTTACAAGTAATTCAAAAAACATGATGTGTTCTGAACCGTTGCAAACTTGTGCTGAAATTGACATTAGTGTGGTTTGTAGCAATGGAACCAGGGACCTAAACTTCTATTGAAATTGACATTCGATAAATTTTGCTTAGGGAAATTTGAAGGACCATAATGCTAAGTTGGGTAGGAGATTTAGTGTGAGCTGCTGCTATTCGACTCAATTGTGCCTTGACAACTCACTACAATGATCCATATTTGGTGGAGATTTAGTGTGAGCTGCTACTATTTAATTTGTTTGAATGAAAAAATATATTTATATCTTTCTTCAGATGGCATTCTTCATTAGTTTATTGTATGCCCTAACTAGCCAATAGTGTTATGCTAGTCTAGTGCTTCTGTTTTAGTTTTTTATATTATTAGATAGCGGCTAACCATTGAACCAGTAAATTAGTGCTTTGTTATAGTTATTTATAATTGTATTTTATTTTATTTTCAGATTACTCTCTGTTTTAGTTAGTAATATATTTTATTTTGTTTTCAGATTCTGAGCGGGGCTCTAGTAAGTACCGGAGAGTCGTGAGTGGTAGGGCGACCCACGTCAGCAACTCTGGCTCGCCCGAGTCGTCCGGCTCCCGTCCGCTCGCTACCGACGAGGAGTCGACATCGGATGACGATGTCGGAGGGGCCTTTGATGCACTGGATCCGCTCGCTACCGAGTCGGACGAGTGGCCTCGGACGGCTCGGGCTCTACCTCGAGCAACACTTCCAAGAGGAAGAAATCCGGGCATGGTCCGAGGAAGGTTCCGGAACCAACGGCTGCCAGTGACCGTCCTGTCATAACACCGATGGGAGAGTGGTAAGCATTTGATTTGCAAATTATTTTGGATACCACAACTTTTCCACTCACATATGCTTGTCTTTTTCATCATGCAGTCAATGGGCATTTGTCCCTGCCAAGCCTAAGAGGGCGCGATTGCCGAACCACGTCATCGGCTCCCTCGTGAGGAAGTACTTCCCCAGGTTGGCCAAGCCGGGTGATGATGACCCGCCGTCGCCAGGTTTCACCTGGGAGCACTACCAGCACACCAAGGATGAGCACGATGTCACCATGGCCGCCCGGGTCATCAACGGTTTTCTTGTAAGTATCTTTGCCACTGCATTGTTTCATATCTGAATTCTGGTAATTAACTGCCATATGCTTTCTTGTAGGAAGCATTTTCTTGCATGGATGGTGAAAAAGAGAAGGCGACAAAAGCCCTCGTGAAATCAGCCCGGAAGATACTCTCCGACATCAAGCACACGCTGCGGTACAAGGCCGTGATGCAGTGTCGGCCGCTCGATGACAAGGGGCTTAAGATGACGAGGAAATCTGCTTGCCAGACCAACTTGGAGAGAGAAGAATACTTGTCGGTGGTAAGTGACAACATTGGTTGCTAGTACTTTGAGTCATCCGCCGCTTGTTACATGCATTAGTCAATGATTCGATTATGTCTGACTAGGTGAGGGAACCCTGGATGAAGGAAGATTGTTGGGAGGCCCTGGTTGACATGTGGTGTGACCCAGCATGGCAGGCGCAACATGTGGAGAAGGGAAACGATGGCGCGAAAATGCCAGGCCTGGCACGTGTCCAGGGGAGCCGCAACCTAACCACTCTGAAGCAACACATGTTATGTGGAATAAGATGTTAACTATTTCACCCGGTGCATCTCCGTTCATTAAGCTTGATGGTTACTTTTGCAGGAGGCGGAGCTTGGTTGCCCGGTCCACATCCTAGAGGCCTGGAAAGAAGGCCACAAGGGGAAGGATGGCACCGAGTTCTGCAGCGAGTCAGCGCAGGAGAGGTACGGGATCTTCAGAGAGGTCTTCCAGGTGGTGCACGGGCAGGACGCCGAAGCTACGTCCCAGCCACTTGATCCTGAGCTGCTCATCATTGCTGGCGAGGGGAAGAGCCATGGCCGCCACCTCCTTTGCAACGGGGCGATCGCCACCTCCTCGCATCGAAAGCTCCATGAGATACGCGCGTCGAGCACAAGCTCAACTCTGTCCATATGGAGTCGCCTGACCGCCGCGTCGCGTGAGATCACACGTCTCAAGGTTAGCATCATAACCATTCATTTATGTCCATGCCTCGAAATAGCACCCTTGCAACCTATATGAGCCTAATGCCATATTACAGGCTTTATTGGACCAACGGGATGCTGAAGAGGAGCAAAGGCGGTAGGCTGAGGAGCAAAGGCGGCAAGCTGAGGAGGGGAGAAGAGAGAAGGAATGAGTAGAAACGAACGAAAGGTTCAAGCTGCTCGAGCTAAAAATAGAGGTAGAACATTCTCTAAATTTGGCCCCATTCATTATATAGCGATGAACAATGCTCACATGACTCTACTCTTATAGGCTCTTATGCAATCTCAAGGCGGTGGAAATGATGCCCCTCCTCCTCCCCCTCCAGAAGCTTAACCCTATGGAAATGATGCCCCTCCTCCTCCTCAAGGCGGTGTATGAAGATGTGAACTTCTGTGATGTACTTGTGTTTTGCAATATGTGAACTTCCATGAATTAGCCCTATGTATAAATATGTGATGCGCTCGAGCAATTTTTTGGCTCTATGAACTTGTATGAAACATTGGCCTATGTGAACTAGTTTGAGTTATGCTTATGTGAACTAGTTTGAATTATGTTTATATGTGTGATGTGCTCGAGGAATTTCTAGGGAGCTCCTAGCTCCCACATTCATTTGATATGATAACATTTTCTGCACTGAAGATATAGACAGAAAATGTATCTAGTTGTTTTCAGTTGAGGGATTAGATAAGAAACAGCTTCACAATAGAAGCAATGGGACATATTTCCGAGAGGAACACTCGGAAATACTCATTTTCACGAGCGTGGCTCTCGGAAAAGGGGTCGCCTGAGCACTTTAACTACTGTAGTGGCATTCTTTTCCGAGGGACACTCTCGGAAAAGAATGGGGCTCTAGCACTCCAGCAGTGGCATTCTTTTCCGAGGGCAATGACACTCGGTAAAAGTACCACTGACATGTGGGACACCAGGACCCACAGATCAGGTTCAAAGGTTTCAGTCAACGGTGGTATGCCGAGCGGTACGAGACAGCTCTCGGTAAAGAAAGCGCGTCATATTATTCTTTTTGAAAGTTTAACAAATAACTTGAATGTTTCACTGATAACTGGGTCCAGTGGGTCCACATGTCATGTCAGAATGTTTCTGTGATAGGTTTTTACCGAGCGGTACCTCATGGCTCTCAGTATAGATAAAAAAAACTGACGGAGCCGTCAGTTGCGAACGGGCATGCCACGTGGCTACTCTTTGCCGTGTGGTGCTCTCGGCGTCTGTGCCATTTGCCGTGCGTAGTCTGTTCGCCGTGATTCTATGTCGGCAACATCAGCTAGTTGCCGGGAACCCAAGGTTGCCGAGTGTAGCTCTCGGCGTATGGACGTTTGCCGAGTGCTCGTGTTTTGGCTCTCGGCGAAGAGCCAAACACCCGGCGTATACGAAAATTCCAGTAGTTTGCTGTCGTTGGTGGTGGTGTGGAGCAGCGTCTTGGCCTTCTCCGCGTAAACAAATCCTAAAACTGAGGTTGCAATCATATTAAGAAATATTAGAGGCAGAGAAAACAACCAACTTATTGAGGAATTGAAATCCATGACCATATGCACTGCCAATTCTGGAGACACAATCAATCTATGGGCTGATAAATGGAATGATGAGCCCATGCAGAACAAATACCCCCAACTTTTCTCATATGTGAAGAGGAAAGACAACACACTTGAAGCCCATGCAGAACAAATACCCCCAACTTTTCTCATATGTGAAGATAGATTATATACATACATGACTGCCGAAACAACTGAAGCACACTTCAATTTAAGGCAAAGCACACTTTTCTCATATGTGAAGAGGAAAGACCCTATAATTTCTAATGGTATAACTTTGATGATATACGATTTGTACATGGGCCTTCTCAACCGAAAAAGAAGGAATACTGAACTTCTCTAGTTTTCTAAACCAGAATTAGGACGTCCCACTGGACAACTCATTCCTAAGTGTGTACTAGCAATAATATGAGTACTTCTCGTTGCCCACCTTAGCTATTAATTTGATGGCTAGCAACGTACTGCAATCCCAATAATAACCCTGTTTGAAAAATCTAGAGTACTTCTACGCGTTATTTTGATTGCATGTGATTCCTCTGATGATCACTGAGTCCTTGTTTTGGTTGGACAGCGCATAAATGTTGCGCTCAAGTGCCTCAAATTAAGACTCCCCTCTCCTACCTACAACACAAAAGACCTTTTTTTTAGCAAAAGAGGGGCCACCCCCTCCGATTTCATATAATGAAACCAACTGGTTCAACTGCCAAACAACAAACTCCAAGACAAAACACCTTGATGGCCCATGTATAAATACTGTGTACATGAGCCTCTTTCCAATCACCCTAACCTTAGTTACACCAATCATCTCTTCCTTCCTTCTCTCTGGTTTCGGCCCCAACTCTCTGTCACACACACAGCTGCCCACAGAAGGAAAGAAAATCAAGATGGATGGCACACTGAGTGAAGAGAAGATCATTGGATACTTCAAGAACAAGAGCATCCTCATCACTGGATCAACAGGCTTCCTTGGAAAGAGTATGCATGCATGCATGCATAATGTCTACATATACTATTAATTAAGTCTACATATGCACGCATGCATATATGTTACTCTCGGTGTGGATAAATATCAATATATGCAGTACTGGTGGAGAAGATACTGAGAGTTCAGCCTGATGTGAAGAAGATCTATCTCCCGGTGCGAGCGGTGGATGCCGCGGCGGCGAAGCATCGGGTGGAGACTGAGGTAGTGTTGTCCATCATGGTTCTTCATGATCTATAGACCTCCACTCCTCTCATGATTCTTTTGATCCCTTTTCTTCAGAGTTGGTGCTGACTAACTTCTTTTCTATATGCGCAGGTGGTAGGGAAGGAGTTATTCGGGCTTCCGAGGGAGAAGCACGGGGACGGGTTTCAATCTTTCCTCGGAGAGAAGATCGTCCCATTGGCCGGAGATGTGATGCGTGAGGACTTCGGCGTCGACAGCGAGACCCTGAGGGAGCTCCGGGTGACCCAGGAGCTCGATGTCATCGTTAATGGCGCCGCCACCACCAACTTCTACGAAAGGTACGTCGTCGTCAACTGATTGTTTTGTCCAAGAAAGGAAAAAATCAGCAGAGAACTTGAGTAGGTGCAGCAAGAGTACGCAGTGAATGGTCTCAGAAAAAGACTTGTGTGCGTGCAGGTATGATGTGGCCCTGGACGTGAACGTGATGGGAGTAAAGCATATGTGCAACTTCGCCAAGAAGTGCCCCAATCTCAAGGTGCTCCTCCATGTCTCCACGGGTACGTACACCAACTCTACAAGTTTCCATTGACTATGAACATGGATGCTTTGGGAAAAACAGAAATAAAGTTCTTGGATGTTAATTAAAATACACCATGATTTGATTTACAAATTAAGTTAATGAATTCATACATGAGTTGGTGCAGCTTATGTGGCGGGTGAGAAGCAAGGACTGGTGCAAGAGAGACCATTCAAGAATGGCGAGACGCTGCTTGAGGGGACCCACCTCGATATCGACACTGAGCTGAAACTGGCCAAGGACCTGAAAAAGCAGCTTGACGACGTCGACTCGTCGCCCAAGTCGGAAAGGAAGGCCATGAAGGACCTTGGCCTTACCAGGGCCCGGCACTTCGGGTGGCCAAACACATACGTGTTCACCAAGTCGATGGGGGAGATGGTGCTGGGCCAGTTGCAGTGTGATGTCCCTGTTGTCATCGTCCGTCCCAGCATCATCACTAGTGTCCAGAACGACCCACTGCCCGGATGGATCGAAGGCACCAGGTTCATATATGTTTCTTTTCCTTTCTCTGCCTCCAAATTTAAAGTGCAGCCGTTTTAATCTGTTGCAAATGCAACAAGTGAATAAATGATATTTGTTCAATGTAAAAATGTAAATTGCAGGACGATCGACACGATCGTGATCGGCTATGCGAAGCAGAACCTCACATACTTCTTGGCCGACCTCAACCTCACCATGGATGTGGTATGCAATGCTGTACTATGCTTGCAGTTAAGATATATTCCAGGCAATGGTTGGTTGTCAGTCTAGGAATTCCTGAAGTAAGATGCATTTCAACAACCGTGGTGAATGCAATCGTTTCGTTGGGTATACGTTGGTGCAGATGCCCGGCGACATGGTAGTGAATGCGATGATGGCTGCCATCGTGGCGCACAGCTCGTCGTCATTGGAGAAGACAAAGTCACACGCGCCGGCGGTGTACCACGTGAGCTCATCGCTGCGTCACCCCGCGCCGTACAATGTGCTGCACGAGGCTGGGTTTCGGTACTTCATGGAGCACCCTCGCGTGGGCCCTGACGGCCGCACCGTGCGCACCCATAAGATGACATTCCTCAGCAGCATGGCTTCCTTCCACCTCTTTATGATGCTCAGGTACCGCCTCCTCCTTGAGCTCCTCCACCTGCTCTCCATCCTTTGTTGCGGCCTCTTCGGCCTCGATACCCTCTACCACGACCAAGCACGCGAGTACAGGTTAGTTGGTTGAAATCTTTTGCGGTTGTATCTTCTTGATGGCGCGGCACATAAGATGACACGGCCTTTATTGTTATATTGTTATAGGTTCGTGATGCACCTGGTGGATCTGTACGGGCCTTTCGCGCTGTTCAAGGGGTGCTTCGATGACGTCAACCTAAACAAGCTCAGGCTCGCCATGACCAGCAACCACGGTAGCCTCTTCAATTTCGACCCAAAGACCATTGACTGGGACGAATACTTCTACAGGGTCCACATCCCCGGGGTCATAAAGTACATGCTCAAGTGAAATATCCATGCATCGAAATTCGGGTGTTGCCTTATAATTAAATAATACATTGTATGAAATGTCCTCCCAAATTGGGCTCTAACCGTCAAATAATCTCTATGAAAGAGGAAAATGTGTCTATCGCTTGATAGAGCAGGCATCAACGTTGCATATGTTTCTTGAAGACAAGGAATGCTACATTATGTAGTCCCGTTCTGGCTCATGTATTGTATTGCTAATTATGACTAGTATTGATTGGTTGTTAACAGTTTCTTGTTCAGTCACCTTGACTAGTATTGATTGTCAATAATTTCTAGGCACTGCTTTCCTTGCTCTTCTCGGTTACGCTGAAGAGAGAGACAAAAAAAAAAGAACAATGAGAGCTAGAAAGTTCCAGAACAAAAAAGAGATTTACACTCACAGGTTCATCAGTCACCATCGATACTTAAGGGGAGCTTTAAGTTGCAGAAGAAAAGTGAACAATAATAACTTGACCTATGTGTGTAGTCTGCAGGATGGACCACATATTGCAGCCAAACTGCTCCTCTGGATCCTATCAATTCAAAAGAGAAATAATATACAAGATTTGTGAAATATGCATAATCTCTTCAAGGGATTCTCAGTTTAAAACGAATAAGCCAATCGATTAATATGTGTGTATTAGACTTTGCTTACATCGACGCATGTCCAGAAATTAAAGTCGAGATCGACCGCATCGATGAACCAGGTCATTATGCATACACATCGCATCTACATTCTTTGTTTCACTCCAGAAGGTGAGTGAAGGATTCAGTCAACAGTTATCCATGCATGACCGCTGGTGCACGTCGGGGCAGCGCCACGCCCCTAAGTCCAGATTGACAAATTTGAGAGTTGTATATATGTACGTATGTTATGTACCCATGCCCTGAATAAGTGGCATTTTATGTGAGAGCTCTGTTTCTGAATGGTGCCCAGTATGCTGCTGTCACCCGAGAAGCTGGAATTTGCAGTACCACTGTCACCACCGCAGTATGCCACACTGAAGCTGCATGCGTAAAGCAGCATAGCATAGTCCCAGAGAACACGTTTCTTCAGATCAATCTTGGCTCGGTGCTCATGGTGAGAAAGGCCAATACTGAAATAGAAAAATAAATCCTCTACTATCGGAAAGAAATGCCGAGGAAGAACCCGAACCAACATCGCAGAACCGGGATCACTTTCATACTCACTCTCACCATGGCACATCGATGTTATATAGAGACATTCTTGGCGGAAGAGGATTTGTAGCACCTGGGTGCTCCACCCCCCTATATGAACATTAAGTTCAAAAAAATACAGAGAAATTTGAAAAAAAACCTGGGATTTTGGAATATTAAATTTGGGTGTCCGATCTACTTTCGTGTGAATTTCGTGAAAAAATACCAGGAAACGTATTCGTGGCAAAAAAGACAAAAAATTCCTATGTATAGAAAAAAA
Source organism: Elymus sibiricus (assembly GCA_039707655.1). NCBI lineage: Eukaryota > Viridiplantae > Streptophyta > Magnoliopsida > Poales > Poaceae > Elymus > Elymus sibiricus. Next base: position 35,207,399 of record CM077668.1, on the reverse strand, counting down.
CTGTTTGGATGGATTTTTGTTCGGATAGTATTTCCCTCGCCACGGATACGTTTCCTAGTATTTTTTCACGAAACTTTACACGGGAGTAGATTGGGAACCCAGGTTTGATATACCCAAATTTCAGATTTTTTTTGAATTTTTTTAGTATTTTTTACATTTAATATTCGTATAGGGGTGTGAAGCACCCAGGAGCTCCTGTGTATTTTCCCATTCTTGGCCCAAAACAGTAAACCGAGACAAGAAAGAAGACGACGAATAAGATCCAAAAAGAATCACATGGACATCACAAGTGCAAAACTACTCGGGTACTTGAAAGATTATTGCAAAAATCCAAACAATTTTTGAAACATGAACTTTTTTTTTTGAAAACAAAAAAGCGAACAATTATTGAGAACATGAATATTTTTAAAAAAGGAGAACATTGTTTTGTAAAAAAAGACGTGAACATTTTTTTGAAAAAAGCAATCATTTTTTGAAATCCTGAACATTTTTTTGAGAATGATATTTTTTTGAAAAGGAGAACATTTTTTTAAAACATGAACAACTTTTGAAACCGCAAATTTTTTTAAAATTTTGAACAATTTTAGAAAACATGGACATTTTTACAAATTCAAAACCTTTTTGAGAAATTATGAACATCCTTTGGAAAACGTGAATATTTTTTTAAAACCTGAACATTTTTTGAACTTGTGATTTTGTTTGAACATATTTCGAATTTTCAACATTTTTAAAATAAGTGTTGAATTTAAAAAAAAAGTTCAAAGAAAATATTAGAAAAAAAAGGAAAACAGAATAGAAAAAACCGGTTAAGCAGGAACCTTCTAGAAAGTTCCCAAAAGCGGGTCCTGTAGCATGTTCCTTATCTGCTAAATGTGGGTGGGGCCATCTTGTTCCCTCGGGTTAAGCAGCGACTATTTGCCACATAGTGCGGCAAATAGAAATTGCCCTGCACCTCGTCCCTAACCTACTGCACCTCGTCCCTGATTTTAGAGGACATCAGCCTGCAAGCTACGTCTGACCGTAGCTTTGGTACTGATGGAAAAACTTGTCAACCTACAGCCTATTGATGGTAGTAAGGTTCAGTTTATTAGGTTGTTCAAATCCCCTAGCATTGGTACGCACAGAAACACAAACATCTGTCCACCATTGACTTTGGAAATTACTAATGTTCACTGATTACTTTATTGTAGATAGCATTGTCAATACTCTAAGGTGCAGTGCAGTTTTTAGTGTTTAGTTTGACTGGTTTTGTGGATGTGCACTGTCAGATCGGACAAATGAAAAATGTAGGTGCTAAACGAGCTGTAAGTAACGAACTTCCAAATGTACCGCTTCATCATCTAAGCAACAATAAACTCTGAAAGAAACTGGCATGCAACAATACATTTTTATGTTGAACTGAATTTCCAACCATTCTTGTGGCTCTTCTGTACGTGCATGCCTAGATTATTTCATGGTATATGCACCAGACCTTCCTGTTAAACTGAAGTTCCAACACACTTACTAATGGTATATGCACCAGACCATACTGTTAGCAAGCAAGGCTTAACTGATATTGTAAGTTAAGCTTTCATGGTTGCCAGCCTTCTACACGTGTAGATGTTGTCTCTGTTGCTTCCCTAAGTCACATATACTGATAGACAACTAAGCAAAAGAAATTTAAAATTCCGAAGATCAGATTATGAGATATCTGATATTGTATGATTACCACTAAATGTACATTGCTGAAATTGTGCTTTTTTTTCTTCTTCCAGAACAAGCCTCGTGGAGAACCTGAAGTTCGTCTTAATTGAGGCAGAGTCTTTGAGTAGCCGCACTATCACGGTTTGCATTCCCAAGTTGGTGATCCTTGTTTTGCTATGTGCTTTTCTGTGGAGTATTTAGTATGCACCTTCTGCAAGTTACATGATACACAGAAGCAATTTGAATTATGTTTTTACATTATATAATTGTTTGGTCCATATACAAGTACTAACGCATGCTTGCTAAACGTTGCCTTCCTCTGTTTATGTGTTTGTCACCACTTAATTACTCCTTTGATATGTTATTATACTTGTTAGACGCATAGGTCAAACCCCTGTGTTGAGTATCGTGATTATTAGGAAGTATATGATAGACTAGGATTTATTTCTACCTTTTCTTGTACTTCAAGATGGTCATGTACTCTTATATATACGCCCACGAGGATCAAGCAATAAAAACAACGATTCCATCAATCCCTCTCTATCCTTCTACATGGTATCAGCCTAATCTCGATCCAAAGCCCTAGCTGCCGCCGCTTCCGCACCGCGCCGCCCCCGGGGCGGTCGATCTCCATGATAGCCAACGTGGCCGAGCCGCCCGTACCTAGGGTTCGTCCGCCGATCGTGTTGATCGGCTGCCCTAAAGAGTCTTTTTCCCGATCGATTGATCTGGGTTTTCTCTCCGCCGGTCGTTTGATCGGCGTGTTCTTTTTGATTTTTTTGATCTAAGATCGGTTTGCGCCGCCCGCCGCCGCCCGTCGACCCTTATGCACCTCTACTCCGACTTCGGCATCAACTTCACCGGCCTCCTCTCCGACTCACCGGCCTCGTGCGAGACGCGGCAGCCCGCAACGGCCGCCGTCCGCGCATCCCTCCGCCTGTCGCTTTGCACCGGCCGTCAATGCCTTGATCCGATCGGGAATCTCCATCAACAACGGCCACTCTTCGCTGCTTCTTCTACACGTGGATCTACACCGGGCACAATCGTCGCCTTGCTCTCGAGACGCCTCCACGGCGATCCCGCGTGGCCAGGTACTCCGTCCACATGCAGGTGTCCACCCTCACGTGCATGCATATGTGCAGCAGCTTGCTGTACGAATTCATGGAACATCCTGGACGCCACATGCCGACCGATCTACATCAGGCGCTGGCCTTGCTCCCGGCGTTGCTATTGGCCGCTGTGTACCAGCCTGTCGATCCGCGCGGGCGCTGGCTGTTCGCGCGCCCGGCTGCATGATCCTGTCACATGCGGCCACTTCTACGCCGGACGTTGGCTGCGTGCATTCACCTGCTGCCTTCACCGTCCGCGAGTTTTGATCTCATCACCGAGCAGTGTCATCGCCCTCGAGCGCGATCGGATTGATCACCCGCCCGCCCGCGATCCCCCATCCGCGCTACGTGACCGACCTGATTAGTCGTTTGCGCGCGCCACCGCAGGTCCCATGAAGATCATCCCCGAGTACAGCGCGCCTCTTCACCGATCGAGCAACGGGTTGCCGCTGCGTCGCCCCATCGGGCCGCAACGTCGCCGTCCCGTGGTTCTCCCCGCGGCTGCACCGCCCCGCGCACTGCCGCTGCGTCGCCCCTTCGGGCCGTAGCGACCATAAGGAATTCAAAAGAATGACAGGCTCATGATAGAATGATAATTGATCACATGGGTAACTGGAAGGTACATGTTGGCATGCAAGTGCACAGGGTTTAGCTGTAGCCTTTTTGAAAGTAGGAGTATCGATCCCATAGGGAGCACAAGAATTAGGCGATGCCTCTTGTAATGAATTATGGATTTGTGCCTGCAAGTAATTGTAGACTCCAAGCAAAGTGAGGGCAGAAATAAATGATTGTTTTTGGTGAAGAACGAACTAAAAGTAAATAACATAAAAAGTAGTACAAACAGTAGCACGAGTAACAAGTGGAACTGACAGAGGAGTAAGGCGTTCTCGGGGAGTTTGGAATTCCCGTTGGTATATTTCTAACGCAACCTATGCATCGGCATAATATTGTCTGGATACTTGAGCCACTCTTGACGATTATGCTGGGTGGAGCCGGGTACAGAACACATTCTACTCTAGGTAGACTTCGTGCCACGCATGCCACTACCGTAGTCTCCCCCTGCAGGTGAAAACTACGGTAATTAAGGGTTGCCCCGTGGACGCAGCCTCTCTAAGGGTTCTCCGTAATTCCCCTATCAATTGCAAAACCTAGGGGGTGAAGGCTTTTACAGTCACCTCTAATTACCTTCACGTCCTACCCTTTACAACGGGAGTGATACACTTCATGGCCTTGCGGCGATAATGTTGAGTGGGGCCCCTTCACAACATTCACAAAGTTTATTAAACTAAGCATTCAACAGAGAATCTCATATCCAATATAACGGTTCAGATCCTATACATACCAAGGTTCATCCATATCCCCGAGAACTAAGGGGTTTACTCGCACATAGGGACAACAAGCATCATGGGTACGATGATGATAAGCATGGATGAAACACACAAGAAACACACAAGATGATCCACTAGGGTTCCTGATGTTACAACCAGATGAAGTTGGATGTAAATGATGATGATGATGAAAGTGGAGATGATAATGATGACAGTGGTGATGATGCCGGCGTCCCCTTGCACGAGGTGGTGAAGATGGCGATCTCCTCCTTATCAATTCCCCTCCGAATGACTCCGGAGGCGAGGGTTCCTCTCTCTGGATGTGTTTCTGGTGTGTATGTACGTGTCCTCCCAGATCCGATCTCACGGGGTGGAAGTAGTGGACGGGGAGGCGGCGCTGGCATGCCATACGACCGCGCATATGAGCGCACGCGCTCGTATTCTATGCTGTCTTTTGCTCTGGACCAGCCACATGGACTCCTTCTTTCCCCCTTTGCTTCATTCTTTTTATGGTAGGCAATTATCGTATTGAATAACATGATTCCACCATAATTTCTTGGGATTCCTCCCATAGAACTTTATTTATTCCGAAAGACGTTACCTGAGAAATACCTACAAAAAGAAGTGCGCGAACACGGTAAAATTCCACAAAGCCTACCAAGTAGGCACAAAATAACTATCAAAATTATCATACAATTTGGACTCATCAGTACATTCGCAAGTGCTACAGAAAGATAAAGCACACTGCTCCAGTATGCATTTGAGGACTCGAGCATTTCCGAATCATTAGGATGATCAAAATCGAATTGACCAACATTCATACCACCATGATGAATAAGAAGGTTGGTGGCATTTCGTACGGTGACAATAATAAGGCATGTCAGAGGCCTAGCTATCTGCTAAGTTGATAACATTGTTTGTACCAAGGGCGGGGGACGAATAGAGCTATTATCCTGCTCGTTAAAACGAGGCAGACCAATTGGCAAGGTTCTCGTCCACCGGTGGCTACCGGAATGTCAACAACAATAACGACAGGGTTACTCTAGGAGTGTTGTATATCGAGAGTTTGTCTGAGAGAGTCAGTTAAAACAACAACTTTAGGATTACATAGGGGTAAAGATGGTATCTAGTGTCATGAATTCAATTCACATCTTGGGAGAAGGCAATGATGTTGATGATGATCACAACACAATTTGTTGAGAGGTTTTCATGAAGATGTAATTGAACCATGACAGGGTCAAAGCGAAAGGAATGATGAAGGAGAAGGTCAAGGGAATTCACCGATATGGTACAAAGCTCAGAATCAGATGTGCTTTTCAAGACAAAATGATATAATGTTGAGCGCTCAACGTAAGCTTAGCTCATCGTCGGAGACGTTTACCCAAAAAAGGGGAACTAGGTAGTACTGTCAAGTGTAGCATGATAAAGATGTAGCCAGCCAGGCTAGAAATGACAACATGGAAGTTAAACTCTGAAACAACAAAAGTCCTAGGAGTATTGATTGGTAGCACAGATTCGATTCGCTTATCGGCGTTCTCGAGTGACAAACAACTTAGAACCCGTGGAAGGAGTAGAAATGGTGAGAAATATTACTTCATTAGGAATTCACAAGATATAGTGCAATGGCACGATATTCTTAATATAAAGGGCGAAAGTTTTCATGATAGAATAGAATGAAGCCGGACTGGGTCATCGATCTGTGGAATGCAAACACTTTAACCATGCCGGGGAAAAGGAATCAAAGAAGAACAGCATGGTCGGAACCATACTTGCAAGGGATCATAGATTTAGGTCCTAATTCATTTTTGTTTCAACTGAGCAAGCAGTAAGGAATTTTCTCCCTTTTTGAAAATTACAATTCGATCGTTTTACCTCTTGTTATCAAAACATGTTTATCCGCCCATCTCACACTTTATTCTCATGTGAGATGTAACATACTCCTTGTGAGAGTTCTAAAAATCCTTTATTTTTAAGGGGTTGTTGTTTGCCCTGCTGCTTGCACACTTTAATTTGTCAGTTGAACCTTGAATGAATTAGCATATATAGTTATGCTTCTCCCTTAATAATCTTATACCAACTATGTGGAAGACTTATGATCATCACACTAGTGATTATGCCCTACCACTTAGATCACGACCATCAACTCATACGTTCTCAAAAAGCAATAATGATACTACACATCAAGACATCCAAATACTCATCGGGAAAGAATGTTTCCTTGCTCAAGGAGAAACTTGATAATTCAACCTTATTGAAATAAAACTGCGAGCTAATCTCGACTTGCAGAAAATAAATGCGTAAAAGTAAAGATACAAAGTACGGTAGGATCTCCCCCAAGCTTACAATCAAGCCAAAGAGATCCTGGTACCTAGCGTTTCATGCTCACTCCTGGGTATCCTTGTAGGTGATGGAGATGCTCTTGAAGTGTGCTTTGATCTCTTCAATCACCGTCTGTTGTTCATCCACAACCCTGCAGAAGAACTCAAGCTGTGCAGTGTTTTGATTAAGAGTTTCAACCATGAGACCGATCTTATGGAAAATACCATCGACCTATGCTTCCAGGTCTTTGCTCATCAACCAATAAGAATCAATCCCCGCATCGATAGTATTCACATAGGCTTTAGAGACTTGTTCGAGATTCTTGATCTTTTCCTTTATCTCCTCTAGGGTCGGGGGCTCCTGTCCCCACTCCTTTTGAGGCGGCCCAAGAGGAAATAATGGAATAGATCCGCGGATATTGAACTGGTAAGGATTTGGAGGATTCTCATCTGAAACGAATTCATCATTCCCCTCTTGTTCAGACTCTTCCTTCTTGATCTCTACCACCTTCTTCTGCTTGCCGATCTCCTCCTCGGGGCGCGGTTCTTCCTTGAGTCTCATCTTCCTTAGGTCCTCCCATCCGGCAGGGATCACCTCTTCCAGGTTGGGGAATAGGATGATGCGAACGAAGGATGAGGAAGACCCGTTGCTCATGGTGGCGACTGTGTTCTTCAATCTGTAGCTAGAAGGTTTTGGTGGAGATGACATGCAAAAGAAACTCGAGATTAGATTGGTTTATGGCGAAGGGACATGACCCTTAGCCTTTTATAATAGTCTAGAACCCTGTAAATCTCAGGATTAGGCTTAGAGAAGAAGTTAGAAAGAAATCAGATGAAATTAGGAAAGAATCATGCCTAACAGACCGATCGACGGCCTTCCATACGAGTGGGTGGGCTCGTATGGTCGGTCGTACAACTGGTCGCCGGTCTCTCTCTCTCTCTCTCTCTCTCTCTCTCTCTTTCAAACCTGTTGCTGAGGACGCTGCGTCATATGAGCATTCGTACGAGCGGCCACGCTCGTACGAAATGCCATCATTGGCTCTGTTACGGAAGTGCCTGGCGTCGAAGGGGCGTACGAGCGGCCATACGACCGCATGCGGTCGTATGTTTTGCTGTCGATTTCTCTGTTATCGACATTGCCTTGGTTCCTTGCGCGTACGAGCTCTTGTACGAGCACCTACGGTCGTATGAAACACCGTCTTCTGCTCTGTTGGCTTCCTCGTTAAACTTTTCCTTAGAATTTTTTTCTCCCTGTCTAGTTAGTAAACAAGGCAATCCAACTACAGATAAAACCTTAGAAATTTGGCACCTAACGAAACAGGCCAAAACCTACAAAACAAAACATCTGCCAAGACTAAAATTCAAACTTACTTAAGAACACAAAATCTACTCTATTATACCTTCTCTCTTTCTCTTTAATGCTTCAGCTTCTTCAATCATTATAAAACTTACCTCTTCTACTTCTTGTTCTTCCTTTTGTTCATCGACGACGTATAGCTTTATACGTTGACCATTCACTACCCATGGGGCATCTTTTCCTCCTTTTAATCGAATGGCTCCGGAATTGTAAACTTCTTCAATAACGTAGGGCCCTTCCCATCTGGATCTGTGCTTTCCTAGAAACAACTTAAGACGAGAATTGAATAGGAGGACCTTATCCCCCGCATTAAATGTTCTATTCAAGATTTTCCTATCATGCCACTTTTTAACCTTCTCTTTAAACAAACGGGCACTTGGATAAGCATTATTCTGCAGTTCTCCTAAGACATGCATATCTAATAGTTGATACATCTCCAACGTATCTATAATTTATGAAGTATTCATGCTATATTTACATCAATTATATATGGTTTTGGTGCACTTTTATATTATTTTTATGGACTAACATATTAATCCAGTGCCTAGTGCCAGTTGTTATTTTTTTGCTTGTTTTTGGTTTTACAGAAAATCAATACCTACGAAAGTCCAAACACGGCGAAACTTTTTGACGATTTTTTCTGGAACATAAGAGACCCTAGAAGCTTCGGGAGGTGAACAGAAGACCCACGAGGCTCTCACAAGCCAGGGCGCCCTCCCTGGGGGGTAGGGCGCGCCATGGTGGCTTGTGGCCCCCCCGCAGCTCCGTTAACCCTAATCTCTGGCCTATAAATTCACATATATTCCAAAACCCTTGGAGAGAGACCTGAAACAATTTTTCCGCCACCGCAAGTTCCTGTTTCGCGACGATCTCATCTGGAGGATTTTTTCGGCACTCTGCCAAAGGAGGAACCCATCCACGGATGCCTTTCATCAACCATGCTGTCTCCATGGTGATTTGTGAGTAGTTCATCCTCGGGGCTGAGGGTATGTACTAGTAGCTATGTGTTTGATCGCTCTCTCTCTCATATTCTTGATGGATTCTGATCTTGATGTATCATGAGCTTGATTAATAAAGTTGGATCTTATGATGTTCATCTCCCTCTATCTCTTTTTGTGGTGAATTGGGTCTTGCTCTTTGATGTTTCTTTATGTTGGATTGAATACTTTGGATTTGAGATTGCATGATGCATGTCTAGTATTAACTTGCGGATACCCGTGGTGACATTGGGGCAATCTAGGCATCAAGGTTGAACGATAGTATCATATGGTGTTGTCATAGTATGATCTCTAGGACTATCTGTGACACTTTGGGGGTGGTTCAATAGATCGATTGGAAAGCCAACTTTGAGGTGGTTTGCTACCTATGCGATTTCACCCTACTTTCTCTGATAGAAATAGAAACTTTGGAGTGATTCTTTGCTGCACTTTGAGGGATTATCATGATGTTCCATTATGTTAATGATGTTGAGAGATTGCACTAGTGAAAGTACGAACCCTAGGCCTTGTTTCCAAGCATTGAGATACCGTTTTTACCTATTTTTGTTACTTGTTACCTTGCTGTTTTTATTTATTCATATTATGAAAATATATTTCTGCAATCCATATTACACCTCTATCATCATCTCTTCGCCGAACTAGTGCACCTATACAACTAAAAATTGTATTAGGTGTGTTGGGGACACAAGAGACCACTTGTATTTGATTGCACAGTTGTTTGAGAGAGAACCACCTTCATCCTACACCTCCCATGAATTGATAAACCTTAGGTCATCCACTTGAGGGAAATTTTCTACTGTCCTACAAAACTCTGCGCTTGGAGGCCCAACAAAGTCTACAAGAATAAAGTTGCGTAGTAGACATCAAGCTATTTCTGGTGCCGTTGCTGGGGAGGTGAGTGCTTGAAGGTACCTTCTTTAGATCTTGCAATTGAATCTTTTAGGTTCTTGTTTTTCACTAGTTTGGTTTATAAAAGAAAAATACAAAAAAATGGAAGTGAAGTTGTGTCAAATTCTTCATCTTTATAAAGTTTTTCTTGAAAACATGGAATCCGATAATTGCTATGAAGTGTTAAAAGAAGAATTTAACACAATGTTTGGTGTAAGTTCCTTGAATGTTAAGCATAATTGCAATGATATTAGTATGGATTCTTTGAATATCCCTGATGCTAATGATATTAGCCATAAGCTTGGGGATGCTATGTTTGATGAAGATGATCTTTTTAGTCCCCCTACTTTTGATGAGAAAATTTATTATGATGAGAACATGCCTCCTATTTATGATGATTGCAGTGATGATGAAAGTGGGTTTGGAAGAGTGTCAACTTTAGGTAACAATGATCCCACTATTTTGGAGGGTGTTGAATCTTATTGGAATAATGATAAAAGTGGATTTGGAGAGGTCACAACTTTATTTAGTGATGATTCCACTATTTTGGAAGAGGTTTCAATTGATTATGATGAGAACAATGTTGCTATCTATGATGATTATTGTGATGACATGTATGCTATAAAGAGTGATGAGAACCATGAAACTTGCCATCATGATTTTAATGTTCAATTGGGTTATTTTATAGAGTTTGCTCCCACTACTATTAATGGGATGAAATTTTCTTATGTTGAGAGTAATAAAAATCTTATGCATGTGGATCATGAAAAGAATGCTTTATGTGAAATCTATATTGTTAAATTTGTTCATGATGCCACTGAAAATTATTATGAGAGGGGAAGATATACTTATATATAGTTCAACAACATCAAGTTTCCTCCCTTTATGTTGAAACTCTTAAAGTTACAATTGTTATTCCTTCCTATGCTAGTTGATTCTTGTTTCAATAAATTGCTTGCTTATAAAATTCCTATGCATAGGAAGTGGGTTAGGCTTAAATGTGTTTGCTGTATGATTCATGATGCTGTCTTTGTATTTCCATTCCTATTTTTATGTGAGCATCATTAAAATTATCATGCCTAGCTATAAGGCTTTAGAGAAAAGTGCTTGTTGGGAGGCAACCCAAAATTTATCCTTTCTGTTTTTGAGTGTTTACATGATTAATGCTACTATAATAATCATGTTTTGTACCTTTTCTTTTAATAAGGTGCCAAGTTTAGCCTTAGGGATGTTGCAAATGCTTGTTTATTAGGTTCTGTGCAGAAACAGAAACTTTTGCGTGTAGTGATTGAATTGTTTATCTTTACTGGAATGTGATCAATTGCTGAAATTTTTACACAGTACTAAGTTACAAATTGTTTGCATTTTCCGAAATTTTCAGAATTTTTGGAGTTACGTAAGTATGATAATAAATTAGATCTTTACGTACTATTCTGTTTTTGACAGATTCTTTTTGGTTTTCTTTGTTTGCTTGTTTTAAAGTTTCCATGGCATATATTGGGGGATATAAATTGTGGAAATGATAAAATATAGTAGACATTATTTGGGACTGATTATGAATCTTATCTTGGTAGTACACAAGTGAATGATTTAATTATGTTATACTAACCTATCTCACGAGTTTATGTTAAGTTTTGTGTGAATGAAGTTTTCAAGTTTTGGGTGAGATTGAGATATGAGAAGAATAAGGAGTGGCTAGAGCCTAAGCTTGGGGATTCCCAAGGCACCCCAAGGTAATATCTAAGGAAGACTCAAGCGTCTAAGCTTGGGGATGCCCTGGATGGCATCCCCTCTTTCGTCTTCAAAACTATCGGTATGTCCCACTCGGAGCTATATTTTAATTCTTCACATGATATGTGCTATTCTTGGAGCATCTTTCTGTTTTGTTTGCTGTTTGATACAATCCTTAGATCTGAAAATTTTGATTTGGAGAGAGTTTATACATAGCTACCTATTTACTTAAATACTCTTTGTTCTTCACTTATATCTTTTGGAGTAGTTTATTGTTTACTCTTGTGCTTCACTTATATCTTTAGATTAAGAAATTTATGAATGAATTGAATGTCATGTGCTTCATTTATTATATGTACATTGAGAAGTAAACATGCATCCTCTGTTTAACCTGTTAAACTAGAAGTGAGACTATGATAGTGCATATCTTTAATCAAGTAAGGGAGTTATATTATAATGACAATGAGCGTTAGTTTTATTAAGTTGAACGTATCATGTTGTGGTGGTAAGTATCTCCCAGTGAAGGACAGATGATTGGCTTGGCACATGTTTACACATGTTTGATAAATTCCAAATTCAGCCTTGATGGTATTCAGGTTTGTAGGTTATCATCATGATTATATTTTCTTAATAATGTTACTATTAGAGAATGCATGATTGTGGTTTTCGTGCTTGGTAAAGTGGTTGCCCCCAGTTTTTTGCTAGCCTTTTCTTGGACTAAGCGGAACTACTGCTTGTGCATCCAATCCTTGAAACAAGTTTATGCCACAAAATGTCCACCATACCTACCTATAGATGGTACTGCATTGCCATTCCAAGTAAATTTGCATGTGCCACCTCTAAACCATCAAATAAACTTCTATTATGTGTGCCCGTATAGCTCATGGAGTGGTGGGGGTAGTCATTATTTTCCATGCTAAATGTGTTTTACTCATGACGAGAGTTTATTCTCTTGTCAAATGTATGAGGAAGGCTGGTAATAGGAATGCCCAGTCCCAAATAAAAAAATAATGTTGAAAAAAGACACTCCTCTGGAAAAGTTGAAAGTTGGCAGGCACCCGTGGATTCGGCTAGCCATGGTTTGTGTTGGTTATGGTGGAAAGGGAGTGTAAAAGCATGGGAACCGCCATTGATATGTTTAGCGTGGAAAATATTGGAAACTTTTGTCGTTAAACCATTGACAGGAAAAGTACACCTCTCAAAATAAATTTATCTCTGTTTTAAACCAAATGAGCTCTGGCATATGTTAATCCCTGCTTCCCTCTGCGAAGGGCCTATCTATTTACTTTTTGTGTTGAATCAATTCCATCTTTTTCTCTCTTTTGGCACCACGTATTGAGCATGGGGATCACTCTTAGGTTTGCATGCATTCTTCTAATAAAAATTTGTTGAGCATTGTATAAGTATGATGGTTATCTTCAAATTGGGTTACCTATTCGTCATATTTAATTCATTGATTGCTTTATGTTAGCAATAAAATCTTGAAAGATTGCGAGATACTTCATTACCACCTTATGATATGCTGAAGTTAATGGAATGATCCTACTTGTTATTAGAATTACCATTGCCTATGTGATCAAAGGTAGGTTCTATTCTAGCATTCACACTTCATAAATTATTTCTTTTATCATTTACCTACTCGAGGACGAGCAGGAATTACGCTTGGGGATGCTGATACGTCTCCAGCATATCTATAATTTATGAAGTATTCATGCTATATTTACATCAATTATATATGGTTTTGAGGTGTGAGGAAACGGTCCCAAGTAATCTAGACCCCAAACATCAAAAGGTTCACAGACTAGATTATAATTCATGGGCATTTCTTGCCTCCTACCTATATTACCTGTACGTTGACATGAATCACAACTTTTCATGAACTGCTGTGCATCTTTGAAGAGTGTAGGCCAATAAAAACCTGATTGAAATACCTTGGCGGAGGTACGATCTCCAGCGTGATGCCCAGCATAAGGGCTACAATGACATTTGTCGAGGATGGCATTCATCTCATGTTCAGGGACACACCGCCTGATCATATTATATGGCCCATGCCAATAAAGGAAAGGATCATCCCAGAAGTAGTACTTCAACTCACTAAAGAATAACTTCCTTTGGTTATAGTTTAAATCCGGCGACATATACTTTCCTACAAGAAAGTTAGCATAATCTGCAAACCAAGAATCTATTTTTTTAATCATAGCCAAACTCTCGACTGGGAAGGATTCATTTATTGGAACTAGATCATAAGGTATCCTTTCCATGCGGGATAGATGATCTGCCACTGGGTTGTCTTCACCTCTTCGATCAACAATCTGCAAATGAAACTCTTGAAGTAACAATATCGATCGAATCAATCGAGGCTTAGCGTCCTTCTTAGAGAGAAGATAACGAAGGCGCGATGTTCCATGTGCACGATTACTTTAGAGTTAATAATATAAGGCCTAAATTTATCACAGGCAAAGACAATAGCAATTAATTCTTTCTCAGTCGTGGCTAAGTGTTTCTGATCATCATCCAAACTCCTGCTAGCATAAAAGATAACGTTAAGCGTCCTTTCATCTCGCTATCCTAAGACTGCTCCTATTGCATAATTGCTAGCATCGCACATTATCTCAAAAGGTTCATCCCACTTAGGAGGTTGGATGATGGGAGCTGTTATCAAAGTATCCCTTAGCTTTTGGTAAGCCAACATGCATTTTCATCAAAAGAGTATGGCAGATCTTTCTGCAAAAGGTCAGTGAATGGTTTTGAAAGCTTAGAGAAATCTTTAATAAACCTCCTGTAGAAACTTGCATGACCCATAAAAGTTCGCATTCCCTTAGCATCCTGAGGGTAAGGTAAATTTTCTATTACCTCAATTCTCTCTTGATCTATTTCGATGCTCTTACCGAAAACTCTGTGCCCCAAAACCACTCATTCAGTGACTATAAACTGATTCTTTTCCCAGTTTAATACGAAACCTATTTCCTCACACCTCTGCAAAACTTTAGTAAAATTGTAGAGACAGTGGTCAAACGAAGTGCCTTGGACAGAAAAGTTGTCCATGAACACTTCAACAATTTTCTAAATAAAATCAGGGAAAATTTTAGAAACACACTTTTGAAAAGAAGGTGGTCCATTACATAAACCAAAGGGCATTCTACGATAAGCATTGGTACCGTAAGGACAAGTGAAGGTGGTCTTTTCTTGATCTTCCAGTCGAATTGGTATCTGAGAGAATCCAGCATATCCATCGAGATAGCAAAAATAAGAATTGTTTGCTAATCTCTCCAGTATTTCATTTATGAATGGCAATGGGTAGTGATCCTTCCGAGCCCATTTATTTAGTTTCTTGAAATCAATACACATACCATATCCAATAACGGCTCTAGCAGGGACTAGGTCATTATTTTGGTTAGTCACCATAGAAACTCCTCCCTTTTTAGGAAGGAAATGGACCAGACTAACCCATTTACTATCAGAGATTGGATAAATGACTCCAGCATCTAGGAGACAAAATACCTCTTTTCTTACGACATTTTTTGAGTAAGGGTGTAGCTGTCTTTGGCTCTCGATTACTGGCTTAGTACCTTCTTCTATAGGAAAAGCATGCCAATAAATGGATGGGTCTATCCCTCTCACATCTTTCATTGAATATCCCAAAGCTTTACGGTGTCTTGATAACACCGATAATAGTTTCTATTTCTCTCTTCCTGAAAGGTCAGCATTAACAATAACAGGAAATTTTTCAGTTTTATCCATAAATTCGTACCTCAACCCTTTTGGCAAAGGTTTAAGAATTGGAGGTGGTAACTCCTCGTCCCCTTTTCCTTCTAGAACCTCATAAAATTTATTCAGGCGGGGACTAACCACTGGGGTTGCATCAATTATCATTTCAATTTCCTCCTTCTCTTCATCTTCAAATAAGGATTTAGGTTTTACCAAGACCTTTTCAACTTCATTGTCTAGAGTCTGTAGGTGAATTTCAGCTAGCTTATTTATTTGTAGTTCTTCCTTGTCTTGGGACTCCCTATGATAAGGCTTGTTCATTATGGTTGAGAAGGGAAATTCAATCATGTCTTCTCCCCATTTCATGGAGATTGTCTTCTTGTTTATATATGTCCCTGCAACATTTAGAAAAGAGGTTCCAAAGACAATGGGACAATCTTCGTTCTCAGAAATCATCAAGACAAAGATGTCAATAGGGTAGATAAGCTAACCAATAATAATGTTGACATCCTTGATGATGCCACAAGGTTCTCTATTAGTCTTGTCTGCAAGCTTAATAACCACATCAGTTGGCTCAAGAGTGTGTGGCGAAATTTCATTGTAAATTTTTGCATAAAGACTAGAGGGAATGATATTGACAGGTGATCCGGGATCGCAAAATTCAAAGTAAGAATTGCTACCAAATGAGCATGACAATATTTGTTTACCTGTATCTTTACCTTCAGTGCAACCCTTCAAATAGGCGGTGGTATCTCAATCTAGGTGAACTTCTTTATTTACCACTGATACAAGCGTAGCAAGCTCTTTCACAATATCAACGTGAGGTGGGATCCCATACTGTTCAACCTTGACACTCTTCTTATGCTTAGGTGGGAGTGAATCAACCTTTTCTTTTGCCTTCTTCTGAAAATAGGCTTCCTTCCGGTTGGTAGTCGGGGTGCTTTTGTCGTTATTGCTTCTACTATCCGAATTGCCTTATATTTCCAGTTATATCTAAGATATCCTTCATCGCGTAGCTGCAAAAACTCAGAAAAGTCTTTCTAGATTTGTAAAGAAGGGTTAGTTCCAATATTAAACTCATTGCGAAGATTTTTCATCTTTTTAGACTTAGAGAAGAATTTAATACTATCATAACTAGGGTCAATCTTCTTTTTCTTTTTGGGCAAAGGAACCAACTTTCAGCATTTTGGCGTATCTTATCAAGTAACCCCCAAGCTTGGGAAATGTTAGAATCCATAAAGGATCCGTGTGAAGCAAGATCCACCACCTGCTTACTCAGCTGATCTAGTCCTCCATAAAAGAAATGAACAATCAAATAAGGAAGGTAATAATGGTCAGGACATTCAAAGAATATACTTCGGTACCTGTTATATGCATCAACTAAGCTCTCACCTGGACGTTGCCCAAAACTACCAATCTTACTTCTTACTTTATAAAGTTTACCTTGAATATCGTAGCAAGCTAGGAACATAGAGGAAAACTTCTTCCAATTGTTTAAGGTACCTACAGGTTGATCTCATAGCCATCTATCAGCATCATTAGCAAGGGTATGTGAAAATAATTTCAATTTAATTTCTTCATGAGTGAGATCGTGCAACTGGAATGTACCACATAAGGTATCGAACTCGTGCATGTGCTGATAAGGATTTTCAGTTCCATCACCTCGGAATGTCATCTTTTTCAACATATCAAGTAACCGAGGATTGATTTCATAATTTTTACCAGTGAGGTCGGGGCCAACGGATATAAAGTGTTCTCCTCGAGCAGGGCCCGCAACAATCTCAACGCCCACCTGGTAAATTTGTTCTTGTGTGACCATGGTTGCCTGAAACCTGCAAAGACTATTAGAACACAAGATAATTCAAAACTTAAAGCAAAGCCAAAATCGCTCAGCTCCCAGGCAATGCCGCCAAAAAAAGCTTGAGGGCCTGCAAGTGCACAGGGTTTAGTTGTATCCTTTTTGAAGTAAGAGTATCGATCCCACAGGGAGCACAGGAATTAGGCCTTGCCTCTTGTAATGAATTATGGATTTGTACCTACAAGTAATTGTAGACTCCAAGCAAAGTGAGGGTGGAAATAAATGATTGTTTTTGGTGAAGAATGAACTGAAAGTAAATAACATAAAAAGTAGTAAAAATAGTAGCACGAGTAACAAGTGGAACTGACAGTGGAGTAAGGCGTTCGCAGGGAGTCTGGAATTCCCATTGGTATGTTTCTAATGCAACATATGCATCGGCATAATATTGTCTGGATACTTGAGCCACTCTTGACGGTTATGTTGGGCGGAGCCGGGTACAGAACATGTTCTACTCTAGGTAGACTTCGTGCCACGGATGCCACTACTGTAGTCTCCCCTTGCAGGTGAAAACTACGGTAATTAAGGGTTGCCCCGTGGACGAGGCCTCTCTAAGGGTTCTCCGCAATTCCCCTATCAATTGCAAAACCTAGGGGTGACGGCTTTTACTGTCACCTCTAATTACCTTCACGTCCTACACTTTACAATGACAGTGATACACTTCATGGCCTTGCGGCGATAATGCTGACTGGGGCCCCTTTACAACATTCACGAAATTTATTAAACTAAGCATTCAACAGAGAATCTCATATCCAATATAACACTTCAGATCCTATACATACCAAGGTTCATCTATATCCCCGAGAACTAAGGGGTTTACTCACACATAGGGACACCAAGCATCATGGGTATGGTGATGATAAACATGGATGAATCACACAAGCAACACACAAGATGATCCACTAGGGTTCTTGATGTTAGAACGAGATGAAGTTGGATGCGGATGATGATGATGATGACAGTGGAGATGATGATGATGACAGTGGTAATGATGCCGGCGTCCCCTTCCACGTGGTGGTGAAGATGGTGATCTCCTCCTTGTTAATTCCCCCTCCAGATGACTTCGGAGGCTAGGGTTCCTCTCTCTGGATATGTTTCTGGTGTGTATGTTCATCTCCTCCCCGATCCGATCTCACGGGGTGGAAGTAGTGGACGAGGAAGCGGCGCTGGCACGCCATACGACTGCGCATACGAGCGCACGCACTCGTATGCTAGGCCATCTTTTGCTCTGGACCAGCCGCATGGACTCCTTCCCCCCTTTGCTTCATTCTTTGAATGGTAGGCAATTATCGTATTGAATAACATGATTCCACCATAATTTCCTGGGATTCCTTCCATAGAACTTTATTTAATCCAAAAGATGTTACCTGAGGAATACCGACAAAAAGAAGTGCGTGAACGTGGTAAAATTCAACAAGGCCTACCAAGTAGGCACAAAATAACTATCAAAATTATCATAACATTTTGGACTCATCAGTACATTCGCAAGTGCTACAGAAAGAGAAATCACACTACGCCAGTATGCATTTGAGTACTCGAGCATTTCTGAATCATTAGGATGATCAAAATCGAAGTGACCAACATTCATACCACCATGATAAATGAGAAGGGAGGTGGCATCTCATACGGTCATGATAATAAGGCATGTCAAAGGCCAAGCTGTCGGCTAAGTTGACAACAGATTCGGTACCAAGGGCGGGGGACGAAGAGAACCATTATTCTGCTCATTAGGATGAGGCGGACCAATTGGCAAGGTTCTCGTCCACCAGTGGCTATCGGAATGTCAACAACAATAACGACATGGTTACTCTAGTAGTGTTGTATATCGAGAGTTTGTCTGAGAGTGTCAGTTAAAACACCAGCTTCAGGATTACAAAGGGGCAAAGATGGTATCTAGTGTCATGAATTCAATTCACATCTTGGGAGAAGTCAAAGATGTTGATGATGATCACAACACAATTTGTCAAGAGGTTTTCATGAAGATGTAATTGAACCATGACAGGGTCAAAGCAAAAGGAATGATGAAGGAGAAGGTTAAGGGAATTCACCGATATGGTACAAAGCTCGGAATCAGATGTGCTTTTCAAGACAAAACGATATAATGTTGATAGATTGACGTAAGCTTAGCTCATCGTCAGAGACGTTTACCCAAAGAAAGGGGAACTAGGTAGTACGACCAAGTGTAGCATGATAAAGATGTAGCCAGACAGGCAAGAAATGACAACATGGAAGTTAAACTCTGAAACAACAAAAGTACTAGGAGTATTGATTGATAGCATGGATTCAATTCACTTATCGGCATTCTCGAGTGACAAACAACTCAGAACCCGTGGAATGAACAGAAATGGTGATAAATATTACTTCATTAGGAATTCACAAGATATAGTGCAATGGCATGATATTCTCGATATAAAGGGCAAAAGTTTTCAAGATAGAATAGAATGAAGCTGGACTGGGTCATCGATCTGCGGAATGCAAATACTTTAACCATGCTGGAGAAAAGCAATCAAAGAAGAACAACATGGTCGGAACCATACTTGCAAGGGATCAAATTATGGATATCGGATGGTTTATGCAAAGGGGTAATTATTTTTACGGGAAGCTTCCATGACAAGATCCACATTGTGTCCATGGGCATGAACATAAATGTTCAAGATTGACCCCCATTTTTTCAATGCATACCCTTTTCAATCACTTCCCTTTTGAAAACATTTTAGTGTTGAAAACTTATCTGGTGAAACACCAGTAGAGTATGACTCGCTAAAACTTTCGGGTTCACATGGATTGTAGAAAGCATAGATACAACCCGTCAGAGGCATTCTAGGAACCTATAAAACAAACTATGGAAACAATATATACAAGCCCGAAAACAAGAGTACAGACAACTAGAGCAGATGATACAATTCGCCAAAGGCATTTTGTATCAGGTGAAGGGTCAAGGTAATCCACCAAAGGATCTTGCGGTCTGTGAGGACTGATGGTGTATGGATTAAGCCAATGGCTCCACATCAGAGTCCACTGAGATAAGAAGGAATGCAAAGGCATCAGGTTATGAAAACATCTGAATAACCCAAAGTATAAAATACAGAGGGATTGCAATTTCCAAAGCGGGGAATGAGAAGTAGACCATCTATGCAAAAGGTTGAGGAAGATGAATAGACTTAGATGGACAATCAATCAAGGCTTGATTGGCTGAGAACCAGCTCGTGTATGGAATGACGTCGGAGCCGGAAGGATGATTCCTAGGAATTAGAATGGCAATTGCAAAGGATTTGAATGAAAATTGCTAGACATATGGAGTTAACCACAAGTGCAGGCAGGTAAGAAGAATTTCAAGAGTAGTAGGCACAAAGGATTCTTGGAGTATCTTGTGAAAATAAGAGAACAACTGGGAATGGTTGGATCTCTGGAATGAAGTCATCACGAGAACCTAGAGTTTGCAAAACTATAACCCGAAGAGGTAAGAAGGTTTCAGAACCCAGAGTATGAGATGCGGAATGAAAAGAGTCCTAATCCCATCCATATGTGAATGTGGGCTCATAAGCCACAGAAAATACCTAGGAGTTTGAAAATAAGACTAGACTCGACATCGGCAAGAGGGTTGGGGGTTCTGATTGAGGCACTGTTCGAGGGAGAAAATCCTCGCGGTTGGGAGGTTGTAAATTTCTAGCTGCGGGGATCTACACCAACGATCTTCACCAACTCTACTTCCGCTGCGCTATGAGTTGGTAATGATCAGATCAAACCTTGTATGCATCTTCATAGTGGTCCTGGGTGGATGCGTAGGACGAATTTTTTTTGTTTTCTGTTGCGTTACCCAACAGTGGCATCATGAGCCATGCTATGCGTAGATGCAAGTTATGATCTAGAATACATGAGCTGTATGGGTACTGCCCAATATATTTATGTAGTAGATGAGATCTATTAGTAAATATTTTTTGTGCGGGTAGTAGATGAAATCTATTACCTGATGTTCTTGTTGCTTCCCTTGAATTTGTGTTATTCTGATCTTGACGGCATGGTGGAATTTTGCTACAAAGTTCTGGCAATCTGCACTCCTTCTATAATGCTCTTAGCATGCTAGTTGACAGATCAACGAAGTGCTTCAGTTCTTTGGGTCCCACCTTAGTTAAGAAAGATGAATTTTCGCAAACGAAAGGGCATGCACATATGATCTGCATGGGGGTCATGTGTATACTGAAGTTTAGTATGGGGCTCGAGATTTTTTCTTAAGTCTCATGTGTCATACACCCCACAAAGTTAATCTAGCAGTCTTGAATAATTATACTTGATGATGGATGTTGGTAGCTTCGGTTTGTCTCGAAACCTTAGAAGCCATGTAAAATAAAATTTTGCATGAACCGATTAGAGGCGTTTAATTTGGGTTTGCAAGATGCATGTGCATGAGATGTGGTATAGTCTTCATCTTCTTTAATTTGATTATGTATGAGATGACTATATAATGTAAATTAATTAACATGACCTGCGTGTCATGATTCGGCATGATGGCTGGAGCCATATGATTGTCAATTTAATGACCCGCGTGTTAACCTTGATGTAATGCATTATTTTTATTAGCTATGGAGATAGTAATATTATTTAGTGCATCGACAAGGTGATGACAAGTTTTGCGGAGGTGGACACCGATGCAAAAGCCGTACACGAAGACGGAGGAGAAAAAGCTAAAGAAACAGGCCTTGGCAGAAAAGTTCTGCCACGGCAGCAGTTTTCGAAACTGCTGCCACGGCAACGTTTTTGGCTGAAATTTCGTGAAGACGATGAGTGGTT
This sequence comes from Elymus sibiricus, assembly GCA_039707655.1. Taxonomy (NCBI): domain Eukaryota; kingdom Viridiplantae; phylum Streptophyta; class Magnoliopsida; order Poales; family Poaceae; genus Elymus; species Elymus sibiricus. The sequence continues at coordinate 35,185,636 of CM077668.1, read as the reverse complement.
CTCCATTGGAATAGACTATACCATATCATGCTATTCTGAATTGCCTAAGATATTTACCCTTATATTTTCACCTTTCTGATTGCGCAGTAGTTGCTTTTATTAGGGTGATCCCTCACTTAAAATATCAACTAGTTAGTGTTCTCCCAAGTGTGGCACCATCACAGCATGTATCCTTTCGGGGTGCCACATGGTTTCATGGGTATGAACGACTGGAAAGTGTAAGGCGGGTGAGTTGAGACCTCGCAGCGAGATCACTTGGTTGTCCTGACGTTCAAGCATGAGAGTGCTACTTGTGAGCTGCGTTGGGATTTTCCCCGAAGAGGAAGGGTGAAACAATATAGTAGCGATAAGTATTTCCCTCAGTGAGAACCAAGGTTATCGAACCAGTAGGAGAATCACACAAATGCCATGTAAACAGCACCTACACACACAAGAGCAAATACTTGCACCCAACGCGGGCAAGAAGGTTGTCAATCCCCTTGAACTCGTTACTTGCAAGGATTAAATCTAATAGTTGTACGTAGACAAATTGCAAAGTAAAATAAAAGAAGTAAAATTGCAGCAAGGTAATTAGGGTTTTAGTAATATGATAAAAGTAAGACCCAGGGGTCATACTTTTCACTAGAGGCTTCTCTCTCATTAAGATAGCATACGGTGGGTAGACGAATTACTGTTGGGTAATTGATAGAAAAGCGCCTAGTTATGATGTTATTCATGGCAATGATCATGTATATAGGCATCACGTCCATGACAAGTAGACCAAAATGATTGTGCATCTACTACTATTACTCCACTTCGAGAGCGCTTCTATGCTTGCCTCTCTAGGTATTAAGTTCATAACAAACAGAGTAATGCATGAAGTATGATGACATGATGTAGACAAAGTAAACTCAGGCAATATGAATAAACCCCATCATTTTATCCTTAATGGCAACAATACAAATACGTGGCTCGCTGCCCCTTCTGTCATGAGGTGAGGACACCGCAAGATTGAACCTACTACAAAGCACCTCTCGCACTGAAGATAAATCAATCTAGTTGGCCAAACCAAACGGATAGATCGGAGAGAAATACAAAGCTATAACAATCAGCATAATAAAGTTCAAAAAAGACTCAATTACTTTCAATTAATAATCTGATCATAAACCCACAATTCATCGGATCCCAACAAACACACCGCAAAAGAATATTACATCGGATAGAACTCCATGGAGATATGGAGAACTTTGTATTGAAGATCGGAGAGAAAGAAGAAGCCATCTAGCTACTAGCTATGGACCCATAGGTCTGTGGTAAACTACTCACACATTATCAGAAGGGCAGCAAGGTTGATGTAGAGGCCCTCCGTGATCGATCCCCCCTCCGGCAGGACGCTGGAATCAGGCTCTAGAAGGGATCGCGGAAGAACAGAGGCTTGCGGCGGCGAAAAAGTTATTTTGGGTGGCTCTCTATTGGTTTGGGAATATATGGGAATATATAGAAGTGGAATTAGGTCAAACGGAGTTGCGTGGGAGTCAGTAGCTCAGGGGGAGCGCCTACCCCCCTGGAGTGTGCCCTGTGAGCTTGTGGCTCTCCCGTAAGTCTTCTGGCCTCCTCCTGAACCTTCTAGAGTCCCTTGTGGTCCAGAAAAAATCACCGTAAAGTTTCATCGTGTTTGGACTTCGTTTGGTACTGATATTCTAAAAAGCCAAAAACAAGCAGAAAACAGGAACTGGCACTGGGCACTGAGTTAATAGGTTACTTCCCAAAAATGATATAAAATTGCATAAAAAGTATCTAAGATTGAAAATATAATAGCATGAAACAATAAAAAATTATAGATACATTGGAGACGTATCAGCATCCCCAAGCTTAATTCCTGCTTGTCCTCGAGTAGGTAAATGATAAAAACAGAATTTTTGATGTTGAATGCTACCTAGCATGTTTATCATGTAATCTCTTTTATGGTATAAATATTGAGAAACAATGAAGTAATTGATATCAACATAATAATATTCATGAATATAAGAACATAATCATTACTTTTTCAAAATATACGATGCTCAACGAATGTTATCCCTACTCATTGAATTACGTAGGCATGGCATGACTCCGCCCTCACCGCATAAATATAAATCATGAGCACCACGGTGTCAAACTAGGAAATTGGATCATACTTTTTAACGTGCTTCAGCATTTTCAACTCCACTCAATACATGAGCGTGAGACATGGACATTAGCACTACGGGTGGAATAGAATGCGGTGGTAAAGATATATAGGAGAAGTCAAAAAGGAAGAAAAGCTTGCATCAACTCGGTGGATCAATAGGCAATGGAGAGGCCCATCAATCGATATCAATGCAAGGAGTAGGGATTGCCATGCAACAGATGCACTAGAGCTATAAGTGTATGAAAGCTCGAATGAAACTAAGTGGGTGTGCATCCAACTTGCTTGCTCATGAAGACCTCGGGCATTTGAGGAAGTCCATCATTGGAATATACAAGCCAAGTTCTATAATGAAAAATCCCCACTAGTATATGAAAGTGATAACTCAGGAGACTCTCTATATGGAGAACATGGTGCTACTTTGAAGCACAAGTGTGGTAAAAGGATAGTAGCATTGCCCCTTCTCTCTTTTTATCTCATTTTTCTCCTTTTTTTTAGAATAATATCATGAACCTCATCCCCACTTTTGCAAGGACTCATTAGTCTCCATTATTCTTTACCTCACTGGGACAATGCTCTAATAATGATGATCATCACACTTTTATTTACTCACAACTCGATATTACTACTCGATAACTGGAACAATATGACTCTATATGAATGCCTCTGGTAGTGTACTAGGATGTGCAATGATCTAGCGTAACATGTATAACAATGATGAATGGTGGCTTTGCCACAAATATCATGTCAGCTCTATATGATCATGCAAAGCAATATGATGATGACCACACATGTCATAGGACGGAACGGTGGAAGTTGCATGGCAATATATCTCGGAATGGCTATGGAAATGCCATGATAGGTAGGTATGGTGGCTTTTTTGAGGAAGATATAAGGAGACTTATGTGTGATAGAGCGTATCATATCATGGGGTTTGGATGCACCGACGAAGTTTGCACCAACTCTCGAGGTGAGAAAGGGCAATGCACAGTAGCGAAGACGCTAGCAATATACGGAAAGATGGTAGTGCGTAATTGTGCATGAACTCACATTAGTCATAAAGAACTCATATATTTATTGTGAATGTTTTATTAGACCTCGAAGCAAAGTACTACTCGCATGCCCCTAGGGAGGAGGTTGGTAGGAGTTAACCATCGCGTGCCCCCGATTCAAACAGCACAAAGGATTTCAATCAGACATAAAAATGATCATGCATCCCCGTCATGCCATGTTGGACACTTAAATGAGTAGTTAATAACAAACTTTAATACCGATATTTCTACTAACCAATGATCATGAACCAATACCCTTTCATATTACTATATCAATATAATTAAATCACACGTTTCATATTTAGTGATCTACATGAAAGTTTTTATTATATCATTCTTAAATACCTATCCTTTTTCGACTAGTCTTATAACCCGTGCTCATTACCACTTCCTATTTAAGACTATCAAAAAGATTTAAGTGAAGCATGAGAGTGCAATCATTTCTATAAAATATATAATCACCGCCATGCTCTAACAAATATAAGTGAAGCACAAGAGCAACTGCATAGCTCAAAAGATATAAGTGAAGCACATAGAGTATTCTAGCAAATTATGATGAATGTGTGTCTCTCTCAAAAAGGTGTGTCCAGCAAACAATGATTGTGGAAAACTAATGAGCAAACAAAATAAAACTATTGCACAAGACGCTCCAAGTAAAACTCATATCATGTGATGAATAAAAATATAGCTCCAAGTAACATACCGATGAATTGTGGACGAAAGAGGGGATGCCATCTGGGGCATCCCCAAGCTTAGACGCTTGGGTCGTCCTTGACTATTACCATGGGGTGCCTTGGGAATCCCCAAGCTTAGGGTCTTGCCACTCCTTATTCCTTCATCCATCGTGTTCTCACCCAAAACTTGAAAACTTCAGCACACAAAACTCAACAGAAACTTCGTTAGATCCGTTAGTATAATAGACAAATCATAAACTTTAGGTACTGTTGTAAACTCATTCATAATTGTTCTTGCATAATACCTACTGTATTCTAACTTCTCCATGACTTATACCCCCCGATATAATCCATAGCATCATTAAAATAAGCACACTATGCACTAAAAACAGAATCTGTCTAAAACAGAACAGTCTGCAATGATCTAAATAAAAAATATACTTCTGTAACTCCAAAAATTCTGAAAAATTAGGACAACATAGACAATTTTTAAGTAAATCATGTGTAAAAATGTCAGCCAATTCCCACGTTCCAGTAATTTATAGCATTTTCTGTACTGGACATAAAACTCTCTGTTTTTGCACCAAATCAAGTCAACTATCATCCAAATCATCCCAAATGCTTTACTTGGCACAAACACTAATTAAAATATAAAAACACAATAATTACAGTAGCAATAATTATGTCATCACACAAAATAGAAAGTAAAAGCAAAAATTTAAGATAACTATTGGGTTGCCTCCCAACAAGCGCTATTGTTTTATGCCCCTAGCTAGGCATAATGCATTGTTTCAAGTACTATCATCTTTCGGTTCCAACTCCTCAATTATACATCCAGGCTTTCTAGGAGATTTAGCAAACATATTTTTACCAATTACACTCCTAGGAACAAAGTTGAGGAATTTGTTTTCAGTAATAGGTTCCTTTATCAAATTGATGAAATTGGGATGGACACTAATCATTTTAAGATCCTCGTTCTCTTTACCAGATGAAGCACCCTTATTTTTAGGAACATACATAAACTTAGAATTCTTATTTATAGGAGTCCTTTCAATAGTTTTAATGGAAGAAAAAGCTATACCCTAATTATTAATGATTTCTTCCAATTTATCAATTCTAGCAGGACTTTGTTCTACTCTTTCAGTGATTATTGGCTCCTTTTCCTTTAGCATCTTTAATGTGGTTCCTACCGTTGAGCCAAATTTAGTAACTGGATTATGGACCTTCTTGTCTAAATTTTCAATATGTTCAACAGTAGACATTTTATTTTCAATAGTTTCCAGCCTTTGCATAACACATGTTCCAAAGTCAATGCCGTTTCATTAATAGTAATAGGTGGTGATTCTACTAAATTTCCCATAGCATTGAAAGCATCCATGGGGTGACTACTTAGAAAGTTACCTCCGGTAATAGTATCAAGCACAAATCTATACCAAGTAGTAACACCCACATAAAAATTGCGAAGCGGAACGGTAGTGGATTGCTTACGAGTTGATCTATTTTGAGCATCGCAAATCCTATACCAAGCATCTTTTAAACTCTCTCCTACCCTTTGTTTAAAATTAAGCACTTCATTTTTAGAGTTAGAAGTAACAAGCGAAGAACTAGCCATAGTAGCAAAGCAAGCAAGAAAGCAAAAAAGCAAAATAAAATATTTTTGTGTTTTTCAAATTTTTATAACGAGACTAATAAAAGTAAATAAAGGCAAAAACAAGTAAATGATAATTTGTGTGAAGGAACCTCATAGGTATTTGATGATGTCTCCCCGGCAACGGCGCCAGAAATTCTTTCTGCTACTTGTGAGCTGCGTTGGGACTTTCCCCGAAGAGGAAGGGTGAAGCAATATAGTAGCGATAAGTACTTCCCTCAGTGAGAACCAAGGTTATTGAACCAGTAGGAGAATCACACAAATGCCACGTAAACAACCCCTACACACACAAGAGCAAATACTTGCACCCAATGCGGCAAGAGGGTTGTCAATCCCCTTGACTCATTACTTGCAAGGATTAAATCTGATAGTTGTAGATAGACAAATTGCAAAGTAAAATAAGAAGTAAAATTGCAGCAAGGTAATTAGGGTTTTAGTAATATGATAAAAGTAAGACCCGGGGGCCATAGTTTTCACTAGAGGTTTCTCTCTCATTAAGATAGCACATGGTGGGTAGATGAATTACTGTTGGGCAATTGATAGAAAAGCGCATAGTTATGATGTTATTCATGGCAATGATCATGTATATAGGCATCACGTCCATGACAAGTAGACCGAAACAATTCAGCGTCTACTACTATTACTCCACTTCGAGAGCGCTTCTATGCTTGCCTCTCTAGGTATTAAGTTCATAACAAACAGAGTAATGCATGAAGTATGATGACATGATGTAGACAAAGTAAACTCAAGCAATATAAATAAACCCCATCGTTTTATCCTTAATGGCAACAATACAAATACGTGCCTCACTACCTCTTCTATCACGAGGTGAGGACACCGCAAGATTGAACCCATTACAAAGCACCTCTCCCACTAAAGATAAATCAATCTAGTTGGCCAAACCAAACAGATGGATCAGAGAGAAATACAAAGCTATAACAATCATGCATAATAAAGTTCAGAAAAGACTCAATTACTTTCAATGAATAATCTGATCATAAACCAACAATTCATCAGATCCCAACAAACACACCGCAAAAGAAGATTACATTGTATAGAACTCCATGGAGATTATGGAGAACTTTGTATTGAAGATCCGAGAGAAAGAAGATGCCATCTAGCTACTAGCTATGGACGTGTCGGTCTATGGTAAACTACTCACACATCATCGGAAGGGCAGCAAGGTTGATGTAGAGGCCCTCCGTGATCGATCCCCCCACCGGCAGGACGCCAGAATCAGGCTCCAGATGGGATCATGGAAAAACAGAGGCTTGCGGCGGTGGAAAAGTTATTTCAGGTGGCTCTCTCTTGGTTTGGGAATATATGGGAATATATAGAAGTGGAATTAGGTCAAACGGAGTTGCGTGGGAGTCACGAGCTTAGGGGGCGCGCCCTGTGAGCTCGTGGTTCTCCCGTAAGTTTTCTGGCCTCCTCCCAAACCTTCTAGGGTCCCTTCTGGTCCAGAAAAAATCACCGTAAAGTTTCATCGTGTTTGGAGTTCGTTTGGTACTGATTTTCTCAAATGCCTAAAACAAGCAGAAAACAGGAACAGGCACCAGGCACTGAGTTAATAAGTTAGTTCCCAAAAATGCTATAAAATTGAATAAAAAGTATCTAAGATTGATAATATAATAGCATGAAACAATCAAAAATTATAGATACATTAGACACGTATCAGAGAGTCCTGAGCTCGAAACACGCCCATCGAAAGATGAACAAGAGTCACATAGAGATGTGATCGGTAAGTTTGCCTACCAATTGATATTCTCGTCACTTGAGATGGATGGCATCCTTGGCATTGAATTGAAATATGGGTCTTGAATTGCTCACAATCAATTATGAGAGATATTGATTTGAGTGGGAGCGCACTTTAGACTTAAATTGTTTAATTGTCAGTGCATTTAATTACTGAACATTGTCTAAGTGTAATTTGCAAAATAGTTGTAGAATAATGGCTCATGTTTTCACCTTCCCTGTTGAAATTGAATAGTTGTTATATATTTGGTTAAAACTTTACAATTGGTAACGTAATGTGAGGATTGTCCTCAAGAGTGCCGAGAAGGATTTTGTCCTATTGCATGCTTTCGGTATTCTCCCACTAATGCTATGGATGATGTGACTCACGTCCTACGATCCAGAAGCTAGAATTTTGTTACGGTCTAGTGCAATATGCTTGCTTCCATGAAACCCGAACTTCAAAAGTTTGGGACAGTTATGAGATTTTCATGCAACTGAAAATTAGTTTTCAGATACAAACAAAGGCTAAAAGATATGAGATATCCAAAGCAATGTTTGTTTGCAAGTATTAGTGAAGTGTTCAATATGCATTAGACTGATGAGAGATGGGAACCAGAAGAATACCAGTCATGTGATGATGGTGAATAAAACAACAACTTAAAGAGAAAGGACAAGTCTGAAGGGTGTTAGTGAGACTTACACACCTAGGAAATCCAGGGCTAACTCCACTCTTGAAAGTTGGGTGTTTCTTCTCTGAGTAGGAGAAATATTGGAATTAAAACTGTTAGAAGTATAAAGGCAAAAAGAAAGGAGACTGGAAGGTCCAGCTCTGGTATGAATATCATACGAGTTATAGATGTATAGGAGGCTGGTCAAAGAAGCAATTCTTGGAAATTAGGATTAAATTGTTAATCGTTGATTCTTGGGTAATGTGATTAAAAGTTGATCATAAGGACACCCGTTCAATTGCATTCTGTTGCAACTCGATGCAAGAACTACTATGTCCTAAACGACTAGCCAACAATGAGGTTTATATACGCGCTGGGAACATAGTAAAACATACTATACCTTCCATCGGCGTATTACCTCTGTATTTATTTTCATAATTCATTTTAGAGTTTTATACACTCTTGCCCATTGCATAATGTTTGTTGCAAGAAGGTTGTTCATAAGAGAACAATTGTTGTTCTGTGTTATGAATAACATAAGGGCCATGCTTCCATTATGAATGGGATGTATGTTATGAATATTGATGATAATGTAATACATCCATAACACTGTCGCTAAATGTCGCAAGACTAAAAGAATACCACATTTACGTGGCACTGGTTTTGGTCACATTGGAGAAACCCGCATGAAGAAATTCCATAGTGATGAATTTTGAATTCATTTGATTATGAATCATCTGACACTTGGAAGTTTCGTCCAAAAGTAAGGTGACTAAAATACCGTTCATAGGCCATCAGGAACGAGCAAGGAACTTATTGGTGATCATACATATTGACGATTGTAGTCCAATAAGTGTCGTTGCTAGCAGTGGATTTGTCTATCTTCACTGATGACTCAAGTAGATGTGTTAATATTTGCTTAATGAGACATCAGTCTAGATCTTTTGAAATAGTTCAAAAGGTTTCCAGAATGAAGTAGAAATTATTGTAACAAGAAAAATTATGTTTCTGCAATTAGATTGCGAATGTCTAATGAGTTATGAAAAGAGTTTTCATAACTTACACCTCTCAGAACACCACTGAGAGTGGAATGTCCGAGAAGATGTAATCAAACCATATATGACATGGTGAGATGAAAGATGACATAAATCAATTTGCCATTATCCCTTTTGAAGTAATGCTTTAGAGACTGTAGCTTTTACATTGAAAAGAGCGCCATCAAATCTGTTGAAATAACATCATGGTTTGGTACACCAAACCTTGCATGCTTTGGCTTTTTTAACATTTGGAATATGAAACATGTGTAAAGTGTTTAAAAACCTATTCCAAATCAGATAAGTGCTACTTTGTTGTTTATCCTAAATTGTTGGGTATTCCTCCATCACTATTCCAAGGCAAAGTGTTTGTCACATAGAGCGGTATATTTTGAAGAAAATGTTTCTTGCAAAAAGGTGAGTGGGAGGACAGTGCAGCTCGACGAGATAACAGAATCTTCGCCATCAGATCAAAGGAATGAAATGTTGGAAGTAGTTCCAGAGTTTCCTACTGCGACTAATATGGAAGCCTCTACATGAGATGTATGGATTTTGGTCGAACTTGTAGCTGATCCACATAGGTAACACTCGTGCAGACCTCTAAGGTCTACAAATAAGATAATGTTGTTTGATGCGGGGATCTGCCCCAACGATCTTCACCAACTCTACTTCCGCTGCGCTACGAGTTGGTAACGATCAGATCAAACCTTGTATGCATCTTCATAGTGGTCCTGGGCTGGTGCGTAGGACGGAATTTTTTTGTTTTCTGCTACGTTACCCAACAGAACAAACAACCCTACTCTCCAGCACGGCCTCCCACCTACATGCCTTAGTCGTATTATTAAGTTATCCTGCAGACACGGTCGGGATCCAGGCCCATCTCATCCTGGATGGTACTACACCTGCCCTGCCGTTCCGCCTCTGGTGAATCTCACGGGCGGCTGTCGAGACCCAGGACCATCACTTCAGATCGTACTACGCTTGCCCTGCTGGCCCATATCTGAACATAACCACATCGTATCTCAGTAAGCGTTTTCATCTTCAACAGCATCTTGTCATAGTCCATCTCGCTCCATGTCGCAGGCCACCAAAGTCCGAGTCCACAATAGTGTATCATATAGTATAACAATATAAAGTATATCAGTGATCGTCACCTAGAGGGATCACTGCCCGGTAATATAGCATGGGAACAGGGACAAGGGTGTAGGGCCAACTGATGAAACACAAGCATTACTAAACTAGGCATGCTGGGATAACAGGTAAAGGCATCAATAAGAGGCAACAAAATCAGGCCATGCAGAGAATAGGATCTACTGAACAATAACTGTACCAATACTCTAATGCATGAAGTAGAGATAAAGAATAATAGGCCATATCTGGAATGATCTAGGGGGTTTTTCTTGCCTCATTGCTCTACAGAAGTGATCTGATCATCTGTGGCGTAGTCGTACTCGGGGTCTACAGCGGTCTCGGGATCTACCGATACGAAGCAAATGCGGAAACTAATAAATAACAGGCATTCAAATACAACACATAATGCATGGCATGGCAAAATGTGATGATGATGTGCTCTAATGCATTACTACAAATTTTAATTGAAGAGGGAAAATATTAGGGAATATTTTTCCAACTCCAAATGTTATTATTAATTGATCTAGTAGCATTTTATCAATGTTCATTATTATAATGAAGTTTGTCATGCATGAAAATGACATATTCGGATTCTTCATATTTTTCTAATCATTTTTTATATATAAATTATTTTCATCCGAGTTATAGATTATTTTCTATGATTTTTCAAAATTTATTGCATTTTCTGGAATTTCTAGAATATATTATTAATTCGAATTTGAATTGGAAATTGCTAGGTGCATCCAGAGTACACCCACCCGTAGAGACTGACTGGTGGGGCTAGGTCAAAGTCAACACAGTCAAAATTGACTGGTCAACAGGGTCAGTGGGACCAGCATGTCGTTGACTCAATTTTTAACAAATCATTTAACTGATTTAATTAGGTTAATTAGAGGTGGGTCCCACTGGTCTGTGTAACATTTTAATTCAAGCATTAATTCCAGTGGGGCCCAACTGTCAGCGGCTGTTAGTTTTAGCAAACGGTGATTAGCACTAACTTAATGACCTGACGCCCTGGACCCACGTGGCAGTGACCCAGGCGCCGGTTAGAATGGAGGCGCGCCGGTGGCGACACAGAAATGCGGTGGCGTCGCACTGGACCTCGCCGGAAAAGCTCCACAGGCGACCAAATTGGCCACAGTTTGTTCCTATAGGAACGACGCGATGAGGCGCGTCTAACGGTGCAAGCAGCAGAAGCGGAGGTGGTCGGAAATGTAGGCTGCATTGACGGCGAGCAGAGACCGAAACTCGAGCTCGACGGGCTCAAGCGTGCGGGAAGAGAACGACTGATCTACAGCTCAGGCATCATCTACGGGTGGCCACGAGCACAATGGTGTGCTCGATTGAGCCGGAGAAGTACTACTGCAGCGGGAGCAAACACATCGGCGGCGACAGAGGTGACACTATGACACGCTGGTTTTCGCTCCTCGATTTTTACTTCACGGGACTGGACTCCCGTTTTTTTCGGTGTTATTGGATTTTCTCTGGATCTTGGGTATATGAAGATGGTTATATAGCCTTGCCTTCCCTATCAGACCAGAGATTCTCTCCAACTCAACCTTGTCACCCAAACTACATTCTCAGGGTTTTGCCGTCAAAACCCTACCTTCCGAATTATCGGAAGGGAAACCCTAATTCCCGCAGTTACAAAGGAACCCTACTTTCCTATGATCTGTTGCCTCCCAAACTTTTCCCAGTGACTCTCCCATATCCATAGACCTTGATATGCAAGAATATTGCCAAGTCATTTGCAATATTTTTCATTTAAAATTAATTCCTTTTTCTGCCATTTAAAGGAATTAAATCCAGGGAAATATCTGTCCATCTCCAAAGCTCATGAAAACTTGTGGAGATGTTCTTTGTGACCATATTGATCCCTCATAAAAATATTGGCCATAATTAAATAAGGAAAATTGCGTTTTCCTTTAATAAGCCAATATTCCATTTCTGCCACTTTCCAGAGGAGCTACTATTTTGGTTGGTCCTAAAATTCCCAAAATATTCCTATGATTGCTTTGACTCATATATACTCCAAATATGTCAAAATATCAAGTTCCATCGTGCAAATTTTGAGCACATCATCCAATTCTTGTTTCTGGACCTATTTTGAGATTGTGAAGCAACTATATTTTAAATTGCTTCATAATTCCTGAAATTAATCCAGGACCTCACACTCCATATATCATGTGAGCATGTCAAAATTAACATCATTTTATCTAGCCAATTTTCCCCAATAATTCCATCTAGTTTCTGTCCAAATGGGAGCACTCTGAAGGAAGTACCACTTTGGTATATCCAAATGAGCTGAAATTTTGCCAGTGCCTCCATACATCCCAATCACCTCCCTACACCAAATTTGAGCCATATCAATCAAGCCATTTGAGTGCACCTTCTATTTCTCATTTCTGGCCAGTTTGACACTTTGTGAAGGAAATACCCTTAGTTCTTATCTGAATGGACTCAAATTTTACCAGGGCCCTCACCTTGGTAGATCATAGCCACATGACAAAAATCAGCCCAGTCCCTTCAGAAGTTTCTCCACAATAATCCATGCAAGTTTCTGACCAGAATTGATTTCTGGATGAAATGATCAACTTTCAGCCACCCATTGCATTTCAACCGCACAGATCATCTGCTGGAAGGTTGTAGAGCACCCCACACATGCTTTGGCATCAAGCAGGACATGGAAATGTCATGTCAACGCGGTGACCACGTCGTGGGCATGGCCAAACACGTGCTCTGTGCACTGGCCGTGTCCTGTCTCATCGGCCAGCGCCGCTCCGGCCGCCCCTGCTTGTCTGAGTATGCCGACCTCCTCCCTACCACCCACGTACCTCCTCTCCCACAGCTTTCCCCTCCTCTTTCTTCCTCCTCGCGCCACGAAAGCCCCGCCATGGCCATTATCGGCCCGTGATCCACCGTCGTCCTCTTCTCCCGTTGGCATCTTCCACCCCAAGCCGTCCCCTCCCTCTGGCGCTGGTCAGGTCGGCCGCTCCCCAACACCAGCAAGGCTCCAGTCACATCGCCCGCAACCTCCAGACGCCAGCCAGCTCGACGCGGCGGCCGTGCCTATCCATTGCCTCGGTCGGCTATAAAAGTAGCCCCACCAAGCCTCCCCAAGCACCGTAGCCTCCTCTTCAATCTCCTAGCATCCTCCATGGCCAGTGAATCGAGCCCCGAAGCTCTTCTGCCCTCCCTTCGGCCGCCATTGCCGCCGGCGGGCTCTGCTCAAATTTGAGTGAGCCGAAGCCCCCTTCCCCTTCTGTTCCAGCTAGGAGGACCACCGAAGCCAGGCAAAGCCCTCCCCATCCTCTGTTGATGCCAGCATTGCTCGTGCCCGCAATCCTCAAGCGCTGCCGTGGCCATCCCCTTAGCTGGTTATGGCCACGCCTCCTCTGAGCCTCCCCGATGGGCAGAGCCACCGCCCTTGGACGCGGCGTGGCTCAAAGACCTCGCCCCGTTTGCCGCGCCTCACTTCCGCTCGCCGGAGCCATGGCAACGAGCACGGCCGGCTCCTCCCCTGTCTCTCTGCCGAGAGGTTGAAGACAACAGCGGGAGGCACTGGCGGGGCCCACCTATACAGGAGACGAGCGAGGGGGTAAGCCACTAATTGATGGGCCAGGCACTTAAGTGGAAACGTGCTCTGCGGAAATACGTTTTCCACAAGTGAAAGCGTAATTCCTGAAAGGCGCTTTCGTCCTGAGCTGGTTGCCGAAAAGGTTAAGTTGAGGGCGTTCACTAGTTAGCGGCCGGAATGGACAGTTTTCATTCATGTCCCCATTTAACGAATGAACGGCCACAACTTTTTAACCGTAACTCCGATCGGGGTGAATCCAAAGCCCACTTCCTCTATTCACCGAGACCGCTCCGATGATATCCTTTTCACCATGTTGACACATTTCGGAAAATGACCATATTGCCCCTGCCCTATATCCAGCCCTCCGAGAGAGAATCTTTTCCGGAAAATTCTTTCGCGAGGTGATCGCACTTCTCTCCGATGAATTCATCGACCCCCAGGCAAGCCAACCATCTGATATATGCCCTAAAGCATTGCTTCTATGTTATTCTTGTGTGTTTGAATTAATTAATGTGTTTATGCTAGAAATAAATGAATGATTAAACTCATGCTAGTTTGACCTTACTGTTTACATTACTTGCTAATGTTCATCATATTATCGCACTAATGACTTGCATGTGATATAACATGGAGATAGGTTGTTATATTGGTTACATTGTGCATTATCACTATTTTTGCAATGCTAAAGAATATGATGTAATAATGACAACAACCTCCTCAGTCGGCTGGATCGAGTCATGGTGCCACTGAACCGAACTTACCAGTGCAGCCACATTTGCCGGTATGGGACGGCCCAAACTTGGTCTATTGTCTTGCCTCTTATCGGTACCTCCAAAGAGTGGAGGTTATGTGTGCGTGCTACCCTGGCCCGGTAGGCGGCGATAACCTCATGAGCCCAAGTTATGTGGATCCAGGGTCCCCGTTTGGGACAGTTCTATTTGGCCACGATGGTGGCAGGTGTCAGGAGTGACACAGGGGCCACCCAGGACAGGACCCGGAAGGGGTATGAATGTCAGAGGGGCCGTACTAGTGCCAGGCAATAGACAAGTTTTTTTGGAGCAGCACCGGTCCACCCGAATGGGAACATGTACTAAAGTACGAGGCCAGGAGCTCCATGGTGTGGGTAAAGTGCGCGACCTCTGCAGAGTGTAAGAATCTATTTGAATAGCCGCGTCCATGGTATTGGTCACACTATTTGGTCTGTGTCGAGTCTGGAGGATAAACCATATAAAGTTATTGCTAATAATGAACCAGAGAAAGCTAAGATTTGTCAGACCTGCGATGCAGGGGCACGGACATCGGACAATGTCCAAAGTTTGGAATGTAGCCAAGGGATGGCTATGAGAGAGATGGTCGAATGACCGTAAGAACATGGATCCGGAGGGATCATGTGAATGAACTACATCAATTGCATTTACTGTTATACTTTATCTTACTGTATTTATTGTAGTAGTTATATTGCTAGATAACTATGCCATGCTTTGATAGTTAATATTGCTCTAAGAAGAAATGCGTGCTTGAATGCCATGGATTGCCTTGCTTGGTGTATATGTTGGTTTGGTTTGCTTGCGAGTACATTCAAAAGTACTCATTGGCCTTCAATGTGGCCAGGTTCACCTAAGGATCCGACGTTCGCTAGCAAAGAGCTGGAGCGATCATGCGCTAGAAGATTAACCCAGTCAGATCCCTATGGATTAGAGCCTCTCCAAGTCCATGCTACCTTAGTTAGTGTTTCTCTGCTGCCCCATCTTTGTAACCAAGATGTATTTATTCCAGCCACAATGGCTAATAAATATATTCTTATTACAGTTGTGCCTATGTTCATGATACTTGTTGTAAATGTGCACGCTAGAGTGATTTCCTGGGCTGGTGTGTGCGGCGACCGTCTGGCTACAGTGGTATTCAGGCAGGGCGCCACAGACACCAATGGTGGAACTAGCAGCAGTAGCGGATCCAGCTAGCTAGCAGAGGGGTTTCGAGTGGGAGCTTACGTAGGAGCTCAAGGAGGCTCGATGTAAGCTTTGTAGCGTAGGGGAACGGCGGATCGTCGGCGGCGAGCAGCAGGTATAGAGGTTGAAGACGATCTCGATCCCGTTGGTTTGGTGGCATAGTGCTTGAGCTGGTCCTCGTAGACGAAGCAGTCGATACGGCGGTTCTTCTAGACACGCTCCTAGTCATTGGGGAGCTCAGTGGGCGCGGCAATGATGGCGGCCATGGTGACGATGGCGCGGGTGTGTGTGTGTGGGAGAAGAAAGCGGCACAAGGAGAGAAGGAATGGGTGGCTAGGGTTGTCCAGGCAAGGCTCGTGGTGGCTAAATAGCCATCCGTAGCAACTGTAGCGCGGCGGTGTCGTGCATCCGCCCGCGGCAGCCGATCCGCGCCGTGCGCGTGCTGACACGGAGGCAGGGAGGAAGACAATGGCTTAAGTGGGTTGGGCCGGGCACTGTGCTACTAGAACCCAGTGGCACAGCGAGGCTGTTTTATTTTTCCTTTTTTTCTGTTTAATCATTTCAATTCTGTTTTGTATTTTATTTAGCTAGCAAATGAATTTTATTGAACATGAAACTTCGAACAAAAATCCAAGGCAATATTTCAAGGCTACACACAAAGTTTCAGATTATTTGGAAATGCGTAAAGATTTATTTGTATTTTAAACATTCAATTTAATGCTGCTGGTCCACTAGAATTGTTGATGGAGTCAAAACAGAATTCCAAATAGGTTTGATTTCACTTGGACAAATGTTTGGGGATTTAATATGATGATATGAACATTTTTAACTGACAATTTGACAAAACATTCTTTTCTCTATATTTTTGAATTTGAATTTGAGAGTTGGATTAATTCTTAATTGTTATTCAATTATGACAATAATGGTGACATGGCTTATTAACTAGGCCAATAAGGTGATTAGGGTTTGGGGATGTTACAGGTTAACCATTATGACAGGTGCCGCCCGCTATTGCTGCTACCCGCTGCCGCTGCTTGCCACCGCTGCTGCTTGCTGCCCTTGCCGTTGCTGCTGCTGCATCAGCCCGTGGCAGTGCTGGCCGTGGCTGTTGTGCCCGCTGCCGCTGCTGCTGCCCACCCTTGCTGCTGTATCTGCCCCATGGCACGGGAAAGAGAGATCAGGGAAGGAGAGGGACTGAAGAAAGAGTAGAGTAAGGAAGAGAGAGCTTACATATGGGCCCCACATGTAAGTTAATGGGCAAACAAATAGTCAACAAATGGTTTGTTTAGGAGCAGGCCCGACCTATCATAAACCGGATCAATTTTAAACCACATGGACATTTAGGTTTTTTGAAATCAAAAACCAATTTTGTAGTAGCTTTTAGAGAATTTTGAAATGTGGTAGTTTTTCGGAACCCTAGCCCCAAATGTGGTAGTTTTATGCTATTTACTCACCAAGAGGAGAGTTCATTAGCCATCGCCCAGCGCCGACAAGGTTGTAGGTGGAATGGTATGTCTGATCTGGCCCACTACCGCGGACATGGCCGGCCCAGTAGTCAAGGACGCGATTCAGCCCACTAAATCTCGATGATCACCAGCAATTAGCAGCTTAGGCCTCCATCTAGGCCACGAAGCTTTGAACGAATGGCCTATCGACATTCAGCGTGGCCTCGGTACCACCGATGAGCAACGGGAAAACTACTGCATAGGCAGGTGGCTGGCACTCGTAGGAGAACCAGCTATCGAATCGAACGGTACTGCATGACCGTGTTGTCGGGAAACGTAGTAGAAAACAAAAAAAATCGTCCTTCGGATCATGGTCCTGGATCACTATGAAGATGCATGCCAGGTTAGATCGGATCATTACCAACTTCGAGTTGTAGTGGAAGTAGAGTTGGTATTGATCGCTGATGAAGTCCCTCGAACCGTTCACAAACGATCCCTTGAACAGAAGAACGAAAGCATGATCTCTCTACGGATTGCACGCGTATGGGCTTCACGATCCGGCAGTGCTTCGCCGTCCAGAGCTTTGCATCGCCGGAGAACTAGAGGAAGGAGAAGAGAACCTCATGGGGCATCTCTATTATGAGGACTAGAGAAAACTAGAACTAGAATAAGTCTAGATCAAAACTAGAGAGGAGGGTGGCGCCCGGAATCGAAGGGACTTCTGTGCTCCAAAGGGGGCGCCCCCTCACATATATATAGGTGGAGGGAGGGGGTTGGCCGACTTGGGGAGGGGGCCTCCGTCCCTTGGCGCACCGGCCAACGAGGGAGAGTCCTGCTCCGACTCCCCTTCCCCCCTTTAGCCTGTCCAACAAGCCCAAGGGGGGGCGCCACTAGCTATATGGGCCTTAAGGCCCATTAGCTCTCCACTAATAGGCCTTTAGCCTATTGGAGGGGCCCATGGCACCTACTAAAATCCTGGGGGGCTCCCAGTAAATACCAGAACCCTCCTATATTTATATTAGGTCCTTGGGTACAAATTCCACCTATACGGTATTACCCGGTATTCCCCGAAACCCTTCCAGTAACCCCAAAACGCTTCTGGTTTCTCTCGAAACTATTTATGTTATTCCCAAAACTTTTCCGGTAATATTTTCTCATATTCCAAACTCCAATAGAACTCAATAGATCGTAATCCCTTAAGCGTGTGACCCTGCAGGTTCGGTGAAATATAGACATGAACGAAAAACACCTTTCGTTCAATGATCAATAGCGGAACCGTGGACATCTATATTGACCGCTATACTTACATGAATGATATTCGAGCAAACTTTTTGTTATCATATGTTATTCCATTTTCTTCACAATATGTTACAAAACCCGAGGTGAGATTTATTGGTATCCTCGTGAGATCAACACATGCTCACTATACCGGTCTTCCTCGTTATCGGTTTTGTTCTCTTTTCTCGTTCTCGTGTTTTGTCATCCCCGTGATCAATTCATGCTATGTCTGGCTAGATGATGATAGATGCCATCACACCGAGAGGGCCCTAAGAATATCTCTCCATCATCGGAGGAGCAAATCCTAGTCTCGAGCTGTCTAGTGTCTCGTCATACGTTTTTGATGAACCCGTAAGTTGCCGTTATGATCACCCTGTTACGGATGACGTTGGAACAACCCCAAAGTACATCATCTAGTATGGAGTAACTCGATACTCTCATGGTCTAAGGAATCATACATACGTTATCTTCTATGTTATGGACTATAGACTCCAGATGATATAATCTCTAAGTATAACAAACAACTTGGGTCAATTCAACATGAATATTGTTCCAACATCGTGCTCTCATATGTTGCTGGCATTAACGTCATGCCCATGATCAGGAAAACAGAATCATCAATCAACACTTGAGCTAGTCCTAGAGGCAAGACTAGGAATCTTGTTTTTCCGTTTAAAACTCTACACGTGCTAATGAGTTTTCCTCTGAATCACATATTTGTGAACCATAGCAGTTATAGCATATAATATAAACTACAATTATGAACATGGAAATAAAGAATACTCAAATATTATTGACTCTAGGGCATATTTCCAATGGTCTCCCACTTGCACTAGAGTCAATAATCTAGTTCACATAACTTCTTTTACACCAATGGCAATCTGGTGCTGTTCATGCTTTGCTCGTGGTAGAGGCTTCGTCATTGGGTCTGACACATTCAGATCCATGTGACTCTTGAGTACTTTTACTAAACCTTCTTCAAAATGATATCGAATTAGGTGATACTTGCATTATATATATCTGGACTTCGGGTGGGACCTTGGCTTCTTTGCTTGAGCCACGGTGCCGCTATTATCACAATAGAGGTCCACGGGGTTCAACGAGCTTGGAACCAGACCTAGTTCTTCAAGAATTTCTTGATCCAAACTGCTTCCTTTAAAGCTTCTGAAGCTGCGATATATTCAGCTTCCGTCTTAGAATCCACAATAGTGTTTTGCTTGAAACTTTTCCAACCACTGTACCACCGTTAAGAGTGAAAAAGTAGCCCGATTGAGATTTGTAGTCATATGTATCAGCCATGAAGCTAGCATCAGTGTAACCACTTACAATGAGCTCTTCATCACCTCCATAGACAAGGGGCATATCCTTAGTCCTTCTGAGGTACTTCAGAATACTTTTAACTGCTACCCAGTGAGCCAATCTTGGATCGCTTTGGTACCTGCTGCAAACACTTAGTGCATAAGAAACGTCTGGTCTTGTACATAGCATGGCATACATGATAGAACTAACTACCAATGCGTATGGAACAATTCTCATCTGCACTCACTCATCAACTATTCGGGGACATTGATTCTTGCTATGTGTTGTGCCATGTGACATTGGGAGTGTGCCCTTCTTGTCATTCTCCCTTTTAAACCTCTTTAAAACAGTGTCAATTTACGTGCTCTAGCTAAGCGCTATTAGACGTCTTGATCTATCTCTATAGATTTTAATGCCTAATATATACTCCCTCCATTCATTTATGTAAGGTGCATTTTTTTGGCACAGTAACCAAGGCATAGAATTATAGACAAATTAACACGAAATTACCCTTGGCTAATTGGTTGTTTAGCAGCAAGAAAATCAATTAGGCTAGGAAAGGAAGAGATACATACAATTGGAGAGAGATAGTTTCCCTTTTTTTCCAGAAGGAGAGATACATGCAATCGCGAGAGAGATACTTTCCTTTTTCTAGAGGGCTAAAAAGGGAATTACGAGGAATTAGAAGAAATACACCTTACATTGTTGAATTTTATCAAAAAACAAATACACCTTATATAAAGGAACAGAGGGAGTATGCCGCTTCGCCTAAGTCTTTTATCGAAAAAGCAATTTTCAATGACTCTTTAATTGTACTAAAAAATTTCACGTCATTGCGAATCAACAATATGTCATCTACATATAAGATTAGAAATGCCTTAGAACTCCCACTAAACTTCTTGTAGACACAAGATGCTTCGCCATTCTTAATGAAGCCAAACCACTTGACCACTTCATCAAAATGAATATTCCAGCTCCTTGATGCTTGCTTCAAACCAGAAATTGACCTTTGAAGCTTGCACACCTTACCGACATCCTTAGTATCGACAAAACCTTTCGGCTGTATCATGTATACATCCTCTTCAAGGTTTCCATTTAAGAAAGCTGTTTTGACGTCCATCTGCCATATCTCGTAATCAAAATATGCAGCAATTGCCAACATAATCCGCACAGACTTAAGCATAACCACGGGTGAGAAAATCTCATCATAATCGACTCCTTCAATTTGTCGGAACCCTTTTGCAACAAGCCTAGCTTTATAGATAGAAGAATTACCATCCTCATCCATCTTTCTTTTGAAAATCCATTTACATTTAACAGGTTTCACCCCCTCTGGAGGCTCTGCCAAGCTCCACACTTTGTTTTTGTACATGGAATTCATTTCGGATTTCATGGCCTTAAGCCATTCTTTTGAGCTGGGCGCCGCCATCACTTATCAGTAGTGCGCAAGTTCATCTTCTTCTAAGATGAATATCTTGTTGTGATACCACTCAGGTGGTTCACTAACTCTACTTGACCTGTGCGGTTTAGTTACAAACTTAACTCGAGTTTCCACATTAGAAGTGGTAGCTCTCGGTTCGGTTGTAGGGATAAATGGTAGAACTACTTCCGGTTCTTTAGCCTTATCAACTGTCGTCGAAGATTCAACAATCTCATCAAGTTGTACCGTCCTCCCACTCACTTCTTTAGCGAGAAATCCTTTCTCGAGAAAGACTCCATTTTTCGCAACAAACACTTTATCATCGGATTTGTGGTAGAAGGAATACCCAGTAGTTTCCTTGGGATAACCTACAAAGTAACATTTGTCCGATCTGTGATCGAGTTTGTTTGGTTGTAAACGTTTTACGTATGTATCACAACGCTATATTTTGAGATGCAACAAACTGGGTTTCTTCCCATTCCATAACTCATATGGTGTCGTCTCAACTGACTTGGACGGTGCAATGTTTAGTGTATAAGTTGCAGTTTCTATTGTGTGAACCCAAAAAGATAAAGGCAGATCGGTAAGAGACATCATAGACCTCACCATGTCTAACAAGGTTTGGTTACGCCTCTCAGACACTCCATTTCTTTATGGAGTTCTGGGAGGTATGAGTTGTGAAACAATTCCACGATCACTTAGATGTTGACTAAACTCATGACTTAGATATTCCCCTCCACAATCTGATCATAGAAACTTAATCTTTTTGTCACGATGATTTTTGACTTCATTTTGAAACTCTTTGAACTTTTTGAAAGTCATCAGTGGAAGTCACAAAGTACAAATATCCACCGCGCGCCGGTGTGCTCATTGGACAACATACATCACTATGTATTATTTCCAATAGTTCACTTGCCCGTTCAGGGTGACCTGTGAATCGCGTCTTAATCATTTTCCCCATTTGACAAGCTTCACATGTGTCGAATGATTCAAAGTCTAACGACGGTAAAACCCCATCTTAACGAAGTCTTTGCATGCATTTCTTTCCAATGTGACCAAGTCGGCAGTGCCACATGAAAGTGGTATTCTCATCAGTCTTCTTAAGACATTTAGCCTCAACGTTATAGACATCATTCTCACATTCAAGATTGAAAATGAAAAAACCAGCGACAATAGGTGCAAATCCATAAAACATATCCTTACAATAAATTGAACAACCATTGTTCTCAGACTTATAAGAATAACCATCGCATATCATACATGATCCAGAGATATTGTTTCTACACAACTTCAGCACAAAATAACACTTATTCAATTCTAAGATAAATCCTGAAGGGCGACTCAAACACATGATGCCGATGGCTTGAGCAGAGATTCCTTCACCATTCCTGATGCACATCACAACTTGATTCCTTTCCAGCTTGCGAACTTTCTGTAGTCCCTGTACCGTGTTGCAAATATATGCAACAAATCTGGTATCAAATACCCATGACTTACAGGTATTGCTTGCAAGTAGAATATCAATAACATTAACTTGTAGAACTTTTATACCTTTACCAGAAGAACCATTCTTCTTCTTATCCACCAAGTATTTCTTGCAATTCCTCTTCCAGTGTCCTTTAGCCTTGCAGTAGAAATATTCAGTCTCTTTAGTGGCTCCGCCCTTAGACTTTTTCTGAGCTTCGGTCATACCGTCGCCCGTGCCCTTCCTGGACTTGCCCTTCTTCTTGAAACTGGTCGTCTTTTTCACCAGCAACACTTGCTTGTCCTTCTGCATACCTGCCTCAGCTATTTTGAGCATTGCCAACAACTCATCGGCAGTCTTGTCGAAACCCATCATGTTGTAATTCATGATAAAGCCATCGTAAGACAGGGGGAGTGAAGCAAGAACAATGTCGGTTCCGAGTGTCGCTGGAATTCCAAATTCCAAAGCAAGTCTATCACAATAGCCAGCCAACTTAACAATATGCTCATTGACCGAAGAACCTTTGGGAATCTTTCATTCAATCAAGGCCTTTGTTATTTCAAAATGTTCGGTCCTTACCTGCTTCTTGTATAGAGCATCCAGTGATTGAACAATTTCAAATGTACCAAGTCGTTCAAAACATTTATGTAATGTAGGTTCCATGCAAGTAACCACGAGGCACTAGACGGCAGTGTTGTCATCTTTCTTAGTGGCCCAGACATTTCTTTCATCTCCAGGGCTTCTGCCGCGGGCTGTTCTAGAAGAGCTGCATCTAGCACATACTCTTTCTTAGCACTCCTGAGAACAAGCCTCAGGGTTTGGATCCAATCCCCATTGTTTCCACCATTAGCAGTTAACTTTTCTCTCTCTAGCATTGGGGCTATGTTGAAAGTGGTGTTGCGAGCCATTGATCTACAACGATAAACACAAAATTCATTTAGACATAGTTTATAATTAATTGCACTAGTGTTTAAAAAAATTATTTTAAAGTGCGCTCCCACTCAAATCAACATCTCTCATAATTGATAGTGAGTGATCCAAGATCAATAAATCAATTCAACGCCATTGATGTGGACATCACTGATGACGAGAATTTCAATTGGTAGGCCAACTTGCCGATCACATCTCCATGTGACTCTTGTTCATCTTTCGATGGGTGTGTTCTGAGCTCAGGACTATCCTTCTTGAATGTTAAGTCAACCAAGTGATCTCGCATTGAGGTCTAACCGTCACCCGCCTTACACCACACTAATCGTTCGTACCCATGTGGACATGGTGCATCTCGAAGAGCTATGTGTTATAGATGGTGCTACACGTGGGAGAACACTAACTACTTAATATTTTGTGTGAGAGATCACCCTAATAAAAATGTCTACTATGCAATCAAAAGAGTGCAAATAAAAGGGATAAACATCTCAGGCAATTCAAAATAGCATGATATGGTATAGCCCTTGCACCGGAGAAGTATTTTTTGACTTCACGAAATTTCAGCCGAATACGTCGCCGTGGCAGCAGAAAAACGCTGCCGTGGCAGCAGTTTTAAGAAAAACAGATTTCTGTGAAAACTGCTTGCCGTGGCAACATGAAAATGCTGTCATGGCAGCAATTTAGAAAATCGCTGCCATGGCAGCAGTTTCCTCAACTTTTCTTCTTCGTCGTCCTGTACAGCCTCCTCGCGCCGGGGTCCTCTGTGCAAGCTTGTCACCGCCATCTATAATCTCACTGCTATCTCTATAGCTACTCTATTATATCAAAGTTGACATGCAGGTCATTAAAGTGCCAATCCCATGGCTCCAGCCATCATGCCGTACTGTGACACGCAGGTCACTTAATTAATTGCAACATATAACCATCTCATACATAAACTCATTATCATGACGAAGGCTATACCACATCACATGCTCCCTGCAAATCCAAGTTAGACGTCCTCTAATCGGTTTTGCAAAATTTTAATTTACGTGGCTTCTAGGGTTTCGGAACAAACACTAGCTACCTACGTTCAGCATCAAGTATGATTATTCTTGTTGCTAGATTAATTTTGTGGGGTGTATGAAATCGGAGACTTAATTAAAAATCTCCCCCCCCCATACTAAACTTCATCATATACATGACCCCCGTGTAGATCAAAATCTACATGCCCTCTTGTTTGCGACGATTCAACTTTCTTGACTAAAGTGTAGCCCAAAGAACTGAGAAAGCACATCATTGATTGCCAGAACCGCCGATTGCCAGAACTTTGTAACAAAGCTATACCATGCCATCAAGAACAGAAAAAGAAGCACACTCGAGGGAAGCAAGCAAGAACATCGAACAAAAGATTGCATCTACCACAATAGATCTTATCTTTCATCTGCACACAACTTTCGGTAAATAATAGATCTCATCTACCATAATAGATCACATCTACTACTAGAGTTTTTTGTGTGCAATACCCACACAATCACATGTGTTCTAGATCGTAACCTGCACATCTACTCATAGATATCTCATGACGCCACTGTCGGGAAACATAGTAGAAAACAAAAAAAATCATCCTACGGATCATGGTCCCGGATCACTATGAAGATGCATACCATGTTAGATCAGGTTATTACCAACTTGAAGTTTCAGCGGAAGAAGAGTTGGTGTAGATCATTGATGAAGTCCCTCGAACCGTTCATGAATGATCCCTCGGACAGAAGACCGAAAACACGATCTCCCTATGGATTGCACGCGTACGGGCTTCGCGATCCGGCAGCGCTTCACCGTCCAGAGATTTGCATCGCGGCAGAACTATAGGAGGGAGAAGACAACCTCACGAGGCTTCTATATTATGAGTACTAGAGAAAACTAGAACTAGAACAAGTCTAGATGAAAACTAGAGAGGAGGGGGCGCCCGAAATCGGAAGGACTTGTGTACTCTAAAGGGGGTACCCCCCTCACATATATACAGGTGGAAGGAGGAGGTGGCCAACTTGGCGAGGGGGCCTCCCTCCCTTGGTGTGCCAGCCAAGGAGGGAGAGTCCTCCTCTGACTCCCCTTCCCCCCTTTAGCTTGTCCAACAAGCCCAAGGGGGCGCCACCCCTATATGGGCCTTAAGGCCCATTAGCTCTCCACTAATATGCCTTTAGCCTATTAGAGGGGCCCATGGCTCCTCATAAAATCCCGGGAGGCTCCTGGTAAATACCGGAGCCCTCCTATATTTATATTAGGTCCCTGGGTACAAATTCCACCTATACGGTATTACCCGGTATTCCCCGAAACCCTTCCGGTAACCCCGAAACGCTTCCGGTTTCTCTCGAAATTATTTCTTTTATTCCTAATACTTTTCTGGTAATATTTTCTCATATTTCAAACTCCAATAGAACTCAATAGATCATAATCCCTTAAGCATGTGACCCTGCAGGTTCGGTGAAATATAGACATGAACGAAAAACACCTTTCGTTCAATGATCAATAGCGGAACCGTGGACATCCATATTGACCCCTATACTTACACGAATGATATTCGAGCGAACCTTTGGTTATCATATGTTATTCCTTTTGCTTTGTGATACGTTACAAAACCCGAGGTGAGATATATCGGTATCCCCATGAGATCAACACATGTTCACTATATCGGTCTTCCTCGTTATCGGTTTTGTTCTCTTTTCTCGTTCTCGAGTTCCAACATCCCCGTGATCAATTCACGCTGTGTCTGGCCAGACGACGATAGATGCCATCAGACCGAGAGGGCCCTAAGAATATCTCTCCATCGTCAGAGGAGCAAATCCCAGTCTCGAGTTGTCTAGTCTCTCATCATACGTTTCCAATGAGCCTGTAAGTTGCCGTTGTGATCACCATGTTATGGATGACGTTGGAACAGCCCCAAAGTATATCTTCTGGTGTGGATTAACTCGGTACTCTCATGGTCTAAGGAATCATACATACGTTAACTCCCGTGTTATGAACTATAGAGTTCCGACGATATAATCTCTAAGTATAACTAACAACTTGGGTCAATTAAACGCGAATGTTCTTTTAACATCGTGCTTGGGGGCCTTCTAGCCCAGAAGCATGCTCTGGTCCATGGAGTCTATGGTGATGTTCAGTACATCAATGAGGAGCTTACAAGCATGTGGCACCCCGGCTCAGAGAACCGGATGCCCTGTGTTCCAGCCCAGAGATCATGTCTTCTGGAAACACACAACATCTTGGAACAGAACAGAACCACTTTATTGATATGATATAGATACAAAGGTTCTATATGATCAAGCGTAACATGTATAACAATGATGAACGGTGGCTTTTCCACAAATATCATGTCAGCTCTATATGATCATGCAAAGCAATATGATGATGAACACACATGTGATAGGACGGAACGGTGGAAGTTGCATGGCAATATATCTCGGAATGGCTATGGAAATGCCATGATAGGTAGGTATGGTGGCTGTTTTGAGGAAGATATAAGGAGGCTTATATGTGATAGAGTGTGTCATATTGTAGGGTTTGGATGCACCGGCGAAGTTTGCACCCAGTCTCGAGGTGAGAAAGGGCAATGCACGGTACCGAAGACGCTAGCAATATACGGAAAGGTAGGAGTGCGTAATTGTCCATGTACTCACATTAGTCATAAAGAACTCATATACTTATCGTGAAAGTTTTATTAGCCCTCGAAGCAAAGTACTACTCGCATGCCCCTAGGGAGGAGGTTGGTAGGAGTTAACCATCGTGCGCCCCCGATTCAAACAGCACAAAGGATTTCAATCAGACATAAAAATGCTCAAGCATTCCCGTCATGCCATGTTGGAAACTTAAATGAGTAGTTAATAATAAACTTTAATACCGGTATTTCTACTAACGAATGATCATGAACCAATACCCTTTCATATTACTACACCAATATAATTAAATCACACGTTTCATATTTAGTGATCTACATGAAAGTTTTTATTATATCACTCTTAAATACCTATCCTTTTCCGACTAGTCTTATAACCCGTGCTCATTTCCACTTCCTATTTAAGACTCTCAAAAAGATATAAGTGAAGCATGAGAGTGCAATCATTTCTATAAAATATAACCACCGCCATGCTCTAACAAGTATAAGTGAAGTGCAAGAGCAACTGCCTAGCTCAAAAGATATAAGTGAAGCATATAGACTATTCTAGCAAATTATGATGAATGTGTGTCTCTCTCAAAAATGAGTGTCCAGCAAACAATGATTGTGGCAAACTAACAAGCAAACAAAATAAAACTATGGCACAAGACGCTCGAAGTAACACTCATATCATGTGATGAATAAAAATATAGCTCCAAGTAACATACCGATGAATTGTGGACGAAAGAGGGGATGCCATCCGGGGCATCCCCAAGCTTAGACGCTTGGGTCTTCCTTGAATATTACCTTGGGGTGCCTTGGGCATCCCCAAGCTTAGGGTCTTGCAGCTCCTTGTTCCTTCATCCATCATAATCTCATCCAAAACTTGAAAACTTCAGCACACAAAACTCAACAGAAACTTTGTGAGATCCGTTAGTATAATAGACAGATCATAAATTTTAGTTACTGTTGTAAACTCATTCATAATTTTTCTTGCAGAATACCTACTGTATTCTAACTTCTCCATGATTTATACCCCCGATATAATCCATAGCATCATTAAAATAAGCACACTATGCAATAAAAACAGAATCTGTCTAAAACAGAATAGTCTGCAATGATCTAAATAAAAACTGTACTTCTGTAACTCCAAAAATTCTGAAAAATTAGGACAACGTACACAATTTGTATATCGATCATGTGTAAAAATTTCAGCCAATTCGCACGTCTAGTAATTTATCGCATTTTCTGTACTGGACGCAAAACTTTCTGTTTTTGCACAGAATCGAGTCAACTATCATCCAAATCATCCCAAAGGCTTTACTTAGCACAAACACTAATTAAAATATCAAAACACAATAATTACAGTAGCAATAATTATGTCACTTAAGAATAAAAGTAAAGGATAACTTTTGGGTTGTCTCCCAACAAGCTCTTTCTTTATAGCCATAAAGATAGGCTTCCAGATTTTAATGATGCTTGCATAAAAGATAAGAATTGAAACGCAAGGAGAGCAACATAAAACATGTGCAAACCGCACTTAAGTCTAACCCTCTTCCTATGCATAGGAATCTTATAGGAAAACAAATTACCAAGACAAACAACATCTAGCATATGGAAATAGGAAGAATGAAGCATTAATAATTTCAACATCAAGAGAGGTAATTGAGTAACATGAAAGTTTCTACAACCATATTTTCCCTCTCATAATAATTACATGTAGGATCATAATCAAATTCAACAATATAACTATCATGCAAAACATTCTCTTTATGATCCATATGCATACAAATCTTATAATCTTCCAAGATAGTGGGATTAACATCAACTAAAGTCATGACCTCTCCGAACACAGTTTTATCAAAAAATTCATAAGATTGAACACTGTAGCGACCCGACCCAAATGGATCGGTGCCTCTATGCTTTCTGTGCTATCCCTGGATCAGTATGCTAGCACACACAGTACATCGATGAAATACCATAACATCACATGTTAGAAAAATAACGTATATCCAGAGTATACCTCATATAACACAGCGGAAACAAACATATGGGTGTGGAGTCCCATTAACGCCAACGGAAGTTGAGTGCAGACCGTAACCCCACAACGTAACTCTTACTCATCGTAGAAATTCCTGCAACATGATAAGTTGCAGCCGTGTAGGTCAGTACATAAAATGTACTGGCAAGATCACATGAGAGTAGATGAAAAGTCTAAATCTATATGCAATATGGCTGTGGTAGCTCTAAGTCTGAGTTTATGCATAAATGCTAGTTTTTCCCTAACTCAGGATAAAACAGATTTATTACTACAAAGTTGATGTCATTAATGAGATGGTTCCGCCAACCAAATTCTCATAACCCAAAATTAATATTAACCCCAATTCAATTATAGTAACTGTGTCAAGAGTTCCTGATAGTTCCAATTCCAGAGGCTCAAGTTGTCCATAACCGGGGACACGGCTAATCGATTAGTTTAATACTCTGCAGAGTTGTGCGCACTTTCCCCACAAGATTCGATCCCTCCTTTTACGTCCTCGCACTGCCTGGTGTTTGAGAACAGGATGACCGAAACATGGTCTTTTAGAGAGTTTCCCTGAGCCACCGATAGTGCCCATCCAATCCTACCGTTCGTGTACATCTCGTAGCACTGTCCGGTCAGAGTCACAACTAAGATCAACCAAGCCAGAGCCCATATTGACTTGTGGTTGCACAGGTCAGCTTCCGGTCTTGAAGTATCCATCTGTCTCTCTGAACCTGGGTGGAGCTTTCCTCATGATAACTGGCCTACTCCAGCTCACTAGGCAA
Source organism: Elymus sibiricus (assembly GCA_039707655.1). Lineage (NCBI taxonomy): Eukaryota > Viridiplantae > Streptophyta > Magnoliopsida > Poales > Poaceae > Elymus > Elymus sibiricus. Next base: position 35,155,744 of record CM077668.1, on the reverse strand, counting down.
ATCCACTGGTATTCCAAGGTACCCTTCAACCATTTCACCCAGAGGTATATTGAAGTCTTGGTCTTGAAGTCTTGCAATCTTGAGGTTGTAGTCTGGATAAAAAAATTATATCACACTCACAACTCCCATGTATCACTCAACCAATCCCCGTCTACTAGAGCATAGCAACTTAATAAATTCATCGTTTCCCGGGCATTGGTAACAGGGGCGTGGGGTTTCCGACCTCATGATACTACCCAAGAACAAGTTCAATATTACCTACTTGATGCATGGTGGAAAGTTTGAATCTAATGCAATAAAATCATGGGTATTGCCAAAAATATGATCAATGTAACTTGCCTGGAACTGTTGATGAAGTTCTTCGCTCTCACAAATCCTGATAATTCTACTCGTCACACTCCGAGAAATCTATCGTAAACGAATAAAATCCAATAAACATCCATGCCAAAAAGAAGAACCAAAAGAACATAAGAACAAAATATGTCATAGTGCGAAAATAACAACATACTAAGGTTTAATAGGAAACGAAAGTTCTTATGGTGTTGTAAGGTGAAGGAATCAACTCAAAAGAGTTAATGAATGATGAACTATTGATGTATATTCTTAGGTTTGACACACTATGGAATATGATAAAAAGTGTAGGGAGAACAACTTGAATGTTGTTTGACAGATAGCATATGACATAAGAATTCATTTGCAAAAAGAATTCATTAAAATGGAGCACTACACCGCAAGGTATAGCGAATTGAAGCATTAATATAGTTGGAATTCAGAAATTGAAAAGTATTTGAATTGGACTATGGTGGATATGAACATAAAGTATATGACACAAGTGTTTAGGTGCACCAGAAATCAATTGAAAAGATGCTACGGTTTGCAAGATATGATAAACTAAATGTTCGAATACAAATTTGAATCGCTAAAATTTGAAAGGTTCAAAAGTTGAAACTAATGATGTTACTAGATATAGAAAGTCAATATGAACATGTAGGAAAAAGAATTACTAGATTCAGAATAACAGATCAAATATACAAGTAATTCAATATGGTATTGAATCTGCTTAGAATGATGTGTGGCAACACTTTTGTGGACTAATAGAGTAATCTGGCTATGATCAAAATTATATGTTGAAAAGACAATGTTAATTGTATGAACGGAAATATTTCTTCTATACGAATCCGACGCAACTGGATTCATCGGAAACGGAGCTGCGGATAAAAAGATATGATCAAAAGAAGTTTTAATATGAATCTGAACAAATTTCGAAATTGGGAAGTTGCAAAAGGTTGACTTGATAGGTGGGATCAAGACGAACATCTAGGCGTTGGTTTCATCTAACTTGGATAAACGAGCACAAAGTTATGGCTATTTGAAAACTCAGGGTCAAGCTGTTTTACGGAAGAAAAAGAGCTATGGCTAAAAGAATTCTAGGGCTAATGTGTAAATATAGAGACTAATTGATAATCTAATTATTTTACACATAAGACCCTATGATAAACAAAATAAATAACTTAGAGGAAAACTAGATTTCTACCGTACACTAGTCTAGAAATAATAAACTACGGGAGTATAAAGGAAAATATGAAGAAGGATACCTTCAGAACGCAGAGAAGAGACAACTTCAGAGAGAAGACGACTTCCAGAATTCCCGCCGGAGAGAAGAAATAATATTTTTTTCTTAGTAAAGCTAGTCAAACCAAAAGATTGATTTAATCCGAAGTGGATGATTTTTGGGTGCTCATTGGGTCTATATTTATAGGTGAGAGGGAGGTCTGAAGGTTTATAGCTAGGCAATGTGGGACTAAACGGAAACAAAAGAAAGACGTGCAGCATACGGCGAAAAGGAACGGCACGCGCGGGCAGTGCATTCGGCCCAAGAGAAAAGAAAACTGAGAAAGAAAAGAAAAAAGAAAAAAAAATGAAGGGAAGTGGCTAGTTGGGCTTGGCCCAAGAGACAAAAAAACTGCCGGGTGTCTGCTCTGTTGTGTTGCGCACACGGGTGAAAGATAGTTATCAAACGTACATATGAATAGTGATTTTTGTTTTTTTTAATCTGAAGCACAAAAGTAATTGGAATAAATATTAAACCAACTCAGAAAAAATTGAAACTTTGTACAAAAATACTAGAGTATATGTAGGTCCCTGTGAACTATTTATTTTGCCAAAAAATTGTAAAAAATTGCAGAAGCCTAGGGTCTTGCCACTCCTTATTTATTCATCCATCATAATCTCACCCAAAACTTGAAAACTTCAGCACACAAAACTCAACAGAAACTTCATGAGATCCGTTAGTATAATAGACAGATCATAAACTTTAGGTACTATTGTAAACTCATTCATAATTGTTCTTGCATAATACCTATTGTATTCTAACTTCTTCATAACTTATACCCCAAGATATAATCCACAGCATCATTAAAATAAACACACTATGCAATAAAAACAGAATCTTTCTAAAACACAACAGTCTGCAATGATCTAAATAAAAACTATACTTTTGTAACTCCAAAAATTCTGAAAAATTAGGACAACGTAGACAATTTGTATATCAATCATGTGTAAAAATTTTAGCCAATTCCCACGTCCAGTAATTTATAGCAGTTTCTATACTGGACGCAAAACTTTCTGTTTTTGCACAGAATCAAGTCAACTATCATCCAAATCATCCCAAACGCTTTACTTGGCACAAACACTAATTAAAATATAAAAACACAATCATTACAGTAGCAATAATTATGCCACTCAAGAATAAAAGTAAAGGATAACTTTTGGGTTGTCTCCCAACAAGCTCTTTCTTTATAGTCATAAAGATAGGCTTTGAGATTTTAATGATGCTCGCATAAAAGATAAGAATTGAAACGCAAAGAGAGCATCATAAAACATGTGCAAACAGCACTTAAGTCTAACCCTCTTCCTATGCATAGGAATTGTATAGGAAAACAAATTACCAAGACAAACAAAATCTAGCATATGCAAATAGGAAGAATGAAGCATTAATAATTTCAACATCATGACAGGTAATTGAGTAACATGAAAGTTTCTACAACCATATTTTCCTCTCTCATAATAATTACACGTAGGATCATAATCAAATTCAACAATATAACTATCATGCAAAACATTCTCTTTATGATCCATATGCATACAAATCTTATAATCTTCCAAGATAGTGGTATCACACTTGTTGCGGCTCTGCAGAGTCGTACAGTTGCATGGGCCTAAGGGGGTCTCAGGTCTCGGTACACCAATCAACTGGATCAGTCAACCCGGACAACAAAGCATGGCAACACGGACAAGGGTGTAGGGCCACTGGTGGGACACAAGCATTCCTATACTAAATAACTAGGATAAAAGGTAAGTATCAACAGCAGTTACAAAATCAGGCTATGTATCAGAATAGTCGTTGCTGGAATATCAACAGTTGCAATTCTAATGCAAGCATAAGAGAGAAAGAATGGGCGATCTCGGAATTATCAAGGGTGGTTTGCTTGCCTGGAAGCTCTGCTGAAATGGGCTGGTCGTCTGGAGGCTGGTCATCTGGAGCGTAGTCATACTCAGCGGCGTCGTCGGCAGTCTCGGGGTCTATCGGGGAGAAGGAGGGGGGAGAAACAATGAATACATGGCAACAAATGCAACACATATGTATGACATGGCAGTATGGGGTTGATTATGTGACCTAATGCATCACTAAGTATTTTAGAGGGAGCGGGAAAATATCCGGGAATATTTTCCCAGCTCCAGGTGATTATCGATATACGGATCCGAAGGGGAAGGTTCCAAGTTCATCATCTTAGGAGTGATGGTCAAGCATTTTGATCACATATTTGGATTCGTCATATTTTTCTGATCATTTTTCATATATAAATTATTTTCATCTGAGCTATGGTTTATTTTCTATGAATTTTCAAAGTTTTAATCATTTTTTGGATTTATTTTTAATTCGAAAATATTAAATAGCAAATTGCTATGGGTACACAGAAGTGTACCCAGAGGTGTGCATGTGTGGCTGACAGTGGGCCCAGTTGACTGGGTCAATTGCCCAGTCAGCAGAGGCTGACTGGTGGGCCAGGTGCTGAGTCAGCTGGCTGACTGGGTCAGCCCTATCCACTGGAACATTAGCGGGGCCCCACATGTCAGTGACTTAGTAGCTAAACAGGGTTTATTTTAATTAACAGAGTTAATTAGGTAGTGGGCCCAGGGTGTCAGTGACTTAACTTTTAAACAGATTAATTTATTTAAACTAATTAGCTACAGTGTGGGCCCACACGTCAGTGAGTGTTAGGGGTTGGATTAGTGGGCTAATGGCCTGGGGCCCACCTGGCAGTGTCACGGGCGCGGCGGCACACCGGCGGTGAGCCTCCGGCGACGCCAAATGCGGCGGAGGGGCTCGGCCTCACATCGGGATTTTCCTACAGGGCACCATTCGGCGCGCGGGGCTGCTCGTTCGAAAGCTGGGACTCGCCCGCGTCAAATGGTGGCAGTGGCATGGCCAGAGATGGCCGGTAGCGATGGCGGCGACCACCGTGGCGGACGCCGGGGTTCGGCCGAGGTGCGAAAGGGGGCTACGGGGCACGACAAGCGGCGTTGGGGGCATGGATGGGCTCCTGTGGCTGCCAGGAGCTCGGCACGGGGCTCAGACGCGATCGGCAGTGGCCGTGAGCACGGCGGTGACATGGACGGCGGCAGCGAGCTCGGGCATGGCGGCCACTACGGCTACGGGTCACAAACCGGAGCGCAAAGAGAGGGGAAAGGTGCGGTGCTCACCGAGGAGGCTCAAGAAAGGCCCAGCGAGAGGTTTTGGAGCTGCAGCGGAGCGAATCGACGGCGGTAGTCTCCGGTGGCGCGGAGCTCGAGTGCAGGGTCGGAGAGGTCGTAGCAGATGCCGGCGGTTCTCGTGGACACGGAGAGGCGATGAGGGGAGGCCGGTGGCCGTGTCTACGATGGCGGCGCGGCCATGGGAGCGCTTGGGCGTCGATGGAGAGCGAGGGAGAGAACGATGCGAGGAGGGAAATGGCTAGGGTTTGCCAGGGAGGTGCGGGGCATCGGCCTTATCCTCTGACGCGGCCGGGGGATCGTCGACAGCTGCGCATCGGTGCTTGGGCGCGCGCGCGCGATGACACGCATGGAGAGAAAGCGAGAGGAGGGAGACGACGGCGCTATTGGGCTGGGCCGTGCACTATGCACTTGCGGTCCAGTCCAACAGTGCAATCTTTTCCTTTTCTTTTTCTTTTTCTGCTTCTTTATTTCCTCTTCTGTTTTGCATTTAATTTTGCACCAAACGATTTTTGTAAATTGTGTAGCTTGCCCAATCAAATACTACGCATTATTTCGCACTGCCACAAAAAGTTTGGAGGCATGATGATTTCATTTGAATTTTGTTTAAATGAAAATGGATGAAAGGGGCTGTTTTGGTTACTATTTTTGGATGCTAGCTTCCAAATGAGCAAATAAGTGATGTTGTTTTCCTTAACCATAATTACATATGGAATATTTACAACATTGTGAACTATTTTGCTTGCAAGTTTGTGCAACTTTTAATTTCACTTAAAGTTTGAATTTTTATTTGAAGCGGAATTTGAGATGAGATATTTAACTAGATATGATCAAGCACTATAACCCATGATGACTTGGCAAGATTAAAAGATGATTACTGTGCTTAATTATAGAGGGTGTTACAATTCTCCTCCTCTAAAAGAAATTCTCGTCCTGAGAATTCAAGAGGTTGAAGGAAAGAGAGCGGGGTATTCTTCGCGAAGATGATCTTCGCGTTCCCAAGTGGCTTCATCTTCAGAATAATTCGACCACTGAACTTTAAGGAACTTGATTGCCTTCTGACGGGTTCGACGTTCAGCATGATCAAGAATGCGGATCGGACGCTCTTCATAAGAGAGGTCATCTTGCAATTCAAGCATTTCATGATCGACTGCTCGGATAGGGTCCTTGAAGTAGCGACGAAGTTGCGACACATGGAAGACATCGTGAACTCGAGAAAGCTTCGGCGGCAGTTCCAATTTATATGCCACATATCCACATCTGGCGAGGATACGGAATTGGCTGATGTAGCGAGGAGCTAACTTGCCCTTGATCCCAAAGCGATGAGTGCCCTTCATCGGAGTGACACGAAGGTTGATAGACCATTTCCTTGTGTTTACGGTCATAGTTACTCTTCTGATGAGATTGGGCCGTCTTAAGATGTTCATGAATAATACGGGCTTATTCTTCAGCTTGCTGGATAATATCCGGACCAAAGAGTGACCGTTCCCCAGTTTTTAACCAATTCAGAGGGGTTCGGCACTTACGTCCATAGAGAACTTCAAATGGTGCCATCTTCAAGCTATCTTGATAGCTATTGTTGTAAGAGAATTCAGCATACGGGAGAGATTCTTCCCATTTCTTGCCAAATGAGATGACACAAGCTCGAAGCATATTTTCAAGAATTTGGTTGACTTGTTCAACTTGTCCCTAAGAATGGGGGTGATAACCTGTGCTGAAAGACAGATGAGTTCCCATAGCTTCTTGGAAACTTTCCCAAAATATTGAAGTGAAGAGGCTGCCATGGTCTGAACTGATCTCCATCAGAATACCGTCGAGTGACACAATTCTGGAAACATATAAGTCTGCTAACTGACTAGTAGTGATCGTCTCCTTGACTGGCAGGAAATGAGCAACCTTGGAGAATCGGTCGATGACGACAAGAATAGCATCATGACCCTTTTGCGATCTAGGAAGACCAATGATGAGATCCATTTCAACCTTGTCCCATTTCCATTCAGGAATAGAAAGTGGTTGCAGAAGTCCAGCCGGTTTTTGGTGTTCTGCTTTGAGGCGATGGCAAACGTCACACTCAGCAACATAACGAGCAATGTCTCGCTTCATATTAGGCCACCAGAATCTCTGACGGATGTCTTGGTACATTTTAGTACTACCCGGATGAATAGATAGTGGCGTATCATGAGCTTCTTTCATAATATCTGAGGTAAAGTCCAGGTTGCCTTTCGAAGAGACAACAAAATGACCCTTGTAGAACAAGGTACCATCATTATAAAGAGAGAATTCTGAGGGCTTTCCAATTGAGAGATCGCGTTTAATCTTGTCAACTTCAGGGTCAAGCTTCTGATTAGCCTTGATGCGGCGCTAGAGATCTGCTTCAACAACCAGGTTATTGAGCGAACCCTCTGGAACAATGTGAAGGTTCAACTTGCGAAGTTCTTCGTAGAGAAGGGGTTGCAATAAGACTTGCGACTCAAGGCATCGGCCATCCATTAGCCTTGTCAGGGGTATACGAAATATCCATGTCGTAGTTGGCCATTGTCTCGAGCCATCTTTGCTGACGGAGATTCAAATCTGGTTGAGTATACAGATACTTCAGACTTTGATGGTCCGTGTATATTTCGCAGCGATTACCGAGAAGGAAATGTCACCACAGCTTCAGAGCATAAATAACCGCTACGAGTTCGAGATCATTTGTTGGATACTTATCTTCGTGAGGACGCAACTGACGTGAGCCATAAGCAATCACTTTGCACTCTTGCATTAGGACACAGCCTAATCCTTGGCGAGACGCATCGCAATATATCACGAAGTCCTTGCGAGAATCTGGGGGAGCAAGCACTGCTGCCGAGGTAAGCTTGTCCTTGAGTGCCTAGAAACTTTCCTGGCATTTGGATGTTCACTCAAACTTCATGCCCTTATGGCAATCTTGGAGAAGTTCTCGATGAAACGGCAGCAATAGCTGGCGAGTCCAAGAAAACTTCTGACTTGCTTGACATTCTTCGGAGGTGTCCAGGCAAGAATGGCGTGAACTCATTCTGGGTTAACAAGAATACCATCCTTGGATATCACATGACCAGGGTAGGTCACCTCAGATAACCAGAATTCACACTTAAAAAGTTTGGCATATAGCTGGTGTTCTCGAAATTTCTCCAATACAAGCCGATGATGTTCGGCGTGCTCTTCTTCATTCTTGGAATACACAAGGATATCATCTAGGTAAACCATGATGAATTTGTCGAGGTAGTCCGTGAAGATATAATTCATCAACCGAGAGAAGGTTGCTGGAGCATTGGTTAGGCCGAAAGACATGATGGTGTACTCGTATGAGCCATAGCGAGTAACGAAGGCTGTCTTCAGAATATCCTCCTCACGAACTCTGATCTGGTGGTAACCCAACCTTAAGCCAAGTTTAGAGAACACAGAGGAACCAGCGACTTGATCGTAAAGATCGTTGATTCTGGGAAGCGGGTACTAGTTCTGAATTGTCGCCCGATTAATATGTCGATAGTCCCGGACCAAGCGGTTAGTTCCATCCTTCTTCTTAACAAAGAGAGAAGGAGCTCCCCAAGCAGAGGAACTTGGGCGAATGAAACCACTGCGAAGCGATTTGTCGATCTCCTCTTTAAGTTCGAGGAGTTCATGCGGCGGCATTTTGTAGGGACGCTTTGCAATAGGAGTAGTGCCTAGTTTCAAGTCGATGACGAATTTGACAGCTCTAACAGGGGGTACTCCTGGGAGTTCTTCTGGAAAGACATCTTGGTAGTCGCAAACGACTGGAACGTTCTCGATTCCCTCAAGAGGTGAAGCGTTCAAAGCATTCAAAGCATATATCTGGGCTTCGGCATTTCGGATAACTCGAGCAGAGTAGTTTACTATCTCGTCGGAAGGATGTAGGAGCTGGACAGTTTTAGTGGCACAATCGATTGAAGCAATGTGAGCTTTCAACCAATTCATTCCAAGTTTGACATCAATATTGGAAGTCTTGAGTGTGATGAGGGAAGCACGGAATTCTAGTCCTCCAATTTCAATGGGGACATTTGGGCTGAACATGGTGACATGACAGTGGGCTCCCGGGGTACTAACAACTAACGGGTATTTCATTTCTTCGCGTGGAATGCCATGTATGAATGCAAATTCTTTAGAGATAAATGAATGCGATGCTCCTGAATCAAATAAAACAGAAGCTGGTACTGAGTTAACGAGAAGAGTACCCATCACAGTAGCTGGCTGGTCCTGAACTTCTTCAATATCAATGTGATAAGCCTGGCCACGACCATAAGCAGGAGGTCTGGCATTATAGTTGCGAGGCTGGTTGTATCCACGGCCATTGCCACGGCCAGTTGAAGGAAGTGTCAGCTGATTCTGGTTCTGACGGCAGTCTCTGGCACGGTGACCTGGGTGGCCACACTTGAAGCATAGGCCGTCATCGGGACGAGGAGCAGCAGTATTGAGCGGTGGAGCCTGAACTCTTGGCTGCCTCGGTGGTGGAGGAGGCAGACAAGGTGCAGTATAAGAAGGCCTTGGTGCAGGGGCAGCTGGGTGGTACATGCTGTGGGGAATCCATATGCGATGCTTCTGTCCAGATGAGCCCGAAGATGAGCCAACATCATAGTGGCACTTCTGCTACTCTTTGTGTTCCATCAGACTGGTCTCAACCTGGATGGCCTTGTTTACTAGAGTGGCAAAGTCGGTGAACTCATGAACAAGGAGTGCAAGTTTGATATCTAGGTATAGTCCTTCGCAGAACCTTTCTTGTCTGTGGGCATCTTTGGTAACGTTTTCTTCAGCATAGCGGGATAGGTCAATGAACTCCCGCTGGTAAATATCTACAATCTTGTTGCCCTGGGTGAGGTTGCGGAATTCTCTCTTCCTGTCCATAATTCCTTGAGGAATGTAACGGGCACGAAAGGCAGTCTGGAATTCTTGCGAGGTGATGACTATTCCAATAGGTAGTGAACGCCTGTGGGTGTCCCACCATTGAGCAGCGGGACCCTTGAGGAAGTATGACGCGAATGTGACAAAGTTGGCAGGGGCAACATTCGCGGACTCCATCTCATAAGTGATGTCACGGAGCCAGTCATCAGCATCCAGTGGCAGGGCTGAGTTGCGGAAAATGGCAGGGTTGAGGCGCACAAAGTCCTGCAAAGTTATTGGGGCTGGCTGCTGCTGTTGAGCATTCTGGTTCTGGTTCGGGAACTGAGCGATGATTCCAACCATAAACTGGCAGTTCAGTTCGAATTGCTGCATCATTGTGGCCATATAATCTGGCGGTGGTGGATGTTCGGTAGCACGGCCACGACCACGACCATGACCACCTGGTCTAACCATCCTGCTAAAATTTAATAGGGGGTAGTTTAGTAAAAGGCAATTTCAATTGTTTAGAGACAATCATGATGTAACATGACCAAAGAACAAGAGTGCAATAGATACATAATAGTAGTCACTTAAGACATACAGATCCATACATAGAGTCGGTTACAATTGGATAGTACGGTTCGAAATACAAAATAACCTAGACATACTAGGCGGCACACAGGCAAGCAGTGGAGCGATACAACAACGGGACATAGCAAAGGCTACATCAACGTCGGGGAAAACCACAGTAACTAGGCAGCTGCAAGTGACGATGCTGGGTGTTCCCGACAGAGGGATCCTGCACTCCGTGAACACTCTGATGTAGAACCTGGTCCCGAACTAGAAGAAGAGGTCCTCGTGCTGGGGTGTGACCACCTATGGCAGGACAATCGATACCTGGTGGCATCTATGCCCTGCGTGGGTAAAGGATGTACTCAGGATGTTCCCCTGCACGGACAGCTGGTACCAACTGTGTCAGAGCATCTTAGAGTCGAGCACGAATGGCGTACAACTCGACGGCAAGAGCCCGGGCAGTGCGATCCAGAGACTCAGTGCACTGGATCAAGACCTGCGGGTCATATCGACGTTTCACGTAAGGGGTACAAACATCAGTGTAATATCCCCTCTCATCTCCACTAGAGGGATACGGGATGTATCGGAACTCAGAGTCATCCAAGTGACTATGGTCGCCACGAAGACGTACGATAGCAGTATAGGCAGCATCATGGACTGCCATCTAAACAGTCACTCCGATACCGTGAAAGGTGTGCAACTCAGTGATGGAGTTATCCCGCTGATCGAAGATACGAACATCAGCATGGTACTACTCCTGGTTGAACTCGCGAAAGTCCTTGTAAACCATGTACTTGGGGTACCATCGGTATCCCAATCTGGTCAAGAGGGTGACCAGAATAGCAGGGAAACCGGTCGCATCAAGAGCCCAAGTCCAGCGTACGAGCTGCGTTGCGCGACGCAACGGAAACAAAGGACGCATCTGAAACAAAGGTGATTTCAAAAGTATCAGATGACAGTGAGTGAATCTTGCGTCATGCATTTAAAGAAGTACTTGCAGATAATCAGAACTCCGGGTGGATGTGATCACGAGAACCTAGAGTTAGAGTTAGTAAAACCGTTTTAACCCGAATAAAAGAGAGATCAAAATCCCAGAGTAAAGGTGCGGAATAAAAGATCCTAATCCCATCCATTTGTGACGTGGGCCCGTAAACCACACAACACTGTTAGTAAAATAGTTTTCAAAGACTAGACTCAACTTCGACCAAGGAGTTGGAAAGGGGGCTTCCGACGGGCAGTCGGCTCTGATAGCAACTTGTGACGCCCCCGACTCAATCGTGCACTAATCATACACGCAAACATGCACGATCAAGATTAGAGACTCATGGGAAGTTATCACAACACAACTCTAGACACAAATTTAAACATAAATCTTTATATTACAAGCCAAGGGTCACGAGGACCCGAATACATAAATCATCAAACAAATAATATCTTGGTACAGACATAGTTAGTCAAGTTTTCCTTAAGAAGGCTAGCATAACAACGACATATGATCGAAAAGGCGCAGGCCTCCTGCTTGGGGCCTCCGAACTACTCCTGGTCGTCGGGCTCCATGTAGCAGTAGGCACCTCTGGGGGGGTCTCCGACTCCTGGTAGTAACCTCCTGCGGTGAACTCTGGCTCCTGGGCTCCGTCGTCTGATCGCGGCAACCGGGTAGGGGGAAAAAGGAACCAAAGCAACTGTGAGCACTCATCCAAAGTACTCGCAGGACTTACTTCAGAACTATGCTAATATGCATCGGTATCAAAGGAAGGGTATGTCGGTGGACTAGACTGCAGAATGCAAGAGTAGAGGCGGAGAAGCCTAGCCTATCGAAGACTAGCATCTTGCAGCAATCTTGCAGCATTAGAAGAGAGTAGAACACAGTAGCATATAGTAGCAATTATATATTAGCAATGCCCAGAGATCCTTCCTGGACTACCCTGTGAGAAAGCGACCTCAGAGCAATATAACAGTTTAGTAACATGAAGTATCCAGTTCTAGTTGTAGTAGATCAGGATACAACTCCGAGCGTCCTATTACCGTGGACACGGCTATTCGAATAGATTAACTTCGGTGCAGGGGTGCACTACTGTACCCAACACGCTCAATTACCTTTGGCCGGACACACTTGCCTGGGTAATAACCGGCCTCGGATGATCGACACGCCGTAGTCCTAACTAGGCTCTCCAGAGAGGTCAGCATGCCGGTCTAAAGCCTAAGTGCGAACGGGTCATGGGACAATTGCCCTAAGCACTCTTGCACGTTGCGCGACTGGCCGGGAACCAAGCACGACTGTGGAAACACCATCAGAAGTAACCAGCTCACCCCAACAATCAGCAACAAAATCATGACGTCTGACAGAGCTTTCGGTAGAATGTACGACGCCGAGGGCCCATACCATAATCCCGCGTGGTGGTTAGTGCGTATAGGCCAGAGGCCAACTCAGATCAAATACCCAAATCTGTTAACGTATTATTAGTAACTCGTAGAGACGAACAGGACTCCTGTCGGCTCCGACTTAGTAACACGCGGACCACGACCAAGGACCAGGCCCACCTCCCTCCTAGGCAGTATCCGTCTGCCCTGTCGTTCTGCCACAATATCTCTCGCGAGTACCCTTGGGACCGACTCGTCTTGTATTATTATCTCGCGGGTACCCTTGGGGCCGACCCGACTTGTAAAGGGGGAATATTGTAACTCAGGTCCATACTGTCAAGGTGAGATCCGAGGAATCACCATCGGTGTATCCACACTTGATACACTGCACGACAGAGACATCATCGAGAATGAACTATAAGGCATCACCCTCGGAAAAGTCACCCTTGAGGTGCTTCACTACAGAGTCATCATCGAGAGTGATATACGAGGAATCACCCTCGGTGGTATCACGCTTGTTGCGGCTCTGCAGAGTCGTACAGTTGCATGGCCCTAAGGGGCTCTTAGGTCTTGGTACACCAATCAACTAGATCAGACAACCCGGACAACAAAGCATGGCAACACGGACAAGGGTGTAGGGCCACTGGTGGGACACAAGCATTCCTATACTAAGCAACTGGGATAACCGGTAAGTATCAACGTCAGTTACTAAATCAGGCTATGCATCAGAATAGGAGTTGCTGGAATATCAACAGTAGCAATTCTAATGCAAGCATAAGAGAGAAAGAATGGGCGATCTCGGAATGATCAGGGGGGGTTTGCTTGCCTGGAAGCTCTTCTAAAAGGGGTTGGTCGTCTGGAGGCTGGTCGTCTGGAGCGTAGTCGTACTCAGCGGCGGCGTCGGCTGTCTCGGGGTCTATCGGGGAGAAGGAGGGGGAAGAAACAATGAATACACGGCAACAAATGCAATACATATAAGTATGACACGGCAGTATGGGGTTGATTATGTGACCTAATGCATCACTAAGTATTTTGGAGGGAGCGGGAAAATATCCGAGAATATTTTCCCAACTGCAGGTGATTATCGATATACGGATCCGAAGGGGAAGGTTCCATGTTCATCATCTTAGGAGTGATGGTCAAGCATTTTGATCACATATTCGGATTCGTCAAATTTTTCTGATCTTTTTTCATATATATATTTTTCATCTGAGCTTTGGTTTATTTTCTATGAATTTTCAAATTTAATCATTTTCTGGATTTATTTTTAATTCGAAAATATTAAATAGCAAATTGCTATGGGTACACAGAAGTGTACCCAGAGGTCTGCATGTGTGGTTGACAGTGGGCCCAGTTGAATGGGTCAACTGCCCAGCCAGCAGAGGCTGACTGGTGAGCCAGCTGCTAAATCAGCAGGCTGATTAGGTCAGCCCTATCCACTAGAACAGTGGAGGGGCCCCAGATGTCAGTGACTCAGTAGCTAAATAGGGTTTGTTTTAATTAACAGAGTTAATTAGGCAGTGGGCCCAGGGTGTCTGTGACTTAACTTTTAAACAGATTAATTTATTTAAACTCATTAGCTACAGTGTGGGCCCACACGTCAGTGAGTGTTAGGGGTTGGATTAGTGGGCTAATGGCCTGGGGCCCACCCGGTAGTGTCACGGGCGCGGTGACGCGCTGGCGGCGACCCTCCGGCGATGCCAAACGTGGCGGAGGGGCTCGGCCTCCCATCAGGATTTTCCTACAGGGCACCATTCGGTGTGCAGGGCGGCTCGTTCGAAAGCTGGGACTCGTCCACATTGAACGGTGGCGGTGGCGTGGCCGGTAGCGATGGTGGTGACCACCGTAGCAGATGCCGGGGTCTGGCTGAGGTGCGAAATTGTGCTACGGGGCACAGCAAGCGGCGCTGGGGGCATGGATGGGCTCTTGTGGCTGCCAGGAGCTCGGCACGTGGCTCGGACGTGAGAGGCAATGGACGTGAGCACGGCGGCGACATGGACGGCGGCAGCGAGCTCGGGCATGGCGGCCACTGTGGCTACGGGCGACAAACTGGAGCGCAAAGAGAGGGGAAAGGTGTGGTGCTCACCGAGGAGGCTCAAGAAAGGCCCGGCAAGAGGTTTTGGAGCTACAGCGGAGCAAATCGACGGCGGTGGTCTCCGGTGGCCGAAGGTGTTGGTGAGCTCGATGCGGTCGATGCGGCGGCCTGGAGCTCGAGTGCTGGGTTGAAGAGGTCGTTGCAGAGGCCGGCGGTGCTCGTTGACACGGAAAGGTAACGAGGGGAGGCCGGTGGCCGTATCTACAACGGCGGCGCGGCCATGGGAGCGCTTGGGCGTTGATGGAGAGCGAGGGAGAGAGAGCGAAGCGAGGGGGGGGAATGGCTAGGGTTTGCCAGGGAAGTACGAGGTGTCGGCCTTATCCTCTGACGCGGCCGGGGAATTGTCAAGAGCTGCACATCGGCACTCGGGCGCGCACATGGGATGACACGCAAGGAGAGAGAGAGAGAGAGAGAGAGGAGGGAGACGACGGCGCTGTTGGGTTAGGCCGTGCACTGTGCACTTGCGGTCCAGTCCAACAGTGCAATGTTTCCCTTTTCTTTTCCTTTTTCTGCTACTTTATTTCCTCTTCTGTTTTGCATTTAATTTTGCACCAAATGATTTTTGTAAATTGTGTAGCTTGCCCAATCAAATACTATGCATTATTTAGCACTGCCACAGGAAGTTTGGAGGCATGATGATTTCATTTGAATTTTGTTTAAATGAAAATGGATGAATGGGGCTGTTTTGGTTACTGTTTTTGGATGCTAGCATCCAAATGAGCAAATAAGTGATGTTGTATTCCTTAACCATAATTACAAATGGAATATTTACAACATTGTGAACTATTTTGCTTGCAAGTTTGTGCAACTTTTAATTTCACTTAAAGTTTGAATTTTTATTTGAAGTGGAATTTGAGATGAGATATGAAACTAGAGATGATCAAGCACTGTAACCCATGATGACTTGGCATGATTAAAAGATGATCAATGTGCTTAATTACAGGGGGTGTTACACCCACTAAAGATCGGAGAGAAATACAAAGCTATAACAACCATGAATAATAAAGTTTAGAAAAGACTCAATTACTTTCAATGAATAATCTAATCATAAACCCACAATTCATCGGATCCCAACAAACACACCGCAAAAGAAGATTACATTAGAATAATCAGATTGATCTCCGAAGAGAACATTGTATTGAAGATCGGAGAGAGAGAATAAGCCATCTAGGTAGTAGCTATGGACCCGTACGTCTGTGGTGAGAAAGGGCAACGCACGGTACCGAAGAGGCTAGCAATATACGGAAAGGTGGGAGTGCGTAATTGTCCATGTACTCACATTAGTCATAAAGAACTCATATACTTATCGTGAAATTTTTATTAGCCCTCGAAGGAAAGTACTACTCGCATGCCCACAGGGAGGAGGTTGGTAGGAGTTAACCATCGCGCACCCCCGATTCAAACAGCACAAAGTATTTCAATCAGACATAAAAATGCTCCCGCATCCCCGTCATGCCATGTTGGACACTTAAAGGAGTAGTTAATAACAAACTTTAATACTGGTATTTCTACTAACTAATGATCATGAACCAATACCCTTTCATATTACTACACCAATATAATTAAATCACACGTTTCATATTTAGTGATCTACATGAAAGTTTTTATTATATCACTCTTAAATACCTATCCTTTTCTGACAAGTCTTATAACCCGTGGTCATTACCACTTCCTATTTAAGACTCTCAAAAAGATTTAAGTGAATCATGAGAGTGCAATCATTTCTATAAAATATAACCACCGCCGTGCTCTAACAAGTATAAGTGAAGCACAAGAGCAACTGCCTAGCTCAAAAGATATAAGTGAAGCACATAGAGTATTCTAGCAAATTATGATGAATGTGTGTCTCTCTCAAAAAGGTGTGTCCAGAAAACAATGATTGTGGAAAACTAACAAGCAAACAAAATAAAACTATGGCACAAGATGGTAGAAGTAAAACTCATATCATGTGATGAATAAAAATATAGCTCCAAGTACCATACCGATGAATTGTGGACGAAAGAGGGGATGCCATCCGGGGTATCCCCAAGCTTAGACGCTTGGGTCTTACTTGAATATTACCTTGGGGTGCCTTGGGCATCCCCAAGCTTAGGGTCTTGCTGCTCCTTATCCCTTCATCCATCGTAATCTCACACAAAACTTGAAAACTTCAGCACACAAAACTCAACAGAAACTTCGTGTGATCCGTTAGTATATTAGACAGATCATAAACTTTAGGTACTGTTGTAAACTCATTCATAATTGTTCTTGAATAATACCTACTGTATTCTAACTTCTCCATGACTTATACCCCCCGATATAATCCATAGCATCATTAAAATAAGCACACTATGCAATAAAAACAGAATCTGTCTAAAATAGAACAGTCTGCAATGATCTCAATAAAAACTATACTTCTGTAACTCCAAAAATTCTGAAAATTTAGAACAACGTAGAAAATTTATATATCAATCGTGTGTAAAAATTTCAGCCAATTCCCATGTCCAGTAATTTATAGCATTTTCTGTACTGGACGCAAAACTTTCTGTTTTTGCACAGAATCAAGTCAACTATCATCCAAATCATCCCAAAGGCTTTGCTTGGCACAAACACTAATTAAAATATAAAAACACAATCATTACAGTAGAAATAATTATGCCACTCAGGAATAAAAGTAAAGGATAACTTTTGGGTTGTCTCCCAACAAGCTCTTGCTTTATAGCCATAAAGATAGGCTTCGAGATTTTAATGATGCTCTCATAAAAGATAAGAATTGAAACGTGAACAGAGCATCATAAAACATTCACAAACCACACTTAAGTCTAACCCTCTTCCTATGCATAGGAATTTTATAGGAAAACAAATTACCAAGTCAAACAACATCTAGCATATGCAAATAGGAAGAATGAAGCATCAATAATTTCAACATCAATAGAGGTAATTGAGTAACATGAAAGTTTCTACAACCATATTTTCCTCTCTCATAATAATTACACGTAGGATCATAATCAAATTCAACAATATAACTATCGTGCAAAACATTCTCTTTATGATCCATATGGATACAAATCATATATTCTTCCATGATAGTGGGATTAACATTAACTAAAGTTATGACCTCTCCGAACCCACTTTTATCAAAAAATTCATAAGATTGGACACTCTCTGAATATGTGATTCTTTTTACCTAAAGTTGACACTCTTCCAAACCCACTTTCAATATTATTGCAAACATTATTATCAATAACATATTCATCATGAGGCTTAAATAAATTTTCAAGATCATAAGAAGCATCACCCCAATCATGATCATTACAATGAGTAGTGGACATAACAAAATCATCATCCCCAAGCTTGTAGTTTTGCATAACATTAACACAATTGACATTAATAGAATTATTAATAACATCATTGCAATCATGCTTTTCATTCAGGAGCTATCATGAAGCACTTTATAAACTTCTTCTTTTAACACTTCATTACAATTTTCAGATTCATGATTTTGAAGCAAAACTTCATAAAGATAATCTAGTACACTCAACTCACTAGCAATTGGTTCATCATAATTGGATTTTTTGAAAAGATTAGCAAGTGGATGAGGATCCATATGTCTTTATTTTCTGTTTTTGTATGATAACATAATTATTGCAGGCAAACAAGCAAAATAAAATATTTTTGTGTTTTTGATTTTTTTGTAACAAAACTAATAAAGGCAAATAAAAAGTAGAGCAAGTAAATGATAATTTGTGTGAAGGAACCTCGTAGGTATTTGATGATGTCTCCCCGGCAACGGCGCCCGAAATTCTTTCTGCTACTTGTGAGCTGTGTTGGGATTTTCCCCGAAGAGGAAGGGTGAAGCAATATAGTAGCGATAAGTATTTCCATTAGTGAGAACCAAGGTTATCGAACCAGTAGGAGAATCACACAAGTACCTCATTAGCAGCACCTACACACACAAGAGCAAATACCTGCACCCAACGCGGGCAAGTGGTTATCAATCCCCTTGAACTCGTTACTTGCAAGGATAAATTCTGATAATGGTAGATAGATAAATTGCAAAATAAAATAAAAGAAGTAAAATTGCAGCAAGGTAATTAGGGTTTTAGTAATATGACAAAAGTAAGACCCGGGGGCCATAGTTTTCCCTAGAGGCTTCTCTCTCATAATAGTAGCATACGGTGGGTAGACAAATTACTGTTGGGCAATTGATAGAAAAGCGCCTAGTTATGATGTTTCATGGCAATGATCATGTATATAGGCATTATGTCCATGAAAAGTACACCGAAACGATTCTGCATCTACTACTATTACTCCACTTCAAGAGTGCTTCTATGCTTGCCTCTCTACGTATTAAGTTCATAACAAATAGAGTAATGCATGAAGTATGACGACATGACATAGACAAAGTAAACTCAGGCAATATGAATAAACCCCATCGTTTTATCCTTAATGGCAACAATACAAATACGTGGCTCTCTACCCCTTCTGTCATGAGGTGAGGACACCGCAAGATTGAACCCACTACAAAGCACCTCTCCCAGTGAAGATAAATCAATCTAGTTGGCCAAACCAAACGTATATATCGGAGAGAAATACAAAGCTATAACAATCATGCATAGTAAAGTTCAGAAAAAACTCAATTACTTTCAATGAATAATCTGATGATAAACACACAATTCATCGGATCCCAACAAACACACCGCAAAAGAAGATTACATTGGAACAATCGGATTGATCTCCGAAGAGAACATATTATTGAAGATCGAAGAGAGAGAAGAAGCCATCTAGCTACTAGCTATGGACCTATAGATCTGTGGTAAACTACTCACACATCATCGGAAGGGCAGCAAGGTTGATGTTGAGGCCCTCCGTGATCTATCCCCCCTCCGGCAGATTACCGGAAAATGCCTCCAGATGGGATCATGGAAGAATAGAGGCTTGAGGCGGCGGAAAAGTTATTTCGGGTGGCTCTCTGTTGGTTTGGGAATATATGGGAATTTATAGAAGTGGAATTAGGTCAAACGGAGTTGCGTGGGAGTCACGACCTCAGGGGGTGCGCCTACCCCCTGGGGCGCGCCCTGTGAGCTCGTGGCTCTCCCGTAAGTCTTCTGGCCTCCTCTCGAACCTTCGAGGGTCCCTTCTAGTCCAGAAAAAATCATTGTAAAGTTTCATCGTGTTTGGACTTCATTTGATACTGATTTTATAAAAAGCCAAAAACAAGCAAAAAAATAGGAACTGGCACATGGCACTTAGTTAATAGCTTAGTTCCCAAAAATGATATAAAATTGCATAAAAAGTATCTAAGATTGATAATATAATAGCATGAAACAATCAAAAATTATAGATACGTTGGAGACGTATCAGCATCCCCAAGCTTAATTCCTGCTCGTCCTCGAGTAGGTAAATGAGAAAAATAGAATTTTTGATGTTGAATGCTACCTAGAATGTTTATCATGTAATCTGTTTTACGGTATAAATATTGAGAAACGATGAAGTAATTGATATCAACATAATAATATTCATGAACACAAGAACATAATCATTACTTTTAAAAAAATATACGATGCTCAACGAATGTTATCCCTACTCATTGAATTATGTAAGCATGGCATGACTCCACCCTCACCGCATAAATATAAATCATGAGCACCACGGTGTCAAACCATGCATTTGGATCATACTTTTTAATGCGCTTCAGCATTTTCAACTCCACTCAATACATGAGCGTGAGACAGGGACATTAGCACTACGGGTGGAATAGAATGCAGTGGTAGAGATATATAGGAGAAGTCAAAATGGAAGAAAGGCTCGCATCACCTCGGCAGATCAATAGGCAATGGAGAGGCCCATCAATCGATATCAATGCGAGGAGTAGGGATTGCCATGCAACGGATGCACTAGAGCTATAAGTGGATGAAAGCTCGAATGAAACTAAGTGGGTGTGCATCCAACTTGCTTGCTCATGAAGACCTCGGGCATTTGAGGAAGCCCATCATTGGAATATACAAGCCAAGTTCTATAATGAAAAATTCTCACTAGTATATGAAAGTGATAACTCAGGAGACTCTCAATATGAAGAACATGGTGCTATTTTGAAGCACAACTGTGGTAAAAGGATAGTAGCATTGCCCCTTCTCTCTTTATCTCTCATTTTTTTCTCTTTTTTTTATATTTTTTAGAATAATATCATGAACCTCATCCCCGCTTTCGCAAGGACTCATTAGTCTCCACCATTCTTTTCCTCACTAGGACAATGCTCTAATAATGATGATCATCACACTTTTATTTACTTACAACTCGATAATTGAAACAATATGACGCTATATGAATGCCTCTGGCAGTGTACCAGGATGTGCAATGATCTAGCATAACATATATAACAATGATGAACGGTGGCTTTGCCACAAATATCATGTCAGCTCTATATGATCATGCAAAGCAATATGATGATGAACACACATGTCATATGATGAAACGGTGGAAGTTGCATGGCAATATATCTCGGAATGTCTATGGAAATGCCATGATAAGTAGGTATGGTGGCTGTTTTGAGGAAGATATAAGGAGGCTTATGTGTGATAGAGCGTATCATATCACGGGGTTTGGATGCACCGACGAAGTTTGCACCCACTCTCGAGGTGAGAAAGGGCAATGCACGGTACCGAAGAGGCTAGCCATATACGAAAAGGTGGGAGTGCGTAATTGTCCATGTACTCACATTAGTCAGAAACAACTCATATACTTATCGTGAATTTTTTATTAGCCCTCGAAGCAAAGTACTACTCGCATGCCCCTAGGGAGGAGGTTGGTAGGAGTTAACCATCGCGCGCCCCCGATTCAAACAGCACAAAGGATTTCAATCAGACATAAAAATGCTGACGCATCCCCGTCATGCCCTGGTGGACACTTAAATGGGTAGTTAATAACAAACTTTAATACCGATATTTCTACTAACCAATGATCATGAACCAATACCCTTTCATATTACTACACCAATATAATTAAATCACACGTTTCATATTTAGTGATCTACACGAGCGTTTTTATTATATCACTCTTAAATACCTATCCTTTCCCGACTAGTCTTATAACCCATGCTCATTACCACTTCCTATTTAAGACTCTCAAAAAGATTTAAGTGAAGCATGAGAGTGCAATAATTTCTATAAAATATAACCACCGCCGTGCTCTAACAAGTATAAGTGAAGCACAAGAGCAACTGCCTAGCTTAAAAGATATAAGTTAAGCACATAGAATATTCTAGCAAATTATGATGAATGTGTGTCTCTCTCAAAAAGGTGTGTCCAGCAAACAATTATTGTGGCAAACTAACAAGCAAACAAATTAAACTATGCCACAAGACACTCGAACTAAAACTCATATCATGTGATGAATACAAATATAGCTCCAAGTACCATACCGATGAATTGTGGACGAAAGAGGGGATGCCATCCGGGGCATCCCCAAGCTTATACGCTTGGGTCCTACTTGAATATTACCTTGGGGTGCCTTGGGAATCCCCAAGCTTAGGGTCTTGCCACTCCTTATTCCATCATAATCTCACCCAAAACTTGAAAACTTCAGCACACAAAACTCAACAGAAACTTCGTGAGATCCGTTAGTATAATAGACAAATCATAAAGTTTAGGTACTGTTGTAAACTCATTCATAATTGTTCTTGCATAATACCTACTCTATTCTAACTTCTCCATGACTTATACGCCCCGATATAATCCATAGCATCATTATAATAAGCACACTATGCAATAAAAACAGAATCTGTGTAAAACAGAAGAGTCTGCAATGATCTAAATAAAAACTATACTTCTGTAACTCCAAAAATTCTGAAATATTAGGACAACATATACAATTTGCATACAAATCATGTGTAAAAATTTCAGCCAATTCCCACGTCCAGTAATTTACAGCATTTTCGGTACTGGACGCAAAACTTTCTGTTTTTGCACAGAATCAAGTCAACTATCATCCAAATCATCCCAAAGGCTTTACTTGGCACAAACACTAATTCAAATATAAAACCACAATCATTACAGTAGTAATAATTATGCCACTGAAGAATAAAAGTAAAGGATAACTTTTGAGTTGTCTCCCAACAAGCTCTTTCTTTATAGCCATAAAGATAGGCTTCGAGATTTTAATGATGCTCGCATAAAAGATAAGAATTAAAACGCAAAGAGAGCATCATAAAACATGTGCAAACCACACTTAAGTCTAACCCTCTTCCTATGCATAGGAATTTTATAGGAAAACAAATTACCAAGACAAACAACATCTAGCATATACAAATAGGAAGAATGAAGCATTAATAATTTCAACATCAAGAGAGGTAATTGAGTAACATGAAAGTTTCTACAACCATATTTTCACTCGCATAGTAATTACACGTAGGATCATAATCAAATTGAACAATATAACTATCATGCAAAACATTCTATTTATGATCCATATGCATACAAATCTTATAATCTTCCAAGATAGTGGGATTAACATCAACTAAAGTCATGACCCCTCCGAACCCACTTTTATCAAAAAATTCATAAGATTGAACACTCTCCGAAGATGTGGGATTCTTTTTACCTAAAGTTGACACTCTTCCAAACCCACTTTCAATATTATTGCAAACATTATTATCAATAACATATTCATCATGAGGCTTAGATAAATATTCAAGATCATAAGAAGCATTACCCCAATCATGATCATTACTATGAGTAGTGGACATAACAAAGTCATCATCCCCAAGCTTGTAGTTTTGCATATCATTAACACAAATGACATTAATAGAATTTACAAAAATATCATTGCAATCACGCGTTTCATTCAAGGAGCTATCATGAATCACTTAATAAACTTCTTCTTTTAACACTTCATTACAATTTTCAGATTCATGATTTTCAAGGAAAACTTCATAAAGATAATCTAGTACACTCAACTCACTAGAAATTGGTTCATCATAATTGGATTTTTTGAAAATATTAGCAAGTGGATGAGGATCCATATGTCTTTATTTTCCGTTTTTGTATGATAACATAATTATTGCAGGCAAACAAGCAAAATATTTTTTTTTTGTTTTTGATTTTTTTGTAACGAAACTAATAAAGGCAAATAAAAAGTAGAGCAAGTAAATGATAATTTGTGTGAAGGAACATTGTAGGTATTTGATGATGTCTCCCCGGCAACGGTGCCAGAAATTCTTTCTGCTACTTGTGAGCTGCGTTGGGATTTTCCCCGAAGAGGAAGGGTGAAGCAATATAGTAGCGATAAGTATTTCCCTCAGTGAGAACCAAGGTTATCGAACCCGTAGGAGAATCACACAAGTACCTCGTTAGCAGCACCTACACACACAAGAGCTAATACTTGCACCCAACGCGGGCAAGAGGGTTGTCAATCCCCTTGAACTCGTTACTTGCAAGGCTTAAATCTGATAATGGTAGATAGATAAATTGCAAAATAAAATAAAAGAAGTAAAATTGCAGCAAGGTAATTAGGGTTTTTGTAATATGACAAAAGTAAGACCCGGGGGCCATAGTTTTCACTAGAGGCTTCACTCTCATAATAGTAGCATACGGTGGGTAGACAAATTACTGTTGGGCAATTGATAGAAAAGCGCATAGTTATGATGTTATTCATGGCAATGATCATGTATATGGGCATTACATCCATGACAAGTAGACCGAAATGATTCTGCATCTACTACTATTACTCCACTTCGAGAGCGCTTCTATGCTTGCCTCTCTACGTATTCAGTTCATAACAAACAGAATAATGCATGAAGTATGATGACATGATGTAGACAAAGTAAACTCAGGCAATATGAATAAAACCCATCACTACAAGAAATCTGTTAATCTGTGACAGACTCAAACCATCACATATGTGTGCAAAACCGTCAAGGAAGGGCGTCCATGACGGATTTGAAATCCATCATGTATATCACGTCATAATTTGACCACCGTACACTACATGACGGACCTCAAGCACCTTCATAGATCCATGACAGTTTTTAACCGTCACAGACAGTGTTTAACTGACATGCTCATAACGACATTAACGTGCGTTCCATGTCATCATCTGACATGGTGGCCGACGTTAATCTGGTGTGGCCGCCCATATGGTTGTTGGCCCAATTAGGATTTTGGCTCACTAATTTGAGTATGGCCTGTGTATTAATTAGCCCAATTAGAATTTTGTCCCATGATGATGTAATGTTGTATGTTGAGTGTTTAAAAAAATTCAAGGCCACCAGATGATGCAATAGTAGCTTTGTCTTCAAACCTGACCCGTTCCCTCTTGAAACCCAGATTCATGGCGGCGAATAGGGAAGAGAAAGGTAATGGGGGGAAGAGATGCAATTGTGTTGGGGCGATGCATATTTATATAAAAGTTTCGCTACTGACGGGGCCGTTTTAGTCCGTTCGATGTGCCATTGACGGGAGTTTCAATACTTTTTGACATGTGACCTGTAACAGTGTATGTTGAGTGTAGAAAAAAATTCAAGACCAACAGAGAAATCAATCATTGCTTCGTCTTCAAATGTGACATATGAATATGTTTTTAAAATACACAAAAATATTCCTTTTTATATGTGAACACTTCTTTGTTTTGCAAATCATCAATATTTTTTTTTGTGGACACTCGCCAAAGTGATTCAAGGTTGAACAATGAAGCCACATATATAAAATTTTAAAAGGGTTATTTAGTTCTTTCGCCTAAATAAGTTAAACAATGATGTTTCCATAAATAAATTCAATAGAATGCACATAGAAAAAATTCAGAGCATTTTTATATATTACTGATATATTTTTAATGAATTATCTTTTAAAAATTAATTTGTGGATTTTAGTTAAATGATGAAACATTTGTTCCTTGCGGGTGGCCTAGCCACCGTCAATCACGTGCAGCAGTGGGACACGGATGTTTGGATTTTAACAATTATTATGACATAGTGCACGTTGTTGCATAGGGTTTCGAATTGACGAACATTTTTTTTGAAATAGTGAGTATTTTTCAAATTTGTGAACATATCTTGAAATAGTGAATATTTGTTTTTAACTGTTTGAACAGTTTTTCAAAAAGAATACAAAGATTCATTTTTCATTTGTAAACATTTATTTTTAAAATAACACATGAATATATTTCTATTTGATAGTTTATATATTTTTTAGAATCTTCCAATAAACATATAAAGTGTCCAATCTTCCAAAAAAGCATTTGTTATTCACTGTTGTTCTGGCATGGCGAATGATGCGGCAATGGGAACCACATGTTAGGATTTTAACAATTATTGTGGCATACATAATATATGTTGTTGTGTAGGGATCCGAATAACTAGTTAGGACTTGTTTGTTAGGTATAATTCAAACTTGTATTTGCAACTTATCGAAAAAATGTTCCATGTTCATTATTTAGGGTTTGTTTGCTTTGATGTCACGACATTGTTTTGAAAATACTAGATAAATTCAAAATACTCCGACTGTAAATTGCTTTGCACCTCATGCATTTTGTCATGTAATACTAGTTTGTAATTTTTTTGAAATGCCAAGTTAAGCTACCTCGTATTGAAACTTCCTAACAAACATATACGGAGCTCCAAACTTTTTCTACATGGCAAATACTGCATTAGATTGTTCACATCAAAGTTATGCATGGTAAAAGGGTTATCTAAGTTATTTAGCCCAAGTAGGTTAAATCTTAATCACATCATTAGAATGCATGGACGATATATTTTTCAATTATTTGATATATTATTATTATTTTCTGAGTCTACATGGATAAGTTATGAATTTGTTAGATTTAAACTACTTTATTATGAAGATTTAGACTAATTTATTATCTTGTGTTTCAATAAAATGGTTGAATGTTTGTTACATAACGGTGGCCTAACCACATGTTTTCAAAATTTGTTCACAAATTCAAAAAATCTTCCCCTTTTTTAAAAAATTTGTTCACAAATTGAAAAATGTTCATGTTTTCCAAATTTTGTTCACAAATTTAAAAAATGTTTGGGGAATTTCAAAAAATGTTCATCTTTTCGAAAAATGTTTGGACATTTAAAAAAAAATTCCTGCTTTTAAAAATTTGTATGAAATTTTGGAAATTCTTCATGTTTACAAATTTTGTTCATAAATTCAAAAAATGTTCGGGAATTTCAAAAACTGTTCTTGTTTCTTAAAAATTATTCATGTTTTGAAAGATGTTCAGAAATTTTAAAAAATGTTTATGTCTTAAAATTTTGTTCAAATTTTGTTCATAAATTCAAAAACCATTCGGCATTTCACAATTGTTCACATTTTTTCAATAAAAGTTTCAAAAAATTTCAGAAATGTTTTCATATATAGGAACGTTGTTGTGTGTTCTTATATATTTCGCGCTATAGAACAACACCAGCAGCGGTGAGGTGAAGTGGCTAGCAGCGCGCGCCATAACCTTGAGGTCTCGACATCGAGTCTGCGAGCTCTCCCTTTTCTCTGTATTTTTACGTCGTGGACATGGCTTAATGGGCCGGCCCAGTCGCTCGTGCCTGCGCAATTCGTATACGAGGTTTCGCGTATACGTTCCGGCGGACGCCCCACTGTACATACGAAAGTGGGTACGATTTGCCAAAGGTCCATATTGCCATTTATACATTTAGTGAGGGGGGTATACCGAAGCGGGGCTCTTTAAAAAAATAATGTAATATGAGAAAGGTACTAGTAGATGTACGTCAACATTCAGCAACGGAAACATAGTCAACTGGTCAACAAGTAACAACTAAAGCTCGTGCCCAGTTTGATCCGTGGCCATAATTTTTTAACTTAAATTTGTGGCTTGTTCCTTGTTGTACATAGTTCTAATAGGGAGTAAGCCTGCTATTACACAACAGCGCCGTAGCTCAGTGGAACGACATGGCTGTTTATGAGTGAGGTCTCGGGTTCGAGTTCACTGCACGCGAGCCATTTTTTAATTTATACTTTCGTCCACAATGGAATAACAGCTCGGTCCACGGCAACCGTCAGTACGCCCACGTGCTGTTCCACGGCGTGGTCCAATCCTAGGATGACACGTGTGGATTAGCTAATCCGTGACGGTCGAGGTATCTTTAGCCGCCTGCGTATCAATGACGGATCCACGAAATTGTCATGGATGACACCCATCCGTGAGGGTTTCTGAGAACGTCGTCAGAAATCCATCCTGGATTAACAGATTTCTTGTAGTGCATCGTTTTATTCTTAATGGCAACAATACAAATACGTGCCTCACTACCCCTTCGGTCACGAGCTGAGGACACCGCAAGATTGAACCCACTACAAAGCACCTCTCTCACTGAAGATAAATCAATCTACTTGGCCAAACCAAACGGATAGATCGGAGAGAAATACAAAGCTATAACAATCATCCATAATAAAGTTCAGAAAAGACTCAATTACTTTCAATGAATAATCTGATCATAAACCCACAATTCATTGGATCCCAACAAACACACCGCAAAAGAAGATTACATTGGAACAATCGGATTGAACTCTGAAGAGAATATTGTATTGAAGATCGGAGAGAGAGAAGAAGCCATCTAGCTACTAGCTATGGACCCGTAGGTCTGTGGTAAACTACTCACACATCATCGGAAGGGCAATAAGATTGATGTAGAGGCCCTCCATGATCGATACCCCCTCCGGTAGATTACCGGAAAAGGCCTCCAGATGGTATCACGGAAGAACAAAGGCTTGCGACAGCGGAAACGTTGTTTCGGGTCGCTCTCTGTTGGTTTGGGAATATATAGGAATTTATCGAAGTGGAATTAGGTCAAACGGAGTTGCGTGGGAATCACGAGCTCAGGGGGCGCACCTACCCCCCTGGGCACGGCCTGTGAGCTCGTGCCTCTCCCGTAAGTCTTCTGGCCTCCTCCCGAACTATCTAGGGTCCCTTCTGGTCCAGAAAAAATCACCGTAAAGTTTCATCGTGTATGGAGTTCGGTTGGTACTAATTTTCTAAAAAGCCAGAAACAAACAAAAAACAGGAACTGGCACTTGGCAATGAGTTAATAGGTTAGTTCCCAAAAATGATATAAAACTGCATAAAAAGTATCTAAGATTGATAATATAATAGCATGAAACAATCAAAAATTATAGATACGTTGGAGACGTATCAGGCTGCTCCTGCATCTGGCATGATAAGCCAGGTGAGTACTTGGAATGTACTCGCAAGCTCACAGCAACCAGAGGCATCAAGACAAAACAACAGCATGGTAATGACGGGCTAAGCATCTACTATCATAACAGAATGACTATGCATGATATTGTTGAACTTACTGAAGTATAAACCTCTGTTTAAGGTCACGTGGACCAACTTACTCACCATCGTGATCATCCCATGATCACCTCAAGTTTCATAACCATCAAGTCAAGACAATTCTTAAGATAAGTTCTTCCATCATTAAGGTTGATCAGATAATGTGACCTAGTACGAACTGTGTTCAATACCGTGGACGCGGCTATTCGAATAGATTTTTACACTCTGCAGAGGTCGCGCACTTTACCCACACTATGGACATTTGTCCAACACAACTTGTCTAGCGCATGACACTAATACCGTATCACCGACACCCTCTCAGGTCATGTCCTGGGTGGCCCCTTGTGTCATCTCTCGACACGCACCACCTTATGGCTAAAAACTGTCCCAAACCCCTTGGACAAATAACTCGGGCTCACAAGGTTATCGCTGCCTACCGGGCCAGGGTAGCACGCACACATAACCTTCGCTCTTTGGTGATACCGATTAAAGTGCATAACGATAGCCCAAGTCAGAGCCTTCCTAAAAAGGCAAATGTGGCTGCACTGGTAAGCTCGGTTCGGTGGCACTATGACTTGATCAACTGGTTACTTCAAGTTTAATTAATTAACAATATTTTATCTTAACAGCACTGATCTAAGTCATAGCAAAATGACCTACCAGGGCAAAG
Source organism: Elymus sibiricus (assembly GCA_039707655.1). NCBI lineage: Eukaryota > Viridiplantae > Streptophyta > Magnoliopsida > Poales > Poaceae > Elymus > Elymus sibiricus. The sequence continues at coordinate 35,126,153 of CM077668.1, read as the reverse complement.
CATAGTCATGATCATGGCATTTCTATTTACTTTGCAAAAATAACAAGCAGCTCATGTGAATGTATAAACTATACTAGGCATGGATTTATTGATCATACTGATTGCAAGTATTAACATGGCAGTAACATGGAAGAAATTTTAGCAAGAAAAATTATAATATCATCAAGTTTTAAATAATGGAAAGTTAGATCAAAATTTGTTTAAAACCATAGCTTTTGCAACGCCATCATGCAAGTGGATGATGTTGCTTGCCTTGATCAAATGGGGTGTCACAGTACTCCTGGTCTTCACCACCAAAATTATTTTCTCTGAAAATATTTTTAAATAGCCAAAATAAATATCACATAATGCATTTCTTCTGTCCAGAAATTCTAGACAGGTCAGAAAATTATGAAACTTTGTAAAAACTTAGAGGAGCTCAAGACAAAACTAGTGCAAAATGTTTCAACTCATTTGAACTTATGGTCTAAAAATGGTGGATGGTCAAAGTTTCTGATCAAAAATGACCAAAACGAATAAAAACAGAAAAACCTGGAGGCAGCCACGGCGAAGGCGTAAAACCCCTAGGCGCCTCCACTTACGTACCCCTTTGGCCGAGAAACAGAGGCTGACAGGTGGGGCCCTCGGCTGGGTTTAAAAGGGGGAGAGAGGGGAAGCAGGGCACCACAGCTCTACCGGCGGTGGTTCTCTGACGAGGAGACCTCGGCGGTGGCCGAAGATGGGTGGAACGGAGAGAGGGGAGGATGGCGAGTCTACACGTAGCTGTGGCTTGGTTGGAGATGGATGAACGACGATGGGAGCTTCCTCTCCAGAAACGGCCGGCGGCGGTGCTCGTCAGAATCTCTCGCTTCTGCATGGATTCCAGTAACTGAGCACAATAGCAGGACCATGAGAAGCTGGCGAGCTCAAGGGAAGCAGTGGCCGGAGCTGGAGTGGACCGGAGGTGGGTGGTGGCGGAGCAAGCCTGGCAGCGGAGCTCCGATGGGATCCGAGGCCAGAGGGCCTCCCGGCCTTGCCTCGGCGGGCTGGGGCTCGATTTCTAGAGGATGGAGGATGGTGTGATGCTTGGAAGCACTAGGCGGGGGTCTATTTATAGGTGGAGGAGGGATGCGAGCTCGAGTGCCGACGTGGAGAAATGGCCAGAGCTCGGCGCTACGCTGGCCGTCGTGGAGCTGGGCGACGCGACGGGAGAGGCGCAGAGAAGATAAGGATGCAGGCTAGCAGGTTGAACACCATCAATGCCGCGGTCGGCCACAGTGGCTCACTATGCGGCCCATTGCACTGTAGCGGAACGCGACAGAAAACAAAAAAATTCGGTACAACGAGCAAGCCCAGGATCACTATGGAGACTGCATACAGGGTTTGATCTGATCCGTACCGACTCATAGCGCAGCGGAAGAAGAGTCGGTGTAGATCGTCGGTGCAGATCCCCGCAGCTAGGATTTACAGCCTCCCAACGGCGAGGATGTACTCCCACGCCGGACAGCCCTTCGGGAGGTGGTCGGACAGTCCCTCGGACGATGTCATGGACAGCCCTTCGGCAGGACCCTCGAAACCCGAACGGTAACTCGGACAGCCCTTCGGGAGGACACTCGAATAGCCCCTCGGGCAAAAGATCGAACCTACAATCTCTCTACAGGGTTGCACACATACGGTGTCCGCTATCCGGTAGGGCTTCGCCGTCCAGAACTAGTTCCTGCCGGAACCCAGACAGCCTTTCCGCTCTACGAAACTATTTTGCTGGGAGGGAGAGAGAAGCCAGAAATGTCTATGGCATATGTATGAGAGCAAGGATGATCTTTGGAGAGCACCCATCCACCTCTATTTATAGGATAGCCAAGGGGTAAAGTTGGCATTCAAAAATACCAAAAGCACCCCCACTTTATGCCTTTTCATAAAAGAATAAAGCAAAGAAGGATGGCAAGTGGAGCTCCTAGGAGCTCCACCTCCCTTGGCCGGCCCCCCCATGAGGGGGGCTTCCTTGGCTCCCAAGTCCTTCTAGAAGCCTTTTGGAAAATATCCCAAAAGGTGCTTTCCAAAAATTATCCATAAAGCACTTTCACTATTCATGAAGACATTTTTCTGCGTCCGTTAAATCCCAAATTATTTCTGTGTGCCTAGAATAATTCCAGTACCCAATAAAACAAGTTTGAACGCATTCCGAAACAATTCCGGAACAATGTTTTTCTTCAGCGAAAAGCTACCATTGCGGTTTCGGCTGCTCCAGAACATTTCCGGTTTTCTCTTCGGAAAAATTCCAGAAGTTACCAGAACAATTCTGGCACCCTCCAAGAATTTCTAGGCATGTTCCGGAACCAATTTGACTTAATGGAATACCCTGAAACAACTTTTCAGTTCACCAAAACTATTCCGGTGTTCTCTCCGGAACGTTTCCGTTTCGTCCGAAACTTTTTCGGTGATTTTCTCTCAGACTCCCCGTCTAGAATTCAGCAGATAGATGACCCTTAAGCGTGTGACCCTATAGGTTCGGTGAAGTATAGACATGACCCGGAACACTTTCCGATCAATGATCAACATCGGCGCCGTGGACACCCATATTGACCCCTATACCCACACGAATGAATATTCGAGTGAACCTGCAGTTGCCGTGTGCTATTCTTGTTGCTTCACGATATATTAGAAACACCCGAGGTGAGATTTATTGCATCCCCGTGGATCAACAACTTGTCCGCTATGCCAGTTACCTCGTTACCGGTTTTGTTCTCTTTTCTCGTTTCCGCGTTCCGGCATCCCAGTGATCAAATCACAATGTGTCTAGCCAGACGATGATGGATACCGTAACACCGAGAGGGCCCGAGAATATCTCTCCATCGAAGGAGGAGCAAATCCCAATCTTGAGCTATCTCGTTTCTTGTCATACTTTTTCGTGAACCCGTAAGCCGTCGTAATAGCCACCCATTTACGGATGACGTTTAACAAACCCCAAAGTTCACGAAGCAAGTACGAAGGAACTCGATACTCTCATGGTCTAAGGAATTATGCAAACATTAACTATCTCTGTGTTATTAACCATTAACTTGTGACGAATGTATCTCATAGCATAACATCAATTCGGGTCGATTCAACACAAGTGTTCTACTAATATTGTGCCCTCAAAATTGCCGGCATAGACATGCCCATGATCAGGAAAATAGGATCATCATGCAATACTTGAGCCAGTCTTAGAGGCAAGACTAGGAATACACTTTACCATTTATTATACCGCACGTGCACATACGTTTCCTTCCGAGCCTCGTGGATATTGCAGACTTGAGAATCATTGCAGTTATAGCATGGAACATAAACATTCATTACAAACTCGGAGATACAAAATAACTGTTATTACTTCCTCTAGGGCATATCTCCTACAGACTCCCACTTGCACTAGAGTCATAATCCAATTACATGGCTTCCCTAACACCAATGGTTGTCCGGTGCTGCTCATGCTTTGCTCATGGTAGAGGCTTTGTCATCGGGTCTGACACGTTCAGATCCGTGTGAACTTTGCGTACTTTCACTAAACCCGCTTCGACATGATGTCGAATGTGTTTATATTTGCATTCAATATGTCTTGTCTTATGGTGCGAACTTGGCTCCCTTGCCTGAGCCACGTCGCCACTATTATCACAATAGATCTCCACCGGGTCCAGAGCACTTGGAACCATACCAAGGTCTTCAAGAAATTGCTTGATCCATACCGCCTCCTTGGAGGCTTCTGAAGCAGCAACATATTTCGCCTCCGTCGTAGAATCTGCCACAGTCTTTTGTTTGGAACTTTTCCAATCAACTGCGCCGCCGTTCAATATGAAAACATAGCCTGATTGAGATTTGAAGTCATCTGGGTCAGTCATGAAGCCTGCATCAGTGTAACCACTTACAATGACCTCTTCATCACCTCCGTACACAAGGAGTAAATCCTTGGTCCTTCTGAGGTACTTAAGGATACCCTTGACTGCGGCCCAGTGTTCCAATCTTGGATCACTTTGGTACCGGCTGGTAACACTAAGCGCATAGGAAACGTCCGGTCTTGTACATAGCATGGCATACATAATAGAACCAACTGCCGAAGCATATGGAACATCATTCATCTGTACTTGCTCATCGAGAGTCTGAGGACACTGATTCTTGCAAAGCACTGTGCCAGGTGACATGGGGAGTAGGCCTTTCTTGGAGTTCTCCAGGTTGAACCTTTTCAACACCTTGTCAATGTACGTGCTTTGGCTAAGCGCTATCAGGCGTTTTGATCTATCTCTATAGATTCTAATGCCCAATACATATGCCGCTTCGCCTAAGTCTTTCATTGAAAAACTCTTTTTCAATGAGTCTTTTATTTCGTTAAGAAAATTCACGTCATTTCCAATCAACAATATGTCATCCACATACAAGATTAGAAATGCTTTTGCGCTCCCACTAAACTTCTTGTAAACACAAGATTCTTCGTCATTCCTGATGAGGCCAAACTGTTTGACCACTTCATCAAAACGAATGTTCCAGCTCCTTGACGCTTGCTTCAGACCATAAATGGCTTTCTGAAGTTTGCATACCTTTCCAGCATCCTTATGAACGACAAAACCTTCTGGCTGAATCATGTATACATCCTCTTTGAGGTTTCCAATTAGGAAAGCCGTTTTGACGTCCATCTACCATATTTCATAATCGAAATAAGCAGCAATTGCTAGTAATATCCGAACAGACCTAAGCATAGCTACGGGCAAGAAAGTCTCGTCGTAGTCCACTCCTGGAACTTGCGTGAAACCTTTCGCGACAAGTCTAGCTTTGTGGATAGTAATGTTACCATCCGCATTCGTCTTTCTTTTGAAAATCCATTTACAACCAATGGGCTTTACGCCTTCTGGAAGTTCTTCCAAGTTCCAAACTTGGTTTCTGTACATGGATTCCATCTCGGATTTCATGGCCTTGTGCCATTCCTTTGAGCTGGGCCCCGCCATCGCTTCCTTGTAGTGCGCTGGTTCATCGTCTTCAAGAATGAAGATTTCGTTATGAAACCACTCAGGTGGCTGGATAGCCCTACCTGATCTGCGCGGTTCAGTTACAACATTGTCTGAAGTTTCCGCATCACATGCGACAACTTCTGGCTCGGTTGTAGGGATAATTAGCGGAATTTCTTCCGGTTCTTTAGCCATATCAACGGTTGCCGAAGATTCACTAATCTCATCAAGTTGTACTGTCCTCCCACTCACTTCTTTAGTGAGAAAAACTCTTTCTCGAGAAAGACTCCGTGTTTTGCAACAAACACTTTGTTCTCGGAGGCGTGGTAGAAAGAATGCCCAACTGTTTCCTTGGGATAACCTACAAAGTAACATTTGACAGATCTGGGATCAATTTTGAGAAACGACAGGTCGGGTTTCTTCCCGTGCCATATCTCATATGGCGTCATCTCAACAGACTTAGACGGTGCTTTGTTTAGTGTGTGAGCGGCAGTTTCCAGTGCGTGACCCCAAAAAGATATTGGCAGATCTGTAAGAGACATCATCGACCTCACCATGTCTAACAGGGATCGGTTACGTCTTTCCGACACTCCGTTTCGTTGTGGAGTTCCGGGAGGCGTAAGCTGTGAAACGATTCCACGGTCACTCGAATGTTGGCCAAACTCATGACTAAGATATTCGCCCCCGCGATCAGACCGCAGAAACTTAATCCTTTTGTTACGATGATTTTCTACCTCATTCCGAAATTCTTTGAACTTTTCAAAGGTTTCCGACTTATGATTCATCAAGTAGATATATCCATACCTACTCAAATCATGAGTAAAAGTCACGAAGTAGAAATACCCACCCCGTGCGATTGTGCTCATTGGACCACATACATCACTATGTATTATTTCCAACAATTAACTCGCCCATTCAGGATGACCCGTGAACGGCGTCTTGGTCATTTTCCCCATCAAGCAAGCTTCACATGTGTCAAATGATTCAAAATCAATGGACGGTAAAACTCCATCTTTATGGAGTCTTTGCATGCGTTTCTTTCCGATGTGGCCAAGCCGACAGTGCCACATGAAAGTGGTGGTGGTATCAGCCTTCTTAAGGCGTTTAGCATTCACGTTAAAGACATCATTTCCACATTCAAGATTTAGTATGCAAAGGCCCCCAACAATGGCTGCAAATCCATAAAACATATCCTTACAATAAAGTGAACAACCATTGTTCTCAGACTTGTACGAATACCCATCATGTACTAAACATGATCCGGAGATAATGTTTCTACACAATAGTGGAACAAAATAACAGTTATTTAGTTCTAAGATAAATCCTGAAGGGAGACGTAGAGGCATAATGCCGACAGCTTGAGCGGCGATCCCAGCGCCGTTCCCGACGCACATTACGACTTCATTCTTTGCTAGCTTGCGCACCTTCTGAAGTCCCTGTATCGAGTTGCAAATGTGAGCAACCGATCCGGTATCAAATACCCAAGACTTAGAATTTTCGCTAGCAAGCAAAACGTCAATGACATTAACCTGTATAACAGTTATACCTTTCTTCTTATCTGCCATGTATATCTTGCAGTTCCTCTTCCAGTATCCAGTGCCTTTGCAGTGAAAACACACAGTTTCATCCTTGGCTCCACCCTTAGGCTTGCCTTTCCTTTTGAAACTAGCGGTTTTGTTCACCAGCAACTTTTGCTGATTCTGCAGTCCTATCTCATTTGATTTGAGCATCGCTTCATAAAGCGAGGTAAGGATCAAATCATTACCAGGTGTCTTTGGAAAATTAATTCCCCTTTCAGCCATACTATCATAATAGTTTGCTAGTCTGACACCTTGCTCATTTACTAGAGATTCCTTATGTATATTGCATTCTTTCATGGCTTCAGTCATCTCATGAACTTCAGCTGAATCCTGTTTGTGATACAGAACATCTACTGCCTCGATAATCTCGAAGGTACTAAGTCGTTCATAACGTTTCTGTAGCACAGGATCCATGCAAGATAACATAAGTTCTTGAACAACACTGAAATCATCCTTTCGTGAGTCAAACATGTGGATGATATCCTGAGCCATTTCTGGCGTAGGGGAATCACCTAGAGGTTGATCAAGCACATAGTCTTTCTTAGCATCCCTGAGGACAATCCTCAGGTTACGGACCCAGTCCGCATAGTTGTTTCCAGTCGCAGCTAACTTCTCTTTCTCTAACATCGGGCCTAAGTTGAACGCGGTGTTGCAAGCCATTTGATCTACAACGGAAAACACATGTTTCACTTAGACTTTGTTCATAATGATTTTTGGCACTAGTGAACAAACAATTTTATTCTAAGGTGCGCTCCCACTCAAATCAATATCTCTCAAAATTGATTATGAGTGATTCAAGATCCGCATTTTGATTGTTCGCCATTGGTGTAACACCACTGATGACGAAAATCTTAATCGGTAGGCCAACTTGCCAATCACATCTCTATGTGACTCTTGTTCATCTTTCGATGCATGTGTTCCGAGCTCATGATGGTCATGCCTGAACGTCAAGACAACCAAGTGATCTTGCTGCGAGGTCTCAACTCACCCTCCTCACACTTCACTAATCGTTCGTACCCGTGTGACACGGCGCACCTCGAAAAGATAGGTGCCGTGACGGTGCTACACTTGGGAGAACACTATCTACTTGATATTTTTAATGAGAGATCACCCTAATAAAAAGCGACTGCCGCGCAATCAAAAGGGTGCATCATAAGGGATAAACATCTCATTCAATTCATAATAGCATGATATAGTATAGCCCTTTCTGACGGAGAAGTATTTAATTTCTTCGTCTTCGGCATTTGCATCGGTGTTCACCTTCGCAAAGATTGCCACCACCTTGTCGATGCACCAGATAATATTGCTATCTCTATAGCTAATAAAATAAGTGCATTACTTAAGGTTGACACGCAGGTCATTAAAGTGACAATCATATGGCTCCAGCCATCATGCCGAATCATGACACGCAGGTCATGTTAATAAATTTACATCATATAGTCATCTCATACATAATCAAATTAATATGAGCAATGCTATACCACATCACATGCACATCCTGCAAAACCAAGTTAGACGCCTCTAATCGGTTTATGCAAAATTTTATTTTACGTGGCTTCTAAGGTTTTGACTTAAACCGCAGCTACCAACGTTTTATCATCAAGTATGATTAATCAAGTCGCTAGATTAACATCTCGGGGTGTATGAAACATGAGATAATTAAATCTCGAGCCGCATACTAAACTTCGTCATACGCATGACCCCCGTGCAGATCATATCTGCATTGCCCTTTCATCTGCTAATTTCATCTTTCTTTTGACTATGGCGGAACCCAAAGAACTAATAGCACTTCGTTCATCAATCAGGATCGCGGATTGCCAGAACTTTGTGAAATTCCACCATGCTGTCTCGAGATCAGAAATACGCAAATTCTAGGGAAGCAACAAGAACATCGGGTAACAGATTTCATCTGCTACCCGCATAAATAATTTTCAGCAATAGATCTCATCTACTCCAAAAATATACTATGCAATACCCATACATCTCCATGTATTCAAGATCATAACCTGCATCTACGCATAGCACGGCTCTAATACCACTGTAGGGGAACGCGACAGAAAACAAAAAAATTCGGTACAGCGAGCACGCCCAGGATCACTATGGAGACAGCATACAGGGTTTGATCTAATCCGTACCGACTCGTAGCGCAGCGGAAGAAGAGTCGGTGTAGACCGCAGCTAGGATTTACAACCTCCCAACCGCGAGGATGTACTCCCTCGCCGGACAGCCCTTCGGGAGGCGGTCGGACAGTCCCTCGGACGATGTGGCGGACAGCCCTTCGGGAGGACCCTCGAAACCCGAACGGTAACTCGGACAGCCCTTCGGGAGGACACCCGAAAACCGAACGGTAACTCGGACAACCCTTCGGGAGGACACTCGAACAGCCCCTCGGGCAAAAGATCGAAACTACAATATCTCTACAGGGTTGCACACATACGGTGTCAGCTATCCGGCAGGGCTTCGCCGTCTAGAACTAGTTCCTGCCAAAACCCAGACAGCCTTTCGGCTCTACGAAACTATTTCGCTGGGAGGGAGAGAGAAGCCAGAAATGTCTATGGCATGTGTATGAGAGCAAGGATGATCTTTGGAGAGCACCCCTCCAACTCTATTTATAGGATAGCCAAGGGGTAAAGTTGGCATTCAAAAATACCAAAAGCACCCCCACTTTATGCCTTTTCATAAAAGAATAAAGCAAAGAAGGATGGCAAGTGGAGCTCCAAGGAGCTCCACCTCCCTTGGCCGGCCACTCTTGGGGGCCCCCCCATGAGGGGGTTCCTTGGCTCCCAAGTCCTTCTAGAAGCCTTTTGGAAAATATCCCAAAAGGTGCTTTCCAAAAAATATCCATAAAGCACTTTTACTATTCACGATGACATTTTTCTGCGTCCGTTAAATCCCAAATTATTTCTGTGTGCCTAGAATAATTCTAGTACCCACTAAAACAATTTTGAACGCATTCCAAAACAATTCCGGAACAATGTTTTTCTTCAGCGAAAAGCTACCATTGCGGTTTCGGCTGCTACGGAACATTTCCGGTTTTCTCTCCGGAAAAATTCCAGAAGTTACCAGAACAATTTTGGCACCCTCCATGAATTTCCAGGCGTGTGCCGGAACCAATTTGACTTAATGGAATACCCTGAAACAACTTTTCAGTTTCACCGAAACTATTCCGGTGTTCTCTCCGGAACGTTTCCGTTTCGTCCGAAACTTTTTCGGTGATTTTCTCTCAGACTCCCCGTCTAGTATTCAGCAGATAGATGACCCTTAAGCGTGTGACCCTATAGGTTCGGTGAAGTATAGACATGACCCGGAACACTTTCCGATCAATGATCAACATCGGAGCCGTGGACACCCATATTGACCCCTATACCCACACGAATGAATATTCGAGTGAACCTGCAGTTGCCGTGTGCTATTCCTGTTGCTTCACGATATATTACAAACACCCGAGGTGAGATTTATTGCATCCCCGTGGATCAACAACTTGTCCACTATGCCAGTTACCTCGCTACCGGTTTTGTTCTCTTTTCTCGTTTCCGCGTTCCGGCATCCCAGTGATCAAATCACAATGTGTCTGGCCAGACGATGATGGATACCGTAACACCGAGAGGGCCCAAGAATATCTCTCCATCGTCGGAGGAGCAAATCCCAATCTGGAGCTATCTCATTTCTTGTCATACTTTTCCGTGAACCCGTAAGCCGCCGTAATAGCGACCTATTTACGGATGACGTTTGACAAACCCCAAAGTTCACGAAGCAAGTACAAAGGAACTCGATACTCTCATCGTCTATGGAATTATGCAAACATTAACTATCTCTGTGTTATTAACCATTAACTTGTGACGAATGTAACATCAATTCGGGTCGATTCAACACAAGTGTTCTACTAACATTGTGCCCTCAAAATTGCCGGCATAGACATGCCCATGATCAGGAAAACAGGATCATCATGCAATACGTGAGCCAGTCTTAGAGGCAAGACTAGGAATACATTTTACTGTTTATTATACCACACGTGCACATGAGTTTCCCTCCGAGCCTCGTGCATATTGCAGACTCGAGAATTATTGTAGTTATAGCATGGAACATAAACATTCATTACAAACTCGGAGATACAAAATAACTGTTATTACTGCCTCTAGGGCATATCTCCTACAAGCACACGGTAGCCGCATCCGGCGAGCTTGCTGCCGGTGTCGGGGAGCTTCTAGGGTGGCTATGTGGATGGTGGGGATGACGTCGGCACTCCAGGACATGGTACGGCGTGCTAGTCACGTGGTTACCACATGCACCAGTGCGTGCGAGGTGACCTGGCCTGGCAGACCATGTTTGGGGTGTGGTCCCTTCACCCAGTAGACCCCCTGTGGCAATGACTCAACCATAGCCTGCCTGGGATGATTAGTCCCTTCCAGAATAGTTTCTGGATAGAAACTTGGCTGTATTATTTGGACAGATTGGCTAGGCGGTTTGATCCGAATTTTTGTTTGCAAGGGTTACCTAGGAGGGTGTATAATCTAGAAAAAATTCAGGAATTATTGAGGTCTCTAGAATATAACTCCTTCACAAAGTGGCAGATCTGTCCAGAAGCTAAGTTGAATTGTTTGGCCAAAACTTTGAACTGGACCATGAAATATTTTTGGATATTGTAGGAAGATAGGATTTCAAGAATGTGTGGTATTAATTTGAGGAATTACAGAGCCAGAAAACTATAGGTTGCTTCACAACCTATAAGGGAAATGGATATTTCTTTGAGAGAAAAAGGAATATTCTAGAAGAATAAAAATAAGGGCTTGGTTCAGAAAGTTTATCGCATGGTCTTCGCAAGATTTTGAGAGTCTTGGTTCACTTGGGAAAAGAAATGAAAATATTCCCAAGTTCCAAAGTCCAAAGAGTTGCTTAAAACCCAATCAAATTGCAAGTTTTAAAATATTCCAGAAAATCTTTTGAAAAGAAAAAGTTGCAAAAACTAGGGTGTCACAAACCTACCCCCCTTTGGATAAATCTTGTCCTTGAGATTCTGTTGCTCAGGGAACAAATATGGATAAGCTGACTTTAGGAAATCCTCTCTGTCCCAGGTAGCTTCATCCTCAATATGGTGATCCCACAGTACCTTGTAAAACCTGATCACCTTGTTCCAAGTAGTCCTTTCCATTTCATCCAAAATCCTAACAGGTTTTTCTTCATATGTTAAATCCTTAGTTAACTCTAGCTCTCTCATATCTTCCTGCTTGACTGGCGGTGCGATGCACTTCCGCAACTAGGATATGTGGAAAACATCATGAACTTTGGACAATTCCGGCGATAATTCCAACTGATATGCCACTCTGCCTCTTCGAGCCATTACTTGGAAAGGCCCAATATATCTGTGTGCATGTTTTCCCCGGGTATGAAACCTTTTCACTCCTTTCATTGGGGTCACTCGAAGATAGGCATATTCTCCGGGTTCAAAGTTAACTTCATGATGCTTAGGGTCGTAATTGCTCTTTTGGCGGGACTTGGCTGCTCGCATGCGATCCTGGATTTCTTTCACTTGCCTCTCAGCCTCGAGCATCAAATCCATGCCAAAGATATGACTATCCCCTGTCTGTGACCAGTTTAAGGGGGTACAATGCTTCAAATGGTGACATCTTGAGACTCATTTGGTAATTGTTATTATAAGAGACCTCTGCATAAGGGAGACTATCTTCCCACTTGGTTCCATAAGTGAGAGCACAGGATCTGAGCATGTCCTCTAGTATTTGATTTACCCGTTCTGTCTGTCCATCCGTCTGTGGGTGGTAAGCCGTGCTATGCTTCAACATGGTGCCCAAAGCTTGATGCAGACGTAGCGAAAATGCTGAAGTGAACAGAGATCCTCTGTCTGAGGTGATGGACTTGGGTACCCCATGAAGACTGACAATTCGGGACATATAGAGTTGTGCAAGTTGGTCAGCTCGGTAGGTGGTCCTTACTGTAATAAAGAGGGCCACTTTGGTGAGCATGTCCACAACAACCCAGATAGCATCATGGCCCGGGCTGACTTGGGTAGCCCACAATGAAGTCCATACAGATGTCATCCCATTTCCACTGGGGTACTTGCAATGGTTGCAACAATCCGGCTGGCTTCTGGTGTTCGGCCTTAACTTTATTGCATATGTCACAGCAAGCAACATAGTATGCTATATCCTTTCGCATACCTAGCCACCAGAAGACTTGCTTTAAGTCTTGGTACTACCTCCAGGGTGGATGGAATATGCTGAGTCGTGTGACTCTCAAAGAATTTGCTGCCTCAAGTTGTCTTGGTCGGGTACGCATATCCGATCATTGAACCTTAGCGTACCTTGATCATCAATACGAAAGGATTTAGCTCCTACTTGCTGTATTTTCTCCTTGGTGTTTTGTATGCTTACATCCCTTGCTTGTGCTGCCCTGATTTCTTCCTCAAGGGTTGGACTAATTTCCAAGGTATTCGGGTTCATCGGGCCGGAAAGTATCAACTTGAGCTTGTCAAATTCTCTTTGTAGTGCCAGGTTGATACTTCCCATTATTGCGTTTACAGCACCCGACTTCCTACTAAGGGCATCACCAACCACATTAGCTTTCCTTGGATGATAATTGATCCCAAGGTCATAGTCCTTAATCAATTCAAGCCATCTTCTTTGCCTGTGATTGAGATCGGGCTGGGTGAAAATATATTTGAGGCTCTTATGGTCTGTATATATTTCACACCTTTGTCCAATGAGGTAATGGCTGAAAATTTTCAGAGCATGGACCACGGCTGCTAGCTCCAAGTCATGAGTAGGATAGTTTTCTTCTTGCGGTCGTAGCTGTCTGGATGCAAATGCTATAACCTTTCCTTCTTGCATTAGCACACAACCAATCCCGCATCTGGAAGCATCACAGTATATATCAAAACTTTTGTGAATATCTGGCAAAGTTAAGATGGGTGCTGTGGTTAGCCTCATCTTTAACTCCTTGAAGCTATCTTCACAATCTTCTGTCCATACAAACTTGTGATTATTCTTCAGGAGTTCTGTCATGGGTTTGGCTATTTTGGAAAATCCTTCAATGAAGTGATGATAGTAGCCTGCCAATCCCAAGAAACTGTGGACCTCAGTCACTGTAACTGGTGTCTTCTAGTTTAACACATCGGTCACTTTACTGGGATCGACTGCCACACCTTGTTCCGACAGAACATGTCCAAAAAATCGCACTTCTTTTAGCCAAAATTCACACTTGCTGAATTTGGCATATAAGCGCTGGTCTCGCAGCCTTTCCAATATGCTACGGAGATGTTGCTTGTGCTCATCTTCACTTTTGGAGTATATCGGAATGTCGTCGATGAACACTACTACAAACTTGTCCAGAAAGTCCATGATGACCTTGTTCATCATGCTCATGAAGTAAGCTGGAGCATTGGTCAGCCCAAACAACATGACTGTGAATTCGTACAGACCATATCGTGTGGTAAAGGCTGTCTTGGGAATATCTTCTTTCTTGATTTTCAACTGGTAATATCCCGTTCAGAGATCAATCTTTGAAAATACCCAAGCACCGTTTAACTGAACAAATAAATCATCAATGCGAGGGAGAGGGTATTTGTTCTTGATGGTGACCTCATTTAGTGGACGGTAATCCACGCACATCCGTAGGCTGCCATCTTTCTTTTTGACAAACAACACAGGGGATCCCCATGGTGAAGTGCTTGGACGAATATACCCTTTCTGCATTAATTCATCCAACTGCTTCTTTAACTCTACCAACTCCGTGGATGGCATTTGATAGTACTTCTTGTAAATTGGGGCCGTCCTAGGAATAACATCGATGGCAAATTCTACTTCCTGGTCGGGTGGCATTCCTGGTAATTCCTCGGGAAATACATCTGGGAATTCACTGACCACCGGGATCATGTTCATATCTATGACCGTGGTCTTGTATGCCATTCCCTTCTTTGGCATCACTCTGCTGGCAATGAACTGGGCTGACTGTCCGGCTGGATTAACCAATGTCACTTTCCGGGTTGCACAGTTGATACAAAATTGATGCTGAGTTAGCCAGTCCATTCCCATTATTGCATCCAATCTAGGGGATTCGATTGAAACGAGGGTGGTTGGGAATTCCACACCATTGATCATAATTTCCAGGTCTTTGCATATGATATTTGTTCGGAGTATGGAACCAGGGGATTGTACCACCATGATTTTATCCAAAAGGGAGAGGGAGAAATTATGTATGGTGGCAAAACTCCGCAAGATGAATGAATGGGAAGCCCCGGAATCAAATAAAATTATTGCAGGTATGTTGTTAATAGTAAACATACCGAGGACCACATCTGGTGATTCGCGGGCTTCTTCAGCGGAGATATGATGGACTTGGCCGTGACGGAAGTTCTAATTGGGGCGGTGTCCGATGCTGTTGACTTGCGGCTAGAAGTTGGACTGGGGTTTCCCAACCTTGGTAGGGCATTGCTTAGCGTAATGCGCCGCTTGTCCACATGCGAAGCAAGTGTTGTTGCACTGACAGTCCTCCAGTACAGGACGCTTGATGTACGGCTTATCCTGGTTGTCCATCTTGTTATTGTTGTTGTTGTTGCCAGGGTTCCAGGCTAGCTTGTACTCCGTCTGGGCGGGCAGCCAAATACGTTGCTTCTGTGGGAACTGCTCAAGGTTATCCGTCCTAGGCTCAAACTTGTGCTTGCGGTCGTCATACCCAGACTTGTGTTCATAGGCAGACTTATACTCCCTTTCTGCTATGAGAGCTTTGTTCACCAGGGCCTGGAAGTTTGGAAAATCCAGCATGCTGAGTTGGCAACAGAGGGTATGGTTGAGTCCTCCGAGGAAGCGATCTATCTTCCTTTCTTCATTGGACACGTCATGAGTGGAGTACCAAGCCAAATGATTGAATTTATTCAGGTACTCGCTCACCGATGTGTTCCCTTGGGTAAGGGCAAGAAGCTCTCTTTGCTTGACCTTCATTATGCCCATGGGAATATAGTACTTGCAGAACTTTTCCTTGAACTTTTCCCAGGTGACACTTTCCTTAGAAGGCCACATAGCTTTTGTATTGTCCCACCAAATGGCTGCAGGTCCTTCCAGATAATGAGTGGCGAAGGGTACCTTGTCCAGCTCATCACAGCGTGCTATTTCCAGTTTCTTCTCAATGGTCCTTAGCCAGTAATCGGCCTCCATTGGGTCTACAGCTTGATTGAAACTTGGTGGCTTGGTTCGCTGAAAATCTGATAGCTTGGAATGTGTACCATTACACTACAGGAATCCAAGAATTTGCCATCAGTCTGCTCTTTGCCGTCTGCTAGCAGATGGCAAAGGCTACCTTTCCCGTCTGCTTCCATAAAGCAGACATCAAAGAACGGACTGATGGCAAAGATCATGGTTGCCGTCAGTGCACTCTTTGCCGTCCGCTGGCGGACGGCAAAGAGCCCGAAAGCAGACGGCAAAGAACAGGTGTGAGGCCCACTGGAGCGCTGCGCTGGGTAGTACTCTCTTTGCTGTCTGTTCACTCTTTGCCGTCTGCCAGCGGACGACAAAGAGCACGAAAGCTGACGGCAAAGAGCCCGAAAGCAGACGGCAAAGAGCAGGCGTGGGGCCCACTGGAGCGCTGCGCTGGGTAGTACACTCTTTGCCATCTGTTCACTCTTTGCCGTCTGCCAGCAGACGGCAAAGAGCACGAAAGCAGACAGCAAAGAAAATAACCTAACGTATCTAACGGCCGCCCCCATCCCCACCGCCCCCTCTCTCTCTCTCTCTCTCTCTCTCTCTCAGTCTGTCTCTTCCCGGTGCCCCCGACGCCCCACCGCCCCCGCCGCGCCACCCGCCGCCCTCGACGCCCCACCGCCCCCGCCGCGCCACCCGTCGCCCTCGACGCCCCACCGCCCCCGCCCCCATCCCCTCTCTCTCCACTCTGTCTCCCACACTCTCCTGCCCCGCACGCGCCGCCACCCCGCCCCGTGCCACCGTCCTCGTCCGCCGGCGCCACCCCGTCCCCGCGCGTCGCCCTCCTCCATCGCCGGCAGCACGGCCCCCTCCTCCACCGCCACCGCCCCCTGCCTCCTCCAGCCCACCGCCGCCGCCGCCGGCCTCCTCCACCTACACCGCCGGCGTCGGCGTCCTCCACCTCCACCAACGCCGGCCTCCACGTCCCCCACTCCGGTGAGCCCCCTCCCCCTCTCTGTTTTTTCAAAGTTTTTCTCTATTTTAGTAATTTTAGTGTTCTGTTTTAGTATTAGTTAAATCTAGTTTAGTTGTAATTAGTTAATTAGCTGTAGTTAGTTGTAGAAGATGTAAAAAATATAGTTTAGTTGTAGTTAGTAAGATCTTAGGAATTAGGGTTACTTAGCTTATTTAGTTAGGTCTAGCATTAGTTAAATTTTAGGTCTACTATTAGTTAAATTTAGTTAGGTTAGTTAGGTGAAAGAAGTAGAAGATGTAGAAAATGTAAAGGAAAAATAAAATGTTAATGTAGAGATCCCCAGATCTTTCCCCTCGCCGGTCACTAACCTATCCCTCCCCGGATCCCCCCCTCCTCGCAGATCCTCGCCGGTGCCCCTGGCTTCCTCCCTCTGCTACCCTTATCGGCTCCATCCCCTCATCGCCCACAGCAGCAGGTAGCTAGCTATATCCTCCTCCTCCCCCCTTCCTTTGCTCTGTTCCGGCCTTCGTGCCGATGACACTAGCTAGGTAACTACAGTCGCGTAACCAGCATGCGTCTCCCATTCGAACGGGTTACAGTTATAAATATGCATGCATTTGCATATTTATAACCGTGATTCTTTCGAATTGTCCAACGTTATCCATGGACAGCCCGAGTATGTGTAGATTGTGTTTGTTTTCCCTTGCTCTGCTCCGGATCTGATGCAGGATTTCGTCAGTGCCTCCCTGTTGTTCTCCGGGTACACATCCTCTCTGTTTATTGCCGAGACGTGTATCAGGAGAACAGCGGGGAGGTTCTACCGAAATTTTGCGTCAGATCCGGAGCAGAGCATGGGAAAAACGAACCCAATCTACACATACTCGGGTGGGATTAGGACCTATCTTTACCTATTAGCGTGTAGGTTGCATGGATGTAATAAAATTGACAAACTTGATTAACTGATGAATATATATGATGAATTATATATATATTTCTTGGGTGTTTAGTAGGTAGGCAAGATGATTTATCGTGCGTGGATGTACACCGGTCACACTAGTCAGGAAGACATGACCAATGAATGGTTAACAAAAACCAAGGGGTTTGTGAAAGCCGCATTTGCAAATCGCCAGAGAAAAACCTGGTGCCCCTATGTTAGGTGCGACAACTTTTCTCAGAGGAAAGAGGATGAAATGGGTAAACACCTGCAGAAGTGGGGGTTTACGCCCGATTATACGGTGTGGACATTTCATGGAGAGTCTGCCCAACGTACCAGAGCTGAGGTCGTTCGTCGCCGCACCGACGAGCATGGTACCAGGATCGAAGACATGGTGCAAGACTTTGATGATGCTCGGGATTCGGACGATGAGATGGAGGAATCTGCAAAGGCCTTCAATGAAATGTTGGAGTCTTCAAAACGTCCTCTGCACGAGCACACTGAGCTTTGTCAGCTGGATGCCATCGCACAAGTAATGGCTCTGAAGGCTCAATTCAACTTGGGCAGAGAATGCTACGACGCGATGATGACACTATTTGGATGCTTTCTACCAAAGGCCATGTAATGGCTGCAAACCTGTACCAGTCGGACAAATTCCTCCGTGCACTTAAGATGCCCTATGAGGAGATAGATGCCTGTGAGAAAGGATGTGCCTTATTTAGGCTTGAGTATGCGGACTTGAACTATTGTCCCATTTGCAACTCTTCCAGGTATGTTGTGGTAGACAACGGTATGGGTGAGAAGAGGCAGACCAAAATCCCCATTAATGTTCTTCGGTATCTGCCAATCGTACCAAGACTTCAACGTCTTTTCATGGTCGAAGAGATGGCCAGACAGATGACATGGCACAAAATGGGCAAAAGAACCAAACTAGATGCAGATGGGAATCAGATGATGGTACACACATCGGATGGTTCTGCGTGGAAGCACTTCGATGCATTACATGAGCAAAAAGCGGCAGATCGAAGGCATCCTCGAGTCTGCATCGGCACGGATGGGTTCAATCCATTTGGTATGACGGCAACCCAATACAGTTGTTGGCCTGTATTTGTCATTCCACTCAATCTCCCCCACGGACAGATTATGCAAAGAAAGAACATTTTCCTGATGTTGATAATTCCAGGGCCCAACTATCCGGGGAAGAATTTGAATGTGTACATGCAGCCGCTTAAGGATGAATTGCAAGAAGCTTGGGATAATGGGTTCAAGACATACGACGCCGCTAGCAAACGAAACTTCATAATGCGTGTCTGGTACATGTACTCGATGCATGACTTGCCGGCGTATGCGCTATTCGTTGGCTGGTGTACGCATGGAAGGTTCCCATGCCCCACATGCAAGGCAGCTCTTCAGTTTCATTGGCTGCAGGCGGGTGGCAAGTATTCTTGCTTCGACTTGCATAGACAGTTCCTGGATCCTCGCCATAAGTTCAGAAAAGACAAGAAGAACTTCACCAAAGGTAGAGTTGTCAAAAACTCTGCACCACCTGCGTTGACTGGCCAACAGATCCTGGATCAGTTAAACGCTCTCGAGCCTGATCCAGAGTATCCAGGGTATTTCAAGGGGTATAATTCGGAACACGCCTGGACTCACAAGACATGCTTGTGGGATCTGCCTTACTTCAAAGACCTCCTTCTTCCACACAACATCGACGTGATGCACACTGAAAAGAATATCGGCGAGGCCCTTTTTGGTACATTGTTCGGCATAGATGGGAAGTCAAAGGATAATACTAAGGCTAGAGTCGATCTGCAGACTCTAAGTGATAAACCATTACAAAACATGCGACAACCGAAAGGAAAGCCGAACTGGACAAAGCCAAAGGCCTGGTTCAATCTTGGAAGGCCAGCTATGAGGGAAATTATCTTGTGGGTGAAAATGCAGTTCATGTTCCCCTATGGGTATGCAGCGAATCTAAACAGGGGAGCGAGTCTTGAAAAATTGAAAATATTTGGTCTCAAGAGTCATGATTGGCACATATGGCTTGAGCGGGTAATGCCGGTGATGTTGCGTGGCTTTATCCCTGAGGATGAATGGCTAGTACTCGCAGAGCTGAGCTATTTCTTCCGTGTTCTTTGTGCGAAAGAACTATCGCCTGCCGTGATAGCTGACATGGAAAAGTTGGCGCCGGAGTTGCTCTGCAAGTTAGAGAAGATCTTTCCACCGGGCTTCTTTAATCCAATGCAGCATTTGATTTTACATCTCCCGACCGAGGCAAGATTGGGGGGGGCGTGCAAAATCGTTGGTGCTATGCAACTGAGAGGATGCAGAAGACGCTTTGAGCAAAATGTAAAAATAAACGTAGAATTGAAGCATCGATAGCCGAGGCATTCATTACTGAGGAGGCGGCAAACTTCGTGACAACACACTACGAAGCCAAAAATCGTCATTTGCATAATCCGAATCCTCAGTACAATGCTGACGACCCTAAAAAGGTGGATCCAACCTCAGCCTATTCAAAGGGAAGCTCGCACCAGCCGGTGCTTCGAAACCAGTACGGTTGGATGTCGAAGAATGGTGCACCATTTCGTTGTATATCTTCAACAACCTAACAGAAGTGCGGCCGTACATCGAGTAAGTTCTCGGTATATTGTTTCGCAACATCTAATTCCTTTGAACTGCTCTTATTACCGGATATTTGATACAGTTGATATGTCGCCAAATTCTCGGATGGAGCGCTGATCCAAAAGGATTCCATCGAAGAGTATGAGCTTCTGGCAAAGCATGGAGGCGGCTATCCCAGTTTCATTTCTTGGTTCAAACAAACGGTAATTGCCAAAAATAGACCATTTCATTTCTTGGTCTAATTTGCGGCTAATGCAACAATCCTTTCGTATTAAACTTTTGTAGGCTAATTAGAGTCTATGGACGCCGAATTGAGACAAGCCGCTAATGGTTTTGACTATAAGGTCCGTTCATTTGAGAAATACGACATCAACGGGTATCGCTTTCGTACCTTTGGCAAAGAGCTATCTATGGCCAACCGAAAATCTACAAATTGTGGTGTCTCTGTTATCGGCAAAGGAGGTATCGAGTATTATGGAAGAGTTGAAGCAATTTATGAACTTCAATTCTATGGTGAAAACCCACCGAACGTCGTAGTCTTCAAATGTTATTGGTTCCAGCCAAAGGAGACTAGAAGGACTCATGAACATATAGGGCTAGTCGAAATCAAACAAAGCACCCATTTAGATGTTCCTGATGTCTATATTACGGCTCAACAGGCGACCCAAGTTTTCTATCTACCGTGGGCCTGCCAAACTAATGCAAATCTGAATGGATGGGATGTCGTTTATGAAGTGCCGCCACGTGTTAGACCACCTCCCCCCAATGAAGAGGATTATGAACCTCACATTAACCCAGACACATATGAAGGAGAATTCTTCCAAGAAACACGTCTTTCCAAAAAATGTTTCAAGAACCCCTCTACTTCACCCCAGAACATGGAAGTAGACAGCGACAGTGAATCCGACTTCACCCCTGAGCCAGAACTAGAAGAGCCGGAACAAGAAGAGCCGGAACAAGAAGAGGTTACTGCTGCGGATGACCTGTCAATGCTTGACCGATTACAGAAAGGCCTTCCACATGTTGATGCCGCTGAACCCGATGAGCACGTCATTCATGACGACACGCGTGATAGTGATGATGATGATGCATCTATTGATCCCGAAGCATATATAGACGATCCAGACTATTAGTTTGTATGCATCCCAACTTAAATTATATACATATTATTATTCATGTCATGTATTCAATTTTTTTATGTTGTACTAATTTCGTTTACTCTTTGTCATGGCAGGTGTTGAAAGATGGTGGGCGCGGGTCCAGAGCGCTCCGTGGGTACTTCGTCGGCAGCCCGCGAGAGGGTTACTTCCATTCCACCTGTACCTCTCCGTAGAGCGTTGTTAGACAGTTTGGGGACACCGGCGGGTGCTTCTTCGTCGGCGTCGTTGCCCACCGGGAGAGGAGGTCGGGGAGGGGAGAAGAGAGGAGGTAGATCAGGACATGGCTGTGGGAGAGGTAGGCAGGCTGCTACTCCTTCCTCGCCGCCACCCCCAGCCGATTCACCCGAGCACCTGACTGCTAGGGTGGACCCGTCTGAGGTGGAGGCTACGGGGACTCCGGACCATGAGCCTCGGGTCGACGGGCCTTTGGGCCACGAGACTTCGGACCAGGCTACGTCCCAGGAGACGTCCGGATGGGGTACCTGGCCGGATCCGCCTGAGGGGCCGAGTGGACATGCTGATGGTGGCGGGGATGAGTGTACTGATAGTGAGGGCGAGGTGGTTGAGGGGGCCACCGTGTACCAGCGTGGTGGTACACGGCTCCCGCCCCTGCCGGCGACCCACGAGTAGAGGCCGGTGATTAGGCCTGATGGGGAGAAGTAAGTGCATTTACTATTTGTGTACATTTTGCCTTCACGTTTCTTCAAATCTCTAATGCGTTGGCCTTGTCATGCTGTAGGGGTTGGGTACACGCCAGTGACGTCCGCAGGCCCAACACTGTCCTTGGTGTGCTTTGCCGGCAAAATTTCCCGGGGTTTGTCACGTTGCCCGGTGAGGGTCAGCTTCCAGATCTAGGATTGAGCTGGGAGCACTACTTGGCTGCTCCGGCGCCGCCGGAGGAGATAATCGACGGTGTCTTGTGCCACACGAGGGCCGAGATGGTGATCAGAAGCTTTTGGGTAATTTCTCCTTTACACAATTAAAAATTAACAATAGCTAGTTATTGTACTAATCAGTGTTGTATCGTTTGATTGCAGACCTTCTACAGGTGTGAGGAGGGATACGAGGCACGAGGCTCGGCAAAGGTAATCGATACCGAGTGCAAGCGCCTACTACAAAACTTACGGCATGAGGCTCGGCCGCAGGCTGTTCGAGACTACTACACCAAGCGTGGTATTAAGAAGGACAACCCGTCGTGCCGGGCTAAGTTTCTGAAGAAGGATCAGTACATGAAGGTAATTACCTATTCTTAAGGCATTGTACTTAGTTTCCTTGATTTGATTCGTAGGCGTAGCGCTCTAATTTCTCTTTTCTAACTTAGGTGCCCTCGAGATGGTGTGCGGATAAGATGGATTATTGGGAGGCGTTGGTGGATGAGTGGTGCACAGGCCGCTGGCGAGCCGTCCACGACAATGCCAAGGACCGGCGTGCCCAAATGGTTGGTGTGCCACACCATCAAGGCAGCGCCAACTTATATCAGTTCGGGCGGAACTGGGTATGTGGTTTGCTTCATGATTCATGCAATTCATTCTTCATGCTAGCTTGAGCCCTTTACTAATACTTTGGTTCTCTCTTTTAGGCGCGACGCAATAACACGGAGGTGCCTGAGGTGTACGACCTCTATGCCATGGCCCATACTGCCTCGTACAAGAAGGCCAAGGCATTCTCTGAGTCTGACCTCGATCATCCAGAGAATTTCACCAACATCTCCTCCCACCACAAGCTCGTGAGGTAAAACCAGGAGGGGAAGGCGAGGAAAGGGAAGGACTTTAACCCGAGCCAGAATCCTATTGATAAAGAGCTAGTGATGATATCTGGTGGCGGGAGGCCCCATGGCTCATTAGCCATTGGAGATGGACTGATACGTTGTCCTCTCACTCTCCCGGAGATCAAGGCGTGCCAAACGAGCTCCTGTCCTGAGATAAGGACTCGTCCACGGCCAGTCGATCTCGCCATCGAGGTTAGTTATACGGACTCAGATATCTTTCCTCCATTACATTGTGTGTGTGGCCATCGATGATTACAATGCTAACGAGGAGTGGTGTTGCAGGCTGCTCTTCAGAAAGAGAGAGCGACAACCCAGGCGCTTCTAGAGGAGAGGGACCGGGTGGCGGCGGAGAAGGAACTGCTTTTGGAGGAGAAGACAGCTAGGTTGTTGGAGGAGGAGAGGGCACGGAATGACGCGGCTCATCGGGCCATGTACGAGCTCCTCGTGGTAAGTTTCTTCTGCATATTAGCCAAATCATGCACGTAATATTTGTTTCATTACTAACTAATATGACTGACTAGTCAAAACCAAATGTGCAGTCCATGTGCGAGAAGACCAGACAGGCCCCTCCGCCGATGCCGGTCATTACTAGAGCGGGAACGGTGAGTTTCATTTGAATGGTCATTATTTACTAGTCTTAACATTTGAGTGTCATCATTCTAACGAGACTTTGCAAATGATCTTTGGTGCAACATAACTCTAGAGCCGCATCGCACAACCCTTCTCCTGGTGATACCGGCTCGAGGAACCCCGGTGCTAAGATGGTAAGTTTCTCTAGTGTTTTGCTTAACAAATGCATACTTAGCTTCGTACATGCTTGTTAGCCCTATTATGCCACATACTTAGCTTATTTTCCCCAAAAAAGACATACTTAGCTAATTATCCTCCAAAATGACATAATTAGCTTATTTAGTTCATTTATGACACAATTAGATTATTCATTTCATATACTTAGCTTATTTTCCTCCAAAATGCCATAATAACCTTGGTTAGCTCATAAATGTCATATACTTAGCTTATTTTCCTCCAAAATGACATAATTACCTAAGTTAGCTCTAAAATGACCTATACTTACCTAAGTTAGCTCAAAAATGGCAAATTACCTAGGTTAGCACAAAAATGACCTATACTTACCTTATTTTCCTCAAATTGACATAATAAGCTTAGTTAGCTCAAAAATGGCATAATTACCTAAGTTAGCTCTAAAATGACACAAATAAGGAATAAGAAGAAGAAAAACAAGGAAGAGGAGAAAAAGAAAGAATAGAAGAAGAAAGAGAAGAAAAAGAAAGAATAAAAGAAGAAGAATGAGAAGGAAAAGGATAAAAAAGATAGTAGAGAAGAAGAAAGATGAGAAAAGGAGAGAAGAAGAAGAAAATATATTCTTATTCTTCATTTTTCTCTTCTTTCTTTTTCTCCATCTTCTACTCCTTCTTATTCTTATTCTTTTTCTTTCTTTCTTCTTCTTCTTCTTCTTATTCTTCTTATTCTTCTTCTTCTTCTAGTCTTCTTCTTCTTCTTCTTCTTCTTCTTCTTCTTCTAGTCTTCTTCTTCTTCTTCTTCTTCTTCTAGTCTTCTTCTTCTTCTTCTTCTTCTTCTAGTCTTCTTCTTCTTCTTCTTCTAACTTTCTTACTCCCATTTTTGCAGGTTTGATTCACTTCATGGAAGCTGGCATTGATGGACTGCTAGTGTTTAGTTTTTGTTTTGATTTGTATTGATGAACAATGTGAAACTATGTATGTATATATGGATGAACTCCGTGAAACTATGTATGTATTGGATCTTTTAATACCCTATGTGTTCTCTTGCATTGATGGACTGCTAGATGTTGGATACATGGCCTATGCATTGATGGACTGCTATATATATCATATTTGTGTTTTGAAAATGCAGGGAAATAACAGAAAACAAACAAAACAGTGGCAATACAGGCCCTTTGCCGTCTGCCAGCCGACGGCAAAGCCCTTTGCCGTCGGCAAGCGGATGGCAAAGGTGCCACGTGGCAGCAACCTGTGCAACCTGGGAGCATCAGGTCTGACCATTTGGTCATTCTGCCGTCTGCTTGCAGACGGCAAAGACAAGCCTGGCAGACGGCAAAGACAAGCCTGGCAAATGGCAAACACTAAGCAGAAGTGACGGTTAGCCACGGGTCTGCTGACGTCATATGGCTGACGGCAAAGTTTGCCGTCCGCCGACAGACGGCAAAGTCTGCTGTTAGCCACCTAACGGGGCTAACAACTAATCTTTACCATCCATGATCTTTGCCGTCAGCTTGGCCAGGAAAGCAGACGGCAAAGTTTTTTGCCGTCCGCTGTCGTTAGGCAGACGGCAAAAAAAGTCATTACCGTGACTTTCAGTGCCGGAAGTGTTTGCCGTCCGTGGTAGACGGCAAAGAGGTTTGCTGTCGGTGGCCTTGTTCTTTGTCGTCTGCTATGGCAGATGGCAAATTAGCTGATCCTATAGTGTTATGTTGATTCTACCCCACCATAGTCTACATGTTTTCAGAAAATCCATGAAGTCCTGATTTCTCTTTTCTTCAAACATCCTCATAATCTGATCTGTAGTTAGTGCCTGTGGTGGAGGAGGAGGTGGATCCTCTGGTGACTATCCTTCCTGCCTGGTGGATCTATGAACTGGGATATCATGGCCACCATGACTGTGGTTACTACATCTCTTCATCCTATATCCATTCCCAGTGTGAAGTGCCAAGTTGATGAGCAACATCCATAAGGGAAAAATAAGGTGACACCACATAAAAAAAGCAAATAAGAGGCAAAGAGAACAACATAATTATACAAAACAACCCAACATCATACATGCCAAGCTAGGAGAGGATATCATGATTAGTACTGCTCATACGGCAGTTGACAATATGCAGAAATATTATGATGGATGAGATGCATACTCATGCTGAAGCTCGATACTGGCTCTAGTCGTGACGGTAGAACAGGCGCTGGCAAACCGAAGACTCCTCGGGATCTGTCGCAACCTCGGACTCGGAATCAGAGCTGACTATGGTAACCGCTTTCTCTGAAGCAAAGGAAACACGACAACACTGACGGGAACATTTTCCCTTAGGAGAAGAAAACAAGCGATGCCTTAGCATAGGAGCAGCTGGGGTAGCAAGCAGCGAAGCCTACTCAGCTCGGGACTCGCGGCGAAAACCAGACGAAGTGTCTGGCTGCCCAAGTGAGCTAGAAGGAGTCTCAGGAATGGATGAAGGTGGAATAGGCGGGATGGGTAGTGGTGCAAAAACAGGGGGAGTAGGAGCCTATGCTGCCCTAGCGTCAGCAAGTGCTGCTCTAGTGCGGGTTAGCACCTTAGCCAGGCTGTTAATCAGCAGATACCCGACTGTTAGGTAATGGGACAGGTGACTAACTGCCCGATCACTCGCCGGATCAACAGATGCAAAAAGGGCTCTCCCTATTGTGGGAGACAAGGTGGGGTAGTAGTAAAAACCTGGGTGTGTCTGCATGTCGACCTCGTGATCACGGAGATTGGTGCAGGCCTCAAGAGCGGCTAACTGGATCGCCTGATCGTGAGTGGACGCGGCTCCGCCCTTGGAAGAGCGAGAATAACTGCCATTGTCAGAACTAGCAAACATATAAGCCTCGGCTTGATACTCATACACTGCGTCTGCAATCTGCTCGCGATACACCTGGTACACAGGATCTTCTCCATTGGGGTAGAGTCAAAGCCAGACGCTGCGAAGCAGTGGCGAAAAACCGAATGGTCCGGGCTCATGATTGTAGTGGTATGAAACAGGTGCCATCAAATGAATCTATATGCATGCCATGCAGCAAACAAATGCAGCAGCCAAAACACACATAAAAACACACAAGACTATAGACTTAACGATAAACTAACGCTTGTGCTAACTAGGGTGTCCTATAGTCAGCGCGGCTCTGATACCAAGCGTTGTGGCACCCCGGCTCAGAGAACCGGATGCCCTGTGTTCCAGCCAAGAGATCATGTCTTCTAGAAACACACAACATCTTGGAACAGAACTGAACCACTTTATTGATATGATACAGATACAAAGGTTCAGTAGTACAGGGTACTACGAGGCCAGGTGGCACATCTCATGAGGCGACAATATCTACATTATTTATGCAACAGCTCAGGGGCCTTGATATCAGTAGTGGAATATTAGAAAGCAGCGAAACAACGGGGTGATGGAGCTCCACTCCATAGGGACACTGCTGGGACACGGCCTAGTTCGCGAAGTAAGGACCCTCGGGATTCCCGTACACGGCTTCTCTTGCATCTGGCAAGATAAGCCAGCTGAGTACTTGGAATGTACTCGCAAGTTCACAGCAACCAAAGGCATCAAGACAAAACAACAGCATGGCAATGATGGGTTAAGCATCTACTATCATAACAGAATGACTATGCATGATACTGTTGAACTTACTGAAGCATAAACCTCTGTTTAAGGTCACGTGGACCAATTAATTTACTCACCATCGTGATCATCCCATGATCACCTCAAGTTTCATAACCATCAAGGCAAGACAATTTTTAAGATAAGTTCTTCCATCATTAAGGTTGATCAGATAGTGTGACCTAGTACAAACTGTGTCCAATACCATGGACGTGGCTATTTGAATAGATTCTTACACTCTGCAGAGGTTGCGCACTTTACCAACACTATGGACATTCATCCAGCAAAACTTGTCTACCGCATCACACTAATACCGTACCACCGACACCCTCTCAGGTCATGTCCTGGGTGGCCCCTTGTGTCATCTCTCGACACGCACCACCTTGTGGCTAAAAACCATCCCAAATGGGGACCCTTGGACAAATAACTCGGGCTCACAAGGTTATCGCCGCATACCGATAAAAGTGCATAACGATGGCCCAAGTCAGGGCCTTCCCACAAAGGCAAATGTGGCTGCACTGGTAAGCTCGGTTCGGTGGCACTATGACTTGATCAACTGGTTACTTCAAGTTTAATTAATTAACAATATTTTATCTTAACAGCAATGATCTAAGTCATAGCAAAATAACTTACTAGGGCAAAGCATATTCATGATCATGGCATTTCTATTTCCTTTGCGAAAATAACAAGCAGCTCATATGAATGTGTAAACTATACTAGGCATGGGTCTACTGATCATGCTAATTGTAAGTATTAACATGGCTGTAACATGGAAGAAATTTTAGCAAGAGAAATTATAATATCAACATGTTTTAAATATGCAAAGTTTGATCAAAATTTATTTAAGCCATAGCTTTTGCAATGCCATCATGCAAGTGGATGATGTGGCTTGCGTTGATCAAATGGGGTGTCACAGTACTCCTGGTCTTCACCACCAAAATTATTCTCCTCTGAAAATATTTTGAAATAGCCAAAATAAATATCACATAATGCATTTCTTCTGTCCAGAAATTCTAGACAGATCATAAAATTATGAAACTTTGTCAAAAATTAGAGGAGCTCAAGACAAAACTAGTGCAAAAAGTTTCAACTCATTTGGACTTATGGTTTAAAAATGGTGGCTGGTCAAAGTTTCTAGTCAAAAATGTCCAAAATGAATAAAAACAGAAAAACCTGGAGGCGGCCACGTCAAAGGCGTAAAACCACCGGGCGCCTCCACTTACATACCCCTTTGGCCGAGAAAGAAAGGCTGACAGGTGTGGCCCTCGGCTGGGTTTAAAAGGGGGAGAGAGGGGAAGTAGGGCACCGAGGCTCTGCCGGCGATGGTTCTTCGGTGAGGAGACATCGGCGGCGGCCAAAGATGGGGGGAACGGAGAGAGGGGAGGATGGCGAGTCTACACGTACCCGCGGCTTGGTCGGAGATGGACGGACGGCGACGGGAGCTTCCTCTCCAGAAACGGCCGGCGGCGGTGCTCGTCAGAATCACTCGCTTCTGCATGGATTCGAGCAACTGAGCACAACAGCAGGACCAGGAGAAGCAGGGGAGCTCAGGGGAAGCAGTGGCTGGAGCTGGAGTAGACCAAAGGTGGGTGCTGGTGGAGCAAGCCTGACGGCGGAGCTCCAGTGGGATCCTAGGCCAGAGGGCCTCCCAGCCTTGCCTCGGAGGGCTGGGGCTCGATTTGTGGAGGATGGTGTGATGCTTGGAAGAGCTGGGCGGGGCTCAATTTATAGGTGGAGGAAGGATGCGAGCTCGGGTGCCGCCGCGGGGAAACGGCCGGAGCTCGGCTCTGCGCTGGCCGTCGTGGAGGTGGGCGACGCGATGGGAGAGGTGCAGAGAAGATAAGGATGCAGGCTAGGAGGTTGAACGCCATCAATGCCGCGGTCGGCCATAGTGGCTCACTGTGCGACCCGTGGCGCATGGTGGCCCCATCCGGTGAGCTTGCTGCCGGCGTCGGGAGCTTCCAGGGCGGCTACGTGGATGGTGGGGAGGACGTCGGCACTCCAGGACATGGTACGGCGATGCAGGCGACCTGCTCCGACGAGACCCGAGAGGGTCTGACGCCCAGAGTGCGCCATTGGTGTGCCAGTCGCGTGGTCATCGCGTGCACCAGTGCGCGCGAGGTGACCTAGCCTGGTAGACCATGTCTGGGGTGTCGTCCCATCACCCAGTAGCCCCCCTTTGGCAATGACTCGACCATAACCTGCCTGGGATGATCAGTCCCTTCCAGAATAGTTTCTGGATAGAAACTTGGCTGAATTATTTGGAGAGATTACCTGGGCGGTTTGATCTGAATTTTTGTGTGCAAGGGTTATCTAGGAGGCTGTATAATTTGGAAAAATTTCAGGAATTATTGAGGTCTCTAGAATATAGCTCCTTCACAAAGTGGCAGATCTGTCCAGAAGCTAAGATGAATTGTTTGGCCAAAACTTTGAACTGGACCATGAAATATTTTTGGATATTGTGGGAAGATATGATGTCAAGAATGTGTGGTATTAATTTGAGGAATTATAGAGCCAGAAAACTATAGGTTGCTTCACAACCTATAAGGGAAATGGATATTCCTTTGAGAGAAAAAGGAATATTCTAGAAGAATAAAAATTAGGGCTTGGTTCAGAAAGTTTATGGCATGGTCTTGGCAAGATTTTGAGAGTCTTGGTTCACTTGGGAAAAGAAATGAAAATATTCCCAAGTTCCAAAGTCCAAAGAGTTGCTTAAAACCCAATCAAATTGCAAATTTTAAAATATTCCAGAAAATCTTTTGAAAAGAAAAAGTTGCAAAAATCAGGGTGTCACAAAGCATGCAGGCCTTCCTCCGTGACCTGAGCACTGCCCCGGATGGCCATGACAACCGGATGATGGACTTGATGAAGTAGATCCGTGACATGGGCTATGACATCGAAGATTGCATTGATGACTTTGCCCACCGCATCCCCCGCGATCCTAGCAGTGATGTTAAATGATTACTCATCTGGACAAGATTCTATGAACCCCGGATGTGGTGGCCTCGTCGTGACATTGCGTCCAAGATTGTTGACCTCAAGGTGCGGGCACAACAGATTGGTGAGCGACGTAGCAGATATGGAGTGGACAACCCAAGAAACCGTAGGAAGAATGGCTCTCGAGTTAGTGCTACAACTTATGAAGTTGCTGAGCATCAACTCACAGGCCGTCAGCTCAATGGTAGGAAGGAGCCTGTGGGGATGACAGCTGACATGAAGAACCTTGAGGATTGGTTAGCCAAATCAGATAAAGAGGAGCAAGCTGTTCTGTCCATAGTTGGATTCGGCGGCGTGGGAAAGACCACCATTGCGTTGGCGCTGTACCAAGACGTCAGGGATAAATTTGATTATCGGGCATCAATCACTGTGTCTCAGAACTATGATCAGGAGGCAGTCCTCACGATGATTCCAAAACAAGTCAAGCCTCAGGAGAGTTATCACAAGATCAAGATTGAAGCAATGAACCACGACGAACTTGTGAAAGAACTAAAAAATCACCTGGCGGAAAAGAGATATTTGTAAATTGTTTCTTTGCTTCTTTGTCAATTATATGTCATTTTTAATAAGTAAACTGACTGTTCCGTCCATATTAAACTTAATAATCCTTGTCATAATAGTTTGACCGATTCCTTATTCTTGTGATATGTTTAGTAAGTCCTTAAGAAAAATAGCTTTACATTCTAAACCTTGCTAGTGCATAGTTAGCAGTTCGTGATCTTAGGCTGTCCAGCAATTAAATTAATTCTAGAACTAAAAAGCACAAGTAAATAAGATGATGTCAGATAATAAAGTTTTGTCACTAATCAAACTAGTTAATACATTGGAACATTGCTGATGTACCGTTACTGTTGAGACAATGCCAGCCGAAATTTCAGTTCAAAAGTGGCCATTTACACAAATTGATCGACCCACCTCCTGTACAAGAGCAAGAGTGTCAAGCTTGGCATGAAAGGCAGTCATGTCACGTCAGAAACCTAAAATTAAGCAAGTGTTTCCTTTTAATGTGCTTTGAAAATCTCCAATTTACCAGAGGTAGATCTATCAGGCACACATTATGTTTAGCCGAATAAATCCGGACCTGCTACATAGCTAGGATCAGAGGAAGAGTAAGAAAGCAAGATCAAACCTACTCTACTGTGGATTCACTTAAGTCAAGAAATCTGTTTGCCTCAGTAATAATTTTCTCATTAATGACCAAAACCTAAATCAATGGACGCCGAGCTTGCACCAGGTCACTAACCATATAAACTTGGCATTACAAAAATATACAACATATTTTCAACAACCAACCATACATACAGTGAAGACAGTCTGCTAATTCACGAACAGTGTCACCTGCACACAGTCCTTGCATGAACAGAGGATACAGCTGCGCACCTTTTCAACAGCCAATTGTAGAGTTCAAGTAGTCAATTTTCTCGACAGTTGCACATTTGTAAGAGTAGTCACGTAACACATAGTATGTCTCATGAAAGATAAACTTCGATACGTGTACATTTCTTTTCCTGATGTGTATAAGTGTATTTTATTTCCTTATTGATGACATATGGTCGGCACAAACGTGGGAGAATATCAGAAATTGCTTGCCAGATGATAACAGAAAAGGCAGCAGAGTGATAGTGACTACAAGATTTCAAGCTGTTGGTACCACGTGTTCCCAAAGAGAAAGAATTGATTTTCTTCATCCAGTCGATTTTCTTAGTGATGACGAGTCTAAAAAGTTATTTGATCGAAGTGTTGCTGAATCCAAAAGCAGCAAAGATAGTGACAAAGAGCTGGACCAAGTCCCTCATGAGATATGGAAAATATGCAGGGGTCTGCCTTTGGCCATAGTTACGGTGGCTGGTCTTGTTGCAAGCAACCCACGCACACCCAGTAAAAAATGGAAAGAAGTCTGCAAATCATTATTTCCAGAGTCGGTGCCTTCTCTCACCCTGGATGGTGTTACAAGGATACTTGAGTATTGCTACAATGATTTGCCTGCAGATCTCAGGACCTGCTCATTGTACCTGAGCATATTTCCTAAGGGTTCAAAAATTAGTAGGAAACGTTTGACCCGAAGGTTGATAGCCGAAGATTTCGTTAGTGAAAATCATGGCATGTCAGACGAGGAAGTTGCAGAAACATAGTTTAATCAGCAGATAAAAAGGAAGATAATACGTCCGGTTGAGCACAGCTGCAACGGGAAGGTAAAAAGCTTTCAGGTGCATGATATGCTTCTTGAATATATTGTGTCCAAGTCGAGCGAAGAGAATTTTATTACCGTGGTTGGTGGCCACTGGCTGATACCAATGTCGACCAATAAAATCCGTCGACTCTCCGTGCAAAGCAGTGGTTCCGAACATGGTAATTCAACAAAACACATGAACTTATCGCAAGTGAGATCACTGACCATGTTCCGGAGCCTGGACCAACTTCATTTCCACTCTTTCAATAATGGGATTTTACAAGTGCTGGATCTTGAGGGCTGCAAGGGTTTGAAAGATAAACATCTGAAGGACATGTGTAGAATGCTTGTACTGAATTCCAAAATACCCTCTAAGATTGAGAAACTCGAGTACTTGGAAACTCTCGACCTAAGGGAGACTGATGTCGGTGGGCTTCCAAAATCTGCAGGGCAGCTCAAAAGGATAATCAACATATTTGGTGGGAATAAAAACACAAGGAGGGGGTTAAAGTTGCCTCAAGAGATTAATAAGGAGACAATGAAAGCACTTCGTATACTGTCAGGGATCGATATCGATGAGCAATCAATAGGTGTAGCAGGCCTCCATCAGTTGACGGGGCTTAGGAAGCTTGCCATTTACAAGCTCATAATATTGAAGGATAGTGAAACCTTCAATCAGTTACGCTCTGCTATTGAGTATCTTGGCAGCTGTGGTCTTCAGAGTCTGGCGCTCAATGATGAGGGATCTGATTTTATCAACACACTGGACACCATGTCCGCACCTCCAAGATACCTCAGCGCCCTTGAGCTCTCTGGCAACTTGGATAGTCTTCCCAAGTGGATTAACAAACTCAGTAACCTCCACAAATTGACCCTCTCTATAACAGTTCTCCGGATGGATACTTTCGAGCTCCTCTGCGACCTGCCTTTGTTGTTTTCCCTCAGCTTTTCGCTGAGTGCAGTGAAGCAGGATGAGACCATAGAGGACATCCTTGAGAAGAACAAATCAGACTCCGATGGGGAGATCTTCATTCCAAGTGAAGGATTCAAGAGTCTTAAGCTGCTTCATTTTTTCGCACCTCTAGTGCCAAAGCTGAGCTTCCCAGAAGATGCAATGCCGTCACTCGAAAGGATTGAGATGCGGTTTGAAGCCTTCGAGGGCCATTTCGGCGTCGACACCCTGCAAAGTCTCCAGGAGGTGCACCTCAGAGTCAATAGCGCAGCAGATGAAATAACCAACTTCATAGTGGAAGATTTAAAGAACACCAAGAAGCCAAAGATAATTGTGGATCATGTTATCACCAGTTGAAATGTTGCTTGGAGGGCTTCCTCATCATCTGATCTTTCCCCTTTGTCGAGATTATCGATTTTATTTGTGACACTCGTACTTCATTAAAAAACAGGACATCACAGTATTCCTGTTCGCCACTATTATTTATTTGCTTTTGAAATTGACGCCTTATTTCATTCTGGGCTTGTAAGTTGATATTGCAGGAGTTGATTTTGACTTGAAGCTGTGAATGCTGGTCAAAGATATATTATTATCAATCATGATAACACCTTCACCATGTAGCGATTTGTAATCCCCTCTGTACATGTTGGATGAACTCTGGTCTTTTTTCTTGTCCTTCCTCTGTGCATGTTATGCTTTTTGATTCTCTTATTAAGTGTTAATGCTTTTGAGGTATAATAGAACTATATTCCCTGCATATCTCAAGATTAGGGTTTCAATAATTCCCTGCATATCTGAACCTTTCTATAATTTTTAAGTACACCCATCATTTTGGATTACGAAAAAAAATACTACCAGCATATCATCTGATATATCAAAAAAAATTCTGTCAACACTGATTTAATGACTTGCAAAATATTCCTACATGAAGTTTTCCCAATGAAGATTAGTTAGTTATCTTGATATGGTGTTGGTGGTCACATCATCTTTGATATGGCCTGCAGGGAAGATCATTATCTTTTTTCTTTTTCTTTTTTTTGCTCTAGCTCCTCAACAATAGTGTAATATGCCACACATATCATCACTGAAGACTAAGAAGCCTACCATCGGCATGATAGCCAAACTGGGACTTGCCAGGGAGTTTATGTCCCGGTTTGGTTGTCATGCCGATGGTAGACTTCTTAAAATCAAACCTAAAATCAAAACATAGCTCGAAAAACAAAATTAACAAATTTGTATAGCGATAATGGGCCAAATTTATAGCCCAACTTACATTAAGTCCTATTCAGTGTTGAGTTTGTCCTTTTTTTTCTTGACTTGTGCCAGAAATTTCGATTTGAAATTTTGTGACACGTTAGATACAAGTATTATCTATGTCATATTTTTCAAAAAAAAATTAAAGATGTCAACTAGGACTTGGTGCACTGGCTGCAAAAGAAATCATGGTGCACCAGATATTCTTCTATCTTACATGATTTATTTCTTTTCTACTCCATGGGACTTATAAATTTTGTTGATGGATGACATGCTTAGGGTATGATCATAGAAAATATTCTTCTCAAGTGAACCAGCCTATCGTTCGTACGTAGGGGACTTGCGTGTTGATTGGATGCGGAGACACCTTTAGTTGTGTACATTCTTGATGAAATTGATGCTCAAACTATGTGAACAAACTGTCTTAGCGTATGTACTTATTGTCTTGGGCATGAACATGAAAGTTCACTTATTTCGGTCGCTCCCTGAGGGCAACCCGGGAGCGAAACCCTTGCCGCCGGCTAGGCTCCCTCCGCACCTCTCCCTCCCTCGCCATCGCCGGTGCGTGCCACTGGGCAAAGCCCGCGCGGCGAAGGCGGGGCAGAGTTGTTCCTCCTCTCACCAGGTGCTGGGCAGCGCGAGGCTTGCCCGGCTTGGCGGAGGTGTGGCGTGACTCTTCTTCCCCGGCTCTGGCTCACTTCCCCGACGTCTCGGTAGTCCTGCTGGCAGAGGCGTGCATGGTGGGAGAGAGCGGCGCCTGTCGTGGCACGTGTTTGCGGGGCGGCGACATATAGATCTCGTGGGGGTCCTGGTTGGGTGCTGACGACTCGTCTGATGTCCTCTCCTCGTGGCGGTGCTCCCTGGCGGTGCCTCTCGTGTTGGAAATATGCTCAAGATGAAATAATATTGTATTATTATATTTCCATATTCATAATTGAGAGTTTATATTTCGTGCTATAACTGCTATGATCCTGGAATATGCGATTCAGTGGAAAACTCATATGCACGTGTGAAATGATAAACGGTAAAGAATAGGTTCCTAGTCTTGCCTCTAAGACTAGCTCAAGTGTTGTTGGTGATCACGTTTTCCAGATATTAGGATATCGTTAAGTGTAACGATAGTCCTAAAACAACATTGAGAGTATGAGGTTGGAAGAACGGTCATATTGAATCGACCCAAACTTGTCTGTTATACTTTGTCATAATATCGTCTGAAATCAATTGTTATAACACGGAGTGTTAGCATGTGTTTTAGTTCCTCAGACCATGAGAGTATCTCAGTCACTTCCTACAGTACGGTGGACTTTGGGGTTGCTCAAACGTCATCTGTAACAAGGTGATCATAACAACAACTTTCAGGCTCATCGGAAAGTTCGACAAGGGACTGGATAGCTCGAGAGTGGGATTTGCTCCTCCGACAATGGAGAGATATTCTTAGGGCCCTCTCGGTGTGAAGGCATCAATCATCATTTGGCCAGACACAGGTGACTACGTCACGGGGATGCCGGAACACTTCAACGAGAAAGAAGAACAAAACGGGTAACGGGAGCAACGGTATAGTGAGCATGGAGATGACTCCGGAGGATACCGATGCACACTGGGTTTTGTAAACTATCGCGAAGCAAAGGGAACATCACATGATAACCAAAGGTTCACTCGAATATTATTCGTGTGCTCATAGGGATCGATATGGACGTCCACGGTTCCGCTGTCGGTCATTGAACAAAGGGGTTTCGTTCATGTCTATGGGTTACCGAACCTACGGGGTCACAAGCTTAAGGCAATCACGATCTGCTGAGTGTTAGTAGGACGGGAGTGATGAGAATATAGTTGTGGAATTGTTTCATTAATATCCGGAATAGTTCCGAGAGGATCCGGAAGCGTTTCGGGGTCACCGGAAGGGTTTCGGTGAATATCGGCTAATACTGGGTATTACCGATAAATAATATATAGATGGTAAATGTTTCCGGAGATGTTAAATTATATATAAAATGGTCTGAAAATATTGAGAACACTTTTATATTTAATTTAATATCAACGGGCCTAAAAAGGCCAAGTGGAGGAAGGCAACTTGGGCCACGAAGGCCCAAGTGGGAGGCGCCCCCTTCCCTTATGGAAGGAGGCCGAATTGGGGTAGCGGGAGGAGTGACTCCTCCCCTCCCTGGCCGGCACCCCAAGGGGGACTCCTTGCCCCTTGGTGGCAGCCCTCCCTCTCCCTCTAACCTATATATACTTGAGGATTGGTGCCCTATTGAACACACAAGTTTGGAGCCTCCTCTAGTTCATCTAGCTCTAGTTCTAGTTGGTCCTAGTTGACTAATTAGAGCTAGGTCTAGCCTCCTCTAAACCTCATAATTAGAAGCCCAGTGTGGTTCTAATCTCCTCCCTCTAATTCTCCGGCAACGATTAGCTCTGGACGGCGAAGCGCTGCCGGATCGTGATGGCTGCACGCTTGCAACCAAGTAGAGAGGCCGTGCTTTCGGTCTTCGGTTCAAGGGGATGTTCGTGGGCGGTTCGCAGGATCGTTCATCCACGGTTCGAGGGACTCCAAGTACGATCTACACCAGCACATTCTTCTTCCGCTGTAACTCGGTGACGGTAACGATTGTAATCACAACCCATTATGCATTTTCATATTGATCCTGGTTGTACGTAGGCACGAATTTTTTTGTTTTCTACTACGTTTCCCAATAGTGGTATCAGAGCGGTTCTATGAGTAGACGCAGGTTGCGATCTAGATCACATGTGGATGTGAGGGCTAATGTTCTTGCTATGCTTCCTTCGAGTGTTGCTTCGGTTCAGTTCATTGACGTCATGTTGTCACTTTTCACAAGGTTCTGACAATCGATCGGCTATGGCTGTCGATGATATGCTAACAGTTCCTTGGGCTTCACCACAGTCAAGAATAGTGAACCGTCGTGTACACAAGAGGGTGATGAAGATGAACAATCTTCTAGGGGGTCACGCGTATTTAACGAAGTTTAGTGTGGAGGACGAGATTTTTAATTAAGTCTCTTCTTTCACACACCCCGAAAGTTAATCTAGCAACAAGAATTACTGCCTTATGGTGTGCACGTAGGTTACTAGTGTTGTCCGGAAACCCTGGAAGCCACGTAATTGAAATTTGCCAAACCGATTAGAGGACGTCTAAGTTGGTTTTGCAGGGATTACATATGATGTGGTATAGCCTTCGTCATGATAATGAGTTTATGTATGAGATGGTTATATGTTGTAATGTTAACTGGCCTGCGCATCACGGCATGATGGCTGGAGCCACGAGATTGCCACCTTAATGTAAATATCGTAGAGATAGGCTACAGGTGACGGTGGCAAGCGTACACGGAGGACCCCGATGAAGAGAAGGTGTACCAGGCGTGGGACGAGGAGCTATAATTTCGTGCCACGGCGGAATTTCAGATTTTTGGTGCCATGGCAATGTTTTCTGAAATTGCCGCCACGGCAACATTTTTGAAACAGTTGCCACGACAACGAAATATTGGCCGTCACGACGCTTCAACTGGATATTGAAGACAATCATGGACGATTCCCGGCGCCCAGGGCTATACCATATCATGCTATTATGAATTGCCTGAGATGTTTATCCCTTTGTTGTTTGCACCCTTTGATTGCGCAGTAGTCAATTATTAGGGTGATCTCTCACTTTTAAAAATAAAGATAAAAGGTGCTCTTCCAGTGTTGCTACCATCTATAACACGTAACATCCCGGAGTGCGTCATGTCCACACGAGTACAAACGGTTTGTGAAATGTAAGATGGTTGGATGGTCAGACCATGTGAGCAGATAACACTTGGTTTTCTTGAAGTTCTAGCAGAAACGTTCTGAGCTCAGAGCACGAAGCATCGAAAGATGAATAAGAGTCATATGGAGATATGATCGGCAAAAGTTTGCCCACCGGTCAAAATTCTCGTCATCAGTGATGTCCACATCAATGGCTGAGAACTAGATTTGGATCTTGAGTCACTCACTATTAATTATGAGAGATATTAATTTGAGTGGGAGTGCACTTTAAATTTAAAATTTGTTTTAACACTAGTGCAATATTAATTATGAATTGTGTCTGAAATTATTTATGTGTTTATCGTTGTAGATCAAATGGCTCGCAATATGTTCAACTTAGCCCCTATGCTTGAGAAAGAAAAGTTAATGGTGGAAACTATGTGGATTGGATCCGGAACCTGAGATTCGTTCTCAGGAGTGCTAAGAAGGAGTACGTGCTGGATCAGCCCCTAGGTGATGCTCCTACAAAGGATGCACCACCAGAAGCGGTTTGAACGATCTACCACTCAATTTATAATTGGGTCACTAGAAGTTCTGTACAAGAAGCAGGCAAGGATCGAACGGTTTGAATTAACCAAGGCCTTGATTGAGTGCAAGATGAAAGAGGGTTCCTCAATGAGTGAGCATATAGTGAAGCTTGCTGGATATGTTGGTAGACTGGCTTCACTGGAATTTGGAATTCCGCCGACACTCGGTGCAGATATTGTGCTTGCTTCACTCCCTCCATCTTATGATGGTTTTATCATGAATTACAACATGAATGGGATACAGAAAAGTGCAAATGAGTTGTTTGTTATGCTCAAAACTACGGAAGCTGGGTGATACGTTTCCAACGTATCTATGATTTTTGATTGTTTCATGCTATTATATTATCAATTTTAGATACTTTATATGCAATTTTATATCATTTTTTGGGACTAAACTATTAACCTAGTGCCCAGTGCCAGTTGTTGTTTTCTGCTTGTTTTTTGTTTTACAGAAAATCCTTACCGAACGAAGTCCAAACGCTACGAAACTTTTGATGATTTTTTTCTGGACAAAAGAGACCCTAGAAGCTTCGGGGGAGGACCAGAAGACCTGCGAGTAGACGACAAGGCAACAGGGCACGCCCTGGGGGCTAGGGCGCGCCTGATGTCTTGTGGGCCCCACGTGGCTCCTTCTGACCTAATTCCAGTGCTATAAATTCCCAAATATTCCAAAACCCCCAGATATCCAGATGAAAAGATTCATCCGCCACCGCAAGCCTCTGTTCTTCCATGATCCCATCTCGAGGCCTTTTCAAGTGATCTGCCGGAGGGGGGATCGATCATGGAGGGCTTCTACATCAACCTTCTGCCTTCCGATGATGTTTGAGTAGTCCACCACAGACCTACGGGTGCATAGTTATTAGCTAGATGGCTTCTTCTTTCTCTCCGATCTTCAATACAATGACTCCTTGATCCACTTGGAGAACTATCTAATGTAATCTTCTTTTGCGGTGTGTTTGTTGGGATCCGATGAATTGTGGGTTTATGATCAGATTATTCATTGAAAGTAATTGAGTCTTTTTTGAACTTTATTATGCATGATTGTTATAGATTTGTATTTCTCTCCAATCTATCTGTTTGGTTTGGCCAACTAGATTGATTTATCTACAGTGGGAGAGGTGCTTTGTAATGGGTTCAATCTTGCGGTGTCCTCGCCCAGTGATAGTAGGGGTAGCGAGGCACGGATTGTGTTGTTGCCATTAAGGATAAAATGACGGGGTTCAATCATATTGCTTGGTTTTATTCTATCTACATTATGTCATCATACTTCATGCATTACTCTGTTTGTCATGAACTTAATACGTAGAGAGGCAAGCATAGAAGCGCTCTCGAAGTGGAGTAATAGTAGTAGATGCAGAATCGTTTCGGTCTACTTGTCACGGACGTAATGCCTATATACATGACCATTGCCGTGAATAAGATCATAACTATGCACTATTCAACCAATTGCCCAACAGTAATTTGTCTACCCACCGTATGCTATTCTTATGAGAGAGAAGCCTCTAGTGAAAACTATGGCCCCCGGGTCTACTTTTATCATATTACTAAAACCAAATTTACCTTGCTGCAATTTTACTTCTCTTATTTTACTTTGCAATTTACCTATCTATCACTATCAGATTTAATCCTTGCAAGTAACGAGTCCAAGGGGATTGACAACCCTCTTGCCCACATTGGGTGCAAGTATTTGCTCTTGTGTGTGTAGGTGCTGTTGATGAGGCATTTCTGTGATTCTCCTACTGGTTCGATAAAACTTGGTTCTCACTGAGGGAAATACTTATCACTACTATATTGCTCCACCCTTCCTCTTCGGGGAAAATCCCAACGCAACTCACAAGTAGCAGAAAGAATTTCTGGTGCCGTTGCCGGGGAGACATCATCAAATATCTATGAGCTTCCTTCACACAAATTATCATTTACATGCATTTGCCTTTATTTACTTTTATGAGTCTCGTTATAAAAAATCAAAAACACAAAAATATTTTACTTTGCTAGTTTGCTTTGTTTGCTTGAAGTTGCTATCATGTCTGAGTTTGAGAAAGTTATTTTTGAAAGCGCTAGCGAAGATAGTGCTAGTGACCCCCATGAGGAAAAACCTAAATTGTTTGATCATAACAATGATCCTCCGGAGAACGAAGTTCACCATGATGAAGCTCCCACGATCTTAAAAACTAAAACTTATCATGTGGGTAGCGGGAACATAATCGGAAAGAATGTCATCCAAGAATTCTTTAATTGCACGGGAGTCATACCATTAGTTAAAGGATATATCCTTGCTAAACAAATTGCTATGTGGGTGCCATTGCTATGCTTGTGGTTAAATTAGAAAGGAAGTTCTTGCATATTCCTCCCGTCTTACCAAAAATGTTCCTTGAACTTACCAATATCCATGATCCAAGAACTAAAAAGATTGCTACTATCATTCTTATGTATGAATTTGATTTCATAATCAGAGAGGCTAGGGACATTTTTGCCTTCTATAAAATAGATTTAGAGCATACTCCCATAGAAGAAATCCTTCATGACAAAGACACTATGCGTAGAATGTAATCTAACGATTATCATGCTTATGGTGAGAACATTAGGAGGAAAGTTCCTCAAGCGGAATTAATTAAAGCCTTGTACCATAATACTTGTGATAAATTTGAATGGATTACCAAAGGAATTGAGGAGGGGTTTAGTGAAGAATGGTTTGAAAACACCGCTAGAGATCCTATTGATGATGAAATCCATGTTTTATATGAGGATCTTTATGGTGATGATTCGGAGTTTCAGATTATGAACGTTAAAATTACCAAACAAAGTCCCTTCAACTATTTGAGATCTCCAACCAGAAAAGTAGAACACGAGAGTAGAGAACTAATGAGGAAAGTTTTTGAGGACTTAATCAAAAATGATTTTGGAGATGATAATACTTGAAACAATGCATTATGCCTAGCTAGGGGCATAAAACAATAGCGCTTGTTGGGAGGCAACCCAATAGTTATCTTAAAATTTTTCTTTTACTTTCTGTTTGGTGTCATGACAGAATTATTGCTACTGTAATGATTGTGTTTTTTATGTTTTAATTAGTGTTTGTGCCAAGTAAAGCCTTTGGGATGATTTGGATGATAGTTGACTTGATTCTGTGCAAAAATAGAAAGTTTTGCGTGCAGTACAGAAAATGCTATAAATTACTGGAATGTGGGAATTGGCTGAAATTTTTACACATGATTGATATACAAATTTTCTACGTTGTCCTAATTTTTCAGAATTTTTAGAGTTACAGAAGTATGGTTTTTATTCAGATCATTACAGACTGTTCTGTTTTAGAGAGATTCTGTTTGATATTGCATAGTGTGCTTATTTTAATGATGCTATGGATTATATCGGGGGATATAAGTCATGGAGAAGTTAGAATACAGTAGGTATTATGCAAGAATAATTATGAATGAGTTTACAACAGTACCTAAAGTTTATGATTTGCCTATTATACTAATGGATCTCACGAGGTTTCTGTTGAGTTTTGTGTGCTGAAGTTTTCAATTTTGGGTGAGATTTCAATGTGTAAAGGAATAAGGAGCGGCAAGACCCTAAGCTTGGGGATGCCCAAGGAACCCCAAGGTAATATTCTAGGAAGACTCAAGCGTCTAAGCTTGGGGATGCCCCGGATGGCATCCCCTATTTCGTCCACAATTCATCGGTATGTTACTTGGAGCTATATTTTTATTCATCACATGATATGAGTTTTACTTGGAGTGTCTTGTGCCATAGTTTTATTTTGTTTGCTTGTTAGTTTGCCACAATCATTGTTTGCTGGACACACCTTTTTGAGAGAGACACACATTCATCGTAATTTGTTAGAATAGTCTATGTGCTTCACTTATATCTTTTGAGCTAGGCAGTTGCTCTTGTGCTTCACTTATACTTTTTAGAGCACGGCAGTGGTTATATTTTATAGAAATGATTGCACTCTCATGCTTCACTTCAATCTTTTTGAGAGTCCTTAAATAGGAAGTGGTAATGAGCACGGGTTATGAGACTAGTCTAAAAATGATAGGTATCTAAAAGTGATATAATAAAAACTTTTATGTAGATCACTAAATATGAAACGTGTGATTTGATTATATTGATGTAATAATATGAAAGGGTATTGGTCCATGATCATTGGTTAGTAGAAATATCGATATTTAAAGCTTGTTATTAACTACTCATTTATGTGTCCAACATGGCATGACGGGGATGCGTGAGCATTTTTATGTCTGATTCAAATCCTTTGTGGTGTTCGAATCGGGGGCGCGCGATGGTTAACTCCTACCAACCTCCTCCCTAGGGCATGCGAGTAGTACTTTGCTTCGAGGGCTAATAAAACTTTCACGATAAGTATATGAGTTCTTTATGACTAATGTGAGTTCATGGACAATTACGCACTCCCACCTTTCCGCATATTGCTAGCCTCTTCGGTACCGTGCATTGCCCTTTCTCACCTCGAGAATTGGTGCAAAGTTCGTCGGTGCATCCAAACCCCGTGATATGATACGCTCTATCATATATAAGACTCCTTATATCTTCCTCAAAACAGCCACCATACCTACCTATCATGGCATTTCCATAGCCATTCCAAGATATATTGCCATGCAACTTCCACCGTTCCGTCTCATGACTTGTGTGTTCATCATCATATTGCTTTGCATGATCATATATATAGAGCTGACATGATATTTCTGGCAAAGCCACCGTTCATCATTGTAATACATGTTACGCTAGATCATTGCACATCTTGGTACACTGCCAGAGGCATTCATATAGAGTCACATTATTCTAGTTATCGAGTTGTAAGTAAATAAAAGTGTGATGATCATCATTATTAGAGCATTGTCCCAGTGAGGTAAAGAATGATGGAGACTAATGAGTCCTTACAAAAGTTGGGATGAGGTTCATGATATTGTTCTAAAAAAATGAGAGAAAAAGAGAGAAGGGGCAATGCTACTATCCTTTTACCACACTTGTGCTTCAAAGTAGCACCATGTTCTTCATATAGAGAGTCTCCTGAGTTATCACTTTCATATACTAGTGGGAATTTTTCATTATAGAACTTGGCTTCTATATTCCAATGATGGGCTTCCTCAAATGCCCGAGGTCTTCATGAGCAAGGAAGTTGGATGCACACCCACTTAGTTTCATTCGAGCTTTCATACACTTATAGCTCTAGTGCATCCGTTGCATGGCAATCCCTA
This sequence comes from Elymus sibiricus, assembly GCA_039707655.1. Classification (NCBI taxonomy): domain Eukaryota; kingdom Viridiplantae; phylum Streptophyta; class Magnoliopsida; order Poales; family Poaceae; genus Elymus; species Elymus sibiricus. The sequence continues at coordinate 35,081,717 of CM077668.1, read as the reverse complement.
CTCCTCGCATTGATATCGATTGATGGGCCTCTCCATTGCCTATTGATCCACTGAGTTGATTCGAGCCTTTCTTCCTTTTTGACTTCTCCTACATATCTCTACCACCGCATTCTATTCCACCCGTAGTGCTAATGTCCATGTCTCACGCTCATGTATTGAGTGGAGTTGAAAATGCTGAAGTGCGTTAAAAAGTATGATCCAATTGCCTGGTTTGACACCATGGTGCTCATAATTTATATTTATGCGGTGAGGGCGGAGTCATGCCATGCTTACATAATTCAATGAGTAGGGATAACATTCGTTGAGCATCGTATATTTTGAAAAAGTAATGATTATGTTCAAGTATTCATGGATATTATTATGTTGATATCAATTACTTCATCGTTTCTCAATATTTATACCGTAAAGAGATTACATGATAAACATGCTAGGTAGCATTCAACATCAAAAATTCTATTTTTATCATTTACCTACTCCACGACAAGCAGGAATTAAACTTGGGGATGTTGATACGTCTCCAACGTATCTATAATTTTTGATTGTTTCATGCTATTATATTATCAATTTTAGATACTTTATATGCAATTTTATATTATTTTTTGGGACTAACCTATTAACCTAGTGCCCAGTGCCAGTTGCTGTTTTCTGCTTGTTTTTGGTTTTACAGAAAATCCTTACCAAACGAAGTCCAAATGCTACGAAACTTTTTGATGATTTTTTTTCTGGACAAAAGAGACCCTAGAAGCTTCGGGGGAGGACCAGAAGACCTGCGAGGAGACGACAAGGCAACAGGGCGTGCCCTGGGGGTAGGGCGCACCCTGATTTCTTGTGGGCCCCACGTGGCTCCTTCTGACCTAATTCCAGCGCTATAAATTCCTAAATATTACAAAACCCCCAGATATCCAGACGAAACAATTCTTCCGCCGCCGCAAGCCTCTGTTCTTCGATGATCTCATCTGGAGGCCTTTTCCGGTGATCTACCGGAGGGGGGATCGATCGCGGAGGGCTTCTACATCAACCTTCTGCCTTCCGATGATGTGTGAGTAGTTCACCACGGACCTACGGGTCCATAGTTATTAGCTAGATGGCTTCTTCTTTCTCTCCGATCTTCAATACAATGTTCTACTTGATCCTCTCGGAGAATTATCCGATGTAATCTTCTTTTGCGGTGTGTTTGTTGGGATCCGATGAATTGTGGGTTTATGATCAGATTATTCATTGAAAGTAATTGAGTCTTTTCTGAACTTTATTATGCATGATTGTTATAGCTTTGTATTTCTCTTCGATTTTTCCGTTTGGTTTGGCCAACTAGATTGATTTATCTTCAGCGGGAGAGGTGCTTTGTAGTGGGTTCAATTTTGCGGTGTCCTCACCCAGTGACAGTAGGGGTAGCGAGGCATGTATTGTGTTGTTGCCATTAAGGTTAAAACAATGGGGTTTAATCATATTGCTTGGTTTTATTCTGTCTACATCATATCATCACACTTCATGCATTACTCTGTTTGTCATGAACTTAATACGTAGAGAAGCAAGTATAGAAGCGCTCTCAAAGTGTAGAAATAGTAGTAGATGCAGAATCGTTTCGGTCTACTTGTAACGGACATAATGCCTATATACATGATCATTGCCATGAATGACATCATAACTATGCACTATTCTATCAATTGCCCAACAGTAATTTGTCTACCCACTGTATGCTATTCTTATGAGAGAGAAGCCTCTAGTGAAAACTATGGCCCCCGGGTCTACTTTTATCATATTACTAAAACCAAATTTACCTTGCTGCAATTTTACTTCTTTTATATTACTTCGCAATTTACCTAGCTATCACTATTAGATTTAATCCTTGCAAGTAATGAGTCCAAGGGGATTGACAACCCTCTTGCCTGCGTTGGGTGCAAGTATTTGCTCTTGTGTGTGTAGGTGCTGTTGGCAAGGCATTTGTGTGATTCTCCTATTGGTTCGATAAACCTTGGTTCTCACTGACGGAAATACTTATCGCTACTATATTGCTCCACCATTCCTCTTTGGAGAAAATCCCAACGCAACTCACAAGTAGCACTGGGATGCAGAAGAACAAAGTGGTGTTGATGGTCAACAAAACTACCAGTTTCAAGAAGAAGGGCAAGTCCAAGAATAAATCTACTGGTGCCGGTAAGACCATCTCTCAGAAGAAGAACAAGGGTGGAGCCACTAAGGAGACTGAATGTTTCTACTGCAAACAGAAGGGACATTGGAAGCGCAATTGCAAGAAGTATTTGGAGGATAAGAAGAACGGTTCTTCCAGTAAAGGTATAAAAGTTATACAAAGTTAAATGTTATTTTACTTGTTTCTGTGTGTCACAAGTATTTGATGCTGATCGGTTGCTCTCATTTGCAATCTGATGCAGGGACTACAGAAAGCTCATAAGTTGAGAAGAAATGAAGACGTGATGTAAATCGGGAATGGTGATGGGATCGCTACTCAAGACCATTGAAGTCATGCATTTAGTTTATCTTCAAGATTTATCTTAGGATCGAATAATAGTTATTACGTTTCGGAGTTGTGTAAGACATTATGTTTTGTATTATGCGACGGATGTTCTTATAAAGTTTTGAACAATAGTTGTTGAAGTGGTTACAAGAATATATTTGGATTTACCTTAGATATTGATGGTTTATTCATGAATCCTGAATTGAAATTTTATAACATTAAATACTAAACGTCTTGAGAAGACTGGTGAGCAACACTTAAATGTGGCACTGCTTGGTTATATCGTAATATAATCTTCATATAGATGAAGTATTGAAATATTTTGATTGGGAATCAAATAAGAGAATACATAGTGATGTATGGAGTCCAATGAATAACCCAGGGCACGGTGAATAATTATGCTTCATTAAATAATTTGAGTAAATCTGATTTACTTAATATAAATCTAAAATATTTGAATAGTTCAAAGGAAATTCAGAATATAGTATTTGTAAGGTTCAAATTTTTCATAATGAAGATAATGATCATTGTGACAAAAGATAAAAGAGTTCTTCAATATTGAAGAAAATTATCTGAGTCATAAGTTTAGCAAAAGACTCGAATAATTGTAGAATTGTTTTTACCAATCTGCTATTATTAATTTTGGGGATATATTTGAAACAACAAGATATACACTAAACAGAGCACCGCAAATTAGTCTGGCTAAAAGAAACCATATGAGTTATGGTAGTTATAAACCAGATGAATGCTGAATTGTAGAATATCTCAGAACGTGATTTGGATTCCTTCTACCTAAATTTTTAAAGACAAAATGTTTGTCACGAATGAACACTTTCTCGAGAAGGAGTTTTTCTCGTCAAATAAATAAGTGGGAGGACAGTACAACTTAATAAAGATTATTGAATCTCTGACGGAAATAAGCATAATTGACAAACTGGAAGTTGTTCCGAGAAAACATCTGCAAAACTGAACCATAGTTTACTACATTGGATGTAGAAACTCTCAAGCTTGTTACTGAACTATGAAAATCAGGAAAAATTATTGTACTTCCTGAAATTTCACAATGAGATATTCATCTTAGACAAAGATGAACTTGCGCACTACAAGGAAACGATGGCGGCACCCAGCTCAAAGGAATGGCTCATAGCCATGCACACCAGAATGAAATTCATATACAATTAAGTTTACAACTTGGTTGTTTAAATTTCATAAATAATAATCAAATTTAGAACTTCGTTGATTCTTCAAAGAGATATGAAGTAAAAGGAATGGAGGTCCAAACAAGTTTCCTAAATGGGCAAGGGTGTATGAATGATACAACCGGAAAGTTTTAAAATCTTCAGAATACCGGATAAATGTGCAAACTTCAAATGGGTTTTGAAGATAAAATCAAATGAGCAGAAATTAACATTTTAATCTTATAAAGATAGATCAAAATGTCTGATTGAGCTAAACTAAATTTATGTATTTTCACAAGGTTTAAAAGGTTTAAATGGAGAAAATATTTTCTCCTAGTGTCACATAACAGATTGCTTATGAAAATCAGTTGATAAGCATGGATAGATGAATAAATTCATCATAGTTATGATATATAAAAGGCCAAAGAGTTCTACTAAGTGTTAGTAACAGATATCAAGAACCCCAAATGAACAAGTGTATTATTTTGAGGACATGAAGTGGAAGTTCATTATTAGATAATATATGAACATTAACTTCATGACTGATATAAAATTGGGCAATGATAATTGTTTGGAATTATCTTTATGAACAATATTGTTGGATCTATGATGAAAGAAATATATGTTTGATAAACATTACATGTTTCAAAATTGTCTGAGTCAAGAAATGTCTTGACATAATTGGATGATCAAAATTGTGATGCAACCAATAACACTATACTTTGAATACAGTTAATCAAAAAGAGTCTTGATGCAATTGGTGTGATCCAAAATTGTCAAATAACCAATGACTCTATATTATGAATATAGCTAATCCAGAAGTGTCTTGATGTAATTGGTGTGATCCAAATTATGATGAAATCAATAACATTATATTATGAATATAATTAATCAAGAATAGTCTTGATATGGTTGTTGTGATTCAAGGTGCAATAAAACCAATGACATTGTATTACGAATAAAATGTCATTGCTCAAAAGCAAGATGAATCAAGATCATCAGAATCAGACATGACTAACACAAATATTACATGGTTTTGAATATGTCAAAACTAATGACACAGGCTCTACCACAAGCAAAGCATGAGCAACACCAGAAAAGCCATAGGTGTTCAAAGTTTATGCAACTAGATTATTGACTCTAGTGCAAGTGGGAGACTATTGGAAATATGCCCTAGAGGCAATAATATTGTATTATTATATTTCCATATTCATAATTGAGAGTTTATATTTCATGCTATAACTGCTATGATCCTGGAATATGCGATTCAGTTGAAAACTCATATGCACGTGTGAAATGATAAACGGTAAAGAATAGGTTCCTAGTCTTGCCTCTAAGACTAGCTCAAGTGTTGTTGGTGATCACGTTTTCCAGATCTTAGTATATCATAAAGTATAATGATAGTCCTAAAACAACATTGAGAGTATGACGTTGGAAGAACGGTCATATTGAATCGACCCAAACTTGTCTGTTATACTTTGTGATAATATCGTCTGAAATCAATTGTTATAACACGGAGTGTTAGCATGTGTTTTAGTTCCTCAGACCATGCGACTATCTCAGTCACTTCCTACCGTATGGTGGACTTTGGGGTTGCTCAAACGTCATCTATAACAAGGTGATCATAACGACAACTTTCAGGCTCATCTGAAAGTTTGACAAGGGACTGGATAGCTCGAGAGTGGGATTTGCTCCTCCGACGATGGAGAGATATTCTTAGGGCCCTCTCGGTGTGAGGCACCCATCATCGTCTGGCCAGACACAGGTGACTACGTCACGGGGATGCCGGAACACTTCAACGAGAAAGAAGAACATAACTGGTAACGGGAGGAACGGTATAGTGAGCATGGAGATGACTCAGGAGGATACCGATGCACACCAGGTTTTGTAAACTATCGCAAAGCAGAGGGAACATCACATGATAACCAAAGGTTCACTCAAATATTATTCGTGTGATCATAGGGATCGATATGGACGTCCACTGTTCCGTTGTCGGTCATTGAACAAAGGGGTTTCGTTCATGTCGATGGGTTACCGAACCTACGGGGTCACAAACTTAAGGAAATCACGATCTGCTGAGTGTAATAGGACGGCAGTGATGAGAATATATTTGTGGAATTGTTTCATTAAAATTCGGAATAGTTCCAAGAGGATCCGGAAGCGTTTCGGGGTCACCGGAAGGGTATAGGTGAATATCGGATAATACCGGGTATTACCGATAAATAATATATAGGTGGAAAATGTTTCCGGAGATGTTAAATTATATATAAAATGGTCTGAAAATATTTAGAACACTTTTATATTTAATTTAATATCAACGGGCCTAAAAAGGCCAGGTGGAGGAAGGCAACTTGGGCCACCAAGGCCCAAGTGGGAGGTGCCCCCCTTCCCTTATGGAAGGATGCCGAATTGGCGCTATGGGCGGCGCCCCAAGGGGGACTCCTTCCCCCCAGGTGGTAGCCCTCCCTCTCCCTCTAACCAATATATACTTGAGGATTGGTGCCCTATTGAACACACAAGTTTGGAGCCTCCTCTAGTTCATCTAGCTCTAGTTCTAGTTGGTCCTAGTTGACTAATTAGAGCTATGTCTAGCCTCCTCTAATCCTCATAATTAGAAGCCCAGTGCGGTTCTAATCTCCTCCCTCTAATTCTCCAGCAACAATTAGCTCTGGATGGCGAAGCGCTGCCGTATCGTGAAGGTTGTACGCTTGCAACCAAGTAGAGAGGCTGTGCTTTCGGTCTTCGGTTCGAGGGGCTATTCGTGGGAGGTTCGCGGGATCGTTCATCGACGGTTCGAGGGACTCCAAGTACGATCTACACCAGCACGTTCTTTTTCCGCTGCAACTCGGTGACGGTAACGATCGTAATCACAACCCATTATGCATCTTCATATTGATCCTGGTTATGCGTAGGCACGATTTTTTTTTGTTTTCTACTACGTTTCCGAACATCTCAATGCATGGTCCGGCGGTTGGGCGCCGGTCGTGTGTGATTGGAGCGTAGGCGGACGGTGGCTACGCAGTGAGAGGCGATGGCGCGACAGTCTGCCGTTGCTCTTCACAGATCCGGACGACGGGAGCGCAGGCTATAGGTGGCTACGAAGTGAGAGGCAATGGCGCGACGGTCTGCCGTTGCTCTTCACAGATTCGGGCGACGGGAGCATAGGCTGGTGCGGCATCGGCCATGGCTAGCGCCTGCCGGTGCCTCCCCCCTCGTCGGCAGCGGAATGCGGCTCTCTTCTCCATGACGGTGGTTGAACACGACGGCTTGCCTCGTCCCTCTCCGGTCTGCGCTGCTCCGGCGTTCTGCGAGGGTGTCAGACTTGGCCGGGAAGAAATACCTACTCAACAGCTATGTCCTCCTTGGAGGTGTCGGCGTGCATGAAGCAACGATGATGCCTATGGGCACCGTCTCCTCCTTGGAGGCGTTGTCTTGGCAAGTTAATTCCCTTCCCGTGCACCAGAGGAAACCCTAGGTCTGATTCACCGGGCCAGGCAGCGGCGGCACCACGGCGTCATCCCCTCCTAGGAGGCACCGACTGGGTGCCCATTGGGTCCATCGGAGCAGAAGCTGGAGTTGGTTGCCTCGTCGGCCTCGACGACAGGGCTTGGGTTGGTGTGTTGTTTTGTCGATGGCCGCTGCCGTGGACATGGCCCTATGGGGCACAATGTACTTCATCACCGGCGCCTCTTGGATGTCGTCTTCCTCGGGTCCGGCTGGTTCCCACTACCCAGTTGCTGATTCTCTTAGGCACTTAGGGTGGAGGGTGCGTTGATTCAGTTCGGCTTGATGTCATGGACGTGCTTCCGAGGTGTTCAGTTTTGGTTGTGACGTGGCCTTGGAGCTCTATGTTCTATCTCTTCGCCTTGTGTGGCTAGAGGTTGAGCAAGGCGGGTTGGGCATCGTTGTAGTCGTGGTAGTTTGGTTTTTTCGAAAAGGAGGATTACCCCCGGCCTCTGCATCAAGCGATGCACACAGCCATCTTTATTAATTATCAACAGAGTTCGACAAAGTAGATACATGGATCAACCCAAAGCCACCTTCCTGGCGACCTCAATCGCTACACCTACAAGTCTCATGGAGTGCCCTGGCGCATCCACGCACACCATCTAATCCGGTGGCCACCCCAGGCTGCCTGACGAGTCGTGGTAGTTTGGTGTGGTGTGGTTGGTATCCTCTTGGATCGGCGTTGTACGCAGAAAGGTGTTGTATCAACCGTGCCTTGGCTTTTCTTCTATGAGTTTGATGCATCTCTCGAGGGTGTACCCTTGAAAACAAATGATTTCCTAAAGTTCACCGTGTCTCTGGTAGCCAGGCATTTGTCTAATTCGTCAAGTTAATGGAATAACTCTATTTCATTTGTTAGAAAACAAACCGCACATCTCATGACAATATGTGTAATCTATATTAGTGGTGCTTTGCACGTGCACGATTACAGTGATTGTGTTTAGAAAAACACATGGAGAGCTACCACAGTGATTATGTTAAGAAAAATACACGCAGACAGAGCTAGTTAGCTTTGACCACAGTTATTTGGTGCGATACCGCCATCAATGCACCACACGTGCAGCACTTCTATATAAACCTAGGTAAGATGCTCGCTGCTCCAAGAACGGTAAACTAATTTACCGAGCTTACACGACGCCTCCTGTAAACTAGTACAGGCCTCTATTTCCCCTCCCAGCCATTCACTTGTCCTGTAGAAATTCTCCCTTACCGTGGGCAGCACTCGCCTTCAGCCTGTTTAGCTTCCGACAAAGCACAGGAGGGGCAGACAGATATGATACTTGCAAGTCTGCTATGAGGCAGAAGAGAAAGGAAGGAAGAAGGGGTTCGGTCATTCAGTGGAGGGATCAGTTCGGCCTTCAGAGAGAGAGATGAAGCAACGACACTGCTGCTCCCTCCTCATCCACCATGTCCCGCAGCTACTGTCCCTGCTCCTCCTCACCGTTCTGCTCAGCATCGCTGTCTTCCTCGCCGGAAGCAACGACGGTACGTCACACGGTCGCATCTCTCAGCATTTCTGCACTTTCTCCCCCTGATAATGGCCTATAGCATTTGTTATGATTAAAGCAGCCTCGCTCTCTCTTCTTCTACCCGGTTCTGTTTGAAGGTTTAGCAGCTGACCCTGACGTTTCTAGCTTTGCAGCACAACTGCACAAGTCTATGGGCGAGAGAAACGGCGGCCGCGTGCCGGACGCCACTGGGGACCCTCATAGCTAGGACTAGGAGCTGCACGGACTACAGCCTACAGGCAATGAGGCAAGGAGCATGTACCAACGTTCCATGCATAGCCAGCTAATTAAATTAGATAGATGTAGCTGAACAGTGTCGACTGTCACACTGAGCTAGGTTTAGTTAATTTCGGCTCCTGATTTGAGATTTTACAATTGGTGTCCCATTTTCTTTTCATTTTTGCGCTAAGTTTTGATGGTGTGGTTAATGTTAAACAACCGAATGTGTATCTCGTATAGGATAAGTTAGGAGGTTAAAATCCTATTCATCTTGTAGCACAAGTCCTTGTATTCTGTTACGATCAGATATGATCGTATGTACCTACCTGTCATGTATTCCATGCATATAAATAGAGATGAAAGGCCCCTCGGTTGGAGGTGTGCCAAACTGCAAAACACATCTTCTCACATGGTATCAGACCTTCCTTTTCCCATCTAGATGTCGACAATTCCCAGCCAAACCTCGTCCACCGTAGCAGCCTCCACCAGCTCCACCCTCACGACACTCACCGCCGGTGCACTCACCACCCAGTCCGTCGGCATCATGGCATCATCCTCCCACGCCTCGCCGTCTCTCACTAGCCTTGTCACGGTGAAGCTTTCCCACGACACCCACCTCCTCTGGAAGGCACAGATCCTTCCAGCTCTCTGCGGTGCCCACTGGATGGCTATCGCAGATGGATCCAAGCCGGCCCCTGACAAGGTCATCGCCGGTGCGGATGGAGCTCCGCCGGAACCCAACCCGGCGTACATCTCGTGGGTGACACGGTATCAACACTGCCTCAGTTTCCTCCTCTCCACGCTCTCCAACAACACGCTTCTGCAGGTACTGTTCTTACCGTCCTCTGCAGCCGTTTGGAGTGCTTTGGAGCGGACGTTCGCGACCCGTTCCAGGGCGCATGTGATGCAGCATTGTCGCCAACTAGCCACGTTCCAGAAGCGCGACATGACTATTGTGGACTACTTCACCAAGGTCAAGGGCCTCACCAACGCCCTTGTTGCCACCGGTAAGTAGCTGGACGAGGAGGACATCGTCATCTATCTCCTCACCGGCCTCAACTCGAGCTACGACCCGCTAGTGACCTCGGTCACCACGAGGGACGATGGGATCTCCCTCAACGATCTCTACTCCCACATGCTCGACTTCAAGATTCGTCATCAGCATCACGATCACGTGGCTCCTCGGTGAACAACGTCAGCCGCAACTCCAGCGGCGGCGGCAGCGGCGGTGGCAGCGGTGGCAACCGCAGCCGCAACTCAGGCGGCAACCGGAACCGCAACGGCGGCGGTGGTGGGAATCACCTCACCTGTGGCTCGGCCGGCCACAACCACAACTGCGGCGATCCCAACCACAACCACAGCAACTCCTGCAACGGCGGCGGCGGCGGTGGAGGCCGCATTGGTGGTAAGAACGCTGACGTCTTTTCCAGCTCTGGAAGCGCAATGGCCATGCCGTCTTTAACTGCTACAAGCTCTTCGATCACTCCTTCATCCGCAAGGAGCGCTCCGCCAACAACGCCTCCACCGGCCAAGGCTTCGATCCGGCCTGGTACCTGGACTCCAGGGCCACGGATCACATCACTGGAGATCTAGACAAGCTCACGATGCATGAGAGGTACACTGGCAAGGATCAAGTCCACGCAGCAAACGGATTAGGTATGCCAATTTCCCATGTTGGTTCATCTCAGATTCGTACGTCTCATAGGCCTTTGATCCTTCGCAATATTCTCCATGTTCCTCAAGCAACCAGAAGCTTGTTATCCACTGATAAACTCTCTAATGATAACGATGTTTGCGTTGAAATTCACCCCAGATATTTTCTTGTCAAGGATCGGGCTTCGAGGAAGGTTCTTCTTCGAGAGGGCACTGATGGAGGCCTCTATCCCGTAACCAGTAGCCATGGCAGGACACGGCAAGCTTTCTCCGCTGTCAAGCAAACCCACACACGGTGGCAGTATCGTCTAGGCCATCCAGCTTCTCCGGTGGTAGATCAAGCTCTTCATCGCCAAAATTTAGAGTTTCTTCGCGAGTCAAATAAAAATAAAAACCCTGGTTGTGATGCTTGCCAACAGGGAAAGAGTCATCAGCTTCCGTTTCCTAGGTCAAATAGGTCATCCTCCAAACCTCTTGAACTTGTGTTCTCCGATGTATGGGGGCCTGCGTGCACCTCCTCTGGGGGTTTCAAATATTATGTCAATTTTATCGATGATTTTAGTAAATTTACATGGATCTATTGCCTTAAGACTTGAGCTGATGTTTATCGCACCTTTCTTCAGTTTCAAGTTCATGTTGAACGCCTACTCAATCAAAAAATCCTTTGCATGCAAACAGATTGGGGGGTGAGTATGAAAAGCTCAACTCTTTCTTTCGGTAACTTGGCATTGAACACCATGTTTCATGCCCTCACATTCACCAGCAGAACGGATCTGCCGAAAGAAAACATCGCCATGTAGTCGATGTCGGCCTAACACTCCTAGCACATGCATCTATGCCACTTCGTTTTTGGGACGAGGCTTTTCCCACTTCTTGCTTTCTAATCAATCGCATTCCTACTCACACAATTATCAACACTACACATATCGAGCGATTGTTTGGAACGCAACCAGATTATAATTTTTTGCGCACTTTTAGTTGTGCATGTTGGCCTTGCCTTCGCCCCGACAATGAACATAAGCTCCAGTTCCACTTCAAACGGTGCGTTTTTCTTGGCTATAGCATGATGCACAAAGGATACCGATGTTTATATGTTTCCACCGGCCGCATCTATATCTCACGCAATGTGATTTTTGATGAAAATATCTTTCCTTTTTCTGCCGATACACCCAAACAAACCCCCGATCATATACTTGAGGAAATCCTCGTGTTCTCTCCTTCCTCTATGAGACGTACGGATTTACATGTACCAACTGAAGAAACGGGCGATCCTGTGTCTATTCCTGTTTGGACTAGCCCGGTTACCCAGCCGAAATTGCCGTTATCTCATCTGCAGGAAAACACGGCCGCAGAAGATCCCGGATCGCCTGCCACTTCGGATCATGCGGCAGATTCGGCTGGCGCAGATCCCGGCGCGGATTCACCTGCCGCCAGTCCTGGCACGCCTGCCTCCCCTGCGCACACGGATCCCGGAGAGGATCCAGTCCCTGCCGCCCGTGCGCGTGCCCCACGAGGCCCACCGGCCACTTCCCGCCAGACAGGTGGCGCCTCCTCTGCGGGTCTGCATGTCGACCCGCCCGCGGCCTCCTCTGCAGTCGACCGTGGCGGGGCCCGCGATCAGCCCACCCACACTACGGCCTCTCGGGCAGAGCCACCTGTCCCAGGTGTGCGCACGCGCTCGCAGGCCGGGGTGCACAAGCCCTTTATCCGTACGGATGGTACGATTCCGTACAATCTGTCCAAGCATGGTTTTTTGGCCACCGTGACACCCGATGTGGAGCCCACGACTGTTTTAGCTGCTTTGGCACATCCGTCTTGGGCTGCTGCTATGGATGAAGAGTACCAGGCACTTCAACACAACCGCACCTGGCTCAAGAGGCATGCAGATGGCAGTATTGACTGCTATAAGGCTCGTTTGGTCGCCAAAGGTTTTAAACAGAGATACGGTGTTGATTACGAGGATACTTTCGGTCCGGTTATTAAACTGCCACTATTCGTTTGGTCTTGTCACTTGCAGTTTCTCGTGGCTGGGCTCTTCGCCAACTGGATGTTCAGAATGCGTTTTTGCATGGCATTCTGGAAGAGGATGTGTTCATGCGATAGCCTCCTGGGTATGTTGACTCACGTTTTCCGCATCATGTTTGCAAGTTGGACAAGGCACTTTATGGTCTGAAACAGTCTCCTCGTGCATGGTACTCCCGTCTTAGCTCTAGATTACAGGAATTGGGGTTTACACCTTCTCGTGCTGATACATCACACTTTGTGTACAATTTTGGTGGTGTAACTATTTTCATGCTGGTACATGTGGATGACATCATCATTACTAGCTCATCTCACTTAGCTGTTACCCGTCTGATCGAGGATCTACACACTGAGTTTCCTCTCAAGGACCTTGGTGATCTTCACTTCTTCTTGGGCATCGAAGTGCGGCGATCAGGGCAGGATCTTGTCCTGTCTCAAGGCAAATATGCAGTTGACTTGCTTGCTAAAGCAGGTATGAGCCAGTGTACTTCACCCATGGCAGCCACAGAGAAGCTCTCACGTGATGTTGGAGGTACCACTCTGTCTACCGAGGACACCACCAGGTATCGCAGCATGGTTGGAGCTTTGCAGTATCTCACATTGACTCGTCCTGACATCTCCTTTGCGGTCAACAAGGTGTGTCAGTTTTTACATGAGCCCACAGATGAAGATTGGACCGCAGTTAAGAGGATCCTTCGATATGTGAAGCACTTTGTGCACACTGGTCTTCATATTTGCAAGTCCAAGTCTTCCTTGGTGAGTGCTTTTTCAGATGCTGACTGGGCAGGCTCCTCTGATGACAGACGGTCCACTAGTGGTTTTGCGGTGTTCTATGAAAGTAATCTTATCTCATGGAGTTCACGCAAACAAGCTACAGTGGCAAGATTGAGTACGGAAGCAGAATACAAGGCATTGGTAAACGCTACAGCAGAAATTATTTGGCTACAGTCTTTGCTCGGTGAACTTGGGATCTACCAGGCACGTGCACCAGTTCTTTGGTGTGATAATCCTGGAGCCACATACCTCTCTGCTAACCCTGTGTTTCATGCACGGACGAAGCATATAGAGGTTGATTTTCTCTTTGTACGAGCACGTGTCGCGAGTAAGGCCTTGGAGATATGGTTCATTCCCACTCTAGACCAGTTAGCAGACGGCCTAACTAAACCTATTGGTGTACAGCAACTTCGGTTCTTTAGGCACAATCTCAACCTCTCCGGCTGTGATTGAGGGTGTGTGTCAAACAACCGAATGTGTATCTCGTATAGGATAAGTTAGGAGGTTAGAATCCTATTCATCTTGTAGCACAAGTCCTTGTATTCTGTTACGATCAGATATGATCGTATGTACCTACCTGTCATGTGTTCCATGCATATAAATAGAGATGAAAGGCCCCTCGGTTGGAGGTGTGCCGAACTGCAAAACACATCTTCGCACAGTTAATACCTCTTAGATAAATTTTGATTGCACTCTAGCTGATTGCAAAATCGCAAAAAGCAGTTGTAAACTTGTAATGGACAGGGTATACAGCATCAGAGTTCATGCTCGTATTACCTCTTTGTGCATGTCTCCCTTGTCCACACCAACTTTGGACAAGTCATCTATATACGAAGCTAGCTTGTACACAAAGTATTGTGCGTGCGGACTCCTCTTGCGACTATCCAGGCGATTAGGATTTCTCCGCCTCCCATCGGCACCGCCGCCGGTGCGCCTCTTCTCCAGTGGCCTCGGTCCTTACCCGCGGGAGGGTTCCTCCTCCGTTTTTAGGTGTTTTTTAGGTCAATTACGATTCTTAGGAAGGCGAGGCGGCGGCGGCTCCCTGAAGAAGGAATAAGGTCCTCCCCGCCTAGCCCCCGTCATTGCAGTGTCTATCATCGTGGGAGGGCGTGTGGAGGTTTGTCTCCGGCGGATCTCATGGGATTCAGTCGGTGTTGGTCTTCGATGGATCTCCGTGGATCCAGTCTTTGTTCGTGTGTCTACAAGTTGGATCCTTCCGGGCTACGCTTCTCTTCATCAGCGGTGGTTGCTGTTATATTGCGCTGGTCCTGTGGGGCCTTAGCACGATGACTTTCCGACTGTCTACTACAACAAATTTTGCCCGGCTCCGGTGAGGGAGGGGTGATGACGGCGGCGGGCCTTTGGCTAGCTCCGGTGCCTGTAGTCGTCGCTAGGTGATCTATAGACCTCGATGTAATTTTTGTTATTTCTGGTGTTCCATGTGCTGCCATGACAGATGATGAATAGATCAGAAGTTTTTCCCGCAAAAAAAAGAGGCACTGGCCACTATGGCGGGGGGGGGGGTGTTAATTTATCACAGATGAACAATTATGGACAGACGACAGCTAATATGGTTCGTTGGAAGGGACCCCCCCCCCACACACACACACACGTGCTACTCCTAGGGCAGCACCGGGGCGCCCCAGATCCGCCGTAGCTGGACCCTTTCTCTGCCTCACCTGTCCTTGCCGCCGGAGAATGCTGCAGTGGCGGCGGTCCTCTGCCCCGAAGGTGGTGGGGAAGGTCATGCTGCGCTCCATCGGGGGCTTGGCTTGCGGGCTGCACGTGTTTTGCTTCGTCGACTCCTCCTAAGGTGGTCTAGGGTCGCCAGCGGGGAGGGACGCTCATCGTTCCTACCACCCGGATCCACTCCCTGGGCTTCTCCTCCAATCTCCCGCAACACCCTCTTGTGCTCGCCGGCATCAGCGAGGGCACCGCCGCTGCTCCGGCCCTTTCTTTGCGTGGTGGCTGGAGGTGCCTCGCGTGGAGCCTCCTTGGTGGCCTACTCCGAAACTCCCCCCTAGGTCGTGTTGCTGCTCTTGATCCCAGATCGATCTTGCAATCCGAGCCATGGCAATCTGTGGTTGAGGCGGCGGCACAGAATTGTGGGGCGTGGCTGTGGACGCGTTGCTAGGCTTTGTTAGAGTTTGAGTAAAGCACGTCATGTAATCTCAACTATCTCTATCTCTTTCTCTCCCCATATCTATCTTTGTCTCTCTGTAACAACCAGATCCTTGCGATCGGTTCCATCTCTTGTAAACCACGGCAAGGTTATTTTGCCCTCAATAAATAAACACACGTGGCTCTCCCCAAGGAGAGTAGGAACGCTTCCACAAACCAGTCTTACATGGTATACAGAGCTAGCCTCTTCCCTATCGTCTAGCAAATACAGAAACACAAAACCCTACCATCGCCATGGCTACGAGCTCAAACGCCATCGCCCTCAACCTCGGCGCTCCACCAACAGAGAAGCTCGCAAGGGGGAACTACCTCCTCTGGAAAGCGCAGGTGATGCCATCACTGCGAGGTGCGCAGGTGACCGGTCTCCTCGATGGCAGCGATTCCGCGCCGCCGAAAACGGCGGAGGTCATGAAGGCGGACAAGACCACGGCTATAGAGCCCAACCCTCTGTACGGCCCGTAGCTGTCGAAGGACCAACAGGTTCTGAGCTACCTGCTGAACTCGCTCACCTAGGAAATCCTTGCGCAGGTCATCGGTAAGGAAAGTTTCTTCGATCTATGGACCGCTCTTACCACACTGTTCGCTGCACAGTCTCAATCTCGGATAACTAATCTGAGGATAGCCATCTCAAACACCAAGAAGGACAACATGTCAAGCAACTCCTTCATCGCCAAGATGAAGTGTCTTGGAGATGAACTTGCAGGGGCTGGTCGTCCAGTAACCGATGAGGAGATGGTCGACTACATCCTTGCCGGGCTCGATCGGGATTATGATCCCATCGTTGCAGCAGTCGGCGCCATCAAGAACTCCATCACCGTTGATGATCTTTTCTCGTAGATTTCTGCGTTCGACCAGAGGATGGAGATGTTGGCGACGGACCAGCCGGTTTCCCCTCGTCTGCCAACGCCGTGTACAGAGGACGCGGGCAGTCTCACACCAGAGGAGGTCGCGGGCGAGGGAACGGAGGGTGCGGTCATGGCGATCGCGCCTCTCCCTCTCCTGCTCGCGGCGGTGGAGGCGGCGGCTATCAGCAACGCCAGCGACAACCACCACAGCAGCAGCAACAACAGCATGATGGAGACTATCCCGAGTGCCAAATATGCTACAAGTATCACGCCGGCGGCACAAGGGCCTGCTGGCACCGCTATGAGGAGGACCATGAAGAAAAGAAGAAGGCCAACCTCATCACCAACTCCTACGGGATTGACACAAATTGGTACGCAGATTCGGGCACCACCGAGCACATCATAGGGGAACTTGACAAGTTGACGATGCGAGAAAGGTACCACAGAGGTGACCAGGTACACACGCCAAGTGGAACTGGTATGGATATTACTCACATTGGTAACTCAATTGTTAAGACCCCCGAGAAAAATTTGCATCTAAATTACATGTTCCTCATGCATCAAAAAATCTTGTCTCCGTTCATCGTTTTACTCTTGACAACAATGTTCTCATAATATTCTATCCTTATTCTTTTGTGATTAAGGACTTGGCAATGAGGAGAGTCATTCTTAGAGGAAAATGTGTGGGAGGCCTCCACCCACTCATATCATCAGCTTCTTCATCATGGTCAAATAAACAAGCATGGAGTGTCACCAAACCATCATCGTGGCCATGCCTGTGCGGCTGCCAGCCTCGGATCGCACACGTGGATCCCCCTTGGATCGCACACCCGACAACAGTCAGGCGGGCCGGGCGGACCAGGCTGCAGCGGACCACCCCGTGGGTGCCGCGTCACCACGCGGGAGTGCGCAGGCCACGCGCATGCAGTCGACAACGAGCACAGGATCTTCTGCGGCAACAAGTGCTGCGGCCCTGGATAGCTTCAGTTCAGGTTCGGCCACACCGATGACCACAGGATCGTCTGCATCCACCCAGTCTGCACACTTGGAAGGGTCCTTTGGATCCTCTGCGGCCAGTCAGATTGCACAGCTTCCTATACAACCGCAGCAACAACCTGCCACTACTTCGAAGGTCATGACCCAGCTACAAAAAGGTATTAGAAATCCCAAAATAAGAACGGATGGCACTATACCATATGGCATGTTGTGTATTTCAGGTGAACCAGCAAGATTGAGTGATGCACTTGGAGATCCTAAATGGAAAAGGGCTATGGATGAAGAATATGGTGCACTCATAAAGAATAAAACATGGCACTTGGTACCAAGTCAAAGAGGTAAAAATATCATTGATTGCAAATGGATTTATAGAATCAAAAGAAAAGCAGATGGCTCCATTGATAGGTACAAGGCATGTCTAGTTGCAAAAGGGTTTAAGAAACGCTATGGTATTAATTATGAGGATACTTTTAGTCCCGTTGTAAAAGCTGCTACTATAAGACTTGTGCTAGCCATTTCTGTTTTCAGGGGATGGAGTCTTAGACAGCTAGATGTTCAGAACGCGTTTTTGCATGGTGTTCTGGAAGAGGAGGTCTATATGAGGCAACCACCAGGGTATGAAAACAAACAAACACCTCACTATGTTTGCAAACTTGACAAAGCTCTTTATGGTCTCAAACAGTCACCTAGAGCATGGTACTCAAGGCTGAGCTCACAGTTGAAGCATCTTGGTTTTGTTGCATCCAAAGCTGATACATCTCTCTTTATTTATAACAATGAAAATATAGTCATTTTTGTGCTCATATATGTTGATGACATCATAGTTGCAAGCTCCTCACAAAATGCCACTAATGCTCTCTTGCATGATCTGAGTTCAGAATTTGCTTTGAAGGATCTTGGTGACTTACACTTCTTCCTAGGTATTGAAGTTAAGAAGATTCAAGATGGTATAATATTGAATCAGAAAAAATATGCCACTGAACTTCTAACTCGTATGGGAATGAAGGACTGCAAGCCTTCACCCATACCATTGTCTTCTTCAGAACAACTTTCAGCACATGAAGGAGAACCACTTAAGGAAGAGGAGAGGACAAAATATAGAAGTGCTGTTGGAGCCCTACAGTACTTGACTTTGACACGGCCAGACATATCATTTGATGTAAACAAGGTTTGTCAATACCTGCATGCTCCTACCTCCACTCATTGGATAGTTGTCAAAAGGATTGTACGATACATTAAGCACACTGTAAGTTTGGGACTTCAGTTCAGATGTTCTAGTTCTACATTTGTTAGTCCTTTCTCTGATGCTGACTGGGCAGGATGTAGTGATGACAGAAAGTCAACTGGAGGATTTGCAGTATTCTTTGGTTCAGACCTTATTTCTTGGAGTGCCAGAAAACAAGCCACGGTGTCAAGATCAAGTACAGTGGCTGAGTACAAGTCACTAGCAAATGCCACTGCTGAAATTATTTAGGTGGAATCATTGCTTAATGAGTTGGGAGTTAAGCAACACCGTGTTTCATGTTTATGGTGTGATAATTTGGGAGCCACCTATCTCTCTGCTAACCCAGTCTTTCATGGCAGAACTAAACATATTGAAATTGATTTTCATTTTGTACGAGAAAGAGTGGCAGAGAAGAAGTTGGACATAAGGTTCATTCCATCCAAGGATCAAGTAGCAGATGGGTTCACTAAAGCCTTGCCGGTTAAGCCATTTGAAGAGTTCAAGAGAAATCTTAACATAGCATAGTTTAGATTAAGGGAGGGTGTTAGAGTTTGAGTAAAGCACGTGATGTAATCTCAACTATCTCTATCTCTTTCTCTCCCCGTATCTATCTCTGTCTCTCTGTAACAACCAGATCCTTGCGATCGGTTCCATCTCTTGTAAACCACGGCAAGGTTATTTTGCCCTCAATAAATAAACGCACGCGGCTCTCCCCAAGGAGAGTAGGAACGCTTCCACAAACCAATCTTACAGGCTTCTCAGCTCCTTGTCCCAGTCTTGGGGTTCTTCTCCTGTTGGTGGTCGCGAGGCGTCGCCACCACTTTGCTCAGCCATCAACCTGTAGCGGGCGTGCCGCTGGGGTTGGCGTTCTCCACGGCTTCGCAGATGGCGGCCGTGGTGTAGCGACGCTCTCCCTACGTGGGGGTGGGGGTGGCGGCACCGTGGCTGGGTGTAGAGCCTCCTCTATCTTGCTACCATCGGCAGAGGACGCTATTTTGTCCGTCTTGGTGAATTCCATGGTTTTGCAGATGGTGGCCATGGTGGCGGCAACCTCTCAACGCGTAGCGAGCTGTGGTGGTGGCCTCTCCTTGCTTGTTACTTGCCTCAAGCGTCCAATCCTTGTTGGAACTCTGTAACGTGCCTGGCATGGGTGGCCTATGCATGGCATGCTCTCGGCTAGCCTACTAGCCAAGAACCGCAGGGGCCAGTTAGAAAATATGATTGTTTGGGGGTGGTAGGGGGGGGGGGGGGCTAATGACCACTTTTTTCTTCAATCTTAGCCCCTAAAAATATTTTCTTCAGTGTTTTTTCTAATCTTGGGGGGCACCACCCCACAGGACTGCACATAGCTCCACCGTTAAGCCCACCCTTCAGGCACACTTAACCCAGGTGGGTGGTGATGTGGTTTCGGTGGTGCTATGCCCTTCGACTTCGCCGGCGGCCCTTGAGTGCGGTGGAGGGGGGGGGGGGGGGGGGGGGCGGGGGGAGGGGTTCCATGAGCGGGCACTCCATGGTATGTCTCTGCTTAGTGATGCCCTTCGACTTTCGTTGGTGGCACATAGGTGCCGTGGTGTCATCTCGGCTATGCACGCTCTTTTGAATGCATTGTCGCGGCCTAGTGTAATCTCGGATGTGCGCCGCCTTTCGATTACGTCGACGGTGCAGTGCCACGGTTGGTCTCGGTTGACCGATGCCATTCGATTACCCCGGCGGTGCTCCTCGATGTCACATGTTTCCCGCTGCCATGTTCTATTTGCTGCTCTCGGTAGCTGTGGTGCTTGGGTCGGGACAGGTTCTTCTCGTCAGGCAACTGTCTCTGAGGCTACTCAGAGTGACCCCTCTTGTTGGTGTGTGTTTTTGCTTTATCTCTTCTCCTGTATCCCTTGTGATTCCGGTTTGTTTGAACCCGTCTTGTAACAGGCTGCAAATCCCTATGGGCCAAAAATGAATACAATTCAGGTGGGGATAACTCCTTCACGGCGACTATTAAAAAAAAATCAACATAGATGCGGGACTTGCATCGGTCAAGCAGCACCCATCATTCTGCCAGCAACCACAACACAGACGTTTACATCAAGAACCTGAGAGGATGAGAGTAGATAGTCGGCAAGGATAGCAAAGAATGGAGACGGTCAATGAAGAATCGGGTGAAAAAGCGGTCCGCTGGCTTAAGATTAGTCTGCGTCTTTTTTTTTCTCAACGGAATCGGGAGCGGAGAGCTCCTTAGTTTGAAAAATTAAAATGTCAACGTATACGTTCACACAGATGTCCACCCTTATGTCGACTCAAACCACAGAGTGAGTACTTAAGATTGGTCAGTGTTCTCGTTACTTTGGATCCTACTTCTCCGACCGCATGTTATCGGTTTCTTCTTATCGAAATGTCAACGCAGATGTCCACGCAAACCATGGACTTATGACGAGCGAGACAAATGGCTACATGACAGTCAACGAGGCATGCCCCGTTAACTATCCGGCAATTGCCTTTTTTTCAAAGTGATCGCGTTGGCTTTGCTGCCTCCGGAGTTCAGACCTCACTGCCATAGAGTTCCTGTCGGTGCCGATGCAAGGTGAGGAAGGGTGCGGGAGCACAGGGCCGCGGTGCACAGCCAACATCACGTCGCAGTGCCTAGGCGAGCTCAAGGCACCTGGAGGCTGCAACAACCCATGTAACGGCCGAAATGGGAGCTCCGGTGGCGATTGCACCTATCTGGGCTTCTTCAAGCAGATGTGCCCGGACGTGAACAACATCCAAGACGGTGATCGTGCCACGCACACTTGCCCGGCAGGTACCAACTATCAGGTCACCTTTTGTCCTCCGCCGACCAATCTAGCAGTTTCGCCTCCACCACCTGCACCTGTTGAGCCAACAAGGAAGAAATCCAGAACCATAAGCAAAGTTCTTGTGATTGTAGCTACTACGATAAGCTCTATATTTGTCACCATGTTGTTGGCCACCATGTTGTTCTTACTCACTTTCTATGTTCGTAAACAAAGAGCGCTGCAACGCCAGGTGATGGACGAAGAGGAAGAGTTTGGGGAGCTACAAGGAACGCCGATGAAGTTCACATTTCATCAGCTAGAAGCAGCGACCGGGCAGTTCAGACACAAGCTCGGGGAAGGAGGATTTGGTTGTGTGTTTGAGGGGAGGCTTGATGCGGAAAGGATTGCGGTAAAACGTTTGGATCAAGCTGGACAGGGAAGAAAAGAATTCTCAGCAGAGGTTCAGACAATCGGCATCATTCATCATATCAATCTGGTGAGATTAATTGGCTTATGTGCAGAGAAATCTGAAAGGTTCTTGGTATATGAGTATATGCCAAAAGGTTCCTTGGACAGGTGGATCTATTGTCGAAATGATGACGATGCTCCTCCTCTTGATTGGAGCACACGGTGCAAGATTATAACTCACGTAGCTAAGGGCCTGTCTTATCTTCATGAGGACTGCACGAAAACAATTGCTCACTTGGATGTCAAACCACAAAACATCCTCTTAGATGATGAGTTCAATGCTAAACTTTCTGACTTTGGACTATGCAAGCTCATTGACAGGGATATGAGCCAAGTGGTTACCAGAATGAGAGGCACACCAGGATATTTAGCTCCTGAATGGTTGACATCACATATCACAGAAAAGGCAGATATATACAGCTTCGGCGTCGTGGTCATGGAAATCATCAGCGGAAGAAAGAACCTCGACACTTCCCGGTCAGAAGAGAGCATCCATCTCATCACCCTATTGGAGGAAAAGGTGAAGACTAATCGGTAGGTAGATTTGATTGACAGTAACAGGGCCTAAAATGTCCGAGGTCGTAAAAGTCTTGGAAGGTACCATGAAAGCAGACAGCAACATACATCATAACTTTGTTGCAACGAGTCCACCAAATTTCCTTTGTTCTGGACATGTGAGTTGTTCATCTCCACCTCTAGCCTCGGAGGTATCAGGCCCCAGGTGAACCGAGACAATCCTGATAAGATAGCCAATTAGGTTGTGAGTACGAGATTCTCTTATGTAAAACTGAAGCCATGGTC